>OV725082.1:41186489-42560239 GCA_928085145.1 Nezara viridula | reverse complement strand
CAGATGTTCTCCTGTCATTATGTCTAAGGAACATAGAGGGCATGTCGGGCTATCTTTTACACCGATGCGGTGGAGATGCTTTTGAAGGAAATCGTGGCCTGTCAGCATTCTAAAGCATGCCACGGCTTGCCCTCTAGTGAGGTCTCTAGGAATCCTGCCACTTTCTTCCAGCAATCCACTCCATTGTTTCCCTTCAATTATTTGTACATATTTCGCTTTCAGTGAACTTTGGAGGGTCTTCTTTATGATTCTTTTTGTTGAATCCATGGTCAGAGGAATATCGGGTTGGATCATTCCAGAACCTATTCTGGCCAGTTTATCAGCTTCATCATTTCCGTGGAGCCCGCAATGGCCTGGTATCCACTGGAAAGCGACTTCTCTCCCATTTTCCTTTAATTGGTTCAAATATTGATGGCATTTAGGAACATTTGGATTTATACTATATCCATTTTTTAGGGACAAAATGGCTGCCTGTGAGTCAACAAAGAAAGCCACTTTCTTGTCTTTCCGTTCAGTTAACATCTCAAGGCCTAAGAGAATGGCTTTCACTTCCCCTTCAAAGTTTGTGGCTACCTTTCCGACTGGGGCGGCAAGTTGAAACTCCTTTGAATAAACACCAGCTCCTGCATGTTTGCGTGCTTCCAGTGCAGAACCATCTGTATATACATGGAGCCATTCTGTCTCTGGAAATCGTTTTCCGATGGTTTCTAGGGTTATAGCCTTTTGTTCGTAAATTGGTGTTGTATCCTTAGAAACATTCTGAAGAAGATCACAGTGAACAACAAATTGGCTGGTGAATGGAACTTGTGTCAATGACGGGAGTGGCTCCCTTTCAGCTAATTCTAGTCCTTTTCTTTCTATCAAATCTTCCACTGCCTTAGTAAAAGTAATTTGAGTTTTAAGGCGTTCAGGTGCGGGTTCATAGGTACTCCAGTAGTTGATCTTAAGACGTTTTAGCCTTTCATAGAGCGTAATGGCCAGTTGCTCCCGGTGTGTCTCAAGAGGTACCATGCCTGTTTGTAATTCTAGCGCAGATATTGGGGTTGATCTGCTCCCTCCTGTCACGAGTCTAAGGGCTTGATTCTGGATTATGTCGAGCTTGTGTAATATCGCGTCCGAAGCAGTGATAACAAGTTCTGCTCCATATTCAATAACAGGGCGGACATATGTTTTGTAGGTAAGAGCCATAACATCCCCCGTTGCTCCCCATTTTGAGCCACCTAACCTCTGTATTAACGAAAGTCGTTTTGAAGCCTGTTCTATTTGTTTTTCAATGTGCTTATTCCAAGAGAGTCTTTTATCCAATTTCACTCCAAGATATGTAGCTTCTTCTGTGCGTTTGAGCTCTTCGTTATTATGGTTCAAATTGATCTCGTGTGATTTGGTAGAGAGGGTAAAAAGTTGGAATTCCGTCTTTTCGGAATTAACGATCATCTCGTTTTCATTGGCCCACTTCTCTAGTAATTTAAGTACATGTTGCATGTGATTTTCTAGCCCTTTAAAGTCACTACTTGTTGCCCAAATGACGAGGTCATCTGCGTACAGCAGGGCATTTGTACCCGGAATAGTTTCAGTGAGTTGCGTGATATCATCAATCATGATGTTAAACAGGAAGGGACTCAGCACCGAGCCTTGTGGGAGGCCTTGTTTTGTTTGGCGATATGTCGAGACAACGTTTTTATATCGCACCCTTATAAACCTCTGATGTAAGAAAGAAGATATAGTCTTGAGCAGATATCCTGTGACTCCCTTGTCAACAAGCTTACTCACTAGCTTCTTTCTCCAAACTCTATCATATGCCGTCTTAAAATCTACAAATATTGCTAGGGTGCTCTGTTTTCGTTGGAAGCCGTTTTTTATTTCTTGTGTTAGACGAGCTACTTGTTCAATTGTGTTTCGATTTTTCTTGAAGCCAGCTTGTTTAGAAGATATTAGATCATATTTCTCTATGCATTTCTCAAGTCTTTCTGCAACGATTCTCTCGTAGAGCTTGGAGAAAGTACTTGTTAATGCAATTGGTCTGAAATTTTCCGGCATGTCTCCTTTTTTCCCTCTCTTCAAGATTGGTACCACTTCTGCTTTCCTCCATTCACACGGAATATGTGTTTTCCAGACATCATTTAAAAATTTTAGTACTGTTTCTTTGGCCATATCCCCCAGGTGTATAAGAAATTCCGACAGTATGTCATCTGGGCCTGCGGTTTTACCTTTCTTAGATTTAGTAAGAGCATCATTTAGTTCTTGCGTTTGGATATCTCCCCAGAATAGTGTATAATCTTCTTCACTCATTACACAACAATGTGTGGAGTTTGTGACTGGATTTCCGTTTTCTTTTTTTGGCTTGTAATTGCTTACTTTTGAATAGTGTTTGCAGAAGGAGTTAGCTATTTCTTTTAGCTTGCTTATTGTTTTCCCATCGAAAGTTATTGGATGGTTTGCTAAGTTTGATTTATTATTTATTTTTGAAAGAAATTCATGTGCCTTAACTCCATCTTTTCTAAAGTCCATTTTCTGTAGGAACGTTCTAAATGAGTTTTGTTTAGCTGAAATAATTTTTCTTTTAAATATAGCTGTTTTCCTTTTAAGTAAACTTATAATTGCATGATTTTTGGAGCTCTCAGCTCTTTTTCTAAAATCATCTCTTTCTTCTTTTAGCTTTTGCAGTTCTTCATTCCAGAAAGGACGATATTTTCGTACCGTTCCTCGGGGAATAGTCTTCAGGGCACACCTATATAAATTTCCTTTTATATTAGTATATGTTTTATCTACGTTGCCGTTTATGATTAATTTATCAGTGATGAGTTCATCTGTCAATTTTCTGAAAAGCTTCCAGTCTCCTTTCTTTAAATTCCATCGTGGCAGTTGCGGTTCTTTGGTCTTGCTATTATTATTTTGATTCAGGTTAAAGTTAACCACAAGGATATTGTGTCCGAAACCTGCTATAGCTGGTAGTAGGGTATGCTTTATGTTATCAGAGATTGAGGTGTGCGCCAATACAACATCAGGGCAGGAAGTACTGCCAGTGAAAGAAAGAAAGGTTGGACGTTTTGTCTCATTTCGAATATATTGTGCAGGGTTTGAGTTAAGGAAATCTTCAAATATTCTGCCTACAGTATCAGTGTTATTATATCCCCATATAGTGGAAGGGGCATTCAGGTCTCCATATAGTATACTCTCTCCATTCCAGTTCCTTTCCAACCATGTGAGGTCCGGTCTGTTTTGAGGAGGGTTATACATTACGAATATTCGGAAGTGCCGTTTGCCATACCACAAATTTGCTTCCAGAGCCTCGGATTTATCACTTGCATCTTGCCGTTTCCTAATTTTCATATCCGTAACAATGGATGCCTTAACAGCTAGCATAATACCAGATGCGACTTGTCTTGCTCTTGGGAGGAAATATGTTTGGTATCCGTGAATTCGGTGCATCTCAGGTTTTTCAGTTGCCGCTCCTGCTTCGACGATCGCACATAAGTCTACATCACTTTCTGTCACTATACGTTTCAATTCGGAGAATTTATCTTTGGTTAATCCGCCTGCGTTCCAAAAGATAGCTTTGAGTTGAGCCTTGTCTAAATCTTTAGAAAGCTTGCGAGCATTTGGCCGTTTTTGATAGGGCCTGGGCATGTTTTGCTTTGTATATTGGACTGAGTTGGCGATAAATGTGATCGTGAAACATGAAAACATTAAAAACATGAAAAGAAATTATCAAAATTACATATAAGTCTTGTATAAAACTAAGAACACAAATAACTGAGTCTTCTGCAGCTCTCAAGGAGGGTTCCCGCTTCCATGACTAATTATTTGGTTGCTCTCTTGTTGATTTATAGAAATATCCTCTTCTCTTATTTTTTTCCCAGGGAGAAATCTGACGATTTGGTCCACATGGCGTTTGCATGTAATACCATCGTCTGTTTCAACTAAAAATGTTACAGGTGACAGTTGCTTTTTTATTCTTCCTCGAGTCCTCTTATTTGCGGCATTTACACTAAAATCATCTACCATTACTTCATCATTTACCTGAAAGTTGATACAACGGGATGATTCATTTCTTAAGAGAGATTGGCACTGCTTAAGTTCCATTTCATTATTCGCATTTGGTTTCAGAAGGTTAAATTTCGTTTTAATTTCTCTTTTATACATAAGATAAGCTGGTGATCTTTCGGTAGTAGAAGGCTCTATTCGCCTGTAGTCTAAAAGAAAATTGTCCATAGCATACTCAACTGATAGCCCAGATTTTAACATCTTGCACATTTTATCGTTGAACGTACCAACGAAATTTGGAGCTGCAGAGCTCCATTTGTTGCTGGATGTTTTGGAGGTGTTACTGTATGCCTTAATCTATCTACAGAATCAGCCTCATCAAAAACCAAACCTAATTCTTTTAGTTTTAAAATGAAGTCTTGTTTCTTTAATTCATACACCCACGAAGTACCTTTCTTCATTACTTTTATCCTCGTCGACAAATGTTAAGTACTTGGAATACTAAAGCACAAAACTACAATATTAGTGAACACAACTATTTTATTCATCATAAAAAATAACACTGTTAGGTTAATACAACTCAATCACTAATTGGTATAATCGATATATCACAGAATTCAGTATTTATTTTTTCTAATGGCTAAGTTGCAATTAATCTATATATATATATATTATTTCTCAAAGAAATTTTTATTATATCCAAGAATTGACACATCCTTTTGAAAATTATCTTCTCATTCTGTGAGGTAAAATAAGTATACATCCAGAAAAAATATAAAGAAATGAAAACTTTATAGCATAGCTATAACTTTATAGCATATATAAAAAAAATTACAATTTAAGTTGGGTTATACCCACGATAATTTGAATGTTTTCTAAATATTCTACGAAAAAAAATATGTTATATACGTTCCAAATTACACCATTAGCAGGAAAGGAATAGCTTATTGAAATTTTACTCATGTTTTTGTTTATTATTTTCAATAAAGAAACATTGTAATCAACTTCTTTTTTTTTTTTTAGCGAAAATTCTTTAATGAGATAAATTACAATCTGTCTCATCTAAGGACAATAGTAATAGTGATAGAGGTATTCTTATTCATTCACTTTATGCTCATTCACTATATTTTTTTTATGCACTTAATTTATTTACACTTTTTGCACAATAAATACAAATAAATATACAACAAAATAATAATATTGAATGTAAATATATATAAACAAAAATAAAGTAAACTAATCAAAATAGCTACTTAAATATACACATGCTGTAATTAACTGAAAAAAAAAAATCAATCAAGTAGTCCCGGAGAAAAGCCAACGACGGCAAACGGACGGATTTTTCTTATTCGACTTTAAGATTCTACGTACATAAATTGAAACATAGAACCTCAAATTTTGAGGGAAGATTAATTTTTTTTTATTATTGAAAATGATAAATCAAAAATGATCAAAAACGTGACATCTTTACCAATAGTAGTGCTCTGATTTCGATGAAACTTTCTTTTTTTTTTAGGAAATTTAAATAACTTTGAAAGACCTTGTTATAAATATCAGGAAATAGTGCATACTTACTGGTTTATGCGGAAATCTAATTTTACCACTCCTCGTAAGTTTGTTTCCAACTTCTTTTGTTGTTATATCTATAAATTTAAAGGTCTTCAAGACAAAAGAGAAAAAAGGGGAAGATTAAATTTTTTTCTTGGTCTGTTACAAAGGTTGATTAAAAATAATAAATCAAAAATGTTCAAAAACCGCGATATCTTTACTAATAGTGCTCTGATTTCGATGAAACTTTTTTAAAATTTATTATTTTTATAAATTTATTTAGACATATAATAATCTGTCTCATGGACAATAATTATAGTGATATATGAACTCATTCACAGAAAATTTAAATTAACAAAAGTATATAACTAAATAATAATAAAAAATGAAATAACCTAAAGATAAGTAAATTAAAAACATAAAAACAAAATACAATATATACAATCAGGCCGGGAACCTCAAGCAAGGCTTTTCCCTCCAACTATAGAAGGAAAAGTAGGACTCTAAGAGATCCCTGCGCTACTCTCTCAACCACGTCACTGGTGCTAAAGCCAATGGAGTTTGAGCGAGAGGGCTTTTTTTATTTATTTATTATTATTATTTTATTTTTTTTTAAAGGCAATTTAAATGACTTTGAAAGATCTTGTTATAAATACCACGAAATAGAGCATGTTTTTTTGGTTACGTTGAAAAAAAAGAGAAAAAAAAAAGTTCTTCAAGGCTTTAGATAAATTTCATTGAAATCTAGGATATAGACTGTAGCTCTCTGGGCGCTGCAGTCTTTAGTGACACAGATTTTTCAGCCGCCATCTTGAAAGAAAAGGGTGGATGATAATACCGAGTTACGATGATTATCCTCGGGTGCCCTTAGACATCGATGCCATATTTCAAAATAATCGATACAGTAGTATCGGAGAAAAGCGGCGGGTGGCTTAAGGCGGACGGACTTTTTTTTATTCGATTTTCCAATTCTAGATTTCTTGAACCATAAAACCTCAAATTTTGAGAGGGGTTAACATTATTTTTTTAGTCGATTACAAAGGTTGATTATTGAATAATAATAAACCAAATATCTTCCCTTCCATAATACTATATTGCATTCACTTAGTTTTGTATTATATTATCATTTGTCCACAAGCCGTACTATGCGGATTTTTCTTATGAGCTAATTGGTAAAAATTAATAATAAAATGTTCCTTATTATTGAGTGCATTAGTTTAGATTTATTAAATGTCAACGTTCTTGATTAAAATCATGATATATGTTAAGTCCTTCATTTAAGTATTGAGATTGATCCTATTATAAATCAATACTGTTATAACTGTCCGACTGTTATAACTTGAGTTAATATTTGAGTCTAGCTCATTTTTTGTTTGTTTTTGGACTAACAGTTTGGGTATAATTATTATTATTATTATTCTTTTACAGACCTTATAGATCTTTTATCACTTAACCAACCTTTTCCATCAGTGCCTATCTCGGGATATTTCTTTTCAGTTCTTGTATCTTTGTTGATTCGATCTATCAGTCTGGTTTTTGGTCCTGTGCAAGAAACCACTTGCCTACTATTGAAGCATTCACCGGGTGTAATTCATTAGCTACTAATGTTTCTTACATTCTTCTTTGTGAGTTAATGTATATTATAAGACACAAATGTTTGGGAGGATGTTCTTAAGGATACAGTAGAAGGATATTATACTTGTAAACTTATTTTTTCTCTGATCTCCTTTGTGATGACATGTCCTCGAGATCAGTAGGCCACTGCATAACCAGTAGCTGGTTCCTCCTTTTCCCAGAATGAACGGATCGTTAATGAGTGAACGGAACCCCCCAATATCCCTCTCGTGCATATCGAACACAGCCCTCTTCCACTCTCAGCTATATTTAACTATAATCTCGCTCCTATTCCTATAGAATAGATCCCCTTTGTACGGGCTGCTTCACAAAAGGCTGACACTTATTGGTGGGAATTTGAATAAGATTGCGTGCCGAGGATTCGCCGATGCTCCCGTTTTTTCTCCGTAGGAGGGTGGGAGTGAGAGTGGCGTAGGACCGATGTCTTTTCGACGTCACGCGATCCTCCCTTTGTCGTCACGGCTCTACTATTATCTTCCAGCTTCATTCCTATTGTGTACATAGGTATCCTTAAAAATCCACAACCCAACCCTTCCTCAACTGGTCTATTGTTGTGGTCTAGATGGCATATGTCCTGGCTTTTTACAGCAGCTCTCGAAAAGGCGTTTCAAAAAGAGCCATTGTCTGTCGGGGCAATTTGTCCTTCATGAAGGTATTTCCTATCGGACAGATTTCTGGAATCTGGATGTCAAAGGGGAATGATTAGCCTGTTGTTTTGGAAGGTCGCGGTCAAACGAGGTAACATGTGTTTCAGGGGTGTATTCAGTCCTAAAAAATACTCAGAATGGAGAATATTTAAAAAATTCATTTAATTTAAAATGAAAATTTTCCCTTTCAACGACTTTCTGTTTCATATATGTATATGTAGCGAACCACATTATTAAAAGATATGTAGCCCAAGTATATTGCATTGCTATTAATCTACTTTAGACTATTTTTAAGATATTTTATATTTCTTTACTGTGGAATATACCAAATGTTTTAATAGTATTATTGACTCCCAAATATACAGGAGTGTCTAGAAGGGAGTTAGATAGCGCAAGTTACGCCATCAAAATTTTTGAGAGGAGTATATTTTGAATTTTTGAGGAGGGCATATTTCGATGGAGTTAGTTATTTATTATTTCAGAATAAAATGTTTCAGAGAAAGAGACAAGGGGAAAACATGGAACAGCCCGCAGCAAGTGTAATTGTATATGATCTACGATTTTTTTAACTCTACCTTCGCTTGCTGAGTTCTTAAGATAAGGTGAGCAATAAAATATCTTGAGAGTGGGAGGTAGGTTTGAGCGCCATCGAACTTGGGGAGGATGGATACCCCTGCAAATATATGTGTAATGAGTAAGGCCCGAATATTTATGCAAACGTATAATTTTTTTCATCATTATTTTAAAAAATATGAGTCGATATCTTAATGAAACAAGTCATTTTAAATATTTTGGTTTGAGTTCTACCACAGGGTAGTTTCTCTTCATGTTGTACATGTCATGTTACCAATTTCACATTTACTTATTGTATTTTCTATGTAATACAGTTGTAAATTCCATTAAAATAATAAAATAAAAAAAATATTTTGGAAAGTTTTTACGTTGCATATTTTTGCATGTTTGGCAATTTCATTTTTGTGTGTAGACTCAAAAAGCATATATAATGCATATTTCGGTAAACTGAATTAATTTCAGGCCTAATCTAATAGTTTTAATATTTTTTTGTCTTGGCTGTGCATAGGTTAATCGTTTGAATTATACCATCCGATTTTTTTGTGTGTAAGATAAGAAAACACATATTTCTAGTTTCTCTTGCGGGTCCAGGATTTAATTTTTTGAGGGGAGGACTTCAGCCCGAAAGCTTTTTTTTTCATCATAAAAATGACGATAATTAGTTTGGAAAAAAAGAAAGAAACTAACTATCTATATGAAATGGTGTTTAAGTGATTCCTTAAGTCCTTTTAAATGTAATTACTCGAACAATAATACTTTAAGAGATAATTTTTTAATATATTTATCCATAAAACACGGTTATATTTTACCATTTTGGGAGAGAGTGGCTTCAGCCCGAAAGCCCCCTCCCACCTCCCGTAGATCCATTGTTTAGCCCGTGTCTAGTTTTATAAAACGAACCAGTGTTATTAAAATATTAAAAATCATAAGTTACTTATAATAAAGTACTCTAGTAAATTTTTGAAAAAAACAAAAACAATTCGGATTCGTTACTAGCGCTCTTTAATACTCTTAATAGGAATTTATTTTAAAATAAAAAAGTATAACTTTTTAGATTCAATTTTATGTTAAGCACTAGCGGATCCAGGATTTAATTTTGGAGGGGGGCTTCAGCCCGAAACTTTTTTTTTTTCATAAAAATAACGATAATTACTTTGGAAAAACAGAAAGAAACTAACTACCTATATGAAATGCTGTTTAAGTTATTTCTTAAGTACTTTTAGATGTAATTACACGAACAATAATACTTTAAGAGATATTTTTAAAACATTTTTTCCCATAAAACATCGTTATATTTTTCCATTTTGGGGGGAGGGCTTCAGCCCGAAAGCCCCCCCGTAGATCCGCCCGTGATGTTAAGAATTTTTTTTTCATACAGTTTATTAAACCATTCCTAAATCCTCAGAATTTTCTCTTATTTCAATTTTACTACAACTGTTGGAAAGCTGAACTATTGCTCTTCCAAACCTTATCAAGAACTTTTAGATTTTATACCTTTAAGAGGAATAAATGAAAAAAAACTATTCGAAAGTTTTTATTCTATATCTCTAGTCCTAATTTGTTTACAGGGATCTGGTTCATGGCATCCTAGAATTATGGCCTTAAATCCATGCTAATTTGTCAATTTGAAGTTGTTACAATTTTCCGAAAACCTTCAATTCATTTTCGGAAATTACAGAAATTGTGACTACTTCAACATGTCTCTACTTATCCACCTGCACAGAATGGCCAAAAAATGATAGTATATCCATTAAAATACAAAAAGAATATTAAAATTTGATAAAACATTTTTTTCTCAGTTTCTAGGACGCACTGGCAAGAACCTTCGGACATGGATATAATATTTGGCCACCTTTTATCTAAAAAATAAAAAAAATTCATTGAAATAGGTGACCTGTTTATGTCCATAATCTTCTCTTGTAAAACATCACCCAAAGGACGAACCGTCCAATAAGATACCGGCAGTCCTCAGGCCCCTGCCAATACATCTGCAGACAGCGAGCAGACACCACTTCCGATAAGACAGAATGACATGGAGGCAAAAAAACAGATCTGATAAAGGCGGTTGTAGGTGGCAGCCAGGGACCGAGATCAAGATTCTAAGGAAGACCAATTTATACTGCATTTGTCTTAAAACTCACCTGTTCCTATTGCACCTGCCGGACATATAGTTGCCCTTCAACCCATTAACATGAGTATGCCACGTACTACGATAGATCGATCTGGCTAACTGTATATCGATTTTTTTGTCGTCTTTAATTTGCATGATAATGTCTATAAATTCAGATTTTAATTACTAGTTATGCAGGAGGATTGCTTCCTTGAATTTCGTAAGGATCGACTGGGGAGGAGGAAAGTGGTGGGGCGCATGGGGATTAGGATTGCATGCGTTACAGGATTAGATTATTTCGTCTAGTCAGTTCATTGTTTGTATGTTCCAGAAGAGTCTTTAGTCCAAGTATTAGTCCGTGGCACAGACCCATTTTTATCAAATTATTAACGCCCACCTTAAACTTCGTGAATAGCTTCATCTTATCCTAATCTGCAACTTTTTTAATTACGAGAATTTTCGTAACTGGGAAGTTCTCAATCTCGAGATTGGCAAATATTCTATATTTAATTAGGTACTAAAATCTCATGAACATCCATTTGCTTTCCACTTGAATTGTAAGATAATTTGATCACGAATTCGAGAAAAAAGGTGGCCTACAAAAATATTGAGCCGTTTGCTGTCACTTTCACCTCTGACATATCAAAATAACGAGGTACTATTTTTATTGGCCACTTTTTTTCGGTTTTGTGATGAAATTATCTTACAATTGGAGAAGGAAGCAAATGGGTATTTATGAGTTTTTATTATGAGTTCCTCATTCGATTAATTAATTTTATGAGAAAACTCCCCATTTCTGAGAATTTTTGTAAATATAAAATTTGTAGATTACGATAAGATGAAGCAACTCGCGAAGTTTTAGGTGGATGCCAATAATTTGATGAAAAGGGATCTGTACCACGGACCACAAAGTCCGAGATACCGTACATCATTTTTTTGAAGGAGCTGGGTTCAGTCAATGAATGATTATAGAAGAAAATGGCAGGGACACAATTTTTGACTTTTGGATATGTTTGGACTAGTAAGGAGGTAAACATAATAAAAGTTTCCACTCCAATGTGGTGAGCCAGATGTCGAGGGGCGGCTTGGTCGGTTTTTTTTCGAGTATTTCTGGAATGGATCCATCGCATAGACAAAAATTTTTTGTACAAAATTAAAGCTGATAAAATTTGCAATACGGTTGGTTATATGTCTTTTTCGCTACCTCGCTTAATTTCCGAGGCATCCGTTTTCAATCATCGCTAATATAGAAAAAAAAATTACCTCATGTTTTTTACTGTATTTGATGAGCTAACTCTTGATTGCTTCGTTCTACGATTAAGTCAGAGAAAAGAAAGTTTTTAATAATTAAATTTTCTTCAAGAATATGTATTATCTTACTAGTGTATGTCCAACGGTTCAAATTTATACCAATTCTAACTTTATATGTCAATTGCGAGAATTTGCAAGATTTTTTAATTATTTTTAATAATGATCGTTGTCATAACTATATGTATAAACGATTATCTAACTACCTCCTTCCCTCCACTCTTTACCTCCTTTCTACTCCAAACAATTTCCTTCTATAATCTCTTTTCGAACATTCATTGACTGGACTATATCTAATGTTTTAGGTTAAATTATGCCTAGGTTTGATTTGCTGGCATTTTAATTTTCCATTTGTGGAAAAGCTTTTAGAAACCAGAGATATGTTTTTTAAGGGCAACACACTACATATCGATATTAAGTATGCGATGAGCACTAGCGGACCCAGGATTTTTTTTTTTTTTTTTGGAGGGGAGTGAGGGAAACATCAGGCCGAATGTATATAAAAAAAAAGAAGGAAAAATTAGTTGCAAGAATTAAACAAATGTCTTCCACTTTCAATTTATTTTTGAAGGAAAGGACACATACAGCATCATTCTATGTATGTTTTTTAATCTTACATATTTTGTGATTTTATAAAAAAAATTTCTACGTTCTATAGATTTGATTATTGGTTTAGTAGTTGTAAGTCAATTTAAATTATTTTTCTATGTATTGTGAACTTTAGGCTTTTGATGAAATGTGGCATGTTCTTTGGGTTTGATTCTTGCCGGAACGAAATTATAGTCTTACTCGTATACTATTTCGAATCGAGAATAACATCTATTTGATGAATAGGATTCGTTGTTTATTTTTTACAAAAAGGTTTTTATTCAGTCCTTAATTTTTATTCAATCGCATTTTACCTCCAGGGCGTTCTAATGTCAATGGTCCGAAAATTACTTCCCATTACAAGGAACACATTTTTACAAGGACATCGGATAAAAAAAAATTCTAAGAATAAAAGATTTTAACAGACAGAAACCTCGAGCCAGTCTGCCAAAATAAATACCATATTCTTCTCTAAAGATTTCCTGGGTTATGATTCGGTCTATAGATATTAAAAAAAATATATCGACGACTCTATATTCTTTCCAAGAAATAATGGCGATAAATTATTTTTTCTAAAAGACCTTATCAAATCTTTATTTGTACATCTGTCGGATTCACGTTTGCCATATGTCAGGAATCTTCCTGCTTTCAGTTCAAGGCAACGTGAATTATAAGAAGCACGTTCAAGTTAATAAATGTTATATTGTATCATATATACGTACAATGAGATTTATAATTATATTGTAATCTGTTTTCTTAACTGTTAAATAATACATATTTTTTTAAGTATCTGGAGTTTCAGTTGTATATTACAATATTTTGGTTATGGTTTGAGACATTGTTCTTATATTCATGATAAAAAATTGATGATTATCAATCACTTCAGTGAACATTAAATAAATAGTGAACTTAATACCGTGGTAAGTATTATTATCATAGAACTTTATTAATTACGTTTGAAATTTGATAATGTAAAAATATTTTAAAAAATAAATTGAAAAGTATAACTTATCGTCTAATGAATGCTGATTGAAAGCAGAAATCGGCAAATGCTACTTTGAATACCGAGTACCAAGTATTTTACTCAAACGCTGACATTTTTTGAGGACCAAATAATTTAATTACTACTTCATTTGATGTCAAACGATTAACTGAAGTAGTGATTAAATTACCAATAGAGATTCAATTTGAGGAAAATACTTGGTACTCAGTACTTAGCATTTGCCCATCTCTGATTGAAAGTACACGGCGTCAAATTCATGACGATCTGTTCCAACGTCGAAAAAAAATACATCGAGTTACATCATACTGCTTTTTAACTGAAGCGATTATGTGATTGTTTTTTCACACTTTTTTTATTTTATTTTTTTTTGTATTTATTTATTTAGACATATAATATTCTGTCTCGAGGACAATAATTATAGTGATAAATGAACACATTCACACCATATATACAAAAAATATAAAATTAACAATAGTAAAATAATAATGAATAAAAACTATGTACAATAAAAAAATAAAATAACCTAAATATAAGTAAATTAAAAACACAGTCATACCTATAGGGAACCCAAATCCCGTCACTGGTGCTAAAGCCAGTGGAGTTTGAGCGAGAGCGCTTTGGCCACATACACTCATGTCTTAAGTGGAGAATCTGGCCATTGCCAGAACTCCAAGATATATACTATAAAAGATCTCTGGGCCACTGCCGCTTCAACCTTCGAGGAGGGTTGTAGGGATGAGTGGAACTAGATAGGGATTGGGCTACGGGATTTGGATGATAAGGTTCTGATGGAATTTGGAAAATTTTTCAGGGATAAGGTAAAGGACAAGAGGGATATAAAGGTCATGATGTTGGGTTTTGTTGGTTACATAGAACGGAGCATCGACTATTGTTCGGAGGACTTTGGACGCGCTTGATGTTAGAAAATTTTGCTGTCCTCCAAAGTTCAAGTCCTTAGGTCCAAATAGGTTTCATTATTGTCTTGTAGATCAGTAATTTGTTTTCACACTTTTTAAAAGATGAATGTGAAAACATTTTATTTTTATTGATTTATGTTTATTGACCAGCTCGAGAAATTCTTACTTTATTCGCAAATTGATTGGAAAACTGCTGAAAAAAAATTAAAATGGTATAAAACTCCCCAATGGATTCACAGCATTAATTTCTTTATAATAGAAGATCTTGGGAACTCAAATAAAATTTAATTGTTGTCAAATTGTTAATATTGATATTACTTAACATTCATTTCAACTGATATCTCAATGTTTGAGTTATTACTTTTTAAAATAATAAAATATATTATTTGTAAGGTTAAGGCAATTAAAATTACATTTTTATATTTAATCTTTTAATCTTTTATTTTAATCACATCTGACGTTTCGGGATAATTTTCCCATCTTCAGAGATTCTTTTATATTTACTGAAAACATACATGTTTAAAGTGGACTATTATTACATTTCTAATTTACTCTATTTATTGTTTAATTATTTACCTTGATTTCAAAAATTCACAAATATTAGCAATAGAACCAAAAATAAACAATAGTAAACTACTAGTGGCCATATACATAACAAAGAATCATAATAATAAATAATAACAAAACAGTAAATTATAAAATGGACACGAAACACTTAGGTACACATTGCTCAGACATAATAACCGATATTAAAATTCAGAAATAACAATCACAACAAACAGCCATATTGAGGAATAAGTGGACAGGAGCAAAGTACAATAATGGAACTTGAAATAACCAAGTGTTGGTTGAAGTAGTGATATATAGAAAATCAATGTGTAACACCAAAAAAAGTATTATATTTAAATATAGATATGACAGTTATTGTAATTTTAGACAATTGGTGCCACATTACAAAGTCAAGGTAAATTAAAATTAAACAATAAATAGAGTAAATTAGCAATGTAATAATAGTCCACTTTAAACATGTATGTTTTCAGTAAATATAAAGGAATCTCTGAAGATGGGAAAATTATCCCAAAACGTCAGTTGTGATTAAAAAAGATTAAAGATAAAAATTTAATTGCCGTAACCCTAAAAATATAAGCCAAAGCTTCCTAGAAAAAGAAAAGCAAGAAAACATATATATTATTAGTTTCGAAATTCATTATATATATACTCACTATAAAACATTGCATAAAAAATATTTATAAATATTAAAATTATTCTCTAGTTATGTTCGCTATATTTACACGTGTTGTGTTCGAGGTGGTCTCAGAATATGGATGGGACTCCAATCGAAGACAGGAAGGCTGCGGTCGAACATATTGCCGGTCTATTGTTGCCAGTGGCTTCTTCATCGCAACAGGTGTCCCGATCTTCCAGCTACTGTTCGGTAGATAACAGAGGTTATTTCAAGGAATATAGTAAACAATGCATTAATACATATACAAGATAGTTTTCTATCTTGAAAAGCCCCTATGAAATAGTCCTCGAATGTATGGTTGAAATATAAAAATAGTCCTCCAATGATGCGGATTGATTCAATTGCACATTGTAATTTCACGCGAATTTTATTAATTATATGAAATGATGAAAAATTTCTTAATTCACAACTAAACATCAAGGCTGAGAATTCATTCAAGACCTGATCACAATACGCTCAACATCTGTAGACGTTTCAAAATGAGTTCTATGTGAGATCTTGAGTATCAAGAAACGCCAATATCAGGATCAATGTTAGAAAATTGTGTTGCTCGTATAGTCCGTGGTACCAGTAATGGTGCAGAATTTAATTTTATGGGGAGGCTTCAGCTGGAAAGATTTTTTTTTGTATACATATATTAGGATAATGACTTCGGAAGAATGAAAGAAACTAACTACCTATATGAAATGGTATTTAAGTGATTGTTGAAGTCCTATCAAATGTAATTATACGAACAATAATACTTTTAAAGATAATTTTTTCATAAAGCGTGGTTATTTTTTACCATTTTGGGGGACTTCAGCTCGAAAGCCCTCCCCTCCCCCATAGATCTGCCCGTGCGTGGTACAGTACATACTTCTTATTAAATTATTAAGATCTGCCGAAACTTGGTACATTTCTCATCGTAATCTCCAACTATTTAATTTACGAAAATTCTCGGAATTGGAGCTTTTATAGATAATTTGATCACAAAATCGAGAAAAACGGTGGCCCTCAAAAATATTGAACCGTTTGGCTTGACCTAATCTCCCAAAATGTCAAAATAACGAGGTTATATAGGCCAAACGGCAAAATATGTTTGTAGATTTTTTCTCGATTTTTTTTTCTCGATTTTTGCGTAATACTGAAGAGGTTGGCCTCCCTTTTTCTGTGTTCAGTTTCTTTCAAAATGTTGAACTACTAACAATCAATCTGTCGCTTTTCATCAGTTTTTCATTTTTTTTTTAATTGAAATATTTTTTAGACGCTTTTCGCACTTGTTTCTGGAGAGTGGATTATATTAAGCCGTCAGGTTTCCGATGTGTAACACTCGGTTTAAGTCGGCTGGAGTCGACTAATTGAAATGTTTTTGTATATGGATTAAAATATCTCAAAAACTACAAATCAGACCTGCATATTATTATCAAGGGAAGCGTTTATAGTTTTATCCTCTTTATAATTATTCAAAATTGTATCTTAACGCGATACCGTGTTAGAGAGGCGAAAATGGAAAAATAGTGTCGAAAATCAAATCATCTAGTTTTATTGAAGATATGGATTAAAATTTCTCAGAAACTAAAATTCTGACTAAAATCGTCCAACATTTTATCCTCTTTGTAATGAGCTATTATCCATAATTTATGTTGCATATTATTAATATCGCTTTGTTGATGCTTTCACTTCTATCGTGTGGTCTAAAGCACACACCTTATTTTTATTTTTTTTAATATTTGTTGCTACTTTATTTCCACCCTGTTTAAAGGAAAGAAGGGTAGTTTTCCCATCTCACCTTTCCCATTGTAATCATTTTAAAAAATTAATTTCATAAGTATTTCCTGCCATCCTTCCTCTTCCAAATCATCCAATCCCGCCGACCCTCATACGTCTCCATCTCCGAGCTCCTTCTATTTAAATACTGTGTTTATTCCCGCAAAACCCTTTCACGGTCTTCAGACTTATATACAATTACCCACCGAACTTTCTGGACATTTACAAGACACTAGTGAGCCACCCCACTAGACTAAGAAACACTCACTAGCGGATCCAGGATTTTAGGGGGGGGGGGCTTCAGCCCGATAAGTTTATTTTTCCATATATGTAACGATAATTACTTATAAAAAAAAGAAAATAAACCTACTACCTATATGAAATAGTGTTTAAGTGATAGTTGAAGTCCTATTAAATGTAATTACACGAACAATAATACTTTAAGAGATAATGTTTTAATATTTTTTTCCCATAGAATAGGGTTACATTTTACCATTTTTTGGGGGAGGGGGGAGGGGAGGGGAGGGGAGGGAGAGGAGGGCTTCAACCGGAAAGCTCCCCCTCCCCCGTAGATCCGCCTGTGGACACACTATAACTACGAATGACCACATTACTCCCAATTCCCCATCCCTCTCTTAAAATGCACCCTGTGCAGTACTTGAGTTTATGCTTAAGTCTCGTCCTACTACTCTATTCTCAACACCACAAACTATAGGGATAAGAAAAAAAAATTAAAATAAACAATAAAAAAAACTTTTTTTTTTTTTCTTCTCTACCTCGCCTTATAGGCTATACGGGATTTTCCCGGGCCGAGGGGTGAGGGCGGGGAATTTAAAATCCCCTCCGGCACCGGAACGCGAACTTGTACTTTATTATCATCTCAAATCTTTGTTCTCCGGTTACCAGGCAACTCGCAGTGCTGTGCACACGCTTTAGCCCATTCGGCCACCCCACCCCTTCACAATAAAAAAAAAAAAAAAAAAAAAAAAAAAAAAAAAAAAAAAAAAAAAAAAAAAAAACTGCTGCTTTCGACAAATTTTCATTATCCGATCCTCATTCCTATGATCCTCCCGATCCTTCCTTCTTCTGTCGTTCCAACACCCTCCCCACCTTTAAATCCCACCTATTCAACCCTTTCCCATACATTCAGTCCTCATAAAATTGTAAATAGATGTTAATGGATAAGCTGTTTACAGGTATATAAATTATTAGTTCGTTTTAATTATCTTTTTTCTCAATTGATTAAAGTTATAAGGTAATCTATATATTTTTTAAATTTATTATGTATATATATATTTTTGTTTGTTATTATTTTCTGAGACTCTAAAGCCCATATTTCTATCTCTTGGATATTATTCTAAAGGAACCTGTCCCAGAATAAATAAAGCATTATTATTATGTACACCCAGAACTTCCATTAATTATACGCAATTGCGACAGAGAGCCAGAAACACTAGCACATGTGCTTGGAAAATGCCCCAACAACTCCCTCCTTATAACACGCCGTCACCACAGAGTCAAACATGAACTGATGAGAGGCTACTTAAAGAGAGAGATTCCGCCTGTTTCGAGGAAGTTTATTGTATAGATACGGATGGATCCACCCGATATGCCGACATAGTAGCATTCCCTAAGACGGGAAAGTCGGCGATGATTTCGGATCCTACCGTGAGGTATGTGACCAATGACCTCGATCAGTCAGGCAAAGTGGAAAGAGAGAAAAAAAAGACCTATGAAAAATGCATTCCTTTCCTTAGTGAAAAGTTCCATGAGAGTTTCGGGCCGAGAGAGTTCCACGTAAGAGGCCTTTGGTTCGGAGCTCGCAGAACGATACCGAACTCAACATGGAGGACTTCAACAGGAGCTTCATGGAGGGCCTTGGTGTCGACATAAAGGACGTGGCAAGGTTGGTGGAGAAAATAATCCTCGAATCCCTGAGAAATATCCATCACCATGTGCATGGATAGAGAGAGAGTTTGTTCATGGGGGGTGACATGCGTGTTGTACAGCATTTTTACATTATTTATTGACCACGTCCACTGCACTTTATGTATTTGTATGTATGTTATAAATTAGGTTAGGAAAAGAGAGGAGAAAGTCTAGGGAATGAGAAAAATATATAAGGAGAGAGAAGGAAGAGAAAGGGATGTATAATACTACTAATAAATGAATGAAAAAAAAAAAAAGAATAAAATATAGGAAAAAAAATATAATAAAAAAAATACATAGATAAAAAAAAGTTATACTATGCTCATACATATTGTTAATACTATATAATTGTATATTAGTTTTGGAAAATTGTCTGTAGCGATTAATAAGTATGCTGTGTTTAAAGCAACCCAATGTAATTGGGCAGCTCCCTTTTATGATAATAAAGTGATTCTCTCTCTCTCTCTCTCTCTCTCTCTCTCTCTCTCTCTCTCTCTCTAATAAGAACTGGACAAATAAATAAAAACATTTTTTCTTTTGTAGAACAAGAATTGGTTTTAACATTATTTTTTATTTTTCCCTTATGTTTGATTTTTGTCGCATCCAGCCGGGCTCTTCCATCAAGTTACTCCCGTTCTTTTGAATGCCTGGTTATCGAAAACACTTTACACCGAGGAAGGTGAAAGTTGTCCGAGTTGTGGAAACAGTTATAATTCTCCATTGTATCGAAGTGGTTACGATCATTAAATTAGCGGTCCACGTCCTTTATGCAAGGGGGAAAGAAAAGGAGGCAATTTGACGAGAGGATCACGCGAGATTCGGGCCTACTACGCAGTTTGGAAGGTGGACCCTGTCTTGGAAAATGTTCACAAATTTATTAATTTATTTTAAACTTTTTCAACTACTGTGGTCATTACATATTTTGTAAGAAATTAATATACATTAATTAAGTGACTGTAGACTAAATATGAAATGAGTGTATCACAGTTGTTTCTATCAGGAAAATTGCTTTTAAATCCAGTTTATTTTAATTATTTATTATTTATTGCCATTTGGCAAGCTAAGGACCACGCACATATCGTTTCTCGGGTTTTCTGTTTTCCACATCTTCCTCACCTTCTCTTCCATCTCCTTTCTTCGCTCCTATTTCAACCTCCTTCTTACCTTCTTTTTTTCTCCATTAAAAGAACTTTCTTTCCACCTATTGTATTTCTAAACTTGTCTCTGTCTTTGTAGTCTTCTCCTCTAGTACCCAGTTTTTTATTTCTTTTTTAATCTGCTGATGTTTTTAAGTTTTATCATTTTGTCAAAGATTCGCTTGTTCAATCAATCATTTCCCATATTCTTCATGTGACCGTAAAACTTCAACTTTATTATTCTCATTGATATATCTATGTCTTCAATGTCTTCGTACTGGTCCCTGTTATTTGTTGCTTCGTTTCACGTTTTAGTTTTTGTTTGGATTTAGTTAATTTAAAATTGGTTTAGTTTGGGAAAGAAAATAGAAAAAACAATCCATATGTGTTTGTTTTACGTGATTTTTTTTAATATTATAAAATAAGTAAAATATAAAATAAAATAAAATAAAAATAAAATAAATGACTTTGGACTACATGCAAAAAACATGATTGGATAAATTGGCTTGAAGATGGCTTACCGGCCGAAACGTAGCTATGTAAATTGAAATAAATAAAACACAGCCTTATTTTATAATAGAAAAAAAAATCAAGTTATTCCTTCCATCAAATGTACTTTACTATTAGATTATTATTCAATACGACAAATTACATAGAGTATGAACCCCATTAAAATTATGTTGAGGGAATTTCTGGATGAAAAACCCATGTCTAGACAATCGAGCGTTTCGTCTCACTGTAGGGCTGTCCGAGGTAGAGGAAGCCGGAAGATTAAAAAAAATAAATATTAAAATGATAAATTCACTGCAAGAAAATCACATTTTTTCTGAATTTAGTGAAGATTTTTGCACCAAAGGATTTTTTGTGTCGGGAGTGGAGGAGAGATAAAATATAAATTCGTCCTGGGCCTCAAATGGAGGTATCTCCATCTGTGTAGAAATATGGCATGACTCTATCTTAAACTCATTATCCGTTCAGTAGACCTTGCAGAATTTCAGATCCTACGATTGAAGAAGTAGCTTTAGCCAAAGATAGAGAAACCATAAAATACTATCTATAGATCATACAGTTCACAGTGGAGCAAAGGCGGAAAAATACCCAAAAGTGAAATTGAGTTTTAAGAAACTTTTTAGTGGTTTCCAGTCCTTACTTCAATTTTTCCGAAAATATATATTCAGGCCCCTAAAAAGAGGTCTAAACATGGACTATTGTAGCTTATCGAAAATTCTTCAATTCAAGCATATAGTTTGTTTTCCTCTTGTGCCTCGAAAATAAAAATGAAAAACTACTAATAGGAGTATATTGAATACTTAATAGTTGACTGTTGTGTATTTTAGAGGAAGGAGATGGTCCGGTGTGGTGGTCATAAATAGACTAAAATAGTGAAAAAAACTATTTTATTTCAAGCCAACGTTCCGACCCGATTTGCAGGTCATCTTCAGGGAGGTGTTCAGCAAGGAGTTTCAGTTAAAACTGAGTTTAAGAAGACCTCCCTGAAAAAGACCTGATAAAGTCAGGTTGAAACTTTAGCTTGAAATAAAATATTTTTTTCATTATTTTAATCTATATATGACAGCCATCTCCTTCCTCTAATAGGAGTATAATTTTTTTTCACTTTATTCAGTATTTTTTTAAACATTTTATAATGGAGGAGAATTTTGTTTATGCTGATCTTTTTATAATGAATAAATATTGTAAAAATTATAGATAAAAATGTAATATATTTTTTGCGCCCATGATCTCTGTGTGTCTGTAAATCACACAGTCTCGGTAATTTATTTTAAAATATGTTTCCTTCTTTTCTTCTTACGAATGTCTCATACTTAAAATGTTGGATGAAAAGATTCGAAAATGGTGATAATGATAAATGAGAAATAAAAAGTGGGGTTGAAGAGCTGGTAATATTTCTGCCGAAAGAAGCCCATCTAAACTTTCAAGGTTCTTTTTGAAAAGAAATGGTCCCTTGACCTACATAAAACAGTCAATTAAGTCTGCTGGGCTCCTTTTGTACGCTGGAATTGTTTCCATGTTTTACTTTTGAAAATTTTATTTTCCTGGAATAAGACAATTCATACACTTCTGAACATTTACCTTCTTAAGTATTGTCTTTTTTTTTTTTTTTTTTTTTTTTTTTTTTTTACTGGCCCGCGATATGGGCCCTTTTTTAAAATAAAATTATTGACACACCCAAAACTTCGTGAGTGGCTTCATTTCATCTTGACCTACAAATACTTTCTATTAATATTAATATTGTGCTCTCTGAACACTATTATAAATGTCCTTAATTGTGACGGAATGTAATATTACTGAATAAATATATTATAAAAAAAAAATTAATATAATAAATAAAGGTGGCTTACAAGAATATGGGGCCGTTTGGCATAACCTCCACCCCAATATGTCGAAATAAAGACGTTATGAAAATTTATGAACATCCAGCTGATTTTGTGATAATTTTTAATAAAGACGAGTACAATCAAATGGTCATAGTAACCTACAAATGTCATGGGCCGTTTCTTCAGACATACTCCAATTTTAGAAAAACATCCTGGTTTAATAATCTTTTAACCAATGGTGAATAATAATAATAATGGTTAATATTAGTTAAGTGGGGTTTTATTAGAGAAAAAATTTAGATTCACCTCAAGTTGTGTAAAAAAATGATATGATTTTTCATCCTGGCTCCTAAATGTACTCGTGTTTGTTTGTTTTTATTTATTTATTTTTACATTGAAACATCCTCGCGCGGGCTCATTACCGCGTATGGGGAGCGTCCCACGGGTGGCGGATGTGGGGATGGTCGGTGGAAATTCCTTGGAAGTTCCTCCCGGCTAAGTCCGATGGACTCGCTGGCCAACAATGAGAGGGGCCCTCCAGACTTGCTGGAGGGAGGGGACCTCCAGACTTGCTGGAGGTAGGGGCCCACCAGACTTGCTGGAGGGTGTGACGTAGGATTGAACGCCCTACTCACATATCTTTAGTTCACCAAACACCACAAAAAGTCATGGATCTCCCTAAGGTAAAACGCTCATTATCCGGAGGTAAACTAGTCCCCTGTTCGGGTCTCCGGGTGGGGACTGCTTTAGGGGATTCATGGCGCAAGTTGAAATATAGGGATTTAAATATTGGTACGTGGAACGTAAGGAGTTTAAACACAGCAGGGGGGCTAAAATCGGTCGCGAATGAGGTAAATGGGTACAATTTGGATGTCGTGGCTCTGCAAGAGGTTCGCTGGCCAGGGGAGGGCTCGATGAGGGAAGGGAAGTACACTATTTGGTACGGAGGAAGCGGGAATCATTGTTTAGGTACCGGGTTTCTAATTAGGCGTAGATTACTATCCGCTTTGAGGGACGTACAATTCTTTAGTGATAGAATTTCGGTAGCTACATTTCAGGGACGTTGGTTTAAAATCGCATTAATAAACATACATTGTCCGACCGAAGACAGTGACGATGAAGTCAAAAGTTAATTTTACGATAAACTCGAATGGGTTTATGATAAACTACCACGAAACTACATGAAAATAATTTTAGGTGACGCGAACGCAAAGGTAGGAAGGGAAGAATTTTATATTCCGACGATTGGTAAAGAAAGTTTGCACGAATATAGTAATGATAATGGGATCCGTCTGATAAACTTTGCCATCTCGAAAAACCTGATAATTAAAAGTACGACGTTTAAACATAAGGATATTCATAAATATACTTGGACATCACCGGATTCGCAAACACGAAATCAAATCGATCATGTCTTGATACAACACAGCTGGCAAAGCAGTATAATTAATGTACGGTCTTATCGCGGAGCAGAATGTGGGTCGGATCATGAATTAGTAATCGCGAAACTTCGACAAAAACTTAATATAAAAAAGAAAAAAGAAAACCGTTTCGATTTTGAGAATTTTAATTTGGAAAAATTAAAAAATCCATCAATTAGAAACCAATTCGAGCTAGATGTTAAGAATAGGTTTGAAGCTTTAGAGCTTCCTGACGAGGACCACGAGGATATTGACAAGTTATGGATAGAGATCAGAGATAATATTAAAGCGGTCGGTAACTCGTGTCTAGGAAAAAAGGAAAATAAGAATAACAAACCGTGGTTTGATGAAGATTGCTTAAACATGTGTGAAAAAAGAAAAGCCGCTAAATTAAAAGCTCTAAATAATCCTAGCGAAGACAATCTGGAATACTTCCGAATCTCAAAGAACGAAACGACAAAATTGCTCAAAAATAAAAAAAGGGAGTATCTTAAAAATAAAATAATTGAAATAGAAACTAATAGAATTGAAAATAACGTAAGAGAAATGTACAAAGGTATAAACAGATCACGTAAATATGTAGGGCCCGTAACGTCTGGAATTAGGGATGATAATAACAATATTCTGACCGATCCGGTTGACATATTGAATAAGTTTAAGGAACACTTTGACAATATTTTAAATACGGTAAATTATGATCTGTGTCCTCCTTCTGAGTACCAGAGTGCTGAACCATTAATAGAAGGACCAAGTAAAGAGGAAGTTGAAGTAGCTATCGGAAAATTAAAATCATAAAAAGCAGCGGGAATCGATAATATTCCTACTGAACTAATTAAGGCATGCGGAGAAGCTGGAGTTTCTAAAATACATCGGTTGGTTAAAAAGATCTGGGTGAACGAGAAATTACCTGAAGAATGGAAAGAATCTATTCTTATTCCGATTCACAAAAAGGGTCCGAGGACGGATTGTAATAACTATCGAGGAATTTCACTGCTTCCGGTATGTTATAAAATATTCACTTTAATCTTAACCAGTCGAATCACGGAATACGCCGAGGAAATTATCGGAGACTACCAATGCGGATTTAGACGGAATCGTTCGACTATTGATCAAATATTTTCTTTACGGCAAATATTAGAGAAAAAATTGGAGTATAACGGTATTGTTCACCAGCTGTATATAGATTTTAAAAAGGCTTACGATTCTATTGACCGCCAGAAACTGTATAATATTCTAATCGAGCAGGGGATTCCAAAAAAACTAGTAAATCTAGTCAGGATGTGCTTGACGGAGACACTCAATAAAGTTAGAATCGGTAATAATTTGTCCGAAAAATTTGAGGTTCGTTCGGGCTTAAAACAGGGGGATTCTCTTTCGCCTGTCCTGTTCAATTTGGCATTAGAATATGCCATTAGGGAAGTAATGCGAACCGAGAAAGGGTTAGATCTGGGCGGGACAACATCCGTGCTGGGCTATGCTGATGATCTGGTACTGTTAAGCGAAGACGTTGAAACTATAAAACTAAATACGACAACGTTAATGAAAGCCGGTAAAGAACTAGGACTCGAAATAAACGTGGATAAAACAAAATATATGGTTAGCTGCAAAAATGGCGATACTACTGGTGATATCGATATAGATGGTAATATGTTTGAACAGGTAGATAAATTTAGGTATCTAGGTTCTACGATAACTAGAAAAAACGAAATTGAAGAAGAGATTAAGGTTAGACTGAAGGCGGGGAATGCTTGTTATTTTTCTGTGACAAAACTACTTAGTTCGCCCCTCTTGTCCCGAAACTTAAAAATTAGAATCTATAAAACAATTATCTTGCCTACAGTTCTTTATGGATGCGAAACTTGGCCGCTTACATTAAGGGATGAGCAGCGTCTTAAGGTTTTTGTAAATAAAGTATTGCGTAGAATATTCGGACCGAAGAAGGATGAGTTAACCGGAGAGTTCAGACGGTTACACAACGCCGAATTGCGTGAGATGTATCCGGGTAATATAATTGAGGTAATTTCATCGCGGCGAATCAAATGGGCTTGTAAAGTTGTTGGGCTTAGTAACGAGAGAATTCCTAAAAGGTTAATATTTGCTGTGCCGAATGGTAAGCGTCCGAGGGGAAGACCGAAGCGAAGGTGGGAAGATTGCATTAAAGCCGATCTGAAGGGACTGGGTTTGGACGGCGAACGGTGGAGGGAGGTGTGTAACAAGCGATTGGTGGTGTCGGCATCGAACCTTCGGGTTCGCTAAGCCTTATTATTATTATTATTACATTGAAACATACCACATTGAAACGACTAGAAACCGCCCGACGTTTTCGACTACTCCAGCACTTACTAGACAAACGATCTAAGCTTTCAATCAATTACAAACGACTCATATATATGACAATAATAAGACATTTTTGGACTTACGGAATTGAGCTTTGGTCCTCCACTAAACCATCGAATTCCTCTCGTATCCAATCCTTACAATCCAAAATCCTTCGTAAAATCCTCAACGCCCTTACTTTGTTACAAATAAAATCATCCATAAAGATACCTAAATCATACCTATCCTTCCATGACAAACTGCAGAACCATCCGAATCCTCTCGTTTCAAACCTTGCTTCCTCCTCGAAGAAGGCGTCTGAAAAGAAGATGGCCTCGGGATCTTCTAATATAGAACTTTAATTTGAGTTCTACCAATGGGTAGTTTCTCTTCATGTTGTACATGTCATGTTACCAATTTCACATTTACTTATTGTATTTTCTATGTAATACAGTTGTAAATACCATTAAAATAATAATAAAAAAAAAAACTTTTGAAAATTTTATTTTCCTGGAATAAGATAATTCATACACTTCTGAACATTTGCCTTCTTAAGTATTGTCTTTTTTTTTTTTTTTTTTTTTTTTTTTTTTTTTTTTTTTTTTTTTTACTGGCCCGCGATATGGACCCTTTTTAAAAAATAAAATTATTGACACTCAACTAAAACTTCGTGATGGCTTAATTTTATCTTAGCCTACAAATACTCAATATTAATATAAGAAATAAAAGTGGCTTACAAGAATATTGGTCCGTTTGGCGTAACCCCAACCCAATATGTCGGAATAAAACCGTTATGGAAATTTATGAACATCCAGTTGATTTCGTGATAATTGTTAATACATATGAGTACAATCAAGTGGTCATAGTAGCCTACAAATGGGCCTTTTCTTCAGACATGCTCCAATTTTAGAAAAACATTCTGGTTTAATAAGCTTTAAGATAATATTAGTTAAGTGGAGGTTTATTAGGGAAAAATTTAGATTCACCTCAGGTTGTGTAAAAAATGAAATGATTTTTTATCCTGTCTCCTAAATGTACCCGTGTTTTTTTTAAATTTATTTTTACATTGAAACATAGAACTCGTTGGTATGAGTGGCCTATATTAGGGTACTTTGGAAACAAAAATAAAATGTACTTTTAAAGTATGGTAACTTGGAGGAGCAAGCCGAACATTAAACAGAAAAAATTAAATTTCGCCAAAAATCCGTCAAGACCCTCTGTTCCCATAATAACTAGTAAACATTCTTGGAAACACCCGAATCGAGTTTTTAAATTAAGTATATAAAAATTAAAGCATATAAAAAAAAATTAAATAAATTTTCTTGATATAATCAAAAGGTACGGAAATGATAAAGAGGTAAAATTAATGTAATTATACTTTCTGTAAAAATTGCTTCAAACATTATGAAATAGCCATGTCCAAGAGACATAATACCTATCTATATTCAAGATTGAATTTGTTAACATTTACAAATATTTAAAAAACAAGCATTATAATCAAATCCTTTTGTTTTAGTGGTTTTAATAACCAATAATAAATTATCGAGACTGTCAACAAAATAAATTAAGCAATGTTTACTGTCAATTAGTGAGGTATATTTTCAAATGCACATTATTTGATAATTATTGCCATTACATGTTTTGTATTAATTAAAGGATATCATTATTTTTTACAGCGTGTACCGTAAGCATAGGAAAATATTTATTGGAGTAATAGCAGAGCTACAAAAAAGTTCATGTAAATGATTACCCAATTTTCAGCAAAAAATTAGGAAATCCGAGCTTTGTGTTATTGTAAAAGTCATGTTTTTTTGCTGAATAGGAAGCGATAACTAAAGAAATATTTAATTTATGTAATTAAACATTACTTGACTGTAAACTAGAAAAAATTTGTCATTGTTAAAACCATTTAAAGATTACTACTGAGCGGCTTAACGAAGCTAAGTTCTCTTTTTATTTATTTATTTATTCTTCAGTGTAATTAACGTTATAATTAAGAAAAAAAATTAAATCTTTAAGTTTCAGTTAAAAATTTTAGTTTCAGGTCAGTTAATAACGACCCATAAATTGCATCTCAAACTCTCCAATCACACATCACAAATCTTGAAGAATAGTGTCAAAACTGGAGAATTAAAATAAATTCCAATAAATTCCATCAAATTACCTATACCCTTCGTCGTAAACCCATGACTTCCTGTCCTACATTATCCTTTAACAATACCTCATTTATCCCTGTTGAACGAATCCGTTACCTAGGACTCCACCTGGACAAGCATCTCATTTGAATCCTCATACCAGACTGAAACGACAAGAAACCGCTCGACGTTTCCGACTATTTCAATACTTGCTAGACAAACGCTCTAACCTTCCGATTAATAACAAAAGACTCAAATACATGACTATAATAAGGTCTATTTGGACTTATGGAGTTGAGCTATTGAGCTCCACCAAACCATCAAATTCATCTCGTATCCAATCCTTACAATCCAAAATCCTTTGCAAAATCCCCAATGCTCCCAACTTTGTCACAAATGAAATCATCCATAATGACCTTATGTTCCTTATGTTTCAGATCTGGCCCAATCTATATTCCTATCCTTCCATAATAAACTTCATAACCATCTCAACCCTCTTGTTTCTAACCTTGCTTCCTCTTCTCTTCCTGATAACCGACCGAGGCATCTGATAAGAAGATGGCCCCGTGATCTCCTAATGTAGACATATTATTAGAGTGCTACCAGTGGGTAGTTTCTCAACAAGTGTTTCATGTCATTGTACAAATTTACTAGATGTATTTTTTTATACAGTTGTAAATATTATAATAAATAATAATAATAAAAAAAAGTTTCATGTTGACATTAATAAAAATTTTAGTTAAATTGTGTAGGATAAGGTCACCAGATATCCCGCTTTTTAACAATTTGTCCCGCGTCTCACGGCAATTTGAAAAAGTCCCTATTTTTGGAAAGAATGCACGACAAGCTGGGGAATGACAGGAGAACGGGAAGAGAATATACGGTTTTCGGCGGCCATGTAGCTGTTTGTTTGGATATGAGTTTTATATATTTTTTGTTAATTTCATTATGTTAAACTTTAATAATAGCTAATAATTGTTAAGAACTGATTATCGATAACTGCTTAGCAAAGTTCGCATAGTTGATCAGTTGTTAGAACTCAACCACCATTGTATGGACTTAATAAACTACCCGAAAATGATCTTTTTAATAAGGTATCGTAATTTAAAAAAATTATTGATAAGGTCAAAAGGATGAATCGTGGACATCAGCAAGTCAACTTTATTTGCTACTTCTATTACCAACATTTTGTCAACTACAATAAGTTTTATAGCATTTTGAAAAAGAGCTGCTTGATTGTGTATAAACTGCTGGCACTAGTGTTGCCCAAAATCGGTCTTGGTCTTGCACTTTGCAAGATTAAGACCAGGGCCACCTAGCTGTTGCAAGATCAAGACCAGGACTAGTAAAAAAAATCGATTTTTTAAATAAAAATTAAGGCGGAATAGCAAATAACAAAACTTGATAATCTTAGTTACTATATGTTAATACTTGGGATAACCAATATACCTTTGCATTTAACTCCTCTAATTTTTCATCCGGGCTTGGTTTGGTTTCTCTTATCTACAAAATGACAGTAATATCTCTATAGTAATAAGCTAAGTAACTGCAAGACTGTTGCGAAACTCTTACGCAAGACCAAGACCATGAACAAGACTGAGTTTGCAAGACCAAGACTCGTGTCGGTCTCGCATTTGGGCAACACTAGCTGGAACAAAACATCTAAGCATTAAAAACTGAATTATTATTGAAGGCATAAATTAGACGTCAAATACACCATCAAATTATTCCCTCGTCTTTAGAACTAAATTCTCTACCCCTTATTTATGTAAAGTTAATTATTGTCGATCCTCTCGCCGCTATTAATGGTTTCCCGTTTTAATAAAATCTGCTCAGCTTATATTAGCGTAGGACCAACCAAAAAATACAGATTCTGAAACAAATAGGATCTATGTTCCTGTTTTTCTTGAAATAAGGAACGATTATTCATGGTAGACTAGCGAGTACAATAAGATGATTAACGAGGCTGACACAGTGGAACAGTTAGGAGAGCAATTTAGTTGATTATTTAGTGGATGCATTGTCTGGCATCACCTGCTCCTTATCGCCAATCACTGATCCTCGCTATCACCTGTCACGTCAGAGGAGTAACCACTGTCGATATGTTAAGCTGGCATCTTGAATAGTTTATCGGACCGTTTGAATCCGAATGAATTTGTATCCTTTCAAAACTGGACGGTTCACTTATTCATGTGCTTTTATGGTTATACTTCACGACTACTGCTTTACTGTATTAAAAGGAAGCAGCGGATCCAGGATTTAATTTTGGGAGGGGGCTTAAGCCGAAAGATTTTTTTTTTTCATATACATATAACGATAATTAATGTGAAAAAAAAGAGAAATTAACTACCTATATGAAATGGCGTTTATGTGGTTCTGGAAGTTCTATTAAATGTATACGAGCAAGAATACTTTAAGAGATAGTTTTAAATATTTTTTTCTGTAAAACATGGTTATATTTTACCATTTTGGAGGGCGGGCCTTCAGCCCGAAAGCTTCTCTTTCCCCTCCTCCCCCTCCCCCCGTAGTCTGCCTATGTTCAAAGGTAAACGTTTATTTTATTTTAAACTAAGGGTGCCTAGAAGGGGATAAGATGGCGCAAGTTGGGCTATCAAAATTTTCGAAGGATGTTAATTTTTATGGAATTTTGAATTTTTGTTTTGGTGGGGAGGACTCATATTTACGGAATTACGAATTTTCGTAGGGGAAGATATTCTTGTATGGAGAGGGAGGAGTTAATTTGGGAACAAGTGGAAAAATTAAATTACAATTTTATAATTCTATTTTTATTGGCACCGTTTTAATTAGTGATTAGTAATACAATTTCTTGGGGAAGAGAGCATGAATCATTGCCCATGGGAGGAAAGAGATGAACAATCCTGTTTGCAAAAATTATTTTAATTTGTCACATTTAAGGTCATATTAGTAATAGAGAAACGAGAACTATTCATAGATTTTGCTTTTTTTAAAGTTTCAGGATATTAATAAATCTTTATTTTAAAATAATAAAATAGAATCCATCAAAATATTTACATATTTTTGCACATCATTTAAGCATTGACACAAGTATTGCCTATATTTTTAAAATAATTGTTTTTCAGCCACTTTAAAGGTTCATAGGTATAATAGTTGTAAGATAGGAATAATTTTATTAATTATTACTATGAAAAATAGTTTAAAACAATTAATTTATTGTTACTTATAAATCTTGATATAGCTCTGAATAGGAGAGTGGCGTCTTCAGGTCTTGCCACTGATCGAGAGTAAAAATTAAGTAAAACAGCATATTATTATTTTTTTCAATAATTTATATTATAAAAATAAATATATTAAAACAATATATATTAAAAATTAATTAAATATCAAGCCAATTTTCTTTTCCACTAGAAACACCACTAAAATTAATAATAAAAAATGTTGAAATTGGAGCTGGTCATTCTGGTCATTCTGAAAGGCTCATCTATTTCCCAAATCATCTAAATTAAAAATTAGACAGAAACTAATAAATACATACATTTACTTACTTTAAATCATATGAATATATGCTTCATAGATTTATGGTTCAGCTAGAAAATGTTTAACAAAAACTACAATCTTAGAAATCCAATGGCAAAAGGCATACGGCTAATGGTACGTAAGGAACAACATACAACATACCAACTCACAACATCAATCTACTAAACATATTTTTATTCTTTATTCCCGTCCTCATAATGAACTTCATAGAAATAACAACAGATTGGTTAAGGATATAGCTACGGCTGACGAACCCATTAAAAGCCGATTAAAAGGAGCTGGATTGGAGACCTACTTTCGTGAATCTGCTGAGTGCAATCCATCCTCATCCCTGAAACGCCATAATCACAATTTTTCTTATTGTTATTTTTGAAGAGAAAACTATATTATAGTTATTTTTTATATAGATAAATATATACGGATATAAAAACTACTATCTCAGAAATCCAATGGCAAATGGCAGACGCCTAATAGTACGCAAGGAACAACATACAACATACCGACTCACAACATTCATCTACTAACATATATTTATTCTTTATTTCCGTACTCATAATGAACTTCATGGAAATAACAACAGGCTGATTATATAGCCGTATATAAGGATATATAGCTACGGCTGACGAACCCATTAAAAGCCGATTAAAAGGACCTGGATGGGAGACATATTTTCATGAATCTGCTGAGCACAATCCATCCCCATAATCACAATTTTTCATCATATTTTCTTATTGTTATTTTTGAAGAGAAAATATGTTATAGTTTTTTTTTATATTTGTAATTACATCATAGATAAACATATACGGACAGTCTCGGTAATCCGGACAAGAAAGAATAAAAGATAATGTTGACTAGCGAGAGACGGAATGAAAATGGCTCTGTTTCTTAATACATATTAATGAAATTTCTTCGTGTGATAGTGTCGAAATCGTATTGTGGAGTCTCTAAACGGAAAACATTAAAACTAGACGGCCATCCAGAAGTTGAGGAATCTCTTTATATCGTTAGGATATATGTATGTATAGATTATATATAGTTTTTGAAGCAAAAAACACAGGAGTGTCCAATTTCGGAGGATATGTTAACTGAAAAGTCAAAGTTTTTCTTTTCTTTTTTTCAATAATTTTTTTAGAAGGATGACTTTAGATTTTAATGCCTGTAAAATTGGCTTGATATTTTCAAAAGCAGGTTTGGGATACGTTTTGTATATTATTTTTTATTTCACTGGAAAATTTCTTTACACTCATTTTATCTTTCATTATAGAAAACGGCATAAAGGCATTTAATAATTGTATTGGGCGAATGGAAACAACGTTGACTATCGAAACCTGGTGCTTTAAAGGAATTGACGAGATCAGGCGCTTACTGTATTAAAAAAACCATAGACTAAAAGAAAAGTTAAAATTCATTATTTCTGAAATAATGAATTTTAACTTTTCTTTGTTTGCAATGTGTTTATGTTTAACTGATAATATATATATTTTCGTTACCTTGCTCAATTTTCTATAATTTTAAATTTATCCTTTGATCCGAACATTTTGTTTACTCGAGCAAGCCATGCAAACTAATTAGTTTGAATAATCAAGACTGTTCATACTTGAATTTCCTTTTTACCGAATTTATTTAGTCCATAGAAATTGTACTACTTATGGAGTAAACAACTAATGTTTTTAATAATAGGTTTATTAAATAATCTTATGTTGTAAATTGCCCAACTCGAAAAATAACTTTTGATTTTTATCTCAATAATTCAGAAATATCATTACGTATAATTTAATTTTTTATTGGTCTCATTATAATAAAAGTATCATATTTCCATTTTGGCACCTGCTCGTGAGCTGCTAATTACTCGACTCACCTGCCCCGGGCTCTACATACAATTTTGTTCATTTAAATAGTTGTGTATGAATAAGATGTACCTAATATAATTAAAAAAATAAAATAGAAGTTTTTGAATTTTATACATCATTATATATTTGATTATAAGATAAGTCGATGGTTTACGAGTTTATTCTCGCTTCAAGATGGTTATTCATGAGGCGGACTACACAAGGTCAAAGGCGCATGTCCACTATGTCGGAAGTTTCCCAAGGAAGCCCTGAATCTATATAAGAGGAGATTCCCCATAATCTGTAAAATCATAGATTTAATTTATTTGATTAATACAATATAATTATAATGATTTACTACCCCAATAGGAAACATCAAACTCCCATATTGCCCTAAAGGCAGGGTAGGGAGGAAAATAAAATAAAATACATAAACATTAATTTTTCGAAAAAAAAAATTCTTTAAAAGTTTTGATTCGCCGTATAACTTACATTAGCTGCATACTAGTTCTAATCTTTATTTAAAAAATAATAACTAGCCCATATATTCGCTAAGAGCCAAATAAGCTTGAATGAGCAAATAAAAATTCAAAATGATGATTATTTTTTTTTTTGGAAGTTGTTGGGATTTTTCACCTTCAGTAGGTTCCTGAAGATCAAAATATTAATGAACATTACTACAATAACGTTCTTGCCGAAAGAAAAAGCGGCACGCGTGCTGAAGGAGCTGGCAGAAGACTTTCAGGAATGTTTCAGACAATGGATATTTCTTTTAAAGAGTTGTAGGTAGTGTTTCCCAAAATCGGTCTTGGTCTTGCACTTTGCAAGACCAAGACCAAAGCCGCCTAACTTTTGCAATACCAATACCATAATAAAAAAAGTCGATTTTTTAAATAAAAATTAATGCAAAATAGTTAATAATACTTGACAATCTTAGTTACTATATTTAATAATTGGTATAACCAATATACTTTTGCATTTAACTCTTCTAATTTTTCATTCGTACTTAGTTAGTTTTCTCCTATCTAAAAAATTACATTAATATCTCTATAGCAGTAAGCTAATAAGTAACTGTAAGACTGTTGCGAGACTCTTGCGCGAGAGTTTGCAAGACCAAGCCTCGTCTCGGTATCGCATTTGGGCGACTCTAGATGTATGGATAGAGAAGAGGTGTGTATATTGAAGTTGATAATAAGAAAATAAATACAAAATCTTGCCCTTATTTGAATTAAATCCTCAACGCTCCTTACTTTGTCACAAATAAAATAATCCATAAAGACCTTAATGTTCCATAAGTTTCCTATTTGGCCCAATCCAGATACCTATCCTTCCATAACCAACTCCAGAACCATCGGAACCCTCTCGTTTCAAACCTTGCTTCCTCCTCGATCCTGGCAACCCTCCGATGCGTAAGTATATTATTAGAGTGCTAGCAATGGGTACTTTCTCAACAAGCGTTTTCATGTGATTGTATTATTACTGTGTGCACATTTACTAGTTGTATTTTTTTTTTTATAATACAATTGTAAATATCAATGAATAAAAAAAAATTGAATTATTTTAGCATTTAATTAGTAATAAATATATCCCTCTTTTCGTCTATCCCAGAGATCTCCAAACTTCAGTCCGCGGGTTTCGGCTCCAATCCGATTAGCGAAAGTTTCTTGGACTGCATAGTAAAATTTTAAAAAATATTTTAAAAATATAACATTTAGTAAATCACTCGAACACGAGTTTGCGACAACATTTTTTACATGAGTTATTTTTCTTAGAAAGCTTATTTTACAATTCAAGTGTTCTTAGAACAAGCATTTTTTCCCATCACATTCTATGGCCCGCAGGATTTCTTTTCTTTAAAGTATGTTATATAGATAAATTTAAAGGGCGTCAAGAAAATGACTTTAGCGAAGTTTCATTAAAATCGGTGCATTCGTTTAGGAGCTACAGTCTATAGCAATGCAGGTTTTACGGCCGCTATTTTGAAAGTAAAAGGTGGATAGTAATCTCAATGAAGGAGGATCATCCTCGGGTGACCTCCAAGAGTAGGTCTCAATATGGTCCGCTGGACAAAATATTTGGAGACTCCTGGTCTCTCCCATTAAAATATATGTCTTCTGAATCCTATCCCATACCAAGCACAGGGTTTTGACCCGCACTTGACCCAGAAGACCCAGAAGTACAAGAGGGTCAGCGGCAGGTGGTTCCGCAAGGTCGTGGTCGCCGCTGGCTACCGGAAGCGCTACTGCCTTTTGAAGTAAATATCCAGCAGGCATTGCCAGCATCAGCTGGGGAGGATAGCTGATAACGGAAAGGAAGTAAGGAGGGTTCAGAAGAATTTCTATAATTGAGGAAAGTTTCATTTATTAATTTAAAAACAGGAGAAAGACAGATAATAATTGTTTTAAAAAGCATGGGAATAGTCATTAAATTAATATTTTAAGTCTTAACACAAATGAAAAGATTCATTTCACAGATTTACATAGTTATACGATACTCACTTCATGTTTTACCAGTTAAAATTAATCATATACATTAGCTCGAACCAATAGTTTTTTTTACCTTTTGTATATAACTGTAATTACTCTGGAAGAAAAAAATAAGGAACTGTATAAAATGATGTTTAAGTAGTCCTCGAAGGCCAATTAAAAAAAAGAAAACCGTTATTTAAGAATAATAATGCTTTTAAGATTGTTTCTTAAATTTAGAAGATGTATATACATTATAATTTAAAACGACTAAATATTGTGATAGTTTAAGTATTATTTATTTTATTAAGTTTATGTATTATTTTCGCCTAGAAAACATAGAGAGATTAAATTATTTTATAAATCTTTTCCACAGAAAATTGAACGCAATTTTAAAATCGACTGAGCTACTGAATTTATTTCTTATGTATTATTTTTTAACTTAATCCCAAACCTTATTCATACAATATAAACATTACATTCATTAAAGACATTGTTTCAATAAAATGCCAAACATATATAATATGAGTATCCCAATTACAAATCCAACCAAGTTCATTTAGGAAACTTTTTCAAGAGTAACCGAAGATCATTTATCATGGAAATAAAAAATTACGCGGCTGCTTTCACTTACCGAAATTGTATTATTTATTAACTTGGTCCGAAACATCAGAACACATCAGAGGAGCACATCCCTCCCAATGCATGGCCGATGGCACATAACCATCTCTTCCTCCCAAGATATTTTGTAGCTCCCCTCTTCTTAAATAGCGTAAGCGAAAGTAGAATTAAAAATATCGTAGATCATATAAATTACATTAGCTGCGGAACCCCCATACCAGGCTGAAACGACTAGAAACCGCCCGACATTTTCGACTACTGCAGCGCTTACTATACAAACCCTCTAAACTTCCAACTATTTACAAAAGATTCATATATATTACTATAATAAGGTCTATTTGGACTTACGTGATCGAGCTTTGGGGCTCTAATAAACCATCCAATTCCTCTCTGATCCAATCTCTACAATCCAAAATGCTCCCTACTTTGACACAAATAAAATCATCCATAACGACGTTAATGTACCATATGTTTCCGATTTAGCTCACTCCAGATACCTATCCTTCCATAATAAACTTCTGAACCATCCGAACCATCTTGTTTCCAACCTTCTTCCGAGGCGTCTGAAAAGAAGATGGCCTCGGGACCTTCTAATATAGAAATATAATAATGGGTAGTTTCTCTTCATGCTGTACATGTCATGTTACTTATTTCAAATTTACTTATTGTATTTATCATTTATACAGTTGTAAATTTCAATAATAAAAAAAAAATTGCTGCGGTCTATTCAATGTTTTCCTCTTGTCCACTAGTTTAAAACTTTTCATTCCAAAAATTCAAAACCCCGTCAAAATGTACTACCATCAAACATGACTAATGACTAACTCCAATTTCAACATTTTGTTTTATTAATTGCAGTGATATTTCTAGTGGGAAAATTTATACTTTTGTTCACAGTTCTATATTTTAACACTGTAATTACCTGCTCTGGAACCAACTTACTGTCTGTATAAATATTACAGATTTTCCAACTAGATATATTACTGAAATGAGATTAATCAAAAATATTGAAATTGGAGTTAGACATTCATTCAACTGAAAGGCTCATATCAATACAGGATGGACTGTCTTTATTTGTTAGAGTTTTAATTTTATTGATGTAATGTTATCTCTCTGCTGCATATTAAATGCATCAGTATGCGATTCGGGTCGTCTTTAGCTTCACACAATTCACAATAATCTGTATTTTTTCTCTTAATCATGTATAGGTAGCTACCTGAAATAGCATTATTAATTCTTAATCTGCACATTGTTCTTACCCATGTTCTAAGAGCTTCGCTATTACCAAAGCAGAGTTCCATTGTCCCAGTGGGCAGTGAGATTTATAAAACATCTCTTTTTCTTTCTTTTTTTCATAAATTTCCTGTCATTCTGTCTTCATAGAAATTTTTAATTCATTTATGATGCCTGAAGGTATGAAATATTTATGAATCTGTCTTTTGTTTCCTTCGCTAAGTAATCAACTGATGTATTGCCTTTAATTCCTCCGTGGCCCCTAACATCATGTTCTATTTGTTTCGTTTTTTTATCAAAAATACATAATGTATAAATTTTATATAGATTATGATACAAAAGCATATTACTGTATATAGAATAAACATCAAAACTACAGCTTCTATAGCATGCATACTCCTGCCTCGAGGTACAGTCAGGTTTATCTTGAGAGGTCACCGAGGCACCTGCTAGCAGTTAACACGCGGTCAGTTATGTTGTGGTTCATTAGCTTAGGGAACAGCTTGTACTTCATTACTTCGTACGATAAGCACTGCTTCTTACAGGTGAGTTATAATGAGCTAATTAATAACGGCGACTTTTCATAATAACCGTTCGTAACAATAATTTATATTTGCTCGAAGTTCATTACTTCAATTGGTATAATTTCGTTCTGTGGTAATGTTTATACAGGGTGCCTTAATTCTCAATGGCAAAACTCTGAGGATGATTCTAGACAAAATTTCCTACAAAAAATTCTATTTGATGATTGGCCCGGTTTCGAAGAAAAAATGTGTTAAAACCAATTTTTTTTTTAAGGTGGTCACGATTTTTATTGAATAAGTAGAAATTGCTCAAAAACTGCCCAAGATAATTAAATTCTAAGGACACCATCGTAAACTAGACAATTTTGTTTCGTAAAGTCGACAATGTTCAGATCTCCTGAAGATCCCTTTTATCATTGACCTTAGTAAATTTAATCACTGTTTTCTTAAAGAAATTTTTTTCTACTTTACGATGATGTACTTAGAATTTAATTATCTTGAACAATTTTTTCTTATTAAATAAAAACCGTGACAACCTTAAGAAAAATACAAAAATTGGACTTACCTCCCTTTCAGTTCGGAATCGGTCCATGCATCAAATGAACTTTTTTGTAGGAAAATTTGTCTGGAATCGCATCCTAGAGTTTGGGCATTAAAATCTGTGACACCTTGTATGTTTTTGAGCATAGAAATTGAAAAGATTTCAGCCATTGAAGAATGGTTTCAAAATTGAAGAATTAAAATAAATTTAAATAAATCACAGTTACCCACCGTCGTAAACCTACTACATTCTGTCCTACAATATTCTTTAATAATACTCCACTCAGCCCTACCCATAAAATCCGTTACTTAGGATTGCATATTGATAAACGTCTTGCTTGGAATCTTCATACTAGACTGAAATGACAAGAAACTGTTCGTAAGTTCCGATCACTATAACATATTTAAAAAACTTATATGTACCAACATCAGGCCCACTTGGACATACGGAATTGAGCTTTGAGGCACTTCTTCCCCTATTCAATTCCGACAGTCAAAAATCCTCCGTAGAATCCTTAATGCTCCTTATTATGCTACAAATAAAATTATCCAAACAAATAAATAAAATACTTCAACAAACCCTTTGTTGTTGATTTGGCCCAAATCGGATATTCCGATTCTAAACTCTTCGGTCATCCTAAGCCTCAAGTTCATAAACTTTCATTCAAAACAATTCCTAACAACAGTCCGAGGCGTGAAAAGAAAATGGCCAAGGGTCCTCCTAAACTAATTTAGTCATTAAAGTGCCACCAATGGGTAAATTATTCACAAGTTCCTATCATATTTTATATTCTTATTTTATTTTTTTCATCTGTTAATATAATTAATATGTATAATTAAGTATACTTTCATTATTTGTCCTACAGAATTAAACCTTTACGAGAGTTTGACGCTCCTTCCGCTACAGTATTACCGCGGAAGACGCTTCTCCATGGCCTGTTGGTCTAGGGGTATGATTCTCGCTTCGGGTGCGAGAGGTCCCGGGTTCAAATCCCGGACAGGCCCTGGTTTTTTATCACGATTTCAATCGAATAATTAAAATTTCCTTAAGGCGGTTTGTTAATTAATCAAATTAAAAGGTGATTTAGTGAATAGTTTTCGTTTTGATAAGCCTCAAGTTCAAGATATTTCTACAGGTCCTTTCTTTAGTTCCTTTTTTCGATAAATAGTGTCATAAATCATTGAAAATAATTATCATTTTGACCTCGAAATATATTCGTAGATGTATTAGCTCTATATCGTATCTACATTATAAAAAAAACTCTGATTAAAGACAAAATTGTTAAAAAATATTAGAAGTAGTGTAACAGTGAAAAAATGTTATATCTATCGTCCCACAATTATATTTTAATGTATATATAAATACTGTGTTACGGCTGTAGCAGATCTAGGATTTATTTTTTTGAGAAAATTTGTTTTTTTTAAATTACATAAAAATACCATGAAAAAATGTTGACACATATCTGCTTGACCAAAGTTTTAAACTAAATCAACAACTAGCTTTCGAATTATTACCATAAACAATTACCTCTTCATTTTTAAAAACAATATAAATTTTCTTTTTTAAGAATTTCACTTATCAAAAGACAATGGTTACTATTTGAAAAAAATCTTTATTAAAATTTAACCGATACTAACAGTAAAAATTCCATCAAATACTAAAACCAAATTATAACAATAACTTATATGGACTATGTGGAAATCTTCAAAATTATTTTCAAACATTACCTGCAATTTTATAATCTACTAATTTAAAAGTAAAAATACACATTTTCAATTAAAATGTCCTTTATCTAATTCTTTATTTGTATTAACTGTATAATATAATTAATTGATTGTAATGATTTTAACTTATATGTATAAATCTATTTTAATACTTAAAAGAGTCCCAACCAATCATTATATAAAAAAAAAATATTGAAAGTTAATATGATGGAGAAGCAAAATAAATACATTGTTAAAGTTTCATAATTATTTTATTTACATGATTGCTAATAGAGTATTTTTAAAGATTTTAATATTTAATTTTTAATATGTACCTCACGAGTAAAAATTAAATTGAAATTGATTTTTTCAAGGTAAACTTGATTGGTCAAAATGATCATGTACCGTCGTGGAAAAATTGAGGGAAATACAATGAAGGGATTTATTTGGATAATCAAATATAATTTTATTTACAGAGGAACAAATAAAAATATTATCATATCTATATACAATTAAAAAAATTAAAAAGAAACTTTCAACATAATTATTATTATATTTGCATTAATAAAACCTATAAACTATATCTACATTTTATTGCATGCAAAACAGGATGAGCTTAATGCAATCTCAGACTAGACAAAGGCACTTAGTAAAAGGCCATAAAATCTTCTTTGGTGATGTAAAAATAATATAAATTTAATTTTAAAATATGTGCTATCAAATAAATATAAAAATTTAAATTCTCTAAAGATATATACATATAATTTAAATAATTACATTAAATAACTTGCTCTAAATGGACGGAAATTATTTACATTTATTAAAGCAAGGACCAAACTAATACTCAATTCTAACATTCGTGAAACTAATCTTTATGTACCTAAAATATCGAATGATAAAATAATAATCTGTAAAAAGAATTTCGTTTTAAATGCATCATTTTACAATTTTTAATAATTATTAAGTCAATTAAATAATATTCAATAATACTGTTTCTTTCGTTGTTAATAATTATTCAATGTTAATGCAATTATAATATAAACAATTCAGTGTTAATATTAGTTTAACAATTAATTTATTTCTATTGTTGAGAAATGAAGGTTATTGCTATACGAGTGGGGTAGATCAGTGGTAGGATAATGAGCTTCCAATGCTAAAGGTCCCAGGTTAGAATCTCGGCTCATGGCAGAAAATTTATTTATTCTGTTTCATTGGCCGTGGTGTGACCCTGGGTCAGGAGACCCTCCTGGGGTACTCCCAGCCTCTGTAAAGTGAGTAACCTTAATTAAATTATTAATTAAGGGGGAAAACCTGGCGGTTGAGCGTGATCTCGGTCAAATCACCTCCTTGCACAACCGTTGACCTAGAAACAGTGCTTTCCCTAAATAGTACTGAACCCAAGACCCTTCATGGGTTGTAGTGGTACAGGTTATTGCTATACACTAACAGTGTTACTTTTTATTAATCTTCTTTTTAATTCTTCCAAAATTATACTTGACGTATACGAAAAAGCTGACATCTGTCTGAATCTTTATTCATAGACGAAAAATAAAAAATAAAGAAAATTTAGATTATTTACGATACGTTATAAGATCTTTTATAACATTCATCTTAAATTTGATAATAGTTATTATTAAATTAGAACTCGGTAGAGTTTCTGTGAATCTGTTGATAATTTGAAATACTGTATTATTTAAAATTGTGAATTTCCTTTTTGAACGATATACTGATTCTTGGGTCAATAGCTGACCTAGATTTAGCAGTCTGTCGTACATCGCAATCTGATCATTCCGATTATAAATAAATGTAAGGCAAGTTCACGTTTAATTTGGATGTAAACTGATTTTTTATCCAAAGGCTTGCTTGGATTCCGAGCCTTCAGTGTGGTTTCTGAATGAAGAATAAGAAAATCTTGCAACATGTAGTATTATATGTAGTTTTTCTCGAGGATTGGGATTGGTGCTGTTTTGACATATATTACAAATAATCAATCCACTAAAAGTACATGGACACATAGCTTACAAAAATTGTTTCATAAGAAAAGTTTACAGGTCCTTGGTCGATAATTAGTCCATTTTCAGAATGAGTCCATTAGTTTAAACATATAATAAGACGAGGGTTGTCAGAGCCTCCAGAGCTGAGTCGACTCCCCCTCGTCGGCCTCGGGTCACCTGGCCCCAGACCTCTCGAGGAGCTCGGAGAGCGCGGCGATGTAGGACTGCGCCATCTGGAGGGTCTCGAACTTGGACAGCTTGTGGTCCTGGCCGATGGAGGGTATGACCTCGCGGAGGCGGTCGAAGGCCTCGTTGAGCCCGTTCATCCTCCGCCTCTCCCTGGCGTTGGCCGCTAGCCGCCGCCTCCTGAGGACCGTGGGGCTGGGCTGCCGGGGCGGGGCCCTCCTCCGCGGCTCCCCCCAGTCCCACCCGTTCCAGCAGCACTCCTGCCCTTCGCTCCTGCTATCGGCCACTGCTGTCTGCATCTCACGATCCTCTTCGTACCTGCGGCAGAATAGATTAATATATATATATATATTTAATACTTTATAAATAAATAATAAAACTTACGTTAACTTAAATAATAAAAATGTTTACTTTGTCTATCTGCCAAATACAAGTCTAGGCTTATCAGACTGATATTTTTCATTCCCTACGCTCCTAGGAATGGATAATTACATCCGTAAGTTAGATTTAAGAGAGTACTTTAATTTATTAAGTGTCAGTTTAGGAAAGATTGTACAAGTGATTACTCGGTACAATTCTCTTCATTCTGATATCCAATATAGCAATGTTATCATGTTTTCCATTTAGATTTACTAACCCTGATAGATCTTAAACAGACTATCAAAGCGCTCATAACCCTTCTAACCAGACTCCTTTCCGAAATCCCGCTTAGCTTCCCTCGATGAACTCAAAGTCCCTAGCTATTCTCTTATGGAACGCTAATGGACTGCAAAACCACCGCGACGAACTAGACATATTTCTCCATGACAATTATATTGACATTGCCCTCCTAACAGAAACTCACTTCACCCAACGGACACATTTCTACATACGTGACTACATCACCTATAGATCTGACCACCCAGACAACACTGCCCACGACGGTTCTTGCATCCTTATCCACAAATCTTTACCCCATTCCCTTATTCCTTCTATTCCAACAGATGCCATTCAGTCAACTTCTGTAATCCTCTCAACTCGTCCTTTCCATCTAACACTTTCAGCTGTATACTGTCCTCCTGGCAATTCCCTCTCGTACAGCCTACTTGAATCCTTTTTCCGAGGGATTGCGCTTTATTGCTGGAGGAGACTACAATGCTAAACACCAACGATGGGGTTGTCGATCATCCAACTCCCGTGGTAATACCCTTTCACAAGTTTCTTCTTCCAACAATTATTCCATCCTCTCGCCCATGAATCCTACTTATTTTCCAACATCCCTAAAAAAACGTACCGATATCCTGGACATATTTATCACCTCCCAGATTTCCTCCTCCCAAACTATAATCAAATCCCTGGATGACCTTTCTTCAGACCATAGTCCAGTTCTTCTTTCACTACATTCTGACTTTGCTCCTAAACCATCACTTCCAAAACTGATCACTGGACGAGTAAACTGGGACAAATTTCGTGATAATTTGGAAAACAAACTAGACCTCAAAATCCCGCTAAAAACAAAAGAAGACATTAATGGTGCCATAGAAAAACTGACATCATCAATAACAGACAGTATAAATAATAACACCTTTATCATTAAGATTGACTTCCCACAAAATACTAACTTGCCACAGCATATTCGTATCTTATTACAGGAAAAACGCAGAGCAAGATCGAAGTGGCATAGGACTAGATACCCAACAGATAAATCGCATTACACACAACTGACTAACAAACTGAAATCAGAAATTAGAAAATACAAAATTCAAACTTTACTAAATTTTACTGAAAAACTTACAACCACTGACAAATCATTATGGATGACCCCCAAAAAAATTCTTAAGTTTCAAGACTTTAATCACCCACTACTTACTGATTCCCAAACCTGGTTCAAATCCGACGAAGAAAAAGCCCAACTATTTGGTCAACATCTTTTCCCAACTTTTAATCCACATCCCGATATCCTTAATTCATCTCACATCAATTGTATTAAAGCAGAACTGGATATTCCTCTCCAAATGTCTCTGCCACCCAAAGCATTTCATCCCATAGAAATATCCAATATCATTCAAAAATTACCTTCCCGTAAAGCTCCTGGACATGACCTAATTACATCCCAGATCCTAAAACTTCTTCCTCGAAAAGCCATCCTATTCCTTACTTACATATATAATGCTGTACTCTGTTCTACATATTTTCCTGATCTTTGGAAACGATCTATTGTTAAAATGATCCACAAACCCAAAAAACCACCAGAATACCCATCCTCTTACCGTCCTACCTCTCTTTTACCCATCATGGGCAAAATCCTAGAAAAACTCATCTTAAAACGCCTGTACCCTATCCTAAATTCTAAACACATAATCCCAGATCACCAATTTGGTTTCCGAACTTCCCATTCCACTATACGGCAATGTCATCGTGTGGTAGACGTAGTCTCCTCTGCATTGGAGCGCGGAATGTACTGTACGGGAGTCTTTCTCGACGTTGAACAGGCGTTTGATAGAGTTTGGCACCCGAGACTGCTGTACAAACTCCGAAAATTCCTACCACCTACATACTTCCTCATTATCCGTTCCTACCTTACTGATAGATACTTTAAAGTAAATCACAATAACGCCTATTCATCCCTTTTTTCCCAGTCTGCTGGTATTCCTCAAGGTAGTATCCTAGGTCCTATCCTCTATACAGTTTATACAGCTGACATCCCTACCTGTCCCAACACTGTCATCACCACATATGCCGATGACACATGTATCCTATCAGTAAACAATGACCCAGCAATTGCATCCCAAATGCTTCAATCACACATCATAAATCTAGAAGAATGGTGTCAAAACTGGAGAATTAAAATAAACTCCAATAAATCCCACCAAATTACCTTTACCCTTCGTCGTAAACCAACGACTTCCTGTCCTACAGTTTCCTTTAACAATACTCCACTTATCCCTGTTGAGCAAATCCGATACCTAGGACTCCACCTGGACAAACGACTAACTTGGAATCCTCATACTAGACTGAAACGACAAGAAACCGCTCGACGTTTCCGATTACTTCAGCACTTACTAGACAAACGCTCTAAACTTCCCATTAATTACAAAAGACTTATATACTTGACTATAATAAGACCTATTTGGACTTACGGAGTTGAGCTATGGGGCTCCACTAAACCATTGAATTCCTCTCGCATCCAATCCTTACAATCCAAAATCCTTCGTAAAATCCTCAATGCTCCTTACTTTGTCACTAATAAAATTATCCATAAAGATCTTAATGTTCCTTATGTTTCAGATCTGGCACAATCCAGATACCTATCCTTCCATAATAAACTTCAGAATCATCCCAATCCTCTCGTTTCTAACCTTGCTTCCTCTTCAATTCCTGATAACCCTCCGAGGCGTCTGAAAAGAAGATGGCCCCGTGATCTCTTAATGTAGTCATATCATTAGAGTGCTACCATTGGGTAGTTATATTTTACAGGCAAGTGTATTCATGTCATTATATCAATTATGTCCAAATTTACTTGATGTACTTATGTAATACAGTTGTAAATGTCATAAAGAAAAAAAAAAAAAATAAATAAATAAAGATTTACTAACACTGGAGCCAGGGCCCAAAAATCGACCTGATCGCTGGCGAAGGATTGATTGTAAATTTTGAAAGTGTATGTTATTCTGAGTAAAAGAAACCTTGTCTGCCGGTCCAGAACCGCTGCTTTCAAAAATGGCGGCTGATTTAAAATATATTAGGCCAATAATTTGAGGATCGAAACGGGAAATCCATTGCAAAAAATGTGAGAAAAGTTTTTATTTTTTTAACTTGTATATATGGGTTTAGACATGTAAAAAACAAAATTGCTAACGCGGGCCACCAAGGGAAAACTTTTTACAGCCAAAAAAGTCAGATTTTTTCGATATTTTTTGGGTTTTTCACCTATAACTCCTAAACAATGCATCAAAGTGAAAACTGTATTTTTAATATAAATTTTGCGTCAAACGATTACATAAACATTTAAATTTGGTTACGCCGTAAGGTATAAAACCACGGTCAACCAAAGCTGAGTTTTACCAAATTTGTCAAAAACTGAGAAAAATTACTATAAATGGTCCTGTAACTTGAAAATGAGCTCCCTAAGTGGAAGAACCCATAGAATAAAAGTTGTAGAGCATCAAATTTTGCATCAACTGAGTACAAACTAATTTAATGTAGGTCTCTGGAAAAAAATCTGTAATCTATCAATGGTTAGAAATTGGTAATGAAGGTAAACCTGATTTTCAATATTTCAACAGTATGGGTGTCTTTTCTAATGAGTTAGTTTTGTTTAAAGTCTGTTACATGCAGTATAAGCTTCTTTTCCACCTCTTAACAGCAAAAGATTTTGGTAAACGATGTGTTCTACAACTTTGATTCTATGGGTTTTTCCTCTTAGGGAACTCATTTCCAAGTTACAGGGCCATTTATAGTAATTTGTCTCAGTTTTTGACAAATTTGGTAAAGTTCAGCATTGGTTGACCGTGGTTTTATGCCTTACCGCGTAACCAAATTATAAAGTTTATGTACTCGTTTGACGCAAAATTTATATTAAAAATACAGTTTTCACTTTGATGCATTGTTTAGGAGTTATAGGTGAAAAACCCAAAAAATATCGAAAAAATCTGACTTTTTTGGCTGCAAAAAGTTTTCCCTTAGTGGCCCGCGGTAGCAATTTGGTTTTTTACATGTCTAAACCCATATATACAAGTTAAAAAAATAAATACTTTTCTCACATTTTTCGCAATGGATTTCCCGTTTCGATCCTCAAATTATTGGCCTAATATTCTTTAAATCAGCCGCCATTTTTGAAAGCAGCGGCTCTGGAACGGCAGACAAGGTTTTTTTTACTCAGAATAACATACATTTTCGTAATTTACAATCAAACCTTCGCCTGCGATCAGGTCGATTTTTGGGCCCCGGCTCGAGGGCTATAGGACTGCTCTGGACAAACGTCTAACTTGGAATCCTAATACCAGACTGAAACGACAATAAACAGCTCGCCGTTTCCGACTACTTCAGCACTTACTAGACAAACGTTCTAACCTTCCAATTAATTACAAAAGACTCATTTACACGATTATAATATGGCCTATTTGGATTTACGGAGTTGAGCAATGGGTAGTTACATATAGTAACTAAAATTGACAAGTATTAGTAATTATCTTGCTTCAATTTTCATTCATAAAATCGATTTTTTTTACCAATCGCAAAGTGCAAGACCGAGACCGATTTTGGGCAACACTAAAGGCCGGCACTACTTAAAAGTTACGAGGAAAAATAGACTGCAAGAATATTGAAGGATATGACAGAAGAACAATAGAATATTTTATTTAGCACTCTGGTTCCAAACACTATTTATTTTTTATAAAAAATATTTTTTTTTCCCATTAGAAATGATTTTTCGCCCTTTTTGGGGTGGTCCGAGTCAATGACTTACAAAGAGGTCCCACAGCACCACATTTTTTAATTTAAATAATAACTTTATTGAAAAAAGAATCAAATATTTTTTTCTTAGAATATTCGAAAACATTTTTAAATTTTAATTTTGTTATAAATGGAAAAATCCAAACAACAAACTAACGAGTCTCCAACATACAAGTGTATAGTTATTTTGCCAACGTTTCGCCAATTCAGGCATCATCAGCGTTTTTATTATCAGCTGGTCTATATAACCTTAGTTGCTGTTAATAGAACCTTCTCTTTTCTTCAGTATGTATATGGATGGCTTCGTGATATGTCTCCTACATTGATTTTTTTTTTCTGCCTATGTGTGATCTTGGTTTTTCTCTAATGATGAGACTCACGGCTTTGTTGTTTGGATTTTTCCATTTATAACATAATCGCCTTATGTCTCTTTTCTAGATTTATGGTATTCTAGTAATATTTAATTTTAATAGTAATCTTCTCTTTGAGGATTTATTTAATTACTCGTATTTTTTCTTTATAGAAATAAAAATGGATATTCAATGGTTGAACGTGTACTAAATGAAGGAAGAGCTTAGATAAAAAAAAGAAAAGATATATAATAAAAAAATAAAATAAAACAAAAAAATACTCACTTAATTGACCAATGTCTCGATGGAGCAGAATAGGCCGGAGCCTGTTGTTGTTGAGTTCCTCCAGCTCCAAGGCTCAGCATGCTGTTACAATAAAAAATATATTTACTTATTTAGTTTATTTATTACAATAATTATTATTCATAAATTGTAAAAATAGTAATTGTGTAAACTAATTAATTATAAATTCAAATAATCTTATACGAAGAAGTTTCAATTAAATCCTCCAGGCTTTTTAAACGAACAAGAATGTGAAAATGTAATGACAATTAAATGCAAAAAAGAATGTGTGCGATTAATTTTTAAATAATATGATTGAAATAAAAATTATTTTCTCAATTTTAGGAATATGATACTCAAATATTTATTTTTACGTACGAATTTTCAGTCCTAATTTATCAGCCTTCATTTGCCTAAAATTCATTCAGTTAAGTATTAATATCAAACGGTTCATCCGGAGAAAAAAAACAACCCCAATTTACAGTTGGAAGAATGTCTTATCTTGTTAAATTCCATGAAAGACTTGCTTAATCAAAGCGAAGTCATAGTATAATGCATTGGACAATTTGTATGGCTACAAGAGCTTTACACCGGTATAGTCAGTTTTAAAAATAATATTATTTGTATAATAAATATTATAATTATTCAGCTCCCCTATAAAGTTATGGAATATTTACCAAATTTTTGTAGTAGTATCCTTGAAGTTATCAAACGAAGGAATCAAACCAAGAACATTAGAGTCAAACCAAGACAAAGACCATTAGACAAACAAAAAATAAATAAGAAAAATAAAATAAAATTAAAGTGAAAGCATTTCATTTTCATTAAAAAAAATCTTCCTTAATATTTTTCATTTTTTAAAATGTTTTTCACTAAACGGCCTTTTAAGACCATGTGAATATCATTATTTTTCCTTTCTCATTTTCGCTTTTCTCTTCCCCCAGTATCTTCTAATCATTTCTGCGTGCATTTTCTTCCTCTCATTTCACCACAAAGTACTATTTCGTTTTTCTTTATTTTCCACAAGAACCTTGATTTCTATTAATTTTTTTCCGTATTTTCTCAATATCCAGGCCGTCTTTGTCTGTTATTTTCAATTTTTCTGTTTCTTCTCTCTGTATCTTCTTACGTTCTCGTATTATTCACGGATTCTGTCGACGACTTTCTTGTTTAGTCTCCTTTGGTCCATCCTTATCATGTGCCCATAGAATCTTAGTTTTCTGATTCTTATTTCGGTTTTTAGGTCTTTTATCTCCCTGTAGATTTCCTGGTTTGGTCTTAACCTGTAGCCTTCCTGTGTCTTCTTGGGACCATGAATTCTCCTCAGAATCCTTTTCTCTATTTTCAGTAATTTTTCTAGACTGGGGAGACATGTTGTCTCCATCCCGTACAGAATCACTGGTTTTATCCCCGTGTTTTAATGTCTTATTTTTGCGTTAGTAGATAGGTTCTTCTTATTGTAAATATTGCCTGTTGTGAAGGTTAGTTTTCCAACTTTGTGACTTTCTCTTTTATCAACTTTTCGTTTTATATAAAAATATTGAAGATATTTGATTTATTGTGGTTGGGAGTATTTACTTATTTTGTTTATATAGATATTTAAAAAAACAAAAAAACATTACTTTATGTTTTGTCCTTGAACTTGTTGAGTTCATTAGTTATTTTTATAATATGATTTCAAAGTCAAATGACGCGATTAAACCGTGAACAAGCGACTTCCTCAGATATCTCAACGACCCCCTAGATCCGATAATGAGGCATCACCCTCCCGCAGCTGAGGAGTACACCTGGAGTGGCACGCGCCTTACGATAACATACCGTGAACCCCGGGCACCTGCGTACCTATCTTCACCTCTTCGGCGAGGGTCAAGTGTCTTTGAGGTGTTGGGCAGTGACTAGTTCTAGATGAAGGTAGGTTAAATTATAGTCATGATCCCACGTCAACGTACGGTGCTATATGGTCAGTAAACAGCATTCCGCAGGGAAGATCTGCCGCGACATCAATATCAACAAACGTAACTTTGTTGCCAAGTCTCAACAATCAGAACCCTTAACCTAGAACTATTTCAACGAGAATTTTAATGATAATTATTAATTTATAGGATACGGATTATGAATTTGGAGAATGAAATATATATGCGATCCACGGACTCTTCACATAGAATATAAACGAGACAGGGCCTAAAAGTGGCAATCATCGCAGGCGAAGGTTTGAATGTAAATTACGAAAGTGTATATGATCCTAAGTAAAATGAACATTATTCATTCGGGCTTCAGCCCGAAAGTCCCCTCCCCCGTAGATCCGCCTGTGCATCTCTGGGATGGTAAACAGCGGGCTTTCGGGCTGAAGCCTCTCTCCCCCCAAGATGGTAAAATGTCACCATGTTTTGTAGTAAAAAATATAAAAGAATTATCTCTTAAAGTATTATTGTTCTTGTAATTGCATTTAATAGGACTTCAAGAATCACATAAACACCATTTCATGTAGGTAGTTAATATCTTTCTTTTTTTTCAAAATAATCATCGTTTTATATATATATATATATATATATATATATATATATATATATATACATGAATACTCCTTCCCCCAAAAACCTTAGAATCTTGGATCCCCTAGAATCATAGAAAACTTAGAACCTAGTGCAGAGATGTAATTGACTTATATTAAAAATGTTGGTACTCAGTGGGCGCAGAATATGAAGCTCTACAACTTTTAATCTATAAACTTTATAAAGAACTCATATCAAAATTACCGAGCTATGGTAATTTGAATCAATTATTGTAACAAAATTGGTGAAAATCAGCATTAGTTGACCGTTTTCGAACGTATTACTTCACCAAATTTTAAGGTTTTACGAACCCAATCGAAGCAAAATTTGACGTTATTTAATTTCTTAAAGTGTAAGTTTTGTGCTTGGATGCCTCGTTCAAGTGTTATAGGTGAAATAGCAAAAAAAAAATACCTAAAAAATCTGACTTTTTTGGCTGTTAACAGTTTTCCCTGTGAGCTCCGTAATAACGTTTTTACATGTTTGAAACCACATGCACAAGTTAAAAAAATTAAAATTTTCACATATTTTTTGCAATGAATTTTCCGTTTGGATCCACAGGTCACTGGTCTAATATTCTATATAGCAGTCGCCATTTTTGAAAGCAGAGGCTCTTAAATGAAAGGCAAGGTTCATTTTACCTAAATAAAATAACAAGCACTTCCGTACTTTATATTCAAACCTACGGCAAAGACCCTTTATAGTCACAGGACTAATCAGAACATTTCAATGACTCTACATCGACATGGCCAATTGTTTTGAAGCTATCAACTGAAAACTTTATTTTTCTTTTTTATTTATTACAATAAAATTATATACTTAGCATATGAAATCAAATTAGTAAAATTACTTGGAAATAATCCAATTTCTTTACATATTCGTTATTCTTTACGATCATGAGCAAATCCTATTAGACTCAGCTTCAATAATCATCCAGAAGGATTTTACTTCCATTAGATTTATAGATTTTTTTCTTTGGTACGTAGAACGAACCATAACCATAAAACCATAACTCACACATATCAACATATGGATATATTTGTTTAAGGTACCCAATTGCTTTTCAGGGGAGTATGTTATATAAATATATTTAAGAAGTTTTGAGTAGAAGAATTTAGGTATTTTTTTTATCGAAATTGTTAACGGCGTTTTTGAGTTACAGTCATAAATTTGTTAGACGCTATTTTGAAACGAAACGGCAAATGATAACTATCTCTGACTGGTATCAAATTTCAAAAACAGGAAAGTAACTAGGATTTTTTCCAGGACTAGTAAGCTTATTTTTTTCGCTGCTTTATTCATCCTCTGACTCTTTTCCACACTAAACGGCAATTTTGTAACATAATTTTGGGTAGTATATATGTTTCAAAATAGATATCAACATTCCATAACATAAACTGATTTCATTGATTGAATTAGAATTATAACAATAAGAAAATATTTTTTATTTATCATAAAAATACAATTTCGTTCGAAATTTGCCGCCCCCTAAATTCTGCCGCTTGGGGCTGTCCTTTCCTAGTTCCAGTACTACTCAAAAGAATCGGCACAGTTGTCTCGGATATAAGCCGCAGAGGACGGAAGGAAAGATTTTTTAAATTTTATTCGATTTAAGGATACTAAGGATTCTACGTATTTTTTTTTTTTTTTTTTTGGTCTATTACAAAGGTATACTAATGAAAATAGTGTAACGAAATTATTTCATATTAATTTTTAATTATAAAGCAATAATTGTTTTTGGAGGTAGAAGGGTCAGGAAGGGAAAATTAAACAACCAATGTTCAACCTATGGAGTACAGCAGTTTTTTAAAGTAATAAAGTATAAGTAAAGTAAGCAGTTTAAGTCTTTAAGTACCTCCACTTTTAGAAACCATCACATCCCCTCGAATTCGATTCCTTTTCATCCATTTTCGTCAGATAGATAACAAATTAAAATTTTGTAACAATAGATCTATATACAGGGAATCGATAACTTTGTTCTATATTATTAGAGATTTTTGAAAACCCCTTAACGACGCGCTCAGTTCCAAACATGGAGACTGCAAAAAATATGGCGTCTGTCTTTAGTTCGCTTTTAACAAAATAATTCTGATAAATTTTGGTAATTTATTTATTTTTTTTTTGGTGTATCATAATGAAAATCAGTTCTGAAAATTTCAACAAAATAATTTTTATGTTTAAAAAATAGTGTTCAAGACCAAATTTTTTTTTATTTCACTTATCATTTGGAATACATTTATTATATTTACGATGAACGTAAATATAATTAACTTATATCTCAATTGAGTTGTGCATTTAAATTATTAATAGTTAATAATTTGAAGATAAAGGATCTGTTACTTTAAAATTAATTTAAAAAAAACTAGATCCTATTTACTTGTTAATTATTATTAATATTCTTAAACTTTCACTACGCTTTGCAACCACTTAACATATTTTAATTTTGAAGAACATGTATAGACACGGGCGAATCAACGGGGAGGGGGGGGGGAACTTTCGGGCTGAAGCGCCCTCCCCCAAAATGGTAAAATATAACCATGTTTTATGGATAAATATATTAAAAAATTATCTCTTAAAGTATTATTGTTCGAGTAATTACATTTAAAAGGACATAAGGAATCACTTAAACACCATTTAATATAGATAGTTAGTTTCTTTCTTTTTTTCCAAAGTAATTATCGTCATTTTTGAGAAAATAAAAGCTTTCGGGCTGAAGCCCACCAAAATTAAATCCTGGATCCGCTAGTGTGTATAGATATTTATTCCATTTTAATATGTGTATTTGTTTTAATTTTATTTATTTCATTATTATTTGATATATTTCTATTGTGATATACATATATTATAGTATGACAAATGATTACTCTTATACTTCCAGGAAGAATAGTATAAGCTGCACTAGCGGTCCAGGATATAATTTTTGGGGAGAGATGGCTTCAGCCCGAAAGATTTTTTTTTTTATATATATATCGATAATTATTTAAAAAAAAAGAAAGATATTAACTACCTACATGAAATGGTGCTTAAGTGATCCTTGAAGTCCGATTAAATGTAATTACACGTACCCTAATACTTTAATATTTTTTTCCATAAAACATGGTTACATTTTACCATTTTGGGGGAGGGAGCTTCAGCCCGATAACTTTTTCGTCTTTGCTTTTCTCTTTAAATCCGCCCAATGAATTTAAGAAAATATGCCGTTTTATTTAGCCAATTTACAGAATACGCTCACTCAGTATAGATGATTAATTTATTGGAAATAAATGGAAAAACAAATTTGTTCTTTAGCTTTTGGTTGGTTTTTTTTTTTATTTATATAATTTTATTTATTTTCGTGCAATCAATCCCTGATATCCTGCACAAATATATTTATATTTATCCAAATGAATTTATTTCCTAACTAATTATTGTTTGGATTTTTAACTTTTTTAATGTTTTAATACAATTGGACCTGCTTGCTGCATATTAAAATTTAATACAAAATAATAAAAAAATAAAGCATTAAAGTCTCCAAGTGTACTACCTGGCTCTGTGATCCAAGCCCTTAGAGATCTCCAGCGCAGCGACGATGTCCCTCCGACAGACACTACACAACCACCCTGCAGCTTGGAGGGGTGTTTCCAGTCACCTGGACGAACTCTGTGGCAGCGTACCCTCTTCCGATAGGAGGGGCAAGCCTGGTTTCGGCCAATCACAGCCTCCGTTTCATCCCCTCCCCGCTCCTGCCTTACAAATACATTCCTCAACCGCTCCAATAGCCTTCGCGGTAGGGATAGGTGCACTACTAGATATGGCGTTACTGTCATTGAACGAATTAGCTTATTTAAAAACTATATAAATAAAAAATAAAGATAAATATTTAATATTTATTGTTCTAAATATTAGAATTAAATATGATAACTATTGCTGCTTCTTTGTAATTTTAAGACAACTTATATAAAATTTAATCATTTAGTGAATTAAAAGCCCCAAGTAAAAAAAAATATACAGTTTTTATTCTTTTTTTTTTAATTTTAGAAACAGTATTTAATCAGGATAAATGGGAATTTTATTTAATATCTACAATGTTTAATAGTAGGTCTGTAAAGAGTAGAAAAAATCACTTTGTCTGATCTTTATTGCAACAGAAAATTCACTTAAAATCATTGAAATTAACACTAAGCCAAATTAGCCCAAAAAAGGAGAGAAAAAAAAAACGGCCTGGCTTCCGAAATGTCTTGTCAAATTTCTTTTTTTATTGTTTGGTATGCAGTAGATATTAAAAATTCAAGTTTCCGCCCTTGAAAGCCTTGTGGGTTCGCTGCAGTGTTCCAAAAACCATTGAAATTTCTAACTTTTTTTGGTAAAGATCTCCTTTTTAATGCGGCATAGATTAAAAAGGGCCATTTTCAATCTTAACCAGCTTAAAATTATCTAACATTTTTTCTAAACCCAACTATATAACCCATAGGCGGATTTACGGGGGGGAGAAGGGCTTTCGGTCTGAACTCCTCCCAAATGGTAAAATATAACCATGTTTTATAGAAAAAAGTATTAAAAACTATCTCTTAAAGAGTTATTGTTCGTGTAATTACATTTAATAGGACTTCAAGAATCACGCAAACTCTATATAGATAGTTAATTTCTTTATTTTTTTTTTCAAATTAATTATCGTTTTATGTAAATGAAAAAAAAAATCTTTCGGGCTGAAGCCTCTCCCCCCAAAATTAAATCCTGGATCCGCTAGTGATATAACCCAATAAACCCAAATAGGAACCAAACTATTGAGCTTTCAAAATGGGTGAAGTTTTAAAAAAGCATGTATAATTTTTTGTTTTTAACTAATTATCTGTTTTTATAGGTGACTTAACTAAATTTTTAAATTATATATTAAACTACATACAATTTACTACAGATTTTATAGGAAACATTTTTTTTTCTAAATTTAACAACTCAATATAAATAACCAGAAAGAAATTGGTGTTTTGAAGTTCGAAAAATCTTTATAATTTTAATATAGACTATTACAAATGTTCTTGATGTGACAGAATATAATATTTCTAAATAAACAAATATAAAGAAATTTTTTTTTTAATAAACTACTTAGAATATTTTAAAAAGAAATCAGTGTTTTAGAAAGAAAAATATGTTCCCCAAATGTTTTATTTCAGAGTTTTTTTCGTTTGGAGCACTGCAGCGAATCCACTTGGCTTTCAAGGGCGGAAACTTGGATTTTTTATATTCACAACTTAATAATATAAAAAAGAAATTCGAATTACCCAACCTTTTGCAAAGTAACGTGTCTAATTTGACTGGGCTACTTGAAATTTGAAGAAAACTACCCACTTGCTAGTTGCTGTAAAAATTGAATAAAATATCGTATAAAATAAAAACATTTGTGTCCATAGCTTAAATATTACACTACTACAAGAATACACTATATTTCGTTTATTAAAAAAATATGGATAAAAAATAATTTGATCTCCGCACAATTATTGCAATGATTTAATTTTTTTTCTTTCACCGTTCCTGTTACAACTTAAAATATAAAGTAATCAAGAATTGAAAAATTCTTACGTCATTTTAAATTTAAATAAAATATCTTATAAGATACAAATATGTGTATGCATTGTATATAAAATTATTCATTTTAAAATATTGAAATTATACATTTAAAAAAACAGTGTGTCCTTAAACTCGACTATAGTATCTACACTTAGGGATGATATACAAAAGCTCATCTACTGCCACTTTCTCAAGAACTCATTTTTTTTCAGATTTCAATTTAAATTCTATGAATTCTTCTTTAAATTTTGACGAAAATGAGATTAAATGGCAACGAAATGCTTCATATTCAAGCATTAAGGATTTTTATGCACATTTTGATCTGTAATTAATTTATTTCAGTCAGTTACTTATTTTAATACTCGAATATAAAACATTTTGGTTGCTTTTGGATCTATTATGGTTAACATTCAAGTATGTTGGTAGTTCGGATTTCGAGGACCTCTTAATTTGTTGGGTATTGTCCCAAAATGGAAAGACTATGTCATAACTTTTGAAAAACAACGGTATAGTTGGAAATTATTCTATATTATTTCTCATAAGTGATTTATATCTATCTATCTATCTATATATATATATATATATATATAAAGTTTGTTTTAAGAAAGGTTTCCGAATTTCCTCTAAAATAAAATGAAAAACAATCTCAACGAACTGTTTTTTGTTTGTTTTGTAAACAAACAGTAAATTGTAGTTTGCTCATACATTTTCGTCTATTGTTTTGAATGAAAAGTAATTCTTTCCTCTTATAATAAATCAAATGCATTTATTGTACTCCCATATCATATTGCCATTTATTCACTGACAAACATACTGTGTGAATTATTTGCATGGGACATCCAGTATTTATTATTTACTAGAAAATATTTTCATTACTTAGGAGTACACTTCATATTGGGGGAGCAGCTTTTTACTTTTCTACCTATACTAGGTAAGGAAAGTTGCAATCGGGTCAAATTTCTGATATGCGGTTTTCGACGATAGCCTAACTCCCTAAGTATATATTATACGGTAAAATTTATAATAAAACTTTTGAAAGGTAATTAAATTACTAAAAAAAAAAAAAAAAAAAAAATCATCCTATACCTATACTAGGTAAGAAAACTATTGCAATCGGACCAAATTTCCGATATGCAGTTTCCGACGGATATATACGTTTCAGAGCCCCCTGAGTCCGAAAAACACACTGATGGAAGCTCTATTTTTAAAACTTTGAAGAGGATCCCATTGTTAACTTATAAAAAGAAAAATATCGGGATCGAAACGTCAATAAACACAGAGGAAATGAATATTTAGTAGTTTATTAAATAATTAATAAATGACCTTATTCCCAATTAAATGGTTATGTTTACATATATATATATATATATATATATATATATATATATATATATATATATATATGTACACAGATGCAAAATACGCATACAGCGTGCATATCCTTCTTACCTTAAAATGCCCTTGGGCAATAAAAGGAATTAAAAAAAATTATGTATATATAACATTTATATATTGTACTTTGTAATAATAAAATTCCTGGGGGTAGGGGAAAAAAAATTTATATATATATTATACTATGTTTGAATGTGGAAAGATTGATTGTATATTATCAACAAAGCTGGCAGAAGTTAGTATTCCCTATGATATTGTTTTATTATTTTGGACAGAAACCACAGACACAGATGGTTGCCGTCGACAAGGAGGTTGGAAAACTGTGATTGGTAAAGAAAACATTCGAGGGCCGTATCGTGAGAACGTCGAGTGTCTGAATGGACGAAGTCTTTTATGAACGGCTACCGACAGATGTCTTAGGACGTCATCTGGTAGACTGCAATTGCTCTGTAATAAACAATAATTCATATATAATAATTGTTTATAGTGAATGGGTAATACTATCCCATGAGAGAAGCAGTAAACCGCAATGATGAACCAGCCAATCATATTGATCAATTCTTGTTGAATCGAAACAGTAGGTTTATCTTTGTTCCCTTCACATAACTTAAAATGTTTCACTGCCCAATACCGATAAATATTTTATTATCATAACAACAGTTTTAATCGACAATAGGAGGTCTCATTTTTTCTGGATACATTTTCAGCTTTTGTTGATCGTATCGCTTTGCAAAAAAATCTAACGTTCGGCTACTGAATTGAATGCGATGTATGTTTCTGTGATTCTTTTTACAGAAATAGAAACGTCATATTCATAAATTCGAGACAGATATATCATATAATGTTATTATATATTATTTACAAATCAAGTGGATCATTCAAAATAAGATGAAAAAAAACCAACATCTAATTCTTATTAACTGATTTTGATTTTAATAACTGTCTTCCAGTTTATATTGACAATCAAATTTTTCAAACGATCACGGTGCACTTACCTTTGACAAATGAGGCCCGTACTTGAAAATGAAACGTATCGCACTTAAAAATTGACTCAAACTACTCTACTCTCTTTTTCTAAATCATCAAAACTGAAACTGAGACTGAAACTTACTTTAACCCATATGGACATACTCATCACAGACATACGGTATTGCTAAAAAGACCAACCTACAAAAACTTAAACCTTCCAATCAAAATTATTATGACTCATAATAAAAGCACCTTGGCACGTGACTAACAAACCTACTTCCAACAGTCGATCAACGACCCTTTACCAACGATTTTAAACAAATTTAAACACACATAACAACAAATTAATAAGAGACTTGGCCACACCTGATATACCCCTGAATATGAGAAGGAGATTAAAAAGGCTTTGGATGAGAGATCTGTTTCCTTAGACAACCCAAGTAATTGAAACAAGTCAGAGAAGAGGTGCTACCAAGTGCTGTTCTTCCCCATAGTACTGTTCCCAAGTACTGTTCTTCTGACTTGTCATGATTTCAGCACATTTCATGAATGTCGACTCAAGTTCATAGGTGCAAATAAATATTTAAGTAAAAAAAAAAATATTTAAAAGCTAATTTACTTTTACAAGTTTAGAAGTAATAAGTTAAGAAAATTTGCTGAAAGAAACCTGTTTACATAGTTTAAAGAATTTAATATTTTGAAAAATAATTCCCATTTTCAGCTATGGTTTGAACCAACCTGGATTTGCTAAGAATTTAGTGCACAGCACAAACAAGTTCACGAAGATAGGTTGTTTTTTTCAGCAAACATTACATTACAAAAAAAAAAGCCATTTCGCTTTTGTTGGTCGTCAACAAGACCGCTAACACGGTAACCCCTGTCGGTTTTTTTCTCCCTAATCTCTTCCTAAAAGGACCCAAGGTTCGAAGCAGGCATACAGAGCCAACGAAATTAGATGCAGTTAGTGTCGGAAGGAGATGAAGGAGGTGCGAACGGTAGAGGATCTAATGACCTGGGTCGCGTGGCCTGTGGTAACCAGCCAGCCGTGGCCGAGTCATCTGGGTCCCCAATGATCCTCAGGGCTAGGCTTTTTCTACTTCCGGAGCACCATTTCTGATCTGGAATGGTGAAGGTTGGAATGGTGTTCTGCTGATTAGTAGAACACTTTAGATTTCCGTACCTAGAGTTGTAGCTAATGTAAAATACTAGTTGGCACTCGTGAATAATTCCCATAGTACATCGGTCAGTGAACGGATGACAAAATAATATATAAATAAGTAAGATATTTTTAGATAGATGGAAAAATTTAGTTCCTTTTTCTTTGTCAGATTACATAATAATATTACATTATAACAAACCAAAAAGTGTGTACAAACTACAATAGGCTATAGCTTTGCTAACAATGGACCTATTTCGATAGTTTTGTTTTTGTTTTTGATGGGATTTTATTGACCCTTTAAATAATCATGGGTGTAATCCAACATAAATTGCATAATTTTTGAGTTGTGTGCAAATAAAGTATATTTTACTTCTTAACTTTTCCCACTCAGATTTCGGAGGGATTTGATTATTCCTCTTACCCGAAGAAAAAGATAATCTAAGAAAATGGCGTAACTCAATTTGATGAAGTATTAAAGAATAAATGGTCTACTGACAAAATAACTTTTGGGAAATAATATATTGTAGATCGGCAAACTTTTTCTATTTAATTATGTACTAGAAACTCTTAAATTCCCATTTGCTTTCCACTTAAATCGTAAGATCATTTGAGCACAAAAATGAGAAAAAAACGTGAACTTCAAAAATATTTAGTCGTTTGGCGTGAGTCACGCCTCCAAATTGTCAAAAAGACGAGGTTATATAGAACATACGGCCCAATATTTTTGTAGGCCATCCTTTTTATCGATTTTGTGATCAAATTATCTTACGTTCAAGTGTGAAGCTTAAAACCACAGTTTTTGAAACACCCATTGTAGGTTACGATGAGAAGAAGCAATTTACGAATAGTTTCAGGAGGTTGTTACTAAATTAAAAAAAAAGGGTATCTGCCCCGAACTAATTCTCAAAATCCCTCACTAGAAGAACGGATGATCGACTTTATCGACATATCGATGAAACTTGAAAACTAGAACTATTTTTTTCAATCACTAGAAAGTTACAAGGATTTTAAAGTCATATACACCGATGCCTCCAAAATGGAAAATAGTGTAGTCTGCACTGTCTAAGCTAATAAAAATCAACAACAGCTTCTTTTTAACGTACTAGGAGAGAGCTCCATATTCACTGGAGAATCAACTGCGAAGATGAATGCCTACCACTGCATATCGAATTCCAAAGAGAATAACTGGGTAATAACGACAGACTCCAAAAGCGTTGTGGCAGTAATCGGCAAACCCACGGCCAAGCAACTCCCTAATTAGAGAAATATTAGATTATTAGAAAGATTAATAGAAATATTAGAAAGAAAAAATCTATGATGGTAATTGTAAAAAAGAACAGTCAATGTAGTCTTTGTCTGGGTTCCATCCCATTGTAGTATCCTTGGACAATGAAAGAGCCGACCAAGGTGCTAATTTAGCGAGGAAGGGAGAGGTGTCAATCATATCTGCAATAAATGATATCATAGTAGAAGATAGGGTATAATAGAATGAAAAAAAGGTATTAAAAATTGGAAGGAAGGGAATACAATGGAAAATGTAACAGGTTAAACTATTAGAAATAAAAACGGAGTGCAACAAATGGGCTACAAGCACGAGAAAATCATATTGTGCCGAATTCAAATTGGACACTGCCTGTTTACACACACTGTGCATCACACATTAACTTTCTGAGAAGTTTAGAAGCATCCACGTGCCAAAAGTGACACAGTCAGTGAAACACCCATGCATTTCGAATGCAACCAGTTCGGAAAAAATCAGATTAAAATTGCCAACGACAATGAAAGAAATATTGTGGCAGAGTGAAGTTAGATTCACCACTCTTTTCCAATACTTAAAAGAAACCAAGTATTACCATAGAGCAAGTGAAAGTTTCTTTGATTACATAATTAAAGGTTTACAACTATTTAGAAAATACGAAATTTAGCAAATCCCCCAAACAGAGGGTTACTACAACATAGTTTATGGTGCAGACCCCTTTTTGCAAATTATTAACATCTGGCTGATGGCCTACAAAAATATTGGGGCGTTTGGCCCATACGACCTCGTTATTTTGACAATTGGGGGTATAGGTCACGTCAAACAGCTCAATATTTTTGAAGGGCACCTTTTTTCCCAACTTGGTGCACAATTTAAGTGGAGAGCAAATGGTTATATATGGATCTCTTTCTGGATACGGTCTATATTGAGGATGTTCTGCACATTTAATATAAGGGGATGAATCTGATATATATTGCTGCTGGTATGCACTTGCTCTCTCTATGTATTTTGTATGATGGGCATTGGAGAAGAAGATGGTGTAGGTAGTTAAATATATATTGTATAGAGGCACTGCAGATTTTTTCATCTTGTATAATGTAAGATTTATTTTGCAGAAATATACATATGGTGTAACTTTTCGTGTATACAAGTATTAAAGGAGTAAAATCTAGACGGTTGAGAGTTCTTTAGACTGGGTTATTATTTGAATTCAGAGCTTTATCGAAGTCTTGAGAAAGAAGATAATTTTCCATTTTTTCTTTAATTGTCTTCTGGTTTTGCATTCCTGTTTTGTAGATCTTGTTTAGTTCATTGAGACTGTTAGTTGCTGTTGCTAGATTGTGAACTTGTAAGACCCAGTTAAAATCAATGGCAACTTCTTGCATACTTCTTAGTCTATAGTCTATAGAAGCACATTCGTGGATACCTGTTCTCTGGTAGCGTTGAGAGTCTTATCCAGAGGTTGACTACTTTTTTTATTATCATAATTCTCAGAGGACGTCATCCAGTCTCCAGTCAAACTATATAATTCCGTACACTTTTAGATCAAAGGAGATTTTTGAGAAATTTTAGGTGGATGACTTCGAGTTATTTATTATTTATTATAGGACCAATCTAAAACAATGATGAATTTTTATGAATATTATGTAAAAAATCATCATCAATTTGACACTCGTACAATAAAATTTGACGCATATAAATACATTGTATAAATACTTGAAATATCAATACTTGATATTTTTTCAAAAACGACACGTGGCCTTTTGTTTAAATTGTTAGATTAATAACATTTTAAATGTTTAGCGTATAATTTTCAATATGTCTTGAGGTTGATCATATATTTCAGGCGATTTCTTCCTTAGGTTGATATGGTTTAGTGGAACGTGACATGGTATGTATGCAAATATATTCAGTTGTAACGTCTGCCTCATCTAGCATGACCGATATTAACAGCTGCAATACCAACGGCTCTCGTAGAAAAATTTCATTAAGATAGGAATCTTCATTTGAAAGATATATCAATTCTACAAAGATATATGGTATGTACGCAAGGAATGTTTAACAATTAAATTTCCACAAATAAGGATGGCCCACTAATACATCCCAAAAAGATAGATGTGGATAAAAATAAATTAATTAAAAGGCTCAATTAATGTTTAGGTCCTGGCTCCAGGATTTTACGAGTCCCGGTTGCCTTGGGGGTTCTGAAGCGCTGAGCTCATCGGGAACAATTATAAGGAAGATACGGTTCCAATCCGACCGTTGGCAGTTGATATATTGATGCTATCCATATCGTTACCTTACCCCCTCCCAGTGGGCACACAGCGTGAAGAGTATAGTTACATAAAAGAGGGCCGCTACAGGTGATAGGAAGTAGCGCCACGTGTCCTACACGAGCCCTTCAATTAGGGTCATTAGTGTGCCTCTCTGCCAATGTCCTTCTCTTTCTCTATACCTTTGTTGTGCAATTAGTCACGCTGAATTTGAGCTGTGTAGTACAACAAAGTTCCGCGATACGTTACTTGCCACATCAATATTTATTTGTAACATATAATTAGTTGAAAAATACATTATATTTTGGATGATATATATATATTTATTTTTTATTTTTCAACTGGCATTACAGACCTTATAGATCTTTTACGCCTTTCCCAATTTCTGCCTATCTTGTGCTATTTCTTTCCACTATGTTGCATCTTCATTGATTCGATCTATACATCTGGTTTTTGGCCTTCAAGATAGTCTTTAGTATATTACTGAGGTATTTATTGCTGTGTAGAGGTTTCCTGATAGATTGCTCCGAACTAGATGCCCCATTGATCTTAGTCTCCTTGCCTTCATATCATGATATATTGACTGACCATTTTATGTAAATATTTCCGTATTGGTCTTTCTCCTCCATGCGTTATTTCTCGTACTGTAATCCCAGATCGCTTCCGTTATCGGACGGAAGAGTTTTCCCTCAAATCTTTCAATACTTCTTTCTAGAGGGCTGATTAGTGTTCAGATCTCTCAGCCATATATCTCAGAACTGGCTTTACCATGTCGTTGTACTCCCTTAATTCGAGATTTCTTAATTTTTTTTTTGAGATTTTAATACTTTTGGAAAAAAGAAGAAAGGTTTTTTTTTTCTCTTTTTTGAGATTATATAAAAAAATATATTATTTAAGGAAAAGATATTTCCTTGCCTTTCACTGTTATCTGATACACCAACCAAGTTTGGGTCGAATCGAATGCGCCATTTTCAAACTACAAGCATATCAAATAACATATTTCCTGATCTGATAGCGGAAGTATTTTTTTTTTTTTGAGTAGTAGATAGAATTTGTTAAAATTGATGGCTATTTCATTTTACGTTTCCTAAATTTTAGATTTTAAATTCCCTCCAAATTGGAGCCAAATCGAACTTCAGGTTTTAGAGAAATAGACTTAAATAGGAAAAAACGTTTGTGCATATATAAGAGAAAGCAAGGGACATAATTCAATAAAATTGACCCTACATTATTTTTTCACAAACACCTACATTTTCACCAATTTTGAGCCAAATCGAACGAGCGATGTCTGAAATATTGGCATATCTACTAAAATGCGTTTGTGCGTGCATAATCGGAAGTGTTGGTTAGAATTTAATAAAATCTGTATGGGACCATCCAGACCCCAACCCGCACAATTCCTACAAATTTCATGAAAATCAGATGAACGGTAGTAGGTGATATGCCCGTTACATCGATTTGACTACACACAGACAGACTGACACCCAACCAAATTTGATCCTTGATGTCTGAAACGTAAAGCGTGAGTGGAAATTGTCGATTCTGTGCACATGTTTTTTTTTTAACCTCTCGCACGAATACAATGCTTCCCTACTTTCGGTAGTGAGAAAGCAAAATGGATCGGCTTAGAAAGGAAACCATCCTTGTGAGTAAACAGAATCGGCTTCACAATAATCTCAATTAATCAACAAAAATAATAAATAGTTCATTTAACAAGAGCAAACAGCTAAGTTAAATTAGCTCGAGGATAGAGCAATGGTCCCAGATTCAAATCGGCTATGGCAGAATTTTTTATCTAATCTTTCTACTTTGGATTTTGAAAAGACTGTTGGGTCCCAAATTTTCAATAATTTTAAATAAAAAGAGACTATTTACATCCTAGTATGATATTTTTAATCAAAAAGGCAATTCCTTATGAATAACTAAACTGAGGATCCACGAAGGTTTCTTGTATTTTACTTACACATTTATTTTTCTGAATGATCACGAATCTCATATATTTCTTTCAAATTGAGGTTTTGTATTAACCCCTAGCCTAGCTTCATCATGCATGGTCACAGGATAATCATCTAACCCTTCCCGTCATATGTTCTTGTTGAGTGGGTCCTAAATTCGCGTGCAGTGTCGGCTCGTTCTTCCGGCTAGGATGGGCTATTTAACCGTGCCAAACTCACCCTATGGAAGGCGACTCCTAATTCGTCGGCTGACATCAACCGTTGTTTTTTACCTTCGGTGCGTACGCTAACGGACGGAGCACGTGTTGTCGGGAGCATCTGTTGTCAACATGGCCGACGATGACTACTTGATTACCATAAGTGACTTCTGCTTCAATGGTTTTAAGTCTGGCTGAAATCGATCCCGTGATGACGTAACAGATTTCAAGTATCTGAACTAGGCATTGGTTACTTTAAAGGCTTTAGAATTTGAAATAAGTGATCCTCGAAGAGACCTTCTCGCAATATATGAAACTTGGAGAGTATATGATGTAAATTTCGTTAGTAAAATATTCAGGTGATTAAATCGTATCCGATCTTAAATTATGAAGGATCTTGACTTTCCAAATGTAATAAGCTGCTATATTTTGTAACTAGATGAATATTTTTTAAATTGAAATTTACAACTATATGAAATAAATAAAACTAGTAAAAGTGAGAAAATCGAGAATGCCATGAATAGACGTGTTAAGATATTACCTGAAGGTAGCACTCCCTAAATACTTCTAAATAAGAAGATCCCGATGTCATCTTCTTTTCAGAAGCCTAAGATGATTATCAAGAAAGGAGGAGGAAGTAAGGTGGAAACAAGCGGGTTCGGATTGGTCTGGAGTTTCTCTTGAAAGAATAGGATCGGGCCAAATCAGCGATATAAAGTGAAATTTAGAAATTCACCACTAACACCGTTTTTGTCGCCTGAAAAAGGTATTTTGCATGTAGCACATATTTTGAAATAAAAAGATAACATTGTGAAGATAACTGTGGGAAAATTAATGATAACATTATTTGATAAAGCATAGATGGTAAGTTTCGCTCTTTTTATTATTTATGATTCATGCAATAAAGGTTTTGAATAGAAATATGCTTTTGCTCCATTTTTGTTTTGTTTTTGTTTGTTCTTTCCTCATACACTACTCCCGTAAGAATTCCGTTTATATTTTTTAGTCTAAATATACATAATATTTAAATAATCTTGTTAGAACTCAAAATTCAAGGGTTCTTGATTTCGTCGTACACTCCGCTCCATATGCTAGAATTGGCCTAATTTTGGCTTTATATATGATCAGCGCGGTTATGTACGATATCACTCGGCTTGTATGGTGTCTTTGAAGAACATAATAGGCTCTTCTCGCTGCCATGTAATATATATAGGCATATACATATAGACGAGTGCGTTCAAGTTTATTAAAAAATGAAATACATCTCAAAGATTTAAAATCTTATGAATGGATGAATATATATATATATATATATATATATATATATATATATATATATATATATATATATATAATTAAAACAACTTCCTTCTTCTGCTAGACTAAGTTACAGATGTATATACAGTAATGTCTACAAACTGTTTTGTGTAGAAACTTACTTCAAGTACTTACAGAACATGGTAACACAAAAAGGTATCATAAAAAATTCAACTTTATACAGATTTATGCATGAAGACAAATCCAATACTTTAAACATATAATATATGATAGTAAACTGTTTGTCAGACAGCGATTTGAATTAATAAAAAATATAATTATAAAAAATGGAAAATGACCTGTGACGGAACAGAATATGTTTTCTGAATTCAAGACTTCCTTAAATTTATTAGAACTATCGACTGACTAAGGATGAGCAGCGTAGGTAATTTCTTGCTAGCTCTGTTAAGTTGATTTTCGTTTTTAATTTATTTAGTTAGCTCTTTTTTTTTTCTTTCCTCTATCATTTTGTTATATTTTCTTCCAAATTCTTTATTTTACTTTTTATGTGGGGACAATACTTAAAAAATAGTTATCTTAAATAGTATAAGCGAAAGCATAATTTAAAAAATTGTAGATCATATAAAATTACATTTGCCGGGGAAACCCCATACCAGACTGAAACGACTAGAAACCGCCCGACGTTTTCGACTACTCCAACACTTACTAGACAAACGCTCTAAGCTTCCAGTTAATTACAAAAGACTTATATACATGACTACAATAAGACCTATTAGGACTTACGGAGTTGAGCTTTGGGGCTCCACTAAGCCATCGAATTCCTCTCGTATCCAATCCTTACAATCCAAAATCCTTCGGAAAATCCTCAATGCTCCTTACTTTTTCATCAATAAAATAATCCATAATGACCTTAATGTTCCTTATGTTTCCGATTTGGCCCAATCCAGATACCAATCCTTCCATAATAAACTTCAGAACCAGAACTTCCGAATCCTCTCTTCTCTAACCTTGCTTCCTCTTCTATTCCTGATAACCCTCCGAGGCGTCTGAAAAGAAGATGGCCTCGAGATCTCTTATTGTAAATACATTTTGTTTTTAGAGTGCTACCAGTGGGTAGTTTCTCAACAAGTCATTTCATGTTATTATTTTCTGTTATCAAATTTACTTAATATATTTAATTTTTTTAATACAGTTGTAAATATCATGAATAAATAAAAAATAAAAAAAATTGTTGACTGAACATCCTAACCGATCTTGTCTTTGATTATTTTCTTGTATCCCTGAAAAATGAAAGCACATAATTCTTTTCATTTTTTATAAACGTATTTGCTTCCTTACTTTCAACAGTGGTCGACAAATATCAATAAGGAACTGCTCAGATCTGAAAATTCAGTAAAAGTAATAATAAGAGTTACCTTGAAGTATTTTCTGAATTTCCTGGTTAGTTATTACGACACGTAGTACCGAAGGGATGGTCGGTTGTAGATCAGATAGAGGAGGGCAGACGCCCACCTGGCTCGTGCCTCCATTTCAATTACAAAATAACTTTTCTTTTATTCATGACCTCAACAATACTACCGGCTTCCTTCTCGATATTAATTGACCTTAACTGCAAACCGTAGTATTGTAGTACGTTTAGTAATTGCTTAGTCAGTGTTTTAATGCAATGTGCGCATAGTCTCGCTGGTCGATAGGTAGGTAGGCTTTAAATCGTTAGCTCTGAGACTTTAAGTTGAACAAACGATACTAATTGCTTTAGAACGATGAAATAGAATTTTTATTTTTATTGAGGATGAGCTAGACAATTTAAATCGTCAGTAATGAAATCATCGTCTCAGTTTGAATAACTTAACTGGGCGCCAAATTTCGAATATAATTTTATATTCGGGCTAAGTTCAAAATTGTTCATAGTTTTGATGGTTTTTAACTTAATCCATACATTTCAATTACCTAAAATACTAACATGAAACTTTTGACTTCTGTTCGGTTGGAGGGAGAGAGAGGGAGCGGTGAAAATCTATTCCCTATCCTGCCATGAGACATTACTGTTATATTTTAAAATATTTATATGGCCGTTCATCATCATCATAATCCATCCTGTTGAACCGCATTAAGCAGTGTGAGGAGGAAGTTTATAGAGCTTTCTCCAGCTCTGCCGGTCTTCCACAAGACGCTTCCTATCATTCCATTGAAGAGCTCTTCTCTGGAAGTCGCTCTTCACCTCTTCACCTCATCTTCCCATTTCCTTCTAAACCGTCCTCTTCCTCCCTTGCCCTCTACTTTAGCTCGATAGGCTTCGCCAGCTATTATGTTTGATTCCATCCGCAGAAGATGTCCAAACCATCTCAGTCGATTCTCTTCTTTCACATCATTGGCAGGCTTAATACTATTAATACCATAGGTTCGACCTGATGGTGGTGTTGCGAGGCAGTTTAATAGGTATTAATCAGTGGCTTCAGATCAAAGGAGAAACATTTAACCAAAATCAAAATTTAGTCAGAAGTTGACTCATAAAACTAGTTATCTTACTTTTTTTAATGGCTGAATCATTCTCTATCAAACTGGATACAAGAATGTTAAATTTAGCTTTGAAGTTAAAAGTTCTTTTAAAAAATGGATTCCTGAAGTGGTAGTTTCTTTCAAAAGTGGACATTTATTTAGGACCAGAAATATGATTTTTTCAGGAGGATCAAAATTAATATTGCCGTCCGTTTTTTCGCCTTCGGCTGCAGCAATGAAATTCAAAATTTTACATTAATATTTTATGCTTTCAATTTCAAAGAAAATGTCATCATTACATTAATTAATTTTATTCATTGAATTAAGAACGAAACAACAAAAAAACAAAAAAAAAAAACAGAAACAGTTTTTATTTACTTAAGTTAAATAACAATACAGTTTCGCTCGAAATTGGTCACTCTGTAAATTCTATCGTTTGAAGGGAGTGTCTCATTTAGTTCTGGCTCTTCATTTACTAAACAATCAATGGGGCGACAGAATGACTAAACATTAATAATAGTTGTCTGATATTTCTTATAAGATATTTACTCGATTTTTAAAAGAAGATCATAAAAATATATTCTTTCCAAAAAGAAAACAGAGGAGAAAGATGAAAGATTTTTTTTTTTTAAATTAAAGGCTTCAACCACTCCGGTCATTATCGCCTTATTTTCATTCAGAATTAGACCCTATTTTCAAGTTTTGAATATTTTAGGAAAGAAATTAGTTTATCAATTTAATTCGTATTGTTCTGTAAAATGATGTGTAGATCGTTTGTCAATTCACAAGATAGTCTAAATGTTTCGTATGCTAATGATGAAAGTTAAAGCAGTTCTCTCATAGAGATTTTGCGTTATTTTATTGTGCTATTAGTAGGCTTGTTTTTCTACTATAGTTTTAAAAATATAAGTAAGTAGATTAGGTGAGGTTGATTTTAGATTTCATAGGTTATTTAATTCATGATACGGATGAAATGCCATTTTGATCCAAAACAGACAATGACAAATTTTCGTTTCGAAACCGGATATTTGTATTTTCAAAGAAGAATTTTATTTTTTTTTTTTCAATTATAATGATATCTCATATTTAAAGAATTAAGAATGTACGTTTAAGATGAATTATTGGGAGCAAGAAATATTTTAAATTTAAGCTCTATAACAAACATCGGTTTTTCTTAAACTTTCTGAATATCAACAGTTATCAGCCTTTGTTGCGAGGCCACTCAAATGATATTATTAATGAATGGAATAACTGCTCCATCGCAAGTATATAAAAAGATGCTTAATGAATTACCTTTTTTTTTTGTAAAGAACGAACCAGCCGATGAGTGGGACTAGCTGAAATACCATAGGACACGGTCTAGGACCCGGTAATAAGCTGATATGAGATGGATATAGTGGCTATTCTATTTCATCGGAAGCTCATCGACTGGTGAGCATCTGTCGACAGCTACTTCCATTAGCTGTGTGAATTATGATCATGGGCGGGGGAGGCAAAAGAGAAAGAGAGTGAGAGAAAAAAAAACGACAGACGGACTTGTTGATTTGCGAGCCCAGGTGGATCTAATTGTTTGTTGTGAGCACGCGCTCATCGGAGTCGAACCGTTGGGCTTCGTTTACTATTAGCTCCCTATCCTGAGCCCTTATTATCGGTAATCAACTACAGATAGTCGATTTTCTGTTTTTTAATGTTTTTGTATTTGTAATATATACAATTTTTAAAATCAATATTATGCTGATATACTTTTTTTAGTGCATAAAAATAATAGTTAATGAATTATATGAAAAATATAGCATTTACAAATCATATTAAACTTTTTCCAAATCAAATTCAGTTATTTCAAGTCAAATTCAATTTCTCTCAAGATAAATTAAACATTTGTCAAATCAAATTCAATATTTTTCATAATTTCAACTTTTTAGATTTTTTTTATTTAAGAGTAATGACCATTAAAGATAAGTTCCGAAAAGTTAAAATAAATGGAAAAGGATGAATTTGGATTGAAAAAAAATTAATGTTTTCTTGGAAACATTTGAATTTGACTAAGTAAAAATTCAATTTCACTTGGAAATAATTAAACTTTACTTGAAAATTCATCCATCATAAACACCCTACCTTCACCCGGGTAGTTTTTTGAGTTTGAAACTCCTCCAAATCTTGAATCAAGGTCCGTAAAAAAATCATATCCAACATCTGAGCTCCCCGGATGTTGAACCTTTCTAGATCTTTACGAACATCCTTAATCCATGCCGTCGTTGTCCTCTCATCCCACAGGTAAACTAATATCCTTTTGGTTAGTTTCGTCTATTTTGTACAAGTGTCTGAAAAATGAAAACCTAATTTTTCTCAAGGTCTCCGAGATTTTCTCCACAATTTCATAGATTTCATTGCTATTCCGAATTTTTCAGAAGATGCACTTTTTATTGTAAATGTCAAGTTTATCATTATTATTATTATTAATGTTTTTATTTTAAAATATAATTTATACAAAATTTATTGTTTTAAATCATAGTAGGTGTTTTTGATATGCATCTGTTTTACCATAGATATAAAATGCATAATGTATATAAATCTAAAAAATAAATAAATAATTTAGTTTATAGGTTTGATGATGGATAAAAACTACCTGAATCTTTTTTAGCTGAAATGATACTGAGGCATGCTACATTTGAAACGTCAATTAGAGGGAAACCAACTAAGTATTATTCTACTACTTAGGGTACTTTTATTATAATTATTTTTGGTATACATGTTAACAAGATTTTCTGAGCAACTAAGTTATATATGTAAAACCATTTTTAATTACTCTTAATTGGATTTAGGCTTCGTTCCTAGAAAATAATTATTTTTATTGTATGTGTGTTTCAAGCTTAGATACTAACCGATGATTGCGATCTTCCCTTTTAGTGTTCTATTTCACGGTTAATGACGACTCCTGATCACAAGATCTCTGAACTGATTGTACAAATGGGATCACGCGAGTGTTCGTGTGATTACAGTTCAGTTTTGACTTCATCCTAGGAAGCCACTAAATTAACCGGTACTTTTGGCGCTTGAATATTATATTTGCTTTGAACTATTAAATTAATTTAGAATTCTTTTATACATATATCTGGGTATCTTTGCATAGTATAATCAATTTTATTTTACGAAATTGTCTTTAAGCCGTCGTTAAGTCTTTAATAATCACAGAAAGTGATTATTTGACATCAATACTTTTAGCGATGAGCTGAAAGTAATGCAAAAGTCAATTGTACGACCAATAGTAATAAAAGCAAAGAAAAATCCCTAGCACTAATTTTTTTTAAGCAAACCTCTAATTAGGAAATTTCTAATTTTTTTTTGAACATTTTAAATATTTTTTTTTAAAGAAGAATACAAGTCAATGGATAAAGGAAGTAACAACACGAAAAAAAACTTGTTCTTGCTGCATACTAGGACAAAATAAATCCGGGTAGGTTAAAAAGTAATGCAAATTACTATCAAGTGTTTTATTACAGGGGTTCTTAAATTTCTGTAGGTCACCAACAACATTTTGAACTTTTTTTTTTCGTATACTCTTCACTTCATTTTTGCACTTTACCTCGTTCTTCAGAATTTAATTCATGGCTTAATAATCTCATAGGCACTACATAATAATAAATATTTGAAAAAACAGGTTATTTTAATAAATAAAATTTTAGATTTATTGACAGAAAGACATTTTTGTTAGGCTATTGAATAAAAATGATTTCATATTCACGATCGCGTTTCCAGGACCATCCTGGTGTGATCTGTGACTTTGATTTCATATTTGAAAAAAAATTAAGTTCAGTATTCTTGTAGAAAGGCCGCGGACTGGGGACAAACAATTTTTCTTTCATTCAGTTTGTCGATTCTATGAGTCTTGTATATCTTTTCTTGGTCCCTTACAAGCCTTTTAATACACTAGTTATGCTAAACGTATCTATTTAGTTTCACAAAAGACAATCTGATGAAACAATATAAAAAAAAAAAAATAATAACTTAACTATACTTCATAATTTTTCTGTATAGTTGATAACAAATGAAAATTAAAGTTAATGTTCTGAGGGATCTGTATATTGCTCAATATATTTATAATGAATGTACATTTACATACATAGAAACGAGAAGGATTCATTCATAATCTAGCAATTAATTCAGAAATAAATAACGTTTTATTATTTTTTTTCATAGTAATTTTATAATGTAGATTTATAAATACAAATGAGCTACAATTTTAAATTTTGATGGGTTCAAGTTTAATAAATATTTTTTAAGAAAAAATGAGTGAAGGAGATAATTGGAAAAGCAAAGCAGCCTATTATATAAATGACTTCGGTGAAGGAACAACTCTTCATGGCATAAGATACATTATCAACAAAAAGTTTCATCCATCAGAGCGGTATGTTACACTTTGATACTAATCGACCATACTAAAAAGAAAATTGAACCTTTTATTTTATAGTTAGCAAAATAAATTTATTAACATTATTAGTTTTCAAGAAGTCTGTGCCACCCATAATACACATATAAATTCTTAAGCCCACTTTCCAGTTTGATTGTTATATTTATGGTACGTGACCTAAATAATAATTTAAAAAAAATTGTGAACAGAATAGTCCAATCAAGTGATGATTTGAGCCATGTTTAGGACATCCATATTTATAGTGGTGTTTGCTCTTGAATGCAAATTAGCAGCTCTGTTAGCTAAAGAAAATAATCTGTTGCTAAAACAATTAATTATTATGTTAACTAAGAATGGATGGAATAAATGTATTGGAACTTCCTTGTTAAATTATTCAGCTGTCCTGAACTATACCTACAGTTGCTGTATTTTTCATTATTGAAATCACTAAAAATATAATACATACATTTCAAAGGTACTATAATGAACCTTAATGTCATTGAAAGTGTGAATATATTCAAATCTTATAATAATTTGATAAAATTATAATTCAATTTAAAATAATTATGTTCATCATTTACTCTTATTGGTTTGAATGAATAGTTTTTAATTCAAATACTTATAACAATAGTTTCAAAGTAATTTTAAAGTTTTTAAACTAAAGGTTTCTACCTCGAATACCCTACTTGTCATTGATGACCACAGGTGGATCTATAAGGAGAGGCTTTCGAGCTGAAGCCCTCCCCTCCCCCCTCCAAATGATAAAATAATACCATTTCTTATGAAAAAATGTATAAAAAATGTATCTATAAAAGTATTATTGTTCGTGTAATTACCTTTAATAGGACTTCTAGAATCACTTAAACACCATTTCATATAGGTTGTTAGTTTCTTTTTTTTTCTTCCAAAGTATTAATCATTATATATACAAAAGCTTTCAGGTTGAAGCCGCCCATAAATTAAATCCTGGATCCCCCAATGTTGAAGACAGATGTATTTGTGTACTGCTTATAAGAGCATTGTTTAAAATATTTGTTTTTATAAATTGTTTCTATATTCAATGCAAATCCTCCAAAGTCCATAAAATAAATAAATTTTTACATAAAGACTTGTGTGTCCTTTAATGTTTATCTATAATTTATTTTATTTGTCTACAATTTTCTAAGCATTTTAAATTGTATTTCGAATTTAAACTCTATATTTATGGAATATTAAGACCTTAAATAAACCAATTTTTTTTATCATTGATACTTTAAGAACATATGTCTATTGACATATGTCAAAAGTCAATAGCTATAGTTCAATAGTGAGGGAAAAGATGATCCTGGAGAGTTTGATCACCAATAAAACTTTCCACCTCAAACTTTCTATCATAAGATAATTTCCATAGTTAGAAGTTTTTTTGATGACCTCCATCACGGACCACCTCTTCCCTCAATATGACTATTGAATCTGTAAGTATATTTACTGAATAAATTAATTTACTGAAGTTTTTTGTTAATCGTTGGAGACCAAGTGCTCAGTTATTAGAGATTACTTTTTTTTCTTTTCATATTTTTTCTTTCTAAGCAGAAATTATTTTTATCACAGTATAGTTGGTAGATTTCTATTTGTTTTGTTTATAGCTACTTTATTTATTGTTTTGTTTTTATTCTTATTTTATTATATATATTAAGCCTTTCGTTCAGAATTTTTTTTTTGTATGATTTGTTATTCTCAAGGGACTCTTTCTCAGAATACAGTTATTTTCTATTCCATTATATATTTTAAAACACATCATTAGTTTATTGTAAAAACTAATTAAGTGATATTTCATTACCTTAAATCAAGAAGGCCTTTGATGGATTTTCCCTTTGTGAAATCAGAATATTGTGCACATGTATACTTATATATTTGATATAATACTTATATATTTGATATATATAAGTATTCTTAAAAGTTCAGCAACATATAATATGAACTTATATTATACTCTCTTAGGAAAGCCTCATGTCCACCCATAACGTTCGATAATATCCCAGTGCCTTCAAAAAACTATGCACTGTACCTCGGACTCTACTTAGACAAAATGCTTACATGGAACATACTTACTAAATTAAAAAGACAAGAACTGACTAGATGATATAACCAACTCTCACATCTTCTAGACTACAGATCCTCACTTAACTTACGAAACAACCTACTAATCTACAACACCATACTGAGACTAATTTGGACATATGGAGCAGAACTATGGGGTTCGGTAAAACAAAATACAAACAACACAATAAAAAAATTGTCAACGCACATTGGTACATTTCAAATTACACTATATATAACGACTTGAACATCCCAATAGTAAAATCCTACATCCATGGCGATAACACCTCATTTCAATCTCCAATTCTAAATCACTTCAATCCATTAGTTCTTTCTATTTTCTGCTCTCTGTTACCTGATTGGTGCAGATTAAAAAGAAAATGACCGAGGCAACTACTACAACTAATACAAAATGAAGCTAATCAAGAAAACTCACAACTAATCCCTAATATATCAAATTTGCGAGGTGAGCTGCAGCGCATGTATGAATGGCACAATATGTAAAAAAAAAAATATATATTAATGACTTTTCACAAGCAGATAATATATAATTTGTATATATTGGTTCTACATCATTTAACTTCTTTATTTATTTTATTTGAGAAATAATATGCTGCTACTTCATATTAATTTATAATTCAGTGATTACCTATCGAAATCTCATGTTGCTAAGAGATTGATTCAAGTAATTCAACTTTTCTGTTGCACTATCAACCAAAATTTAATTTTCGTTTTGTTATTTTTTTTCCTACTTATTTACAACTTTTTTTCATTAAAAAAAAATAATTGTATGCTATATCTAAGAATTTATTGGATTAGTATGCACTATTCACAAAAAGCCCTATGTTATGAGTAAAATAAGTGTATCTTTTTTTACTTGTAGATTATTTTGGTTGGCGATTGTGGTTCTTGCTACGTATGGTGCTACAGCATTGATATACAATAGTTGGTACAGATACTCTTCAAACCCGACTGTCATATCTTTAGAAAAAGATTTCAGAGATTGGAATCTGCTATTTCCTGCCGCGACTGTAATAAAATACTTAATTCATGAAACTAAGATTTTGATAAAAAATTAGTATCAAGTTAACTATTCATTTCATTTACTTTAAAATTTATAGATTTTTATCCTAATCTGTTTACGTATAATAGGTCTGTTTCCAAGAAAGATTAAATGAAAGTGCAGCAACAGAAATTCTCACAGAGTAAGTACATATACTAAATAAATCATTGATTTATTTTTTAATCTAAATTGAAATTACATATACCCCACCATTTTTATGAATAAAATTTTAAGTTCTTGTGTTAGATATAAACTCCCCATCAAAAGTATCGCAACACTAACTTGGTACATGCCTCTCAAGATATGCCGCCCCAAAACATGATACAACCCCCTCCAAATGGCTCAGTTTCTAACGTGCATTTGGCATCCTAACGGGGGGCATATACCGAGTTAGTGGCAATCCAAGGAGGGGTCTTGAATGCTTTGAGGTATGTAGAAATGATTCTTCAAGATCATGTAGTGCCTTCTATGCCGATCATAGGCTCAGAATCGTGGATCATGCATGGTAATGGCCTTCCTCATAAGGCAAGATGTGTTTCTGGGTACCTGAACACCACAAATAACCACACCATTAATGGCCAGCAAGAAGTCCTGACCTTGACTCAATCAAACACATTTGGAGTTATCTTATAAGACAGATTCGGTCATTAGATTCACCTCCTACTACTTTTGAAATGCTAATGGTAGCTGTTTTGGAGGAGTGGAACAATATACCCCAAGATTTTCTTCCAAATCTTTATATCCAAAATATGCCAAGACAAGTGGAAGCAGTCGTACAAGCCAGAGAGAGCAATGCGTCCTATTAAATGTAAATTAGAAATTTAAATTGTAAATCAAAAGTTAAAATTGTAAAAAAGAAAATTTTAAAAAGTAAGTTTTCTAACTTTTTTGTTTATTGGAAGAAATATTGTAATTTATTTTAATAAAACTTGTTTACATCCAGTTTAAAAATGTTTATTATAGACTTCAGAACTCTTCTTTATTATGAAAAAACAGACATATACCATTCACCAGGCTTTCTCCAAACTCTTTTACAGCCATCTGGTCTGTTAAGAGCCACTCTCGTCTCATCAGTGAATGCAACTTTTTTCATTCCTCCACAGTCCAAGATTGATTTTCCTTGCAAATATCAATCTCTTTACCTTAAGAGAACCTTTCACTGGTCTTCTTGAGCTGAGGTTTGACTCTCTCAGTCATCTAATGACAGTTGACTCCGAGATTGATATCCTTCAAACACTAGTGATCAAGTGTTTAATGGAAGAAGCTGTAGAATTACGCTTCCGAAGTGCGTGCATTTTAGTCTATGGGATTAGTAATCCTGGGAGACCCTGAAGTTGATCGCCTTGAATGACTACCAGTCTCCCTATACCTTTTTATGGTCCTTGAAGCGGAAGAATAGTGAAATTCAAGGCAATTAGTGATGTAACACAATGATTTTCCTTCTTCAGACAGAGTGATAATTCTGACAAATCATCGTAGCTTAAACGATTCATTGTGAATAAAATTAATTGTTCTAACTAGATTGAAGAGAAAAGAGAGAATATATTTGAGGCAAACGAAAGATAAACATGGACTGAAAAGAAAATTTGAAATGAATAAACCAAAATTCCATCGTTTGTTGGTAAACTGTGAATAACAATCATGTGTCTAATCCCTGGTGTCTCTTATTTAATAAATAATATTACTAGTAAATATAAACAAAGTATGGATTAAAGTCAAAACTAAGAAAATCTCGAGAATCGTGGGTGTTGCAATACTTTTGACGGGGAGTGTAAAAATCCATGTGACTTATCCTTTGTTACAAGAAAGAAAAGTACAATAAAACTGTACAGTTGCTCAACCATGTTGAGTTGCTACAACACGTAGAATAATGATTAGTCCCAGTTGACAATGTTTAATGAGAGAGAACATAATGGATTCAGTTATTTGTATTAAAATTACAGTACATTAAAATTATTTGTGGATGTTTCAGCCTAGGACATTATGTAATTCTTTTCACTACTTTTTTACTCTCCTGTACATTTCCTGCTGCTCAGGATGCAAAAAAGAAAAAAAAAATGCTTGGATGAGAAAAGGAATATGCTTAATTTAATTCCTTTTGAAAAATTCAGTTTATCAATTTTTAGAGATATATTTTACCACATTTTTGTATTTTCATATTATGTAGCATATCATTATTATCTATCAAAATATTTTCAGTTCTGTGAAATAATTGTGAATTATATAATTGCAGGAGATGGAATGTTGATAACAGTTCTAAGGAAATGAATTTATACATGAATTTCCTCAACAGTGTTGTAAACATAAGTTATGAAAATCTTGATGAATTTCAAGATTATGTGCAAGATCCAGTATTAGCCAAAATTTCTGGAGAAGAAATGGCTGAAATAGCTCGAAAGGTAATTAATGCATAGTTTAGAAATTTTAAACAGGTAATCGATTTAATTAATTTTAATTTAAAAGAAATTTGCTAATTTTTTGTACTTATTTTTGTAGATTAATCATAGATATGTATACCATTAAATGTAAATGTCAACTAGGTATTGAAAATAATGTTAATTTTATTCATGTTTATATATGTTGAAGGTAATGGTGGAAATGGAATACCATGCTACAATATTTAACTCAGCTTACAAACACCTTATATTTCATGAAGTATTAACTGAAATGGGGATTTGCTATACTTATAGTGGATTAGTTGCTAATTATATATCATTAATGTAAGACAATATATCATTTAATGGATATTTTAAGTAGTGTTAAACTCAATATATGTAAGTTGATTTTTCCCTTTTTATTTATATAGAGATAACCCACGGCCCAAAAAACACTCACTACCAACCTGCAATTATTTGAATTCTTTGTGTTATGCCAGAATAGAAGATTTGCCCACAGCAATTCGGGTCAGTAATTTTATTTTTAGGTTGATGTATCACAATCCCTTATTTAACCTTCACTCAGGAGTAAAAGAAAGAACAAGAAGGTTTATGTATCTAAGCAACTTTATATATTTTATATTACATAATTTTATTTTAGAATAATTTTTTGGTAAATTTAGTCCTCAGTTTTTTGTTTTTTTTTCAGTACTATGTACATGCGCCAACTGAAATTCCAGATTCATCCAACAAGTATTTTCTTGTATCTAGAAATATGGAAAGAGATACGAGTTTCAGGTATTACATAATTGATTTTATATCAAATTAGAAGCTAATTATTAATTATATTACTCTTTTAAAAACAACAAACACAGGTTCTTTTTTGGTAATGAAAAAAAAAAAAATTGTTTTCTTGTTTTTGGGGAAAGAAACAAAACAAGACTTAGCTTATTAATAACAAGCTATTAAGCTGATAATAATTTACAAATATGGTACAAACATATTAATTCAAAAGACTAAATGCACTCAGTTTCAAACCTTCAACTTCCTTTTCATCCAAATTCACAAAGATAAGAATGTAAAAAATATTCTCTGTTCACTTTATATTAGATTAGCAAAACGATTCAATATTTTTATGAGCTCCGTCGTCAAACATTTTTGTTTATTTATTAATTTTTTTGCTTTTCCTGAATATTTATCAGGCATGGTAATTTGTTCAGTAGCAATTTAATGATGTTATTAACTTTTTCCTGGCCACTGCATAAAGAAAATATTTCTTCATTTATTGACAGATATACAAAATGAGAGAATATAGAATAACGGTCATCAAATAAAGATGAGCAAGGATATAAAACAATTATAATAAATAAAATATGTAATTTATCAATATCAAATCACTGTGATTTTTAATAAAATAAAATGTCATGAGATGAAGCATTATAAAGTAAACTTCATTATTCCTCTTAGAAACAATTTTTCTATTTATTCATATTTTAATTTAATTTATAAAAGAATTCTTCTATTTATTTGTTAAGAAAATGGGCCTATCTACATCTACTTTCAATGAAAAAAAAATTGAAATAGAAATAAAAAATATATTAACAAAAATTTCTGAAAAATTAATTAAGGCAAACTGTTGATTATTACTATTTCAACATTTTGAAGGAAACTGATTATGAAATTGGGAATAAAGAAAGAAATAATACCCCACCAATAAATTAAATGTTCCGTTTTTAAGAATTTGTGCACTAAACCCTAGTTTAATTAAAAAATTCATTTCCATTTAGTAGCATTTGTTGGCACAAGAAAGTGTAAAATCTGTAAAGTATTATTCTTTCTTTTAAAATTAAGCTTTAAAATGTATGTTCAGAAAGTTTCAGACATTAAATTTTAAAGCTTAATTTATTTCTTGATGAAATCAAGTTGATATTTAAGTTTGGTTTTCTGTCACAGGTTTCAAGAAACTGTGGCCTCAAAAGACTTACGAAGACTTGATCCTAAGCAGAGGCAGTGCAGATTTTACAATGAGCCCCTTGAAAAGAGCGATGATGAAATATACAGCTATAATTATTGTAGAATGAAATGTCGAAAAAGCATGGCTTTTGAATATTGCGGTTGTGCTCCTTATTTTTATAAGAAAGAAGGCAAGATATTTTATTATTTGCTAAATATTTTTAACTAACCAATAAAAAAATAATAAAATATTGTTAATAGAATGATTCCATAGTTACTCCATCTTCTGCAAAAAACAAAACAAAAAAAAACAAAACAAAAAAAAAACATAGATACCCGTATATCTAAAACCTTTGTGTTTAGTAGCTTTTTAGGAAGCTATTTTGTTTAGTAGCTATTTCTTGGTCAACTATGCAAACAGCGACTTCACCAAGATCACACACATTCATCAGTTTTTCTTAATTATTTATTTAATGGTATTTGGATTAAAACTAATGCCCAAATCTGTATATCTAGCTTTTTAGAGGCTGGGTGTGCCCCAGAAGGTTCTCCTGATCCCAGGATTGATCCATGAATGATGTAACACAATAAATAATTACCTACCATAATGAGATCTGAACCTGGAATCTGATGTATAGGAGCACAATGCCTTAATCACTCAGCCTCACTCCATTCACCTCCAGATTGGGGTGAAAACGATCTAGTTGATGGCTAAATGTTTAGTCACAATAAAATAATCATGAGTACTGACTAATTTTTTAGTCATAGTCGTGAAGGGTAATTGGAAAACAATGGTTTTTTATTCACTTCAAATGACTAAGAGCGTTTTCAAATTTAAGAAATAAGTAAAAATTAAATTGAAGCAATCAGTGGTTTATTTGGATTTTTTAATCAAATAAAAGATTTCGAATAAACTTTTGTTCAATGTTAAAAATTAAGACTAAAAGTATAGTAATTTTTTTAGTCAAATAAATTTTCAACCTATTTGGACTAATACCCAAATCTGATTATCTAGCTTTTTTTGCTTACTTACTGATGCTTTGATTTTTCAGAAGGAATACCTGTTTGTAATGTGGAAGGCCTTGCTTGCTTGGCAAAATATGCCAAAAATCTAATTAGAATGCAAGACAAAAACGGAAAAGGAAAGAAATGTGACTGTGCTTTTCTTTGTGAAACAACAGACTTTTATATTGATAAGAATGCAGTAAGGAAATGGTATGCACATATTTTGTATCTTTATATATTTATCTTTTATCTCCAATTGTGATTATTATTTTCTGTTAAAATTTGTAAAGACATAAGGAAACGATCAAACTATGTGACAAACTTGCCTAACTTAAAAAAATAGATTTGACAAAACAGCATATAAATATTCAAACCTCAATTTGGCAAATCTCACTCATTTTGAATGACAATGTGATGTAGTTTATTGTATTGAAAATGACCACTAACCTATATAAAGCGTTAACTAGATTAACTAATTAAATAAACAAACCCTATATATTCAATATAACAAAATAAACCAGGATCTTAAGAATATGTTGCAAAAATATATACATTTTATTTTAATGATAAAAATATAGATATCATAAAAAGAACAAAAACAAATTTGAAACAAAAATTAGGTATCCCAAAATTAATAAGGTGAATATATCTCATCTGAAACTGGTTAATCAATAATATTGGACAAATTTATCGTATCCTATAAACCTTTAAATGAGTTTTTCAAGTAGACAGTCAAATTTCATCAAATTTTCTTTCATACATAAAGAATGTTAGATGAGCACACAAAACAAAGGATTATGCTTGGAGAACAATTAGTTATATATAAATTATATATCCAAATGATTTAAATATTTTTTAATAACTTAAGTAAATATGTATTAATAATTAATTACTCATTCCAGGACTTATCCTGTTCCTTGCAATATCAGATTCCGATGGGCAATAGAACATTACAGCAAGACAAGACTTAAACGAGATATTATTTTTGGATTAGAGGATTTATTAGGTTTGTTTTCATCTGTTTGATTTGTATTTTCATTATATATTTTGTTTTTTTCAAATCATATTTGTTAAATGATATATCATAAATTTTACATTTTCTTGAAATTAAATAATGAGAGAATGAGAATGTGATTGGAGTCAGTTTTAAATAAAAATATTTTGTATTCATCAAGTTTGTGACTATTTTTGGAGCCATATTGAATATTTAAGAACAATTTTAAAATTTCAACTAACAATAATATGACATGCTTTATTTTGAATCTATAAAAAGAAAAAAAAGATAGGAGTACGAAAATTTGTTTCATAAGAATTTCTTAGGAATTAAGAAAGTAACAGCGATATTGATGTAATAGAAAAATAAACATTAATTAGTTTTGTCATTATTGCTTTCAGTATCACTTGGTGGCACGGCTGCTCTATTCTTGGGCAGCAGCGTTCTCTCGTTCGTTGAAGTGATCTACTATCTCACACTTAGATTGTTTTGGTTTTTAGTGAGTTCTAACAAAAAACAAAAAAAGGATACATAAATCAACATATCCTTTGTTCAAATTCTTGTTAAAAAAAGTTAAATATCACTTATGTGCAAAGTTTGAAATTATTTTTATGCTAATTTTACTAAGGAGAAACAGTTAATCTGAAAAAATGAAACTCAATATCTCATTTGTGTAGCTAAATTATTGCATATGATTTCTTTGACTTTTGAAAATCAAAGAAAATTTTAAAACTTATTTTCCCAAAATTAGAAATTTGCCTTTGTAGTGACAATATGTCACAGTATCTTCCTTTTGAATTATCTTTAAAATATAAATTTTAGCATTATAATCATGCACCAGTCACTAGAAAAATTATTATTTTAACTTAGAAAACCATTTCAAATATATTTTTAACTGATTGAATAGAAGATTATTTCCTGGCTCAAACATCATATTAACATTTTCTACATCTTTAAACGTTTTTATCTAATACACTTTATATTTTTTTCATAAGGTATGTATGTACTTTTATAATCAGTTCCTGTTCAAGGAATGAACAATTTTTGTTCAACCTACAATGATATGAATGAAATAACAATGAATGAAATGAATACAATGATATGATATGAAATAACAATAAATAATTTTGACAGAAATCCTGTTATTAATTTCGATCTTCGAGAGGAATTTATAAAACTATTAATCCCACCATGTATTATTTTAGTTTAAATGTGTGCCCAACTTTATTTAAAAAAAAAAAAAAGAAATGTATAATTTTTATTCAATAATAATTATTTAAAATTTTCAAAAGCGATGCATTCTTATTTAATGGAAAAGCAAGCCCTTAATTGACTATTGAAAGTTCTTTCAAAAACAGGGATTTTTTAAATAAATATTTTCAATAACTTAAATGTTAAGAACTTTCAAAATTAAGTACATATGTTTGTTTATATTCATTTAAACATGTAATTACACATCTATGTAAATATTTACACTTGTAGGCATATTACACTAATATATGTCACTAATATCCAAGTTGTTTCATTCATCTGTTAACTGGAATGTTGCAGAATCCGAAATCGCTTTATTATTTCGTATAAATGGTTTTTAACTACAAAATAAATCTATATTAAAACTTATTACATACCTTGATTAAATAATATGATGTTCGGTATAGCAGATATTCACTAGAAAAATGATTGGCTATTTAATTAAAATACAAGAAATGAAAATGAATGTTTTCTGGTTGTTTCTTCTGAAATAAGTATGACAATTCTTTTTTTTTAGTAATTAAAAAAAACTTAAACCGAGAAAACTAATAGATAATTTTATTTTGTATTTTTTTAAAACTGTAATAATCATTGAATTATTTCTATTTCTGAAAAAAAGAGGATAACGTCATATTTGGGTAATGGAAAAGTTGAGCTCCTTTAGGATTCGGGTCTCCTAATACGAAACCCAGAATTATGGCCCGATCCGGGGTCACGAAAGTTTGATTGGTGGCTCTATCTGTTAGCTTTTGGTTTAACTATATTAGTTCAAAGATTGCCAACAAGGTAGCGCGACCTGCCTTTTTCCACACCATAAAGGGACAATATTCTTTCTACTGGAACATCAGTGTTTAAAACCAATTCGTGAACTATGACTTATAGGATTTAAAAAAAAAAAAAAAACTTTAAAATGAACCTGTGATTCAGCAGTGGGGAGCAATCAATAATCTGTTACAGCCAAGTCTATGTATATCAAAGTAACACTTTAAAATTTCAGTTCGATGATTTATTTTAAAAATAAACTATGTTTTTTATTTTATTTATTTTTTATCTTTAGAGACATAAAATTAAAACAATTTGTTTATTAGTTTCATACAATTATGTTTCTTAGTTTATAATATTTCTATTTAAGGAAACACTTTCTGTTAAAGGTACTAATGTTTCATACCATTTCAAAACTCCATTAACCGAAAATATCCCTTATATCATGGAAATATTTAAAAACAATTCAGTATTTAAGATCTGATCTGAAGATAAATTATAAGTTTCTTATATGTAAGTTATATAATATACATCATATATCATGTGAAGCTCCTTATCAATACCCATCTCTTCACTTGTCTCACAAAAGTCATTTTGCGTTAGAATTGTAAATTATTTTTGGGTAATAACCTAAGTCTGAAATTGTGGACCATATTACTTTTTTTTTATCAAGTTATAGTTATAGTTTTAAGTTATAGTTATAGTTTTATACAAGTTATAGTTTTAAGTTTGTTGGTCACTGAAAAAGGAATTTCATACAAGTTTTTGTTCCATTCAAATGAATTATATCATAAAAATGAACAGTTTAGTCTTAAACCATTCACAAACTTATTATTATGTATTAGCTTTTGATTTTTCTCTATAACACTCAGAAAATTAAAAAAAAATTATATTTTATCAACATTTTTGTATTTTTAATTTGTCATTTTAAAAATATATTTTCATGCAAAATATCTTCCCCTAATGCTCATATCCATTTTTTTCAATCATAAAAAGTAGAGTATGAGACACAAATGCAGCTGTCTTGACTTTTTATCCAGACTTTCCGGCAGTGATGTACCTATACTTCGCACCTGAAGGAGATGATAATTTTCAAAATGACGCATCAGCAATTGATTCAATGAAGAATTAGTTAAGATATGGCATTTTGACAGAAAAAAAACCTATCAAAAATAAATAAAGATCATTTAAAAAAATATATTTTAATGTGTTTTAAGAAGCCTTTAAGCAAAACTTTGTCAAGATAAGCCTGACAAAACATGTGTACAAAGTACAATAAGCTTTAGGAACTTGTCGTTAAAATATTTAGAATAATATGTATAAACACTGAATAAGACCAAAGTAATTTTTTTAAGAATTCTATATGCCTGTCCAAATGCGTTTGTGTAAGAAACTGTATTGGTATCAGACTTGGACGAAAAGTATTTTTAAATACATTATTTAAAATATGAAGTATTTCCTTTTCTAAAATACAATTTTAACCACCTTATATTTCAATTACTTGTTAATTTTAAATTACCTCACTTAATTATTTAATTTTTGTAAACAATTAAAATATTTGGTGATTGAAATTGTATTTTATAAACACAAAATACTTTGTATTTGAAACCAAGTATTATAAAATACATTTTTGCTAAGGACTGATTGGTATCTACCTGGTCTGGGTTTGAGTCTATATGTTGCATATAATTATTGATTCTATTACATCGGCTGTGGAGCGATTCTGAAGTATTTATTCAAATTTTAAGAGACTCCTTAAATTCTTGAAAAGATGGCATGAGGATTTGCTGATAAGATAAACTACGGAAAATGTTTTTAAATGCGCTCACAACACTTGTATTCTCCCTTCTTCCCAAGAAGTACTTCTTTATCAATTTTGTTAAAAAATAAAACGTTTTATAGTATTGAGTTGTCAAATAAGTCCTTTCGGTTTTTCTGTTTATTTTTATGTCACTATGATACACTTCTTATCTGATGAATTAATCCCTAAGATGGACCATTTATCATTTTTGTAATATGTCAATGATGCCTTAACTGAACGCACCTGTCAAAATTGGTTTGCCAAACTTCATTCAGGAAATTTTGACATCAATGATGATCAATGGTCTGGTTACCCATATGAAATTGAAACGAGCAATGTTAAGGCCAATTTTGATCAAACTGCCACCTAATCAGTACGAGAGATTGCTATGGCCCTAAATATGTCGCACACAAGTGTAGAAAACCATTTGCATAAGCTTGGCTATGTTTCCAGGCTTAATACTTGGGTCCCTCACTTTCTAACAGCAGTCAACAAGCATTTCTGTTTGTGATTAACTACGGAAACGGTAAAAAGTGACCCATTTTTAAAAAGGTAGGTAACAGAAGATGAAAAATGAATATTTTACGATAATATAGTCCTTTGAAAATCCCATAGAAAATGTCAAAACCCGGATTGCATCCAAAGAAGATAATGCTTTCCATATGGGGGGATTTCAAGGGGGTTATTTTCTATGGGCTATTGCCATCAGGACAAACTATTGATTGTCCAACTCCATACTGCTCACAATTAACAAAATTGGATCAATCAATTAAAGATAAATGCCCAGAACTGGCAAATCAGAAGAGTGTTGTGTCCTACCAAGACAACGCTAGGTCCCACATCTCATTGGCCCCTCGTAATAAATTATTGAGCCTTGGATGGGATATTTTGCTCCATCCTCCCTATTCACTAGACCTAGCTCCAAGTGACTACCACTTATTCCGGTTTCTCAGAACGGAAAGAAATTCCAAATGGAAGAGAACATCAAAAAACACTTGGATCAGGTTTTTAACCATAAACTCCAGACATTCTATGGAAATGGCATTGTGAGGTTAGTAGAAAGATGGGAAAAAGTCATATTAAATAATGGTCAATATATTGTAGATTAAAATAAATTGTACGTCTATAATACATTGAGTTTTATTTCAACCTGAAAAACCGAAAGGACTTATTTGCCAACACAATACTTCCACTACTTAGATATACATTAGTTAAAGGCTTGGCTTGGAGTTCTCCAGAATGAAGGTTTGTAAATATTGCATATAAGTATGTCTGTATTTAAGTTCTTATTTTGATTAGTTTTAGTCCCTTTTTTTGTTTATATTCGTATTAATTTTTATCCGAATAAGCGAAGCGACACGAGGGTTATGTGTTTGAGTTGTCTGCTAAAATCTATGTAACGATTCCGTGAGCGAACGGCTAGATCGATTTTTAAGTTTGATAGCTCAAATTATTTGGTGTGATCCCATGAGTGTTTTGAAACAATTTGAACCCAAAATTCTGACAAATTACTGTGAAAAGTATGTTTAATCAATCCATTAAAATATATTAATGATTTTTTGAGTGGATGGCTTGACCGATTTTTAACTTAGACGGCTGTTGTTACTCAATGAGATCCCGTGAACGTTTTGAAACGATTTGAGCGGGAAATACTAAGAAAAAAATGTATTATTGATTAGGATCTGGATTATTAATTATTTGGAAATAATATGTGATCATATGTTATGATAAAATTTGATTAAATAAAAATTATTTCAATTAAAAGAAAATTACTACACAAATAACTATACCCATCTTAAGGGATGAAAAATTATATGTATAAACAAATATATAAGTGGGTTGTCATTTAGCGTATATAAGTATTGAAACATGCTGATGTAAGGTCCCTTCCACGACACATGGCAGCTCTTTCTGCTCCATACGTTGGTGCACATGAATATTCAGAAAGCTCCTGGAATTGCATTTTGTGTAAACACACAGAAGGTAAATTAATGTATTGTGAGAAGAGTTTGGATTTTCGTTCGGGTGTTGAAGGCACAAGTATTCGTACTTCACCAAGTTTCAATATTCGTAGATACTAACAATCAACTTACATTTTTATGCAGACATACATCATTTTATATCCTTTATAGTCCATTCAACGAGTGATCAAAAATGGGGTATAGAAGGAAATGGAAGAGACAAAACTTTTAAATTTGGGACTTTGTTTGGACTAGTTAGGTGGTAAACATACTAAAAGTTTCCATTCCTACTAGGTGAGCCGGAAGTTGGGGAGCACCCAGAAGATGACTTTTGTCGGTTTGACGCTTGTATCAGAGGAAATATCCATCCCAGCGATAATGACGTTCTATGCAAAATTAAAGCTAATAAAATTTGCAGCAATATTAATAGTATTCATTTTTAGGCTATCTCGTAGTTTCCGAGATATCCATGGTCAATAATCGCTGATTTTGAAAAAAATATTTTTTGTTTTTACGTATTATTATTTAATTAATAAATTTTGAGATTACAACCAAAAAACCTAAATTTTGTATTTTTCGTTATTGAACAGTTCTAAATCTTTACATAAGCTAGCATTTACATATTTATGTATAAATAGTGTGTACTAGTCATAAGTGACACTTATAAATGAGTAATATGTATTATATACTATATTTTGATGTACATTTCTACTTCTCTAAAACTAATATTGTTTGGTATTGCTGAAAACTATTCTCGATCTTTAATAGGCATTCTTGATCGTAAATATGGTGTGAAAGAACTATTTTGTCACTGTTACTAATGCCGTTAATTGTGATAGAATGTTATATAGTTTAATAAAGATAATAAAAAAAAAAGCCAATGAATTGGGTCATTTCTCATCTGACTAATCTTCTCCCATATTAAATATTTCGTTAGTAATAGTACTGATAATCCTGCAATCGTCGTTTTAAATAAATCTGGCTAGCAGTATATTGAAGGGGAGAGAAAAGTACTTGAAATTCAAAGGCTCCACCTTAAACCTCAAATTTCCTTTTCTAATAAAGTTTAAAAATATTTTGAGGGTAATCTGTGGCTTAGGGGAGGAATGGCGCGAGTGTTGAGCCCTATATGAAGTGGACTTATTACACGGAGGGGCCATAATCTGGACTTGAAGGCTAATATCCACTTCAACCCCCGACCCCATAAAACTGCAGCGGAGGATCTCCAATCACCAACCCTCCCACAATCGGCGGATTTACCGCGGCTTCCAGAGGGTGATGAAGGGGTCCCGGTAGCTTCAAGTAATGAGTTCACTCTCCTTCTTTTAATTTTATGTTACTTTTTCCTGTCTGGAGACTTTTGAAAAGCTCAATTCTATCCGCTAGTCTTTTCAATTTATCAGTAGATGGAGAGGAGGGAATCTTAATGAAATATTAAGATTTTTTCCCGAATTATTGTTTTTTAGTTCAATTACTTAAAGGTGTAAGTTTTTTAATTATTGCCTCATGGTCAGTGTATAGTGATCGTGGAGTACGGTATGCTTTTAGGAGGACATTTTCACAGATGTCCCCAGGGGTGTCCAATCCCCCTCTTCTCCCCCAAGGTCGATGGCGTACGAACCTCTCCCCTCTCCCAAGATATTTTATGGCTCTCCTCGTCTTAAAAACAGTGTAAGCGAAAGCAGAATTCGATTACATACATTTAAACTTGCTGCGGTTTGTTCTATGTTTTCCCAGTGTCCCCTGGTTTGAAACTTTTAATTTCGGAAATTCACAACTTCGTCAAAATGTGCCACCCTCAAAAATTCAAGACCACGACGTCAAAATATCTCTCCCTAAAAATTTTTGATAAAACTCCTCTCTGGGCACCCCTGGATGTTTCTCTATTCAGTGGCGGATGCACGGGACGGAAAATTTTCTCTCTAAAAATGGCAATGAAAAAAATAACGCTGTATGAAATATACTTACTAACAGAGCCTGAAATCGATAATTGTATTTTCCACAAAATTATATAGTAATTAATATATTTGATTTTTAATTTAAAAATCATGCCTTATTTTAAAATAAAAATTTAAATCAATCTTTGATGTTTATCGATTCGATTAAAAATAATAATCACTCAAGGAGTGATACGGTTTTACATAAATAATAATGATTAAATTGTGATTGAACATTACCTTTTACACACAAATCTAATTAAATATTAATATGTATGTATAAGTTATTAATGTATAAATTTTTGGTTTATTCTTTTCAATAATGAACCATTGTAATCGAACCAAAACTTCAAAAACTTAACCCCCTCTCAAAATTTGAGGTTTTACGTTTCAGGATACGTAGAATTCAAAAACGATTAAAATTTTTTTATCCGCCCGCCGTCCGCTCATTTCCTCCGAATTACTGAGCGGATTTTTTATATTAAAGTTATAAAATATTGTAGCATGCGGTACTTATACAATATATACGTATACACACACACACACACACATTTATATATATATATATATATATATTTTTTTTAAGCTAAAATGTCTATTGAATTTCGGAAATAAAGACGTTATGAAGGCTTTTGGGCTGAAGCCTCCTCTAAAATAGAAATATAATTTTTTTTTCACAGGTCCATATTTTATTTACTTGGAGTGAAAAATCTAAACACTTGAGCAGTTCCGTATATGTGATTTTAAAATATTATTTAAATTTATGGAATAGATTTCAATTTAGAAATCAACCATTTTTCTCATGAAACGTATGGAAGCGTGTTCTAATCTTTCGGGCGAGCTTGGCTGCGCTCGTATTCGTTTGGTTCCTCAATTACAACTATTCTCCGTTGCGATCTCTTATTTCGCCTTTAGTTTATTATCAAATTCTTTCATATTTTATATTTAACCATTTCCCATATGAGGAATTAATGTGAAATGGTCGTTTCAAATAAAAAAAAAATAAAGGTACTTTATATTAATTAAGGTAAAAATAGAGGTAGCTAATATTGAAATAGCTAATATTAGCCATTTAAGCCCTGTTAGAGAACATCAATCAGAATAATAACCATATTTTATTTAACACTGCTTAATTTTACACTGATATGATGAATTTAATCAAAATCGTTACAGCGGTTTTCGAAACAATCTTAAACATGTGTTTAGTCCATTATATAAAGTGCCACTTCCGGTTAACCGATTTTAACGAAAAATTTGCTGTAGTTTTTGAGCTAGAATTTTAACACACACAGAGACCATTTTGCGGGACTTGATTATTTGGACTCAGAGGACCTCAAAACGTGTATTTCCGTTGAAAACTCAAATTGAAAAATTTTCACGATCGCAATACTTATCCTTACTATATATTACATATATATGTAAGTGAAAGTAAAAATATACACATTGACTAGGCATAAAGCTATGTTATGTTCAGGATTAAATATTTTACATTCAATTCACAATAAGATCAATAAAATAAAAAAAGATATGACATTTCATTTTTTTTTCTTTTCAAAAACAACCTTCATTTTTTCGAAAATGGTGCCTAATAGAATTTTTTGGACTCCAAATTCGAACTCAGCATACATGAAAATATAAAAATCAGGAAACCTTTCTCAAGGGAGTGGAAGACAATTTTTTTTTGCAAAACTGTAATTTATCTTGCCTCATTCTCATATTTTCTTTAAGTAGCTAAGGATATAATAATCAGTTTTGACGGAACGAATTGGATTAACAGAACTTTTAAATATTAATTCTATTAAGCCTTTTATTGAAATGTTTCGTGGAGAAAAAAATTGAAGTTACGGAATAAAATAAAAATTCCGGTCATAACAGAACTGATTAAAAATTTCATTTCAATGCCTCAATAAAATATTTCACAGGAAACGAGGGTCAGCCAGTAGTAGCAGGCTAAAGATATAAAGGAATTTTCTTTAATCGCTAAGATAGAAAGGAATTTTATTTACATGATTATTTCTTAAGATGGTAAAACTGAAAAGAAATTAATTTGTACTCTAATCTTTATAATTAATGGGGTAGGCACAGAAGGAATGTGTTTTTGCAACAAACTGTGGCTCCATGAGTCGTGACCTAATTGGGGTTGGTTTGTTTTTGAGCTTGAATTTAGGCTTTAGTGCTTTGTTTGGTACAAATTGAGAAAGTCGAGGCTGCCGGGATTTTCCCTTTGAGATTTGTATGACGGTTCCATGCCGATCCTTCGCCAAAGTGAACTCAAAGGAACTTGCCCACTCAGCTGTAACATGAGACACATTATCCACGGATTTCGGAGGTTCTATAAGAACGCTAAAAGTTATATTTTGTGATTCATCGAGGTTCGTATGATCTTCGATTTCTGCTGACTTCGGAAGAATGAATGGAATTAAACAAAATGTATAAATGGAAAATGTATAAATGACGATAAGGAACGTATTGAAAACTCAATTACCAATTTAAAACATGGATTGTTCTTACTCTCACTTACCTATATATGAAATAAATATACAGTAACGGTAAGTATTCTTGATAAATTTCCCAACTTTCAGTGGAAATAAATGTTCAAAGTTTTCTCAGTCGAATAGTAATATAGTTGTATGATATATCGTTGCAAAGCTAAACATTTTAGAAAAATCTAACATATAAAGTTGTAGAAAGTATTGAAGAGTTATAAAAATCTAATGACTTTTAATTACTGTGATTAATAATATCCTGTTATATTATTGAATAGGAAATAAACGTTTCCATAGAAATTAAATACATTTTTTTCATGAAATGTACAGCCCGTTATACAACGTTATATTACATTACACGTTGTCAGTACATTTTGATAGACTTTACAATATCTCAATTTTCTATCTAACTATTCTATTTGCAATATCTTAATTTTACTATTTATTTTCATTTCTTATATAACTTCAGATTCCTTTTTTTTCTGTTTTACATTTTATTCTAAGATTCCCATTTTAATACTTATGTCATCTTTTTTTTATTATGTTTACTTCATCATATCACACTTTGTAACGGTTATTATTATTTATCTCATAGTTCTTACTAATGTCATTATTCTACCCACTTCATTTTACTTTAATTTTTTTCCCTATATTATTCATGTTTCTCATACCTTGTTATCTGGTTCTTTTCTTAGCCCTGATGAAGGCCTGAACTTCAGGTCGAAACGTTGGCAAATGTCAAAATAAATATTATCATTTATTTTTGCCTTCTTATTTCTGACTGATCACCCCATTCTTCTCTTCATTATTCACGACAGTCAACCATTTACCCACAGTAATAAAGTAAATAAAGATGATAGTAGATAGTTATAGATAATAAGATGGAATAGATAAATAAATAAATTAAAAACAAAATGGAAATAAATGAATTGAAATTAAATAAATGAACTTTTTAAATAAAAAAAATAAACAAAGAATCTTCAAAGGATCATTAGTTGTCATATATGTTTTTTAAGTCTTTCATTGTCTAGGAACTTCATAACTTTGTAATCATTTCATCTTGATTTCCCAGAGATGCAGATATATTCTGGGGTATTCCTTATTAACTTTTTTTATTAAAAAATTTTTTTCCCCTGAAAAATTGTCAAAAATTACTAGGGTTCACTTCAGAAATACACAACTCATGCATTACTTATTCTGTCAGCGAATTGAGTCTGTATGATTGAGTTGAAGAGGAAGGAATTCATTAGGATTTTTATGTAAACCAGGATTTTTAATTAAGGGCATGTTTGTGTTTTTGTAACATTTTTGTGTTTTATATTTATCGTCTTGTCTTCGCTAGATTAAAATTTGATGTATTTCTATTTGAAATGAGTTATGTAACTTTAAGCTATCGTCGTCCAACGCAAAACAGAAACTGTGCAAATTGCTTTTTCTTGGAGCAAATTCTGCAAGGAGTACAAATTTCACGGTAGGGCAAGGAGAAAGGAAAGCTTAAAATTTTAAAGGGACTAGAGGCTAATCCACGCCCTAAGGTGATTACTCCTACTCAATGGCTGAATAATGGAGCGGGCCATCATTGGTTCCAGCAATCAGCCTCCCCGCGGCCTCCTGCAACATCTGTCTGGTGTAGTCCGGCTCCAGTACATCCAGAACATCTTCCTTCCAACGGGGTCACATTGCTGGAAGAAGACGGTTTGTAGTGGAAAGTTGTTTTAACGAATCAAAACAAAATATAATACAAGAAACTAGTTTATAATTGAGAACTCAACAAAATAGATAGCTTTCATTCTTCCTATTTCAACGTCTAAGTGACATCAGCCAAAAATATTTTTTCATAATATTATCATGATATTCAAAACACGATATTAGTGAAGTTTAATATTTTACCACGGCTGTTAAAGTAGCAATTTGTTAATAAGTGATTAGTGTGTACCAATAGAAAATATCCCTCCAGTTTAATATTATATAAAACACAGCTATTCCTAATCCCGCTCGATATCTATTTGTTTGGAGATTTTACCTCGTTGGTACTGTATTGTACTTTTATTATAAGAGAACGTCACCAAAGTCGCCTATATGACCTTTTTTAAAAATAATAGTATTTTTATAATTATCTATTCATTATTAAAACATTCTGTAATATAATAATTATAGTGAGGTGAGATCACATTCACACCATATATATGGAATACATAAAATAAACACAAGCAAAATAACAACTAAGTATTAATCAAAAAGTAATATATAATACTTATAAGTAATATATAATATATATTAAAACAATTAATTTAATTTAATTAAAAACTAATCGACTACAAACATCGAGAAATCCTATAGCAATATTCCTTGTTATATATATATATATATATATATATATATATATATATATATATATATAAAATTTACCTCCTTACTAGTCCAAACAATTTACCGAAGTCAAAAATTGGGAATTGGGTCCCTGCCATTGCCTTCTATATCCTTTTTTTGGGCATTAATTGACTGGACTATAAATTGAGCAACCTAACGTGGACAAAACCTAAGACAAGACCAAGAAGAATATGATACAAGAAGCCGGGAAAGGCTTAGATGATTTGGTGATATGATATATATATATTTCCTGCCAGTTCCTTCTATACACCCTTTTGGAGCATTAATTGATTGGACTTCAAAGTAAGCAAGCGAAGGTGGGCAGGACCTTGTTTCAAGGAAGAATATGACACAAGAAGAAGGGAAAGGCCTAGATTGTGATGGTTTCATATGACTGAAGATACTAGAAATATTTTAAGAATAAGGAACTGGATGAGATACGCACAGGACAAGGACAAATGGTGGGAAACTGCTTCTGGAGGAGACAAATCGACAAATCCGATTGTGGAGGAGCCAGAATTCGAGACCTGGTTGTTGAGTCATGTTGATGATGAAGATATCAACTGTCTACTAAGGTGTTAAGGTTGATTCAGCATGTACATTCATTTAGGATGGACAGATTTTTTTCCGATTTCTGTAGTAGTTTAAAAATTAAAATATAAACATGTATTTTATTATTTGAAAAGTCTATCTCAATTTGATATAGCTACGTTCTTTACACTTGAATTATATTGCAGTTGAAATTTACGTAATCTAATTTTCCATGCAAGTACATCGTTATGAATGAAATAACTTGACTGGAATTCGAGTAGGAAGAATAAGAGAAATTTTAAAATGATATATTTTAAACAAATCAAGAGTCTCGGACGAGAAACTCGTTTATAGCCCTGTTGAACGGTGCTAGAGCTGAGAACTATTAACCCCACCCTCTCTTTCCTCCCTTGGGAGGCCTCAGCGGGGAAGAGACAATATATAATAAATAACGACGAAAAGATGGGCAAAAAGGGGGCGAGGACATCAATATCTGGTGGGAACTGGATATATCCAGGCTGTAGATTGGAAAGAGATGATGATCGGGAAGATGCCATCAATCATCGGCGATGAAGAGGCCCCCCCCGAAGATTGATATCGCCGATAGTGGCTCCCGCTCCTCACCAGATAGCGCCACTAATGCCTCTTAGATATTAATTGCTATATGATGAAGAAAATGTACTCTCCCGTTAAAGTTTTATTAGCCTTAGGGGAGGATCAGGGAGCGTTTTTCTTATTAGGGGTAATGCGCTGCTGGTTTTGTAAGCTTAGCCGATCAAGAAGCCCGTCAATAATTTCTACATTTATTTTTATTTGTAATTTACAAATGAATTCAATCGATTACAGGGAAATCTACTTTATCAATGAATAAGTTAATGCGGTAGTATAGATAGGTCCTTTTTTGAGCTTTCACGGTTGGAAGGATTTTTACAGGAAAAAGTATCCAAATTTCGGTTATTAAATTCATTAAAAATTAATAAGGGTCGATGAAAAGAATAAGAGGTTTAATAACACCGGAGTTTGTACGTCGACGGATCGGAACCGGAAAAATTGTGATTTGATTTAAAAAAGGCATACAATTTATGGTTGTAGAAATAAAACACAATTCGTGCCTAAAGCTTCCTAAGAGCCATGATTTCCACTATATGAAATATGCAGGATGTTCCGTGAGTAGAGAAAATTTTTCAGAAGTGTGATAGTAGACATCAAGATCTACAAAAATTTTCATATAAACAATTGTACAATTTTCTGCAGAAAATTTAAGATTGGTGTTTTTTTTTTGGTCACATTTTTCGTTGAATAAGAATCGATAAATAAACAATATTTCATTAAAGTAATTAAGCACTGTTCCATGGTAAACTAGATAAAATTTATTTCAAACGATAGTAGATTTTGTTATTGTTAAAATAATTTGAAGATGACTATTCAGCGGACAAACTCAGCTAAGTTACGTATAAAAAAAGTCATAATTTATTTGTAATTTTTTTTATTTGTCCAATCAATTGTCCTCTTTAAATGGTGTTGAAGCTGAAAAAAATGTACATTCGTTTGAAGTAAATTTTGTCATGTTTACTATGACGCAATATTTAATTACTTTAATCAAACGTTTTGTTATTTATGAAAAACTCTGCTAAAAATACAGACATCTTAAATTATTTACTTTTTTGCTGGAAATCGGGAAATTGTTTATATTAACTTTTTTGTTGATCTTGATGTCCCTCTACTAACGGCTACACAGTGTGTAGTAAGAGAAAGTATAGCGATCGTAAAAAAAAATCGAATCTGAGCTTTCAACGTTCATACTTGTTTTAAGGTCCCCTGAATGCAAATAACCAGTTATATTGAGAACGTGATGGCTGGGCGTGTTAAAGCAACAACCTTAACATTCTCGAATTTAGGAGCGCCGGTAACATAGAAGTTTAATATTTTAAGCCTATCGCTAATTATTCGTTAGTTGAAGTCTTATTGTAATTGAAGATATTTTCAAAATAATTTATTTCCCACCACGTTTCTTTTATAATTCTTATTTATATGTTTATTTAAGCAATTTTTGAAAAATAATTAATTTCCTTTTACACAAAATTATAAATAGTTTTCTTTGGATTAAGAGGCATTTTGAATATGTCTAATACCGTTAATAATATAATATTAAAAGTTTATTGTTATAGACAAAAAAAATCTATTTAGAAGAGACAGGCTAAATGAAAAACTAAGATGAATATTGAAGTATACGACTGCTAAAATCGTTCCTAACGAGTTAAATTTAAGAAGGAAACCCCGATTGAAATGTCCTTCCTCAAAGATTGCTCAGACCTCAATATTCAGAAAGTTAATGAAACATCGATTCATATAATGTTTTCAAGTTGTTTCTCATTTTGAAGTTTTCTTGATCTGCTCACTGGGTCTTTAAAGGGACCCATTTAAGGGTTTTCTCTTTTCAATACCTAATGATAAAATTATACACACTGCGTCTGCGCTTCAGCTGGATTTCAGTTTTCTATTTGAAAATCAATAACAACATTTCAAATTGTTGGATTCGAAAAGAAAATTATTCATTTAAGCGTGAAAATGATTTGATCTATAATTATGTATGTTCTACATTTAAATAGTATACCTGTACTACACAGCGTGAAAAGTTATATCATGATATAACTTTGATATGATATCATTTATATAAATGATATCATATCAAATAAATAAATGATATCATATCGAATAAATAAATATAAATATAAATAAATAAATATATAAATAAATGATATGATATAATTTATTTTTTGTTATATCTATTATTTATATTAGTCACGAAAGTTGGGCAAGATGTCAAAATAAATAGAATGTTCATTAAAGTGAAGGGATACAATGAAAAATAAATATAGAAGTAAAAGTTCCATAACTTTGAAATTAACTGAAAATAATTCTATGGAACATGGCTGTTATTTCAGTCTTAACATATGGCTTCGAAGCGATATGAGGTTAATGAGAAGAGGCCTTATCATATAGATACCTAACCTATTCTTGATTGGTAAGGTAAAGTATCATTACAAATACATTTTAACTTGCCCAGAGTGGAATCGAGCTTGCGCCTTTTTTATGCGAGATTGATAAAGGGAGATTTAAACACATTCGACCTTCACGGCACTCGCACTCGAACAACCATAACTAGAAATATTTCTTTGTAAATTAAGGTTTTATGAATTTTTAAAGTTAAGTAAAAATTATTTTTTTTCCTCCTAATTTTCTAATTTTACAATGGACTTTCTTAGACTTAAATACTTCAACTGGTTTTGAACATAACGAATATTCACTAAATTCACTGATATAAATAATAACTTATTCATTTTTATAATAATAGATTACAATTTATTATCATCGTTGACACCTGGTGGAGCACAGACCATCTGCAAGTGTATTCCATTCCATTTATTTTGCAGCAGTTTTGCGCCATGTGTCTCTTGGTCTTCCTCTTCTTCTTGTTCCTTGTGGACTCCATTGCAGAGCTTCTTTTTCGAATAATAGTTTGAATAATAATGCACAATGTTTAATATTATAAATATATTTTAAAAAGTTTATAGTTTAAATAAAGTCAGTTTTCGGTTTGATGTTGATATTAGAGGTTGTTACCACCATACTTTTAACCATAGGCGAATCTACAGGGGAGAGAGAGGCTTTCGGGCTGTAGCCCTTCCCTCTCTCCCCTCCAAAATGGTAAAATATAATCATGTTTCATGGAAAAAAATGATCTCTTAAAGCATTATTGTTCGTGTAATTACATTTAAAAGGACTTCAAGAATCACTTAAACACACTTTAATATAGGTAGTTAGTTTCTTTATTTAAAAAAAAAAGTAATTATTGTTTTATAAATGAAAAAAAAGCTTTCGGGCTAGAGTGCCCCAAAAAATTTAAATCCTGAATCCCCTAGTGCGTTAGTTAAAAAATAATAATATCAAATAATGAATAACAAACTATCTAACCTAATAATTTATTCTGTTTTAATCAGATAAATTTAAATAGGTTTAAAAAATTATAAAAAAAGAGAGAAACGCAGATTTAAATGCTATTTCCTTAATGATTCACATCATTGAATAGTTCATAGCTGAAACAGTTTTACTATGAACACTCTATTATGCTAGATATGAACAACTAAACTTTTAAAAAAATAAGTACCTTTTTTAAAAAACGATACCAACAACTAGATTGTATTATCGATAATATTGAATTATCGATAATATTTTAACCACTATAGACAAATTAATGTACGATTTATGCAGGGGAAAACAAATGTAGGTGCTATTGTATACTAAAAAGATTTGTAAGGGGCAATTTTTTACTGAATTTCGAATTTTTGATTGTTGTAAATTTAGTGTTATGAAGAAATCATATTTTTGTGATATTTAAATTTGATGGAATTTTCAAACCAGGAAACAAGATAAAGTACAGACCGGAGCTGTACAGGGCAGATAAAATGTAATTGTACAGTTAAATATTACATAAAGAACAATTTTCTAAATTCTAATTTCGATTATACCGTTTATAAGAAGCAAAGAGCAATGAAATTTCTTGAGAGGATAGATTATGCCTCATCTATCTTGGGGAGGAGGGATAGGCATCCATATATTTATGTATTTATGTAACACTTTTATATAAAATGTATATACTAATTCCCACCCTTCTCAATCACCTTTAATATAAAAAAAGGGAAAATATCCTAGTCGACATACGATTAATTTTTTTAAAAGGATGGAAAACGATTCGATCTGCGGAAAACCAATTAATATTCAATTAAAAATGTTAAAACACGGCGGTCGGACATGAGACAGCAAATAAGGCGGCCATTACATGGATATACTTCCTCCTTAGGGTCAGCTGTTTCCGCCCAGATCGGTCTGGCACTGATTTGTAGCCCATCTGCCTCCTGAATCACCATTACCAATCGATATACAGCGCTTCGGCAAACGACTTGAGCGTTTCAGATTGCGTTTGAACACTTTTAGGAATATTATATTTGTCAATAAAAAGCTATACTTACCATTGCAAGGATATCACTAGAGAGTGTTCAGGAAGTTGATGATATATTTTATGTTTCATTTAAAATAATATTAATATTACATGCGGTAATATAAGGGTATAAAATATATATATAAAACTACACATATAGTAAATATTAAACTAAAAAAAAAATTGTAAGTGAAACTCCTCGCTGAACACACCTCCCTGAAAAAGACCTGCAAAGTCGAGTCGAAACGTTGGGTTTTAATAAAATAGTTTTGCCACTATTTATGACCGCCACCCCACACCATCTCAATCCTTTATAATGCAACGGTCAACTATTAAATATTACATAGAACATTTTATGTATTTGTTTTACAATTAGAACATTAGGGAATTTTAAAAATAGTCCATTAAAATGTTCATGCAACTGTTGTCTACATATCTCATAAAAATTATTTTTTTATTATTTATTTTATTTTATTTAAATAATAATTATTTTATTTAAAAGGAAATTTAATTATTTCCTTATACCTCAAAGTGATAATGAATGCACTATTGCACTATATTGTAGCTTTAACAAGATAGCCTTGTTACATTAACATTTAAATATCGAAATTCCGACTGTTCCAACACTTACTAGACAAACGCTCTAAACTTTCAATTAATTACAAAAGACTTATCTACATAACTATAATAATATCTATGTGGACATACGGAGTTGAGCTTTGGGGCTCCACCAAACCATCGAAAATCCTTAATGCTCCATACTTTGTCACAAATAAAACCATTCATAAAGACCTTAATGTACCATATGTCGCTGATCTAGCCCGAGCCAGATATCTATCCTTTCATGATGAACTCCAGTCCCATCCAAATCCCCTTGTTTCCACCCTTGCTTCTTCTTCGATTCCTGGTAATCATCCGTAATAATCCGTCTAAAAAAAATATGGCCTCGTGATCTTCTTACCTAGAATTATTTAGGGTGTGCTACTACTGGGTAGTATCTCATCAAGCCTGTTCATGCCATCATTTATAATTTGAGCATATTTACTAGTTGTATTTGTATAAAGTTGTAAATTTCATTAAATAAAAAAATAAAATAAAAAACTTATAGAGAAGAAACACTTAATATTGAAACACTCACTTAGGGTTTTCAAGGGAGTGAGGATTCAGCCATTCCAGATCACCAAATTTCACTTAGTTTTTGAAACGGGGTTAAACTAAAACAATTTCAACCAATCACTATCAAACTTCATCCAATGTACCTAATTTGATAGAAATTGTCTTACATTTATTGAAAAAATAACATAACAGGGATTAAGGTTGTAAAAAAATACTTCAAGGATTTGAAAGAAAGACTTCTATTTATAAACGAAGTCGGAGAGTGATTTCAATAAAAAAATCGAAAGAATCGAGAATCTGTCCCTGGAGTAAAACTACAAAATTTTTTTTTCAATTCCTCATGTTAAGCTTGACTATACTCATCACTGATAATCTTGAAGTAGGTCGTTCAAGTCAATCAATTAATTCAAGTAGGTCCTATGAATTAATCAATTTTTTTCTTCATGGAATTATCGATTATTTCATTTCATTATAACTTTGGATTTAGGGTCGCCTAAAAAATATCTCTCAATGTACCGCTAAATATTTTAGTACCTCCGGGATGGTACAGCAGTAGGGAGTGAGAAATTAGTATGTCATATTATTTTTTTTTATATCATATAATTAAAATTTTGTTATAACAATGAATGTACGTTACTAAAAGGATAGATCATGTGAAAAAATTATGATCCAAATACCTTGCTTGGACAGTATATTACATAGTTGGGAAATCTTTTTGTCAATAGAGGCCGCATTTTTTTTTTTTTTTAATTTCTTTATTGAGTATTATCACAATCTGTCTGTTCGACATTGGTTATAGTGAGGTAGGATGACATTCACACCATATGTACAAAAAAATAAAATAAATAGAACAAAATAATAATCAAAAGTATATACAATAGACAATAAAATAAAATAACCTAAAAAATAAGAAAATTAAAACTAAGGAAAAAAAAAAAAAAATAACATGCATACCTATATACAATCAGGCGAGGGAACTCCAGGAGAACCCTGCGCTACTCTTCCAACCGTGTCACTGGTACTAAAGCCAGCGGAGATTGGTCGAGAGCACTTTAGCCACATACACACATGTCTTGAGTGAAGAATCTGGCCATTGCCAGAACTCCAATTTATATAATTTACAAAAGGTCGCGAGGCCACTGCCGTTTCAACCTTCTTGGAGGATTATAGGGATGGGAGATGCTTGATAGGGATTGTGCAAGAGGATTTGGGTGGTAAGTAAGGTTCTGGTGAAATTTGGAGAACTTTTCTGGGATAAGGTCTAGGACAAATGGGATGTTAAGGTCATGATGTAGGGTTTTGTTGGATACATAGAAAGGAGCATCGACTATTGTTCGAAGGACTTTAGACTGGAAGGATTGGATGCGCTTGATGTTAGAAAATTTTGCTGATCCCCACAGTTCTAGTCCGTAAGTCCAAATAGGTTTCAGTATTGTCTTGTAGATCAGTAGCTTGTTTTCAATGGAAAGTTTAGATTTTCTGCTTAGTAGTCGGTATAGTTGGCCGTATCGTCGGTTGAGTTCTTGTCTTTTGAGTCTAGTATGCGGGTTCCAAGTTAGTCTTCGGTCTAAATGAAAGCCAAGATACCGGACTGTGTCTGAATAAGGAAGCTGGATGGAATTAAAGAGTACTGGTGGACAGGAATTGCGTCGGAGTGTAAAAGTAATGTGTTGGCATTTAGATTCATTAACTTTAATGCGCCAGTTATTACACCAGTGCTCAATCAAGGTGAGATGACTTTGGAGATTTAAGGATGCTATTTCGGGATCAGAGTTGGATGATAAGATTGCGGTGTCGTCAGCGAATGTTGCAAGAAAAGTATCGGGATGAACAGGGATGTCAGCAGTAAAGAGGATGTAAAGCACGGGACCCAAGACGCTGCCTTGGGGAACACCGGCTTTAACGGAGTAGATATTGGAAAATTCTGTTCCACAGCGAACTCGAAAGGAGCGGTCAGAGAGGTAGGATCGGAGGACTAGGTACAAGGACTGAGGTAAATGGATTTTAAGCTTGGAGAGCAGTCCGGAGTGCCATACCCGGTCAAATGCCTGTGCAATGTCCAGAAAGGCACCCGAACAGTATTCCTTGTTTTCTAGGGCTGAGGAAATATGATCAACGACTCGGAGCCGGAGAGGCCGCATTAAGGTTAAGCAATGCTAATGCCGCTGTAATTCTTTATAGTTTACCGTTGCTATTTTTATTTACACACAACCACCTACATGAATTCAACTTCTATTAAATTGTTTGTACTTAAATAATTAAATATTAATTAATTCTAACACTATATTAATAAAAATCGCCCAAAAACTTTTAAAGGCCGCGGTTCCCCTCCTATGGTATAGCGTATGAGCGTATATATATATATATATATATATATATATATATATATATACGTGTGTGTGTGTGTGTGTGTGTGTGTGTGTGTGTAAGCGTGTGTATGTGTAAGTTCTTATATATATATATATATATATATATATATATATATATATATATATATATATATATATAGGCACGTATAAGCCATACTTACACACAGTTTTAGAACAAAATTACCAATGGCCTTACCTGTAATCATACCCCGAGGGCATTGAACCATACAACTCGCAACTTTTCCTTCCAGAACTGGTTCCATTATTTTGCCTGAATTGTCTCTCATCGGTCCCTTTAACCGGGGCGGAGGGGACGCAATTTGGACTTATTGAATAATAATATTTCAAAGGAATTTTCTATCTTGGCCGCTGCGGCCTGGCCTCGGTGACTAATGCTTTCCCCTCCTTTTCCCGTTTATCCCTCTCCCTCCTTCTCCCCACCACCCGTCCCGCTTTGTCTTATGAAATATATTCAAATATTAGCAGCCTTTTTAGGTATTCATTATGTCCTCTCTCTCATTACACCGGGGAACCGTCCTTGCATAACTCCAGCCCTAACGGTCGAATTTCCTTCAGGAGAACAATGCTATCCGAGTGTAAATTTGTCGGGCTGTCGCCAACTCCGACGATTTAAAGGACTCTTTATGCATCTGTTATCATTCAGAAATAAGGCAGAATAATAAACATTCAAATAAAACAACATTTGTTTTAAAATAACGACTTTTCGGCCCAAGAGTAAGACCTTATTACGGGTTAAGAATCTTTGGAATATGAATAGAATAATGATTTATAGATTAAAGTCACTAATTTATCATTTTACTGTTGTGATTTATATGGCTTTATAGAAACTGGATAAGTCCCAGGAGGGTGTCCCGACCCCAGAATCGCCCCATAGTTAATGAAACAGAATACATATTTTTCCTGCCATAAACATAAATAATTTGAATGACATAACATAAATAATTTGAACCTGGAACCTTGAGCATAGGGAATTCAGCACCATACCACTGAGCTACCACACCCCTTATCTATTAATAATTTTTTTTTGTGTGTTCTCACCTTTAAGGCTGTACGGTGTTTTCCTATGCCAGAGAGTGTGAGCGGGGATTTAAATGACACCCCCGGCACCAGGACTGGAACTCGTGACTATATTTTATCACTATATCATTATCAAGTTACTGGGCAACGGCGGAGCTGTGCACACACGTTAGCCCACTATCTATTACTGATTATTTATGTTTGGATTTGATATTTATTTTATATTTTTTTAAGTTCAACCCAAAGGTTCAATGCCGATACCAGCCTCTACATACTTCCCTCCACCGGCTGCCTTCCAAACCCAACGTCAACAGAATCATCTATCTTAACGCAATCTTCCCACCATCGCTTCCGTCTACTCCTTGGAAGCTTACCAATCCGTATAGTGCATATGCCCCTTTTAAAGACTCTTTCGTTACCATGGATTGCATTGGGTAACATGAAGTAGAAGATGGCGGTAAGGTTATTCTTGCCACTGAAAAATGGATGCGTGAAATGATTTAAATTTTTTTCTGAGACATTTAGTCCTCTGAGAAGTATTAAAATCGACAGAAAAGTGAAATTTGCCTGGCATTAGAAGACAATTAAGAAGTAATTAAGTTACATAATTATCTAACCCTAAAATAGAAATAGCAAAGCAAAAGTAAACATGAGAAATTGGAGTTGAGTATATATATGAGTATGTTCATATATTTGTATTCATAACCAATATATATATAATATATATTGGTTTCTGTAATATAACAGAAAAAAGAAAGTGACAGCTCTAAAAAAAGAAAATTTTATTCTTACGTATAATAAGGAGGTGGAAGAATAAATGGTGTTTAAATGAGGTTAAGAAAGAGGATTTACGTACGGAGGTAGATAAGGAATTTCAAAGCGAGGTACCATGATCATTAACAAAGGATTTTTTAAAGGAAACAATTCAATGAGAAGAAATAAAATGGTTTGTGGACTGGGATCTCGTATTAAACGAATGGATAGAGGAAGAAGGAGTAAACAAATCAAGAAGGCATATCAACTGGAGACGTGAGAGCGCCTGGTGACCCCAAAGTTGAATCTAATAAAGCAATTCATTAATCTTCTCAAGCAGATATCAAGCCTACCAGACAGTCCACCGAATACAAGCAGCCATAGGAGTGGACTGATGTTACATTTTGCCCATTTCTAAAAATCGAATCAGTACAATATTATCCACAGACAAATATGGATTTGAAAAAAAAAATATGTAAGATTAAGTTCTGAGTTACAATTATTGTCACAAATTAGATAATGAACAGATAAGATAATTAATTTGTATAACGAACTACTTGGCTTTCTTATAATTAAAAGATACAAAAACATTATTTCAGGAAGAAATAGTAGTGCTATATATCGTAAGAGGCTCGATTTAAAATTTATTTAAAATACTTCATATAATGGGAATTAAAATGATAGACGCTCAGTATTTATAGTAGGATCATATACCTATGGCCACCTCCATGGGGCCATAAAGACAAGTACGGTGTACAAAAGTCAGCACAAGACCTTAAAAGAGTGGTTCAAGGAGTCAGAGGTGCAATGCAGTCAACTTAGAGACGGATAGTCTGGGACAGAGTCTGGGTACAGAAAGTTAGTCTGGGACAGCCAGAGGTGCAGGGGAGTCACTAGCAGATTCAGGATTTAATATTGGGGAGGGGCTCAACCCGAAAGCTTTTATTTTCATAAAAATAACGATAATTACTTTGGAAACAAATAAAGAAACTAACTACCTATACGAAATGGTGTTTAAGTGATTCCTAAGGTCCTTTTAAATATAATTCCATGAATAATAATACTTTAAGAGATAATTTTTAAACAATTTTTTTCCATAAAACATGGTTATATCTAACCCTTTTTATGGGGGAGGGGGAGCTTCAGCCCGAAAGCCGCTCCCCCCCCCGTAGATCCGCCCGTGAGGGGAGTTAAGAGGAGTAGAGGAAATCAAGAACAGACCTCGAGATGACAGCGACACCAGCTAAGTCATAATATTCATTCAGTAATTATCTTGTAAATTTGTTTGGCGATCAATAACTTATTAGTAACTTAAATCAGTCCTCATACTAGCATTCTCCACTAGTGATTGTACATATATGTTTATTTTTGGTTTTAAATTATAAATTGATTATTTTTGTTAAATTTTTATTCCTTGACATTCTTCCTTGCATACCGCTATTTAGATATAGATACAAATAATAAATTTTTTAACATGATACCTTTTGTAAAGATCATCATCATCATAATCCATCCTCTTGAACCGCATTAAGCAGTGTGAGGAGGAAGTTTATAGAGCCTTCTCCAGCTCTGGCGGTCTTCCACAAGATGCCATTGAAGACCTCTTCTCTGAAAATCGCTCTATTCCTCATCTTCCCATTTTCTTCTAGGCCGTCCTCTTCCCCTCTCGCCGTCTACTTTAGCTTAATAGGTTTCGCTAGCTATTCTGTTTGGTTCCATCCGCAGAAGATGTCCTAGCCATCTCAGTCGATTCTCCTCAATCACATCATTGGCCGGCTTAATATTGAGGTTCGATCTGATGGTGGTGTTGCGTACTCTGTCTCTTCTCGTTTTCCCGTCATTCTTTCGGAGGAATCGCAGTTCTGACGCTTGTATCCTTGATTGATGTTTCTTTGTCAGCGTCCATGATTCTGAAGAGTACGTTAAAATGGGAAGAAATGTCGATTTGAAAACAGCTACTTTTGTTTTATTGTCCACCTCACGCCTGATTAGAAAACCTTTCTTAACCGTTCCACAGATCCTTCTGGCAGCAGCGATTCGCTCATTCACCTCTAAATCGATGTATCCATTTTCATTAAGGTGTGCGCCCAAGTATTTGAAGTTTTCTACCTGTTCGAGTATTTTGTCTTCGACTCTGATGACGCGCATATTTCTCCTAGGCGTTTTTACAGGATTGATAATCATATTAATCTTCCGCAATTCTTCTTTTAATTTATTAATATTGTACTGAATATTCCTCTCACTGTCCGAAAAAATAACAACGTCATCAGCGAATGCAAGTATCGAGAGGCTCACTTGAAAAGATATCCAATGAAAATTATATTATCCAATCTAGGATACTACAATAGGGGGTCTGCATTTTTACGTAGATCGGTTCCCTTCTGGAATCCATAGAAATACAAATATAAATAATACAGCAAGTAGACAATAATTAAATACTTCGGTTCCTGGAACCTCCTACACGCCCTAGAAACGCGATGTGCAGGAACATATCGGTACGTACTATTTTTACGTTATTTTTTAAAATATTTTTTTATTCCAAGTAAGAAAACAATTCTGAGGATGAGGATGTATTGAGTGAATGTGGGAGCTATTGAGAGCAGAGTACAACGGCACAGACACCAATCTCAGCGCTGATTGAGGCCGACCAATCCCTACTAGCTCTTAATGGGCCAACGGGAGGACGAATTGACTCTCAGGATTGGCAATATGTGCCTCATTAGCGGACCGCATTCATTGCCCATCATCATAGGACAGTAATTAATATTAATCTCAACTGTTCATCAAGCTCCACACATGCTGTATAATTAATTAATATGTTTAGTCCTTGACAGGAAAAACTGTATAAAAAAAAAGAAACTATAACAATTTTTAAATGTTTATTGGCATGTTACAAAACGAAGCCGTAACTCACTGTTTAATATATTATGCCACATTTCTTCAATTTCATTCCAGGATATTATCATAATAATTTTTTGCAGATTCTTAGTTAATTAAGATGGACTGTATGACTACGGATGTTTGATTGACTCTTTGAACAATATGAGGTTGAACTGATTGCTATATTTTAATATATAGGATGTGTATTTTTAGGAGATTAAGTTTATTAAAATACAAACTCTGCTTTCGTTTAAAGTAATTTTTGTCTAGTTTACTATGGTGTAATGTTTTATTACTTAAATAAAACATGTTTTAAGTAATCTCTTCCTATTCATCAAGGCGACTGGATGAGAAATCACATAATTTCATTACACAACTAGAAGTGAATCTCAAAATTTTTCCTTATAAACAATAACTTAATTAATATTGACTTAAAGCTTATTAAACGAGGAAGTTTTTCGAAATTAGAGAAATGTAGTACAATTGAAGGGTGATAAAAAAAATTACAAATAATTTATGAATTTTTTTAAAATGAAACTTAGCTGTGTTTGTCCACTTAATAGTCCTGTTTAAATAGTTTTAACAATGACAGACTCTACTTTCGTTTAAAGTAAATTTTGTCTAGTTTACTATGGAGCTATGTTTAATTACTTAAATCAAATATTGTTAATGATATCGCTTCCTATTCAACGAAAATAGAGAGTTGCTTAAAAAAAACAAAACGCAAATCTTAAATTACATATTTTCCTGATGGAAATTGGGCAATAGTTCATTTGAACTTTTTTGTAGATCTTGATGTCTAATATCAACCGTTTTAAATATTTCCCTCTACTTACAGCATACCCTGTGTATTATAATGTTGTAGTTGTATGGTCAAATTTATATATGGTTATTATAGTTAATATGTGGACCAATGGATTAGGTGGTAAATTTTGATGTGAATTTAATAAAATATTGTTGCTGTAGTTGATTAGGTTGGTTTGTAGCTAAATTAACTAATATTACTTGCGGTACTCTTATGGTCGCTTCATCTCTCCTCCAAGATTTTAGGCCCCTTTGCTGGGTCACTACCCCATGTTCTAATGATTGCAAACCAAAAGAAAGTCCTTAAGTTGATTGCATGGAGTTGGGATTTGGGGGCCCACAAAGCCATTGAATTCCTCACGTATCCAATCCGAATTTTTTCGTAAAATCCTCAATGCTTCTTACTTTGTCATTTTCTCTGAACTCTATTATAAGTGTCCTTAACTGAGAAAGATTGTAATATTTCTCAATAAAATATTAAAAAAAAAAATTTACCATTAATAAAATCATCCATAAAGACCTAATGTTCCTTATGTTTCCGAATTGGCCCAGTCCAGTGAGATATCTATCCTTCCACAATAAACTTCAGAACCATCCGAATTCTTTCGTTTCTAACCTTGCTTCCTTCTCGATCCCTGATAACCCCCGTGGTTTCTGAAAAGAAGATGGCCTCGAGATCTATTGTAAATACATTTTTTTTAGAGTGCTACCAGTGGGTAGTTTCTTTACATGTGTTTCATGTCATTATATTCATTGTACACATTTACACATTACACATTTACTAAATGTATTTTTTCTTAATACATTTATAAATATCATAAATGAAAAAAAGAAAACGAAAAGGGTTGATTGCTGGTCAGCCAAGTTTTCTTCAGTCTTAAGTGAACGTGAATCCTCCTGTTCCATGCAGGTGCAGATCATGGGGGCAGTTATCTTTAGTTTGCCAAGAGATGGAAGCAGTGTTGCCTTATTTCAATTTAAATAAAAATGTAAAATTTTCTATCTTACTTTAACACTTACAGTAACCGATAAATAACTAACTATTCAAGCTTTGACAATTCAGGCATCGGAAAGAAAAGGATGAGATTAAATGGACGTAAATGCAGAACAGAGATAGTGTATCTCATAATATTTGTATAATATAAATACAATAAACAGATATATATATAAATGAAACTAGCTGGTCCATGCGAATAATTCGCATACTATATTGGTCAGTGAACATACGACAAAATTGTATAGAAATAAGTTAATATATAATATTATGAGATGGAAGAATTAATTTTCTTTTTCTCGGTCGAATTACAATAATTTATTCATAATTATAAACCAAAACATTGCTACAAATTACTATGGGTTGTATCTTTGCTAGGAATGGCCCCGATTTCGATATTTTTATCTGGTTTTGTAGAATTTCGTTACTTTTGAAAATATAGTTTTGTTACTTCTATAATTAATGTATCATATTACTTTTTATTTTATAGTATAATTATACATCGGAAAATATCATCTCTGCTGTGGATTCCTGGAAAAATGTAATATATAGTTAACTAATAATCCTTAATATATTATTTTTATATATTTAACATTGAATATTACTTTTATGTTTATTGTATTTAACGCCATTAAGAGTTTCTGTAATATTGGCTGATAATAGTTTGAGCATGGTAGTAAAATTGTTACATAAAAACTTCTCTCTTATGTGTTTTTATTTCTTTTCATCCATTATTTTTTTACCAATTTCATCAATTTTGATTTTCTTTTGAAAACACATTTTTTTTACTTTTATCATTATTATTCAGGGTGTCCCGTAAGTAGAGGAAAATATTTAAAAGTTGATTGCAGACATCAAGATCTACCAAAAGTTCATATAAACAATTGCCCAATTTCCAGTAGAAAAGTTGGAAATTTTAGATGCGTGTAAAGCGAGTCACGTTTTTTGTTGAATTTAAGTAATTAATAATTGCTCCATAGTAAACTAGAAAAAAATTACTTTAAACGAAAGTAGCGTTTGTCACTGTTAAAAATATTTAAAGGGAACTATTGAGCGGACAAACAAGTTCCGAATAAAAAAGTCATAAATTATTTTTTTATCACCCTTCAACTGTACATTTACCCTACTTTTAGAAAAAAAATCCTCATTTAATAGACTTTAAGTCCATATTAATTAAGTTGAGGTTTATTAAGAAATTAAGAAAAATGTTGAGATTTCACTCAAGTTGTATAAAGAAATGATGTGATTTTCTATCCTATATATATATATATATATATATATATATATATATATATATATATATATATATATATATATATATATATATATATAAAGTAGGAAAAATAAATATAGAAAATGGGTAACGGTTCCATGTTTTCAGATGTGAATGAATGAATTTTTATTGAATATTTATAACAAACAACCAAAGTATCCAAGCTCAATAAAAAATATATGCGGCTTGGTTCTTAAAACCGTCAGCCGCAAGCTGGCCTTGGCAAAACAAGTATTATTGACACAATAATATAAACTAAAACCTAATATGTTAATATTAATAAATACAATGTTAATGCTAACAAATACAGAAATACAATGTAATCGCTCTTAATATTAAAAATATAATTACCATATATAAATATATAAATACATACACATTTTTAATATAGATATTTTAATATAATTACATTTTTTTAAAATTTATTTATTTATTTATTTATTTATTTAGACATATAATATTCTGTCACAGGGACAATAATTATATTGATAAATGAACACATTCACACCGTATATACAAAAAAAATAAAAATAAAATAAAAAGTAAGAGTAAAGTAACAGTAACAAGAGTAAAAAGTAAGTAAAGTAACAAAAGTAAAATAATAACTAAATAATAATAAATAAAAACTATATTCAATAAAAAAAAAAAAATAACCTAAATACAAGTAAATTAACATAAAAAAAGTCACACCTATATACAATCAGGCGGGGAACCCAAATCCCCGCGGTACTCTCTCAACCGCCTCACCGGTGCTAAAGCCGGCGGAGTTTGAGCGAGAGCGCTTTAGCCATATACATTTATGTCTTGAGTGGAGAATCTGGCCATTGCCAGAACTCCAAAATAAATACTATGAAAGATCTCTAGGCCACTGCCGCTTCAACCTTTGAGGAGGGTTGTAGGGATGAGTGGAACTTGATAGGGATTGGGCTAGGGGATTTGGATGATTGATAAGGTTCTGATGGAATTTTGAAAATTTTTCAGATATGAGGTTAAGGACAAATGGAATATTAAGGTTGTAGGGTTTTGTTGATTACATAGAACGGAGCATCGACTATTGTTCGGAGGACTTTGGATTGAAAGGATTGGATGCGTTTGATGTTAGAGAATTTTGCTGTCCCCCAGAGTTCAAGTCCGTAGGTCCAAATAGGTTTCAGGATTGTCTTGTAGAACAGTAATTTGTTGTCAATTGAAAGTTGAGATTTTCTGGTCAGTAGTCTGTAATATAATTACATAAATAATTTTTCCGGCTTAAACCTTTTTTTCAGTCTAAATGTGCAATTATTTCCCCATCTTTTCCAAAATATTTTCTCCTAAATTCCGCCAGAACAGGACATACCCCAAGGAAATGCACGATATTTTCTATTTTATTCCTATTGCATGATGAACATAATTTATTACTTGCTTAATAATACACCCTACAGTTTAATTGTATTAATTCTGCTCTGGCCTTAAATATTCATTTTATCGTTTCATTATATTTCTTATCGAAATAATTGTTCTCCGATATATCATGATTTAAATGTTTGTATATATTAGTTCTATTTGAATTTTTGCTGGGGATTTGAACCAATTTTTAAATTCTATTGGCAGTTTTTCCCTTATTTTCTGAAAATGCAAGTTCCATTCATTTATGTTATTAAAATCAAAATCTATTTGGCATTGACTTGTTAAATGTTTTACCTTTTTATTCCAGCCTATTTCTTTTTTAATTATTTATTTTGCTATTGTTTTGGGTAACCTATTATCCGAATACTGCATGACTCTACATATATAATCATGGTGCGCAAAAAAACTTTTACTAACATGATGAAATTATTATATATATTTAATAGTTATTAAAATATATATAATAATTTCAGCATCTTAGTAAAAGTTTTTTTTTATTAAAACATTCTCTCTTATTCCTCAAATAGATGATATCACATCTGAAAACATGGAACCGTTACCCATTTTCGGAATAATTTAGAGAAGACATAAAAGGCTAGGAATTATAAGTTAAAGTCGTGCAATTTGAACGTTACACATAGTTGAGGAACATGTCCTTAATAGCTTTTGCAACTAAATGGGGGAACCTTATTCGAGGCGGCGGCATCTCGTGGCGCACACTATTGACTTAGGAAAGTTCATTTAACTCCGGACCGAGAAGGCCTTTTACAAGTCCAATGAAAGTCGGAGTAAGTCCCAGCCCGCGGCCTAAGTAGGACTGAGTCGTCAGCGAACATCTCATTGTCAGCCACCTGGATCCGCGGGGTTCACGTAAGTCTATTGTAGACTGCGATTTCAATAGAGCCCTGTAATGGCCGGAATTTTGCGAACTCTCTAATGAGATTAAGTAAGTTATCACTGTGTCGATCAGAACTCTGTCACAGCTTCATGAGTCAAACAAACTCATCTTCGAATCAGCGAAAATTTGCAATAATTTAAATTTCCTGAAGCAATCATAATAAATATTGATGAAACTTTACCCTAAAGTATTGTCCTTACTGGCAAGAAATTTTGTTGCCGTCAATAAGCACGATCTCTTGCTCCCTTGAGCTCTCATTTAAATGGCATTTAGCAGAAGTACATCAATCCACAATATATGGAAAACCGTTTAACATGTATTAAATGGGATAAGTCCTATTTGAAAAAGAAAAGAACAATTCATTGGTTTAGTTATATTTATTTTTGAAGATGAAAAAATAAAATTTGGTAATAATTTGTTTTTCCTTATTTGAAAAATATATAAGTAAATGAACAAACCGCAAGTTAGTTTTCGATTTTATATAAAGATCATTTTACGTAATTGTTAGAAATAATATAAACTAATATATATATATATATATATATATATATATATATATATATATATATATATATATATATATATATATATATATATGTATATATATACATATACATATATGTATGTTTATATATTATTTATTTATTGCACTGAAAACTTCTCAAGGTGAGTTTTACACATTTTGTGAGAGTAAGTTAGATTGATCCGGTAGATTCTATTTGAAATGTTTTTACATATGAATTAAATATCTCAAAAAGTAAAAATCGCGGTCGCATACTGGATGCGAGGAAATTGCTTAGCTATTTATCCTCTCTGTAATAGATTATAATTCAAAATTGTATCTTAACGTGTTAGAAAGGCGAAAAGGGAAAAACAGTATGTACTGAAAATATAAAATAAACAGATGTAAAATAACTACTAAATAATGATCAAAAAGTATCTACTATATAATATAGATATTATACTGCTATTCTATTAGACATATATATATACATTAAAACAATTAAATATAAGTTCAAAAGCATTAAAAAAGTAAAAAAAAAATAGGAAATATTTTAGAACAATAAAAACATAAATAATACATTAAAAAGCACAAAAAGTACAATAAAAAAATTAAAATACATGTATGTACATGTTTATGTATTTGTGCCTGGTTTTTATTTTTTATTTTTTTTTGGATATATTCGAAAATATCTGAACAAAACATATTTGAAAATATATTACAAATTTTCATACATTAAGCAGGAGAGGAGAAGCCTCCATATTATCAACTTTACCGCGGAAAATATGATAAGAACATCGCGCAAAAATGGAGTGTTGCACATGGGGGAGGGGAGATGGAGGTGAATGGATCATAGGATATAGGAATATTTGATTCGTGTTAAAATACTTATATAACTACTTCCAGGTCTTGCTACCACGGTAATTCCTATTTTCATAATTAATTTTAGACTAAATATTTTATTTATTATATAGATTATTTTCTATTGATTTTAATTTATTTTTTCAATTTTTTTTTACCTGGAATTATTGGGGCTGTAAATAATATTTTCGCCTTCTGATTTTTTATTGGGGGAAAGCGAAAACAATGCAAATATCTATTTTATATATTATACTCTCAATCAATCTCCGCTGGATTTGGTACCAGTGATGCGGTTGAGAGAATAGCGAAGGATTCTCCTGGAGTCCAGCTTTTCCCTCCATAGTTGGAGGGACAAGCCTTCCTCGGAGTTCCCTCGCCTGATTGTAAAAAGTATAGTATGCATATCTTTTTAGCTTAGTTTTAATTTTCTTAATTTTAGATTATTTTTTTTAATTTATTGTATATACTTTTTTAGTATTATTCATTGTTATTTTTCTTCTATTTATTTTATAGTTTTTGTACATATTGCGTGAATGTTATCCTACCTCACTATAACTAATGTTCAAGTGACAGATTGTTGTAATACTCAATAAATAAATAATAATCCTCCCCTCCCTCCCCAAAAAATTTTATTTATCTAATTTTATATATTAGAACTTTCAAAAATAATAGTCTACACAAAAATACGTGAGCTAAAAAAACAATCTTCGTACTGTTTATATAAAGTGTTTCGTTTCATTAAAATATGTTCTTTCAACAATGTACCCAGATTAAGTCGTTTCTGAAATAACCGATTCAGTTATAAAAGTCTACTGCATTCTTTTCCATATTTCTCCCCTTGTTCGATGTTTTCGTAGTATACCTAAATGAAAAACCAGCAAAAATTTGATTATCTAAAAAATTTATGACTAATAAAATTGATCCCCTCCCTCCCCAAAAAAAAATAAATAAAAATTTATGGAGCGACATGCGTTATACTCTTCTCTTACGGGCACCCCTCATCTGAATCTAATACAAATCTAAAAAAAAAAAAAATCACGATATATATTATACATTTACCTCATAGAAAGTTAAATGACTTTTCCTACTTGTTTTAAGTAGATATATTAAGCTATATTGTAATTAAGGAAAAAATATCGAAAAATGTCATTTAGTAATTATGAAACATTGAATAGTACTATAAAAATAAAATAATAAGTATTAATAAAATATGACCTAATACAAATTATATTCCATTGAAGAGGGATTGTTAAGGTTGACCTGGACTTGCAAGCGTGGGCGATCTCTCATTGACTGTTGCCTGATCAATGGTTACTATGCTATTCTTAAATTATTATTGTTTTAATCCTTTGATTTTGGTTTTAAAATAAAGAATAAGTTTTTAAATGCCTTTTTTTTTTTAAATTTCTTAAGAGTTAATTAAATTATTTTAAATGTTGCTACATCTTATTCTAAAATTATCATAGACGAAAGCATATTAAATCAAAATTTTTCCGTCTTCGGTCTATGTTTTGTTATATCCTAAAGGTATCCCTTCATACAGTATACGCTATATTTGCTTCTTGAATTGAGGCTCGATGTTTCAGAAGGAAAATTTAAATTAAATAAAAAAAGGTGTATAATTTTTTATTCTCTCCTTGCTACAGGTTTCGGTCTTTAACCAGGCCTTTATCAGACTAGATAATTAATATAAAATACAAATTTACGGTTCTACGAAAAAGACGTACTTAAAAAAAAACACAATCATTTCAGTCTAAAATATTAAGACTAATAACAGCAGCCTCCTGGTAGTTAAACAACAAAAATATCCACTTACAACAACCGGATAGCGACCAACACATACGTACTCTGTGTTCCCGATTTCATCTTAAACTACACGGACATCACAACTGAGTTATCAACGATATGGCCACAACTGTCATTCCTATCAGGAGACGACTAAAGAGGAGCTGGATGAGAGATCTCCTTACCTACATTATGATGTAGACCAAGACCAGGAAGAGGTACTGCTGGGTACTAATCTTCCTCACGCCTAAAATGCTAATTTTCTTTACAATGAGATCACATCTGCTTATTGTCAAGATTATGACAGATGTGGATAGAAGTATGAAGAAAGAGAGAAAAAAAATCTTTAACAATAACATAAAAACAACAATTAAATACCTAATTGTTTTTCTCTCTTTCTTGCCTCCGCCCTTAAGGGTCATTGGTGTTTCACTATAAATTATATCCTGGCATAGTACTTTGTTAACTTTAAATATTTTAACACTTGCTCTTCACTATTTCGAAGAATTTCTCTTAGTGTTTTTCCTAGTTCTATTTTTTTTTCTATCGTTTTCAAACTGGGAGCAATTTGTCAGTAGGTGTTTTACTGTCTGAAATATATTATTACATATTATACTAGTGGGCGCTTCGAGACCTCTTAGAAGATAGCCTGTGTAAACCACTAACGGATCCAAGATTTGGGGAGGCTTCAGCCAAAGAGATTTTTTTTGTAGTTATATATTACAATAATTGCTTCGGAAGAAAGAAAGAAACTAAGTACCTATATTAAATGGTGTATAAGTGATTATTTAAGTCCTATTAGATGTAATTAGAGCAACAATAATAATTTTACAGATAATTATTTTCATAAAGCATGGTTATATTTTACCAGTGGGGGAGAGGAGGGGAGGGAGGGACTTTAGCCCGAAAGCCCTCCCCTCCCCGTAGATCTGTAGTGTAAACTGACGGTGTCCAATCCTGAGACGGCAAAGCACTACCTCTTCTCTCCTAGATCTTCTGGAGCCAGTGAGCCATTTAGCACAATCAGATTTCACTTTTGTCTGTTTACACACTCTGCTCTTCCATTCCTTTTCTAATTATACTTGTCAAATACCCAATTTAATATAGTATGAAATAAAAAACTGTAATTACCTAACTAAGGATGGTCCTCCTCTTCTGTTTGAAAGATGAGGATTAAAAATAAAAACAATACTATCGAGATTAAAAAACTATCCAGATGAGGTACCGCTACCCTTTACTTATTATTTTCGTTTGCCGCTACTAAGTTAATGAGGGAAGAATCATCAAATTGAGTATTTTGCAAAAACTTTGGAAATGTGGCCAAACTCTGGAAAGTTATTCTAGACAAAGCTTTCAACAAAAAAGTTCATTTGATTCATGGGCCGATTCAACGTATATAATACCATATTTATAATAATACCATATTGTATATAATACCATAAGCAGAACAAATTTGTTTATCTCTGTAATCCCGATTCGTGAAACAATTCTGCGTAATGGTAGGCTTTGCGTTATTTGACATCCTGGAAGTCGCTTTTATCATTGACCTTAGTAAATGTATCCACTGTTTTATCAAAGCAAAATTTGTCTACTTTACGATGTACTTAGAATTTTATTATATTGAACAATTATTTCTTATACAATAAAAATCGTGGTCACTTTAAAAAAAACCAACAACACAAAATTCGTTTTAACTCCTTTTCAGTTCGGAATCGGCCCATGCATCAAATGAATTTATTTGTTGGAAATTTTTTCTAGAATCACCTTCTAAAGTTTGGCGATTGAGACACCCTGTGTAATAATCACCCAATGAATTAATACATAAATCTATCAAAAATAAATAAATAAGCAATTAAAAATACTATTGTAATAAGTAAAAAATATAAAATATATTTTAAAAAACCGAATAATATAAATTGACTCCATTGATATCCTTCGTACAAGAACAAATAATTTTTTATTTTATTTGAGTTACACACTAGCAGTGCGACTGCAATCCTCAACAAACTTCCCAACCAAATATAAAAACTGGCAAAAAAATTACCGTTTACTTAAAAATAACATAATTAATAAAATAAAATCATTCAATTAATCATAAATAAAGCAATTTAATAATTTGTAAGTAAACATTTTTTACTTTCACTTACGTATATATGTAATATATAGTAAAGGTAAGAATTACGATCGAGAAAATTTTTGAATCTGAGTTTTCAACGGAAATATACGTTTTGGGGTACCCTGATTCTAAATAACTAAGTCCCGAAAAATGGCCTGTGTCCTACGAAACTGATATTATGTATTTAAGATAGGTATATGCCTTAAATGTGGCAGCAACCTTTTCCTTAAAGTCGGCTAACCGGAAGTGCCACTTTATATAAACGCTGAAACATATTTTCATAATTTCCTTAAAAACGGCTCCACGATTTTGATTAAACTCGGTGTATCATTGTATAATTAAGTGGTCTTTAATATCAATCAGGTCTTATCCCCATTGATGTCACTTTACAGGGCTTAAATGCCCAATGTTCATATATGTCTCCGTCTAAAGTACCTTTAATAAGGTTTATTTAAAAAGTTAATAATTTCACGTTATTCAGAGCTACGAAAAATGCTAAATAAAACTTTTGAAAGAATTTGATCAGTTGATAAAGGAGAAAATTAAATTCCGAATAACTAAAAAAATATACACTTTTTTTGTGGATATTGTGATAAGATGATTCAAAGGTATTTAAATTTCCTAAAAAATGAAAGAAGTTTCATCGAAATCAGAGCACTATAAGTAGAGATATCGCTATTTTAAAATATTTTTACTTTCACTTACGTATAAATGTAATATATATTAAGGGTAAGTATTGCGATTGAGAAATTTTTTTTGTATTCGGACGGGTATCAAAATTGATGCATAAAAAATTGTACCATTGAGGTTTGGTTTAAATTTAAATTTAATTTTTATTTAATTGACTTGGTAATATGTTGTATGGCTATGCATACCTGCATACCTGACCCGTAATCCGGTACTTATGGCCCTGATGAGAAAATTATCAGCAAGGGATAATATACTCCAAAGCAAATGGAAAGAAAATCGTTATATTACTTCGGTAAATTATGAGAGGATGACAAAGTAGAACTCGCAATTAGTAAAATGAATGGAATTCCCTCTGTTTGAATAAAACGTTATTAAGCACTGACTCAAATACTTGAGCTAAAAGTTTCAACTCTCGATAGGTTTGATCAGACCGTTAACTTTAAGCTGTAGTACAAACAACACTAAAGTCAACTTCTTCAACCTCCCTACATCAGCAGTAGACTGAAATTATAAAGAGAAGTAATATTAAATATCCTTAATTCATCTCGGACGTAGGGAAAATACAGGAGAGGAGGTTGGAAATTTAATAGAAGTAGTTTGAAGATCTTTACAAAAGAGTAGGAAAATTGGCGAAGCCGGTTAGCAATACAAAAAGCTCCGCCGGAATTGGGTCTAACTTTACTTTCAATAGTTCTTTAATGACCCAATGAAGTACCACTATAGATTACGGTTGTCGAAAGCAAAGGCTTTCAACGGGTCCAAGTTTTTTTTTTTAATCTTTATTTATTGTTTTTGTGAATTTATAACTAGCTTTTTTTTTTTAAAGAGAGGTTATAATGAATTTAATAAAACTTCATTCAATTACTCCACTCTCTTCTCATTAGAATTTGTATAATTTGTATTTTATTTAATAGCTAATGTTGATAGTTCTAATCAAGATAATTTTTATAACATTTTGACTAACTTTAATTAATTATATAACATTGATTATTTCAAGTATGCAATAAATACTATTATTTTACGTTATTCACTTAAAGTTCTCTATTTATTCTAGTAGCGGATTATAGTAACTTTTTTTTTATATATTTACAAATTAATAACATTTACAATTTATAAAATTATAATTTTATTATCAGAAAAAAATATCTGAAATTATATATATGCAATTATAATTACTCTGGTAAACTTTTCTCTGAATGATCGTCCTATGTAACAAACTCTAAATATGGAATAATACTTTCAAGATAATTAAAATATGCGATGAACACTTAATTTCTTATTTTTGCGGTTAATTAAAAACAATATATACATTGACTTCTATAAAATGCATTCTGATTTCTCCAAGATATTTAAATTTTGAACTATTTTAGTCCAAATGTTTCAAATAGTCGTTATTATTTCTTTTTTTGGAGATATATTTTTCATTTTCTGACTATCTATATTAACTCGTTACGTCAAAATACAATTTTGAATCATAAATCATTACAAAGTGGGATGAAATGATAAAAATTTCCCTCGCTTACAAATGCAGGTCCGATTTTTAGTTTCTGATATATTTTAATTCGAATGCAAAAATTAGTCGACTTGAACCGACTTATCACGAATGAGCGTTACATAGCCGAGATTGACGATTCAGTCTCATTCAATACCAACAAAATGAAGTATCATGTGCGCCTAAAGAAGTTTTCACACTTTGATAGTCGTAAAATAGAGCACTCTTATTATTTATTAGTTTCTGTGTCAGCAGTCTAGCTCCAAAACGAAAAGTGAGATTGGATATTTAAGGTTTTTATATGCCTGAGATATTACAGCAATTTTTTTTCAAAATCGGCTCACCTGAAGTACCACTTTATATCATCGATTTAACACATTTTTACGATTTTTTTCGAAAATGTCTTTAATAATTTTGATTAAATTCATTATATCAGTGTAAAATTAAGTCATTTTCATTTTAATATGATGATCTCAAACAGGGCTAATTTTCAATATTGGCTTCCCATAAAGTACTTTATTTATTTATATTTGACAACAATTAACCGTTTCACATTGATCTATAATATAAAAAATAGTCAAATATAAAATATGAGTTTGATAATTAACTAAAGGAGAAATAAGAGATCTTAACGGAGAATAGTTGTAATGGAGGAACCAAAGGAATATGAGCGCGCCCGAATTCACCCGAGCTCGCCCGAAGAACAGTCTTCCATACGTGACATGAGCTTAATATAATACGAACTCCGAAAACATTATGTACAGATACGTATGAGGTTTTCATAAATGCTATCATTGTTATTATTTAATATTTAATTGGGCTTTTGGTCGAGTCTGGCACCTGGGACTGATTTACAAACTCCGTAAATTCATACATCCTACACACATCCTCATTATCAGTTTCTACCTGATTGATAGATACTTCAAAATAAATCACAATAATGCTTATTAATCCCTTTTTTCTCAGTCCGCTGGTGTTTCTCAAGGTAGTATCCTAGGTCCTGTCCTTTACAAAGTTTATACAACTGACGTCTTGACACATCCTGACACTGTCATTACGTCGTATGCCGATGATACATGTGTTCTATCCGTTAATAATGACCCAATTATTGCATCTCAAACTCTTCAATCACACATCACAAACCTTGAAGAATGGTGTCAAAATTGGAGGATTAAAATATATTTCAATAAATCACATCAAATCACTTTTATCCGTCGCCATAAACCTATGACCTCCTGTCCTACAGTATCCTTTAATAATTCCGCACTTATCCTTATTGAACGAATCCGACACCTTGGATTACACTTTGACAAACGTTTAACTTGGAATCCTTATACCAGACTGAAACGACAAGAAACCGCTCGACGTTTCCGACTACTCCAGCACTTACTAGACAAACGCTCTAAGCTTCCAGTTAATTACAAAAGACTCATATACATGACTACAATAATACCTATTTGATCTTACGGAGTTGAGCTTCGAGGCTCCACTAAGCCATCGAATTCCTCTCGTATCCAATCCTTACAATTCAAAATCCTTCGTAAAATCCTCAATGCTCTTTACTTTGTCACAAACAAAATCATCCATAAAGACCTTAATGTTCCTTATGTTTCTGATCTGGCCCAATCCAGATACCTTTCCTTCCATAACAAACTTCAGAATCATCCAAACCCCATCGTTTCTAATCCTGCTTCCTCCTCGATCCCTGATAACCCTCCGATGCGTCTGGAAGGTGGCCTCGAGATCTCTTGTTGTAAATACATTTTTAGTGTGCCAGCAATGGGCAGTTTCTCGACAAGTGGTTTCATGTTATTATATTCTTGTGTTCACATTTACAGAATGTAGGATTTGGATGGTTCTGAAGTTTGTTATGGAAGGATAGGTATGTGGATTGGGCCAGGTCAGAAACATAAGGAATTTTTATTTCTAATACAGTCGTAAATATCATAAATAATGACAATAATAAAAAATTTAATTGTACAGATTGCAGCGATATAAATACTAAAATTTAAATATATATATATATATATATATATATATATATATATATATATGAGTATTTAAACAAATAAAAAATACATACAATGAAATATAAATAAATATAGTGTCTATAATTTTTACTTTCACTTCCCCTTGGTCTGAAAATACTTAATTCTGCTAATAAGAGGGTGGTAAGTGAAAGTTGTGTGATGCCCTCACTAGATTTTTTTATAACAGGAATCGCCCATAAAAAAAAGAATCAACTTAATTGAAATCAGCAGAGAAACTTGATTAAACGAATGAAAATATACAGTAAAGACTTTGGTAATGCGGAGTTTTGTTATATCTTTTATGCAAAAGGAACGAGTTAAAGAAGAATTTTCATTGCCATTGCTACTGGTTCACTTTTTAACAATTCACCTCCTAAAGAGTTAGTGAAGCTCAAAGCCTTGAGTGCCGTCCAGTAATAAAGTCCTCGGCGGAGTTATAAATGCAGTTAGGGGCATTGCTATCCGTCCTTTACGCTCCCAGCCGGACCATCGAGAAATTTACAATTCTCCGCCCTCGTCATGAATAACTGAAACGGCTACTGGCAAGTACCTGGGGGTCCCCTTTAATAAACATCATTCCATTTTTAACGACTTCCTCAACATCGGGACGGTGGCCCAGGCCCGTCGACTCCAGGACAACTGTTGCCTTAGAAGATCTCTTTCTCCGGGAATCATTTGCTATTCATTGAAAGTTCCATTAGTAAATTAGTGAATAGGTGAGTAGGGGCAGAAATAAAATTTTCCAACTCGACCTTTCTTTTCTTTTTTTTTTACTTTTTCAATCTTGCTCAGCGTGACGTAGTCAAAAAAAAAAAAAAAAAAAAAAAAAATGGTCGTAGCTAGGGTATTTTAGATTCCAGTTATAAGTCACAAGACATTTCAGGACAGATTGTATATCTTTCAAAACCCTTTTCATACAAATTTTATGAGAAACTCATTCTAATTCTTAGGCACAATTTAATTCATGCAGAGGCATTAGTTGTATATGTATATTGGAGTTCAATGAAATGAAGAATTAAATTAGTAAGACTGGGAGATTTCCCGACTGTTATACTTATAATGATTTCGTCATTTTACAATTATTATTTCGTTTGCCAGTTATCATAGCTAGCACATGGTTCAAATTGTTATTTTATTGTAATTTTAATTTAAAATGTGCGATATGCACATATTTACACTGCATAGACAATGAAAGGAAAATAAAACGAAGAAAATAAAATTTAAATTCAAATTGCTGTAAGGAAAAGATTCTTAGGGACTTCAGCCAGTGAGTGAGTTTTCTCACGATGTTGATTATAAGATAAAAAAAAGTAGATTGAATTAATTTGAATACTTCCGTACTGGTTTTCTTTTAATCAATCTTATTGTTGATCTTTTCGTTATTTGCATGAAATTATGATTTAAAATGTCTTAATAATTAAATTTCTGTCATAAACAAAATTTATATTGACTTAATTAAGACTAAAAATCTTATTTTTATTTATTTCTCGTGAATAATAGGAATTCGTGACACAGGTGGATCTACAGGGAGAGGGGCTTTCGGGCTGAAGCCCCCTCCCCCCCAAAATGGTAAAATATCCATGTTTCGTAGAAAAAAATATTAAAAAACTATCTCTTAAAATATCATTGTTGGTGTAATTACATTTAATAGAACTTCAAGAATCACTTAAACACTATTTCATATAGGTAGTTAATTTCTTTCATTAAAAAAAAAATAATTATCGTTATATATATATATATATATATATATATATATATATATATATATATATATATATAAGTTAAGCGTCGTCGGACTTAAGAAATAAAAAAAAAGAAGGAAAAGGGAAAAGATGTAACATACACGACTTCTGAAATAACACTGCTTTATTCGTTCCATAAGCCTCCTTATATACACTTAGCCTGTTTATTTACATTACCAGATAGTATTAAGGCTGATACCGCCAGTCTCCGGTCTTTATCTCCCCCCCACCAGTTTACGAACAGGATTTTCGGAAACTTAAATATTCCTAGGGAGCCCACGGTGACCAGCCTTAACACTTTACAATTGGTTTTACAGTATATCCTTAAAAGAAAATAAAATAGTTCCACTCAACTGGAAAAATAATAAATAAAGAAAAAATAATTAAAAACACTGAAACTAAACACAGCACTTTAGAACTCCTACCACTTGAAAACTCCTAACAACAACAAAAAAAAACACAATTTCCTCTATACATGAAATAATACAAAAAAAAATTTTTTTACAACTTGTTTTGTTTTGACAGCCACAAAAAAACATATTTCTCTGTTTTATATACAGCGGTGAGGGTACTACGAATCCGTAGGTCTATGTCCCGACTCTATCATTGGGAGCTTTAATTGTTCGATATGAACGGTTCTCCTCTTTCTGGGCTCATTCACGCTCTCAATAGTTACCAGGTTATGCTCCCTAATAACAACCACTCTGAATGGACCCTCGTACCGTAGCAATTGTTTCCCTCTGTTGGTTCCCAATTTCCGGTAAACTATTGTTCCTATTTTTAGTTCCCCCATTTGGTCGCGTACCTGTACATTCTGCCTTTCCACCCGCTTCTGCTTTTCCCGCTTAATTCTCGCCGTTATCTTTCCCCATGTTTTCTCTACCTCTACCCTATTGCTGAGAATTTGATCCACTAACGGTTCGGTAAGCGTAGTTTCCCCATAATCCCGCCTTGGCCTGCGCATCCCGAATAGAACTTCCATGGGTGAAAACCCCGTTACGGAGTGGATCGAGTGGTTATAGGCTGTTACCGCTTTCCTCATCGCCACATCCGGCTCCAACCCTTTTTCACCCTGATATACACGGACGTGGTCGCTTAATGTACTGTGCAGCCGTTCAATACCGCCTCTACCTTTAGGATGTCCTGGGGTGTTATAATGCCACGCAATTTCCAATCGCTTCACCTCCTCCCTAATCGCGGCATTGTCGAACTCCCTACCACCGTCCGAAGTAATCCTCTCGGGGACCCCATAGAACTGCACCAGGTTTGTAGGGCTTCCGCAACTGCATTGGCTGACTTCTCCATCACTTGGTATGCCATCGCCACCTTGCTGAATATGTCGATTACTGTGACCCACTTAAACCCTTTCCAGGTAAACGTGTCAATCTGAAGGTCCTGTAGCGGCATATTCCCTGTAGGTATCTCCTCCTGAACTCCTCTGGGGGGGGGTGTCGATCGTATGTTGTGCGCATGCATATCTCGCATTTCCCAATGACTTCCTGGATGGACCTCTTCATGCCCCACCAGAAATACTTCCGACGCAATGCCTGCAGCGTCTCATTAACGCCTCGGTGATTGGTTTTCCCCTGGTGATATGCTACTGTGATTGCTTGCTGCTGCTCTTCGTCCTGTACCGTCTCCACAGCATACTTGCACCGGATGAATGTCCTGTCCACGCCTATTCGCTCGGACCTCCACATTCGCTTGATCTTATCCCATACCGTATTGTTTCCCACGTATAGGTAGTGCGTTTTACCCGCTTCCGAGGCATCCCTCAGTGCCGTACAGATTTGTTCTTCGCTGACCCCGGGCTGCGACCAAATGACGCGGATCCTACTTCTCCCGTACCTTCTGAAATCGATCTTCATGATTCCGGTTGTTCGTGTCTTCCAAATCACCTGACGGTGTTTGTCGTTCACGATCTCCTCTATTTCTTCCATCTCCGCTGCCCTTTCTTCCGCTGAGCTCTCCTCTTCTGGGGAATCTCCCCTGTCCTCAATCCCTGCGGTATCATTTGCCCCTTCGCCATCGGGAGTCCATTCCCTCAAGAATTGACACACGTCCTGCGATGGTCCTCCCCTGTCCTCTTCAACCGCGTTGATCATGATGGCCCTCGAGAGCCAGTCTGCCACCACGTTTTCCTTTCCCGGCTTATACACCACCTCTATGTTGTATTGGCTTAGGATCTCCTTCCATCTTGTGACCCTAGCTGAGGTTTCCTTGAGTTTTCCTACCCACTGGAGGGGTTTGTGGTCGGTATGGACTCGAAATTTTCTCCCGAATACGTATGGCCTGAAATGGTCGATAGCCCATACTATCGCGAGTAGCTCCCTCTCCAAAGCGCTGTACCTTGATTCCGCACCCGTAAGCCGACGGCTCGAGTATGCTATCGGTCGTTCACCCTCACTCCCCCCCTGGGACAAAACGGCCCCTAGCGCGTATTCACTCGCATCAGTGGTTATATTAAAAAGCTTCTCGAAATCCGGGAACGCTAACACCGGCTCCGTCAGCAACCTATTCATACATTTTCGAATGTTATTCTCCATCTCTGGTGTCACCACAATCTTCGCGCCTTTCTTCAACAAATTGTTAATGGGTACCAAATACTCTGCCATCTCGGGTACGAATCTCCGGTAATAATTCAGCGTCCCGAGAAGCCTACGAATCCCCTTGACGTCCCGTGGTACCGCCATCCGCGTGATTGCCTCCACCTTTGCCGCATCCGGTCTGACCCCCTCGCTAGAGATAGTGTGGCCTAAAAAATTGATCCGCGTTTGTCCCAGCAGAGACTTCTCGCTTGACAATTTCAGCCCGAATTGCCGGAGCCTTTCGAATACTGCCCTCAGATGTCCCACGTGCTCGGTTTCCGTTCTGCTAAAAATCAGCAGGTCATCCATGTATACCTGGCATACCGAGTCATCGATGCCCCTCAAAAATTCGTCCATCAGACGCTGAAATGTTATGGGCGCATTCTTCAGACCAAACGGCATCCTGGTGAATTCATAATGCCCCCTTTCAAATGTGAACGCTGTTTTGTGCTGGTCTTCCGGGTGCATCCGTATTTGGTGGTATCCCGCCTTGAGGTCCAGCGTGCTAAAGACCACGGCCCCACTCAACCTATCGAGTATATCCTCGAATCTCGGGATCGGGTACTTCTCGTCTACCGTGTTATCGTTCAATTTACGATAGTCTACTACCACCCTGTATTTTTCCTTATTATCCCCCGGCGCTGCCTTCTTTTTCACCGCCCACAGGGGACTATTGAATGGTGAGGTGCTATCAACTATGATTCCCTGTTCTTTTAGACTATCTAGCTCCTCCCGAATATGCTGTCTCAACGCCTGCGGGTATCTTCTCTCTTTCACGTAAGTTACCCTCTCCTGTTTCAGTGGGATTTCATGCACCGTCCTCCCTGTTACCCCTAATACCTCACCTTCCCTGAAGAAGATATCCCTAAACTCCTCTTGTAGCAACTTCCTCCAGTCCTCCACTCTGTCCACCGCTCCTATCCGCACCCTTCTTTCTCTCGCGACCCCTATACATCCGAACTTCCTCTTTCCCAACCTAACGCTCCAGACTCCTCTACGATTTCTAATGCTCGCCCCTACCTGACCTAACAAATCGCACCCTACTATGACTTGGTATTCCCGAGTCATGTTCTCCACCACATGCACCCTTAGCTCACCCTCTTTCCCTGTCCACCGATCAAGCCCAATTGTCGCCTCACCCTCTACACTACAGGGACCACCCAGAGTGATCAGCTGGCAGTCACATTTCTGTATCCGGAGTACCCTCTCGCTCCCGCACCCTTTTCCTAACGCCCTTCGAGTCATAATAGTGCTCGAGCTACCCGTGTCCACAAGACACTTTACTCCCCCGTCTACTTCGATAATTGGCAACCAGCATGGCTTACCTCGGACATTGTTGCATATTGCTGTGCGGTCGCCTCTCTGCCGACACACTCCTCAGATGTCGTCCCGCTTCCTCCTTTCTGCCGCCGCTCGTCGCTGCTCACTCCGTTGGCTGCGCCTACCTCCTTCCCCTCCGCTGCTGCCTGGTTCGTCCGTCTCCGTTCCCGACGCTCCTGACTCCTCGGTTGCCTCCTCCGAAGATCCGTCCCGCTGATGTACCCTGGCTCGTCTTTTCATCCTCTGCACATTCACCTCCATGGGTTCGTCCTGAGGTCTCTCCCTCCTGTGAAATATGTATGGGCACTGCCTTGCTATGTGCCCTTCCGTCCCGCACTCGAAGCATCTGGTGCGCGGACACTGCGCTACTAAATGTCCCGGCTTCCCACACCCGTGACATTTTCTCTCTTCCCTCCGGGGCCCATTCCTCGGCCTCGACGACTGTCCCGATCTTCTTTCCCTCGTCGGGGCTTTTTCTCCACTCGGCTGCCTTGTGTCCCTCTTCCTCCAACCTGTCGGGGCTGTCCATGGTCGTCTATCCGTCACTCGGGTCCAACCCGGTTCTTCCACATCCATCCGTGTCTCTTCCTCTCTGGCACTTAGGTCGATCATCTCCTGGGCGCATTCGAGGAACGATCGCTCTCTGGGCTGTCCGTCCCTCTTCCCCGTTTCTTTAGCCAGCTGGACTTTCAATATTGTCGACAGAAACTCCATCCTGGCTTCGACCTCTCCCACGCTCATATTGCCCCCTTGACTGTCGTTGGGACCGCCGCTCCCTAAACATTTGGAATATGTCCTCTTCCGGTGTCCACCTACCTCCTCCAAAAGCCTTCTTCAGCCGCTCCTTAATCACCGGCCACGGAGTCTCCTCGTCCGCTTGGATCTGGTTCAGGACGTTCCTCCTTACTCGGCACACAAGAGCTGCTTTTAGTTCTTCCGCGTCCCCTAGGTTCACCAGGTCCTCCGCCACCTTCACCTCGATTCTTGACATAAGACGATCTCCGCCTTTCAAGAAATGGTTGAGCTCGCCTACCTCGCCTCCGAATCGTTCTAGGTCCGCAATGGCCCTCCGTAAGTCCTGCGTGGTTGTTGCTCTTATTTTCATCCATTCCAAGGCATTGGCGTGTGCTTCTGCCAACGTGTCCCTTGGTAATGGAGGGATCTCCTGGATCTGAGGGATCTGTGCTACCTGAGGGACTTGAGGTATCTGAGGTACCTGAGGCGCGATCTGGGGTACCTGATTGATCTGCGGAATATCCTGAGGTTGAGGAATTTCCGGTACGCTTAGTACTCTCGGTCTAATCAATCCTTCTGTCGGCATTTCACCTTTTCCTTAAACACCAAAAAAAAATATCTACTTAAAAAAAAATTACTTCCCTGACGTTGTCCCGGGTTTCGGCACCAGTTAAGCGTCGTCGGACTTAAGAAATAAAAAAAAAGAAGGAAAAGGGAAAAGATGTAACATACACGACTTCTGAAATAACACTGCTTTATTCGTTCCATAAGCCTCCTTATATACACTTAGCCTGTTTATTTACATTACCAGATAGTATTAAGGCTGATACCGCCAGTCTCCGGTCTTTATCTTATATATATATATATATATATATATATATATATATATATATATATATATATATATAAACGCTTTCGGGCTGAAGCCCCCTAAAATTTATTCCTGGATCCGCTAGTGATTCGTGATTTCTAATCTAAAGTTATGTCCAATGAATTTTGTCCTCCTAGATCAGCTACCGGTCCCACTGTGCGGCCTCGGAAAATGAATCTTAACAGTACCATTCTGGCGAGTACCAGTAATTGGCAAAAAGGACCACAAGACCAACTTGTCGGACTATTTATCCCTATTAGTAACAGTACCATTACACTCAGATATCAGTAAATATGAAGCAGTTTTGAAGTGGTGTACTATATATAATTTTGTAACACATTTTTGGAACTGTTGATATGGGATGTGCAGTCTCTCGAATCCTTTTCTCTGATCTCCAGCTTGAATTTCTGAATTTTTTTAGTGCTAGTTTATTTTTTGGTATTCGGGAGACGTCATACTTTGGCATATTGCGTAATATTCGTTTTTTTTTATTTTTCTATCATTTATTCGGATCATGTGTCAATTATAGACTTGCCAGGTTATAATTGCAGATGATAAAAAAAAAATATTTCAATCCATGGCTATTTGTTTTTGGGAAGAAATATTTGAATATTGTTCCTCAACTATACCACTAGAACGAATTAGAAAGCTCCAAGAATTGGGGTTGTTACATCCCGATGCGAAGTGTTTGGAATGTGATTCTTCAGTTTGTAAAAAAAGACTTGATAAATTTGTTATGAAGTGTTTTAATATAAGTGTGAAGTGTGATAAATGCACTACAACAACCTTAGTAAGATATGGTTGTTTGTTTAGTGGAAGCAATATATATATTTATATATATATATATATATATATATATATATATATATATATATATATATATATATATATATTTTTAAATTGTTTATTTAGAAATGTTATACTCTGTCACGTGGACAATAATTATAGTGATATATGAACACATTCACACAAATTTTGTTTTTTAAAATGATTTTGTTTGTTTATTCATTTAATTAATTAAATTATGTATTTAATATTTATTCAGGTTATAATCGCCACATGATAGCTCAAAAGGTTATAATCAACACATGATCCTAATACGGCATGAAAAGATTTAAATTAAACTCATGAATAATCTATCTTTATATATAGTACGATATTTTTTGACGTAAAGATTCCTTTCCGGCTCTCAGAAGATGGTTTTTGACGAATGAGGTATGGAACGAAAGAGTACTAAATGGAGCAGTGACGAACCATAGTAACATCCACCCAAAATTTCAGGGAAAAAGTTATGAATGAAAAGAAACTTTATTCGCGAATACAGTATACATTTTGTCTGCATTATACCAATGATTATTTGAAAATTTATTCAATTCCCCACAGAATAAAAAAGCGATTATTTTAATTTAATTGAATGAACTAATTAGTCGGTGGTGCAGACCCCTTTTTATCTTATTATCAACATCCGCCTGAAACTTCGTAAATAGTTTCATTTCATCGTAACCTACAACTATTTTATTTACTAAAACTCTTGGAATTGGGGAGTTTTCAATGTGGAGAGGGGCGTTTTCAAATTTTGTCTATTTAATTATGTACTTAAAACTCGTAAATACCCATTTGCTTTCTACTTGGATCGTAAGATAATTTTATCACAAAATCGATAGTAAAAGTGGCCTTCAAAAATATTGAGCCGTTTGGCGTGACCTACTCCCCCAAATTTTCAAATTAATGAGGTTATATAGGACAAACGGCCCAATATTTTTTTAGTCCCCCTTTTTTGTCGATTTTGCGATCAAATTATGTTACGATCCAAGTAGAAAGCAGATGGGTATTTACGAGTTTTTTAGTACGTAATTAAAAAGACAAAGTTTGCCCTGCCTCCTTCCAGATTGGAAACGCCCTAATTCTAAGAGTTTTCGTAAATAAAATAGTTGTAGGTTACGATGAGATGAAATTATTTACAAAGTTTCACGAGTACGTTAATAATTCAATAAAAAGGGGTCTATACCACGGACTAAATGTGATGCAACTCAGAAAAAGAAAATTATTTCTTCTCTCTTACAATACATATCATAACTTAACTTATTGTTACATAATATTGATCAGTCGTTCACTGACCAATATTCTATACGAATTATTCACAAGGGCCAACTCGTTAATATTTAAAATATTAATGGTTACATTACATGATATAGAAAAACCTCCACTCATACAAATGCAATTATTCTTCTTTTTTCTGGGAACTTGTCTATTTATTTTTAGTTATTTGGCAATAATAACTTCCCAGGTAGATACCTAATTATTGGTCAAAAGCAGGATGTTGCTCTAGATGATACATTTTAGAACATGAATTAGAAATTTGACGATGGAGTACATTATTATTAAATTTAAGCCTTGCATTCACAAGAGTATTGGGATTGCAGTTCCGAAGATGGGAATAAATATCCCGAAACGTCAACTAACTTGTTAACATGTAACGTTGATAATAGAAATATACTCAATTGTTGCCAATTTGAAGTTATTATTGCCAAATAACTAAAAGCAATTATTCTTATTATTTGTACTTTCTGTTCATAATTATATGAAATATTGTATTATGTAATAATGAAGACAATTTCTGTATAACTAATACATTCCGCTACATTATTAAAAAATTTTTTTTTCTTTTTTTACATTGTGAAGCCAAAGACGTCTATCCAACCACCATTCTTTATAACATCGCCCATCGTTACTTCGATTCCATCGAATCTTTATCGAAGTCAAAATTACAAGGGGCGCCTTTCCACTTTCCTTTGAAACAATTAACCTACTTTTGAAAAACGGTATAACTCCATTAAACCGTGAACTACTTTTAATCTAACTTAATCTTTTTATCCACTTCGAACGGTTCTGGCAAACTCTCGAAGAAGCGAAGTTTTCATCTCATCGACCACTTCTCACGGTCCACCTGTATTTCAGCACTTGCCAATGCGGCATTTTTTATCATAGAATATAAGAGAATCAATCCTTCATAACATTCATAAGCAAAAATAAGTCGTTATTCTTACACTTGCTTGATATGTAACATGTAATTATTGTATTATTTGATTCTTTGTAAGAATTAAAGAAATAATATTCGAGCCAAAATTTTTCAATTCTTAAAAGAAAGCTATGATTGAATTATTCCATTCTTCCATTTAAAATTCATAGGTGTTTTGGAAATTCACAAACATATTCTAAAATAAGTTTCATTATAATAAATAATTAAATTTATAATGTATAGTGTGAATCTGGCCTCTGAACTCTATTATAAATGTCTTTATTTAAGAATGATTATAATATTTCTCAATAAACAAGTTAAGCAAAAAATTATAATAATGTTGAGGAGTATTATTGGCATAATAGCATTAAATAATGAAATTTTAAGTCTTGTTTAATGCAGATATATTGGAACACACGTAACATTTTACATGCAGCCTTCCTCAGAACAAGCGAAACAGATTCATCACAAACGGTGAAACCCGAACCATGAACAAGCATATGGCTCTCTTCATGCGGAACAAACATCCACAAGTTTGGCCGAACTCTGATTATTCAGGACAACAGGAACTTATAAAAGATACACATTTACAATTTTACTGAAACGTTTCGGAACTTGGTGTCCTTTTCAAATTTTAAATGAAACTAATAATTTTATTTATTTGATCAAACAAATAGTAAAAATTTTAAATCACGGAAAAAATTAAATAAAAAACAATGATAATAGACAAAATGTGCTAGGAATTAAAGATATGTATTTTAATGAATAATGACAGTAATTCAATGATTCGGAAGATGATTTATGTTTTGTATTTAAACTTACAAGAAAATAATGGTTCTGAAGATGAGAATTGTCGCCCCGAAACGTTAACTAGCATGAAATTACGAATAAAAAATATGATGAAAATGTGAAGTTTAATTAAATTAAAAGGGAGGAGAGCAATGGACTCTCCACCCCAAAAAAGTCAGGAATTTAAAATATGTATAAAAATTATAAGTGATGATTTTTTTTTCTCTCTTCATACTTCTACCCATTCCTGTCATAGTATTGACAAAAAGCAGATGTGATCTCATTGTAAAGAAAATTGTCATTTAAGGCATGAGGAAGATTAGTACCAAACAGTACCTCTTCTTGGCCTTGGTCTACTTCATAATTTAGGAAAGTAGATCTCTCATCCAGCACCACTATAGTCGTCTACTGATGGGCATGACAGCTGTGGCCATGTCGTTGGTAAGTCAGTTGTGATGTCCGTTTAGTTTGTAAAGTTTTGTTGTTTACGTACCAGGGAGCTGCTGTTATTAGTCTTAAAATTTTGGATTGAAATGATTGTAGTTTTTGTAAGTGCGCCTTTTTTGCAGAACCGTAAATCTGTGAGGCGTATGTCCATATGGGTTTGAGTAGGTAAGTGTACGTATTTACTTTTTGTCACATTAATTAACATAATCAATATAATTATAATAAAACTAACAATATAATACAAAAGTATATGTACTATATAAACTAAACAATATAATTAATTATCTTTGGATATAAATTCCAATTCTAATAATAGGAACATAAGGCATGATAAAATACTTGTATACCTATTCTTCTCCTTAATATACCCATCTAGTCCACTTTTCCTATTTTCATAATTGATTATAGTTTTCATATTTTATTCATTCATGTTGATTAATTGTAATTGGTTTTGATTTTATTTGATTTAAATCTCTGTTCTTCGAAATATTGGGGGGACGAAACTATATTCTCGCTCCCTCTCTACTTTCATTGGTGGCCGATTGCCCCTCTCGCTCCTTCTCCGCCGAAGTCTGCGCCTATGACTCTCTTTGGAAACTAATATCCACTAGCTGCATGCGACTCAACAGGATATCTCTTTCAATTCATCCGGTTTTTGGCCTCCCACATAGTCTCTGGGTTATTACTGTGGTACCTATTCATTGTTATTTAGGCTTCCTCCAGCATTGCTTCAAGCCGCTGACCATCTTGATTTCCTAATCCCATTAAAAAGATGTAAACACTGACCATTTTCTTTGAACTGGTTTTTTATTTCCCTTCCATGCATTAGTAGGCTGATCTCAGTTTCCTCCGGTTATCATACAGAGAACTTTTCTTTAAAATATTTCAAATATTTTTTCTAGGATGCTGGTCATTAGAGGCCTTACAATTAAAAAGTACAAAGTACAACGCCTTGATAATCACTGCATAGTAATTTAATTTTAAATTAAAATTATTAGAGTGCTACCAATGGATAGGTACTCAACATGTGTTTTATATCATTATACCCATGCATGAATTTACTAGATGTATTTTGTTTTATACAGTTGTAAACATCATATAAATAATGAATAAAAAAATAAAAAATTTAAATTCATCAATTAAAAATAAACATGTTTTTTACATTGTGAAAGTTTATTTTCCTCATACTGTATTTATTTTATTTTTATTTTTTCTTTAATATGGAGACATGATGATAATTGGAAAGTTTCGGGGCTCCATCCTATCATCAGGAATTTAATTTTATTCCTCCTAATTTATTGTTATGAACATTTATAATCTGTTATATCGCCATAGTTTTATATACCACTATTTGCTAAATTCTATTAAGAATTTCCATTTAGGTCAGCGGACTGTTACACCAACTCTCATTAATAAATAAATGTATAAAAAGATATATAAATAAATTTAAAATAAATATAAAATAATTATAAACACTTAAACAAACAAAACAAATATTATTCCAACAGAAAACAGAGATAGAATGTTACATACTATATTAATATATGTTTTAAATAAAAAAGACTAATTTAATAATTTCAATGATCAAAACAGACTTTTTTAAGTTATATAACATTCCGTAACAGTATCAAAATTGATTATAGAGAGGTAAGAGTACATATACCATATTTATAGAAAATATAAATAAATTAAATGAAACAGAAATATACCTTTTTAACTTGCAAGCTAGCTGTTGGTAATACTTTGCGTTATGTTGAAAATAATAAAGATATTAATAATGTACCAATAATATATTATTTCCGAGCATTTATATCAGGGAAGTTGTATTTCCGCTTTTGGATTTTTTTAATTCCGTCGTGGATTGACATCAATTAATGGCCAACAACGGAATTTATTTTAACGGAAGTAAAAGAGGAAAGAGCTAATTAAACATTAGTTTGACAATTAGCTATCGTAATTAGTGCATATAACCGTAAATTGGAATGTTTCATTGGCTAATTAATTGCTTAAAGCTTACGCCTCATTGTGCCACAGAAAACCTGGTTTGACATACAAATGTTTATGCGAATAAAAGTGTTGTTATTATTACTTATTTTTAATAAGGGTTCGTACTGAAGATTTGTTAATATTTTATAGTAATATTTTTTGTCATACATAATTTACACAACAGAAATTTTTTTTTTTTTAATATCTTCTTTGGATTCTTTACAAGATTCGAAAAATATTTGTATCTATTTATCAGACTTCATCTACCTTATGTTGTTGAGGAATAAAAAAGTCCACAATCATAAATTTAATCTACCGCCATAGATCTATATACATGATAGCTCAGGGCTATAACTAATAAACTATGAGTGAAAAAGTTGAATTTTTGTCTGCATTTTCTTCAAGTGACTGTTTAAGGGAGTGGGGTAGTTCAATGGGTAAGGTACTGACTTCCAATGTTCAAAATTTGAAAAAAAAATTTTATATAATTTCAAATAAAACTTATGTTCTTTATTTTTCCCTTTGTTTTGCCCGCACTTTTATTTAAATTTTATATAAATCGACTTAATAGTCTGGGAAAAAAAAATTGACTATGGTATTAAATGAGTTGTAATGGATCATAAACTACAAAAACCAAATAACGTTAACTCTAAATTAGGTCAAATAATTTTTTTTTTTATGAAAAAGCAAGCTATGAGTTTTATATTTAATACGTGTTTTTATATATACCCTCTTAAGACCAATTGGAACTAATGCTGGAACTTACTTGTAATAATTTTTCATTGTTGTATCAGCAAAAAAAAATTGGTTGACATCAGTGATCCACTGACTGTAGACTTTCCTTGTGTGTGGTATTTGTCTTTGTTGAAGGGATCTTTAAAATGGCCACGCAAAGTTTTTCCCGATTTTTCATAAAACCATGGAACATTCATGATGTTATTTTGTTTTGTTTTCCTTAGACCTATCTCAGAAGTGACTTGGGTACTTTTTGAGAATAGCATTCTGCCACCAGCGAACAACTGCGTATTTCAACAAATGTCGCAAGCCAACAATTTTCCTTATATTTTGAAATGTTCATAATATTTACAACGATCATTAATTTAATATTAAAAAATATCACTCCCATGGATTCATGGGTATGTTAGATTCGTAACCCCATCATCGATTTTTCCTGTGTTTATTTATACTTTGTTATCCATCCTGGAAACATTTATTTATTAATTTTTTTTTACTTTATTCACGAAGAGAAAAATATCAAGAATGAGTCAAATACAAATATCGGAAACTGGTTATCAAATGGGAAAACCTAAGGCAGGACCGATCCGAGTTTATGTAGTTACTAGTAGAAGGAGTTATATTATTGGCTGGTATTATAAGATAAGGGACCAATAAATTAGGCCGAGTAGGTTGGCCTCGACTACACTATCCGGCTACGGAGGACCATTAGCTCAATTAGAAAGAGATCACTTAGCCCTATCGCTCAGCTATTGGCTGCCTATCCGGCCCCATCCGGATAATTGGATATAACTCCTCCTTACCGTGTATGTCATCTTTCAGGGGTTACAGGAGTAGTTTCCCAAGACTATTTTGAATGGATTTGAGATTATGACGTAGATTGAGCCAAAAAGAATTATTGAGTTTATAATTGAACTAAACCTGATGTTTTAGTAATTAACTTGAGATTCTACTTGATGACCATTGTCATCAATAAAAAAAAAAAAAAAAAAAATGAAACAGCCAAGTTCGATGCAATCAAGTCAGGAGAAGACTAGTAAAGATGACCATGGTCTGTAAAAAACAACAGAAACAAAATGCATTAAACTCGCTAAATTGACCCTTCAACAATTTTATTCCCTTTGTTTTTTTTACCATATATAAACTTTAAGTTGTGTTTTATTAGTTCCTCTGGACATTTGCTGAGAAGAAGCGACAGCGACTGTGAACATTTCATCTTAAGACAAGAAGCACTCAGGAAGATGAAAAGACTGAAGAAGGATGGTCATGTGTCCTGTTGTTCATAGATTTAGGAACACTTAGTCTTCTTGAAACACTTAAAGTAAACTAGGATGAATGGTCGGGAACTATCTTCGATAAAATACTTTTTCAGCATTTGACTCACGTGCGACTGGCTCTTTTCAGCACGCAAGATAATCAACTGCCTCGATTACTTGTGCTATGTTTTTATTTCAAAACCTTTCTGAAACATATTACGTTCGATTGACGGTGTTTCTCAAGTTTTTCATATTGCTTAGGACGTCATGTCTTAATTGCGCTGATCTAACATTAAGTTACCTTTTTTTGGAATAGTTTTTTTCAGGCGAGTGTATGTGGGTACATTTAATATTGATAACTAAAGAAAACTCCATCCAAAATAATTTTATTTTTTATTATTATGGCGTCAAGATTTCAGACAAAATAATAATTTAATTATTTAATTTCTGAAGAATTAAAATGAACATAAATCTAAACATTTATTGTGGGTTTGCACTATATTTAACCAAAACGAAATAGAATTAGAATATTTTTTCTCGTTACCTTCACTCTAAACCACTGTCGGGTCTACGGCGAGATCCTCCAAAATAGAAAAAATATTTTTTCTCATTGGTCCATATTTGTAACTGTGAGTGATCTAAGCTAAATACTTAAACAATAACAATAAGTTCTATTTTTCAACTATAATATATATATATATATATATATATATATATATATATATATATATATATATATATATATATATATATATATATATACATACATATACAACTAGTAAATATAACCATGTTTTATGAAAAATAAGAAATATTAAAACAAATAATCAAGTAACCTTTTAGAAAATTAAATTAGTGAATAATTTGATGATTTTTCCATTTGTGAAATCCCAACATTATTCCCTTACAATTAGTGTGACAACTTTTGACCTATCAATGGCATGCAATGAAAATGTCGTTAATTCGTTTTACTAAACTTCACAATGGAAAATAACTAATAGTCCTACAATCCATAATCATTTATAGGTTTACATTCAGATGTACTTTCAAACCTCTCTAGGATTATAGGATAATAACATTCTTTATTATTAATTTTAATTATGTTTCTAGTGGAAAAATGTATACATTTATTCACAGTTCTATATTTCAACACTACAATCACCTACTCTGGAATCAACTTACTCATTGTCTGTATAGATAATTTTTCAACTAGAAATATCACTAAAATGACATTACTCAAAAATATTGAAATTGGAGTTGGTCATTCTGTCAACTGAAAGGCTCAGAGACTGAAGTTGTGTGGTTTATAAAAGCAGATGAAGTAACTAGATTTTTATTGCCTGCCGTCGATATAATAAATAGACTTTTTGTAATTTTAATGGTCTTAATGATATTTTATCTTTAAGCTTTAGCTCCGTTTAAAATGCACTTCAAACATTTTATAATAGCTCAGCATTGCCAGAAAATAATTTTTATTCAAAGTAGAGCGGTAAGAAAAAGTTGTGTGTCGCGCGCACCAGATTTTCTTTTCTTTCTGCGTATGTGGGATTTTGTTTTTCCTGTCCTGGTGACGTGGCGAAACTGTACACCTGTATGTTATAGACTAACGTTTCTATAGTTTGGATTTTTCCATATATATTGTATATTTACTATTTAATTTTATAAACCGCAATGAATTAGTATTCAGAGTGTTCATGCTCTCATCACAGTAACGATAGTTATGCAGAATTTAGGTCAGGGTATCATTTTCATTTCAGACACTTTGGAGATTTATAGAAATTTGATTGGGTAGCGAGATTACAAGCTAAAGGGTTTATATGGGTATTGAGCGGTGGGAGGATTAGGAGACTTTGTGTAAGCGTGTGAGCATTTAGTTAAAGTTTGTTCCGACTACATATATATTTCGTTAAATTAATTTTTAATATATATATAAAAGATAAAAAAAATATTACATGAAGAAACGAATATAAAAAAAGAAGAATAATGTAAGCACTGTAAATATGTGAGAATGATGAAAGAATAGTTAATTTCAAAAATTTAATAGAACAATTTAAACACACTCTACACAGACATTATAAATTAAACAAAATAAAAAACAGGATCGTAATTTTATTCTTTTTATCATCAAATATGGCTCTTAAATTATATAAAATAATTTATCAAAAAAAAAAAAAAATGATGGCTCTGAAATCATTTTTTTTATTTATTTATGATGTTTACAATTGTATTCAGAAAAAAAAAATACATTAAGTAAATGTGATAATAATAAGAAGAAAATAATAACATGAAAACACTTGTTGAGAAACTACCCACAGGTAGCAAGTTAGACGTTTGTCCAAGTGGAGTCCAAGGTATCGGATTTGTTTAACAGGGATAAGTGAGGTATTATTAAAGAATACTGTAGTACAGGAAGTCATAGGTTTTCGAGGAAGTGAAATAATTTAATATAAAAAGAGAAGCTATAATGATCAATTCCCAAAAAATGGGGCTTGGTTAATACAAAGGTCATTTACCTAAATTTTATTATTGCAAAAAAAGCAATAAAATAGCACTTTGATAAAAAAGTTAATTGATAAAGTGATAATATGTTATATAACAGCAGGTATTTTTTTCTTTTATATTAATTGAATATTAATACATTCTGCCACATTGAAAGGTATTAATATTAGTGCTGCATTAATCTTTCACACAATATCTATAAACAAATAATAGCTAAAATAGAGATAATAAGGAAAAAGAAATATAGAAAAATAAAATATAGAAAATTAATAAACATATGTACAAAAAATGAAACAATAGATAGAAGCTAAATAAAATTAAAATAAATAAAACACATTCATACCTATATACAATATTTACATTCGCCCAGGGGACTCTAAGTCGTTCTTTGTCACCCAAATTTGGAAGCCAAAGCATGACTCCAGGAGATTCCAGTGCTTCTCTCCCATCCGTCAGCTTGTATTAGTTTTTAAAATTAGTTAAACGAATCAAGTTGTTGGATCCATTTAGATTTTTGTCATGTTTTTAAGTTTTTAGATAATTTATAAAATTTTATTGTAGTTTTAATTTATATAAAATTTGTTTTTATTAAATGAGTGACCGTTGTCTATTGACGAGGTGAAGTAGACAGAACCAAATTTGAATTGTTTTTTTATAAAAAATAGAAATAGTGGTAATTAAAAAACAGGTGTAGGCTGTAGTACATACCTCCTTTTTTTATAACCAAATTTACAACTTTTTTATATACGAAATCTCGGAAGTTGGGCGATTTCAGTTTAGAGATCGTAAGATAGTAAACGTGAATCGTAAGATAGTTTGATCACAAAATCGAGAAAGAAGGTGATTTACAAATATATTGGACCGTTTAGCTTGAACTCCACCTCCAACATTTCAAATTAACGGAGTTATATCAGTCAAACGGCCCAATATTTTTGCAGGCCACTTTTTTTCCGATTTCATAATCATATTATCTTATGATTCAAGTGGACGATTCAAACACATTGACATTTATGAATTTTTAGTTTAATCAATTAATTTAATTAGAAAACGCCCCATTTCTGATAATTTTCGATAATGAAAAAATCTGAAGGTTACGATAAGATGATAAAAAGTTGTCTGCATCCCAGACTAGTGATTGTTATTAATGGTATTTCGAAAGACTGATAGAGATTTATTTTTAAAAAAGTTATATGTTAAATTATTTTTTAGATATGTTCCTGAAAATTCCTATTCCTTCGGATAAATAATTATAAAGAAAATTATAAGACAGAAGATCGAAAGAGTTTTTTTTATCTATTATGGTAAATGCACACTTTAAGTAAGTGTAATAGCCACTTTAAGAGATATTTGAAGGCCTATTTGGACTTACGGAGTTGAGCTATGGGGCTCCACTAAACCATCGAATTCCTATCGTATCCAATCCTTACAATCCAAAATCCTCAATGCTCTCTACTTTGTTACAAATAAAACCTTCCATAATGACCTTAATGTTTCAGATCTGGACCAATCCAGATACTTACCCTTCCACAATAAACTTCAGAATCATCCCAACCCTTTCGTTTATAACCTTGCTTCCTCTTCAATTCCTGATAACCCTCTGAAAGGCGTCTGAAAAGAAGATGGCCTCATGATCTCCTAATGTAGACATATAATTAGAGTGCTACCATTGGGTAATTTTTCAACAAGTATTTATATCCATACGTTCAAATTTACTAAATGTATTTTTATTATTAGTAAAAAAAAGAAGAGATATTTTCAACATCAATATGAACCACAGCTTCATTTCTGATTGTGGATCTTTTATAACAATTTCATTTTTTCTAGACGTTTAATTAATTCATTATTTATGAAAAACTCTGAAAATTCTAACAGTATAATTTGCACCAGTAATAGACACCCAGATTTTGGGGTCAACAGGTTTTTTTTTGGATATAATAAAATAAAACCAAAATAAAGTCTTAAACACTGTTTTAAACAAGGGAATGGCAGAGATGAATAAATCAAAATTTCAAAAAATACCTCGTAGGGAAAAGTGATAAGGAAACATCACTGGAACAAAAATCCAGCTTACTCCATTAAAAACTCAGCTTAAAAAAATCCACCAATCGACTACTGTGGCATGACATCACTTGAGGTTCAAGCATCTTAAGTGGTCTATCTTCAAATCTACTCGTATTTGCATTCTCTTTTGGATGTATAATGCTTATTATCTATTAATGAATTGAAAACTATCTATTACTGGTAAAATTTCTATTACTGGTCCAATTACCCTAATGTAAATTGTTTAATTATTAAAAGAAAGCACATCTAACTTAATAATTGCTCACTGTATTTTATCCGTCTATTAATAATTTTCATCTGAGAACGCAGAGGCGGACCACGGCTTCTGGAAGATTTCAATATTTCCTCTTATCTCCCCTAAATCCGATAAAAGTAAATTCCTGAGGTTGAGGCTTATTTCGGAATAGGTTTGAGGTTGATAAGATTTTGAAGGCTGGTTTAGGGCTAAGTAGATTTCTTTAAGTGAGTTAGCCGCGGGACCGGCAGCACCAATATCCCACTGGGAAAAAGGTCAGAGCCCAAGGAGAGGATTCTGTCGTAGGAATAACATTTTAATTCGGTCTTTAGGGGCTAAGGGCGGAGTCGTAAAAGTTTAATTTGTACCGACGATAGTTGCGATATTCATTGAGTATTGAGTACCAAGAAAAATTGAAGCAAATGGAAATTTAGTCAGTATATTTTAAATATGCTTTACGAAATATAAATATTTCTTTTAAAGAAATGTATGTATTCTCTGGTATTCACTGACAAGGCAGAGCAGTAGTCCACGGTAAAGACATATTTTTACCGAATTATTAACATCCATCTGAAATTACAAGAATCAATTTCGTATGTGCCATAAAGAAGATATAGAATTCAAGTTTTAAGAAATCTGAATCGTGATGTATGATATTTTTATGCTTCTCAATACAGGAATCTTAACTATACTGCTAATAAATGCTGATAGTTAATACACATAATAAGCTGGGAACATATTTTTTTTTTTTTAACTATTAAACACTTTATTCAGAAATATTACAATTTGTCACAGTTAAGGACACTTATAATAGAGTTCAGAGAGTACATTCATACCGTATATACAAAAATATAAATAAATAAAGTAATAACAAAAGAAGAAGAAAAAAGAACAAAAGAGAAAAGAAAAAAAAATATATGCACATAAGTAAATAAAAATAGAAATAAAAGTAAAACAAACATCTTATATAAAACATACCTATATACATTATTTACAATTTGCCAGGTGATCTCCGAACCAATCCTGTCCCCTCCACATGTGGTTCCCTACGCTTCTCCCTCAGCCACTTCACTGGTATTTAAAACCAGCGGAGGATGAGTAAGAGCGCTACAGAGAACATATTAGGTGGACAGTAGTTGGTACATGCGACAAAAAGTATAAGCAACAATGTGTATCAGGAACAACTTGTCACTAATACCTATCTAACAGCTATTATAACCCATTTATACTGTTGTTGAAATAACACTTACTGCCCTTAATTAGATTTCATGAACTCTTCAGTAAATTTAAATTGATTTTTAAATTTTAAAAAGTCTTATTTGTGAGTCTTATTGTTTATTTATAATGAAGTTCAATAAGCTCTCGATTTCTTCGAGCCGTGGTCTCGATTTCATTCCTGAATATCAAAACAGTCTCAACTTTATTTTAGATTTCGAATATATCTCCAATCTGCCAGTTGTACTTAACGGTTTGCATTTTTTTTTTTTTTTTTTTTGAGAAATTCTCTTTATAACGACCTGGCGACCGTTTAGTTATGTTTTATCCCTAAATTTTATTGTTATTGTAGCTCTTTAACATTGTCCTGGCATTTATGAATCTCTCTGTAAAATGTATTCTTAACATCTGTAGTGCGCCATATCATAACTTAAAAATAATTTTTCGAGTTGCCTAATTTCTGTACTAATATATTTAGCTGTTGAATTCTAATACACCAATAAAATAGAATTAATCAAATTTATAAAATTGAAGGTTAACTAATGATGACCGTTTTTTTAGAAGTTCTAGTAGTCAACGTCACTTCGAGTGGAAAAACTGATGTTGGCACTGCACAAAACATGATTGGGCATCTCCAAGGTAAATAAATAGTGCTTGAAATCCATTAGGACACTTAATTATTTGTTACTGTAACTATTATTTAACTTTTTAATTAGCACTGTTTCATATTAAGTACTTCGGAATTGCACAATTTGTGTTATACAGTTATTGTTTTTTTTCTGTTGGCTTTACAGACCTTATTGATCTTTGGGCACCTAAATCTGAATTCGTGAATGGCTTCATCTTATCTCAAAAAGTAGAGTAAATTCAATAAACGTATTGTTTTCGTATTCAGCAGAACAAAATCACAGAAAATTATCTATTTAATCCAATGCTGCAGTATCAGTGTTCGCCTTGTTACACGCTTGACTGTCGATGGAGAATTTTATTCAGATGAAGTAACATATTGCAATGGAACCGATTCAATTGTAGTGTATCAGACAACTGGCAACGGGTTCATTTCGAAGAAGCCCTTCCTAGATTTGTTATAAACCACATGTGGCTGTATTTATGCGCGGTATGGGACGGGAGAGTATATAATGGTAAGAGTTAAGCACTGGGGCTGCTTACTGTGAGATACGACCACAGTTGAAAACAACGTTACTTCGAGTTTCTATTTAATGGCAAAGTCTTGAGCCATTCAAAGTATTCTACTTGGTTCTGTAGCACTTGTACTGTTAATATGGCTTCGTTAGGCTTCAGTTTGGAATTTAATCCATAGTATCGTACTGGAGACTTTTACGAAATAAGTTGGCCTAAATTTATCATCTAAATTATGCCATATATATTTTATGTTTCTGTTAAGCAGTGTGTTAATGAATAGGGCTATACTTCGTGAAACCTGACAACTCCCATCTCCCACTTTAACTAGGTTAAAATTTAGTTGAATTTATAAGTACGTCTCAAATTAAAGGTTTGATATTTTAATTAAAATAAAAAAAAAAAAAAAACGGTCCAAGAAAATATAATTTTTTTGAGATATTTTGTATGGAATAACAATATGTAAATACAAAAATTAAAACACTAACGAAGCTATGCTGCTACAAGTGTCATGTTTTAATACCATTCAAATAATTTCTATCATGTTAGACCATAGGCGCAGACTACGGAGTGGTGAGGGGGGCAAGCCGATCGCAACGTCAATAAAAATATTGAGGAGACAAGAATATTGTTACGCCCTCCTCCCAATAATTAGAAGTAAAAAAAAGTCAAGATAACAAATAAAACACATGAATGAATAAAACATGTAAACTAAAATCGAATAAGCTGTAGTCCGTGGTATAGACCCCTTTTTATCAAATTATTAACATCCGGTTGAAACTTCGTAAGTAGCTTCTTCTCTTCGTAACCTACAAATATTTTATTTACAAAAATTCTCGGAATTGGAGCGTTTTCAATCTGTAGGTCGGCAAACTTTGTCTATTTAACTAGGCACTGAAAACTCGTAAATACCCATTTGTTTTCCACTTGAATAATAGGATAAGTTGAGCAAAAAGTCGAGAAAAAACGTGGTCATCAAAAACATTAAGCCGTTTGGTGACCTCGTGACATGCAGAACAAATTGTCAAAATAACGAGGTTATATGCCTCAAACGGCTCAATAGTTTTGAAGGCCACCTTTTTTCGCGATTTTCTGCTCATATCATCTTACGATTCAATTGGAAAGCAAATGAGTATTTAGGAATTTTCAGTACCTAATTAAATAGACAAAGTTATGCCGACCTCCAGATTGAAAACGCCCGAATTCCGAGAATTTTCGTAAATAAAATATTTGTAGGTTACGATGAGATCAAGCTATTTACGAAGTTTCATCCCGATGTTAATAATTTGATAAGAAGGGGTCTGCACCACGGACTATATGTATATAGCTATTTTGTCACGATCTAAATATTCCTATTATTAAAATTTTCATTTATATTCATGGATAATTATATAGAAACATTTCCCAGGATTTTATGATTTATTCACGTCTCATGTGCATGCCTCTTTATCCACGAGATATTCTTTTAAATTTTCTACGACATAGTTGGAAAAATATATCTTTTAGAGAATATTTTTATGGACTTTTTACATAACTAGTTAGATTGTGAAAACATTGTATTTTTATTTTAAGATTGTGCAAACTAAGAAATCAAAACCATTTTTCAATCTTTTATTATTATTCATTTTTAGCTTGTAAAGTTATGGAAATGAACCTATTATATGAAGGCTTCCCCCCTTCCTTCCATGTTTAATGGATACAAATTGTAATAAATCCATTTTTTTTGTTCAGATATTGGTTTACTATTTTCAATAATGAACCATTGTAATCGAAAGAAAAATTCAAAAACTTAATTCACTCTCAAAATTTGAGGTTTTACGTTTCAGGATACGTAGAATTTGAAAAATGAATAAAAATTTTTTTGTCCGTCCGCTGTCAGCCGTTCGCGCATTTTCTCCGAAACTACCGGACCGATTTTTTTTCAAATTTAGATTTAAAACCAAAGGACACCTCAGAATGATCCTCCTTCATCGACATTACTATCCGCCTTTTATTTTCAAGATAGCAGCTGATAAACCTTCGTTGCTATAGACTATAGCTCCTAAACAAATGTGCCGGTTTCAATGAAACTTGGCTAAAGTCTTCTTCTTGATGCCCTTTAAATTTATTTATATGACATACTTCAACGAAAAGAATTTGGAAAAAAAGTTACGAGAGATGGTAAAATTTAATTCCGAATAACTCAAAAAGTATACACTTTTTTGTCGATGTTGTGATAACATGTTTCAAAGGTACTTTTTTCATTATTTTTTTTTAAAGATATTTTTAATTCTATTTTATTAATTTATTTTATTCTATTATTTATATTTCTTCATTCACTATGATATTTATATTTTCTTCCTTTAGCTTATATATTTAAATTACCTTATTTGTTTATTTTTTTTTTTGAATTTGTTAATATGGCGTGAATGTGCTCTCAGAACTCCATTATAAATGTCTTTTATTGAGACAGATTGTGATATTTATCAATAAACAAATAATTCAGTAAAAAAAAAGTACTTCAATTACCTAAAAGATGAAAAAACTTTCATCGAAATCAGCGCACCACTAGTAAAGATATCGCGATTTTAAAATATTTTTGGTTTATTATTTTCAATAATCAGCCATAGTAATCGAACAAAAATTCAAAAACTTAGCCCCCTCTCAAAATTTGAGGTTTTACGTTTTTTTTAAAATTATATCCATATGCACATAAAAAAAATCTACAACTTCCAAACAAATATATAAATTTATTTTTAAATATTATAATTGTTCACAATTATTATTCACAATAATTTTTTTTAATTTTTATACATGGTAAGAACTACTGCCACTTTATTTATTTATTTTTTTTTCCGTCCTTCGACCCCCACCGTTCGAAATGAAAAGTCTCTGTCTATTTGTTAGACCATTAGATGAGATGAGATATTTTGTTAAGTATATTATATCTTTCAGAGATGGAAAAATCACAGAATATTCATATTAAAACTTATCATCTTAAAATGCAATTTATCCATTTTTTCTATCAATCCTCTTAATGTATACAATTATTGCGAAACACAATTAGTTATTCTACCTTCTTCTGAATTCCCTCTGTTCTGTTTTTCCTCACATACTGTTTAAGTTTGATTTTCGTGAATCTGTGGAACATGATGCAGTCAAAGTAGCCCCGGGAACTGTTTTCAATCAGCTAGAAAGCTCTAACCCTCAGATCCTGTTTTATCCTCCATAAATGTAAGTTTTATCGGAAGGGAGACTTTAGCCAAACAAACCCACACAGACGGGCTTTAACAGAGGCTTTAAAACAGAAATTAGAGATAGGAGTCTTTAATTTTTTAAAAGGCAAGTGGATCTTGATAAGGGGAGTCTGAATTTTAACTACTGGTTTATTCATAAGAAGTCTCAGCATGAACTTTATGTTTGCCTTTCCTCTAATTACTTTCCCAGCAAAAGCCACGTTCTTGTTTTCCCAAAGGAGCTCAGTAAACCAAGGAAATTTTAAACAATTTTACTGCCTCTTAATTGTAACTTTAGTACGCAATATTACAGTAATACATATTCTTCTAAAAATATTTGGGAGGTAGTTTTTTGATTAATTTTTATATTATAGTCCATCCATTATTATTATACCTATTTTTTTCTATGCAGAAAAAAAATAATTCTTTTAAATAGTTTTATGTGTATTATTACTATCAGTTACAGTCTCCATTATTATATCAACAGAAAAAAAAAATTACAATCAGTAATATCTTGTTGTAAATAGGTATGTCTGCGTCTAAGATGTTTATTTTTATTACTTTTTTTTTAACGTTTTAGTTTGTGACGAAAAATAATATACCAAAAAAAAAATTAGTTCGTAAAATAATTTTTAGTTTTTATAAATAATAATAATTTTTTTTTTATTAACTCGAAGAGGGTTAAAAATAAAATTAAGTATTTAGTATTAGTTTTAATAATAAGTAATTGTTTATAATAAGTCTTAGTTTTAAGTATTAGTTGTAAATATTATTTTTAAGTCAGTGTAACAGCCAACAGCTGATTGGGAGGAAAAACAAAAGACAGTTGAGAGAGAGATGGCGGAACCTCGCGAGTGTTGAGGCACGCTAAGGATTTGGTTGTGTGAAATACTTTAGTTTTACGGTGTACACCGGATTTTCTTTTCCTATCCATGAACCTGTGATTATCAGCGACGAGTGCCGCTTGATTTTACAAGTTGGTGAATGAACATTTTCACAGTTTAAGGAGATGGACTGGGGAGACACTGACGACGCTAGTTCGAATAAGTTCCCGCTTCTTCAGATAACTCAATGTGCCAATTGGACAGAGTTCAACCAGTGGGATATTGTAAATATGTACATATAAGTTTTTTTTCTATCTATTTTTTTCCCAAATATTTGTAATTGGTTTATTGTATAGTCGTAAGTTAATGTTTAGTTCTATAATAATTTTATGTTCTTTTTTTGATAATTAAAGTTAATTGTATTTTCTTTGTTTTCTTATAAATCTAATTTCTTGTTCATAATTTTCATTTCCTTTAACAGTTATTTAAATCAATAGAAATAAGTAAATTCGTCATTAGTATTAATAATAGCCAGTTTTATTTTTTTCTTTTTCTTCAGTTTGCTTTCACGTTGTATGTATATATTATATATATATATATTTAAAGGTTTAATAAGGAATTGTAAAACCCTATTCGAGGGATTAGGGAAAGTCATTTTTAACCAAGTAAGAAAGTTCGATAGGTTATGAGGTTAATTAACATATGTTTTTAAACACATAGTTCGTAGCTCACTCCGCGTTCTGATTTTTTTTTTTAAATTAAATTTATTTAATTTTTTTATTTTTATGGTTTTCGATATTTTCCAAATTCAACAAATTAAATAGCATGACGCCTGTTAGATAGTGACTAATATTTAATTGACTATTGATTATTTTTTTTTTTGAACCCTGCCTTCTCCACTGACCATCCGGCTAGTTTGTTGCGGAAACAATTTTTCCAAATTAAAGACCGTAACAAATTCCATTTTATTTATTTATTTTAATTTTATTATTACTATTATTTATATTTTCTTCCTTCATTATGATATTTTATTTTGTCCTAACTTCGCTGTATATTATTTTGAAATTATCTTATTTATTTTTTGATTTTGTAAATATGGTGTGAATGTGCTCTCTGAACTCTATTATAAGTGTCCTTTATTGAGACTGATTGTAGTATTTATCAATAAACAAGTAATCTAAAAAAAAAAAAATCTTGTAACAGCATAACAAAAGAGTAATGGTATGAAAAAATATACTAATAGTCATTATTATTGGTGTTCTGGCTATTGCCAGATTCTCCACTCAAGTCGTGTATGTCTGGTTTAGTGTTGCCCAAATGTGACACCAGACGACTTCTGGTCTTGCACACTCAGTATTGTTCTTGGTCTTGACCTTGCACAAGAGTCTCACAACAGTCTTGTAGTTACCTATTGGATTTTTTCTAAATTGACATTACTGCAATTTTTTAGACTGGAGAAACCTAATTTACGGTCAGAAAATGTCGGTTGAAGATTGCAGTCATTGAAGTTCACAAATTAATTTTTTCTTTTTGCTCTGTAATCTTGCAAGTTCAAATGTTTTTAAATGTATAATTTTCTTTCAGACACTAGCTTTGGTCAAATAGTTGCAATCGCTCAACTTCTATTGTTACAAGATTTCCACATCAAGGACCTTTGCCAGATCTTGAGAGATATCATCCCCGGGGTGGAAGGAACCATTTGGGAGTAGCTGTAGGCTGGGGAAGGAGTAGGATAAGTGGGAGTTAAAGGACCCTTTAGCGCAAAACTGTTCGATATCTCCTTATCTTCCGCACTAGGAGAGTCCGCAGCTCAACCATAGTCGAGTACGTGATATGACTTGAGTCTAGCATCGCCTTAGTTCCTTCAAATAAGGTATAATTGCATAAAATATTATGGCAAAGGCATATTCTTTTTAGTTACTTCTTAGTTTAGTCTACATAATTACTTATTATTTATCAATCACACTAATCCTGATTATAGTGCGACCATCAATCGCAAGGAGAACTTTAAACTTCTAAATTTAAAACTATTTTAAAATGTTTCAGAAGTTCAGGAATCAATGACAATATCACTCAAGCATATTACATAATTCATGTTTACATAATATTCATTTATATAAAACTGTTTTCCTTGACCAAAATATATTTTAAAATATTGGCCTACTGTTTTCAACCCAAGACTCTTTGATGTCATGTCCATTTTAGACTATGTCCAGACTGTCTTCCACCTCGTCTTTCCATTTTACCTTTGGTAAAATTCCATTTTACCTTTGGTCTTCCTTTCCTTTGTCTTATAGCTTTTTCCCTTTTTTTTGGATGGACTTACAGCTTACTAAACAAGGAAGTTTTTCTAAAAGTGGGGTGTTTGTTGTTGGAGGTTGAAAAATAAAAGCCGCAAGTAATTCATGATTTTTCAAAAACAGAGCTTACTCTTTAAATGGTTTTAACAATGGCAAATCCACTTTAGTTTATTACAGTTAATCTATTTTTAATTAATAATATTGAATTTATATTTAAGTTATCGCTTTCTATTCATTAAAAACTTAATGAGGGGAGCGAGGTAGCTCTGAGCTTATAGTGGTCAAGGTCTCAGGTTCGAATCCTGGCTTATGGCAGATAAATTATTTATTCTGTTTCATCAGCCACGGATCGTCCATTGGTTCGGAAGACCTTCCTGGGTTTCTATAAAGTACCCTTAATTAAATCATTATTAAAGGAGGAAATCTGGTGGCTATGCGCGATTTCGGTCAAATCACCTCCTTGCACAACCGTTGGAAATAGTACTTTTCCTAAGTAGTACTTAACCTAAAACCCTTCATGGATTGTTGTGATACAGGTTTTATTTTTTTGTTGGTACTGAGTTTTAACTATTAAGTTATCTCACAGCAATGAAGTAATCAGAATCCACTTAGGAAGTGGATGGCGTCAGCGCGAGACAGTGAAGATTGGATGAAACGGTTAGAGGAGGCCAAGATCTGTAACCGGATTGTTGTGTCATGAAATAAGGAGAGTTACATCACTCTTGGTATCGAAATCTCGTGTTCAAGTTCAGAAAAAGGACCATTATTATTTATAAAATTTTTTATAAATTTTAAAGAAACACTAGTTGCAATAATTATTCAGTATCGACATTCAGAAAAAAAAAAAAAAATGAATCCTCTATTCCTCCATTTGGTTGTACAGGACAGTTACAGTTTTAGTGTCATTCTTTTAAAACTAATAGATCCGCTTCTATAATGCCAGAAACAAATAATTGGTAACACTTAGCAGATAATGTGTGCCATTAGATAATGCGAGATCAGCTTTTTGGTTAGGACATTGGACGGAAAGCTATGGGAAGCGAATAAAGTTGATCAATTTTGAGCTTGCGTTGATATTTTTCTCTATATCATTGTTTAGTTTTGTATTATATATATAAATATAGGTATATATATTTATATATATTTACATATATATATATATATATATATATATATATATATATATATATATATATATATATATATATATATATTTATGCAAATGTTGCATGTATTTTTTCTGACCATTCGTACTGCTACGAGCAATGTGAGAGATCCTGATTCCAAATTTTATTTTCTTCATATTAAAAAAAAAATCTTGCTGTTTGAGCTGTCAATTTTAATTCAAATATGTATACTTGGACGATATGGTCATTTATATAAGTGATATATTATCAAAGTACAACCAATAAACTGTTTATAAGTATGTGTATGTATTTCACTGCTTCTGTTCAATAATGTGTATTTTTATTTTCAGTGAAAAATTTCATTCAGCTATTCTGTGCGAGTTATAGTAATGTTACAAGCTACTCATCGATTGGTAATCAGTCCCTCAGGGTAACAACTTTCTGATATTGGAGTTATATGCAACAGATTGGTCAAGATCCACGGATCATGTAGGCTCAGAATGCGGTGGCTATCCACTGTTAGCTAAAGTTCCCGATAAATATCATATATATTGTCATTAATGTGAATTAGATCGGATTTCTTATTATTCCATCGCATAATCTATTGTCTTATATTTGAACAATAATGAGGAACGTAGTTAAAACATTGAACGAAAGCTTTTCCATGTTCAAGACCTAACCGACGCTTTCAGTGTCTATTGTTGCCAGTTGCCTAGATTATATTAGCGGCCCATTAAACCAGTCATAGTCTGTTCTCGAACTCAGATTGCCCGAACTGGATTTACATAATTGTGTTTAAGTAATTACACCACTGTGTTTCCATCTATTAATGTCATCGAGGATAGAAACTTGGATATTTAAATACCTTCCAGAGAATTCGGTGGTTATTCGGCGTTCTCTTCCGATCCAAATCCAAATTATTCAAATCATTCTTCGCGTAGATACTAAAAAGATTCAAATCGTCTTCAGTAGGCAGAGAAACAGTGTATGCCTTGTAAATGTAATCCTTTTTCAGGTTTCTATCTAATCCATCAAATAAATTTATTTTTGAGAGTTAAGTTCTTCTTTATATTTTTCGAGTTTCTCTGATACAGTATATATCTGAAAGCACTCGTTTAGGGTCAATACCATTGGTTGGAACCTGTGGCCTCGAGAGCTCTAGAATTAGTTAGTATTTAATTATTTAAGTTTAATTTAAAAATTAAAAATTTAAAAATTAATGGAAACAAGTTGAATATATGAATATAGAGGTATGTATTTAGTGATGAATAAAACAGCAATAGTAAAATATTAGGATTGCCTAACCTTATGATAAAAAAAAGATAATAAAGTAAATTTTAATGAATATAATTTTCCATAGAAATATTTATTTGTTGAGCGCCTGGCTTATCAGCCTTTCATCTCTAAAGAGATAAATCTAGAAAACATAAGGTACTTACCCATTATTTGGCCATCATTAAATATTTATTCTACCATAAATATTCACTAGCTCAGGTGAGAAGGGGTTAGGTTGGATATTTTTATAAAGGCGCAAGAAGGTTAATAGATCTATTTACAGAAAGAAATATTTAAACAATTAATACAATGTACATGCAAAAGAAATAAAATAAAAGGAAAAAGAGAGAATTTATACATAATTACTATATACAATTAAAGATAAATAGGAAGGTAATAAAGATACAAAAAATATACTTATTCTAAATACAATAGTATGGCATGCCACATATAAACATCAAGAAACGATAGTCAATATATAAGATGTAAGAGCACATGCACATGCTAAAAATAGGAATTCATAATCAGTCACAGGAAACAAAAGAGAGAAGAGTTATATTTGTTTTTTTTATTATAATGCTTCCTTAATCTTGGTTACCACCTTACTGGGGCCCTATGATAAAAAAATGTCCCATCTTTATTCCAGGGCGAATACGGCCCCCAAGTACATCCAATCCGACCCACGAAAGATTCTTTGGATATACGGTAAAGTTTTAAAATTATTAAAAAATATTGAATATGAATAGTTGACCGTTGCATTATAAAGGAAGGAGATGGTCAAAGGTGGCAGTCATAAAAAGGCCAAATAATGGCTTTTTTTTTTATTTTAAATGATATTTACAACTGTATACAAAAAAATACATCTAGTAAATTTGCACATTGGTATTGCACATGGAACACATGTTGAGAAACTACCCATTGGTAGCACTCTAATAATATGTCTATATTAGAAGATCACGTGGCCATCTTCTTTTCAGACGCCTCGGAGGGTTATCAGGAATCGAATAGGAAGCAAGGTTAGAGACAAGAGGGTTGGGATGGTTATGAAGTTTATTATGGAAGGAAAGATATCTGGATTGGGCCAAATCTGATACATAAGGAACATTAAAGTCATTATGGATAATTTTATTTGTAACAAAGTAAGGAGCATTGAGGATTTTACGAAGGATTTTGGATTGCAAGGACTGTATGCGAGAGGAATTTGAAGGCTTGGTGGAGCCCCATAGCTCAACCCCGTAAGTCCAAATAGGCCTTATTATAGTCATGTAAATCAGTCTTTTATAATTGATTGGAAGGTTAGAGCGTTTGTCCAGTAAGTGTTGAAGTAGTCGGAAACGTCAAGCGGTTTCTTGTCGTTTCAGTCTGGTATGAGGATTCCAAGTTAGACGTTTGTCCAGATGGAGTCCTAGGTAACGGATTTGTTCAACAGGAATAAGTGAGGTGTTGTTAAAGGATAATGAAGGACAGGAAGTCATTGGTTTACGACGAAGGGTGAAGGTAATTTGATGGGATTTATTGGAGTTTATTTTAATTCTCCAGTTCTGACACCATTCCTCAAGGTTTGTGATGTGGGATTGAAGGGTTTGGGATGCAATAGATGGGTCGTTATTGACTGATAGGATACATGTGTCATCAGCATATGTGGTGATGACAGTGTTGGGATGGGTTGGGATGTCAGCTGTATAAACTGTGTAAAGGATAGGACCTAGGATACTACCTTGAGGAACACCTGCAGACTGGGAAAAACGGGATGTATATACATTGTTGTGATTTACTTTAAAGTATCTATCAGTAAGGTAGGAATGGATAATGAGGAAGTAGGTAGATGGTAGGAATTTTCGGAGTTTGTACAGCAGTCCCGGGTGCCAAACTCTATCAAACGCCTGTTCAACATCGAGAAAGGCTCCCGTGCAGTACATTCCGCGCTCTAATGCAGAGGAGACAACATCCAACACACGATGGCATTGCTGAATAGTGGAATGGGATCTGCGGAATCCAAACTGGTGATCTGGGATTATGTGATTAGAATCTAGGATTGGGTACAGGCGTTTTAGGATGAGTTTTTCTAGGACTTTTCCCATGATGGGTAAAAGAGAGATAGGACGGTAAGAGGATGGGTATTCTGGTGGCTTTTTGGGTTTATGTATCATTTTGATAATGGATAGTTTCCAAGGGTCGGGAAAATATGTTGATCGGAGTACAGCATTATATATGAAAGTAAGGAATAGGATGGCTTTTCGAGGAAGAAGTTTCAAGATCTGGGATGTTATTAGGTCATGTCCAGGAGCTTTGTAGGAGGGTAATCTTTGAATGATGTTGGATATTTCTGTGGGATGAAATGCTTTAGGTGGAAGGGACATTTGGAGAGGAGTATCCAGTTCTGATTCAATACATTCGATGTGGGTTGGATTAAGGATATCAGGATGTGGGTTGAAAATTTGGAACAGATGTTGACCGAATAACAGGACTTTTTCTTCGTCGGATTTGGACCAGGTTTGGGATTCAGTAAGAAGTGGGTGATTAAAATCTTTAAACTTCAGAAGTTTTTTGGTTGTAGTCCATAGTGATTTGTCAGTTGTTGTAATATTTTCAGTTAGGTTCAGTAATTGTTGAGTTTTATATTTTCTGATTTCTGATTTTAGTTTGTTAGTCAATTCGGGATAGTACGTTTTGTCTGAAGGATATCTAGTCCTGTGCCACTTCGATATTGCTCTGCGTTTATCCCTTAATAAGATTCGAATATGCTGCGGCAAGTTAATATATCTTAAATTATTGCTTTTATTATTAACAAATGTGTTATTATTTATACTCGTTGTTATAGTTGTATTAAGGTTTTCTATGGCATTATCAATATGTTGTTTTGTCTTAAGGGGAATTTTTAAGTCCAGTTTATCTTCCAGATCATGACGAAATTTGTCCCAGTCCACTCGTCCTGTAATTAGTTTAGGAAGTTTAGGTTTAGGAGCAAAGTTCGAATGTAGTAAAAGCAAAACTGGACTATGATCTGACGAAAGGTCATCCAGGGATTTGATAATGGATTGGGAGGAGGAAATCTGGGAGGTGATAAATATATCCAGGATATCGGGACGTTTTTTCCGAGATGTAGGCCAATATGTAGGATTCATGGGTGAGAGGATTGAATAACTGTTGGAAGAAGAGACACGTGATAGGATGCTACCGCGGGAGTTGGATATTCGACAACCCCATCGTTGGTGTTTAGCATTGTAGTCTCCTCCAGCAATAAAGCGCGCTCCGAGGGATTGAAATAAGGAATCAAGTAGGCTATAAGAGAGGGAATTACCAGGAGGACAGTATACAGCTGAAAGTGTTAGATGGAAAGGACGAGTTGAAAGGATTACAGAAGTTGATTGAATGGCATCAGTTGGAGTAGAAGGGATAAGGGAATGCGATAGAGATTTATGTATAAGGATGCAAGAGTCAGCGTGGGAAGTGTTGTCTGGATGGTCAGATCTATAAGTGATGTAGTCACGTATGTAGAATTGTGTCCGTTGAGTGAAATGAGTTTCTGTCAGAAGAGCAATGTCAATATAATTGTCATGGAGAAATATGTCTAGTTCGTCACGGTGGTGGTTGTGGTTTGTAGTTGACGGTGGTGGCGGTCTAGTCCGTTAGCGTTCCATAAGAGGATAGCTAGGGGCTTTGTATTCATCGGAAGTTAAACGGGATTTCGGAAAGGAGTCTTGTGAGAAGAGTTATAAGCGGTTTGATAGTCTGTTGAAGATGTATCAGGAATGATGATAGGATAGAGTTGATGTCGGATGATGTTTGGCTGGGAAGTGGATTTAGGTCATGAGGTTGTGATGAGTAATCTATGCGAATAGGATTGCTAGGTGGAGGGTGGGTCCGACGTGGGGTACGAGGAGTAGGATCTAAATTCTGTTGGACTTGTGATGGGAGGTTCATCTTGGGAGTAGGAACGAGTGGAGCTGGGTGTGGGTGCTCTGGCGGGAGTTGGACCCTTAAGGGTAGCTGGTGGGGAGGGATTGGCTGACGAGGCTGTTGAGGTTGAGTATTAGAGCTTTTGTGCTTGGATTGGGAGGTTTGAGGCACCTGACTTTGAGGCTGCTTCTTAATGATGCAAGGCTGCCATTGAGAATTTCTTGAGTTCTGTTGAGGATAATCCTTAAGTGTAGAGATGGATTGTTGCTGTTGGACGGCGATGGAAGGTGAAGTCGGCAAAGCTGGGAATGTTTCCTGATTTTCAATTTCAGGTGGCTCAGGACAAGTTTTTTGAGCAGGTCCAAGGGTTTTCGTCGCTAAGTTGCGTGATCTCTGTTTGTGAAGATTTTTATACACCTCACAACCTCTATAGCTTGCAGGGTGGGCTTCACCACAAAGAGCACATGTAGCGGGCTCATCTTTTGGCCTCTGGCAAGTGTCTGAAGCGTGAAAACCGGCGCATTTAACACATCTGGCCTCGTGATGGCAATATGTCTTCGTATGCCCTAAGTTTTGACACTTAGTGCATTGTACTATTAGGGGCTTCTGTCTTGGTTCTTCAAATCGTACTGTCGGGTATACTAAACGTTGAACCTGAAATATTTCATTATTCGTTTTTGCTGGTTCCAGATCTATAAAAAATAATGGAAGCGGATATCTTTCCATAGGATGTAGTACGGGTGCTATGTGCCTGACGTTATGACCGATTTCTTCCAGGCCTGTTTTGATGACAGATATAGGAGTGGTTGGATGTAGACCTCTCAGGACTACTCGAAACGCCTTGTCCTGTTTCAATTGGTAACAATGGAAGTCGTAGTTTTTGGAAGTTAAATGGCTAATCAATTTTTTATAGTTTTCTCTAGAGTTCGTGTTTATTTTAATGTCATTGATTCGAGAGAAGCAGCGAAAATTTGGCTGTCCGATTAGTTTTGCAATTTCTTGACCAAACAACACGAAGTTCTCAATTTTTGAAACAAAAAAAGGTGGCGGTTCGGGGTCAGAAAAATCTTGAGGCTTCGGAATCTTGCTTGATAAATTGTTATCGAGAATAGTATTCTTGCTGGCTGAGGTGCTTGGTGCAGTTGGCTCTGATTGTGTGGCATTAGATTTACTCCTCGTTTTAGGTGGAGATTTTTCTTGTTCTGCTGTCTTATTTGATTTGTTTGATTTATTTTTTGTTTTTTTCTTATTTGGTGAGTTGCTTCCCGAACCGGGAGCGGAGTTTCGGACACGCTTTTGGAGCGTACGTCTTTTCAAGTATTGCGAGTCAGTCTCGCTAATTTCTGAAAAGGGTGTCTCGTTCTCCGAGTCTTCACAAGAAGTGTTCTTATCCAAATCCATGGATTTATCCATGATGGATAAATGAGTGTGAGAGAAAGAGAGAAAAAAAAAGTTTTTTAAACCTAAATATTAAAATGAAAATTATAAGATAGCTTCTTAAGAACTAAACTATTTACAAACTATATACAGATATAATATAAAATAATTCATTTCAGAATTAATTAATGAGAAAATAAAATAAAAGTCTCCTGAAAAATATTAAAAATATAAAGAGAAAAAAAAAAAAGAAGAAAAAAAAAACCTAAATGTCTTGGATTCGAACTGTGAACAAAGCCGAAGAATGTTAGTATACACAGAGCCGAGTCTTGACCGTAACTTATTACAGATAAGGTAAACCCGTAAGGGATTACGGGTCACTTGGGCTTGCCGAACGAGCACTAATTTATTACTGCTTCATTGTTAATCAATAGTTACTAACCTGAACATATGTGACATAAAATGTACCACTGTTTATATAGTCACTGTTGATATAGTCTTACACCAGAATTTTAAATAGTAACCACATTACATAGTAACAAATACAGAGCGGCGTGAATCTTCAACTGCACTTGCGGCCATGACACTTGCTACTCCCAAATAATGGCAAAACTATTTTATTAAAAGCCGGAGTTTATTTTTTTAGTCGGAATTTTTATTTTCGGCAGTTCAGCTGGAGTCGGGCTATTGGCTTTTAATAAAATAGTTTTGCCACTATTTAGTCTTTTTATTAAAAAATATATGGAATTTAGCAAATTGCTCTCACAGCAATTTTTTTTTCTCTTAGAAAGCTCATTTCACAACTCAAATATCATTTATAGAACGTGATTTTTTTTTTCATCACAAGTCATGGTCCGCGGAACATAGTAGAAGTCTCAATGTTGCTCGGAGGCCAAAACGTTTGGAGACCCCAGCACTATACCATAGAGCGTTTTTATTCGATCCGTTCTGCAAAAGCATATGGATTGTAAGAGAGATCCAGTTTCTATATCACAATCTCAAAGCAATCATTCACAAATACATTGATTCATAGCCGCAAGTCCGTAATTTTTTCTCTAATCAATAGGAGCTCTAATCTTACTTTTGTTCTTATTTTATATCCGAATGTTTCCAAAAATCTCCCAATGCTTCTTATAATGCTGTCATTCCAGCAATCCTAACTTCAGGAGAATCATTAAAAAATTCACGCCATTTGACTAAATACTTCTGCCTTAGGTGGTGAACAGCAAGTACGTATAGATAGAACTGCAAAAGAAGCTCTTACTCTTCCAGGCCGCGGTAAAGTTTTTTTTATACCATTTGAATCTGCACGACCTCTAAAAGAAACCATATCCCAAGAATGGCAAAGACGGTGGGACAACAGCGCACCTAGCAAATTAAAGACAATAAAGAAAGAGGTGGAACCGTGGACCAGCTCCAGACGCAGCAGTCGTAGAGAAGATTTCGTCGTGCGCGGTTGAGACATACTACACTGACACAACTCCACCTCAGAGCAAAAGATCTTACCCCAAGACGTCAAAAGTGTGACCAGTCATTAACTGTAAAACATGTTTTGGAAGAGTGCCTTTCTAACACCGTAAGGTTAAAAGAGCATACCCCAGAATATATCAGCATCCCTGGGAAATCAAGAAGAAATTGTTACCAAAGTTATCAAGTTACTGGATAGTGAAAGACTTAAAAAAACAAATATGACAAGCTTATAACTAATGATCCTTTGCAGATTTATTATTATTATTATTTATTTATATTTTAAAAGTTCATTTGTTTATTAATTTCCATTCACTTATTGCTTTTACTGTTATTTTTTTAAAGTTTATTTATTTATGTATTCTATCTTATTATCTATAAGTGTCTATTATTATCTTCATTTATTTATTTTATTCTATCAATCCTTTTATTTATTTATTTTTTTTTGTACCCACCATCCAAACAGTAGTGTTATTTAGTTGATCGGGTGCTGATGACCTGAATGTTTTGTACCTAGACATCGAAACAAATAAACAAACAGCAAGTACGTATAGAAAGGTGTTTTAAGGTGAGGAGCCCCTTTAAATTTTTATCAGCACATTTCAATTCATCACAGTCAAAAATACATTAATTTTAAAATGGTTCTTCTGAAATTTGGGATGCTAGAATGACTCCAGTTATTAAAATTATTTCTAGTAACACTCCGACATCACGAAAGTAGAAAAAATAGATAATAAGAGACTATATGAAAGAGAAAAATATTGAAATAGTTATGAGAGTATAAATCATAGGTGGGGAACCGCGGCTTCAGAGGCCGAATGTGGGCTCTGTGACGTAGTTGCGGCCTCGGAGGCCACATACAACGTTCTCCAAACGTTTTTCTGCGATATTTATTAAACTAGTGGTAGAATTAATTAATATTTAATTATTTAAGTAACGACAATTTGGAAATAATTAGAATTAAGTTGAATGCATGTATGTGAGTGTATGTATAAATAAAAATAGCAACGGAAAAATAAAGATAGAGAGAGAGAGAGTGAGATTTCAAAATGCAGTATTAATTCATTTTTTTTTCAAATAATATTTTTTTATAATGATTTTCGTTTAAAAAATATAATAATTATTAATTTATACCTTTTACATATATATATATATATGTGTATATATGTGGAACAGAACGAGATGGCTGATGCAGTTCAGTATTGTATAAAACTGAATATTGCTATTTTTTTCAATCACTGTTTTAGACTTGGCGGTAACAGTGGTGCTTTCAGCCTATTGGATGCCCACCATTCTCTGTGGTCAAAATAGCTTCCCTAATACTAATATATTCAACAACTGTTTCTCTATTTCGAATCAGATTCACTCTGTTGCGTGTTATCAAGTTGTTAACTTCATTTCAAATTCATCATAAGTGCTTAAAGAACAAAGAGGGCTTGCTTTAAAGAACAAAGAGGATAGTGAAAACAGGCCATATTGAAACTTCCAACTGTGAGTAATGAATTTTAAATAATGTATGACAATTATCCTGTTCTTTTAATTTGGTCATATAAATGTGCATTTTTCATGAAAAATGAAATTTATATAACTATTCCCTAAAACAATATAAATGCTATGTATTACTCTTTCAATATTACTTTATCGCCGGTATAAATAGTTTAATATAGATGGTTGGTGCTCATAGTCTTATTTTTAATCTCATTCAGGGTCTTAATATCGTTGTAATTTTTCAAAAAGAAATATAGGGAATTGATATTTTTTTATTGATATATTTTATAATCTGTGATGTTTTGTCGATTTCCACTTATTTTCTATTAATAATTCTTCGAATTTATTCTTTTTTAATATAACCTATTTTCAAACATAATATTTTATGTATATTCAGTACATTATGTACATTGTGTATATGTTTTCCATTTTTTTTTATTTAGCATTGGAATCTCATGAATATGAACTATATCAATTAAAAATTATATAAGATTGACTCTTTCTTATTAAGTAGGAGTGTTATAGCGAAATTTGAGAAGAGACCGCCAATTTGGCAGTGGAAAATTCCCCAGAACTTTGTACCTTGCTTCTCAAAGCCTACTATATATTTGCTTTAAGATTTAGTAATTATTTATATTTATAGTTTTTACTTAGTAATTATATATAGTAATTATTTAGATGAAGAACGCAAAGGTTACGCGTAGTTCACAATCACTTCAGTTACACTTGTTCATGAAACGTCGAATCCGGATGCATTCGGCACTCCATGACCAAGTGTGACCAAAGTGATTGTGAATCACCACACGTAACTCGTGAGATCCTCATCAAAATAATTACCAAATATTTATATCGAACTGCTTTTATTAATAAAAATGAAAGCCTAAATTTTTCAAGAACAATTTTAAGGTAGTTATTTAGATGAGGATCGCACGGGTTATGCGTGGTTCACAACCACTTCGGTCACTCTTACAATATATTATTATATATATTAAAATAAATATTCAGCATTTAATAGAAAACTTTTCGATCTGCAGGAAGCAATAGTGAAACTGTAGCCAAAGGGAAGGTCCATAATGGTTATGTTACCGATAGGGGAGCACATGTTTGCTCGGGGGCAAGAGTGACGTCAAAGTGGTACCCGCCAGCTCTATGTTATTGACCCCTGATCTATGTAATACATATTACATTAATAATATCGTATTAAATAGGCTTTTTATACGAAACTCAACGTTTTGATAATTTTGTTATTTACATTAATGGTTCTATAGAAATGTAATTAATTTCCATCCATTAATTTTGCTTAATAACACAAAAACCTGAAAAAATAATGACGCATCAATTTTATCGAATTCCATGCACTACTTGCTTTTGTAGCTTGTAAAAACTATTTTTTTTTAATACCGTAGGTTTCTATCGAAAATCGCACGTTCAATTTGGCCCAAAGCAGGAGGAACGTTAGGGATTGGCGCAAAAATTATCTAGTAGGTTCCTGTTTTATCAAATCCATTCACTACTTTGAAAAAAAAAAATACTTTCTCAAAGCATGTGCAAACGTATTTTCATTCATTTGCATGTATTTCTAAAACAATTAGTATGATTTGGTCCGGAATACTCTATTATATCTATCTCATATTATTATATCCACAGGGGTACCCAGAAAGGGGTTTCATGGAGCAAATAAAAAAAAAAGTGAGGAGAAGCTGTTGTGATACTGCCTGGCAGATATGTTTTCCCCTACACGTTTTGATCTAACAAGGGGAGGCTACAACGAGTGGAACACCGATTTCAACCATTTTTTTTTCAGTGATGAAAAATATTGGACACATGTCCCGGGGGTTCGTTCCAATTGGCCTTAGGACCTGAAATTTTTTTTTTAAATATAATTTCAAAACAAAATTTGTATTATGTATTTTTTTCTTTGCTTTGCCCGGATTTTTATAGGTTTTTATATATCAATCGATATCTGTTTTTGTGCAGAATAAGAAAATATATTGCCTATTGTATTAAATGAGTTATAATTTTAATCATAAATTATAAAAACCAAAAGGCGTTTTCAGTAAAGTTGGCCAAGTAAATTTTGTATTATGAAAGAGCAAGTTAGATCCGTTTTTAGTATCATTGAAACTCTGAGATACGACTTTATAGAAATCAATAATTGCAAAATTTTACCCTTGATTTTCTTAAAATGTTTTTTTAAAGAGTTGTAATTCAGTTTTCCAACTGCTGTACTAAAGTTGAATTTGGATAAAATATTGGGAAGTTATGAATGCTTTAGTTATTGTAATTTTTAATTGCTATAAAAATTCATATTTACGAGTTACAAAAGACACTAAAAACTTGGTTTTTCTTTACAAAAATTCACTTGACCTACTTCACTGGAAATGCCTTTTGGTTTTTGTAATCTATGATAAATTATAACTCATTTGATACAATATTCAATATTTTTTTCAATTAAATATCCATGCAAAGTTTTTATTTATTTATTTATTTAGAAATATTACATTCTGTCACAATCAGGGACATTTATAATAGAGTTCAGAGAGCACACTCACACTCTATTTACAATAATAAGAATAAATAATATAGAAACTAATATTAATAAAAATAAATGTATATAAACAAAAGAACTAACCTAATCAAAATAACAACTAAAACACAAGCAATACTATACAATATTTACAGAATCCATTCATTCAGATGAATTCCGAGCCAAGCCTTTCACCTCACTCGTGGAAGGAAAGGCAGGACTCTAAGAGATCCCAGATCGCACTGAGCCGCATTACTGGTAGGTCCATACAAAGTAAAGGCAAAAAATTAATAACATAAATTTTGTTTGAATAATATAATTTTTTTCCAGCTCTTTGGACCCATTGGAACGAATACCAAGACATCTGTCCAATATTTTTAGTTGTAGTACCCTTGAAAAAATATTTGGTTGAAATCGGTGACTCACTGACTGTATTACCCGCTGGATAGATTGCTGGATTCGTATTTTTGGTAATATGTTTATTTATTTATTTTTATAAAAATATTTGATAAACCTCAATTGATCAAATTATATCATATTTTAAATAAAAGGGAGAAAACACGGAAACAAATATTTTGCATTTGTATTGAAAAAGTCCTAAATTAATGTTTGATAAATTCGGTCTCATGACTAAATAGATAGAAATTTTAATTGAAACGTGTTAAGTCAATTGGAGTTGCAAATTTGTTTTTTTCGTATTATTTTTTTTTTTTTTACTAATGACTCACAAAACGAACAGACTAATTCTATTCTCCTCATTATCCGTTCTTTGTTAATTATCAACGTAGCCCAGCGCTTTCTTTTGGAAAACAAATCCAATGTTTTCATCTCGCTAAAAGCATGGCGATGGAGAGTTGCTTCACCAGCCCTTCTTTCATTGTTCAAACGAAAAGAAACATTTTTAATCATTTTCTGTTGTTTAAACTATCTAGAGGTTGTAAGGGCTAATATTGTAAATTAATGTTTGGAATAACAGGCATAGGATATTAGAATTTTCGCTTTTCAATATAATGAAAATATAATTTAATTAATATGTTATTCGATTAAAAATCCAAAAAAAAATATTAATACTTACAATAAATAACTGATAAAATCACTCACATTTTTTTTTAAAACTATTTTATTGAGCAACATTCTGTACAGTAGGTATGAACAATGGTTTTAATGAAGAAAGTGGTCATTCACACCAAATTTAAAAAAAAAATGTAAATAAATAAAATTAAATAGAAACAAATAACTACTAAATAATAATCAAAAAGTTTATATAGTAAATAAAAAATAAAAAATAATAGAAAAAATGTTGTCATTTAGGGCTCAGAAGCATAAAATTCCAATGTCATGAACTCCTTTCTAATCTTCATTTCAATAATCACAACAATAAATTATAAAGCAAAAAAAAAAAAAAAATCCAATATAAATTTTGTTTAACAAATCATTAACTTTAAGCAAATTTATCACCGATCTTATTATTCGTTATTATTTAAAACTACTGATATCTTTGGTACGGATCCTAATTATATAAGGTTAGAATTAATATGTAATAAGGGAATTCTTGGAGAATGAGGCTAACTGTGAGAGTATAGTAGTGATGTTGGCTTTTTGTAGCAGGTTGTATTAAATGTGAATGTGTTAGGTTTCTATGTTCCAATCCTTAAAATTAGTCCAGTTAAGGCAACTTCTTCTCTACGAATAGGGCGGTTCAAAGTGGACCAAGGCTTTACTGATTTTTTTATTTAATTTATTTGCGGGGGGGGGGCTCTCGTTCCACATGGATTGTCAGCCATGAGCTATTTCTTTTTTTGAGGGGAAGGCTTGTGTCATGTGGTGTTAATATGGCAGCGCCTCGGGGGCGGGGTGGCCGAATAGGCTAAAGCGTGTGCACAACACCGCTAGTTGCCTGGCAACCGGATAACAGAGATTTGAGATGATATAAAAAGTAAGAGTTCGCGTCCCGGTGCCGAGGGGATTTTAAATTCCCCGCCCTCACCCCCGGTCCGGGAAAATCCCGTATAGCCTAAAAGGTGAGGTAGGGAAGAACAAAAAAAAAAAAAAAAAATATGGCAGCGCCTCTATGCACTATCCATGTTCAGGCAAGGTAACTACGAACCAGGCTTCCTTCCACTTATGGAGGAAAAAAACAAGACTTCAGCAGATCTCTACCTTAATCTTCCAAACGCGTTACTGATATTAAACGCCAGTAGAACCGATTGAGCGAGTCTCAAAATTCTTGAAATGAGCGAGTAGAGAAAAATTTTGTACTCGAAAAAAAAAAATAAATGCAGGATTTGCATAATGCATGTGTAGTTTGTTTGTTTATTTAGACCTTAAGGCGTAAAACCCTAGGGTCATCAACGCCTGTGAGTCGGTTATATTTGTAAACTCTTTAGAGGAGAATTAATAATTAATAATTAATAATAGGTAGAGTAATAAATATAAAAGATATTTAAAAACATATAACAGATGAAATATATTTAAATAAATATAAAAAAAAGGAAGAACAATAAAATAAAAATTATATTTATTTTCATATTTTATTTAATAGCCTATGTATTTTAAGAAATTTTATCACTGTTTTTATGTTTGATTCGTTGTGGCTTAATACTGCTGATATATTCGGTTTTAGAGATAATCGATTTAGGCTTGAATTATAATAAGTGCATTCCTGGAAAATATGATTGACTGTGAGAACGCTGTTGCAGTGCTGGTGGCAATTTGGTAGTGGCTGCTTAGTGACGAGATGTACATTGGTTAGGTTCGTGTGTCCTATTCTTAACCTGGCCACGGCGACTTCCTCTCTACGATTAGGGCGACTTGATGTATGCATGCATAGTGTTTAATATTACAAATTATATTCATACAAAATATTAATATATTATGAAATTAATATAATCTTCAAGTCCCACAAAATCATCTCTGTGTATATGTGAACATTTTTGTCGAAAAATGAAAAGTCTTTCGAAACGTAGGAACTATAGAATTTTTAAAGAAGAAAATGATACGATTGTCAGCAACAAGTAATGCACCGAAACTTTGGTTTGCAAATAGTCCGTGGTACAGGCCCCTTTTTTTATCAAATTATTAACATCCGGCTGGAACTTAGTAAATAGCTTCATCTCATCGTAACCTACAAATATTTTATTTACGAAAATTCTCGGAATTGGGGCGTTTTCAATCTGGAGGTCGGCAAACTTTTCCCATTTAATTAGGTACTAATTACAGAACCAGCAGTCTGTGCCCTATGCCTGGAAGGCCATCCAGCCAACTACAAAGGCTGCCAAATTTATAAAAATCTTAAAGCGAGATATATGAAACCCAGGGACCCTGATGATACACCTAAACCAAGAAGAGGACCCGCTAAAATTGTGAACTCTAAGGTTTCTTTTGCCAAGCTACTTGGGGTAGAGACCCGACTAATGTATGTGAGGCCCTGCCGCAAGAACAAACTCAACCCCAATCTCAATATCCTATCCCACCTAATGTACCTAATCAACAACAACCTCACCAACATCAAATCCAATATGTTCCTCCACCGCCTAATGCTACAGATCTAACCAGCTTATTGACATCCTTTCTTTCAGAATTTAAATCCCTTGTTACCCCACTGATATCACTTCTCACTAACCTAGTATCTCACCTTATCCCTCCTTTAAAAAATCCTTAAATGACTTCCATCAAACCCATATCCATTCTCCTTTGGAATGCGAATGGTGTTAGAAATCACATACACGAACTAACAGCCTTACTACAAGACAAGAACATAGACGTAGCCCTAATAACGGAAACTCGACTGACTAAAAAACAGCTCCTAAAAATACCACAATACATAACTTACCGTACCGACCATCCTGACGGTAGAGCACATGCCGGTACTGCAGTCATTGTGCACCAATCCCTCTCCCATCACCTACTCCCACTGCCTACACACGATTTCCTACAATCCACCGCAGTCGTAATCAAAACCTTCTCCTTTCCTATTACCGTTGCATCAGCGTATTGCCCTCCAAACCAATCCATCTCCAATATCCAATTTAGTTCCTTCCTCATTTCCTTAGGACATCATTTCATCTTGGGTGCAGACTTAAACGCCAAGCATCAACAATGGGGTTCAAGAACCACGAATTCTCGTGGTCGAACATTGCTGTCTGTACTCAATTCCCAAAATTTTACCCTTATTCCACCCAACTCACCTACCTACTGGCCCACTGATCCTAACCGTAATCCCGATATCCTCGATTTCTTTATCCATAATGGTTTAGGTGCTCTCAACCATTCCGTTGCCCGTCTTGACGAGCTTTCCTCAGACCACAGCCCATTAATACTCCAAGTATCACTAGCTCCTATTCCTAAACCCTCTCCTCCGTCCTTCATCAGAGGCCCAGTTAACTGGAAACTCTTTCATCAAATCCTCTCCGATAAAATTGACCTCAGAGTAACCCTGAAAACCTCTGAAGACCTGGACAATGCAGTACATTCCTTCACTACCAAAATTCAAGAAGCAGTCTGGACTGCTTCCTCCCCTGATCACTCTTCAAAAATCCTTAAGAAACATAATTTACCTCAACACCTCCTTGACCTAATCCACATAAAACGCCGTGCCAGATTATTATGGCAACGTACCAGACATCCAGCCGACCGCCACTCCTACAATTATCACTGTAAAAAATTAAAAAAAGAATTAGCCACCTTCAGATCCCAATCATTCAATTCCTACCTCCCCACACTCTCTGCTCATGATAATTCCCTTTGGAATATCACCAGAAAAATCCTCAAATCCCATCATATTTCCCACCCTCTTCGACGAGATGATGGCTCCTGGGCAGCATCTGATGAAGATAAAGCCGAGGAATTTGCCAAACACCTTTCCTATACTTTCGCTCCTCATCCAGAATCCCATCCCAGCCACACAGTAAAAGTAGAAGAATCCCTCTCAATACCTATCCCACTCTCCTTACCACCTAAAGCTGTTAATCCCTCTGAGGTCAAATACCTTTTACGGAAAATCACACCTCGCAAATCTCCTGGATATGACCTTCTAACCCCACAGATCCTTCGCCAACTTCCATCTAAAGCCATCATATTTCTTACATATATATACAATTGCATCCTACGAACTACCCACTTCCCTCTTTTATGGAAACATTCCACCATCGTCCTCTTCTTGAAACCAGGCAAACCTTCCAACAATACAGCATCCTATAGACCAATTAGCCTACTCCCAATCCTCTCAAAAATTTTTGAAAAGATCCTACTGAAACGAATCCTACCTATAATTGAATCCTATAACCTTCCTACTCATCAATTCGGATTTCGTTCCCAACATTCCACTGTCCAGCAAGGACTCCGAGTTGTTGACCATATATCCTCAATCCTAGAAAGTAAGCAGTATTGCTCGGGTGCATTTCTGGACATAGCGCAAGCTTTTGACCGGGTATGGCACGCCGGATTACTCTTCAAGCTTAAAATCCATCTACCACAGTCCTTATACCTAGTACTCCGATCCTATCTTTCCGACCGCTCCTTCCGAGTTCGCTGTGGCACCGAATTCTCCGACTGTTACTCAATTGAGGCTGGCGTTCCTCAAGGCAGCGTCTTGGGCCCCATCCTTTACATTCTCTTTACCGCTGATATTCCTGTCCATCCCGATACCCTCCTGGCAACTTTCGCTGATGACACTGCTATCCTTTCTTCCAACTCAGATCCTGAAACAGCGTCCGCAAACTTACAAAGGCACCTCTTCCTGATTGAACACTGGTGTAAGAAATCGCGCATTAAGGTAAACGAATCTAAATGTAAACACATTACCTTCACCCTTCGGCGTAATACCTGCCCACCAGTTTATTTTAACTCCATCCAGCTTCCTTTCTCAGATACAGCCCGGTATCTTGGCTTTCTCTTAGACAGACGACTAACATGGAATCCACATACTCGACTTAAAAGACAGGAACTTAACAGACGATATGGCCAGCTATATAGACTACTGAATAGAAAATCTAAACTTTCTGGTGAAAACAAATTACTGATCTACAAGACAATACTGAAACCCATCTGGACTTACGGACTAGAACTATGGGGAACAGCCAAATTTTCTAACATCAAACGCATTCAATCCTTTCAGTCTAAAGTCCTCCGTACAATAGTCAATGCTCCCTTCTATGTAACCAATAAAACCCTACATCATGACCTTAATATCCCATTTATTCTTGATCTTATCCCAGCCAAATTTTCCAAATTTCACCAGAACCTTTCTCATCACCCAAATCCCGTTGTACAATCCCTATCAAGCACCACCCATCCCTACAATCCCCTTCGTAGGTTAAAGCGGCAGTGGCCACGAGACCTTTTGTAAATATGGATATTTTGGAGTTCTAGCAATGGCCAGATTCTCCACTCAAGTCATGAGTGTCTGTGGCTGTAGCGCTCTTACTCATCCTCCGCTGGTTTAAAATACCAGTGAAGTGGCTGAGGGAGAAGCGTAGGGATCTCCTAAGCCTCCCTTTTCCCTCCACATGTGGAGGGGACAGGATTGGTTCGGAGATCACCTGGCAAATTGTAGATAATGTATGTTTTATATAAGGTGTTTGTTTTACTTTTATTTCTATTTTTATTTACTTATGTGTATATATATTATTTTTTTTTCTTTACTCTTTTGTTCTTTCTTCTTATTCTTTTGTTATTACTTTATTTATTTATATTTTTGTATATACGGTATGAATGCAATCTCTGAACTCTATTATAAGTGTCCTTAACTGTGACAAATTGTAATATTTCTGAATAAAGTGTTTTTTAATAATAATTAGGTACTAAAAACTTGTAAAAACCCATTTCCTTTCAACTTGAATCGAAAGATAACTTGAGCACAAAGCCGAGAAAAAAAGTGGCCTTCAAAAATATTGAGCCGTTTGGTCTATATAACCTCGTTATTTTGACGATTTGGGGTTGTAGGTCACGCCAAACGGCTCAATATTTTTTAAGGCCACCTTTTTCCTCGACTTTGTACTCAAGTTATCTTACAAGGAGGAATAATAAAGGAGGAAAGGCATTATTGGAAAATTTATGAAACAGAAAATATTCTTCAAAAACACGAGTATTGTTCCGAGATTCCGAGTCCGGTAATCCACTCAGATCATTTTTAATGGATATAAAACGAGAGAATATTGATTAAACCCTTCGCTCATTTAATAATATAGGACCAATTCCATTATACACCCAACCACATGAGTCGGAAATCGATTCAAAGACATACGCCGGTAACACAAGGGAATGGTAGCAATCAACAAGAGAGCCGTAGCGACGGACGGAATGACATAGTGGACAGATAATAGTGATAAATTTACAGAGATATTAACAAAGACAGGCTAATCCTCGGATCAAGCTCTGCGGTGATGTTTATGTGGTGTCCCCGTTGGGCCGTCACCTCCTATACTGTCATCTAGATCGTGCTGGGGGACGAGGGTGGTAGTGAGGCCAGTCTCTAAGGGATGGCCAACCCTAAAGGGGAGTTAGAGGGACACTATTAACTGATTTTTTTTTCCACACACAATTTTGTCAATGCCCTATCTTTTTTCTTAGTATACTATAAAATCCATCAATGGAAAAATTAATGTTAATATTTCCATATTTTTCTACGATGAGATCGTTGATGATCGCTAAAGGCGAGTAAAAACAAATTAGTAGGCGTTATATCTATCAGCAATAAATGAAATGAAACAATTAATTATAAAAAATAAAATAAAAAAATGTTTGGCCTGTAAAGCTATTCGATTTGCATATACCAGCATATTGGTAGCCCACCTGTCATGTTCATTGATATATGTTACAATAACTTGCTTCGCACTCGATGTTCACTATTTGGAAACAAGCACTCGATGGTAAATATATTAGGTTATCCGGATATTAATGAAATTTTACGGTTTTAAAATAAAATAAATGAAACGAATCTATTTTTATTAACTAAAAACATGCTTGATTACTATCAATTGGTAATTGCAATTATATGGCAACGTTTCCATATAATAGAATTTAAAAAAAAATGAATTTTTTAGCAATTTTGGATCAATAAAATTTTAATCTTTTAACAAGTAGCTTAGATGTCTAAAATATTAGTCGGTAGGTGAGAAGTTTGGAGGGCAAGGCGGAAACGGTTTGTTTCTATTTCAGAAAAAAAAGCGAAACTTTTTAACGATGATTATTTTTTTACCGTCGTTTATTGCATGAGAAACTCAAGTTTCATGTTTTTTTTTTACTTTTCTACGTGCAATTGCGTTAACGTGACCAACGATGGGCGATTTTCTAGCTAAGACTTTCTCATCTTCTTTTTGAACAGTTTTTCTGGGATTTTCTTCGACCGAAACTCGCAAAACAGCGTCATCAAGGGAAGAAGTCCTATCTTGACCACTTTTATCTTTAAGGCTGAGGTCTCCCTCTCGAAATTTTTTAAACCATCGTTGAACTCTGGACCGATACACACTGCCATCGTTAAAGCTGTTAAATCAATTTTTTTTGGCATGTTATCAATACTAATGTTATGTTTTGATTGTTTAAACAATATTAAGTTTTGACCCACTAGTACAATTGTGTACTTTTGTCGCACGTGGTTTAGATTATAATTTAGTATAAAATGTTGGAATATTTACTTCACATTTCTATTAAAAAAAAACACAAAATATCAATTCATATTCGAACTATTTTTTTTTTTTTTTTAGAAAAGCTATTGCTTCCAGGTTCTAACCAGAGTTACAAAGGATGATAAACATGTTTTTATTTTTTCTAATTTTAAATCGTTAAAAGAAAAAAAAACAAAACATAATTCTTTATCCTGATATATCGGAAGCTTAAGTAAAGTATTTCGGGTATTGTGATATTTTCCCGAAATACCAGAAGGTTGGAATAAGAGAAAATATCCGCACGGAAATCCGATGACCAGACGTCATGGGTAACATATTGCCCGAGGGCCCAATTTGAATTCATAGCAAAACCTCCTTTTCCACCTTACGTACAACCAACAACTTCTAAACGCTTCGTCCTGATCTATCGTTCTTCTTAGCTCTTAGTGATCCTCAGGATATGTTTGGTGTTGGTATATATATTGAGAGAGAGATGATTCCAATTAAGCTTAAGTCCACTTTCAATAGATTAGAATAGAATTATTAATATATAATGTACAGGGCTTTTCGTAAGTTAAGGAGAATACTTAAAGGAGTGATAGCAGACTTCAGCAGCTACATAAAAGTCTATATAAACAATGTTCCGAAATTCAGCAGAAAAATAAGAAATTTAAGTTTTTTTTTTTTAAAGTGACACGTCTTCGTTGAACAGGAAGCGGTAGCGAACAGAATATTTAATTGAGACAGCTAATAAATACTGCATAGTAAACTAGATAAGATGTACTTTATGCGCAAGTAAGATTTGCTAATTTGCTAAAACCATTCAATGAGAGCTTTTCTTGAAGCATTGATTATTGGCGATTATTTCGTATCACCCTCCAACTCGAGTGCAGTTGAAAATTATAAACTTCCTTACTTAAATTTTATATTAATAACGTTGAGTTTTATTATGGAATAAGTTGAGATTCACCGCTAGTTATATAAACAAAATATGTGATTTGACATTCTTTCACAGCAAAATACTTAGGTTTTCAGCGATAATAACAATGAATTATAAAAAAGCTTATTTATTTCTATGACCTGGTATGTATTGTAGTAAATTTATCGAAAGAGATATTGAAGCATTATGAAAGATCCCACATCCCGTAGGGTTGACATTTTTTTCATCTTCTTACAAGAAGAAGTAGAGGACATCGGTACCTATTTAAAGTTACAACCTATTATCATTAGTTAATGTTTCTGAAAAAATAAATCCAACAGTTACTTAAATTTTGTTCATGAAAATATAACTGTGATAATTATGAACGTGTAATTGGTCGCTTAATTCAATAAGGATCTTGTTAACATTTTTTTATCTAACCCTCTTTATTGAGAAATATTGCATTCCGTTTCAATTAAAGATAATTATAGTAAATATTAAAGATTACATTCACACTATATTTAAAGAAAATATATATAAATAAATAAACTAATAGTAATTTAATATTTGTATCAATAAGAACAAAAGAATATTGCATAAAGAAAGTAATGAACTTCTAAAAGTTAAATATACAACTCACACACTTTTATAACCAGTATAACCAGGCAAAACAATTAAAAAAGTCCATTGATAAACATATTGATAAACGCGACTCGAACCTTTTACCGTCGAGCTCTTAAGACTCAAGCTTTGGCCGGGTCGGGAAAGCTCGAGCCTTTTTGACCGAGTATTAAAAGCCAGTGGAGATAATTAAGATCACAGGTGTAACGGTGATATTCACTATAGTCGAAACATAGCTTTTGCATTTATGTTTCCGTATACCCTAGTATAAATTTCCATTATTTAACCTTATGAACATTTTTTCTATTTTCAATATATTTTTTTTAAATTGTGCTTTCACAGGAACAGTTACAGTTAGTATATTTAGACTTGTATTGTGTATTTTATTGTATATGATAAATATAATTCAGAAAACTAATATTTAATTAGAAATTTATCATGAGCGGAATATATTAACATAAAATACATTTTTTGTTCAAAATAAGATAAATATTTACTCAAGAAATTACTTTCAGAAGCTAGTATTCGAAGAAAAGAATCATTTGTCAAGAAAAATTATCCCTTTCTCATAACTTAGAGTTAAGACAGTTATCCTGGTGAAATTGTATTCTGAAAACCTTTATACAGTTATACAATAAACAAATGTTATGTGTGTATATTTTCTTTTATTCTTTTCCTTACGCGGCAACGCCACATAAAGACCATTTATTTGATTGACCTTGGGGCTGCATGCCCTAAAGGTACACCATATTAAGCTACAAGAGTTTTACTGGGAATCAATACAAGTTTTAACAAAATTAGAAAAAATGAAAAATAAATAGCCAACAATAAATTACTTGATTGACACTATAATTTTTTGGCAGTTGTGAATAAAAATTGCAATTTAAAAAAAATTACCTACTCTGCCCATCACTAGTCAGTAATTCAATATTTCTAATTAAATATAAAAACATTTGTTTATTGTAATTGTCGAATTATGGACATTTATTTTTGCAAGACCATTTCATAACTAATGTTTCTAACATTTAAAAATTTAACGAAGTTTGTAAAATTACTTCTAAGATAAATTATATAAAATTAATAATACTTAGTAAATTTAATAAAAAGTTCAGTTCGCACATAGTTTTTTTCATTAAGTTCTCGAATAATTTGTATTTATAATTTAAAAAAATACTTTTTATCGATTTTCCCTGTTTTATTTATCCTATAAAAAAAAGTGAAATATTTTTTCTACGTCAATATTTCTTTATTAAAACTGAAGCAGATATATAAAGCTTACATAGATCAGTTTCCAATCGAGCCAGCAACGATAGAAATGTAAACATGATTTTCGCTTCATTCAGTAAAAATAAAACTTGATTCTGTATACCGACCTTCTCTTCCATTTATACAAAACAGTTCAAGTATCTGCCAGATGTGAGTATCCTGCTGCCAAGATAAACTAGATGATATAAATAATACCCAGTATCTATACAGATTTTTATTACACAGAGTTTTATTGATGCTCATTTTTGGTCAGTGTTCATGACACGTATCTCAGGTATGTTCGTGTTTTTTTTCTGGTGGTATGAAATAAATTTCTGGTGGTTTGACACTATCCAATATTATTTTCCAGAACGCGTGCCTTTCATATACCTTTACCGATCACTAATGGCGTCGATGAAAAATTATCAATATGGAAAACTAATGTTTCTTTCAACATTATTGTCTAACAAACTTCAAGTAGAACTTATTAAATAATAATAATAATAAGGCTTAGCGAACCCGAAGGTTCGATGCCGACACCACCAATCGCTTGTTACACACCTCCCTCCACCGTTCGCCGTCCAAACCCAATCCCTTCAGATCGGCTTTAATACAATCTTCCCACCTTCGCTTCGGTCTACCCCTCGGACGCTTACCATTCGACACAGCAAATATTAACCTTGAACTTATTAAAAGTTTATTTTTTTATTTTCCACTAGTTGTTTTTTTTTCTTTCTTTTCTTGGATAACTCGAATCCTTTATCTATTAAACTAAGGAAGATTTTTGTCGATTTGCAAGTCTATAATTGAAGAGCCCCCTTTTCAATGGTAAAAATAAAACACCGATTCAAATAAAATAGAATATCCAGAATATAAAATAACTTTTTGGATAATAAACAACATTTATTGACCACTAACTTTGATAGACTAAGGTGTTTAAGTTATAGATAAAGTTTCTTTAGGCGAAATCATTCTCAGGAGGATGGTACAGACCACTTTGGCCGCAAGAAGTCCGAACATCATCCCGCACAGAGCCTGCTTGTACGTGGGTATGGCTTCCGAGTTTTCAGGGAGGCAGAAGAAGTCGGCGGTCATCAACTGAAACGGCTAAAATACGGAGTCCATGAATTGCATTTGTATTTTTTTTATTTATTTTAAATACAAAATAAAATAAAAATAACTATCAGGTAATGTATGTACCATTGTTCGAATTGTTCATTATACAATATTTTTCTTAGCTCTTGAGGAAAATTGTGTTTCGAAAAAAATAAGGTAATCGAAGGATAAGTTGAAGATATTTTGCCTCTTCATTCGAAAGGATATAATCCATTTAAATAAAGAATGATAGAGTATGTATGAAATATTCTTTATTTGTAATTTGCCAATAAAATTTAAACAAACGAAAATCGGATTAGAGCATGCAACTCAATGCTGGTGGAGTTTGATCCATTTCATCCTGTTTATTTTTTAATCTTTTTTTATATTTTAGTCTCTATTAGAAGGGCAATCTTTTTTATAAAATAAATCATTTTATAAATAATAAATCATCGCCGATTCTGGACTGATTCACTCGCGTTTTTTAAAATGTAAAATGGCCTTTGTTCCTCTAAAAAAGTTTTGTGCTAGTAAAATCTTAGATCAGTCTTGTAAAACTAAATATTTTTTTTCAACTGACTGCATGTTCAGATAGTATACTTAATAATTGTTATGTTATAGTTGCAGAAATTCATAATGTGAAAATTTGGTACAATAAGGCGATACTTGAATTGGCGAAGGGTTATAGCGGGACATTATGTTCTTAACCTGAATCCAATAGTCACAATCACTAGCGGATTCAGGATTTAATTTTGGGGAGGGGAGAGTTTCAGCCCGAATTTTTTTTCTCATAAAAATAACCATAATTACTTTGGAAAAAAAGAAAGAAACTAACTACTTATACTAACTACTGTTTAAGTGATTCCTAAAGTCCTATTAAATGTAATGACTAATGAATATTTTTTTCTATAAAACATGGTTTTATTTTACCATGATTTTTTCAATTATCGCCTAACGTCAATTTTCTGTCTCCTGGTGAATTTTTACTCGTTTATATTAATACTTCATAATGTTTATAATTTTAAATCGTTGTTGAAACTGTGTGCTACTTTTAATAAAAATGCCATCGAAATGATAAAATAGATAGCCACACAAATGGAGAGGCAAGAAAAAACGATAAGATAAGAAAGACAAAATGAAACAGGAAAATTAAGCATACAGGGAAACAAACAAAATAGATTACATGCGTATGTTTCTGTATAAAAGTTTTTTTATACTATTTAAATTAAATTTCTTTATTGAGTATTATAACAATCTGTCTGTTGGACATTGGTTATAGTGAGGTAGGATGACATTCACACCATATGTACAAAAAAATAAAATAAATAGAACAAAATAATAATCAAAAGTATATACAATAGACAATAAAATAAAATAACCTAAAAGATAAGAAAATTAAAACTAAGGAAAAAAAAACAAAAAAAAAAACACATGCATACCTATATACAATCAGGCGAGGGAACTCCAGGAGAACCCTGCGCTACTCTCCCAACCGCGTCACTGGTACTAAAGCCAGCGGAGATTGGTCGAGAGCACAATACTATTTAATTTAGATTATAATTCATTTCAATTAATTATAATTATAATATTAGATTATAACTTTTAATATTTTTTTTAATAATAATAATAATATGAAATTGATATTAAAATCAATCAATCATCAAAAAATATAAAAAATGTTACATATATTGTTACTATCGTTGTGTTACTACAAGCGTAAAAGTTACTTATGTTTGGGATATGATTCAATACAAGTCGATTGTTTCCAAAGTAAACTCTAATAGATTTTTTTTCCGGAAATCGAGATAATTGTCGATTCCCAAGTAAAATCACACAATGAATCCTGTTTTCTATGCATTTTTTTTTTCTTCAAAAATCTACCATAAAATGGTCTAAAAATAAGTTTATTTACAAGATCATTTTTATTTCACGAAATATAATGAAACTTGCGTTACTGAAATACTATTAAAGAAATTATTCGTCCAAAGTTTTTTTAAACTGTTTTATTCATATGGAAATGAATTAATTGTATTGTACTAATATAAACAAAAAAAATTTTTAATATTCTATCTAAAGTGGAATCCAATCGACACTTTTTATTAAAAAAGTGGCAAAAATTTAATTCTTTCCAAAAGCGGTCCAATTGAAGTTTCAATGTTTTTAATTGCTATTGTTGGAATCAGTGATTTTTGGAAATATGTGCACAAAGAAAGAATTTCTGGAATTGTTTCATATAAAATATTAGTTTTGATTTTACAATTACAATAGACAATATGCTTTTTAGCTTTGAATATTGTATGCTGTTATAATTGCAGTAGGTTTTTGTTATACAGGTTTATTGTTGTGCAGGTATATACAGCATACACCAGTATTACCACAGTTGCATGTGAGGGGGGAGGGAGGGATGGAAATAAATAATAAGTTTTGTGATTTTTTGTTGAATAATAAGCGTTAACGAAACTAACAAAAATGTTTAGTATAGGAAATTAAGAACTGCTTTATAGATAAATTAGACTTTATATAACAACAGAGTTTGTCATTTTTATATTCATTTAAAGGGAAATTTTAAGCAGCAAACTAGAAGTCCGTGGTATAGACGCCTTTTTATCGAATTATTAACATCCGCCTGAAACTTCGTAAATAGTTTCATCTCATCGTAATCAACAACTATTTTATTTATGAAAACTCTTGGAATCGGGGCGTTTTCAATCTGGAGGAGGGCAAACTTTGTCTATTTAATTAGATACTAAAAACCCATAAATATTCATTTGCTTTCTACTTGAACCGTAAGATAATTTTTCACAAAATCGAGAAAAGAGGTGGCCTTAAAAATATTGGACCATTTGGCGTGACCTACACCCCCAAAATTTCAAAATCACGAGGTTATATAGGACAAACGGCCCAATATATTTGTAGGCCACAATTTTTCTCGATTTTGTGATAAAATTACCTTACAATCCAAGTTTGCCCAGTTAGACATAGTTTGCCCCCCACCAGATTGAAAACGCCCCCAATTCCAAGAGATTTCATAAATAAAATAGTTGTAGGTTACGAAGAGACGAAACTATTTAGAAAGTTTCAGACGGATGTTAAAAATTTGATAAAAAGTGGTATGTACCACGCACTATAAACTAAGTTGTTAAAAAAAAAAATCATGGATTATTTAAGATTTTTTAATCACTCTCCAACTACACTATGTATACTATAGATAAATTGTTATTAATTTAGTTTTTTTAAGTAAATAACTTAAATAATAAGTAATTCGAAGGGGTAAAAATATTATATGATTTGATATCTTGTCACCTAAAAGTATCTCTGTTTTCAGCAAAAATTATTACAATAAATTATAGCAATGCTTCGATTTCTTTTTTTTTCTATTCCGTGATGTATTATAATCATTATATAAATAGGCAAACACAGAACGGTTCAGCCCCTTTTTCTTCTCTATTATTCAACAGATTTTCTTCCTTCTTTTTTTTTATCTAATAGCTATCGACGAGCTTTATTGTTATCAATAAATGAAAAGATGAAATAGTGTAAGTAAATAAAAATATAAATGTTAGTATGTTCAAAACAACTAATCTCCGAAAGTTTTCCACCGATTTCTTTGAAATTTTGATTTAACGTCGCAATAAGATTTAGGATTGTTTTTCTATACGTTTCATTATCATCAGACCTTTCTTTTCGAAATAGCAGTGCCAAAACGGCTGCAACGATTTTAATGAATTGGCACAAGTCTTTCTCTTGAACCTTTATAATTTATGTATATAAGATACTTTCCCGAAAAAATGCTGCATAAATTTTTATGATGAAATCTGTATTTTATTTGAGATTAACTCAAAAAGTACACATTATTTTATTGATAATACCAATATTTATTTGAAAGCTTCCTAAATTCTCTACAAAATAAAACATTTTTAGACCGAAATTGATAAGAATTATTTGCGAAATGAAAGAATTCGTAGCGGACGAAGAAGTAAAGTGGATTCAAATATTTTTTTAAAGAGGAACAAAGTTCAGGTTTGTATTTCGCACCTCGATAAATCCTCAAATACCAATTTTCACTGCAATCACAAAATAAAAATTTTTATCTCAAATTGTCATTAAAGCACTTGGCTTCAGTTTTTTTTTAATCTCAAAAGTTTTCATAATTACGACATGGCTCTACTTATTCACACGAAAATTGGCTTGCAATTAGGGCCCCATAATATACAAGAAATGGCAGAAACCAGAGGTCCGTAAATAAATTAGGCTTGGAGGTAATAAAAGCTTGTAAATATAAATGCATGAATAGATTTTTTTATTAACATTATTATTATATTTGTTTATTTAGAAATATTACATTCTGTTACATCAAGGACATTTATAATAGTGTTCAGAGAGCACACTCACACTCTATTTTATTAACAAAGTATTTTTTTTAAATTTATGAATTTCCAAATATTTATCATCTAATGTGCAAATAAAACACAGTGATTTTCTTCAGATCTCTATTATATGAAAATATATGTATTTATAAGTGACCAACTAAATGTTCTTTGACCTGATATTTACGTTTTCATTAAAACAATTCAAGCAATGAGCAGGTTTCTTTATTTTAAACGTGATTATTAGGTTTAGTCACTTATAAATAGCTTATTATGTTTGGTATCATCTCTTTAAATATTTCTCTTTACATACGGAACACGCTGTATATTTCAATGAACTAAACTAAGTCTTGCGTGTCGCGTAGGTAAAGGCAAATACATAATATAATATAATTTAAATGTAGTGATTGTTGGTTAGTGATCGTATTCAATGATGAAGTAAACTTACATTACACATAAACTGCATGCTATTTTTGGCCATTGGTACTTTGTCGGGAACTTCTGACGATGGCACCACTGGTGGAGGAATTTTGGCAACAGAGAAGTCTTTAATGTCAATTTTGTCTATTAGAGCTGATGTTGCTTTACCCACAGGGGCCAGCAACGTCTTGGCGAAGTTCAGCTCTTTCCTAAGAGCCATCCTCTTCTTGTAGCCTTTCTTCAAAACGCAGTCCCTTCAAAGAAGAAGCAATTAAATATTTACTTAGTTCATAAAGACCTGAAGCAATAACTACTGGAGCTAACATTCTCCTCCACAGAATTATTTTTCGTTTGTATGGGAAATAAAATAAATAAGTCTATCAAGAGATTTTTGAAATATATGCCCATCTTTTACAACACACTCACTGTTTCACCTGTCTCTGAAAATAGCCTTTATTTATGCACTAATATTACAATTTCAAAAGCAAACAAAACAAAATAAAACTATTTTTTTTTTTTACATTATTGTAATTTATACAAAACTTTGTACTATCTTGCATAGGCCTTCCCTTAAGGGAAATAGTCTTTAACACTTCCCTGGGTGACAAGCCCTACTGTGAAGTGGGATTCGTGACCTTTAACCATTTTTAACCACCTGTGTCTAATAATGATTAAACATTCTTTTTTCATACAGATAAAGAGAATACATCAGAAGCAACATACTGACATACTGACAGCAACACATAAGAAGGTTGTAAGAAAAAAACAGAGGAGTAAAATTTGAAAAAAAAAAAGAAGGAACTATCAAATTATCAAATACACTAGGATAAATAATTAATAGAGAAGACTGATCCACTAACGATATCAGGAGAATTGGTGAAGGACGAAAAGAAACGGCAATGTACAACGGTATCCTTTGGAGCTCGAATACACAGCCCAGTACAAAGAGGGTATATTAGGGCCTTTTACGACATAACCCTCTGAGACAAGGGTCATCAACGCAAGACACCGGAAAAGACTGTTAGAAGTAGAAGCGGACTTTCGGAGAAGGACACCCAGAAAATCCAAAAGAGAAAAAATTAAAAAATTCTGGAGCTGTTTGAGATGAAAACACCCCATCAAATAATGAAAAGAAAATGTTATACTGGTTTGGAAAAGTTAAAATATTGACGATAGAAGGATTACCAAAGTTATACATGGAACTGGAAGTAGAAGGGAGAAGGAAAAAAGAAGTAAAATGGAAAGATGCGGTGGAGGAAAACCTGGCGGGGCATGGTATCAGAGGAGAACAAGCCTTAGATAGAGAAGGATGGAATGATATCTTATATGATATTTTTGTCAAGGATAACCACAGTAATGGAAAATTCCTTATTTAAAAACATACTCTCTAATAGTTATTATTACCTCAGTACAACATATGTGTCCAAATCAATGCAACCTTGTTTCATCCATTGCAGAAATTGCTCTGGAGGCACAACCAACCGTTTGCTGTTAATTTTTTCAGCTTCCTTCTTTAAGAACTGAATGGCCCCTTGCCTTTGATCTTCGTAGCATTTCTGTGGAATTAATAAAATTTGTAATTGCGTAAGTCAATATAGAAAACAATCATTTCAATTTATATTTTCATAATACATTCAGAATATTGCAACCAAAGCTTACAGTTATTAATTTTAGGTTTTATATTAATAATAGAAAGATAGAATAAAAATAGAAATAGAAAGATAGAAAATAAAAATAGAAAGACGTTTCCAACTACAGAGGTATTACTGTTACCAGCTCGCTGAGTAGATTATACGGCCGGATAATTAAAAGCAGAATTGAAAATGATTTAAAGGAAGAGATCAGCGAGGAACAGGCGGGTTTTCGAGCTGGAAGATCATGCACTGATCACATTTTTAGTCTCTCACAACTTATAGAAAAGAGGATGGCCCACGACCGTGAACTCCATATGATATTTGTAGATTTACACAAGGCCTATGATTCAGTACCTCTAGCGAAATTGTGGAAAGCTTTGGAAGCCACATCTATTAAGAGATACCTCATAAGAGCAATTCAAGAGCTCTATAAAAATATAAAGGGGGCTATAAAAATAGGAGATAGAGTGTCTAGAAGCTTCTTCATTAACAAAGGATTGAAACAGGGCTGCTGCCTTTCATCCCTGATTTTCAACATTTACATAGAACAAGCCCTTAAAAACTGGAAAAGATCGTGCTGTGGAATGGGTGTTCAAATCGGGAATGATGTCATCTACAATTTGCAGTATGCCGATGATCAAGTCATAATCGCATCGGATCCGGATGATGTTAGCTATATGATGAGGAAGTTGCTAGACACGTATTCCAGATGGGGTCTGAAAATCAGTGAAAGTAAAACAGAGTATTTGGTTTTCAACGCTCCAAATTTGCCCTTTGAAATTGATGACTGGACGCTAAATGTCAGCCAGCAGTTCAAGTACCTCGGATAATGGTTATCTTCAAAGGGTGGTAGTGAGGTTGATATCGAACCTAAAATAAATAATGGGAAAAGAATAATAAGTTCGATAAATTCAACCCTATGGAATAAAGAAATAAGATTAGAAACTAAAAAGAAGATATACCATTCCTTTGTAGAAAGCGTAGTCACTTACGGATCAGAAGTCTGGACACTGACAAAAAAGTTGGAAAATAAGTTGCTTTCCATGGAAATGGATTTCTGGAGAAGAAGCTGTGGCATGTCCAGAATCGAGCGGATCCCAAACGCAGCTATTAGAGACAAGGTCGGATGTCAAAAGAACATCCTTCACCTGATCGGGACCAAACGGCTAAAGTGGTATGGCCACTTAATGCGGATGGATGAGAGCCGCTGGCCAAGGAAAATTTATAACTATATGCCACCTGAAAGAAGAAAGCGTGGAAGGCCAAAGAAGAAATGGACAGAGGACGTGGAGGAAAGCATGGCAGCCAGAGGGCTTCGTGAGGGAGATTGGATGGACAGGGAGCAGTGGCTTTTTGGTGTTGGGGATATGACTCCTTAAGTTGTATAAAACCCAAATAAAAAAAAAAAAAAATATTTATAATCAAAAATGTATTTTTTTCTCCCCAAATATATTTTAACAACGCTAAAATCTCAACATCAAATTTGATTAGATATTTAGGTTTTTACCTGGACAAAAGACTTACTTGGAGGACTCACATCAGACAAAAACGAATTGACTTAAAGAGACCATATAGTCTTTTATCCAGATTACTTGACAGAAGTTCAAAATAATTTTTAACTAACCCTTTATAAAGTTTTACTTAAACCAATTTGTTCTTACAACATAGAACTGCGGAGTTTTGCTACAACTTCCAACATTAAAAAAATTCAGTCCTACCAGTAAAAAGTGTTGGCGAAGGATAGTTGACACACCGTTTTATGTCGTAAATGATATAGGACATAAAGATTAAACGTACCAGTAATTTTAGCCACTGCAGAAGTAAACTAAAATAACTTTCACCTAAGAACTCCTAGAGCCCATCCCGACAATTACGTAGGCGTTGGACAAGAGACCTGCTGATCTGATCTATAGTTCGGACGTTAAGGAAAGTTGTGAAGCTGCCAAAAAATTTGCTCATTGCAAAGAACTTTACAGATTGCAAATTTAATTTAATGTTTAATATTTTCGTTTGGTTAATAAATAAATAATTATAAATAGTCATAAAAACTACTAACAGTACTCTTATACGTGCTAGTACTCGTATACTAACAGAATAATGGATATTGGCTTCTAAACTTATCAGATAGTGAACACATTGTTGATATTATATATAGACAATATATCTTATATATAGACGGTAAAATAATGTTGTAAAGTATAATAAAATATTACAATCATATTGTTGAATCTAACGCATGCGTATTGATCATTAGTCATCATCAACTGAAGGAAACCTCCTGTGATGATGGTCCTATATACTAAACCAGGTACAACCTGCAACATGAATGAAATATTTTATATATTTTGAAAAAAAATATTATAGGGTTAAAATAAATATTTAAAAAAAGTTATAAAAAAATTCGAAATACCAAGCTAACAGAAGCCTGAGTAGAATATCAGAAAGTATTATGTGAATTGCATCCTTTTAACAGGATTTTTTTGTGTAACATATTACAATATGGAGTTGTTTATTCCTCAATATTCATACTTTCCTCAATAGCGTGTGGAATCGATATCATATTGTAAATTAGATAAAATCGAAAATATATAAAATGAGCTTAATTAAAAAAAAAACTAAATAGATTGAATCAATGAGAGAATTTTCTGCTTAAAACGTTGTTAAAGGCCCTTATGGATAATAGAGTATTACAGAAAAAAAATAATAACATCTAAACAGGAAAATTGATACATTAAATAAATAAATAAATAAAATACCTTAAGTAAACAAACCATATATACAAAATCAAGCTAATGAGACTATTTACAATATATTAAAACTAAGTACAATATAAATGAAAAAAAAAATAATCGCTGTTCAGCTAAAATAATGAAGAAATATAAACATAAACATAACAAAGAAATTTTCAAAAGAAATAAATTTAACAAGCCTCCTATAAATGGTAATTATATATATATATTTTTTATGTGGGAATCTTATCCGGAATAATAATGAAGAATAAATTCAGAATTGTTTCAATCACTGTTATCCCTAATGACCGATTTGGGTTAGGGGAAAAAGGGAAATTAAAAAGAAATATGTTGCTTAGACCAAATTTTGTTTTTTTTTTCCATCCCAACTAGTACCAGTAGCGTAGAAGGGAAATCGTTATTCGAGTGTTGAAAAATTCATCTACCTCAGATTCATTATAATCTCAATTAATTATTCATGGTCAAAAATAAATCACCGTATAAAAACTGCATTCAGAGCATTTAAATGTATTTCAAAGGTAATAATTATTTTAAGAAGACAAGAAATCTTAGATCAAAGGTATACTGATATACAGTTTCGAGACCTGGACGGTACCTCTGCCTTAGAAAGAAGTATTGAAAAATTTGATAGGAAAATCCACCGCACGGTCGATATTGGATCAGAGTACTACCGAAGGAAAAGGACCGATAAATACCTGCTTACAGAAACTGTACAATCAATATCTCAAGATATGAAGGCTAATAAGGAAATCGCTATAGAACAAGGAATGCCTTAATTGTCACCAAGAGTCTACAAGAAAGACCACCAACCAAACAAATAGATCGAATCAACAAAGATGCTACATAGGTGCATGCAGAAAACTGGAGAGCAATAATTCAGGATGTAGAAAGATATCTAAGCTAACAGAAAAAAGAAATTAATTTACTGATATGTATGGTATTACTTTTTTTCTTGTACTGTCAAAAAGTTTTTTTTTTTTAAGTTGTGGGATATATCTTACTATTGGTTTGTAGTTAATCCTCACATGACAGTTTTCATGCGCTGTTTTTCCGTTTGGGTCCATCATAGCCAAGTATTCTGTAAAAAAAGTCAAACATACTACAGCTACATGTTCATCTATGACTATATTTTATTATATTCTATACATCTAACATGTAATAATAGATGATGCAACTTAATCCATCTTTTACTGATTTTTTGCATTAGACAGTTAGAATTCTGTTCTTCCTTTAAAAAAGTGTTAGGCTGTAAATTTCAAGTATAAATGGTCTCGAAACCATCATTTCGAAAAAAACATCATTTACCAAAACCATCATTTCGGTATTCTAGAAGCTATAATGGTGGGGATGAATAGAAAATACATATTCATTTATAAATAAATTATAAAATCAGATCCTTCTATTTTCAGGACGTGAGGCTCGTGAACGCTTGGGAACCCACCCGGATACAATTATTCCTCTGCCTTGAACTTACGTATCAATCTTACTACTAATAGGATCAGCTATCGATTTTGTCTTTCGGATACGGAACTTATTAGTTGGACTTAGGAGCGCCATCGTGTTTTCATCTAGTACAGGGGTCTCCAAACTGTTTGGTGCGCGGGCCTCATTGAGGCCTCCTCCAAGTCTCGTGGGCCATTGCTTCTATTGAAAAAGAAAATATTGTTCTATAAATGACAAGAGAAAAAAACCCATGCAATAATTGTAGTAATCTCATGAGTGAGTAATTCGCTAAAAAATTATATTTTTTAAAAGTTTTACCAAGTAAGCAAAAAAACTTTCGCAGGCCGATAGGAGGTGCTTGCGGGCCGTAGTTTGGAAACCCCTGATGTAGTAGATCAGAGTTTCAATCACGATAGGTATTTTTTAGGCCATGCCGCTCAAAACACCGTCACGGTTACAAAGGTTCATATTATTTGTGGGCGGGGTGGCTGAATGGGCTAAGGCGTGTGCACAACACCACCGTTGCCCGGCAACCTGATATAAGATTAATGATATAAAAATAGTAACGAATTCGCGTCCCGGTGCCAAGGCGTCTTTTAAATCCCCGCCCTCACCCTCTGGCCCGGGAAAATCCCGTATAACCTTAACGGTGAGGAAGGGGAGGACCCAAAAAAAAAAAAAAAAAAAAAAAAAATGGTCATATTATATACACGTATTTTTACCAGTCCTGGTCTTGGTCTTGCAACAGTTAGGCGGCCTTGGTCTTGGTCTTGGAAAGAGCGAGACCAAGAACAATTTTGGGCAACACTATAAGCTATCGAGTAAACATTATTTCAACACATTATGTATATGATTGCTGATCGCACCCCTCGGAATATTTCTCCTCCATAAAATAAATATAGATTATAGACATAATTAGCACATGTTATTTTGAAATATATATTTTAATATGTTCGGAGATGAATTGCTGTTTTGTAGGCTATGTTAAATGACAAATGGTAAGGATAGCAAATACGGTAACCACAGTAAATAATATGACTGGAAATCCCGATTAATTATCATCTAAGAATATTTTAAAAGTGAAACGGTAAGAAAACTATATGGTGTATCCGAGACCGGGCGGAACAAATTGTTACTTTTACAAGTCGTCACTTTTGTTGAAGCAGTTCCCTCAATAAAGTTGGTCCGAATCGATAGCTGGTAGTGAATTCACAAAGGGACTGTGGCAAGTAAGATTTCCAAACGGCCTAGTGTCAGCCCTTCAAGAGCCGGCAACTTCTGCCTTTGAGGATTTGTTTGGAAACTCCCAAGCCTACTCTGGATTCTACTCTGGAGTCCACCTTTCCCTCTAAACTAATTATCAGTTATCTTATTCACAACTTTTCATCTTAAAGACATGAATGGCTGAATAAATTAGGCAATGATAAAATATTAATGTTACTGTTTTTAATTTTAGCATAATTGAAATTTAAAACAGCAAAATTTTAGTAATGAAATTTAGAAACTATTTAATTAATTAGGTATAAATAGAAAATTAATATGTTTAAATAAAAATGTGGTGCAATGCGCTCTTTAACACAACTTTCACTTGTGGTACGGTGACTTACAGTGGAAACAGGTATTTTCATAAGTGAAAGTAAAAATTAAATACGGTAAAACATATTGCTACTGTTAGTGTAAAATGTTATATTTGCAAAATCATGTTACTTATTAATTCTATTTTTGCTAAAGGTGACACTTTGTAGTATGTATAAGTAGTCTGCTATTATGGAAAATAGCAGAGGAGACTAACTATTCAATAATATAAAATAATTGCATATAAAAATTTTTATATTTATCATATTACTTTTGGAACATATTGCAAAACAAATATAAATATGAATTACAAAATGTATTATAGTATTAAGCTGCATAAGGAGAATTATATCACTTCAAATGATAATCTGAATTATTTCATCAATTATAAAATTTTGAAGGAATCAAAAACCATGAAAAGAGAAATGGTCTTTGCATAAATGTACTAAATGTTTAAAACGCTATATCTCATCACCGAACTGTCCGATATTGATGATTTTTTTTTTGTTTACTTTGAAGAAAATATATATTTCAATATTTGTAGCACTTGTGTACTTTTCAAATTATTCAAATAAATAAAATACTGAATTCATCGTAACATTTTTCGTAGCTTGTTCTCGAGAAAGTATGTTATATTGATAAATTTAAAAGGCTTCAAGGAGAGGACTTAAAAAAATATATAAAATCGTTACAGCCGTTTTGGAACTAGTCTACAGCGGCACACGTTTTGCGGCCGCCATTTTGAACGAAAAGACGGAAGGTAATGAAATGTATACAAAAACACTCCTGAATCAGATAGAAACCATTCTGTCAAAATTTCAAAGCAATCGGTAAAGAACTTCTACATTTTTTCTTATAAAGATTAATGATAAAAAATATTAATTACTTAATTAGTGAGTAAGATAATAAATATATTTAATGGTTGGAAAAAAAGGAAAAAGAGAAAAAAAAAAAACTGCTTACCATTAATATCTGGATCACCCATTGTCAGGTCGCTGGATGGTAGATGAGTGCAATCTTTTTGTGATTTTTTTCCTTCTTTTTTCCTTCTCGTTATTTTTTTTCACCCTTTTGTATTGCTATTTATCAGTTGGGCAGATGTTTTGAGGCTGTAACAGAACAGACAAAAGGTTGCTAACTTTTCAGATGAGAGATTAGAAGCGCACACTAATAAACCCTCGGTGAGAATTGGAGCCGGCCTAAGTGACTACAATGGCCAACTTTTTTAATAATGGCCGCAACACAGGATTAGTTTTTTATTCGTTTTCTTCCGTTGGAAAATGTTTCAAAAATATTCTTTTCAATGCGGAAACTTAGCGATCACTATCGACATAGGTAAATTAAAAATTACAAAAGCCCCATAAAACAAAAAATTCGTAGATGTATAATTATTAAATGAGAGAAAAGAGGACTAAGGAATGAGTCGTTTATTTAAGAAAAGTCAAGCATCTCACTAAAAAATTATCTATGTCCCAAATGAATTTTAGTGGCATCAGTCGAAAAATAAAGAAATTAATAATGTGCCATGGTTCTAAGTACAGGCAAATTTTGAACGCAATTGGTTTGAAAAAATTCTAACTGCTGTACCATGCAGCTGTACTTGATTTATGGTTAATTTAATGGGAGTTAGGAATGAAATTATATCATATATTATTACTAAAAATCTGTTCTATTTGTATAACATTTTCGAATACATTATTAAAGAAAAGAAATATGTGATGTTTTCACAATTTTTAGCAAATAAAACGCGAATATCTATATTATTCTAAAATTTTAGAAGATATAAAAAACGTATTGTGCAGAGAAATAAATTTACATTATTACATGTATTATGTTTTAGCAATGCATATATCATAAAGTTTTCTCTAACATTGCTTTCTATAAAAAACATATTTTTGTGCTTTATAATTTTAAAGTAGAGTATTGCTCCTGGAATCAATAACTTTTATTTAATTCAATATAAAAATGATAAAATCATTTAATACATCATTTTGTCAAAGGCGGGAAATGCTCGTTATGTTTTTGTGACAAATTACTTAGCTCGCGCATCTTGTCCCGGAATTTAAAGACTAGAATCTATAAAACCATTATACTACCTACAGTTCTTTATGGGTGCGAAACGTGGCCGCTTAAATTAAGAGATGTGTAACGTCTCAAGGTTTTTGAAAATAAAGTATTGCGTAGAATATTCGGACCGAGGAAAGATAAGTTGACCGTTGAGTTCAGAAGGTTGCACAACGCCGAGTTACGTGAACTGTATCCAGTTAATATAATTGATGTGATTACATCACGGAGAATCAAATGGGCTTGTAAAATAGTTCTGCTTAGTAACGAAAGAATTCCTAAAAGGTTGATATTTGCTGTACCAAATGGTAAACGTCCAAAAGGTTGATATTTGCTGTACCAAATGGTAAACGTCCAAAAGGTTGACCGAAGCGAAGGTGGGAGGATTGCGTTAATCTGAAGGGACTGGGTTTGGACGGCAAACGGTAGAGGTGTGTAATAAGCGATTGGTGGTGTCGGCATCGAACCCCCGGGTTAGCTAAGCCTTTTATTATTATTATTATTTTGTCAAAAACAGAAAACGAAATATTTTTATTGAATTCGACTTTTCGATTCTACGCACCCTATATGAAACGTAAAATCTCGAATTTTAAGGTTGTTTATATTATTTTTTTTGATCTATTGAAGATATAACATAATTTGAAAAAAAAAAAATGTTTTAACACAAAAAACAGTGAACGGTGAATGTTGGAATTCTTATATTTTTGGAAACAACATATATTATTATATTTATATTTCACGTTTTAATTAAACATTAAACACCAAATTTGATGAGAATTTTTTCTTGGTTGATCACAAAGGTTTATTATTCAAAATAACAAACGAAAAGAACTGCAACAATGTCACTTGACCATGTTCCAAAATATTGTTCCAACTCTAGTTCTGTCTTGTCATTGGGCCAATTCGGAGTCCGAAGATTTATAGCCCAGATAAATCGAGCCTTTGAGTTGACAGAATGACTAAGTCCAATTTCAACATTTTTGATTATTAATTATAGTGATATTTCTAGTGGAAAAATGTATACCTTTATTCACGGTTTTATATTTCAAACACTGCAACGACCTACTCTAGAATCAACTATCAATGAATTTTACAACTAGAAATATCACTAAAATAACATTACTAAAAAATGTTGAAATTGGAGTTAGTCATTCTGTCAACTAAAAGGATCAAATACTTCTAGAATGAATATAGGTTAAATATCTACATATAAATTCTAAGACCGTGAAAATGCATCTGGAATGAAGAAATTGTAAATGCAAAATTTCATTATTCAAAGTGATCTTAATAAGTGCTACAATTAACTCATCAACGAATGTAATTATAAATCCACTGCTTCAAGGTTTCGTACTTACAGAATTGTAAGTTGAAGTAAGAAAATATTAATACTGCAGTCAATTGAAACTTTTAATACCTGTTTCTCAAGATTATTGTAAATGCAGTTAGAACTTATTCAAAACAAGGCCACAATACATGTACACTCAAATGGCTTTAAGAAGAGAACATCTGGAAAATTTCATCAATGACATTAGTCGTTTTGATACTTCATTCCCTAAAAGAAAAAACTTTTTACCATAGCCAAATTTTGTCAAACAATAATTTCTTTTAAAAGTAGAGGAAGTAGTGAAGCTTATTTGATGCGGGCAACAGATTTTCTTACTTTCACTTAGTTATCATTTTTTCTCTTATTCACCCCTTTCTGACACAAGGATATGAACCTGTAATCTAAATTGGAAATTGAATAGCTGTAGCTTTGTTAATAGTTGGGGGCTCTGAAACTTACCTTACCTAGTATAGGTAGGAAAGTAATAAATTAAAGCATGTGTAGAAAATAGAATAAGCTTAAGCTTAAGAATAAGAATCATCGCTAATACAGATTCGATTCTGATTATTTTTTTCCTTATTGTTGTTAATTTAATTATCTTTTAAAAGTTTTACTATAAATTTTACCACAGAATATATACTTAGCGAGTTGGATCCAAACCATTTTTCATTTCTTTATAGCTTTTTTTCCTGAATTTTCTCGAGAATTTAGTCCATGTACAAAAATTAAAGGACAATTATCAGACCAGAAAAGTTTCATCAAAATCGTTAGAGCCGTTTTCGAGCTACAGTCTATAGAAAAAAATATTTTGCATTTATTGCGCAGTAACTATTGCGCATGGAGCATCCACTTTGTGTCACTGGCATCAGTAGTCAAAACTCTACAAAATAAAAAAAGGACTAAGAAAATAGGTTTTCTACTTCCCGAGAAAATCTTGGCACAGACAAACAGGCTAATGGCTAAAAATGTGTTTTTCGGACTAAGCGGACTCTGAAACGTATAGATCCGTCAAAAATCGCATATCGGAAATTTGACCCGTTCGCAATATTCTCCTTACCTAGTATAGGTAGGAAAATAAAAACACTCAGGTATTATGAAATAAATAATCCGGTGTACTTTAGTGCAAACTCTCACATTAATTAGCTATCCTTTTGTTGAATACATTTGACATTAAGGCGACATGAGTGTAACATGTTTATTTGTGTAAATGGTATAATGTCATCAAGGGGCCGTGCACTAAAGTACACCGGATTATTTATTTCATAATACCTGAGTGTTTTTATTTTCCTACCTATACTAGGTAAGGAGAATATTGCGAACAGGTCCAATTTCCGATATGCGATTTTCGACGGATCTATACGTTTCAGAGTCCGCTTAGTCCGAAAAACACATTTTTAGCCATTAGCCTGTTTGTCTGTTCCAAGATTTTCTCGGGAAGTAGAAAACCTATTTTCTTAGTCCTCGGGTGGTCTCGTCTTAGGGTGGTCGAGCGGGCTGACGCGTTTTTAAAACTTGCGTTCAATGACAACCAGATAAATCAAAGTTTAATGATAAAATAATTGTATGTTTGCGGCATGGTGTCTGGCACCTTTTACTCTGGCATTAATCCCCTGCCCTCATCCCCTTGGCCGGGAAAATCTCGTACAGAGTAAAAGGCATGAGAGGGACGAATTATATATATATATATATATATATATATATATATATATATATATATATATATATTATATATATATATATATATATATATATATATATATATATATAATTATCAAGTATAATAAAGTATAATCATAACGTATTAGTACAATATTATCAACATGATCTATTCAACAGCCACAATAGGCAAAGTTTCATACTTTACCACGACTGTTAAAGTTATTTATTAATAAGTGATTAGCTTGTTCCACTAGAAAATATCCCTGAAGTTACAGTCTCGAGTACAGATCCCTTTTTATCAAATTATTAACATCCGCCCGAAACTTGGTAAATAGATTTATCTTATTGTAACCTACAACTATTTTATTTACAAATATTCTCCTCGACCTGAACTTCAGGTCGAAACGTCGACATATGTAAACAATAAATATTATCATTTATTTCTGCCTTCCTTTTTGACTGACCACCCCAACTATTCTTCTCTTCATTATCCACGACAGTCAACCAATTACCAATTACAAATATTCTCGGTATTGGAATGCTTTGAGTCTGGAGATCGGCAAACTTTCTCTATTTACTTGGGTACTTAAAACTCATTTGCTTTCGACTAGGATGGTAAGAAAATTTGAACACAAAATCGACAAAAAAGGTGGCCTTCAAAAATACTGGGCCATTTGGCCTAGTTGAATATTTTTGAAGGCCACCTTTTTTCTCGATTTTGTGTTCAAATTATATTACGATTGAAATGGAAAGCAAATGATTATTTACGAGTTTTTAGTACCTAGTTAAATAGACAAAGTTTGCCGATTGAAAACGCCCCAACTCCGAGAATTTTGGTAAATAAAATAGTTGTAGGTTACAATGAGATACAAATGTTTACGAAGTTTCAGGCGGATATTAATAATTTGATAAAAAGGGGTATGTACCACGGACAATTATGTTGATCCACTATTGTACCTAGTTCCCTCACTCCTCTACTTCTAATACTTCATCATACGGAGACAAGGAGGCCAAGATGGGCAGGCCATGCAGCTCGGAATAATTTATCAGGAAGTTTCTACACAACAATGAATACCTCTATGGACAACAGAAATAACATGGAATCCAAAAAACAGATAGATGTATAAATCAAAATCGAGAAATATGTTGCAGAGCAGCATACAGACTAGTGTTAAGCATTACCCCAAGGGACAGAGATGGATAAGGCTGGTGAGGAATGGTAAAAAAAGATCAATCTTAAAGCTCTATAAAGCTAAAAGAAAGAAATGTAACATTTAATTATGTGTTAATTTTGAAACTGTTTTATTGTTTACAATATTCTTTTTCCTGTTTTGGTAAAAATCTTATTATGAAACACCTTACAGTACTGATAAAATTCAAATATGTTGTTAATAATAATGTTAATTTGCATGATCACGCTTGAACAAAAATCAATGTTGTTACATATTTCCCATTTCTTTCTGCTATATTATTTTTCATTTAATGTTACACAGAAACCGGTGTGTCATAGTGAGCAAGAAAAAACAAATTGAATTCCTGGAGCGTTGTACAATCCGATAAAAAAAGTTCATATTTATCTGAAACTACCTCACCTAAAATTGTATTATTTTAGTGGATAACAGAATTATAAAAAATTGAAATAACTCTCAAAGACCAAAAATAATTTTTACGTTAGCTTCAGTTAAACACATTTAGTTTGATATAACTACACAGAAAAAATATGTCAAATTAAATACTTACAAATTCCAAATTTTACTATAATTTTAAGTGAAAACGCTACGTTAGAATTCAGTTCCAAAGGCTATTTACAGAACCTTAACAATTTGAAACCATATGTCAGAAAAACTTATCCAGTTCTGCGTACCTAGTTGTCAGGGATTGTTGTTTCCTTTGGGACCATCTGAAAAATCAGTGCAGTTATTCTTTTTTGTTTGGTTTTAGAAGATATTACACCTCTGTGCACATTAAGTATCATATCTATGCAACATATAAAGCACCTATGGTCTAAGACCGTTATTTTTAGTCATATTAAAATTTATAAATGGTTATCTCATATGTTTCTATTACAGTATCAATGGTTTAACCTTGCAACATGGTTCATGATGAATTGAAGAGTAATGTTTTATTCTGAATAGAATGTACGTATTTAAATCAGTTGTATAGCAATATTTTATTTCTACTGTATTTTATCATCTTTATTTATTGACAAAAATTCATTTAATGTCATAATAATGTAATGATATATTCATCATAAATCTATGTAGAATATGGAAACTTTAAAATTTAAATATAATAGTGTTTCAATTTAATCACTATTAACATAATTATAGATTGCCCTTGAGAATCTGAAACAGCACAGATGATTATCAATGAAAGACACCATAAAATTATATTTATTAACCAAGAATAGGGCTGAGTTTCAAGAAACAGATAACAAATATTTCGATAAGCCGCTTCTTGCAGTTAATCATGAATAAAAAGAATAATCCGTGATCCAGATCCCTTTTTATGAAATTATTAACATCCATCTGAAACTTCTTTATTAGCTTCATCTCATCGTAACTTACAACTATTTTATTTAGGATAATTCTTGGAATTTGGCCGTTTTCCATCTTTAGATCGACAAACTTTGTCTATTTTATTAGGTACTAAAATCTCGTAAATACCCATTTGCTTTTCACTAGGGTCATAAGATAATTGGAAAATTGAGGTGACCTACAAAAATATTGGGCCGTTTTTCCTATCTAACCTCGTTATTTTAACATTTTGGGGCTGCATGTCAAGCCAAACGGTTCAATATTTTTGAAGGGCACATTTTTTCTCGATTTTATGATCAAATTATCTTACTATTCAATTGGAAAGCAAATAGGTATTTAGGAGTTTTTATTACTTAATTAAATAGACAAAGTTTGCCGATCAACAGATTGAAAACCCCCCAATTTTGAGAATTTTCTTAAATAAGATAGTTATAGGTTACGATGAGATGGAGCTATTTACGAAGTGTCAGGTGGATGTTAATAACTCGGGTTATTTCGGAAAACTATCTAGAGTGTGTTCGAAGTGATCTTGAGACCATATGTCATCTTGTATTCTCCATTTAAAATTACCAATAATTCAATAAGTTAAGTGAGAATTAGAAAAAAACTAAGGTCGTTTGCGAAAATATATTTTTTTAATAACCTCACATACGAATTAGCTTGATAACGTTAAGTAAGTTCGTATTCTTTCTAATTAACTCATCATGTATAAAGTCAGAATTCTATCTGAAACTTAAACGGTAAAACTACTTGAGGATATTCCACTGAGAATGCTGATATAGACATGAAGTTTCATTGACATTATGTTTAGGTTATAAAAATTGTTATGTTGCTATTTTTGATATTCTTCGACGAACGACAATAACAACTCATTAGAAAAGGAAATGTAAGAGAATAGCTAATTGATCTCTTGGGTGCTTCGGATAATATAGAAAGAAACATTTGATAATTTTAAGAAATTTAAAAAACATCTAGGCTTCTATACTCTCAGCAATAGCTCGTATATCCTTACAAGGGAAAGTTACGGACGCCTGGTCATCGATTTCAATTAAGCTTTTATTGGTGATACTAGGTAAACAAATACGAAAAATATTTGACCCATGTCCCAGGATTCTTGCCACAGAAGGCCATAGGATTTTAAAGTTATTATATAACAATAGATTTGTTGTTTTTGTTTATGTAAAAAAAAACATTGCCAATTGTATTAAACGAATTCTAATGCATGATGAATTACAAATACCCAACGACGCTCCCAGTAAAGTAGGCCAAATAAATTTTTGTCACGAAATAACTCTTAAATACGAGTTTGTTTTGAAATAAAAAAATATAAGTTTTTGAACTTAAATTTTTGGGAGGATTTTTTTTTTCATGCTGTTTAATAAAATATTTATAACTCCTGAGGATTTTCTCCTAAGTTGACGTTACTACAACCGTTGGAAAGCTAAATTATTGCCCTTCGAATATACAACTTTTATATTTTACGACTTTATAAGGAATAAATAAAACATCCTCAAAGGTTTTTATTTATTTTTTTTTTTTATTTTATTTTTTTTATCTCCAAGCCTAATTTCTTTGCGAGAGTCTGATTTGTGTCATTTTTTGTATATTATTATAGACTCCCAAATTCATGCTCATTTTCGTGTTGATAACTGGAGCCAAGTATTTATTTATTAGTTTATTTAGAAATATTACATTCTGTCACAATCAAGGACATTTATAATAGTAGCTAGAGAGCCAAAACTCCTTTTATAAGCTTATTCATAGAAGGTCTCTGGGCCACTGCCGCTTCAACCAACGAGGAGGATTGTAACCCATCCGGTGCTGGATAGAGATTGTTCAAGGGGGTTTGGATGATAGGTAAGGTTCTGGTGAAATTTGGAGAATTCTGGGATAAGGTCTAGGACAAAGGGATATTAAGGTCATGGTGGGGTTCGTTAGTTTTTTTTGTTAGTTAGATAGAAAGTTGTTAGTTGCGGAGCATGTATTATTGTTCGAAGGACTTTAGATTGAAAGGATTGAATACGTTTGATGTTAGAAAATTTTGTTTTCCCTCACAGTTCAAGTACGTATGTCCATATAGGTTTCAGGATTGTCTAGAGCCAAGTAGAAGTTACAACAATTTTTGTGATTTTGGTCAAAATTTCCATTTAGTCCGGAGCCTTTTTTTTGGAAAATCATAAAAGTTGTTATAACTTCCACATGGCTCCACTTATCCTCACTTATGCTGATAATTACTAAATTTGTATTTTAGCTCAGATTTTTCTACAATTTCTTTCAAGTTTCTTCTCGAAATTCCTTTGAAAATATGTTTATTTACTATACTATGTGAATATTTCCACTATAAAGTAAAGATTTCCTACTAGACGCCGTCATAGACCTCCACACCAAGAAACAGAATATAAGAAAATAACATAAGAACATAAGAAAATACAGATCACTAGCATGTTTATTGATAATAAATACAACAAATTATTGTTTTCAATGTAATATAAATTGAACTATTTATTTATTCAATAATGTCTATCAATATCTAGGTGTATCATTTTGACTGTGAGCCACTTCATATATTTTAGGGACCGTTGAACCATGCTTGTTACTGCTAAATTCGATTCAAGGAATTAATGTGAAATTATACTTCAGCATAAAACAAGCTGTTTTACAATCAAGACATTAAGGGGGTTGCTAAAGTAAGCAATGAGCAATATAAGGCTAACAAGGCTGGCTCTGTGCTAATAACATGCCGTGCATCACAATTGGGTCACTACCGCGATGCATATTAATGCCATTAAAAACGGCATTAAACATGAAATTTATGGATAGTTTTTATACTCATAACATCTTTAGGTCCCTGATATAAACATACAGCTCAGGACTTATGGTGTTTTTCATAGCGTCTACCCTTGTAATTTTCAATTATTCCGTAATGATGGTGCACTTAAATAATCATTTGAAAAAAACATTTATTGGTTCAAGAATAGAGAGAGAATTACAATAATACTTCATGACTGCTCAACATGTTGAGTTGCTAAACCACACAGCATATTCATCGGTCAACAGATAATATTTTAAAAAATAAAATAAAATAAAAGAGAGTTAGGTCGGACGTTTGGAATATATTTGCGAGGAAATTGATCAGCATATTATCCTCTCTGTATTAAGCTATAATTCAAAATTGTATCTTAACGCGACGCCGTGTTAGGAAGGCGAAAAGGAAAAAATAGTGTCGAAAACCAAATGATAATAAGATTAATTGAATATATGTGTTAAAATATTTCTGAGATTAAAAATCGGATCTAAATACTGTAAGGGAAGGAAATGTTCAGCATTTTGTCTTCTTTGTAATGAGCTATTATTAAAAATTGTATCTTTACCAAACACCGTGTTAGAGAGTAGGAGAGAGTAAAAGATTTGGAGTGTCCAAAACCAAAAGTTATTATATAGTATAATATATATTAAGCAATATATATAGGCAGGCATAATGGAAATTATATAATAATATAACCTTCCAGCTGGAAATTTGAACATGAATATTATACAGTCGTTGGATACATCATAAACTTGTAAATATCACTAATTTAAATAAGTAAATTATAAATCATTAAGGACATTTTTAGATTGACCTGACTTTGATGTCTATATTTTATGTAATAAAACTTTATTATTAACTTTACAAATTTCTTACTAAACGAAAATAAAGTAATTAACCCTAACTAAAATACACCTAGAATATATGAATAAGTAAAGTTATATACAAGTGGCGTCCTATCTTCAGTAATATTAAACGAGGAAACTGAAAAAAATGGCTAAATATCTCAATTCCACACTCAATAAACTAAAATCAGATAGTAACACTGATGTAAAAAACACAATGGAGGTAGATCAAATGCTTGAAAAAATAAATAAAATAGACAATAGATAAATATTGTTTGATCTGTTTTGTTGTATAAATTATTTTTTTACCACTAGCAACTGAAAAGATGTAATCAAAATAATTGAAAATATTGGGATACAATTGTATCCATATTAATATATTGGGATATATACCTAAATAAAAGGGTTTTATGCAAGATTTGGATTTAAATATTTCAGAAGTTAAAAATTGAACTTGGATACTGTAAGTGAGGGAAATGCTCAGCATTTGACACTTTAGAATAAGTTATTATTTATAACTTATATTTAATTTTATTAATCTCTCCTTGGTGCTGTTTTCAATTCTGTCGTGTGGTCTAAAGCACACACCTTAGTTTTTTCTTTATGTATTTTTTTATGTTCGATTTGCTATTAGGTTCTTTTCCTAAATGTTGAAATACTAACGAGCGACTGTTAAAACCAATAATTTTTTCAGAAAGTAGTTGTTATAATACATTGTTATGATAAATCAAATTTTATATATATATATATATATATATATATATATATATATATATATATATATATATATATATATATATTTCTTTGATGTTATAATAATTTAAAAAATATTAATTTATTTCCGGAATACATACATTATATATATATATATATATATATATGAATATTTATTGCAAAAGTAAAATAATATTTTTTAATTATTATAAAAAACAAGAAGCTTGTCAAAGATATTTACATTTATATATAAATTCATTTTTAAAACTATGGATTATCAGTCTCATTTTATAAGTATGGGTTGTAACTTTAATATTTTATTTCCAAAGATACTGGTCCACAAGGTGCTAAAAGTGGTGGGGGAAGGAAGGCGCGAATCACCAGCCAATTAGATTGCCCGTAACTTAATAATCTAGTCTCCACTGCCCGCAACATCAGTCTTAATATTACCTACTTACTCTATTAGTCTAGTGCGTACGGTATGTGTCGATCAGTTGATTCTATCGTAGTATTGTTTAAAATGTTCTACAAAGTGTTTTCAATTAATTTTCTCAATATTATTTTCATATGTTCTCATCAAACGTTATTTATTTGAGTTTCGAAATCGAATAGTGAAATTAGAAATGAGTGTACCACGCCATCTTGGACAAAGCCGTAAGTTGCTACCTTTTTATTGTTAAGCTCGACTAATATTATTTTGCTTGTGATTAAATATCAGTGTGTAATAAAAAATTATTTATCACTAGACCAAATATAACTGTGCAGCCGATGAATTTTTAGTTACATCTAGTTTTCTTATTTTTGTTATATGTAAATGCTTAATAATAGTTTCGAGATTAATCTTAAAAATATTCTATTCTAATAAATAAATTTATCTTAGCTATATTTTAAGTTATTTTTTCCGTGTCCATAAACTAAACAGTGTGTGTAAAGTTCATTACACTATCAAAAAATCTGATGTTATATTCTGAAATCAACTAACACTTATATTAATGTAATGATCGAACTTTAGCACAGAATTCTTTTAACAAATATTTTTTTATTTTAATTATATTTCTAAAGATTTACGGTATTGTTTTGTCATTTGCTCATATGCACTTAGATTGATACTTGAAGGTGCATTTAGACATTTCACAAACTATGGGAAACACTTTATGTTAACTACTGACGATAGTACTTAGCCCAACTTTTTTAAAAATTTCTCTGGACTGATAGCTGATGGAAAACATCAAAAACAAGAATCAACACTAAACACTAACATAGGAAAAAACATTTAAATATTTGTGTTTCCTAAATAATAATAATTTGTATAATGTCTATACGCAGCTTTACATTATTTGACGGTTTCAATCCTAATACTTGAAATTACTAACTTGACTAATAATTGCTAATTCGATTGAGTGTGTCCTAGTTTGTAACAGGCAATACAAATATAAGTAATAAAAGCAATTTAATGCAGTATATTTAGTATGTAAAATTTGTTTTAATATTGCCTTAGTAAATATACATTACAAAATAAAAAAACAACTGCATACCCTAAGCGAGAAAAAATGTGCAGCATTTGACCCTCTTTACAATGAGTTATTATTTATAATTTATATTTCATTTTATTAATCTTGCCTTGTTGCTGTTTTCACCTCTATCGTGTGGTCTAAAGCACACACCTTAGTTTTTTTTTAACGTTAGTATTTCAACATTTAGGGAAAACTACCTAATAGAAAATCGAACTATACTTAAATATATGTATGTATATATATATATATATATATATATATATATATATTATATATATATATATATATATATATATATATATATATATATATATATATATATAATGTATATATATGTGTGTGTGTGTGTGTGTGTTGCAAAAGTAAAATAATATTTTTAATTATTAAACAAATATTAGGTTTTGAACGTTAGTATAGTATATTTCAAAATCCTTATGTTTTGAATAAACTAATGATTAATTTATACGCTATTATCTACCATGGGCGAATCAAGAGATGGTTCTTGGGGAGGAATTTATCACGGTGACTTTAGAAAATCTATTTTTTTTTCAAGTCATATTTAAACGAAATATTTAAAATTGGTTGTCGCAGCTATATCCAGATATTTTTTAATGTCATTGATTTATCTACAACGACCGGATTCTAATTAAATGAGATTTTTTCATTTTTTTCCTAATTAATGAATGATAATTTACTCACAAGTGTTGGTACTATTAGATATATTTTAAACAACCGTATTTTTTTGTTTTTTTTTAAGATTATTTTTGGAAGTGAAAAATTTTCCCTTTTGCTCACACTTGTGGATCCACCACTTTTGTGTAGTTTAGTTCTTAAACTCAGCGCTATCAATTGATGAATCTCATGAGTTTAGGAACGATTTGATGGATTTCTGATGTTCATCAATGATAGCGCTGAGTTTAGGAACTTGCCCGCACTATAAATAACAGGAGATAGGTATATAACAAAAAAATCATTATTCTCTAAATACAGGTAGCTCTAATCCATATTTGAATTATAATAATTAATTTTAACAAGCATACTTCAAAAAATTATTTATTTTGTTATCGGCTTACTGAGCCTAACGAGATTATTTTAAGAATTAACAGTATTTTTTGTCTTAAAACATTATTTTAAAAAAATAAATAAAACCACACAACATCTCCGATAGTAATTTTAAATGTAGCTGGAAAATTTCTACCGATAGCACTTTCTGATCCCATTTTGATAACCTTTAGTCCTGGAGCCCGTTGCAAAAAAGATATCATATTTCATACTAAGGTTTCTCCTTATAAATTGATCGTATCCACAGGCCTGATGAAAAAAATGCATGTCTGCCAGCATATAGCCGCTGGAGTACCAAATGGCCACCATGTAAAGATAGACAGATAGATGTAAAGATAGAGACGGTACATTGGTTTTAAACGTATATATAGAGATGACTTACAGATGTAGAAAACTACCAATCCTTCATACCAACCATTCAATGGATAGAGCAATTTAGATGTAGTGATTAAACTTCGAAACTATACAGAATAACTTACTTTTAGCAATTTTCGTTATCACACAGCTCTTAATATGTATATAAGACAGTATATATATGTATAATATGTAAGCCAATGTATACATATGCATGTTGTCTTATATACAGATTATAAAAAGACTTGAAATCCTAAGATATGGTGTAACTGACTATTATTTCGTGTCTTAAGATTGTAAATACTCTAAATTGAAAGGGTTCGTAACTTTATGAAGGGTGTCCCAAAAAAACGCAAGATTAAAATTAAATCTAAAACACAGTTCCCTTCTTTTTCAATTTAAAACCTAATAATTAAGAGCTAGGAAAAATGGAGCTCGTATAACGCAAACAATCAGTTTTCATTTTTGAACAATATTTTAAAAACTATGAAAGTCTTGCGGCCGCAGTTCGAAAATTTCGTACAAAATATTTGATGACAAAATGCAGTTGGAAGAGTGATTTAACTTCATCAACTTTGAAGAAGTGATTGAGGATTGATCAATCAGACTGAATCAATTGGTGCTGTTAAATACACTGGTCGTCCAAAGACAAGGCGTTCAAGTGTCAATATCGAAGCAAGACAAGTGGTCGCATTATATTTTCGTAAAATGCCGCAAGCAAGACTTTCATTATTTTTAAAATATTGTACAACAGTATAAACACGTTGTTTTTTAGTGTAACTAACGCTCTATTTTACTTAACTGTCAACTGTTAAATTGACAAAATAAAAAAGAACTGTTTTTTATCTTTAATTTAAATTTTGCGTAAATTTTGGGTCATCTTATATATCTATAAAGGGAGTGGGGTAGTTCACTGGTAGGGTACTGAGCTTCCGATGCTAAAGGTCCCAGGTTCGAATCCCGGCTCATGGCAGACAAATTATTTATTCTGTTTCATGGGCCCTGGGGCCACATTGGGTCTACCTAGACCCTCCTGGGGCACACCAAGCCTCTATAAAGTGGGTATAATAATAATAATAATAATAATAATAATAACCCGCAAGGGCAACTGATGAACGCAGTTGTTGGGGTTTTACGCTCCCCCGGGATTCTGAGTACATCCCACCGTTCACAAACACATACATCACAGTACACAATACCACATACACTGACACCAAGGACATTTGCAGTACACACCCTAGGGCAACCTTACCTAGGAAGGCCTGGCAGAAGGTTTAAAATGCAATCACCCATAAAAAATGGAGCTAAGAAATCGACGTATAGCCTCGGACGAGCCTGGGAATGAGGCTGCACCAGGCGGGAACCTTCGACAGCTTCCTTCAGGTAGTGGCGGAGCAAGTGGCGCCACCCTGTCGCAAAGGACCACAAGACTGCAAGAACCGGCAACTAGTTCGAGTTCGGGCTTGGGCGAGACTATTTCTCCTCCCGCACGAACCCGGCAACAGAGACCAAGAGGTGCTCGAAGGATGAAATGGACGCCAGAAATGAACAAGGCTGTCATCCAGGCATATCTTTTGGCAACAAAATTGGAAACAGATAAGACGGGATACCTAGGAAGGATTCAACAGTATTGGCAAGAACTATATCCACAGATGACTATGAGTTCACAAAGGATAAGTGACCAAGTTAGAGTGATCCGTTCAAGAAAATTTCTATCTGAAGTGGAAACAGAAAATATCAAAATAGTAGTATCTGAACGATTAGGAATGGTGCAAATTGAAAATGAAGAGCAGCCAACAGAACCTTTTCTAGAAAGATCGATGGCAATAGAGGCAGCTCCTCCAGAAGAAGAAGACAAAGACATTGACAAACTAGTGGAATCATTATTATCCCAGCATGTGATTTATGAGGGGATACCGCTTGATGTTAGACCAATCCTCTCAAAGATTCCCTATAGCTTCAAATCACGGTTGACTGTGAATCGGGTTAATGAGGCTCTGAGTAGAATTATTGTAGATTACCCAGAAATGACTGTCGAAGCTGTTTGTCATTGGGCCTATGTTGCAGCTAGTGTCATTATTATTGAACTTGGCTTGGAAAAACAAGGAAAAAAGAAAAATAAAAATCATACAAAACTTCCACGCTGGCAGAGAAGATTGGAAAATAAAATAGCTTCGCTCAGGGCAAATATTGGAGTCATAACGAGTTATATCAGGAACCCCGTTGGAGCAAGTACAAAAGTAAAACGAAAAATCGACGAAATAGTTGTACTACAAATAGGGGTGGTGTTAGAATCTGAGCTCACCGAAAAACTGGCTTTACATGCTGATATACTGAAGCAAAAACTTGCAGTTTATGCAAACAGAATACGAAGATATAAAAAGTCGTTACTTCGAAAGCAGCAGAACAAAATGTTCAAAAACAGTGAGCAGCAGTTTTATCGGAGCTTAGGTAATGATAATAAGGGAGGTGCAAATTGTTCATTAACTGACAATATTATAGAGTATTGGAAAGAGCTTTGGGAGCACAATGTAGAGCATAATAATGAAAACGAATGGTTAAAATTAGTAAATGCTGAACTTCAGGAGAAACCTCAAATGCCAGAATTCGACATCTCGAAAGAGGATGTAATCATCGCTACAAAGAAAATGAAAAATTGGAAAGCGCCGGGTAGTGATAGAATTCAGAATTACTGGTTAAAGAATCTATCCTGCCTGCATGAAACACTTGCAATGAATTATAAAAAAATGATAACAGGGCAGATAGACATTCCCAAAACGTTTTGTGAGGGCGTTACTGTGCTGATTCCCAAAAAAGTAGGAGATCGATTGGACCCCCAAGATTTTCGGCCAATCACTTGCCTCAACGGTGTGTATAAGATTTTAACATCCATCCTCACAAGTAAAATTGAAGTTCACCTGCAAACCAATAATTTGATTCCACTCGAGCAGCTTGGCTGTAGAAAAGGAGCCCAAGGGTGTAAAGAACTTTTGCTCATCGATTCATTCGTTGCAGGCCAGACGACCATGAATAAAAGAAATTTGTCAATAGCCTGGGTTGATTACAAAAAAGCATTTGACTCAGTTCCTCATAGTTGGCTTTTAAAAGTTCTGGATTTATATAAAATCCATCCTTATATTAAAGAACTTCTGAGGAAATTGATGGACAACTGGAAAACAAGACTGAGAATAGGAGATAAGCAATCACCTGAATACATTACCATTTCAAGAGGTATATACCAGGGAGACTGCCTCAGCCCCCTTTGGTTTTGTCTTGCGATGGCTCCATTGTCAATTTTATTAAATCGTGAAGAAAATGGATACAAAATAAAATTTAATGAATTAAGTGCAATGATCAGTCATAGCTTTTATATGGACGATTTAAAACTCTACGCAAAGAATAAATCCCAGCTCCAGTCTATGCTAAAGACAGTCAGCCACTTTAGTGACTCCATACAGATGTCCCTTGGGACTGAGAAATGCGCAGTTCTTCACGTTATAAAAGGAAAACCAAATAATTCCGAAAACTTGTTAAATGAAGAATATCATATTAAGAACCTTCAGAAAGAAGATATGTATAAATATCTAGGGATAGAACAGCATTTAAAAATAGCTAGAAAGGATGTAAAAGGTAAATTGATAGGTTCATTTAAAAAAAGACTAAAGATCATCCTTAGAACACATCTTTCTTCAGGTTTAATGATAAAAGCTATAAATACATGGGTTATTCCTTCCTTATCTTACAGCTTTGGAATTCTAAAATGGTCCACAACGTCACTCCAGGAATTAGATAGGTTAATAAGAACAAGTATGACGGGTTCCAGAATGCACCACCCGACTGCATCTATGGCAAGGCTTTACCTGCCAAGAAAGGAAGGAGGGAGAGGTCTTACAAATATTGAAGAGTCTTGTCGAAATCAAGAAAAGAACCTAAGGGAGTACTTTAAACAAAGCGCAGTGCCGTGTCATAAGATAATCTGCAATCTCGATCGCGGGCACACTGCTCTACAATTAGCCTCTCATGAAACTGCGCCAATCTTTGTTACCGACAAAGACCGCATGGAAGAATGGAAGTCAAAAGCATTACATGGAAGGTTTTTTCACCAGCTTCAGCAGACTGAAATAGATAAATCTTTGTCTGTTAGCTGGCTGGTAGGAGGAAGTCTGTTTCCCGAGACTGAAGGTTTTTTAACTGCAATCCAGGACCAGGTTATAGCTACCAGATCCTACTGGCGACACGTCTTGAAGCAACAGAATGTATCGGACAAATGTAGGCTCTGTGCAAGCACATATGAGTCCATTCAACACATAACTGGAGGCTGCGGAGCTCTTGCAGGTACAGAATACCTAAAAAGACATGACGATGTTGCCAAAGTCTATCACCAGGCAATTGGTCTAAAAATTAAATTATTAAACGACTCGAAGCCCTACTATAAATATTGCCCTAAAGGTATTTGCCAGAAAGATGACTTAAAATTATATTGGAACCAATCGTTCATAACAGACCATCTCGTGATCCACAACAGACCTGATATTGTATTAATTGACGGTAATATTAAGGTGGCTGAAATTATAGATATCGCTGTGCCAAATGACGGAAACATTAACTCAGTCTGCGCAGAAAAAATTCGGAAATATCAAGGTCTAGCAGCTGAGTTAAAAAGTTTGTATAAACTTAATAAAGTAACCGTTAGGGGCATCGTGATCTCCAGCAATGGCCTGGTACCGGTGTCTACTGTGGAAGCTACTGACAGGCTGGGCCTCCCAACTCATGTAATAAAGGAAGCTCAGAAAGCGGTGCTGCTGAATACTGCCAGAATTGTAAGAAGCTTTCTCAACATTCAATAGTAATTAAAATTGAACATACCTGAGGTGGTTGGAGTTGATTCTCCCCCTCTCAAGTAAACAAAAAAAAAAACCTTTTGTAAAAGTGTTGACAAATGAAATAATAATAATAATAATAAGGCTTAGCGAACCCGAAGGTTCGATGCCGACACTACCAATCGCTTGTTACACACCTCCCTCCACCGTTCGCCGTCCAAACCCAGTCCCTTCAGATCGGCTTTAATGCAATCTTCCCACCTCGCTTCGGTCTACCCCTCGGACGCTTACCATTCGGCACAGCAAATATTAACCTTTTAGGAATTCTCTCGTTACTGAGCCCAACAACTTTACAAGCCCATTTGCTATAAAGTGGGTATTCATAATTAAAATAATTGAATGAGGGAAAAAGCAGTTGAGCTTGATCTCGGTCAAATCACCTCCTTGCAAAACCATAGACCAAGAAACAGTGCTTTCCCTAAACAGTAGTGAGCCCAAGATTCTTCATCTGTTGTAGTAGTATAGTTTTTTATATATCTATAATCCTGTCTATGTATACGCTTACAACCTATGTAGGGTATCTTTTTTATCTTCACATGGCCGCCATTTTGTATTCCAGTATACGTCTACCAACAGAGACGTATATTTTTCTCATCAGCAGTGTGGATATGATCAATTTATTTTTAGTCTAAGGACAAAGCTTAGTATGAAATATGAAAACTTTGTTGCCACGGGCTCCCGGGTTACTTGGGACATATTAACTGAAAGATTATTAATGCTTTTTCGATATTCTAAAATACAAACCTATTTTTCTCTGAATATTAGAAAAATATTTCGGTATTGAACAGATCCTTGCTGATGTATCCATGTACGCGTTTTTAATTTCTTTTACATCGTTAAACTATAAATAAAAAAATGTACTTTTAACATAAAGAAAATAAAAATGTTGTGTTAATTATTAAACAGTGATATACTGACGCTAGATAAAACTGTTCCATATCGTTGTAGTTTAGTGATATGGATGAATGAATTATATTTATTTAGAATTCTGCATAGAAAAGCAGATAATTAAAAATAAAAATGTACCATATTCGTCAGGTAGAAGTAACTACAAAATTCAATAGCCTAAAGCCTTTAACTCAGGCCTCATGAGCCAAGTTTGAAAACTTAATTAATTATTCTATTTATCCTAATTTCCTCGCTGTAATTGGATGGTGTGGCGTAAGTGGATTTTATGGTAAGTGCGTTACTTCACAAGGCATCTTAATCGCTTTCGCCATTAGCGATTTTTAAAAACATGAACTGAAAATTAAAATGATATTCACGTGGATAGTCTGAAGACCTAAGCTTTTTTTATAGAATAAATAATATGACTAATAGATATTCTATTTATTATCAACAAAGTCTTAATTTGTATGAGTTGTGGTTAAAAGTCACTTGAAATGAAAAACAAACCTTTATGGCATTGGGACTCTTTTAGAATAAACTATTCGTGCAATTCAGGTAAGCCAGAACAATGTGGCTGTACTATTTTAAACTTAATTTATTCGTATCCATAAACACAATAATTTTTTTTTCTAAAATAGTGAGTTAATTAAGGACTAACAAACATTATCCTTTGTTTTATCTCCAAAAAAGATACGAATCAATAAAACCCTTCATTAATAATATAAAAAACATTTACTGCGTTACATTACATATTGTGTATTTCTATTGTATTGTATCACATTTATCTATTTGTAACTTTTCGTCCTTATTTTGGCCAATTTTAAACATATCACCTTTATATTCCGTTTACTCTTATAATTTTTTTTTTTTTTACTTTTAAACATTTTTTTTGTTAAATATTATTATTTAAATAGTCTTATTTTTTGAATAATATTCCTTAGTTTTTCATTTAGACAATTTTTTATTTTTTTCTGTCTAATTTATGCCACCAATAATTTAGAATAAAAATACCACCAGACTAACAAAAAATAATATTTTGTCTTGATGAAAAAAACTGACGTATATATTTTTAAAAATTAGACCATCAATTAAAAAATATATATATTAAGATAGTTAATGCTACAGAAATAGGATATTCTTGAAAATAAATATGTGATATACCTTTTTTTTCTGTCTTCAAATTTCAATCCGCATCATTCGTGGATTCGACTATAAAGAGATGTGATGTAGTGAGCTTGGAAAAATACATTATAGGCATGAGTAAGAATAATACCCAGCTTGTAGTTTTTTTGCGTATTTTTGCTGAACCGAAAATCTGTATGTCGATAAGGGTTTGAGTAGGTATGTTGATTGATTTTAATTTTTTCTGATCTTCGATTTAATTAATGAAAGTAAGTACAGTATTTTCGATTGCTTGAATAAGATTTTTTCTTTTCATTTTTACGTGGGGGATCCATATCATCCTTCTGTCGAATATTAGAGCAAGGGACCGTACAGTGTCTGAGAAATTTGGTTGTTGCAGATGTAAATTGGATAACTGTAAACGTTATATGTTGTAATTATATGTTGCGATTTATCATAATTTAATTTTCCAAAGTATTTAAATTTATTAAGTGATTAGCTGAATTCAGTTGAATGTTTAGACAATGATAATGCGGCCTGGGAGATTTTTACAGCCTCTGTACTGATAGGCAATCAAATTTTTAGATTATTCTAGAAATACCAAAACTGAAAATAGTTCAAATTTTCGGTACAGTGATGAATTTCTGATCATTGATTGTGCCAATATTTTTTGAATATATTATTGAAATTACGCCACTCAACATTAGCCTAAAAAAAGAAGTACGGCTTCTATGGCTCATATGTATAACAAATTTAACGTTTCATTTGTTTATGTAAAATGCATAGTATGGAAAATGGGCACTAAAACAGAAGCGTTTGAATGAATTGTATGAAGACAGGGCCACTAGAATAAATCCTGTTTTTAAATATAGGTATCCCAAAGAAAAATACGTTTATAAATACACAAGCGAAAGTACTTAAGTAATAATATAATATTTTTACGGGGCCTATGGCTAATCCCCAAACATACTAAAAATTGGGGCAAGTTCATAACATATGTAGAATAAAAAAAGTATTCATTAGCGAAACTAGTTAGTGAACTTAAATAATGATATGGGACAATCTAGATATCAATCTGTACAATTTCAGCGTCAGCGTAGGTAACGGTCAATGTTTCTGAGTTGCTAGGTATTATGTAAGCGTATATATATATATATATATATATATATATATATATATATATATATATATATATATATATATATATATATATATATATAATGATGTGCAAAGAAGCCAGTATTGCTATAATTTAATACAATTTTGTTATTATTAGGACCCGGATTTTAAGAATTTATCTTTTTTTTTTTCTGTCTAAAGGAAAACTGAAATCTCAAAAGATCTATGCCGAGTAGCACATTTAAAATACAAAATCATATAGGACCTTTTTTTGATCTATTTTGAAAATTTGCACTAAAATGATCTTTTTTTGCCATTTTCAACCAATAATTTGTTTTGCAATTTTTGATAAACATAGTTCTCTCCTGAAGTCTTCATTCGGAGTGTGGATTCAATTGAATTATTAAGTATGCTTTTACGCTTAAATATCTAATGATACCAATTTAATGGAAATAAAAAGAAAAGTAAATCCTCTTTAATTAAAAAAGAAATGTTTCAAACGCATTATTAATATTCAAAAAATGTAGGAACACCTCTGTTTTGAGTCTGAGGGAGTTCCTGCTATGATTCACAGAAAGATTGGATTTTTAAACATGGTGATCCATTTGATTCGATTATTTAAGTTAATGTAGCACAGTCTACAAAAATACTTTACTTCGACGATTCTCTCTTTTAACATTCTGAGATAAATGAAAAAGGCTCCTCTCCATTATTGAATTACCGACAAGGGATTTCTGTTCTATACATATTTAAGATCAAGTAAATTATTGGTTACCAATTCATTTGAAAATAAAAAATTAAAATAGTTTTACCCACAAACATAAAAATATTTGTGAAAATTCCTAAATTAATCAATGGAATTCTACCCGTTCATTATTCTTCGATTGAATCACCGACGGCTCAGTGGTTCCATTTATGTTGATTGATACACTGGATGAAACTTCAGTGTTGTTATATTTCAATACTTCACATATTTCTGTATTTACTTTCTGTCTATATGGGCAGGTTCCTTAATCCAGCGATGAGCTCATGATTGACATCGGGTCCGTCTCTATAGTGGGTAAAACTACGCCATCGATGAGCTGAGTTTAGGAACGTGCCCTATTTATATCTGTTTTAATCTTCCGTTGAACCCATCAGGTCGTTCCTAAACTAAGCATGAATCGCTGTTTATAACTTATTGATTTAGTCGATTGATGGAATCCAACTAAGGAATTAGCGCTAAGTTTAGGAACGTGTTCTTTTTGTTATTAAGTAATGTTAGTCCTTAAAATTCTAATTTTTGTGAACATTATGGTATAATGTTACTACCCTGTTTTACGATGTTCATTTATGTTTAACAATGTTTAAACTCTACTAATACTTTTGTTAACTATATATTATTATTAATGAATGGTTGTAGATCTTTTTTTTTTTAGATTACTTGTTTATTGATAAATATTACAATCTGTCTCAATTAAAGGCAATTATAAAAGAGTTCAGAGAGCACATTCACACTACATTTACAAAATCAAAAAATAAATAAGGTAATTTCAAAATAATATACAAAGAAATAAAAACAAAAGAATATATCATAATGAGGGAAGAAAATATAAATGATAGTAATAGTAAAATAAAAATAAATAAATAAAATAGAATTGAATGTTCTTTAAAAAAAGTAATAAAAATAAACAACTTAGCTATAAACAACATACCTATTTACACTATTTACAATAAGCCATGGGAACTCCGAACCAGTCTTATCTCCCCATTTGTGGAGGAAAAAGCAAGGCTTCAGGGGATCTTCGTAGATCTAAAAATTAATTTTCACGAACTTTTTAATTGGTAAATTTAGATCTTCGGATCCGGATCCTATTTATTCTTAATAACGAATTTTATTGTTTCTTGCTTTTTTTTCGGGAAAAAAATATTTGATATCCAATATATATATATATATATATATATATATATATATATATATATATATATATATATATATATATATATATATATATATATATATATATATATATATATATGAATGAGTAACCTAATGAAAAATAAAAATAATAAGAAATATTAATAAAATAAATACAATATTGAAGAAAATAAAAATAGAAGGAAAGTTGTAATATATTTTTTTTTTTATAAATTACTTTAATTTCTGGTTTATAGTATAGAACCAGTTCAACGACTCATAAATATTCTTGATTATATAGAAAATGAATTGCAAATACTTATCGAATGATTCGAAAAACTTCGAGTAAGAATACAATAAAAAGTTCTGTTAGGACTATGACCTCTTCGGTGTAACGACCTCAATTTTCATTTCTTTTCTAACAATTTTTTTTTTAGGTTTAAGGCAAATATATTTCCATTTTTCTTTTGAATGTTCAAGTTTTAGGATATTGGCTTATAGCTAAAAATGCTAACAATAATAGATCGTGGGAAGATTTGATTTAAAGAAATCATTAATTCTGAATACTCACAATCATTCTTTAGCAACGTCTTGGTCATTAGTTTGTTAAAAGATAATTGATACTCTCATAGTTACTGTAATAGTATATTTTAAACAATAAAAGTATTTATTACATAATATGGTATAACGGTTGGATCTCGTATCTGCATTAGGGGGTTGGTTAGTATTCCGTCCGTGCATCCGAGACACGCATAGCGCGGAAAGTGCGCATTGTTGGATGCTTATTTTAATTTTGATAACACGTTTCTTGTGTTTGAAAGCATTAATGTGTTTTGAATAATTTTTAGTTTAACAGAGATAAAAACTAGAATTTTTTTTGGTGGGAAATGTGATTTTATGCGCTAAAATTTAAATGTAGTTAAAAATTGTATTTAAATTATATTTAAGAAAAGTCGACTGATTAGCTAGCCAAAGGCCTATAAGTTGGTACGTAAGTTATCAAGACCTAAATATACCTATTATTTAAATTTTCATTAATCCTTGGATACATTAAAATAGGAAACGTATCCTGGGATTTTATGATTGATTCACTTCTCATAGGGACATCTAAATTTTCTGCGATAGAGTTGGAAAAAATATATTTAATAAGTACAAGTATAAATATATTTTATATAGAATGTTTTTATAATTTAATTTTTACCTAATTACTTAGACTGTGAAAACGTTGTATTTTTATTTTAACATTGTACAAAATAAGAAATCAAAAATATTTTTCAATTTTTTAACATTACTTTTTTTAGCTGGAAATATTATAGGAATGTACATATGTTTGTTATGAAGGCTGTCTCAGGTTCGATTCACAATAATTATGTTGAGTTTTTACCCATAATATAAACTACCATAATATTTTTGGGAGGGAGGGAGGAGGAGGGTCCATATCCTCTTCCCCCCCAATCAGAATGGAAAGTCTGCGCCTATGGCCTAAAGCCAGTGGAGATTGAGCGAGAGCGCTAATTTTATATTATTTTTTTTTTATTTCATTAAATTGAAACGTAATTAGACTGTAAATTTTTGTTATTAATTAGATATTGGCAGATCGATGTAGGTCAGTTCTTATTCATGGAATGTCGATGAGGTAATGTATAAAGGATGATGCTTCCTAGGCAACACCCAGATGTTGGGGTCAATCCTGGTCTCAGTGGGGCGTTCAGCCATACCTCCTCAACGGCCGGAGTCCATCATCCGGACGGCTCCCCGATTTAAGGAGGATCTTGAAAACGGTTATTCCCGAGGATCCGAGCTTTTTGGTCGAATATTCCCCGAAGAAGGGCGCGAGCTGACCCGAGCTGGTGGCGCCTCCCGCGGGGACCGACCCTAACCTCAGTCGCAGCCCGAACTTGGAGAACGGAGGTTTGTTGAGCCAGCCCTCTTCTACACGACTGTATCATATATATCTATCGAGTACATTATATATCCCATTTATCGAGTAGTCATGTGATGGACGTGTAGTTGTGCCGTGTATATTTGGTGTCATCATATCTGTACAGTAACCTAAAACTAGCTATCAGCTCCGTGTGATGTGTTGTGTCTAGTGTTCTGTCAAGTTCAACAATGTCAACAGCAGCCTTCGTATTCACACTTTATCTTGTCTTCGCTGACATACAATCAGGTCAGAGAATCATGAACAAATTAAATTATTTTTTAAATTAAATAAAAAAAAAGTATACATACATGATATATTTAGTTAATCAGTGTTTTCAAACATGAACGAAAAATAATTTTGTAAAAAAAAAAAATATATAAATAAAATAAATAAAAAATAAAAATCAAACAGGTGTGGGAAATGGGCTATGTATGTTCATAGATTTTTATAAATACTTCATAGTAATCCAAAAATATATTTTTGAAAAGTACAAAATTTCATTTTTGTACGAATCCGAAAAATCATAAAAGGCCTAGGTCTGAATACTGAACATAAAATATATATTGATTGTAAAATCAATTAAGATAATTTATATTGTCTCAAAATGATATTAAATGTAATTTAAATTAATGAAATTATACACCAATACAATTAAATTATCAATTAAACAATTATTTAAATATTGACGAGGAAGTCTTTGATATAGAGTTTTGATATTAGTTGGCATATTATTCCGATATGTGCTCAACTAACTTTAACTTATCTCGTGTTGATTTAATTAATAATCTATTTTAAACTAAAAAAATATAATTTTGTATTTTGTTTCCACGAAATTTTTTTTTTTTCAAAAAAGTGTTTCGTAAATTCGGCTAACTGGGAGTGTTTCATCACAAGCAGAGCGCTCTAGGGTCGTTGCAGACGTTTAATTGGGTGCCATAATTTGTCGCTGCCTAGGGTCATCGCTGTTGATGCAATGAATAGTAGGCCCCCGAATTTTGTTGCTAGTCTCTGCAATCCAGGATTGTTGCTACTACCGTTTGAGAAAGATAAAAAAATAAATTTATTTTCCTTAAAAAAAAAAAAAATCATTTTATTCAATCACGATGGTCATCATATAAATTATTTTCAACTTAACACTGTTTTTACCCCTTTAAAAACTGTATTATAATTAAGAATAACAGAGTATTAAAAACTTCATTTAGCGAAATTGAATGCTTATTTTCTTCTGTGGGGGAAAAAAAGGAAAAAAAAAATTAAATGAAAAAAAAAAAGTTTGGTCGGAATAAGAAAAGCCTTGTCTTTTATGTTCAGTAAAGGTGGTGGAATTACTGGGCCTCACGGCTTTTAGCTTTTTTTCCCTTCGAGTTTTTTTTTTTATTTGTCTAATTTCTTTTGTAACTATAAAAACAAAAGCAAATACCACCACAAAATGGCCCAAAACGTTTTACAAAGGAGAGAAAAAAAAAAAAAAATTAAAACGTTAAAAATTAAAATTCCGCAATTTCCATGTTTAAATGTATATATAATTATAAGGGACGAAGAAGCCTTACGAAGGGTCAACCGGCTAACCTTCTTCAGTGAATGTCGGAGTCAGCAACTCTAGGACTTATTACGTAATTTCTCTTCTTTTTCTCTTTTATCTGAGGCTTCGTGTATTTAATATTTAATAATTAACTCGTTATAAATATAATGTAAATTCAAATTAAATATAAGGAAGATTAATTTGTTCCATAAATTCAGATAAATTAATATTGCTAATTTAACAAATATGTTCATCTGAGCCTACAAAGTTTACAATTTGTAAGTTATTTTCATATAATTAAATCAGGAAATTAAAAACATATCACTTTATTAATTAATATTTCAATTTTTTTTTTATACATGCACTGTATGTATTAAAAATGCGTCAGAAATTTTTAATAACAAGTAATACAAAATAATAATAATAAAAAGGAATAATAATAAAAATTAGATGCCTTACAAGAATATTGTTTTATAAATAATCTATCAGCTCATAGGCCTATCCTATATGGAGAAATAATTGAAGGATTGCTTAATGATCAAGTGAAGCGATATAATTATTTAATAAAAAATATTTAGTGCGTATGAAGTATATTTGTCGTTGAATTTTTTCAATATCTTAATCCGTATCCGAAAATCTACTATAATCGAATTCATAATATAAAATCTAATTGGTTTTATTAATTGTGTAGGTAAATTTTCAGTTAATATAAATTAAAAAAAAAATAGAAATATTTTTATCAAGTGGAATAATATTTTTTTTTTTTAGGTAATAATGCTCCGATACGTATACTTTTTTTTCACTTAGATGTACTGCTTAATATATAAAATACATTAATGCACAATCTGATTAACTAATTTCAAATATATAGTAATCATTGAACGTTACAATGCCTTACAAAAATATATAGTCAGTTTTTTGCAAAACTTCACTAACTATATTTTTTATGAAGTTAAACTTTTTAGTACGTTTTTATGAATTTAGACTTGCGCACAATATTCTGATTGCACAGGGTTAATAAAAAATTAATTTTCTATAGGAACTATTGACATTAACTTGATGAGTTGATTAACTTGATCCATTAATATAAATTAAATACAAAGAAAAATTATCTTAATTTTATAAATCTTTTCTCAAACTAATAACGAAGCAGAGAATACATCCCCATGAAGAAATTTTGAATTCCAATTTATCATTATTAATATCTGTAATGGATGGAATAAATTGAGTGATATATCGATGGGAGAGAGAAGCCTCAATCTCTCGAGTTGTGAGATCAAGTTTCCACGGTCCATCGGGCGGCAAACCGACCGTCTCACCGAGCCGACCGGAAAAGCTCCGGAAAAATGAAGGCTCCTTGACGCCATTTAATTGAAATGTATCCGGTTAGAATATATTTGTGTAATATTATGTAAGCGCGAGGGCGGTGGGCGGGGCCTGGGACACCGCCCTTTCGTGGCCGACCAACCAGAGAGAGGCACAATCGACTGCGATGATTCGATTGTTTCTCGCTGCCTATTCGATTATCGCAACAGGTCTCTCCCGGTCAATCGGTTTCTAGTGGTGCTTGCTCTACCAGTTTTGGCATTCGATGAGTCGTTAATGTCGGCAACAAATAGGGCTCTGTTGGAAGGGAATGAAATATCATTAGACATTTCATAAATATAGACAAACAACTACTTAAAAATGCAAACGCGCGTGCACACACATGTAGTTATATATGTACAGTGGCTCACAGTGATATCGATACCCCCCATAGAAAAAATAAAAAAAAACACTTAAATTGTTACAGTTAACAAATAAATCCAGAAAGGCTTCAACAGATTCATTTATAATCTCAATTTAAATATGTACAAACTCAATAAAATTAATATATTCAACTGTGATTAATAAAAAAAAAAAATGTTTACCTCACAGTCAGTATGATAAACCTCACTTCTTAATAATATAAATTTAGTTCAATACCTTGCAGGTAAACCATTATTTTCTACCCCTTCTTTCAGTCTGTTTATAATGAAGTCGACCAATTTTTTTATGCATTCTGGACTTAGCCTGTTCATATCTTCGAAGAAATATTTTTTAAAATTTTCTTTGTTAGAAATTTCGTATTTTCTAATTTCATCCTCCATTCTTTCCACAGATATTCTATCACATTAAGATCTAGTAAATGTGGTGGAGTTTTTATAACTTTGGAGCAGTTATAAAATAGCCATTCATTAAATAACATGACAGAGGGTTTAGGGTCATTATCCTGATAAAAATTAAATTAGGATTTTAGCCCCAAATTTTCTCCACTTTCTTAGAATTTTCTTATCTAAATGTCTATATAAACATGTTTATTCACTATAAATTCACTATCTATAAAGTGAAGACTTCGTGCACTAGAAGCTCTCATACACCTCCATACCAAGAAAAAAACACATTACTAGAATTTGTATTGATTACAATATATTATTGTTTTCAATGTAATATAAATTAAACTATTTATTTATTCAATATTTTTTGTATATTGAACCCTCAGATGTATTATTTAAATAATGAGTAGTGTTGATCACATGCGGGACCAAGACGAGTCTTGCTCTTGCGCACTCAGTCTCGGTCTTGCGCAAGAGTCTCGCAATACTCTTGCAGCTATCTATTAGCTCATTACTATAGAGATATTACTGTATTTTTTAGATAGAAGAAACCTTACTAAGCCTGAATGAAAAATTAGAAGAGTTAAATACAAAAGTATGTTGGTTACACCAATTCGTTACACTTAGTAACTAAAATTGTCAAGTATTATTAACTATTTTGCTTTAAATCGTAATCTTTGATCATGCCTTTATGAGCCTGCAAATTTCATTTTTGAAACTGTTTTGTCGTTGATAAAAAAAAATATGGGGGAACAAAAAAAGTATTTAAAATTAACGTAAGCTTTATCTAAAGATTGAAATACTCCAAAAAATATTTTATTACTAGTTAATTTAAGTTTTTTTGTTAATTATTTCGAGTTAATTTTGGACACTAATGTTTTTAAGTAGGATTCTACAACAGTTTATTGCTTTGAAAATAAAATATTTTGAAATCATTTAAATTACATGCAATTACATTTAAATACAAACAACATAGTAAAAAATTCTACGAAAAATTGTCAACTCACCTTGGTACATTTCAAATAACACTCTACATAACGACTTAAACACCCCAACAGTAAAATCCTACATCAAATACACTTCATTTCATTCTTCTACTCTCAATCATCCAAACCCACTCGTTCTGTCTCTTTCTTCCTCCCTGTTACCTCATCGACGTAGACTAAAAAGAAAATGGCCAAGGGACCTACTCCTACAACAATAAGAAAACTAAGTTAATCAAGCTAACTCGCAGTCAATACCTAATTCATCAAATTTGCTTAGTGCACAGGTGCAAATGGCTTAAAATGTTAAATAAATAAAATTTAAATTAAAAATGAAAACCGAATAAAAGACTGTGTTTCGAAAGACATATCTACATTATTTCGTCACTGAAACAAAGATTCATAATGGTTGAGGTTTCATTAACAGTGGAATTGATTTCAGAAGATAGTTGGTGGTTGTGGTCAGGAAAAATAAATAAATATGTAAATTGGTACTTAAATAAATAATTTACCCTATCCTGGCTTTTTATTTACTTTCCATAAGGTTTGTAATATTAATAACTCGTCTTCATTTAATCATGTTTTCTCATTAAAATAGTACTTTTTGTTGTTTCATTTTTTGTTGATCGCTCTCTATTTCCAAAGACCGATCAATACCTTTGGTTTACCTACATTGATTTTTATGTTCCACTTTAAAAATCAATTATCTATAGCATATGTGGAGAACTCGCGGCCTCCGAACATTTTTGAGCTGTATTTATTAATGTGGCCCTACAATTAATTAAATCTAAATTATGAAAATTAATAGAACAAGTTGATTATACGTATATTGGTGTTTGTTTTTAGTGATAAATAAAAATAGCAACAGGAAAATATAAAAAATTGTTGAGGTCTACATAAGCACTGCCTGATCTATTTGCGCCTTTTAATGATAAAAAAGGTTCTCCACCTATGTTATATAGCGAGCAGGACCAAATAATCAGCATATGCTAATTAAAAAAAAAGTATATTTATTTATCTAATATTCATAATACTGGTTAGGATACATGTAAATTTATTTCAAGAAAATATTACTGCGCAGGTCGAACGAAACGAAGTCTGGAGATCGCATGAGCAATAAATTGCAAATCGTTATATTTCCTAAAGATATTTGGTTTTCGCCCTTAATCGGATCCAAGTCAGTAGGGCTTTCTTTATCTTCACCGGATAAGGGAGCATTAGGGCGGGTTGGAACACCGAGAAATACTGGATTTCGATAATGCTACTCAGTCTTAACTGGCGAACGAGATCGGAGATAGGCAGCGAATCTCGGGCGAACACTTTGGAAAATGTGATTCCGTCGATGCGATGGTTTGGGGAGGATATTGACACAACCACTGCCTTATGGTGCTTCACCTCTACCCAGTTTACTAGGAGTGAAAATCAGGTCTTCTTATCTCATCTGTTTGTATTATAACATAATAGTCAATATTATATCTGTAATCCGGAGGTAAAGTACAACCTGTCACATTTTTATGTTTGTTTAGTTGAGCAAATTATCCATAATTTTGAGCTACTAAATTTTTTTTCTTAGTTAATAAATTATTTAATAAAAAAATGGACTCATAGATATGATTAATGAAAACACTTGTCGGTAAATAAATAAGTAAAATACATTAGTATTTCTACAACCTCATGAGTTTTAATAGAAATGATTTAATATTTATATGAAAAGTAAAATATAGATTATCTTTTATAGATCCGACAATATTAGACATCCTGCATTTAATTCGTGACCAGTAGGGCATTAAAAAGCTAAATTTGGGCATCAGTAAGAGATTCCCTTCTCTTCATCTATAAGATACGCCTTTTCATTTCAAGATGGCGACCGAAAAACCTGCGTTGCTATAGACTGTAGTGCCTAAACGAATATTCCGATTTCTATGAAACTTCGCTCTCGATGTCCTTTAAATTATCTATATAACATACTTCAACGAAAAGAAGCTGGAAAATAGTTACGAGAGATGGTAAAATTAGATTCCGAATAACTCAAAAAGTATACACTTTTTTGTTAAAAATGTGGTTATTTAAAAGTTTAGGGATTTTTTAAATTTATTTATTTATTTATTTTAAAAAAAAAGAAGTTAAAATTGGACAATTAGGAGCATGGATATGGTCTCTAGATGTTTTCAATATGTTATACTGCAAAGGTTATATCCTTTGTTTTGGTTTTTGAATGTGATACTGAAGTAATTCTAATTTTTTTAACATAATGCTAGTGATTAAAAACAAAAATGTTTAGTCCAATAATTGGAATCACCTTCTATATCTTTTTTTTGTCACTAGGAAGGTAATGTTACTTCAGATGTATTATGTATTCTTTTGATTTATAATTGTTTGGAAATAATAAATCTTTGTGAAATAATTTGCAGCGTTTTTTTTTCTGATCAAAATGTATTTTAAACCCTCAGTGAGTGATCATTTAACCAGACTTAATTCGTGAACTTTAAAATTTCTAGTACTTTTGGCTTTTTGAATTTTTATTACTTGAATAAATGTTTGAACGGTTGGATCGATCTATTAGGAAAAAAATAGGTATAAAAAAAATTACTACAGAGAAAAATAATTTTAATTATATTGAGTGAAACTTTACAAAAAATCTTAGATTGGTTTAGTTTGTATTTGTTATAAATCAATAAACGGCTTAAGCTAGCAAATAACCAGAAAAAAATACGATTAGATATCTTCTTCCTTTTCTCAATCAATTCCTCTTCTACCGTAGATCAGTGTAGAGGATCCTGTTTATAGACCCTGATCCATTTATCTCGCTTTTGCACCAGCTGACTGCTTCTATTCTAGTTTATTCTTCTCCTATTGAAATCTTCTCTGACTGAACCTGGTCATTCTGTGCCTTCCTCTCGGCATTCCTTCTTCCACTTTTACTTCATATGTAGTTTTGGCCATTCTTCCCTCCTGCATTCTTATGACATGGCCAAACCAGCGTCGCCTGTTTTCCTCTATTGTATTTTCGGCTATTTTTATTCCCAAATTGCTTCTGATCGTTGAATTCCTGATTTCGTCACTCCTATTTTCCCCACTAATCTCCTCAGAAACCGCATTTCCATGGCTTTTATGTTTTGAGGTTACAGTCCAGGATTCACTGCTGTAGGTCAGTATGGGTTAGTGGTGCCCAAATGTGAGACGGAGACGACTATTGGTCTTGCAAACTCAGTCTTGATCATGATCTTGGTCTTGCGCAAGAGTCTCGCAACAGACTTGCAATTACTTATTAGCTTATTACTATAGAGATATTACTGTAATTTTTTAGATAGGAGAAACCTAATTAAGCTCTAATAAATATTAGAGGAGTTAAATGCAATAGTTGGTTATACCGATTATTAACATATAGTAATTAAAAATATCGAGTATTAGTAAATATTTTGCCATAATTTTCGTTTTTTTTAATAGTCCCTGGTCTTCGTCTTACAACGGTTAGGCAGCCCTGGTCTTGGTCTTGCAAAGTGCAAGACCGATTTTGGGCAACACTAGTATAGGGACAGGGAGTGGGGTAGCTCAGTGGTAAGGGCACTGATCTTCTAATGCAAAGGACCCAGGTTCGAACCCAGGCTTCGAACTCATGGCAGAAAAGTTATTTATCTGTTTCATTGGCCGTGGAGCGACCCTGGATCGGGAGACCCACCCTCCTGAGGCATACCCAGCCTCTATAAAGTGGGTACCCTTAATTAAATAATTAATTAAAGGGGAAAACCTGGCGGTTGAGCGTCATCTCGGTCAAATCACCTCCTTGCACAACCGTTGACCTAGAAACAGTGCTTTCCCTAAATAGTACTCAACCCTAAACTCTTCATGGGTTGTAGTGGTATGGGTTTTTGTTTTAGTATAGGGACAAATGTATTTTTATACACCGTTTTATTGACATTTTTTGACACTTCTTTCTTTGCTAAGAAGTATTGAATGGAAGCATTTGCTTTATTGGTTCTGAACACGCTTCTTTTTCTTTTTTAGATTAAATATGTTTGTATATATTGGAATAAAACAAAGGTGATATATAGCATATGATGTAATTTCTTAGTAATTAAATTTTATAATATTTATAAAAAATTATTATTTTGAATTTAATTCAGACTAATTTTTATTGAATTTTAATTAAGTTTAATAGACCAAAGAGCTGACAGTTTTGTTAACTAATAAATCCTGCTAATGCGGAACTAAATGGGACCATATCCCGCCCGGACCAATGGAAGTCCGGATTAAACAGAATTTTTAGAAATTCCATATGACATAAATTGTAATATTTTGGCGATTTGCTTGCCACTCATAAACACATTTAACATTTTCTGTATTTTGTTTTTAATATCAAATAATTTATACGTTGATTAATTGTTTCGACCTACGAACTGAAGTAGGGTTCAGAAAAAAAAATACATTTTTGTAAGTAAAACAAAATTTATTAATTTGTTGTAAAACACAAATCTAATCTCGGTAAATTCTTGTTGTAATGTGAAAGTAAAATTTTTTTTAAACGTTTTCTTTTTTTAAAAATTATTTCCACATTGCTCGCAAAATTAAATGTTTAGTTTATTAAATTCTTATTAGTATTCTTTTAATTCGAATAATTTGATTTATTAGAGGTTTGCTCAACTGTTACGATTTCGTGGACTAAAAATTTTTTTTTCAGAACTTGAATTTGGTATTACCGATGAAATAATCTATATTAGTTATTTGATATTTGGATGATACAATATGTTTAAAAATTTCTGAAAGCTATTCTAAGAGTCTATTATGGGAAACAAACATGACATTACACGTTTGAGCAAAGTACCTCCGATCTCGTTTTAGATTCAGGCCGTCATGTACTGAACAAGAAGATATAAAATTTTACACACTCTTGTTGTTTGATGGCTGTTCAAACATTTATCCCTGTGATGGTTACTGACACGATAAATTCTTCATTGTAGGACATTATTCTAAAAATTAAAGAACAAATAGAATGATGAATGATTAAATAAATTAAATGAGTACGTGACATAACTAGAAAAAAAAAATGATCATGTTTCTAAAATTTGAATATACATTAAAATATAATATGATTTATAAAAATAAAAGCGGATCATACAAAATTGTATGCAAATTGAGTTGTTACAGAAAATATTGCTAAAACTTTAATCAACTGAAACTGGAATATTAAAATTTTATAGAATAATTATACTTATATTAGCATTTATAATTATACTAGTACTTTAATTAACTTAAAGCTAATTAAATATAGCTAAGGTTATAATTATATTAATACTTTGATTAACAGTTTAATTAATTACCTTTTAATTAACTAATGCTCACTAATTGACTTTAATTATTATATACCGGTAAGAAATCTCACATTAGGTAGTTATTCTTTTGCCTAATGCATTCCGCACATAAGCGATACATGGGATACATATTTATTCGTATATAATATACAATATTATCAAGAGAATCTGTTCAATATATACAATCAGTGAAGATTTATATTTTAATACCACTGTAAAGACGCGTTCAGACATTCCCTAAACTATGAAAAACACAATTATCTAACTTGACTAAACAAAGATATTATTTCTAAACCAAACTATTTTATTTCTCTTAATACCGAAAGCTTACAGTATCAAAAACAAGAAACAAAAATACTAGGTCAGTGAAATAACTGTTTATATATTTATTTGTTCTATAGTTTGTGAAATGTCTAAATACACCTTAAAACGTCCAATAGTTAAGCAATACTATCCTTGAACATACACATATCCGTTACTGTAGACGCTCAAGACTTATTTATTTGCTGGAGAGATGTGTTGGTCAGTAGTTCTCTAACATCCTATGAGTTTAGAAATAAATCTAAATCCAAATCCAAATTTGTATTTGTAATTTTAAAAAATTATTTCTTGATTTTAATTTAATTGGTGTGTAACAGGTGATTTTGGTTTATTATTTTCAATAATGAACCATTGTGATCGAACAAAAAATCAAAAACTTAATCCCCTCTCAAAATTAGAGGTTTTATGTTTCAGGATATGTAGAATTAGAAAAACAAAGACAATATTTTTTGTCCGTCCGCCGTACGCGCATTTTCTCTGAAACTACTGGAAAGATTTTTTTTCAAATTTGGATTTAAAATTAGAGGGCACTGGAGGATGATCCTTCTTCATCGACATTTTTATCCGACTTTTCCTTTCAAGGCGACCGAAAAACATGCGTTGCTGTAAACTGTAGGGCCTTAACGAATGTACCGATTTCAATGAAAAGTCTTCTTCTCGATGCCCTTTAAATTTATGTATATAACATACTTCAAGGAAAAGAAGCTGGAAAAAAAAGTTACGAGGAATAATAAAATTAGATTTTATCGATATGATTATTTAAAAGTTTACGGAATCAAAATATATTTATTAAAATTATTATTTATGTTAAACTGTATCACTCAGTGAGTGATCATTATGATTTTAATCGAATAAATAAACATAAAAGATCGTTTTAAATTTGTATTTAATCAGGCATGATTTTTAAATTAATAATCAATTATAATAATTATTATATCATTTTTTTGAGAAAAAATAATTATCGATTCCAAACCTTGGTATATTATCCCTACCTGGTTATTGTTTTATATTTATTAAAAATATTCGTCGTTTGTTATCCGATGTTTCAAAGGGATTAAAGAATTATTCTCCCCCCCCCCATATTAAGACTATAAGTGGTGCCCATCCCTCCTAAAATCATTTTTCTTAAAAACAGTGCAAGCAAAAGCAGAACTCAACAAATAATACAAATAAAATAAAATTGCTGAGGTCTGTTCCACGTTTTCCCTTGTCTCTTTGTTAGAAACCTTCCATTCCGAAAATTCGTAACCATGCCGAAATTTGCTCCCTCAAAAGTTTTGATGCGCCATGAAACACCCATCTGGCCACTCCTGAAGACTATAATAAATAGCAATATTTTTAGAAACTAAACATGTGATATCATCATGATGTTCGCTTTAAAACACGATTTGTCCAGTATCGATTCATCGACTTTTGAGACCTTCTAAGTTTTAAAACCTTTAAATTTTTCAATGATTCTATTGTAGTTGTAGCAAGGTTTTACGTTTAGAAATTGGCATTCGTCACATTTCAGATAAATTGTCTTTCGTTTGTTTCATTATTCATCAAAGCCGATCGATCCTGAAAGCTGAAAATGAAATGTTATATCGTATCATATATAAATTGCTAATTTTTGCTTAATCTAATGAAAATATATATATATTTTTTGTTTTCTTGTATGGAATGTTGTTATGAACGTTTTGGAGATTTTGGAGCCAAGATATTTGTGCCTAAAGAATGATAAATATAAAATGAACATACATTGGTTCAATGTGGGTTTTTGTCATTGATATTTATTTTTAAAAATTGCCCTAAAATTATAGTTCTGTTGTTACTATTGATTAAACATATAACATCGAATTACAAATGTTTATGCATTTTTTTTTTAATAAATATTACTTAGATCAGAAAACATTTGTAAAAAAAAATATGTATTTTATAAATTGAATTTTGTAGTCTGCAACTGCAATAAATAGTTTACTACTACAGAAAATAGTATGTACAAATAAAATATGAAATTATAATAATAAATCATTAAGAAATAATCAGTTTGTATGTTCTTTTGTAAAAAAACTCATTTTTACATACGACCTTTTGCACTAACAGTAGCGATGTGTAATAAATAATATTTACCAACATCTCCACATCCAGTTCTTTTAAAACAAGTGATCAGAATATAGTTATCCCATTTATTGTACTGTCACCAAGATGCTTTATGACACTACATATAACTTTTTTTTTTAATTTCGACCTTTTTATTTAAATTTAGGTGCGTGAAACTGTTACAAAATACGTTTGCACACGGAATCTATGTGACTCCACTTTGAATGAACTCGTCAGACCAGAAAGTGAAAGTTTTGAGCTTTTGAAAAGATAAAGTTGTTTCTCTGTCAAGCTTTCGAAGTTGTTGGGCTTTAAAGTTGGAGAAATTTCGATTGTCGATATATTATTTCTTCCTCTTCGTTATTTGTTGTTCCGATATTTTATTTATATCATTTATTTTTCTTGTAGCAAGATTTAATGTTAATTAATTAATCAATAAATTAATGATGATTGGTCGGTCAAAAAGTCTTAGATTGGTCGGAGAGTAACGAAAACCCCTAATCATAAACCCCTATTTTCAAGGTTTTATGATAATTCTAATTTCTATGTTTTCAATGGCTGCCAAGGCCAACTCATATATTCCTAAAGTTCAGGCACGAATAAAAATACCAGTTTCCAAGATTTCCAATTAGATATCGATAAAAAGCCAATTAGCAATGCAACTTGTCATTAAATATATTTTAGGCATTTTTGCAGAATTCTTAAAATAATTGCTGTTCTGTATCTTTAAATTATTGCAAAATCGTTTGTAAAGAGTTCCTATTTGTTGTTCAACTGTAGGCCGGTTGTTTTGAGCCTCTTATGAGTGCTATCGAGCATGTTGGTTGTGGCCATATCTTGAATCAGTGAATCGGTATGTCTGTGTAAGTTATTGTGAAATCTGTTCGTATGTGGTCGAGAACTGTTGTCATATGTAATTCTTTATGTAAAGTAATGTTACTAAAGTAGCAGGAAGCCTTGGTTATTGCCCTGAAAGTTTTTTATTGAAAAATCTGTAATTTACGTATGCGGGTCTCATTGAAGCTAATATGTTGGTAAAAGAAAAAATAAAGCATGTTAGATGAATGAAATGCTTTGCTTAATTATTAGAAACCCATTAATATGAGATAACGATTCAAAAAGAGGCGAATGAGTGAATTCTTGTTGTTATAAGGATGAGGCGTTGTTCAGGAATGCCATTTCTCATGCTTGGCATTTCACAGCTCCCCTAACTACAAGATTACCACTATTATCTATGATAGATTTGAATGAAAAAATTTTAGTAAAAAAAAAACAAAATCAATTTAATTCCCCTAAAAAATACTAAACATCAACATACATATTATACACAATCACAACACATTAACATCCTAAACATCAACCTACCAAAAACTTATATAACCCCAAAACACTTCACTAACATCTCACAAACTTAAACAATACAACAACAACCTACAATTTAAAATCAATAAACCCACAAATCCCTTAATCTCCATCACAAACACCAAAAACACCTTAACCTCCTAAAGATACCCCCTCCCCCAAACAAACTCACCAACTATATAACATCCCCCCCACCCCCCTATACCCCAATCCATAAATCCCCACTCCCCAACAAACTACCTAATTAAAATACACTAAACAAAACCAAAAAACCCTAAAATTATCTCCAACACTACACTTCTCCAAACAAAACCTCCACCCAACAACTAAATCAAACATAACACCACAAAAAACCAAACACACCCACCCCCCCACAAACCCCTTACCAAATTAACCTATTCTACCCCCTACACAATAACAACCCCACTCAATAATCAACCCCAAATTCTTCACCAAATACCAAATTCCCAAAAACTCCACCCAACATTCCCAAAACACTAAAACCAATCCACCCACTCCATACAAGAAAAATTATATGTTTAAAATCCACAAATGATTATGTTAGTGATTTATTCATGAATGCGTAATTCAAATACGATGCCACATTTAAATATAATTATGAAATCCTCATTAATTAGGCTATAATTTAATTTACAAATTATTAATATTTTATCAATGGTAATTTATAAATCGTTCCGGAAATTATTCTTTTGTAAATCATATGAGGTGTTAAACAAGGTTACTCCTCTTTTAAATTAATCATTTATTTTTTAAAAATATTTATAAATTTTCAAATGGGATTCCTTCAGTGTATAAAAGGGCTATAAGGAAGATAATAGAAAACTTCTTGTTAATTCAAGTTACCATTGGATGTGTATATTTGTTCATGAAAGTTTTTCCGAGGTACTTTAGCTACAGGAAGTTTGCTATATTTCTAGCCCAACCTTTTCGATTCCCAAAAATGTGATAAATTTCTTTTGGATATGTATGTTCAACTTGGATAACAAGTTTCCTCACTTCAATCCTAACTTCCATCCGAGCTCTCGGCCAACATTTCTTCCAATACAATTTATTTATATTGCTGTAAGTTCGTTTCGAGTTTAGCAAATTTTATCGGACTTATTCCATATTTACGAGTATGTATTCTGAAAAAAAAAAACTGTCTTCTTCCGACTGCTTTACCCTATATCGGTATATGCATGAAATACCAGCTAATTTTTTAAAAATTTATTTATTGAGTATTACAACAATCTATCACATGAACACTAGTTATAGTGAGGTAGGATGTCATTGCTAACTATTAGTAATTTGAATTTACCTGAATTCAGCCTTTTAAATATTCTTTCATATAAAATATTTGTTTTAATTCGATAGTAATAAAACACTCATGAATTATCTAAATATGTAACTTACTATAATTAACGTTTCGTTCCTTCAAGTATATTAGTTATATGATTAGATTCAGTATTATTGACTTCTTGAATAAAGCTTGAAATGTTATAACCTCATAAAAGTATAGGATTAACCTAACCCCTATTCTACGTCATCAATGCCTTCCACATTTCGCAGTCATTATATGGTTAGCATTTATTTATATTAATTTTAATTATTAAATGGAATTAAATGAAATTGGTACTAGATAATTTCTGAACTATTCTTCAAATTTCCTCCAAGTTTGGATCAAATTTCCCGAGCCATTTTCAAACTACATCCGTGTCAAATAATACGTTCACGGATTCGAAAGCGAAAGTATTTTTTTTTTAGAATAGTAGATAGAATTTAATAAACATAATACTTACTTAATTATCGGTTAACCAAACCCTAATAAATTATAGCTGTCAACATTTCCAATATCTATTACAGAAGCAACGTGGTAATTTTAGCAGCAATAAATATCAAATTATAAAAAAGACAAATAATATTTAATATAATATAATAATTTAAAAACGTCCCGAACCAGTTTTCTCCACCTCAAAGAGAGATTAAAATCGATATCGCGATGTTAATAAGAATTTATGGTCATGAAATGTCTTTTAGCTCAGCAGTTAACTGTCCTTTGCCAGCTTTCATGTTTAATATATGTAATTAATGATTATTAACTCATTTACTACCTAAGCCAGGTTTAATAAACTTAATAAACTAGAGGGAGACTAAGGGTCGTATTTATGGACATTTCTGAGGAAGATTATTAATTCATTTTATTAGATGTATTTTGTATTTTTTGTAAGAGGATTTATCTAAAAAATCAATGCCACCAAAAATTACTTTTTCTACCAATACTTCTAGAGCACATAGAAAGAGTCATTCAGATATAGATCTAAATATTTGGCTTATTGTAAATTTGTTTTCTTTTAGCTTTGCTTCCTATTCCCTTGTAGTACATTTTTCCTATTTCCATTAGCTGATTTCGAATGTAAAAAAAAAAAAAAAATCTCAAATATATTATAGTTTATGTGATTAAGAAAGGTATGAAGAAATCATTTTACCAATATGAAATTCGTGCGAGAGTTTAGAAAAAATATGTGCCCAGAATCGAAAATTTTCACTCATGCTTTTCGTTTACAGATATCAAGGATCAAATTTGGTTCGGTGTCCGTCTGGCTGTCTGTAGTCAAATCGATGTGATGGGTTTATCACCTACTATCGTTCATCCGATTTTCATGAAATTTTTAGGGATTGTGCGGATTGGTGCTTAGATGGTTTCATATTATCAAATTACACTTGCGCTTACGCCCACGTAAATGTATTTCCAAAATAGGTTCGTTCGATTTAATTCAAAGTTGAAAGAAAGGTAGGATTTTGTAAAACAATAATGCTGTATCGATTTTATACAATTCTGCTTATACTTTCTCTTATATACGCGCAAACGCGTTTTCCTTGATATATCTATATCTCTAAAACCGCTGGTTCGATTTGGCCCAAATTTGGATGGGAGTTAAGGTTCGGTTTACCGATAATTAAGTAAGTATTATTTTTATCAAATTATGATCAATTTCGCTTTTAATACTTTCGCTTTCGAATCAGAGATCGTATTATTTGATACGGCTGTAGTTTGAAAATGGTTTGGTCAATTTGACTCAAACTTGGAGGAAATTTGAAGAATAGCAAAGAAATTCTTACCAATTTCTAGTACTCTAGTACTCTAGTTAGTAGTATTCTAGTACCAATTTCATTTAATTTGATTTAATAATTAAAATTAATATAAATAACTTCAAACCATAAAAATCTGTGAAATGTGGAAGGCATTGATGACTGAATTATAATCAAGCGATCAAAAACTAAAATATTATTATGGTCCCTATCGTCCAGTTGTTCATAGTACCTATCTATCCTAAAGTATTTGACTCAAAAGAATAAACGGTGTTAAAAAAAAATTAATATGATAAAAAAACAAATATTTATATATGTAATGAAATATTGATAATAAATTAGGTTTAAAAAAACAACAACTAATCTTTAAGTTATATTAGTGAGTGGGGTAGTTCAGTGAGTGAGGACTAACTTCCAGAGCTGAAGGTCCCAGGTTTGAATCTGGCTGATGAATAGTAATTTTCTATCAGCCGTGGGTCGACCCTGGGAACGGGATACCCTCCTGGGGCACAAACCCAGCCTCTATAAGTTGGGTACTCATAATTAAATAATTAATTAAGATGGAAAACCTGGAGGTTGAGCGTGATATTGGCTCGTCACGCACAACCGTTGGCCTTGTAAACGGTACTTCCGCACATTGTTCTGAATCCATAACCCTTCATGGGTTGTTAGTGGTACAGGTTTTTTAAAGTTATATTACGATGCATATGTTTTAGTGAATTAATCGAGCGATGATTACATCACAGGAAAATTCTACTCATAATAATATGTTGTTTTTTTTGCGCTAAGTTCCTGCTAGAACTTGGATTTTAGAACCTCTGTTATAATATTCCTCCTCCACTCTCTTTTATCTCGGGCAAGAATCTGCCTTTTTCAGATTATCTCCCTTTTTCAGAATTCCACCTCTTCCAACCATCTTAGGTCTGGTCTTTCTCTGCCACATCTTCCACCAGCTCTATCCTCTCACAGGGGTTTGGAAATTGAATCTCTGGCATGTACACAACATGATCCAAATATCGTGACATAATAATTGTACGTATGTCATAATACTGTAATATTTGTGCATACATAAAATACTTTAAGACTTGAATATGAAAATAAACTCTTTTTTTTATATGTTGGTTTATTGTTGAAAAAAATCCGAACAGCTCAGATTTATGTCTCCAAAATGCAGGAAAAGAAAAACCCGTCAACGTTTCGCCAATTTAGGCATCATCAATACATAAAAGAATAGATAATCGAACATCACTCCATTAAATACAATATATAGTGATGATAGGAAAGGATAAAAAAAAAATTAAAAATTATTATAATTGTTTGCTGTGTTTTCTTTTCTTATTCACTCAGAGAATTCGCCATTAGGGCAATAAAGATAAATGTCATAATGTATCAAATTATTTTCATTTCAAATCTTTATTGTAAAAGTTTATCGATATTTAAAAACATCGATGCTACCGATGCATGTATCCGTGGTTCTAACATATACCTGTCATTCTTAGTTTAAGAGAAATATGTCTATTGGTCATTGTTCTGATCATTTTACTGAACTTTATCATTTATCCATTAAGACTGTATTAATAAAATAGAATATATATTTGTATTAAATATATTAAACACTTAAAAAAGTATGTGCACACTAAAATATTAAACTTCATATGGAAGACTTTTTCGTGGCTGTCATAAATAATATTTTCGTAAGTTGATTTATTAACGGCAACTCTTCCAACAAAGGAAAGGATTTTGTTTTTTACGAAAAAGTGGTAAAATAGGAAGAATAACGCTCAGGTAGATAAACAAAAAAAAATCATATTACCTCTGGAACACTGAAACACACATGACACTTAAAAAAAGTTGCAAAAAAAAAAAAATGAAAAAAAGACATAAGAGTGAAATATAGAGGGTGAGGAGATATTACTGCTGGATTGGAGCCCACAGTGGGGAGTGAATAATCCAAGGATGTAGCAAGTTGTCTGGGTAATTATGGCAATCCTCGAGCCGGCAACATATTTCCCGCAGGAATTAAAAACAGGATTCGCAATCCTTCCAGTTCGGGGTAATAGGTCCTAGGGGATGATTTCATTTCTTCTATGCGTTCGTAGAATAATATTCGACCTGAAGTGAAAAATGTCGATTATTACAAAACTATGCTGAACAAAAGGAATTTGATGGATAATTTTACCATCAATTGACAATGAGTTCTCAGTTGAACGGTTAAAGACAGAACAATTTATGGCGAGACCGACTGTTTTATATAGCTTTTCAGGATCAGGTTATCGCAACAAGAGATTATAGGAAACATATATTAACAGAGAATCTGATCATGGGTAGATGTCCGATTTGATCTAAGACACATGGATCTATCCAACATGTGACCAATGGCTGCGATACTTTGGCAGAGACGGAATACCTCATGAGGCATAATAATGTCGCAAAAATAGGTCACCAAAGTATATGCAGAATCTTCGAACTACTGGACAATGATGAGTTACTCTATTATAGTTATATCCCAGAAAAACGTAGATCAAATAGAGATATAAACGTGCACTGGGATCCAAATATGATAACGGAGCATAGAGTATTTCATAAACATCCGGGTATCTTGGTTATAAATAAAACTAGAAAAACCATAGACATAGATATGCCCTGTGATACCAACATGGTAATCACTAGGGCCAAAAAAAATATTTTATGGTTAATAAACAAGTAAATATATAATAATTAAAGAATAAAAATGGTAATAACATTTTATGTTCCTTTATTAAAGATTTTATGTTTTGGATCACTTTTATTTAGCCACATATTAGAAATCGAATATTTTTTCCTATATCATAAGAATAATAATTCTGGTTGTGAAACATAACGATCTAAAAACTATAGTGCAGTGAGAGTAAAACATATTAAGACTTAAATAACAGTAGTATTGGTAAAGTATTTCTTAAAAGTAAAATTTCACAACGTCATTTAAACCCAACGTCAGATTTGCCCTTTAAAAGTTATAACGAGCTATTTTAGGATTTCTGTATGCTTTTACGCCAACGAGTTTAAAACTTAAAAGTAAGTGCAAAATATAGCAAACTCCGTAACAACACGGGGCAAACCTTTTAAGAAAAGAAAAACGTTAAACAAAAGATTGAAAATATTTCATTTCATTTTTGCACCCTAAAATGTTAGTCAGAGAATTAATAAGAATAGTTGTCTAATAAAATATATATTGACTTTCACTTGGATAATAAAAAAAATAATATTCTTCTCCAGGTTATGTATACCTTTTAATAATAAATGCTCGGAATATTGACAAATGTTCTAACTGACTTATCGAGCGATACTTAACATCTGTCGTAATCAGAAGTGGATTCAAAAATTAAGTGGGGTAACTTAAATTTAATTTATTTTTATATTTATATAACGGTAATTACTCTGGCAGAAAAATAGACACCAAAAAATGATGCTTTTAGCGATAAATGTTTGATATTGTTTTTTTGTCACAGTGTTTAAATTTAGGAGCTGTACATACGTTATAATTTAAAAAGAGTACATGGTATGATTGCTTAATTATTCAGCTTAGATCTCTCACAAAATCAAATTTGTGCTAATGAAAAAAAATATATTTTCTATAAATATATTGGAAGGCTTTCGGATTGAAGGCTTCCTTATGTATTCTCCATTGGCTAAGATTAAAGTTCACTCATATTTCAAAACTTTATACTACAGGCAAAATTAAAATTTGCGAGTACTCGCCACCATACAATATTCGCCGAATATTGAAAAATAGTTGGATGACGGACCTCCATTCTAGGACATAGAGGATTATGGAGGTTCTAATTGTAATATCCGGTCTAAACTATATTGTCTTTTTTGCAGAACATTCGTTGTCTTATTGACAGTTTCGAATAATTTTAACTCTGGCATAAATCCTCTTCCCTCTCCTCCAGAGCGGGAAAACCCCCGGTTAGTCTAAAAGGTGAGGAAGGGGTGGAAAAAAAAAGTTGAGAATAATTTTTTTTTAAACTTTTGTTTTGTAATAACTACAATTGGCAATCAGTCTGCTACAATAAGGGTTTTTTTTTTTATAATGAGACATGAGTGAGATCGGTACCCATCGGTAACGATCCTCACTTAAAATACAAAATAAATAATCCTGGAGATACCTTATAAAAAAATTAAGTAATAAAAACAGTATGAATATTTCTAAGTTAATATATATTCATTTTAGAATGAGATATCTTTTTAAATATATATTATTATATTTATATTATAGATGTATGCAAAAGAATTTTAGGCTGTATATCCGGAGAGAGTGGGGGCGCTTAAGAGTCTCTTAAAGGGCTAACCCAAGGACTCTTGTTGCCGCTATTCGCTCCCGGTGAATCAATTCACCCTGCGAACCCACCGAGCCAGGCTGCTGGGGGCACAATAGAAGTACTGTCCAAGATATCCGATGAGAAAAAAAAAAAGCAGGGCGGTCACTGAAGAGTCATTTTATTATCAGCGGCACACAGTTCTGTGTTTAGAATTTTTTTAACTTTAATAACATTAAATTGATAGAGCATTGATCGTTGTGTCAGTTTATATTATAATGCAACTGATTTCTTTCTGAGTACTTTTTTTTTTTTAGAAAGTAAACTTTATTCTGGGACAAGGTCCCTTATGAATAACAGATATGAACAAAAAAATAAATAAAAACTACATCTGGCCAAAAGTTAAATTAATCAATATTAAAGAATATATACAGTATCTTCAGTGAAATTAAATTAAAACAAGTAAAACAAGAAAAAACGAAATATAAAAAAAACATTATTTAAATGAAAATAAAATAACATAAAATAAGCATGGGTTGATTTTTAAAATTAAAACTCAATCAATTTTATCAACCATTCACCTCAGTCAAAATCTGTTTCGCAATATTTATTTTATCGTATAACGTCATTTTGGGATGTGAGAAGGAATTGGTAGAGATGATATTTAATTGAGGACAAGGAAGAGGCATGGCGGATTTCAGATGGCAAGGAATTCCAGAAGGCCGTGGATTGGGCAATAAAGGAATATTCAATCGTCTTAGTTCTATGGGAAGGGGTATAAAGGTCGGAAACACGGGATCTTGTTTTCTGGGAGTGAACCACGGGTTTAAACTGTAGGATACTGTAGATGTAGGAAGGGTGTCTGGTGTTGATTGTTTGGAATAGGAAAGATCCGAGGACTTTAGTTCCCTTAAGGAGCAACTGTGACATGTCCGATTCTCGTAACTAAAATTACAAATTTTTTTATCAGATTTCTACTCGCACATAATATGCATCTTATGTTATTAATACGAAAACAATTGGTACTAATTCCAATATAATGTTAATCCTGAAAATACGAAAGGAATTATATTTTCATACCAATAAGGAAAAAAGAAAATGCCTAATTAATTCAAAAATATCAGTATTAAATAATCGACTGACTTAACATACCTCGGTATGTATAGACATTTAAAATTTACTTGACATTTTGACAAAAAAATTAAAATAGTAAGATCTAAGACGTGCTGACTCCAAAATTTAATTAGGACAACAAAACTATCTTTACGCCTAAAGCTTCTAGTCTATACATGTATAATACGGCCGGCTCTGTGGTATGGTGTTCTGTTCGATCATGTCAGCAAAACAAATGGGAAAAGATAACAATATTTCCAAAATGGAATAATTATAAAAATTGTAAGAGGAACCACGATGCAGAGAAAGAAGACGTTGGTTATACATGAAACGCTAAATTTATCAACAATAAAAGAATTTCTCAAAAAACGAAAAAAATCATTTTTCGAAAAGTCCCAACAATAGGCAAACCCTCTTTTCAACAACTTATTACCACCCAAAATTCTAAAACGTTGGCAACAATTCACATGAGATAGATGTTTTATTAATTTAATTGTAAGCTCTATAGGATAAGGTCAACTCAAGCCTGAAATGAGCCCCATCACCTTTTATATTACAGATGTAGAACAAAATACTCAGAGAGCACAAAAAAAAAAAAAAAAAATATACCTTACTATGATTTTAAGCAGTAAAAGTACTATTATGAAGACAATGAAAATCCAGGGATTTAAGACAAAAATAAATAAAAAGGGGCTATGAAAAAAAAAAAAAAAAAAAAAACCGATTCCAAGAACTTGATCTATGTAAGAAAAATAAATAAGGTGCTATGAATAAAAATTAGAAAGATTTATATTTCAAAGTTTTGAATTATTTCTACTGATGGATGTGAATTGTTGATTTATTTTTCTACTCGTGGAATTAATAGAGTTCGTATTGCTCTTGGGGATCTTTTGGTGGTGGTAATAAACCACGGTGTGATAAAAAAATCTTAATTCAATCAACTTATACCATCTGGATCATCTCAAAGATGAAAAAAAATTATTTGAAATTAAATTTTAGCTTTTATTTTGAATTTTTCAACACAATGGTAGATTGATCTTCACCTGCTAATAGTTAATTAGAGATTAAGCAAACAGTAATTATGATAATATAAACTTTTTAAAATGGATAATATGGAGAAAAAAATGGTATTAATAAATATCATTACGAGAAACGTTTTTAATAATTTTTATTCTTAGAAAATGAATTGGTAGTTTTAACGAAATTTTCCTAGGCAACTGGTGTGATATAAAGAATAAGTCCTTATTATTTGAAACCGTTCAACTTCAAATTTATTCCAACATAATATGTATGATATTATTAACGATTAGAAACATTATTTGACCAATATGTTATAACTAGGTATATTTAGCATTAGGTATATATAACTAGGTATATATTAGGTATATTATATATTATATATTAGGTATATAATTAGGTATATATAACTAGGTATATATAGGCATTTTAACTAGTGAAATATCACAACGAATAAAAAAAAAATATTTGTCCGAAAGAGGATTAATAAGTTTTGACAACCTTAGATAGATAAAAAATAACTTTATTCTGGTACAAAGTCCTTTGAAAATAACAAAATAGTTAAAAAATAAAACATTACATCTGGACTGAAAAAAGTAAAGAAAACATTAATCCATCAAAGTTAACAGTTTGTCATAGTAAGGGTTAATGTAAAGAAAACATTAAATTTAGTTATATTTTATTAACAACCCTATATGTTATGTAAATCGTATCACTTCTATGAAAACGGTTGGTAATAATAAAATTCATTAATTTAAAAAAGAAAAAAAAAACAATAAGAAAATTTAAAAATAACGATTGTGGATTATTATTGATACTAAGAATAATTATTTGAACTCGTTCAAACATAATACGTATCTTATATTAACCTTTTTATCTAGGTTACTTGAGAGACGTTCAAAATTATCTTTGACTAACAAACTAACCATCTCCGAAGTTTTACTTCAACTTATGGCATAGAACTGTGGGGTTCGCTAAAACTTTCAATATTAAAAAAAATCAGTCTTTCCAATCCAAAATTTTAGGAAGGATAGTTGACGTACCATTTCATGTCGTAAACGATATATTACATAAAGGCTTGGACATCCGAACAATTTTAGACATTGCAAAAGAACTCTCACCAAAGACTAACTTACAACATATATGCTCCGACAGAAAACCTTAATAGCACTAGAAACCCGTACAGCCCACCTCGAGGATTACGTGGGCGGTGGTCAAGAGACCTGCTGAACTGATCTATTTCCTGGATTTTTGATGAAACGCTGTGAAGCTGCCAAAACATTTGCTCATTGCAAAGAAATTTGCAGATCGCAAATTTCATTTTATGTATTAATAAATTAAAAATATTAATGATATTATTAACGGTTCGAAATATTATTCAGCCCTTATGTTATAAGTAGCTCATTTTATAAGGTAGAGGGAATAATGAAAATAATAACACATCACCCCTGCATTTGATGGTTCATTCATAATAAATTATGGCGTCGGCACCAGCTCCGGGTGGCAATGAGGAAATAAGAAAATAAAGTCTATTACTTTTATATTTATTTGTTCTTGTAAATATATTTCTTTAAATAATGTAAATAGAGAACTTTAATTTTAATAAATACGTTATAATGTTTTTATACATCTGCCCTTAATAGAACAGAAATATGAAAAATCAATATATTTGTTATTTTTATGTCATTTTTATAAATAAGTGTTCCACTTTAATATTAACAGATGCAATAGTATAGAATATAGTTATGATATAGAATAGATTGTAGGTAATATAGAGGTGATCCCGTAAGTAGAGAGAAATATTTGTAGGAGTCACGGGCGGATCTACGGGGAGGGCTTTCGGGCTGAATTCTCCCCCTCCCCCCCAAATGGGAAATATAACCATGTTTTATCGAAAGAAATATAAAAAAAAAAAATCTCTTAAAGTATTATTGTTCGTGTAATTACATTTTGAAAGGTCTTTAGGAATCACTTAAACACTATTTCATATGAGTAGTTAGTTTCTTTCTTTTTTTCCAAAGTAGTTATCGTTATTTTTATGAAAAAAAAAAGCTTTCGGCTGCTTAGTGATGAGATGTACATGGGTTAGGTTTGTGTGGCCTATTCTTAACCTGGCCACGGCGACTTCCTCTCTACGATTAGGGCGACTTGATGTATGCATGTATAGTGTTTAATATTACAAATTATATTCATACAAAATATTAATATATTATGAAATTAATATAATCTTCAAGTCCCACAAAATCATCTCTGTGTATATGCGAACATTTTAGTCGAAAAATGAAAAGTCTTTCGAAACGTAGGAACTATAGAATTTATTAAAGAAGAAAATGATACGATTGTCAGCAACAAGTAATGCACCGAACTTTTGTTTGCAAATAGTCCGTGGTACAGGCCCCTTTTTATCAAATTATTAACATCCGGCTGAAACTTCGTAAATAGCTTCATCTCATCGTAACCTACAAATATTTTATATACGAAAATTCTCGGAATTGGGACGTTTTCAATCTGTAGGTCGGCAAACTTTGTCTATTTAATTTTATACTAAAAACTCGTAAATACCCATTTGCTTTCCACTTTAATCGTAAGATAACTTGAGTACAAAATCGAGAAAAAAGGTGACCTTCAAAAATATTGAGCCGTTTGGAGTGACCTATACCCCCAAATTGTCAAAATAACGAGGTTATATAGGTCAAACGGCTCAATATGGTTGCTTTTTTTCTCGACTTAGTGATGAAGTTATCTTATAAAATAGCTATCGTAAAAAGGGGTCTGTACCATAGACTAAATAGGAAATTCAAGTTTTGTGTTTTTTTGAGTGTCATGTTTTTTTTGTAGAATAGGAAACGATAACTAAAGAAATATTTTATTTAAGTAATTAACAATTGTTTCACTGTAAACTATGTTTTTTTTTTAAACAAAATTTAGCTTAATTTATTCGCTCAAAAAGTTCACTTTAAATGGTGTTAACAATAACAAACTCCATTTAAATTTGAATTAAATTGTGTCTAGTTTGTAATGAAGAAATTGTTAATTACTTAAATTGAACATTTCTTTATTAATGGCTTCCTATTTATCAAAAAACATGACTTGCTAAAACTACAAAACTTAGATTTCTTACTTTCCTGCTGAAAATTGGCCCATTGTTTATACGAATTTTTATGTAACTCATGAGGTCTACCATAACTCCTATCAAAATTTCCACCACTAACTGGATTCTCAGTTTAAAATTCATTAATAGTTCATTAAAAAAGTCTACTATTTCTATTACATAGTGTGAATATTTATCTTCTTCGTAATGATATATTCTTTTATATAATGTGAATGTAGTCTTACCTCATTATAATCATTGTCCAGTCAACGAATGTTATATTACTCAATTAATAAATATGATGTTAAAAAATGTATAAATTTCTTTATACACTATTTATTTATTTATGTTAAATATTTATATTAATGTTGCCCTTCAATGTCACCGACTGACTTATTATTTAATAAACTTGTTAAAAAAAAAGAAAATGAAAATTAAGGAAAGTTGATCAGTTTCATTTTATATAAATGAGTTGAGATTCTCAGCTTATTGTTAACTTCTTAACTGGTCTACTTAAAGCTGAATATTTTAAATATTCTATTTACTTTAACTATTATTCTTAAACGTTTAAGAAACATTTAACAGCTATTTTGAACAACATACCATTTTAATTATTGCAAAGTACGCATTTCTCGAAATTTGAATACTGCATTTTAAAATTATTTATATCGTGAATTGATTCTTGACATCATCTTAAAAACTAAATATAATGATTTATCTATGCCATTTATATAAACAGCATGGATACATGTAGAATTGATTCACTTCAGTCAGTAGTTTAGAGAGCTACAAATCCCCTTAAGGTTTCATATCGATTGGTGATTTTTTTTGGTGGTCACAAAAACTTCAAACGAATTTAACAGGGATTCACCGATCCATCAGAAACTTGAAGAGGATTTAAAGTCCTGTGAACTACACCAATGACCTCCCATGTCTGTGAATTTATCAGAGGTTAGAAAGAGCTGGAATATAAATGACAACATAACAACGACAAAAAAAAGAAAAAAAAGTAATTTTGTTTAGCCACTTCCAATGAAAAAATATAACACTCTTATGACAAAATGAAATTCTAAAAACATATGAGGTAGTCAAACCAGATTATAAAAAAAAAGAAGAAAATTGTAATGACCCGGGATATTAGCTCCACATTAATGATCATGATGATAGCCTTAATCGGCCAAAACGTGACATGAGCATGGATTGTGCATTTTTTCTAAAAAGTGCATACACCAATGCGTGGTAAAAATTTATAGAAAATATTTCCTGAACGCTGTCAAATGTATCGAAAATTTTGGTCTGAATTGAGATGGTTAATTATTTATTGTTTTAATGAATATTTAAAAGCGTTTTATTGACACATAAGTTGCTGTTTTCTTTATGGTTAGATTTCCAATTGTAATATTTCAAATTTTCTGTAGCCATTTAATAAACTTGGGTCTCTTTGTCAAGAGCTCGTGAGGCCAATAAAATCGCTTATCGACAAATGAGAAGTGATTTTTTTTTTTAAGTTTCTTAGTTACATCCACCCTTGTATTAGTACAAATCTTGGCTGTTTGTCTAAGTTTGCTTGCCATGTTTGGTTATGTTAAACATGAGCTCATATTCAGCGTTTCAGTCGCTGTATGAATGAATGAATTTGAATATACTCCGGGTTTAATATAGAAATGTTCATCAATAGCTTGTTATTTTTCATTGTTCAATTTACATTATCATTCTTAAACGTTATTAAAATATCCTCGAAAAAAGCACTAAAATTTTTATGGTTTATCATGGCTTTCAGAAGCTGTTTAAAGGACTCGTTATATTATAAATAAGTTATCAATTGTTGATTAACGAGTCGATATGTAGAATTCTGTGATTTAGGATGTTGCGGATTGAAAATGTTTCAGGTGTTTGAGTGAGCCTTGTTTGTATTATATTTTTAGTCTGCTAAATTTGATTGATATATGACTGATTTAGTTTGATATGTACTAGGACAATCAATTGTATTACTGCTGCATTACTCTGTAATATTAATGTGAAGTCGAATATAATGTGTCTATTGAGTGTTTTGTTTGAAATGTGAAATATGTAGCATAACTCTAGATTTGCTTTTGCCTCTATGAATGCCATGAAATAGTGAACTGATGAAATTCCCAGTTCGCCATTGTGTGAAACGTTCCTTTTATGTGAACATGCAAATCTCCTTAATCCCTCTACGCTTGATCCAGTAATAAATTGGTCGCGTAAAACCGGATGCGCGGGGGAGGGGATTATATTTCTAGAATTATGATTGAAACGTATCAATCATTTCTGTGTTAGGTTTAGCGAAATATTAATTTTTTTATTGGATCCGAATTCTGGCGCGGTAATTATGAAACATAATTATAAAATCCTTTTAATCAGTCTGGATGGGGGTGAGAAAAAAATAAAATGAAGTGTTTTTTTTCTTCTCGTAATGAAGCCTCAGGTTTGAAATGAAAATCCTAAAAATTATTTTGATTAGGTAACCCAACGACTCCCATTTGAGACCCGAGAGGACTTCCGGTAAAGGAATCAATGAAGGGAAGATTGTATAATTTTTATTAAAAAGCCATAAATTGGGTGTTTTCAAATTTAAATTCGATGGATCGATGGAGAATAAACCTTTTCCGGGGCTGGCCAATATTAAATTTCCACAACAGTCGGCCAGATGATATTGTTCCCTTTTATTAATATATTCTTCCAATTGAAATTCAACTGTGGCCGTTGAATTCATTAAATTAAAACGAGAACCTCCTTTTTCTAAGGTCGGGTTAAAAACCGCAGCTTTTCCACGGCTGCTAATGGATCCGAACCGATATGAAACCGGACTTTCACTGAATTTTCCTCTCTATAATTGCCTAATCCCTGAGATCGGTTACGGAAGGTTTTAGTTAAAGTTTTTTGACGCCTATTGAAGTTAATACATTAATGGTAAGCTGTAAGTTACTAAAGTTATGAAGAATTATAACGGATAGTTTCACGAATTAGGAACGATAAGTAAAATTCATTACGTATAATAAAATATTATTTATTTATTCATGTTCGTATTCCCACATTTTGCTGACCTAGGCAATCAAGAGTGACAAAAGTAAAATATCGAGAGTAAATATTTGGATGTAAAATTACGTAGAACGTATCCACATCCACACATATATTATTACAGTAAGGCTCGAAATAGGTTTTGTACCAAATATAAACTCCCTGTCAGGCTCAAATACCATGAATGGGGTACCCTTGGATTCAGAATTTCACGGGGGGTGTTGAATGCAATAGGCCTTTCTTTATCCCATAGCAGGGAGGAAATAAACCGAATGCTAAATTAGATCAGTAGGGGTGTTCAAAGAATGTCAAACTAAGGTAAAGAGATATGTAATTAAGAGAAAATATGAAATATAAAATAAAATATTACATCTGCTATGGTTGAGTAGTTGATTTGGGTTCCTAATCATGAACATTTGTTGTTAATGGATTAGTTATTTTAATTATAGGGATTACTTGAGGTTTGCTGATTGGTGAAGGTGGTTTTGTGAATTTTGTTGCATACTTCATTCTGTTGATATTTCTTGCCGCTTCACTCTCATCCATCTTTTCCGTCGCCTGCCAACATATTTCCTGGCTCTCTTTGGTCACTTCTCCTGTAGGGGGTGTTTATCTACTCATTTTTGCGTGTATATGAGATATATAGAACATGCATAACAGGGCTTGCGCTTTAGAATGCCAGATAAGAGATTCACCAGAAACTTCAGGAATTTTTTGGTTCCACCTTTCACCAATAGATGGCGCCTTCACAGTGACCAGTAGATGGCGCTACTGTTCTCCAATATTTCAAATATAAAATTTAAAAGCTAAACATAAATGAATGTGGCCTTAACAGGGGGTTAGCGAATCGTATTCTCCACTTTTGTTTATCTTTCTAAAATAAATAAAGTCGATACAAACATTTTGTTAGGCTTCAATACAGGAACGGTGGTAGGTTTAATAAAATTCTCGTTTTCCGGGCGTTTCCAATCTGGAGGGTGCCAAACTTTGTATATTTAATTAGGTAATAAAAATACGTAAATACCCATTTTGCTTTCCACTTGAACCGTAAGATAATTTAATCGCAAAATTGATTAAAAAGGTGGCCTTCAAAAATATTGGACCGTTTGGCCTATATAACCTCGTTATTTTGTCAATTTAGGAGTGTAGGTCACGCTAAAGGGTTCAATATTATTGAAGGCCTTTTTTCTCTACTTTGTTTTCAAGTTATCTAACGATATAAGTGGAAAGCACTTGAGTATTTACGAGGTTTTAGTACCTGATTAAATATACAAAGTTTACCACCCTCCAGATTGGAAATTCAGAGAATTTTCTTAAATAAAATATTTGTAGTTTACGATGAAATGAAGCTATTTACGAAGTTTCAGCCGAATGTTGATAATTTTATAAAAAGTCTGTATTACGGATTATCTTTCCTTACTTGTTTCAATTACTTAGGTTGTTTAAGGAAGGAGATCTCTCATCCAATGCCTTTTTAGTCTCCTCCTCATGTTCTGGAGTATGTCAGCTGCTGCCATGTCTCTTATTAATCTGTTATTATGTCCGTTTAAATTTGTATAAAATCGTTTTTAAAGGTTCGGGTTGAAACTTCGGCAACAATTAATTATCTTAAAATGACTCTTTCCTGATTACTTATCTCCTGTGATATGTAGAACAATTGACTAATTTCCTTCTGTAAGTGATAATGTTAACGAAAAAAAATACTGCAGATTATTACCCAATAGTTTATTATTTCCAAACAATATAACATCAGAATTAACATTACTTTCAATGTAACATAAAGGAAAATAAATAAAAATGGATTCCAAACATTGACATGAATAATTTTGCTTTGCAGTGTATCATATAAAAAAAATATTTAGAACAGTATATCTTTGTACCAAATTGTCCGATTTCAACAATTTTTTGTTGTTTTTAATAATAAATTTCGTAAAATTTTAAAAATCATCACATCAACAAAAAAGTGTATACTTCTTGAGTTATTCGGAAATCTAATTTCGTAACTTTTTTTGCAGCATCTTTTCATTTAAGTACGTTATATATATATATATATAAATTTGAAGGGTATCAGGAAGAAGACTTTAGCCATGTTTCATTGAAATTGGTACGTTCGTTCAGGCGCTCCAATCTCTACCAACACAGGTTTTTTGGCCGCCATCTTGTTAAGAAAGGGCTTATAGTAATGTTGAGATAAGAAGATCATCCTCGGGGGACCTCTGACTTTGTTCCAATTTTGAAAAAAAAAATCGGTCCAGTAGTCTCGGAGAAAGCCTCGATAGGCGGACGGACACTATTTGTTTTATTCGATTTTGGAATTTTATACGTATCGTGAAACGTAAAACCTCAAATTTTAAGGGAGGGATTACATTTTTTGGACAATTACAATGGTTCATTATAGAAAATAATAAACTAAAATAATATGTAACAATAAATCATAATAAAGTAAATGGAAGTCACCTTTCACCGAAACCATGGAGAGCAAGAACATGTAAAAGGATTGTTTCGCTTGGATCTTATATTCTTGGCCCATTCGTCTTCTAATGTCGATTTTAGGGGACGAATTAAAGAGATCTTGAAGGAAGTGCTACATAAGGGCTTGTGCTTCTCGAGATTTTAACATATATTTGTATATCTGTTCTGTTCAATTAGTTTTGATTTTTTCTTTTAATAAATAAGTAGTTTAAATCTCATTAGACTATGATTTTGCTGTATCAATAGTGTACTAATGCGTATTTATATATTTTAATTAATTTAATTTTTAAATTATAATGACTTAAAATGAGCAATGATTTACAATTATTTTGGAGCTATATGAACATACATTTTAATATAGGATTGTAAAGTCAAAGGATTTTACTATCATTAAGAGTTTTATCTAAAAATTTATTAAATTATCTTCGTCGTTATCTATTAACATAATCTTACATTTATCAACTTTACAATAAAACCCACTAACAAAATAAAAGTTATTCTTAAAAAGTTGGATTGAATGATAATTTTTCAAATCAATAGAAGATACAGATGGGAATAAAATAAAAAAGCACGTGTCATTTGATCTTAACTTACTAAGTCTTATCCAGGCACGTTCTAATTCTTTTTTAACATTTTTTTTTTTTTTTTTAGTTTGGATAATCTGGCGCGTGAGATATCAATTTGTTCAAGAAACACATAGCATAGCTGAAGCTTCAGTTAAAATGTTTTAGTTAAAAAAAAACAACATTTAAATTAAAACAAAAAACACTGCAAATTATACAATTGTTTATTATTTCCCAACAATTATACATCTAAAGTAACATTACCTTTCTAGTGACAAATTATAAGAAATTAATAGTTAATTCCAATTATTTGCCTAAACATTTATTTTTTATCATTAGTAGTTTGCTGATCATTACTTCAGTAACACATTCAAAAATCAGAATCCAAAACAAAGAATTTGTAGTTGAACATATCTATGCTCCAAATTGTTCGATTTTAAAGATTTTTTTTTTAAGGAAATTTCATAAACTTTTAAATAACCATAAGCCTGGACGGCGGACGGACAAAAAAATATTTATTCGTTTTTCGAATTCTACGTATCCTGAAACGTAGAACCTCAAATTTTGAGAGGGGGTTAATTATTTGAATTTTTGGTTCTATTACTTACAATGGTAATCGAATATTTAAAATAAATATTTAAATTACAAAAATATTTAAAACTCGCGATATCTTCACTAATAGTGCTCTGATTTCGATGAAACTTTCTTAGTTTTTTAAGAAACTTGAATAGCTTTTGAAACATCTTATCACAATGACAACAAAAAGTGTATACTTTTTGAGTTATAGAATCTAATTTTACCATCCCTCGTAACTTTTTTTCCAGGTTCTTTTCGTTGAAGTATATTATATAGATAAATTTAAAGGCAATCGAAAAAAAGACTTTAGCCAAGTTTCATTGAAATCGGTACATTCGTTTAGATGCTACAGTCTATAGCTACGCAGGTTTTTCGGCCGCCATTTTGAAAGGGAAAAGCGGATACTAATGTCGATGAAGGAGGGTCATCCTCGGGTGACCTCTGACTTTCAATCCAAATTTGAAAAAATCGGTTCAGTAGTTTTGGAAAAAATGCGCGGACGGCGGACGGACAAAATTTTTTTTTTTGTTTTTCGAATTCTGCGTATCCTAAACATAAAACCTCAAATTTGAAAAGGGGGTTAAGTTTTTGAAGTTTTTGTTTGATTACAATGGTTCATTATTGAAAATAATAAACCAAAATGGATAAGCCCAGAAAGTTTTTTTTTTATAACTACTATATAGTTGTATATTATGTTCATATGTGTACGTATACATATATTTGTGTGTGTGTATGAGTGATTTTATTTTTTTATCCTCCATTTTATTTTTATTTATTACAAATATAAATACATACTATATATACATCATGTCTTTGTCCAGCGTAGACCGCTGGCAAACATATATATGTATGAGTATTATTTTTTGTTGTTATCCTCCATATTATTTTTCAACTATTAAAATATAAATACATGCAATAGTTGAAAGTGCTCGTATGAGTATTTCTATTTCGAGTGATTCTGTATTCTGTAATCTATATTTTAAAACATCGAGACTGGGTTAACGATTGCAATTTACAATAATCCTTTGTCTCCCCGCAATGATATGGAAGCATATTCCGATATCGGAGTGTTATGTGTACCTATAAAACGTGTAGGAGTTGCATACGGCTCACGATATGGCGCTGGTTCCTTTATGGAAAAGTCGAAGAGTACCATTCTCCTAGGTTATAAAAGATACTGTCTTGCAGTAGTTCTGTAGTTGCATATTAGGTCGTAGTGTACAAAGTTCGTGACTAAAATATCTTTCAACTCCGTCCTCTTGCGTAATATGAAGTTTCTACATCTCCAAGGTTTGTAATGCATATTGAGGAAATAAGCGAAAGTTTGTATGTTCTCTGTGTACCAAATGTCTGAGTTTTGGATCAAATTGATCAAAGGAAAAAAATAGTATACACACACATATACTTATAATATTTATTACAAATAAATATAAATATTGTTTTAGTTTATAGGTATCTATTATTTTGCTATATTATTAATGGTAGATAAAATAAATTAAGCTATATTATCAGTGGCTTACCTAGCTAAAAATATATAGATAAGTGAATGTAAAAAGTGTGATTGTTGGAACTTGGAGCTGAAAATAAAGAATTTCTTAATTAATTATTTTTTAGAATATTGGTTTAGACATTACAATTGGTATAGATAATATATATTTTTTGGTTTCTTGATAACTTGTCAATGATGATAAGGATCACTTCGGAAATAAACGACCCAAATGAACTTTAATATATATTGACAAAAGTTTATCCGAGGAGAACAATCAGAAGAATTAATTTACCTTTTGTAAAACAAAAATACATGTGGCTCAACATCTGTTAACAGAGACAAGGCGTTTCGAATTTGTTGCATACATGATGATCATTGGCGTTTAGATGTGTGCTATTGTTAGCTATTATTGATTTTCCCACAATCCTAATTTAGATCGTTATTCCTTGTTTAAAATAATCGGAAATGAAATCCATGCTTTCTCAATTCTTAAGCGATGGTAGCTACTGACCAACAGAGATACCCAATCTCCTCTTGAGTGTGTTAGAATCAAACGATGCACTATTTGTTGTCATTGATCCCAACTTAGTCTGTACTTTTTTTCAATCGCTTAATGTTTTGGTGTGATTTTTAAGGTTAAGAATAACACTATGGATAATAACAACTATTATCACGACATTTCTTGTTTTTTGTAATAATTTGTATTTTGTTTTGTTGAGCATTACGCCACCCACCATTTAATCGCCTCACTTCATCCTGTATCCTCTTTCTTGTCATACCTTGTTAGTTGTTGGAATGGAGAGAAATAGACAAAAACATGTTTGGTCATAATTTACTATTTTAGAAAATAAAATACCATTTTTATGTAAATCATGGTGGGTAACTTATTTATAAGTCTAATGTTTATATTGCTTTGGTAAATAATAAGCTCTTGAAACCGTTGAATAATAAACCCTTGAAATGATTAATGGATTTCTAAGAGGAGAGGAATACTACTTCAATTTCCCCACTCCATGATGGCGGCCGGTTTAAATATTATTCGTAGCACACTATTCCAAGATCCCCATAAATACCCGAATGAAAAAAAGTCAGTGCCTACCGAATCCCAACTCTTTCTTGTAAATTACCCGTCATTACAAGAGAGAAATTTTTACTCAACTATGATAGTCGTTAATAATTGTTAAAATATTTAAATAAATATCCTTGTCTAAACTACCCGTTATCAAAACCATGGCACGGGGCACTAATCTTTCATAATTATATGATAATATCACAATAATTTGAATGGGATTCTGCTATGTTCCTGGCCTCGCGTTTCTACGGCGAGTAAGGGGTTCCAGAAACCGCATTTATTTGTATTTATATAGGTCCCAGAAGGGAACCGATCAACTTAAAATAGATTAATGATGTATTTAAATGTTAGATACCACAGACCCCCTACTATAATATCCTAGATTGAACCATATAATTTTTATTGGATTTCCTTTCTAAAGGTATCATGTTTTTAAATTTACTATTTGTTCTATATCTAACTGGTGGCATGCAAAGTAGATGGTAAAAGTACTACATTGGTTTACTAACTATTATATTTACAAGCTTCAATAAAACCAAAAACATCTATATACAAAATAATAACTAAACCTATATACATAATGAATAGTTGAGAATCATACTAGAGGAGAATGCTTGATGTTTGATTAAAGTTACATGTGTTATATTGATTATATTAATTAATGATGTATGGTTGCCAACACAAATTTACATTAGTATAACTAAATGCTTATACCACTTAGCTGGTCCTTCATAGTGTTTCTAGGTGTTTCTAGCCGTCATATCTGGATTCCCTGTCTCTGCTCTCCTTCAGCGTCTAGTCCGTCCATCTGCTCTCTCCGGCTGTCTTCGTCTTCCTCCCTCGACTCCCCCGCTTGAAGTCTCCTCAGCTGAGTCCCAAAGAGAAGTCTCCTCAGCTGAGTCCCAAAAAGAAGTGTCTTAGTCCTAGTCCTCTATTTCCCACCTTTCTTCATCCCCCTCTCTTTTGGTAGTCTTCTCTGATTGGCTGAATATTCCTAGCCTAAGGGATGACCACTCCCTCTCCCCCAGGCCAAGGTAAAGCAGCAGGTACAGATTTCCGTATTTCTGGTGGAAGGTGTGAAATGGTCTTTCGGGATCCTGTTTAAACACTCAGTTGTCGGTCTTGGTCGGTGGTTCTTAAAGGTTTTTATTACCACTTACAAAAGGTTGGGCTTGTGGGTCGTTAACCTCGCACAGGTAGCGCCAGATGTGGCCACTTATGATATTTATTTATTTTACTTTTAAAATAATTATTCCACCGGCGGTCTTTACAATACATAGCAGTTCATATACTATGCTATTCGTCATATTGAATCGAGTGGTTAAATATGTTTAGTGGTAGGAATAACATGAATTTTTTTAAAGATCTTTTTTGCAAGTTAAATATGAAAATTTATCAATATGAAAAATTCAATTCCAAAAATAAATTGCTTAATAAGACTGGTTGTACTGATTTCTATTAAAAACTTCTAAGTTATATGTACTTATTATAAAACAATCAAAATAAAAGATAAATAGCATTATGATTGAGTAGCAGAAGAATTTCAAAATATTTAATTTTATGTCACATAAATTGAAGCACACAACTATCGAACAGAATTAAAATTTTAAAAATAAAGCTCTTCAAAAATCGCTTAAAATAGACTATGATATTTAAATTTCAAAGTGCATGTGGTTTTAAAATGATTCGAAATTTAGCCAGTGCCGCGAGTTTTACCTTATTCTTATCACTTTGATGTTAAAGGGATTATCAATACTCGTTCACTTTCAGCATTCATCGGGAGTATGGGTTTGTTCGTTTGTTTCGATGTCTAGGCGCAAAACATCCAGGTCATAAGCGCCTCATCAACTAAATAACATCACTTAACACTGTTTGGATGGTTGGTACAAAAAATATAAATAGAAAAAAAATGATAAAAAAATAAAGAAATGGATTGATAGAATAAGATAAATAAATAAGGATAATAATATACATTTATAGATAATAAGATAGAATAGATAAATAAATAAACTTTAAAAAAATAGCAGTAAAATTAATAAATGAATTGAGATTAATAAACAAATGAACAAATGAAGCAAATGAAAAAAGATAAATTAATCTATGAAAAAAAAATAAAAAATAAAAAAAATAATAAATCTGCAAAGGATTATTAATTATAAGCTCGTCATATATGTTTTTTAGGTCTTTCACTATACAGGAACTTGATTGGTAACGATTTCTTCTTGATTTCCCAGGGATGCTGATATATTTTGTGGCATTCCGAGATCTTTTAACCTGATGAGGGAATATGGGAATAGCGTGCTCTGATCTTTACAATTTTTGTTTTTGTTTTAGAGATGGATATATAGTTGATTGCTAAAATTGCAAGGATTAAAAATAGATTATACAGTTATTTATGATGTTTATTAAGTTGCCGATGATTCGATCCAATCATTAATGACTCTATATTCTAACTATTTTTCATCCTTACAATTTTAACACTCAACTACATTTCTAAATTATTTAAATATTGGGAGCAGTAATGGTCTTAGCAGCAAAAATGTGTCGTATTGGTGGCTCATATACTTGAATCGAAACTTCAACTTAATAAATACCATATATGACTTTATATCCTGTCTATATTCATCCGTATACTTTTTTTTACTAATTTATTAGGTGAATACGGTAGCTCACAATATTTCTAATTACAGTTAGGGATGTTGTCCTTGCAATAATGAACTATTGTGATGGTAATAATAAAAAAATATTTAATTTTCTAAAGAAGTTTTCGCGCTCGTGCCGCCAAGGAGCCCGTAGACCTTAACGTTGTAGCAGTGAAACAAGATCTCGGGAAGAATAAATTAATTAGCTGTTTTAATTCTGGGCGGACGTCTTCCATCTTATTATATGACAGGCTAAGCCCCTCTTGCCCCATTTACTTTATTTAAACTTCTCTATGCTTTACCGGGTTTCGTACATGCTTTATTTTGCTTTAAAATATTAGGTTAGGTTTTTTTTCTTCTATTTAGCAACTCAGCGGTATCACCACTTGTTTACAAATACTACTATAAATGAATAATTCACACCACCTTGGACAGAATAGTATCAATTCAAATATTGAGTTGTTAGAGCTCATCATTAAACAAAGTTACATGAACACAAGAAGTTACACTAATGCAGCTTTTTTTTTGTTAACTTAAATTAATTTTTTGATGGTTAGCGTTACAGATGTAAATGCAAATTGTATAATTGGAACTGAGGTTTTTTTTTTTTTTTTTTTTTTTTTTTTTTTTTTTTTTTTATTGATACCGCATCCTATAATTCCTATTTACTAGTTATCTTTGTATATTACTTTATTTCTTCAGATCAAGATTTCACATTTCCAACCTTTTCATAAATTTTTACGACAACAGTGAAATTAACTATAGATATAAAAAAATACATTTAATTAAAAATATATTCATTAGTATCTATGTACAATAGATTGAATCACGTCAATTTTTATTGTTTTGATTTGGTTGATTTATTTACAGTATTTTATTTTGTTTTAATTATGTTTGTTATCATGGTATAATTATCATTTAAAATTATATATATTTGCTTTCCTTCCTTGAATTCCCAAATGCTTCTATATTCTATATTCCCAATTGCAGCTTTCGTTTCCAAGAAAATGTAAATATCAATTCAAGGTAAAAGCTCGTTATTTTAAATTAAAATATCATAAAAAAAAATAAACTGAAACCTTTCAATTCCTTGAATTATTTTTAAGAAAACCTAAATATTAGAATTGGGAATATTCAGTTTCTCTTCCAAAATTCTCTCCCTCTTCTTTTAATTATTAAAAACATCTTCCGAAATATCGATGTTTTTTATTGATGTTTCGGTATGTTTGAAAACTATCAATGCCTAATATATCGATATTTTTTCTTAATATTTACCTACATCCCTAATCTCTTAAAAGATTAAAAACATCAAATATCGATATTTTGTTTAATAATAATAATAATAAGGCTTAGCGAACCCGAAGGTTCGATGCCGACACCACCAGTCGCTTTTTACACACCTCCCTCCACCGTTCGCCGTCCAAACCCAGTCCCTTCAGATCGGCTTTAATGCAATCTTCCCACCTTCGCTTCGGTCTACCCCTCGGACGCTTACCATTCGGCACAGCAAATATTAACCTTTTAGGAATTCTCTCGTTACTAAGCCCAACAACTTTACAAGCCCATTTGATTCGCCGCGATGAAATTACCTCAATTATATTACCCGGATACATCTCACGCAATTCGGCGTTGTGTAACCGTCTGAACTCTCCGGTTAACTCATCCTTCTTCGGTCCGAATATTCTACGCAATACTTTATTTTCAAAAACCTTAAGACGCTGCTCATCCCTTAATGTAAGCGGCCAAGTTTCGCATCCATAAAGAACTGTAGGCAAGATAATTGTTTTATAGAGTCTAATTTTTAAGTTTCGGGACAAGAGGCGCGAACTAAGTAGTTTTGTCACAGAAAAATAACAAGCATTCCCCGCCTTCAGTCTAACCTTAATCTCTTCTTCAATTTCGTTTTTTCTAGTTATCGTAGAACCTAGATACCTAAATTTATCTACCTGTTCAAACACATTACCATCTATATCGATATCACCAGTAGTATCGCCATTTTTGCAGCTAACCATATATTTTGTTTTATCCACGTTTATTTCGAGTCCTAGTTCTTTACCGGCTTTCATTAACGTTGTCGTATTTAGTTTTATAGTTTCAACGTCTTCGCTTAACAGTACCAGATCATCAGCATAGCCCAGCACGGATGTTGTCCCGCCCAGATCCAACCCTTTCTCGGTTCGCATTACCTCCCTAATGGCATGTTCTAATGCCAAATTGAATAGGACAGGCGAAAGAGAATCCCCCTGTTTTAAGCCCGAACGAACCTCAAATTTTTCGGACAAATTATTACCGATTCTAACTTTATTGAGTGTCTCCGTCAAGCACATCCTGACTAGATTTACTAGTATTTTTGGAATCCCCTGCTCGATTAGAATATTATACAGTTTCTGGCGGTCAATAGAATCGTAAGCCTTTTTAAAATCTATATACAGCTGGTGAACAATACCGTTATACTCCAATTTTTTCTCTAATATTTGCCGTAAAGAAAATATTTGATCAATAGTCGAACGATTCCGTCTAAATCCGCATTGGTAGTCTCCGATAATTTCCTCGGCGTATTCCGTGATTCGACTGGTTAAGATTAAAGTGAATATTTTATAACATACCGGAAGGAGTGAAATTCCTCGATAGTTATTACAATCCGTCCTCGGACCCTTTTTGTGAATCGGAATAAGAATAGATTCTTTCCATTCTTCAGGTAATTTCTCGTTCACCCATATCTTTTTAACCAACCGATGTATTTTAGAAACTCCAGCTTCTCCGCATGCCTTAATTAGTTCAGTAGGAATATTATCGATTCCCGCAGCTTTATATGATTTTAATTTTCCGATAGCTACTTCAACTTCCTCTTTACTTGGTCCTTCTATTAATGGTTCAGCACTCTGGTACTCAGAAGGAGGACACAGATCATAATTTCCCGTATTTAAAATATTGTCAAAGTGGTCCTTAAACTTATTCAATATGTCAACCGGATCGGTCAGAATATTGTTATTATCATCCCTAATTCCAGACGTTACGGACCCTACATATTTACGTGATCTGTTTATACCTTTGTACATGTCTCTTACGTTATTTTCGATTCTATTAGTTTCTATTTCAATTATTTTATTTTTAAGATACTCCCTTTTTTTATGTTTGAGCAATTTTGTCGTTTCGTTCTTTGAGATTCGGAAGTATTTCAGGTTGTCTTCGCTAGGATTATTTAGAGCTTTTAATTTAGCGGCTTTTCTTTTTTCACACATGTTTAAGCAATCTTCATCAAACCACGGTTTGTTATTCTTATTTTCCTTTTTTCCTAGACACGAGTTACCGACCGCTTTAATATTATCTCTGATCGCTATCCATAACTTGTCAATATCCTCGTGGTCCTCGTCAGGAAGCTCTAAAGCTTCAAACCTATTCTTAACATCTAGCTCGAATTGGTTTCTAATTGATGGATTTTTTAATTTTTCCAAATTAAAATTCTCAAAATCGAAACGGTTTTCTTTTCTCTTTTTTATATTAAGTTTTTGTCGAAGTTTCGCGATTACTAATTCATGATCCGACCCACATTCTGCTCCGCGATAAGACCGTACATTAATTATACTGCTTTGCCAGCTGTGTTGTATCAAGACATGATCGATTTGATTTCGTGTTTGCGAATCCGGTGATGTCCAAGTATATTTATGAATATCCTTATGTTTAAACGTCGTACTTTTAATTATCAGGTTTTTCGAGATGGCAAAGTTTATCAGACGGATCCCATTATCATTACTATATTCGTGCAAACTTTCTTTACCAATCGTCGGAATATAAACTTCTTCCCTTCCTACCTTTGCGTTCGCGTCACCTACAATTATTTTCATATAGTTTCGTGGTAGTTTATCATAAACCCATTCGAGTTTATCGTAAAATTCACTTTTGACTTCATCGTCACTGTCTTCGGTCGGACAATGTATGTTTATTAATGCGATTTTAAACCAACGTCCCTGAAATGTAGCTACCGAAATTCTATCACTAAAGAATTGTACGTCCCTCAAAGCGGATAGTAATCTACGCCTAATTAGAAACCCGGTACCTAAACAATGATTCCCGCTTCCTCCGTACCAAATAGTGTACTTCCCTTCCCTCATCGAGCCCTCCCCTGGCCAGCGAACCTCTTGCAGAGCCACGACATCCAAATTGTACCCATTTACCTCATTCGCGACCGATTTTAGCCCCCCTGCTGTGTTTAAACTCCTTACGTTCCACGTACCAATATTTAAATCCCTATATTTCAACTTGCGCCATGAATCCCCTAAAGCAGTCCCCACCCGGAGACCCGAACGGGGGACTAGTTTACCTCCGGATAATGAGCGTTTTACCTTAGGGAGATCCATGACTTTTTGTGGTGTTTGGTGAACTAAAGATATGTGAGTAGGGCGTTCAATCCTACGTCACACCCTCCAGCAAGTCTGGTGGGCCCCTACCTCCAGCAAGTCTGGAGGTCCCCTCCCTCCAGCAAGTCTGGAGGGCCCCTCTCATTGTTGGTCAGCGAGTCCATCGGACTTAGCCGGGAGGAACTTCCAAGGAATTTCCACCGACCATCCCCACATCCGCCACCCGTGGGACGCTCCCCATACGCGGTAATGAGCCCGCGCGAGGATTTTGTTTAATATATATCAAATTAATTTTTCGATAAATACAATATTAAAAACGGATAATAATAAATACGGTACATATCGATACATTTTTTCGATATTTAGATCTTTATCTTGAGTTGGGTTTGTGTATTGACCATACTTGAGGGTGAGGGGTTGGTAAGAATTTGCCAAGCAGAGCAGAAAGTATGCAAACCCAAAAGACTTCCCCTTCTTCAGTCCCCTCCAGAGTTATCTCAAGGCCGCGCGTGGTTTAAGCCTGGAATTCGATGAAATTTTGTTTCTTTCCTTACTTAGTAAAGAAGCCTTCTATTTCTTGAGACCAGAACTTAAAAAGGTCAATTCTAAAAATTCATTTAATTTTGTCGATCCAATTAAATTGTTATTCACATGATTTTGAAAAAAGAAATGCTATAACTAAATAGCTTTTTTAATTCTCAGAATAGTTTATTCAATAATGAGTAATTAATTTTTTTCCCTGTATTTTAACGTCACGTCGGCTATGAAGGTCATTAGCGACGATCTTTCTTCTTAAACATAACTTATTAATTTTATTTGTTTAATGTACTTTAGCGTTTTTTCAATTCCATTGTTTTCGAACGATGCTTTGTCTTCGATATTTAGTTCTTGTAATTATATATTTCAAATATAGATAGATGGATAGATAGATACATAAAAACAACTTTGTTGTGGGACAAAGTACCTTTAGAATGACAAAATTGTACGAAAAGACTAGTCCTGGTCTAAAAATTTGAAACGATAAATATAAGTAAAAAAAAGTAAAGAAAACCTTAAGCGTGCAAGTTATAAACGAAATAAATAAAACTATGTACAAAACAATTGAAACTATATATATATATATATATATATATATATATATATATATATATATATATATAATGGTAGGACAGCGTAAATGTACACTTCAAGAAAAGATGAAAGAAAAAAAGACAAAATAAATCAAATTCTTCTCAATAATAAGCTCTAAGGTTCTACTAAGGAAAATGAAATTTGCATCTGTTAATATAAATCTAATTATGTTAATGTGGTATAATATGTAAATATTGTAGGTAATATAAATATTGTATAATATTGATTGTAGGTAAAACAGATAACGGGACTAAAGGTTAAGAAGTAAAAAAATTGAAAGATTAATAGGGTGACATTAGTGTAATATCGTCAGGATAGATTATTAAGTATAAATAACTCTATAAAAAAAAATAATAATTTTAAAAGAGAACTTTAGAATGTAACATTTTTTTGCCCATACTTGTTGAGACTTTTTGCTTACTTATACGAGGAATTTTTTATATAGTAGTGGTAGTATTATCACAGCATTCTTTATTACTTTAATTTATTTTTGATAAATTTATAGTGTTTTATTGCATATTCAATTTAACAGGTATCTTGGCCAGAAATAACTTTTAATTTGTCTCATACATTTGTTATTCTTTGTGGAGTTAAAATTAATTCTAGGATAAAATTACTTTTATATACCTTAGAGTTTATACTTCTTCTTCCTAATTAATATGCATATAATATTAAAAATACTAAATTTACAAACCATTTGTAACACTACGCTGAATACATGCTTATATAAGAGAAAGTTTTGTTGCTACAAGCCCGGTGGCTATCAAAAATGGTTCGATATGTGGGTTAATCCAAGCTATTTACCTGGTGCGAGTATAGCAAGGCTTGTAATTGAAATCAAACCCCTCGGGACGTCCTTCCAATATTGCTTTATCTGTTCCTCTCTTTCGGTTATCCGACGGAAAAAAGGTGTCTCTGCTCAACTCCCTTGTCCTGTTACCGCGAAAGGAAAACTATTTAGAAATAAGAATTATATCATTATCAGTTAATTTGATTGTTTCTACATTATACAAGTTGCGTTATAGGTACAAAAAAAAATTCAAGTGTATTAAGGACGAGTATGTATGAACATGTATTTGGAAGGAAACCAAAATAAAAAAAAAAAAACATTTTTAACAGAAGAGTCTTCCCCTTAACAAATAAATAATTCATAACTGGCAATCTATGTGTAATGAGAGTCCGCCAAGAAAATTAAAAAAAAAAAAAAAAAATCATAGTCAACATCGAATCGCCATATCGACAGAGATGAAGTTGTCTTAACCAGACTAAGAATAGGCTACACAAGCCTTACCCATTCACATCTCATTATCAAGCAGCCACCACCACAATGTCAACACTGCAATAATACACTTACAGTGAGTCACATGTTACAGGAATGTTCTTTTTACATATAAAATTTAAATAGTCTAGGACTTACAATTCCAAAATCAAACATTTTAAGTGATGACGAAGACACAATAAATTTAGTGTTAGATTTCTTAAAATCAAACAATTTGTTAAATAAAAATTAAAATCGTTTAAAAAATCTAATCCAAAGATAAACAAGATTAATTTGCAGGCGTTGATGATCTGGATATTTTACCCCTTGAAGCCTCAGCAAACAATCTGTTTTTGTTTAATTGAATACTTAATAGTTGACCTTTGTATTATTAAGGAAGGAGATGGTCCGTGGTGGCGGCCATAAATAGACTAAATAATGGCAAAACTGTTTTATTAAAAGCTTGAAGTGGTCAGTTCTAAGTAAAACTCCTTGCTGAACACACCTCCCTGAAGGAGACCTGCAAAAACAGGAAACGTTGGCTTTTAATAAAATAGGTTTGCCACTAATTACTCTATTTATGATCGCCACTCCGGACCATCTCCTTCCTTATTATTGTTTAAAGTAAATTCTGTCTATTTTACAGTAAAGTTTTTTTAGTTATTGCTTTCTATTCAAAAAAACATGAGTCGCTTTAAAAAAACAAAAAAAACGTTAATTATCTATTTTCCTGCTTAAAATCGGGCGATTGTTTTTATAAACTTTTTTGTAACTCTTGAGTCCTGCTATCAGTCCTTTAAATATTTCTCTCTACTTAAGGGTCAACCTGTATAGATATAAAATAGACTATATTTATTGTTTTTCATTTGATTATTATAGTTGCCTTCATTAAGATTTTTATTTAAGTTACTCATGTATATGGATTTTTCTATATGATCTCTTAAAAAATGTATAACAAAGTATTTCGAATTACGATCTAAAAAATGAAAAAAGTTTACATATCACAGATTGAAATCTTCTCTAGTGCCATATCCAAATTTTCCCTGATTTATGTTTTCAATCAATTATTTATCGATTTATCATTACTTGGCTGGCAGCCTTATTATCGTTTAGGTTCTACAAGTAATACTAAACTATATAGAAAAAATTTAAATTTCTTCTTTGTCTGGATGTCCTTCGTTCCAACATTAGTCTTGGTATGAAAATATACACAAAGGAAACTAGGGCACGTGCTCATTCAAAGTAGCTTATTTTCTCCTGAGCAATTGGCAAAATACTGTAGAACGTATGATAAATACTTTATTTATTTTTGTTTATTATAATGAAATATAATATCTCTAAAAAGTAGACTTGTGTAGTTTTAATAAAAATTATACTTGTTATACAACAATTAATATATATAAATATATAATTAAATGCTGTCCCAATAAAAAAAAAAATTGCATAAGTGAGAAAAGGACACATTCACACTATAGTTGGAGATAATATTAATAAATTAAATAATAATAATGTTATAAATAATTATAAATTTATTAAATTATGATCACAGCATTGGACGGATGTATTCTGTTGGGACATAGTGATTGAAAATTTCCCTTTTTCGAAGTGAATAAAACTCTGTAACAATCTGTGAAGGTTTGGCATAATCGAATATATTTATTGCAAGTCGGTCTCCCTTAGTAGTTTTGTGATTTGCGATTAAATTAAACTTTTTTTGTAAATATTTAGTTTACTTATACAATAAACATTTTAGAAAATGGATGTGCAATTATACGAAAAAATATTAAATTTCAAATTGCTACGTTTCTGGCTATTCGCTTTTCTAAGAGGGGTAAGGTTATAAAAAACTGCATTTATTTTTATTTAACTTTTTTATTATTACTTATTTGTTATTTTGCTTATGTTTATTTTACATTTTTTTGTACCTATAGTGTGAATGTGATCCTACCTCATTATAACTAATGTCCAAGTGACAGAATGTTGTAATATTCAATAGATAAATATTTATTTGTATTTAATGTAGGTAATATTTATATTTATATCGGTTCCATAGGGGAACCTCTCCCCATCTGTGATGTACTAGTTTGATTTATAATTAGGATTAGATATCCTTCCCAGGGTATCGTGTTCCCAGTCTGCTATCTTTATATCTAACTTGTGGCATGCAGGAAAATAAAGTTGGAAATAAAGGTTTAATGGGTCATCATCAGGGCGTGTTTCGAGCACTGAAGATATTCAAATACTGGCTTAACAACCTTGAGTACTTGAATACCTTCAGTGCTTGAAACACGTCCTGATGATGACCCACGTGTTTGGGTTGAAACGTCGGTACCAATAAAAACTTAATAATTACTGCGTCCTGAATATTTATCGCCCGTGAAACTGAAATATGTAATTCTTCTTCCAAACTCAATCAACCGTTTACACGATGGTAAATTGTGATTTATAACTATCTGTGTATTTTTATTGGTAATATATTACTTATGATACTAAATTATTTCGACGAGACATAATACTTCAGAAGCGAACACATCCTGTGCTAAAGCTATTATTATTTTTTTTATAAAGCAACATAAATTAAACCATAACAATAGCTTTTCTCAACAAAAACCACCCAAAAGCTATCGAGATAAAAAAGATAAAATTATATGCGTCGAGTCTGGGAAAGTTACAGAAGAGCTTGGCAGGACTCCAACAGATAGCTCAAGCGGCACGATTGTTATTTCATGGCTTTCCTAATCGCCCTCAGCATCAATCGAACTTGTTTTGCTTTAAAGTGCTCTCTTGGTCCTTGTTCCATGTAGTATTTTTTTTTTTTTGGAAGTGGATTATAAGAACATTCTGAAATCGAGTATGTTTTAGTGAAAGTAATAGTCATTTGTTACATTAACTTTTCATTTACTTCTTCTAGAAGAAAAGATGATTTAAATAAAATTTAAAAATATAGTTCGTTACATTAATCTTAAAGGTGCCTGTGTTTCAAGCAAAAATTATAAAGATTATGTTTTTGTTTTTTTAAATTCGCGAATAACCCATTTTTCTAAAAAAAACGAACTTAATGTAGTTTAACCATTTAAAAGTCTCGTTTAAATGGTTCTGACTAACAGAAAATCTACTTGAAGTTTAAAAGAAATTATGTCCAGTACACTATCAAGGAATTATTAACTATGTAAATTATATATATTTTCAGTCATCGCTTCCTATCCAAAAGAAAATCTGATTTAAAAAAACCAAAACACAAAACTTAAATTTTTTAAATTTAAATTTTTCTACACGAAATCAAACTATAATTTATTTAAGCTTTTTTGTAGTTCTTGGGGTCTGCTATAAGCCTCTTTAAATATTTCCCATTACTTACGAGACACCTTGTATAGTTATTCTTATATTTACATCATATTCGAAACTTCGATGAATGCGGAGTTCGATAAGTGGTGTACGGAGGATTCTTGGGAGAACTCGAAGCCAAACTTAAACGCCCAATAAATTGCTCAATACATTTTGTCTTCGGGTTTCAAAGAGATACATATATTGCCTAATATTACACCGAGTTGAAGTTGCTCTATCCGTTTGCGACCCTCCTATATTCTTCAGAGCCTACAATTGAAATCCTCCTTTTAATCCCGTCCCTCCAGATCCCGTACTTCCGACCTCTATCCTCCTCACCGAACTGCTCCGTTTGACAAATACTCTGTAATTTAAGCCGTCTCCATTTGGAAATCTCTCACGACATCCGACATACACATCAGTTTCCTCATATAAATCTTTCCTTTTTTAAGTACCTACTCCTTTCCCAACCCGACTGATCACGAATGTACGTAACAAAACTTTTTAAGTTCCTCCATAAACTATTTTATGTTATTTTATTTTTCTATGTTTATCTTTATTTATATTTATATATCTTTATTTATATATCTTTATTTATATATCTTTATTTTCATATTTTTCGCTTTATATTTTTTATTTTAATTAGATATTATTTCGTAATTATTTAATTTAATGTATGTACACAAAGGCACTTTCTCTGTATTTATAATTTATTCTAAAGGGATAGCAGTTGCAGGATAATAAAAAAATATTTTATTTAACCGCACTCCCCGATTTTTATTTCATTTCATTAAAACACTGTATTGTCGGTTTATTGGAAATATTGATTAAACAATATTTTATAACATTAAATCAATAAGAACTTTGATGAATTTTCCCTCTATAAAATCTGAACATTGTGGACTAGCTAAAACAGTAGTTGATATATATATATATAAATAGATAATCAAAGTTCAGCAACGCCAATGTGGTTAGCACTTGGATGGGTGACCGTTCACCTCCCACGGTAATGTGAGGCCCGTCTCTCTACTGGAGGCAACTCACATAGACCTGGCGTAGGATTGATGACCCTACCCCGTACTTAAATCGGGAATTGGAATGTGCTCTAGAAATCCATCTCGTGGTCAAAGACCTTGATGGTCTGTAGCGCCAACCGAAAAAAAAAATATTCTATATTATTTGTAGGTTTGGTTGGCCTTTTTTTTTATTGTAATGACGATAAAGTAGAAATTCATAAAACCTTATTTGAAACTTCAGATCAATCAGCAATTTGATTCGTGAGATTTTAACTCACGATTTTTACAAAACTCACGATATTACATTTCTGTCTGTTTCTTACAATACAATAAATCTTATTTTAAAACAAAAAAAAAAAAAAAATATATGGAAGTATTGTTGGGCCGTTGTTGAGAAGTTATTGCTACATTAGCTAAGGGAGGCTGCCTTGTATTTTATCCTTGGTGGGTTAGGTAAGTGGAAGGAAGAGTTAGGCGAAGTCTGCAAGTTTGGTCTGATCTGAGGAGAAGAGTATCTATTATTACTTTGATCTCTGAATTATTGATCGACCTGCCCAAGTTACGCCTCAGGATCTGAAAGTTAAAACACAAGGATGATCCTTGGTATTCAAAAGCCACTCTACCAGAGGGTTCTCGACAAATACCCTCCTTAGGCAGTTTCTCCAATAATTGCACGGCCATTTATCCATCGGTCCGGTTATTGTCTGCTGGAACTGAGAGGGATTGTAAGAGGCTGTGGGTTTCATCTTATCGGAAAAGGAGTTAAAGCACCCATATTAAGACCCACTACTTTGAAATTATTATTTATTCTTAAAATCATATGTGACGTGGTTAGAATCACCGTAGATTAAGGCAATTTTAGATGTTAGTTCTGAAAGTGAATATTTTGTAAATTTAATTTCATTATGTGTGCATATTATATCGGTAGGAACGCGCTAAACTTCAGAAGTGGATTGTCCACAGAATAATAATAATAAAAATTCATATCTAATCAAATTTTCGATCTTTTAAATTTTATTGGCTACTTACAAATGAACAATATTTCATATAAGGTAAATTTACCAGTAATAGACACAGTATCGGGTATAGGCAGTTTTAAATTCAGTAACTTTAAAACTTTAATTAAAAGAGAGTGCAAATATGAGTAGATTTGCAGTTGAAACACTTAGGAGGGCGATGGCATTTGATTTTTTAATAAAACAACTTACTTTGGAGATAAGTTTAAAATTTTTTAATCATTCATCTGTGGTTTGCTGTTTACTAGTTAAAACTGTTGAATTTTTTTTTAATTCTATAAAAAAAAAATTTAACACCAAAACACCAGTGTCTATTACTAGTGCGAAATACGCTCTCGGAAATCCTTAAGTATTTTATGAATAATTAACTAATCAACTGTACATAAAAACAAATGATATATAAGATTAAATTTACTTTCAGTTAAACCCATTTGCAAAGATCCATCGTCAAACGTACATGGCTGTGGTTCACAATAATACTGAAAATTTCTCTTAAAGTGCATATTACCGGTAAATTTACACTTATAATATATATATATTGTAATTTCGGTTATCTTAGTATAATTTTAATAAATGTTCGAAAATAACACCATTGAATTCTGAACATTTCCGTTTGTTTTCATCGTAGGACGACAGTCGCCCTCTTCACGGTTTCATAACTTCATTTAATGACACTTACATAATTTTTAATGTATTGAATTAGTGTATTACTAGTCCGAGGTCTGCAGATGCTGGAAGCCAACTAATTGGACCACTGCGACCAATCCAATGATCTGGAAACCTTTCATCCAAATGTTGCCTCATCTGAGAAGTGATATAAGCAGGAGCTCCGTCGTTTGCATTCTGATGTTTAGATGAACATTCTCTAATATGTCTAGTAATTCATATTAGTTGAGAGTGATTGAACCCTCTGTAGTTCCAAATCGAGCGGACCTCGAGTTGAATAGAAGAGAAGAAATAATCCTGACAAAACTCCGAATCGGCCACTCACAGCTAACTCATGGGTACATAATTACAAAGAGGAGGGGTCAATTTAACAGTGAGGCACATTCTGACTGAATGTTATGCATATGAAGCACAACGAAATAAAGTTAAATTAGAGAATGATATTACTGAAATTTTGAAAAACACCACCAAATTGGTAACAAAATTGTTTACATTCCTTCAAACAACGCACCTATATAACAAAATTTAAATTTTGCTGAATCTTTTTAGGAAATTTTAATGTTTTAAATAATATAGGGTCAAAATGACCCGTAAGATGTTGAGAAGCTCCCCCCCCCCTCTTTGTCATGAATAAATAAGTAGTAATTCAAATCTTAAAAAATCTAAGTAGTCTTAAAAATCACAAACAAGATATCAATTTGTTAACGTCGTAACGTTGATCTACTTTAAGATAAAAAGTAAATTTCTTAAAAATATATAAATTTATAATTATGGTTGAAATTCAATTCAAAAAGCTTTTAACACTTTCATTAAAAAAAACAAACTTATTTCTGAGATAAATAAAATAAATAAAACTCTTTCATTAATAAAATTTTTTCAGCTATTGTTTTTAGTAATACCATCATTTTGATTTACTCACCAGTGTGGTACCTTTCTTTTTAGTCATTTTGAATTTTATTTTATTTTTTATATTTTGAAATATATATAGATTAGCAATGGTCAAATATTAATATCGATCTATTAAATAAAATATAGATGTTTTTCAACAACCTTATTATTTGTCAACATTTTATAAGTGCGAACCTATTTGGATATACTATGTAGAGAATCTTCTCAAGTCGACAACGTACAACATCCTCTTTTAGATGCCGACTATTGCCATCTTGGCTTTGAAGACAGGAGACCTCCTTTGCCTCCTCATTAATTCAATTTCTCTCAACGTCACCCTTCACAGTTGATACTATCGGAAGACAAGTGTTTAGCATTTCCATTATCCTGGAAGCGGGACCCTATGCAAAAGAGCCTATCAGGGCGATAAGGAACTCGCCGACCGTAAAGTATACAAAGGCCCCTTGAGGCTCCTCTATGTCTGTATAAAGGAGGCTGTGGATAAGACACGAACACTAACATATGCTCTTCACTGATAAGAGTCTCATCGTTGGTCCGTGTATAGGCATCTTAATACTTTCCCTGTATCCTCCCTGCCTCAATATTGTAATTAGGTCTCTTATGGTCTTTTTATTTCATACATTTATAAAACGGAATAAAATTAACATGTAGTCTTTAATTTTCAATATTTTTATGTTCCTATCTGATTTGCATATTAATTATTATTTGTAATTTATTGTAAATAAATTGTTTATTACATCTACTTTACAACCAATTCATAAGAAGGACTCCTCTTTTGTGTTTCGTAATTTAATTATTCCGTATCTTTTAAAGCGAGAATCTACTGAGGAATATTGTCTTGGAAACAGCTAGCTTCTATAAATTGGACACCCTTCATTGAATAGGTGAATAAACTTGGTGGTCGAACGTTGGTTGTATTTGGTGTTGAACGTTTCCCTTCTTCCTATAAGCGTTCATCAAAAATATTTAATTCATGAACCTTAAAGGGTTGTAGTGGTACAGATTTAATCATTCAGTATCTTTAGTACCAACGTTACGCTAATCCATTCATATTCTTACGCAACATCCTAATTCTTCAGCAAAATCTTAATCTAACTCCATCCGTATTACTCTGTTCGAAGGTTGAAGCGACAGTGGCCCCGTGACCTTTTGTGCTATTGGATATTGCTGCCAACGGCCGCTAACCAGCCTTTCCACTTCGGTTCTAAGTGTATGCCGCTCTTGTTCTCTCATTTCATATCAATTATTTCATACTACTATCTCATACCATTGCATTTTAATACGAGTGAAATGGCTGGTATAGATTCACTGGGATCTCCCGGAGTACTGTTTCACTTTTCACATGTTTAGTTCACTAGCTGAATGTACAATGTTGTATTTGGGCGCCAAAATAACTTATTTTATTTTTTTACACCTTTGTATTAATTTACTTTATTTTTGTTGTTTACTTATTCGATATTACTTAATTTTTATTTATTGTTATTTGAATATAGACTAGAATATAGATTTTAATGTTATTGTCTTTTTAGCCGAAACTTTTTTCGGCTAAAAAAATTTTCTTTTTTTTTTTACTTTAGCCTGCGGCATGGATATATACTTTAAGCCTTTATATCTGTTTCTCTTCAATACTATTATTTGTTATTATTCTATGAAACATATTCTTGTTCTGCAGGAACAATAGATAACCTAGTTCCCTCAAAAAAATATGTACGGTATCTCGTACTATACTTGGACATAATAAGCGTAAACAAGACTAATTCGCCATACCAAGACCTATTTGGACATACGGAGCAGTACTTTTGGGTCCGCAAAACACGTTCACATAAATAAAATTCAAACTACGCAATAAAAAATACTTCGTAAAATCAGAATGCTCCTTGTTTTAATTCCAATCACACCATACACAACGACATGAACATACCAAAAGTAATATCCTACATACTTAACAAATACACAACATTACAATATTCTATTCCCATTCATCCAAATCCATACGTCCTTTCTCTTTCTTCCTCCCTGAGTCTCTAGGACGACTAAAAATGCAGTGGTATAGAGATCTGCTCTCAATGTAAATAGAAATAAAAAAAAGAAGAGAGAACAAACTACAACACAATCGCTTTATGCGTTACAACGAAATGACGAATATAATATTAAATATATAAAATCTTATTATTATATGACTTTTCATAAGAAGAAAAGAAAAATCGAATGTCTATTTTTTAGACGAAGGAGATGGTCCGGGGTGGCGGTCATAAATAGGCTAAATAGTAGTAAAACTATTTTATTAAAAGCTAACGTTTCGACCCGACTTTTTTATTGATTGATTCAATTTAATTGTGCATTATTCTAATTATTTCCGATTTGTATGATCTCTCTTTTATTTAATTTTAATTTTATATTTACATTCTACATCAATGTATGATCATCCGTTTTCATTTTGTATTCATTTTACTTTTTAACCATGTCTTAATATGATCGAATATTTAAATGTGATTTTCTTACATATGTACTACCAAATGTAATTAGAATTATTCTTTTTTTTTCTTTTCCTCTCTATACTTCTAAATTAGTTCTGCAATGTATGGTCTCTTATTTCTATATTTATATTTTACTTCTATGTACACATTACTTCCTCCATTTTTGTTTTTTTTCATATTGTACTCTTATCTATAATCTTTAATTCTATTTTATATGTAAATGTATATATTTATAATTTATTATTTTATAGATATGGTATTTTTTTCCTTGTATCCATCCTTGTCTTCAAATTTTAGATAATGTAATTTTCTAGGTTTTTCCCATTGACCCAACAGGTCAGCAAATTTCTCCAATACCTAACCTTCCCCTAATTTTCCGGTTCTAAGTGAAACTCCTAGCTGAACACTCCTGTAAGTCTCTATTTCTATTCTTCTAATTTTATTTGCTTTTTTATTTATTTATTTTTTTCTTTTTTCTTTTCTTTCTCTACATTTCTTTATGTCTATAATTTCATATTATATCATTTTTCCTTTTCTTTCAATCTCTCTTGTAGATCTGTAGAAGTATATTTACATTTGCATATATTATATATTACATTACAACAATTGTTACCGTTTATTTACTTCAGTTTAGGATCTTGTTACTTAGTGTTTATATTTTAATGTGTTTATATTTTAATGATATTTTACTGTTTATAATTTTAATAGGCTTATTCACCCTGTTTATAATTTTTTTTGTCTAAATATTATGTGACTTCCACATTTCTCTACGTATTTTTGTATCTTGTCCGATCTAGCCCTGAAGAAGACCTGCAAAGTCGGGTCGAAACGTTGGCTTTTAATAAAATAGTTTTACCACTATTTAGCCTATTTAACCCCGGACCATCTACTTCCTTTATAATACAACGGTCAACTATACAATATTCAATTTATTTTTTAGATTTTGATTATCTGAATATTTTTATTAAACATGGTTATAGCAATATAGAATTATTGCATATTTAGCTGTTGATCTAGTTAATTTTCCTTTCGATTCAGATATAATTTTCTTATCGAGATCGGAAGAAAAGAGCTGTACTAATAGCTACAGATACCTGATTATCCGGCTGATATCTATCCGGCTAATATGGGAAATAATAAACTATCTGAGGGTTAATACAATGGACAGGGGGTAGATAGGAGGAGCTATATATAAAGTAGGCGACAGAGCACTAAAGCTATAGTCTATAGCCCTGCTCGGGCCATCTCATTTCTTGGCGAGCGTTGAGCTGGCTCAGCGCTCTCGGGTTCTTATAAAACACATTTGGGCTTACTCCAGGACCTCAGTGTTTCCTTCCAGGGTGCGCATTATTACTTCGAAATCATTATCACCCTTCTAGCTGCCTTAGAGGCGGTGGAAAATAATCTATCATTTTCACTAGGGCAATAGAGAATTAGGTACTTGCATGAGTTCACCATTTTTTTTTTCCATCGAAGTAGATTAGGTTACAACTATAAAAATGAAAAAAAAAAATCAAATTATCCTACGTCGTAAACCTATGACTTCCTGTCCTAATAATACCCCTCTTATACCTGTTGAACGAATCCGGTACCTTGGACAAACGTCTAACTTGGAATCCTCTTGAAAAATGGTGTCAAAACTGGAAGATTAAAATAAATTCCAATAAATATCATCAAATCACCTTTACTCTTCGTTGTAAATCTATGACTTCCTGTTCTACAGTATCCTTCAACAATAGCAAACTTATCCCTGTTGAACAAATCCGAAAACTAGGACTCCACCTAGACAAACGACTCACTTGGAACCCCCATACCAGACTTAAACGACTAGAAACCTCTCGACGTTTCCGACTACTCCAGCCCGTACTAGACAAACGCTATAAGCTTTCAGTTAATTACAAAAGACTCATATACATGACTACAATAACACCTATTTGGACATACGTAGTTGAGATTTGGGGGTCCACAAAGCCATCGAATTCCTCACGCTTGCAATCCTTACAATTCAAAATCCTTCGTAAAATCCTCATTGCTCCTTACTTTGTCACTAATAAAATCATCCATAAAGACCTTAACGTTCCTTATGTTTCCGAATCGGCCCAATCCAGATACCTATCCTTCTATAATAAACTTCAAAACCACCCGAACCCTCTCGTTTCTAACCTTACTTCCTCCTCGATTTCTGATAACTCTCCGAGGTGTCTGGAAAGAAGATGGCCTCCTGATCTCCTATTGTAAATACATTTTTTTTTTAGAGTGCTACCAGTGTGTTGTTTCTCAACACGTGTTTTCATGGTTTTATTTTCTATTATCACATTTACTGAATATATTTTTTCTTAATACAGTTGTAAATATAATAATTAAAAACAAATTATCCTGATCTATTTTTGGAAATACAATTAGCGTTAATGAAAAGTAAGGATGGAGTTATGCCAGGATATTCGTGACACTGGGACAGATGAACTAAATTTGATGTAAACATATAATAACGAGCATTGACAACAAATTAGCAATTAAGACTCAGAAGGGGAACCATTTTATCACTAGAGGCCGTTGTAAGGTTAGGCAGTGCTAATGGATGCCGCTGCAACATTTTTCATATTTTACTGTTGCTATTTTTATTTATCACTAAACACGCTCACCCATCTACCTATATTCAACTTAATTATATTAATTTTCAAAATTTCATAAACTAAATAATTATATGTTAATTAATTCTAATTAATTATATATTGATTATTAAATATCGTGCAAAAACGTATGGAGGTCGCTAGTTATATAGCTTGCTCACAGAGACCACATGCGGCCTCTATGAATTTTAACGAAATTCCAACTTTTTAGCAAAAAAATCATGCTTATTTTTCATAAGAATAATGTCTTTTTTATACATCTTGTTATATTACTACGGCCACATTAATTATTATACCACTGTTCTGCAACTTATTTTGTGATATGATAGATAAAATTTAAAATTCATGCAGAAGGCGATGGATAATAGACCTCCTTCCTTAACAAATCATGGAAATTGATTCAATCCAGGGAAGAGGTACTTGGTATTGCCCAAAATCGGTCTTGGACTCGCACTTTCCAAGATCAAGACCACGACCACCTGACTGTTGCAAGTCCAAGATCAAGACTGATAAAAAAAAATTGTTTTTGTGAATAAAAGTTAAGGCGAAATAGTTACTAATACTTCACAATTTTACTTATCGGTATAAGCAACATACTTTTGCATTTAACTATTCCAATTTTTTATTCGTGCTTAGTTAGGTTTCCCCTATCTGAAAACTAAAGTAATATGTCTATAGTAATAGGCTAGTAGGTAACTGCAAGACTGTTGCCAGAATTTTGCGCAAGACCAAGGCGAAGACCAAGACTGAGTGTACAAGACCAAGACTCGTATTTGGGCAACACTAGAGGTACTGGCTTGGTGCTATCCTTTCTCATACCTGACATGTCAGTTTCGTTACTTTTGTCACACCATTTGCTGATTGTTAACAGTCGTGGACAGATGCAGATTAATATTGAAAGCAAAAAAAAAAAAAAGAATTAATTCACGTTTTATAATTTAACTTTTTTTTCCCATTCTTTAGAATATGATAATTCCAACAAATATATATTTTTACTGATAAGTAAATGTCTTAATATAAATAAATATCTTTAATGAAAGGTTTATGCTGTATTTATTCCACCATATTTATTTTTCATTTCTTATTGCACTGGTAACGTTGCGGATATGTCGCCATCTGCAAGATTGATTACAGAAGTTCATTTCATTCATCGTTAGTCCAACATTTTATATGTTCTGTCCTTAATTGAAAAAAAAAAGGAATAAATACAACCTAATTCCTTCATTATATAAATATCCTTATATAATAAAAGTAAATAAAAATAAAAATAATAAATGTAAATGTATTTTACAAACGTAGAAATTCATTAAAAAACATAAAAATATGATCTAGGTCTCTTATAAATAAATATTTATTATACTACAAAAAAATAATAATATACGAGTACATCCTTCAATTTTCTTTCTTTGATTTTTCATTAGCAAATTTTCAACTTTTTTTTAAAATATCGTTTATCCATTGCTGCTATTTTTATTTTTAGACATATCATAATGACATCATGTTAATAATATATTATTAAACCTTATCATAATAAGTTATTTAGAAATGCCTTTTCTCTGAAAATTGTTTTCTGTGAAAACAGTTAATGGATATAGAATGGGAAGTTACAGTGCGGAATATTATTTTGTTCCCACTTATTTTTTTAATAATCTAAAGTGCCCTACCCATTAATTCTAATAACACATTAATTTAATTATAATTAAAAAAGTGTTTACATTAATAAATATTTAAGCGAAATAATGATAGAGATAACCTATCATATAATTATAAATGCATTTTCTGTTTTCGTTACATTTAATTCAATTCTTATTTATTCCATTTTTTCTTTTATTTGGTTTTTCTAAACTAAAGTTTCAAATAAAAAAAGTTTTAAATTTTGTTTTATGAAGAAAAATATTAAATAATTTAAATTTTTTAACAGTAGTTTTCCTACGACAGTTGACCTTCGTAGGATCTGGACGGTTGAGGAGAGGGAGTGGGGAGGGTATAAAATAGAGTGGTTCTTAATAAAATTTTAATGAGTTAAGTTTAAATTGAAGTTAAGTTGGACTTTTAACTAGACAGTTCAAAAACTAATATAAAAGTTAGTTTTGAGTACAGTTGTGTACACGAGGTTGCTTCCTTTCTCTTCTAACAAAAACTCCCCCCACCCCTTCTGTAAGGTACACGTAACTGATTCTTCCAATGTTTAATATTGACTTGGAGGAGTTTATTAAAACTTAAGTAGTTTTAAAATTTATATTTTTGAAACTGATTCTGAACGATTATATGCCTGATTCTTAAATTGCATGTTTTTCTATACCCATACTTTTTTTTTTTTTTTTTTTTTTTTTTTGTAAAATCTTGTTTTGTTTGATTTAGCCTATTTAAATTTATCTACTACAGATACAAAAAAACAAACATAAAATAAAATATATTATTACAAAAATCAGTATACAAACGTAGATAATTGCTTAAATATAAATCAACGTTAATTATTACGATTTGAAATAGGACATTAATTTGTATTTATAGGTGATATACTTGTTTCGATTAAATATTAAATATATTGCAGGCAAAATAATAACTGTCAGCGGAATGAAAAAGTTTCAAATAATCTTTTCGATGTCGGCATTCTTTATTCTAACTATTTTTTATGGGTTCAATCTAATTCGTGATTGTTATTTCTGTGGAAAACGTTAACGTTATGCATATCAATGAATGAAATTCAAAATATTCATTAATACGAAAGCAATTATACAAACGTACGCAATATATTTCACCATAAATAACAGTTCTTTGCCACGGAGCTATGATTTGAAATTCAATACCAATTTGCATTTATATTTATTTTATTATAATAATTTTTTTTTCAGTCTTTGCTCTTTTTTAGAAACTCAATCGAAGAACTGGCAATAAATATTCCATTCTATAGTGATCTATAATGTATGCTTAACATAGTTTTAATGCTATGTTATGTGGATTGTTTTTATAATTATTTTCAACATGTGGCCTTTTGTTTTTTTTTCTCAAAAATTGAAAGATAGTAAAGGATTCAAATATTAAATCCATTGCAAGGACAAGAATCACTGCCTGTGAAATGAGAACTTGTCAAATAATCTTTATGATGTCCATGTTCTATATTGTAAAAAATGTTCGATTTGCTATTATTATTTCTGGAATAATAGTACAGCGTGCATATTTGTCTGAATTTCGTTTTAGAATATTCATATTTCATATTAACACAATATCAGTTCTATTTATTGTGAAAAATTGTAAGGTTTGCATTGAAAAAAATATTTCATTTTTGTATATTAAAAGAGATAATCGATAATAAATTATTCTGGTTTGTATATATTTTTGATGTATTCATTAAATTGTATGAATACTTTACTTGGAAATTTTAGATAAATGTATTAAAAATATTAAATTAAAAATCAAATCATTAATTAAATTTAATATGTCATACGACAATTGTAGCTGAGTTATAAGGAAAAAAAAAGTCAACCTTCTTTTCTGCATTGTTTCATCACGCAGAAGTGAAAATAAAACCAAGAAGTTTTTCATGTATTTAATAGACTGCTTTGCCACATAAAGTTAAACTTGGGCCCTGGAAGTTGTTCCAGCGGGATCAGTGAAGTTTCAGGCATGGCTTATCCCATGGAAATACAACGGGAGACTTTTAAAAATACATTTTACATCAGGGGAAAGGCGGGGTAAGGACATGCAGAAATAATGATGTAAATCATACATATCTTTTATTATCGTAATTTTATCGGTTATTCATTTTATACTTGACTTTTTTATATTATACCTAAAGCAGAACTGATCTGAGAAGTTGCTTATTAAAGTATCTTTGACAACTGTGATATATGTATGTTAAAAGCATTTAAGCTGAAAAATAGGTTTATAAAAAGTTTCTTCTACTTAATTTGAAAATATAAAAAAAATTATTTTAAAATTAAAGTTAAGTAGCACCAATTTTATTAGCTATATATCATCTCTGACTGATGTTAATAATATGTTTATGTAAATGACATTTACAATTTACAAATATGTACATAATAATCAGTCATATTTTGGTGTATAACATTTCACATTATAGATAATGCTATTATTATAAACTTAAGTACCATTCATTAGCTTGTTTGACAGCAGGTTAAACTAATAAAAAAAAAACCTACATAATAAAAAAAAATAATTAAAAATTGATGTAAATACAAATTAATATATAAATAAAATAAGCAATAATAATAAAATAAATCTATGTGCATTTAATAAAAAATATGTAGTAAATGTTATATATGTTATATGTTAATTAATCTAAATAAAACTAAAATAAATACTCCTTGAATCTTATGCAACTTGTGCGTCTGTGTTTGTATATTCTTAAACTTTGCTTATTATAATTGCCTATTGTTTTAATCATGAGATTTACTGATGTATTTATCGGGTTGAAAAATGTCTCGGTCTGAGATATATGAATTTTTTAATTCTGCGAAATTCCAAATCATTTAAAATGTTCGGTATTCTTGTGTATCTGTTATAATCCTTTATGGTTCTCATACACAGATTTTGTATCCTTTATAATTTTTTATATTTTGAATCACATGTGCAACTCCATACTGGATAAGCTTATGTTATTAAAGGTGATACTGATTTATATAAAATAATTTTATTTGTTGTTTTTTTAGTGAATGGGAAGATTTTCTTTGAAAGTAGGGAGCCATTGTACAGATAAATTTTTAGCTTTACCGCGTTGGTTATTGATATGTGGTGTGAATTTCAATATTTTATCTAATTATTAGACTGATATTTGATTGATTGGACATGAATGACTGAAAATTATTAATTATTCAAATTTTTCTTTCAGGTCATTAATTTAATTTTTTATTTAGTATTAAAAAAAAATGTTTTTCTCCTATTGCTATTACGTTTAAAAGAGTAGAACATGCCTGATGTGACGGATACATAAACCTTACTTTTATATGTTTATGTTACATCCCTTAGAAATAATTTATTCCAAGTATTCATCAAAAATTTTATCGATGTGTTTGTGAAACTGTTTTCCAAGCTATCTCAATATATATGTATATATATTTCAATCTTCATTCCACATTAACAATATAATGCTCTATCTTCGTCAAATAGTATTACAGAGCAACGATATGCCTTGATTTTTTATTTATTTATATATAGTTTCTGCGAAATGAAAATTTTAAAAGAAATTTACGAACATGTGGGTTGGTTCCCTGTTGCTTATTTGGGTTGCATTAATCCCGAATTAGTGATTAGTACTCATTCTGCGTTACTTGATATGATTTTTGAATGTGATAAAACAATAATGGTCTACAAACAGTCCTATGAACTCTTTTAAATTAAAAATTGTTAAGTATAAAAAGTATACTGCAGTTTATGTTCTTTTTTTTTTTATTAATAATTTAATTCTGTTTCACGAAATATAAAAAAAAACAAAACAACTATCGATGGATTTTGTACTGAAATTAATTTTTCTTTTTCGTTACCAGTTGATGAAAAGTCATTCGACTAATCATTCGTTTGGAAGATAGTGATACTAGACAATAATATTAATAAAAATAGATAATAATTTTTAGTTAATAATTTAAAGACTTTATTATAAAAATGAATATATTCAGTTATGTATGTAGTTTATATTCGTTTACAGTATATACATGTACAACAATTACTAGAGTAAACTCTATATAGCACCTATTAGAGCCCTTTTGAGATCTAAATTGGTCCCTGGATAATGTTCCATATCGCTAAGCAGGAATTATGCCGTTTTAAGTGCACACTATCACCCGCAATGCAGTTCCAATGATTGCTTCAGTTTCTGTTCTGTTTTATTGTAGTCCGGGAACCTCTTCGAATATCAAATGGGTTCTTTAACAAGCCGTTCATGTGGACTCATTCATGATAAAGTTAATATTATTTTTCTTCGTATTTACATTAATTGTTTATATTTTCCTATCTTAATATTTTACGACTAATATTACACCTCCACGAATTAGAATCAGACGTCCGAGAACTTAATGGTTTGCCTCAATCAACCGTTGAAATCATCCAAAATTGATAATTTAAAATAATTCTTTAACTGGCTGAATAAATAAAAAATAAATCTCTGCATCCGATGTAATTGAATATTTGGATGTTTACTTTGACAAAAGACTAACTTGTAGGACTCACATTAGACAAAAACGTATGGAATTAAACAGACGATACGGTCTTTTATCTAGGTTACTTGGCCGAGGTTCAAAATTATCTTTTACTAACAAATTAACACTCTATAATGTTTTACATAAACCAATTTGGACTTATGGCATAGAACTGTGGGTTCCAATTTAAAAAAAAAATCCAGTCCAAAATTTTACGAAGGATAGTTGACGCACCATATTATGTCACAAACGATATATTATATAAAGACTTGAACTTCATAAACATTTTAGACACTGCAAAAGAAAACTGCAATAAATTTATCAAAGACTAACTTACAATATAAATCCTCTGACAGAAATACTTTAACACACTAGGAACCCGTATAGCCCACCTCGACGATTACGTAGGCGGTGGCCAAGAGACCTGCTGAACCGATTCATTTCCTGGATTTGTGATGGGACGCTGTGAAGCTGCCAATAAAAACATCTGGTGTGTCCACTCACACGACTTTCCTACCTATTTCAGAAAGGTTTTTATATCTTTACATATGTTCATGAAGAAACAAAAAAGAATTGAACTAAATTTATTTTCCTGAAAATTAAACAAACAAAAGATTTGAGTACTATTTATTTGATAAATTAAGGCAATGAAACCAGCTTAATGGAGCAATGACTTTCTATCACAGCCATCAGTAGTCGAAACCCTACAAAATAAAAAAAGAAGCAACAAAATCGGTTCAGTAGTTCCCGAGAAAATCTTGTCAGAGACAGACAGACAGATCAATGGCTAAAAATGCGTTTTTTCGGACTCAGGGGGCCGTGAAACGTATAGATTCGTCGAAAACCGCATGTCGGAAATTTGACCCGATTGCAATTCTTTCCTTACCTAGTATAGGTAGGAAAGTAAAAATTGCTCATTGTATAGACATTTGCAAATCGCAAATTTAGTTTTATGTTTACGTATAAATAATAATAATGCACTTTATAAATTTTTTATAACATAAACATGATATACTCATCGTGAAATGAACTTAGAGGATTAGAGGAAACTAATTGGCCCGTGCGAATAATTTGCAGATACGTTTTGTGAAGAAGTAGCAAAAAAATATGGAAATAAGTATTTATTATGTAAGGAAGGAATTAATAGTTTTTCCTTGGTCGATTACAATATTCCATTAAACATAATAGACAAAAATTTTTGTTCCAATGTATTTTCTAAAACCTATTTTGAAACGCTGAGTGAAAAGATAATAAAAGTAATAAAGAAAAAATAATGCCACGATCATGAGATTTTCTAAATTATTAAAAAAAAAAATGTAAGAACAATCAAACGTCTTTAAGAAATAATAAAGTTAATATATCAGCCAGGAAAAAAAGTGTAGTAGACTATTCTACTCCTAAATGCTTTTAAACAGGAAGACATTATTGAGTATACCCAATCTAATGGACTGTATATTTATTAAAAATTGTCCGATTTTTACGATGTTTTTGTTTTGTAGATAATTTAGTAATCTTTCTAATTATCATGGGTACAATCAAGAAAAAATTGCATATTCTTTGAGCTATTCGCAAATAAAATTTCTTTTCCTTCATAACTTTTTTCTCAGAAATTTCGGAGGGAAAGAGAATTTTTCGCATGTGAAGGAGAAGAATTTCTTCAATATAAGTGGTCAATCATTGGATTTGATGAAGAATTGACGAAGTTATGGCGTACAGAGACAAAAAAAAACACCTTTTAGAAATAATATACAGGATAAGAAAAAAATAGTCGGATTGTCATTACTGATTTCCATTTTATTTATTTTTTTCACAATTATTCTTTCTCATTCAGTCAACTGTACATATCAATTAAGAAATTTTCCAATTTTTAAAATAGTCGATTGTATTCAGAGCTGGTATTAAGGGGAATGTTCCTCAAATAAGGGTTATAGCTAATCAAAGATATTCAAGTAGACAACATTTTATTTTGCGATTCGTTGACTCTTCACTCTATTAATTAATTTAAAAATAAATAAATAGCGGTACAACTGAATGGAATCATCCTAATTTAAGGATTCGGTTTAGAATTAATCTATTTATTTATTACACTTCTTACCAATTTGAACCGAACTTGATAGACATTTTTTTGATAAATGCCCCCCTCTCAAAAAAAGAAAGCAAGTTTTTCTAGATAAAAAAATAACCGTTCGAATCGACATAAAAACGATTCGATGTTATGATTGGTACAGCCGAAAATGCCGAACCAATAGAAGCAACTATCGCACCATTGTGCTCAATCGCTGGAAATATAGCAGAGAGAGAATTTTTTCGAGAGACGGGGCTAGGTTTTGATCAGAAGTGGGACCCGTTGGAGGTAAAATAAGACTAGAACGTCAACGAGCGCGCAGCTTTTTGTCAGAGCTTCATTAAGCCTCGGAATAAAGTCGTTACGGAACAAGTTCAAAAAAATAGATTTTCTAGTGGTCGGAAATTTTCAGGCTTTGTGGTTGTCGGATATATATATATATATATATATATATATATATAGTTTTTTATTTTTTTTTATTCGCCACATCCGCTATAGTTTCGCAGCATTGTTAGAGTCCGATACTTTATATTTATTCTCAAACTGTGCACCTGATATCTTGCATTTACATTTATTTCTGAATAATTAAAATTCGTTGGATTTCGCGAATTACTTTCTGTCATTCATAGGTGCAAAGAACCACTACGTCAGGTCAGAGATATCATTTTTTCTTAATTTACGATTGCTTGAAGATTCAGATTCCTTTTAAATATTTTATAATTTTTTTATGAAATTTGTAGTCATTTCCAACAAACGAACTTAATTTCTACCCGTGCTTACCTAATATAGTTCACATTGAACCAGGAGCGGATCTATGTAGTGTTGCCCAAATGCGAGACGAGACTTGGTCTTGCAAACTCAATCTTGCTAAAGGTCTTGGTCTTGCGCTAGAGTCTCGCAACAGTCTTGCAGTTACTTATTAGTTTATTGCTATAGAGAAATTACTATAATGTTTTAGATAGGAGAAACCTAGCTATGCAAAGTGAAAGACCGATTTTGGGCAACAATTGATCTAGGATTTAATTTTTTGGAAGCTTTTCGTTTATTTTATTTATTTTTTATTTAAGAAAGGTAATTCCTCTCAAAAGAAATTATATAAAATAATATTTGAGTGGTTGTAAAATAAAATCTAGACTCGCAGTAACAATTTTTTTTTATTGAATTTAGACATTTTATTATATATTTTTTCTTAACACCTTGTTTACGTTTAGAAGCTGAAACAGATGAGTTAGAAGGGTACATATTTTGATTGGCAAAGTATTAATATCTAACAAATATGGACAAATGAAAAATAAAACATTTTCCTTTTTTTGGAGAGGGGAGAGGATTAGCCGGAAATACAAATTACAGTTAATTACTCGTTAATTAATTATTGTTAAAATGCTGATGTTTGTTGAACATACGGGATGTGATGCCTTACGAATGGATTTGTACTGGGTTTACAAAAAAAAAATTATTATGAAAAAACAAGATAAAAATGAAAATTCCTGTTTCAAACTCTCAAAAAAGTTTTCCAAACTAGCCTGCCCAATTCCAATCCTAAATGACCCGAGGTTTCCTTCACTGGAAAATACAAAATAGTCTTGGTCCCCAATGTAACATTTTACGAATATATGTTTTTTTTTTTTTTTTTTTTCATAGCCCCTTTATACTTATGTTTGTCTTTAATCCTTGGATTGTCTTAATAATACACCTTCTACTGCTTAAAAGCATTGTAAGGTTTATTTTTAGATTTTTGTCGTTTTTAAGTATTTCGTTCTCCATCTGTAATATAAAGGTGATGGGGCTCACCTCAGGCTTGAGTTGACCTTATCCTCTACAGCTTACAACTAAATTAAAACATCGTTATCATGTGATTTGTTGCCAACGTTTTGGAATTTTGGCTGGTAACATATTGTTAAAAGGAGGGTTTGCCAATTGTTGGGATTTTTCGAAAAATGATTTTTTCGTTTTGCGAAAAATTCTTTAATTGTTGATAAGGTTAGTGTTGTTTGTATATCCACTGTCTTCTTTCTCTGCAGCGTGGTTCCTCTAACAATTTTTCTTATTATACCATTTTGGAAATATTCTAATCTTTTCAGAGTTGTTTTGCTGATGTGTACGAACAGAGGTGCACCATACAACAGAGCCGGCCGTATTATACTGGTATAGATTAGAAGCTTTAGTCGTAAAGATAGGTCTGTTGTCCGAATTAAATTTTGGAGTCTGTATGTCTTAGATCTTACTGTTTTAATTTTTTTGTCAAAATGTCTATTAAATTTTAAATGTCTGTCGAAGTGAATACCGAGATATATATGTCACACTGGAGTTGATATTTTTGTACTATGATATTACATTGTATTACGAGAAGGTAAAATAAATTATTTAATTTTATTTATTTATTTAATGTTGTAGTTAATAAATAAGAAAATAGTTATTTTTAACCATTTTTAATATAAGGAAAACAGAGAAAATTATGACAAAAAAAATTAACAACTCAAAGTAACTTAAAAAAACATGTGTTGGTATTAAAAAATGAGGTTACAAAATGGTTACTGATTATTTATAAAATAATTGCTTCTGCGTCAACGTTAAGTTGCATCGTGGAGGCATTGCATTTATTATTGAATTTTATTGATGTACGAAGCATCCCTGGGTTTCATTTATAAAATACAAATAATAACAATACAACTACTTATTAAAAAAATCAATAAGAATGAAAAAAGTATGAGACATCGGGGCTAAATGAAAATAATTTTCAAATTATGATTTTGCATCCAAACTATGTTTGGCTTGTCAAAATATTCTTGGTGTTTTGAAAACTAATTTTTTTAAAATTTTATTTTATTTTTATTATTTTTTTACCGTGCCGTTCGTTTGGCACAACTTAATGAACTCACATAGCCATTGAAAATAAATAAAAAATCCTTAACAGTGTAGTACGAAAAGCGACTAAGAACCCTTACGTAAGTCAATTGGAGTTGGAAGAAAATTCATAATATTAGTCACTTTTTTGTGTTTTTATAAATTATATTAAATTATCTATTTTAATTTCTCATAGTGCAATGTGAAATTATGAACTCTAGAATGTCACTATATTTGAAAAACGTTATAGTGGTACTCAAGACTATTCTGTATTTCCTCTGAAATGGGAAAGTCGGGCCCATAGATCTTGATTACATTAAGGGCACCAATAGAGATAAGGGAGAGAATACAAATGGGAAAGGAAAAAAGAAAAAGATAAGAAGGAGCTCCAAGGACAATTAAAAAAAAAAATACGTTTTCCTTACTGATTTAATATCCTGTCTGGAAATCCCTGAATAAAATTGCTAAATAAAGAAAATTCCTCTATTATTGCCCTCTGGAAATTGTGAAACTTTATCCATTCATTACTTTAATTTAAAAAAAAGAATATATATACCCCTTTATTAGGATCAGTTGTTTGCCATACATCATTGAAAATGAAAATCGGTTTTAATTTGATGGGCGATAAAGTTTATGTATCTTTAAATGGATACGGGCGAAGTTATTATTTAAATCATATCTGACCGCATTTTACTTCATTTTTTTACTTGTTTCTGCTTTATCATTCAATTAAGTTGCTATAAAAACTTTTTATTCCTTTTATTATTACTTTCAGTCACTTCCAGAGGAATAAGGAAGGCTAAAAAAAAAAAAGCAACATAATTGTATACTGTATAAATTACTGGTAAATGTTTTATACATCTACCTATCCCCTTTCCTCCCTAGACATTTTATCAGTCAACTTTTCTTAAAAACAAAGCAATCTAAGATAATATACAATTACACTTGCAGCGTCCTGTTCCATGTTTTCCCCTTGTACCTTAGTCCGAAAATTCGTAACGTCCTCGTACTTTGCCCCCTTCCCCCCCCTCAAAAATTCAAAAACCCGTCAAAATATGCCCCTTTCAAAAATGTTGATTCGCTATGAAACTATTTTCTGGGCATCCCTGTTTATAAGGTGATGACTGAGGAAGCTAAAACCAGGATCTCTTGCTACAGATTGGAGGATAGTGCGTTGTGCTTACTGCTTAACTGTTTAACTAGAGCAAATAATATATATATATATGTACAATGGTCAACCTTCAGTTGATTGCTAGATACCTGAAAAGATTGTGGTGGAGAGAAGGGCAGCCAGAAGAGTAAGAAATAATAATGAAAGAATCCTGAAACTGATAAAGATGAAAAGGAAGATTACAGCAAATACTTAAAAAAAAATATTAGTATTTTTCGAGCATGTTCAAATAATGTGTAAGAAAGAAAAAAAAAAAAAACACCGAAGATAAAATTGAAAGGCAAGATGGAAGAAAGCCTGACGGGATATGGTATCAGGAAAATGGCATGGAAAAATATTTTAAAATATATTCTGGGCATAAATCACAAAGATAGTGAAAATGTTTTAAAAAAATTAAGAATTTAATTTTGATTTGAAGATTATCTAGTCTTGGATTTAACTAAATAATTAACGTACTTTATCAAGACTAGTTTTTTTAGAATTTATGTTTATCATCGTGCTTTTATGATTCCGTTAAAATTTTCTGGGTATTGGCCATATTGAAATTGGAAAAAAACATGGGTTACCATGTTTGACTTTGAAGTTATTCAAAGTCACCAGGTTTAGTGGGATGACTTAAGTACTGTATAAGGTATACATATTAAAGTATTTTCGTAATAATTCAATATTATGTATATAAAAAAATATTTTTCAGCCGGTTTTCTTTTTAACGTCAGACACATCAACTATGCTAACAAGAGGTGGCAGCATTGAACCTGCAATTGCGCAGGGAGAGAACAATGTGACCCACAGAAATTAGCAATAATTAGTGGAGCACTTACTCCTGTTAACTGCTTTGGCGGTGTCTTTGATCCTTGACTGATTGCTGCACGTGACAATGTAGTCCTCAGTCCTCAGTGAGTCAGTGTATAGTTCAATGGTTCGACGTCATAGGGCCTGACAATTGACGTGGGGGTATGTAGCATGACCGATATATAAGGAAGGAGTCGACATACCAATATGTCAAATCCTTGTTTGATTCCATTCTTCGTAGCTTCAATCTGTAATAAAGTTGGTAAATTTTTATAATCCACAATTTGGCAATAAGAATGGTTTTAAAGAATGAAATTATATGATGAGCATTCTGACAGATTTTCGAAATTCTTGAAAGCATTTGAAACGTTAACTTTACAGTAACAGAGACATATAAAGAAACTCTCTCTCTTTCTCTTTCTCTCTGTATATATATATATATATATATATATATATATATATATAATATATATATATATATATATATATATATATATATATATATATATATATATATTATATATAATAAGAAATAAAAGAAATAAGCTGAGCTGCCGAGAAGAGATTCAGTTGCCTGCTTCCGCCTGGCCACTGTTCACGACTATCTGAAGAGTCATATCTACAAGATAGGCGTGGCTGAGGATCCTACATGTAAATTGTGTCATCAAGGAACAATGGATGCAGACCATCTAGACGCATGTCCTGCCTTGAGGGACATAAGGGAAAAAATATTTTCAAATATATATATCAGAAAGTCTAAATTATACTGGGCTGCAAGATGTTGGATGGCCAATTGACCAACGACTGGCATAAGAGAAAACAAAAGAAATTGTGTGGGAATTTCTTTCTTTTTTGCGTTGTGCATTAAACTATTACTACTAGTTTAAAAGCTATATCTCTATGGTTAGTGAAAAAGGTTTTTAAAGCATAAAAACAGATTATTTCTTTATAATTTATTAGAATATTTCATGTTTTATTTCCTTCTCACATTTTTCACAGTATGAGACTATTTATAGCAGTTGCAGATGGAAAAATGATAAATTTTTATACTCTCCTGTAAATCACTCAATATTTACTGAACGACCAATTGCATTGACAGTAGCAATATACTGGGCTTGGATTGAAATTTCAGAAGCGAATATCATATTAAAGTAATTAAATTTGGGTGCTTAAATTTTTGAAAACTGAACTGCTCATTTATATTTGAACATGGACGCTATTTAACTGCTCAAAAAAAAAATATATATCCTGCTATCAATATCTAATGTAATATGTACGTATTTATGAATTTTCGTACTATATTTATTGAGAGATATTACAATCTGTCACAAATAAGGACATTTATAATAGTGTTCAGAGAGCACATTCACGCTTTATCAACAATAAATAAAAATAAATAATACAGAAAAACAATAATACTAACAGTAAATGTATAAAAACTAAACTAAAAAAAAAACAACTAAACTAATAAAAATAACTACTCACATGCTTCTATAAAATATGTAAAAATAAAAATAATAAAAAATCATTCATCCAAGAACTCCTAACCAAGCCTTTCTTCCCACTCGAGAGAGGAAAGGTAGGACTCTAGAAGATCCCAGCGCCTCTCACTCAGCCGCATTGCTGATATTAAGGACCAGTAGAGGCTGATCAGAGACGCTATAATCACACATACATGGCTTGAGTAGAGAATCTGGCCACTGCTAAAACTCCAATGTATACTTATTCACAAAAGGTCTCTGGGCTACTGCCGCTTCAACCTTCGAGAAGGATTGTAGGGATGGGTGGTGCTGGATAGGGATTGTGTAAGGGGATTAGGATGATAGGTAAGGTTGTGGTGAAATGTGGAGAACTTTTTTGGGATAACGTCTAAGACAAATGGGATATTAAGGTCATGGTGTAGGGTTTTGTTGATTACATAGAATGGAGCATCAACTGTTGTTCGAAGGATTTTAGATTGAAAGGATTGAATTGAATATATATAGTAACATAATAAATATCCAATAAATGTGATACAGAGATATAAATTGTATTAAATGACAAGTAGAGAAACTACCCATTGATGGCACTCCAATAAAATTTCTAGAAAAATATGAGGTCACGAGGCTATATTGTTTTCAGAAGCCTCGGAGGGTTATCAGGAGTCGTAGAGAAATCTAAGTTTAGGATATAAAGTGTATTATGGAAGGATAGGAATCTGGATTTGAAAAAATCGGAGACGTGTTGCATTAAGATTGTTATGAATGATATTACTTGTGACAAAGTGAAGATCATTGAGTATTTTACGAAGGATTTTGGATAAGTTAACAGAGGAATTCGATGGTGTATTGGAGCCCAAATGATCAACATGTATGTGTATGTTAAAAAGCCTGCAAGAAAATACCGATTTGTCAATTGAAACAAAATACATACAGTCTAACCTCGCCGTGGAAGATACTGACTAAATTTCAATTTGTTACTGTAGGTTTTGTGTAGGGGAACAGGCCAACAACTGATCTGGTCCCCTGCCAAAGCGATTTTTCCTCATCCAGGGACAAAACGAAGCTCCTAAATTATCGTTGATGGGTCCGTCACCGCGCCTGGAGGCTTGCCATCCAGCTGTTCGTCCCAACGTTGGCATGCCTTCAGGATCTCCCTCTGGCCTATTTAGCCATTATCATTCCGCATAAATCTGGTTAAAATATGAAAATGATGATTAGGTAAAAATACTACATATATCAATTAGGGCAAAGTGTTCGTTATGTTACAGGTAGGTTAATTTTTCTTAATATTTTCTAGTTTCGAAAATCATAAATATTATTTAAAAATATAAATTGAATAATTTATAAAAATAAACGTGTCTTTCTACCTGATTAAATTTATATTTTTAACTGGAAAAATCCAAACAACAAAGTCACGAGTCTCCAACAAACAAGTCAATAGTTAACTTGCCAAAGTTTCGCCAATTCAGGCATCATCAGGGTAGAAAAAGGAAGATCACAGAAAAAAAAAAGTAAAAGAAAAAAAATGCTGTAGACATCTCATGTAGCCATCTAAATATATATTAAGAGTGTGAATGTGATCTCAGAACACTATTATAAATGTCCTTGAGACAGATTGTAATATGTTTTAATAAATAAAATATATACTGAAGTAAAAAAAAAAAGATATTTAACAGCTGATAGACGAAATAAAAATATCAAAAATATTTATGACTTAAATATAACAATAAGAAACGTATTAAATTGAATAAAAAAAAGAAATGAAAAACTCGGAGGAATATATAACCTCCATTCAGACACGGCCACAAGTAATATTACTAAAATAAGCATACAACTAGAAAGGAGACATATAGTGATTATGTTATAAGTAGAAAAATCCAAACAAGAAAGCCATGTGTCTCCAACAAGTTATATATTCATTTGTTGTTGAGATTTTTCCATTTATACCATAATCACATAATGTCTAGCTTTATGATTATTTTAGTTATATTTTTAACAAATGTTTATGATAATTTTCAAAATGAGAAAACATTTTGAAATGTTTATGATAACTACCTTTTTATTTATTTATTTTAATTTTTTTTTTGGGGGTCCTCCCCTTCCTCGCCGTTAAGGCTATACGGGGTTTTCCCGGGCCAGGGGGTGTGGGCGGGGATTTAAAAGACGCCTTGGCACCGCGAACTCATGACTATTTTTGTATCTTTTAAGATATATCAGGTTACCGGGCAACTGTAAATGTAGACTACCTGTAGCAGAACGAACACTATAAATTCTGACAAACTATTAAATAAGTTCAATTCATTGTTATCATATATATATATATATAAATCATCCGAATTTGTGACAAATGGGGTATATAATTTGTTTCTGGCCATGGGAATGAAATTAATCAAGCAACCGGAGCAATGCATTACACCTTCATTAGAAGGAGAAGCTGATAGGACCATAGATCAATTAACATCGATGGATCGAATACAGACGAGCTCATATTGCATATTGCTCTCCTCCCTCCTCCCCCCTCCCCGTGACAAATATTTGACCCCAAACTAACTGCCATTGCTAACATGGCTACGGTCTCCGCTTGCTATCGACACATCCGCCATTGAGTATATCCGGAGTGTAATTAGACCTCTGGTGTCATGAGGTGTCAATTGAGTGATTCATTGGCAAATTTACAAAATTCGTTGTTATTTCCCTGAAAACCACGATATTTGTTCTTTTATCATAAACTTCTATTAGAAAGTATAACAATTTTTCGAATTGGGATTCATATGGAAATAAACACCATGTTCATTTTTTTTTATTAAATTATTTAGTAACTAAGAAGCAAATTTTAATAGCTAGAAGTGATGGAACATTGGCTCCGAGACAAATAAAAAAATATGATATGGTGTTCTTTACCTCTGGTGTATAGATATTATTTCTTGAAGGCGCTATTTAGTCAGTAATTCTTATTCAAAGCCAATGATTGAGCCCTTATTTTGGAAGATACTCTTCTCCTTCAAGCGGTAAAAATAGTTATTAGCCACAAAATTTCAGGAAAAATATGTAAAGGACTAGAAAGAAACTTTGTGTATTTAAAAACTATATATATATTTTATTGTTTATTACGTTTGTTACTTTTGGATATAGTACTAAATTACTTACAAAACCAAAAAAAGTCATCGAAATCGATTTGGAATTCGTCCGATAAGATTTTGTATTGGATTTCCTTTTTTTTTCGGTTTACATTCTTTAGTAGAGTTCTGTTACAACCCATTTTTTTGGCATTAACTATATGTTTGGTACCTAACGATACTATGAGTGCATTGTTGAAATAATTTTTATCGACCAGAGGGGCAAAGTGGGTTTCAATATTTTTTTTAAAAAGTCGAATATCTATTTCACACATCGAAGTATGAATATTTTTTGCTTCAAATTTAAACCTCATCAGAAAAATAGTGAAATCCTCCCCCGAAATTTCAGGGAAAACTATAAAGGAAAATAAGGAAATTTTACTTGTGAATAACTAAAAAAAATACAGATTTTATTGATTGTTGCACTCATGATTATTGGAAATATTGCAAAATTTCTTAGGAATAGGAAAGGGCAATTGGTCATAAATAAGAAAACCAATTCATTATACATATTTTGAACTAGCAATTAGTATAAAACTTGCAAAAAAATTAATTTTGTTATAATTAAAATTAATTTTACTGCACGGGTAGATTTGGTTCAAATGATTTTAAGATCTTTGGAATTTTGTCAGGCTACTAAAGAAAATAGAGTTTTGGGTAAAAATATTTTATTGAAACAATTCCATGTTAATATTTAAATTATTGTGCTGCTTAACATTACAACACAAGATCATTAAACCCTGATGAAAATTTGAAAACACGTCAAGCATCATTCAACATCTAATTATAGACAACTGATTTTAATTTAATGAAAATAATTTTGTACTTTTTTGTTATTCTATTTTATCATAGGAATAGGAAAGGGCAATTGGTCATTAATAAGAAAACCAATTCATTATACATATTTTGAACTAGCAATTAGTATAAAACTTGCAAAAAAATTAATTTTGTTATAATTAAAATTAATTTTACTGCACGGGTAGATTTGGTTCAAATGATTTTAAGATCTTTGGAATTTTGTCAGGCTACTAAAGAAAATAGAGTTTTGGGTAAAAATATTTTATTGAAACAATTCCATGTTAATATTTAAATTATTGTGCTGCTTAACATTACAACACAAGATCATTAAACCCTGATGAAAATTTAAAAACACGTCAAGCATCATTCAACATCTAATTATAGACAACTGATTTTAATTTAATGAAAATAATTTTGTACTTTTTTGTTATTCTATTTTATCATAGAATAACAAATAAGTACAAAATTAAAATATTATATCTGGCCTAAATAAAAATAAAAATAAAAATAAAAATAAAAAATAAAGTAATAATAAAAATATAATAAAAAATATAATAAATTTTTTTTATTTATTTATTAACCAAACAGAAATGTGGAATATTAGATTAAATTTGCAATCTGCAAATTTCTTTGCAATAAGCAAATTTTTTAGCAGCTTCACAGCTTCCCATCACGTCCGGGATATAAATCAGATCAGCAGGTCTCTTGGCCAACGCCTACGTAATCGTTGTGGTGGGCTGTACGGGTTTATTGTACGATGAAGGATTTCTGTCAGAGTATTCATGTTTTACGTCAGTCTTTGGTGAAAGTTATTGTAGTTCTCTTTTGCAGTATCTAAAATTGTAGGTACGTTTAAGTCTTTATGTAGTGTGTCATTTGCGACATAAAAAGGTGCGTCAACTATCCTTTGCAACACTTTTGACTGAAAGGACTGAACTTTTTTAATGTTGGAAGTTTTAGCAGAGCCCCACAGTTCTATGCCGTAAGTCCAAATAGGTTTAAGTAAGACTTTATAAAGGGTTAGTTTGTTAGTTAAAGATAATTTTGAACGTCTGTCAAGTAATCTGGATAAGAGACCGTATCGTCTGATTAATTCTTTTCGTTTTTGTCTGATGTGAGTCTTCCAAGTAAGTCTTTTGTCCAGGTAAAAACCTAAATACTTAATTACATCTGATGTTGGGATTTGAATGTTATTAAAATATATTTCAGGGGAAGGTTTATGGTTTAGAGTGAATACCACATGCACACTTTTTTTTTCATTCAGCTTAATTTTCCACCTTGTTGCCCAGTCTGCAATATCATTCAGATGATTTTGAAGGATGGTAGATGCTCGAACAGGGTTTTTATCTGAGCTTAGTACTGCGGTATCGTTTGCAAAAGTAGCCAGTATTGTGTCGTTGTGTTCCGGCAGGTCAGACATATATATATTAAACAATATTGGTCCAAGGGCACTACCCTGAGGCACTCCTGCTTTAATAGGTTTGATGTCAGGTTTTATTTTACCTATAATAATAAAAATAAAATAAAAAGTATCTTCATCTATCAAATAGATTTTTTTACCTCAGTGTCAAACATTTTATTCACATTGTGGGTATTCATAACGGAATTATGAGATTTATTTAAGAGTGTTGGATTTATGAGGATTAATTTATAATATTAGTTTAACATAGTAGTGATTGCATTTGCAGTCCAGCTATAGAAAAATCTATTCTGTTTCTAGGATTTATGATGAATTTTCTCAGTTAAGTTTGGAGCAGGACTCGACTCTACTCATTAAGAATAAAGAACCGAGTTCGTTAGCTAATATCCGAATTAAGACCTTAACGAATTACTGACTTTCGTGACTTACCGCAATAAATCTCTTTTATGCACACTCGCAAATAATTCGGTAGGCCTTGGCTCTTTAACGGCGTGTAAGGACACGGAATGATTTTATTTTTGTAAGTTTTTGGAAGTAGTGATATATCGAAAATGACATTTTTTATACTACCATCTTTCATTATTGAGCGTTATTCGGTTGCTAAATATAAAGGTTGGTCAATTGTGTTAATTAACTGCGACCGCTGTAGGTACAAAGGCATTTTAAAAAGAAATTAATTATTCTTTAATTTGCGAGAACTTTTGACCCCGTATCTTTGGAACACACCGAACTAGCGATTAGTTAGTGTTTTGAAGAAAGTTATTCCGATTATACATTGCAGAAAAAATTAGTTTCAGTATTTGTTTGTCACTCAAACGTTATATTGAACAGCATTAATATAATATTTTTAACAGCGTTCGAAGTCGATAATTATTTTTCCACAAAATCATATAATAATAACCTATATTATATTTGATTTTTAATTTTAAAATCATGCCTGACTTATAGATAAAAATTTAAATATATCTTTTATGTTTATTGATTAGATTAAAAATAATGATCACTCTCGGAGAGATACGGTTGTACATAAATAATAATGATTAAATTGTGAGTAAAAAAAAAATCCCGTTTTACACACACTGCGCACATTTTTGAATATTATACTTCTGAAATCGATTTCATTGTGGACGCGGTACGTATACAATATATATATCTTTTTTTTTTTTTGTTTTGAAAACCAAAATTACTAATGAATTTCGGAAATAAATATGTTCTCTTGCTAATAGTTGATAATATTCTGCACCTACTTCTTCAGACTCAAAATATATCATAGAGATTACAAAAGTATTATTTTTTTTAATTATGATCAAAAATAAAAATCATCAATTAATTTATAAAAATTTCATATAAAGTTTTGATCATATTTTATTTCTATTTTTTTAATTATTGATTTCAAACTCTGTTTTTAGGTTTCTATTTTCGTTGTTTTTTTTTTCAACATTAAGTTCTTCGAGTTGGCAAATATAACTTCCTTCTGATTGAGATTTTATTTTCTTATTTATTACATTTTTTTGGCGTTTCGGAAAATGTTCTTTCCATTATCGGATATTATTTACAGTTGCTTGTATATCTATTTTTTTTCTTACTTTGTTTGTTATATTTATGATGTACGAATTTGTTTGTTATTTTTTAAAAATTATTAATGTTCGGAAGCAAAAAAATATATTGAGCAATAATATATTACATATGGGAATGATTTTTTAACGATTTGACCTATTCTTGGTCAATAAGTATGTTGCTCTGAAATGTGTGTAATTACCGGAAAAGTAACAAAAAAAAATCGTACATCGACAGAATGAATACAGTTGGAATAAAAATAGAAGGACCAGCAACTATAATAATAATCATAAAAGGCTGTTTATTTACATACCTCCACCGACTGATCGCTGTGTTATTAATAAAGAAGAAAATAGACAATTTATTATTTCCCATACTTTCTTTAGTTAAGATAACGTCAGTGTAGTTCTGAGTTATTTTTATAACTCATTTAGACAATCATTGACATTGAAAATGTTTCATAGATAAGAATACCTACATCAAATTTATTCAATTAAAACAAGCTAATCCAACAGAAGTCAATTTACAATTTTATATATATTTTTTTATTAGTCTAATTCTATTAATTTTAATTCCTGAAATATATTTTAATTCGCAATTCAACCGTCGTTGATACACAGAAATATAATCGTTCCCACCGTCGCACAGTGGGATGAGTATGGAAAAACTTCTGACATCGGCTAAATCTGTTAGAGCTAATAAAACTTGATAAACTGTTACATTGATACCTCGTGGAGTTCGTGAGAATATATTAAATTGGTAGAATATAAATTTTACATCTTTTATTGAATAGCTCAATTGAAAACAAAATAAAATAGATATCGCGAGTTTTCCCTTACTCGTCTCAATGTGCGCCGTGGAACTCATGCTGAAGTTTTTAAAGAACGTGTTTTGAAGAATCAAGTAATGAATTCTGTAGACCGATTCTTTATCGAGCTAAAAAATCAGTTATTCATAAGTTTCATGCCCCGTAACGTTACAAACCATGACATCAAAGTGAGGGTGTAGATTTGGATACCGTAGAAAAAAAAAAACAACAATTTGTCTTAGTGAAAATGTTGTAATTGCATCCCTGGTAAGCTTCGGTCATCGTTATTATCAGGTATTTATGTAAATAAATATAAATTTATTGATATGCATATAACTGAGTCAGTGACGGAAGACGGTAGCTAAAACACTGATTGATGGGAGGGAGTTGGATTAGGGCAATCCTTGCGCACAATGGACCCGGAATCTATGGACCATTTTCACCTAGTTGGCTCCCTGCGACCGTTCATAATCCGTCATTGTCTTCACTGACAGCCTTTATGTCCCCCCAGTTTGTGAGGTATCGCACCTCTCCTCCCCTCCCCATTCCTCCATCCATAACTATATTACTGCCTCGGCGAATGACCTCCAGGTGGCGTTGCGTTAGTATCGTTACCGTGAAGTGGTTGTTTATTCGATATCTCCAGGAGTTGCTAGGATCCAGTAGGCTTCGATCAGTAGCGGATCAAGAATTTAATTTTGCGGGCTTAGATTTTTTTTAATAACGGTAATTACCGCAAAAGAAAAATATAGAAACTATATAAAATAAAACCCTTATTAAAAAAAAAAAGGTGTTTACTAGAACAATAATGATCATAGGAATAATTTTTTATTTATTTTTCTTAACACATACTAACATTTACTAGCTAAAATACATGCGTTTTAATTAAAAAAAATAATATATATTTTATTTTCAATTATATTTATTATCAGCCATTTTACACCAATTTTCAAAATTTTGTCAACTTAATCACTACACATGTAATTACGACGTTTCGGCTCGTTGAGCCATTTTTAAGTCTAAAATACCAATCATGTACCTATCCTCCTTACTTATGCGAATTGCATGCGTCTACTCATAATAATTTTTTTTTTTTTTTGTCATGTCCACCTTAAAATGTGTTACCGACATGTCATCCCTCTCATTTCTATTCAGTGACTGTATAGAATATACTTGAAAATAAATAGTATGCACCTAAGAAGAATTGGAGAAATATTGTGAATACATATTTTAATTATTTATTCAGTTCAGATCTCATAGTGAAAAAAATCGAACAATTAAAATATATATATCAATTTTCTTTTTTCAATTTTTGGGTGGAGAGAGGAGGAACTTCAGCCCGAAAGCCTCTCGTTCCTCTGTGGATCTTCCAGTGATTTCGAAAGCCAATACTGATTATACGAGTCGATTTCGTAAACTTTGAATACTTGAAGACTGATGATAAACTGATTAATGATTCATTTTTTATTAACAATTACAAAATCATAACTATTATTAACTGTATCGGATTTGTATTCCAGATAAGGTTCATGAGCTAAATTCTCAATAAGAATGAGTATCACTGATAATTCCTTCCTGCATCAACTGATGGAGAGGGAGGTACTAATAGCCTGAAGCCTCCCTAAATAGAAAAATATATTTTTCTAATCGTTCCCAATTTGTTTTCGCGAGTAATCTTACCTAAATACTTAAACAACCACAAGATATCGTTTTAAAGACACCTTTTTACACACATTAAATCATAATACAGGTACTAAAACTAAATATTGAAAATGTATCTCTAAAAGTATTGTTTTCCTGGTAAAGTTTATTTTCAATTTTTTTATATAAAAGGTATTATTAAAAAAAAAAAAAAAATAATAATCCGATCATGTGAGTGGCAATAAAAATCAGTCGGTCCCAAGAATAACATTTATAAAAATGGAATGCTTTTTTTTTTTTTTTTAAACAATTTCAATCAGTCAAGTGCTGCGGAGGCTAAGAAATAAGTAATATGTATAAAAATTTAAATAAGTTTTAGTTGATAAGTAGAGTAAACAATAAGAATAAAATTTAATTAGTACAAAGATGTGAGATATTTCTTAAAAATATTACACATGACTTTTTACCTTTTTAATCTCAATAGTAAAAGTTTCCAGCTTTAGTAAATACTTGCTTGGAATTGGAATACGTTAGATAATCATGACCTTATTAAATTTAATAAATATAATTAGCTAAATTTTTAACGAAAATCATCTTTTAAAATTGAATAATCAAAATAGTTTAAAATCCAGAATTCTAAAAAAAAAAAAAAAAAATATATATGTGTGTGTGTGTGTGTGTGTATAAGTACATATTAAATAACCGATAACATAAAATTTAGGCTTTTTAATGATTGGTCATTGTGTATTTAATATTCGGACCTTTATTATAAATTGTTTAGAATCTTTTTTTTAGATGTAATGTATTTTAGATTGAAATCGCCCAAACATACTGTGATATTTTGAGAATTGATGTATTTTTTATTTATATAAATACCCACAGTAATCCATTTTCCTTTGGTCATAACAGTTTAATATACATCCAGTAAAGCCTATAATTCTTCTTTAATATATTATTATATAAACGTTGTTATTATCCAAAGGCTGTTATTGGGCCGTGCAACCGAATGGGAGCAATAGGCCGACGGTGCTTAAATTATCACGCAACTCTCCCAATGGTATGACGAAATTATATAGAACTGGAAATATTGAGTTTCGTCATGTGATTGGGTCGTGTAATATTTATGGAAGTACAATTGAAACACAATTTTGCCAAGAGGCACTCACCGATCTGATGTTGGCATGCCATGTCATTATATCTAATGAAATGTAAACACTTATTGTGTGTTATTCAAGTTTTACCGGAAATATGTGAAGCATATTTACTATTGAGATTAAGCAAAAGAAATTTATTTATGGCTGTACAATTCTTTTTTGATTTGCCTCAGGAACATGTCTTTAACACAAAAGTTTTTTCATAGGTATCCATGAGTTATGTGAAAGAAAAACGACTGTTGGTTTTAGTTTGCATTTTGATTCCAACATTTCCGGCCACGAAATATCAATTTTAGCAATTTAAAATATTTCTATTTCGAAATATTGACATTTTTAAAAAAGTTTATAGATATTTTATTAGTTTTAATATTGAATAATATAAACGTAATATTGGTATTAAAATTTGGCGTTATACGATATTAAAAAAAATTAAATCAACACACAAAATAATAAAATTATAAATGACAACAAGTATACACATAATAAAATAATTGATAGGTTAATAATTAAAATTAAAGAAAATATAAAAAATATATTTTTGTTTTAAGTATATGGACGATATAAAGATATATTCATGACTGTATATTTTCCTGACCCTTTCAAATTATTTTTAAAGTCAGAAAGCTCTCCGTACAATAAAAAATACAGTTCTTCTTCTTTTATTTAACATACTGATTTATTAATCACTGATTTAGATTCAAGAAATCTCTTTCAACTGTTCAACAATTTGCAGGTTTATTTTTATTATATTTAATTAGTTTTTGTATGATTTTGAAGGGTGTTCTTCTACAAGGTATATTTGAGGGTAGATAAGCCCTCATAATTTTATTATTTATTTAAATTATAACAATTTTTCGTGCTACTTTGCTCATTTTTAAATCTAAAGAAAATTTCTACAAATTCCAAATATATCTCTATTACATAATTTTATTTTTAGTCCTCAAATACAAAAAACCTTCAATTATTAGATAATTTTAGACTGTTTTTTTTTTTGTTCTTGTGAGTTCAGGATTATATTAGCAATGACAGTCTCTTATTTTATTTAAAACTTTATTTGTATAGAAGCTTTCGGTGTCCATGCACCATCTTCATTTTTTTTTTTTTAATTTTGTCTATTTAGAGCACTCAGTAAGATGTTGTTGTTGGACAAAGAGAAGTCCTATTTCGGAGAAAGATAACATGAGACGAAGAACAAGAACACTGTTTTTATCATTTATGTTTTTAAATAGACAAAAATAAAAAAAAAGAGATAAAAATGGTGCATGGACACCGAAAGCCTTTCTACAAATAAAATTTGAAAAAAAAAGAGACTGTCATTGGTAATATAATCCTGAACTCAAAACCATCAAATTATAAGGGCTTTTTTTTTTGTATTCATTTTTTGTTTTTGTCGAAAGACAGCCTTTCTATTTATTCTGATTACTGGGTCTGTATCCCTTCTATTTCTTTTAATTACATTCTTACAATTAATAAGATATAAGAATTAAAATAATAAAAAATAAGAATTTTTTAAAAATTATTATGTCTTTTAATTTTCGTATTTCAACGAATTTTTGTGAATACTCATGAAATGTGTAATGAATGAAAACATGTTTCTTGTAGAGTTATATTTTCTCTTAATTTCTTATTGATAGTTTTAGTTTAATAAATAAACACTCTCAATTTATAAAACAAAAACGACAAGGAATACACTATAAATTAAGAGTGTTTATCTATTAAATTTATACTATAGTCAAGAAATTAGGAGAAAATTATTAATGATGAAAGGTCAAAACTATTATATTTATTATTTAATAGTTTTGACCTTTCAATTCAATTCAATTCAATAAATATTGAATTATTAAATAGTCATATTGGTCCCTATTGCATGCAAAATTATATTATAACGGTCACTGATGAATTATAGTCATTTTTTTAGAGGGGGGAGGGAGGGGAGAGAGGGTTAGAGGGAGGATGGGCGGGATTTGGGTTGGCTGTTATAATTAACATCCTGTCTCATTCCAAATATTCACTCTCTAGCCGCAGGATCGCCAATAATTAACTGTCAACATTCGTTGACTGAAAAGGTTTATTAGCGGTTATGAAAATTAAATATTTTTCAAAGCGTTTTTAGTTAGATGCTGTGACATTAAAACCAAAAATATGTTTTTGTGATAGCACACTCAAAATATTTAGAAAATATATAAAAGTTTAAAAAATGCTTGATGTTATGATAAACGTATCGTCCGTGGTAATCGCTTCATCGCATCGTAGCCTACAAATATTTTATTTACGAAAATTCTTAGAATTGGGGCATTTTAAATCTGGGGATCGGCAAACTTTGTCTATTTAATTAATTACTGAAACATCGTAAGTACATATTTACTTACCACTTGGATCGTAAGATAATTTGATCACAAAATCGAGAAAAAAAGGTGGCTTTTAAAAATATTAGATCGTGTGACCGGCATAACCTCATTATTTTGTAATGTTGTGAGCGTAGATCACGCCAAGCGGTCCAAATTTTTTTCTGGCCATCTTTTTTTTTCTCGATTTTGTAATCAAGTCATCATACGATTCAAGCGAAAATAAATGAGTATTCACGAGGTTTTAGTACCTAATTAAATAGCCAAAGTTTGCCGATCTCCTGATTGAGAACGCCCCAATTCCGAGAATTTTCATAAATAAAATAGTTGTGGGTTACGATGAAATGAAGCTATTTCAGGGGTTTGGTCAACGTTTCAGGCGGATGTTAATAATTTGATAAAAAGGAGTTTGTACCACAGCAGAATAAAAATCATGTGGAATTTAATGCAATCAGGGGAACAAAAGGTTATAATGAATCCCCACATCCCCATCCCCACATTTATTATTACAGTAAGGCTCAAAATCGGTTTTATACCAAATATAAGCCCCTGTCATGTTCAAATACCATGAATGGGTTACCGTTGGATTAAGAATTTCACGGGAGGTTAGCGAATCGTATTTTCCACTTTTGTTTTTCTTTCTAAAATAAATAAAGTCGATACAAACATTTTTCCAGCCTTCAATACTGTAACGGTGGTAGGTCTGTAGATCGATACGGGATAAATTGGATCTTGAAGATTTTCATGGGTACAACAAGACGCGGATAGTTCCTCCGGAACTATCGGATCCTGCGTTTTTTACCCCCAAAACGTACTATTTTCGAGATAACGGAAGGCATAGGGTTCGCGTCTACACAACCTTACATTATTTATAATACTGTCATTGAATATATGTCTCATTTCGTCGACTTGAGGTCTCTATGATCGAGAGAGGAGGAGTTTATATTATTTATCGATGGTGTTTTTGATCGGCAAGCCATATCATCGTTAATTTTTTATCAAATCTCAAGATTGAGCCACCAATTTCGAAGGCTTCCTTCTCCTTTAGGCGGGCAAAATAGTCCAATTACCCCAAAAATTCAGGCAAACAAGTTATGAAAGAAAACAAACTTAATTTGTAAATAAATAAAAAATTACACACTTTCTCCCGGTTATGCCCATGATTATATAAAAGATTACTAAATTCCCTACAAAATGAAAACAAAAATCATTGAAATCGGATAATATTTAGCAAAGATACAGCTTACTGAAATTTGTTTACATGTTGGTTCCAAATAGAAATGAAGATTTAAATTAATTTTTGTTTTTTTTCGTCGATTATATTTATCAATAAAAGAATTACATTTATCTTTTGATATTTTTCATTATTTTCTTTTCTTATTAATTTGGCTTTTGATAACAATATGCCGGTGCGAATTTTTCGCACGGGCCTATTAGTTAAATAAAATGAAAGTAAACGACAACACTTAATTGAAATAAAAATATAATATACTTCTAAAAAAATTTGAAAAAAAAAATTTGGAGATCTCATATTCAAAAAGTTTAAAGTCTCTAAAATAACGGCAAAAAACTTACTCTCTAGAGTTTCATAGGCTGTTTTTTATTTATTTATTTATTTTTTAAATTTATTTTAAACATATATTTTAATGATATAACTACACAAAATAAACTAATTTAAGCAATCGTCGAACCTGTTTGACCTTAAGAGTTGAGAATCAGGCGTTATATTAGTTAAACAAGGATATAGGGATGAGAGGCTGTGACAATATCCTGGCCTGGATTGCACTTCGTAGAACGAGGTTTGTTTGTTCATTAATAGTAATTTTCAAAGTTTATTACCCAGCGGATAATTTGCGACATCGTATCTGTTTGTATTTTCAATTTAAAGTTGGCGTGTTGGCTTGAGCGTCGTTCCCCGCCCCTCTCAATTGTGAACTTCCCATGTTCACGGGGTTAATTTATGCTCGAAAGTTATTAACTAATACAGATGTCAATTTCTTCATGGATGAGAACAGTTCGCTGAGTTTTGATTGCTGGACAAGTTAAAACTTGAAAAGTACAATAATTCTCCTTTCGGAGAGTGCGGAAACTGAACGGACTAACGCGCGTGCATAACAGTCGCGTTTAGCCAAAATGTCGTGATTAGGTGAGAAAAGAAAAAATAATATTTCACCTGAACCCGATGAATTATAGAGGGACAAAAATAAATGTAAATATTTTCTTAAAAAATATTCTTACTTACAATTAGTTTGAAAAATAATACTTTAATCTACGAGATGTTTTTGAATTTAACAAATATATTTTACATAAATATGTTTGAATATTTACAACTGTATATTACAAGATTACAATATCATCTTATGAGGTGTATTTTTTTGTAAATATAATCTGAGGATTAACATTTAGAGTAATTTAATAATAGATAAAATTGGCGATTGAGTATAATCTCGGTCGAATCACTGATTTGGTAAACTGTTGATCATTAACGGTATTTACTTACAAGGTATTGACCCCGAGACTCTCTATGGGTTGTAAATGTACAGATACTTTACCTTATTACTTATACCTTAATAATAATACAATTAAATTATAAAATAAAGAACAAATTATTAAATATAAAAAAAAAATGTTCGATGGTGTATTTAATATCCACAACCCACAAAACTTCGTTTGTTTGTTTGTTTCGATGTCTAGGAGCAAAACATCCAGGTCATAAGCGCCCGATCAACTAAATAACATCATTTAATACTATTTGGATGATTGGTACAAAAAAAAAAAAATAAATAAAAATAAAAAAATAAAATAAAAAAATAAAAAAAATAATAAGAAAATAAAAAATAAAATAAAATAAAATAAACAAAGAAATGGATTGATAGAATAAAATAAATAAATAAGGATAATAATAGACATTTATAGGTAATAAGATGTATAAAAAATGTATAAATAAAAAAAGTTTAAAAAATAGCAGTAGAATCAATAAATGAATTAGATTAATAAACAAATGAATTTAAAATGAAATGAAATCAAGGGAAAAAAAAATAAATAAAGAAATAAATAATAATAGGAGAAAATATAATAAAAATAAATAGATAAAAAAATTAATAAATAAAAAAAACCTGTCAAATGTGTTTTTTAAGTCTTTCACTATCCAGGAACTTGATGACTTCGTGGATACTCGGCCGTTCCACAAATAATATTACTAAAATTAGGAAACAAATTTAAAAGAGATACTAAAGACAAATTATATGCCTTTGAGCATTTTTTATTTATTAATTGGTCTTCTTCTTTTAATTTTTAAATTTAATTCTATTAACACATTTTATATTATATTTTTTTAAGTATGAATTTATATATATATATATATATATTATATATATATATATATATATATATATATATATATAATATATATATATATATATATATATATATATATATATGTTCCTTTATCTCTACTCATAATCTGTTTTATATAACCTTCCTCTCCTGTTTCCATCATGTATGTATTTGGATGGTTTTGTGAATAGCATATTGGTGAATGTCAATAGCAATTTTTTTTTTTTTCTTTCTGTATGTATGTGATCTTGGGCTTGTGAAATAGTTGGGTTTAGTAACGAAAGAATTCCTAAAAGGTTGATATTTGCTGTACTGAATGGTAAATGTCCGAGGGGTAGACCGAAGCGAAGGTGGGAAGATTGCTGTAAAGCCGATCTGAAGGGACTGGGTTTGGACGGCGAACGGTGGAGGGAGGTGTGTAATGAGCGATTGGTTATTTCGGCAACGAACCTCAGGGTTCGCTAAGCCTTTTATTATTATTATTATAAATATGATATTGTTTCATTCTGTGCTGTTGGTGCCTAAATTAGCGGAACAACGGAAAGTCAATTCTTCACCTTTATATTAAGGGATTCAAGGCTTGTTTGGATTATTCCATATATTATTTTTACTCTTCCATTTTTTTTCATCAACTCAGTGAGAAATGTAACGTTTTACATATTGTTTGTTTGACATATTTAGTGAAGTTAATGTTTCAAACCTTAACCACTCCCTTGGACAAAGTTTAATGTTTAACGTTTAAAAAAAAATATCAATGTATAATTCTTCAATTCCATAAATATTTCATATCGTGCGTTCGTGCATTAATTATGATGTTTTAACCCACGTAAAGTATACGAAAGCTTGTGAATTTCAAATTCGGCTGTTTTAGGTCAGATTTTGTAAACACTAACAACTTAATGCTCTGAATCCAAGCTCGGTTTAGAATCGCCCCACATTAGCTCCACGCCAAAGAGAGCCTGAAAAATTCAACTTCGGCATGCGATCTGCTTTGGTATTGTAATTTCTAGATCAATCATAAAAGTGGATACACGGAAAAACGTGATTTTGTGACTAATTAAGTTTTCTACTCGGAACCTTTTTTTTCTCCCTTGAGTGGAATAACTCACACAACAAAAGCAAACGCAGTTCGTAAATCATCGCGATGTATAAGATAAAGTATTCAAATAAATAAGGAAGATTGTAAGAATAATAATAAGTAGTTGTATCAACGTTTCAAGTTTGTCGTGGCTATCTCAGGTTATATTTCATATTAAATTTATAGTGTGCGATGGGTACTAGCGATTCCATCTTGAACAATAGCATTGAAAATTTAAATTAGTATTGCACTCAGCAAATACATAGAAAATTGCATTAATTCGTAAAACGTCATTTACATATTTACGACTTAATATATTCTAATATGCAAATAGACGGTGGAAAATAAGCTATTAAACTACAGAATAATTAGACTTATCGCTCAGTAAAACTTGAGTAATGGACTCCACCATCAAGTGCAGTTGTTCCGTTCTTCGACAAATTTCTGTATGTACTTCTTGTCTAGGTGGAGGAAGCATTAAATTTTTATCTAACTAAGATTCTGTGAGTGGTAATGATATGTTAGATCTAAGAAGGATAGTTTTTGATATTTGTTTCTGTTCAGAGACTGTCACGGACGAAAATATTAAGGTGACATACCTTAGTAACGGCCCAACTAACCCAGAGAATAAATCTTAATCTTCTCACTCTTGAAGAATATTTGGTCACCTGTAAGATAATCAAGCCCACCCCTTATGCGAGAAATAGCCTAGTACGGGTGAAGGAAAAAAAAATGTTTCTCTCAGAATAATTTATATTTTGTTTATTAAAAAGCATGCAAGTCAACTCCTAATTGGTAAAAAGTGGTTACCTATTTATATAACTTTAGATTTAGAAAAAAACTTAAATACTAGCGTATAATAATCCTAGAATATTTACATAAGTTTATAAAAAGATAAAATAAAGGTTCGTTTCGGAGGACTGGGATATGCTAAATTATAATTACCACTTCCTGAAATCAGGGAAGGAGATCTCTCATCCAGCTCCTTTACAGCCGCCTCCTGATGAGCACTTAAACCATGGCCATATCGTTGATAAGTCTATTGTGATTTCCGTGTAATTTATAATGAAACCAGGAGTAGAGAGTACGTATGTGTCAATGGTCGGTTGTTATGGGTCACTATGTAAACTTTTGTTGTTGGCATGCCATGGGGCTGCAGTTTTAATTTTAGATTGAAAAGATTGTCGTTTTCGTTAGTAAGTCTTTTTTCTGAATTTACAAATCTGTGAGGCGTATGTCCAAATGGGTTTGAGTAGGTAAGTATATGTATTTAGTTTTTCTGATTTTCAATTTTGATTTAGAAAAAAAGTGGGTATAGTATTTTCAGTCGCTTGTTCAAAGTCTTTCGTTTCATTGACGTGTGGGCCCCAGACCATGCTTCTCTCAAATATTAGCCCGAGGTACCTTATAGTGTCCGTCTGAGGAACTGGAGAGGGGCTGGATCAGAGATCTCCTTTTCTGATTAATGGAAATAAACAGATATGGGAAGAGGTGCTGCTGCGCACTATTCTTCGTCATACCCACCAGGCCATTTTTTAAATAACAACAATCTGATAATTGTCACTACCATGACATGTGGGGATGGAGATTTGAATACCAAAAAAAAAAAATAAATAATAATAAATAGTTGAGATTCTTTTCTTTATTTCTGTAAAGGAATGATATACAAATGTTATTTGTATAGTGGGCGGGGTGGCCAAATGGGCTAACGGAGGGTTGCCCGGCAACCTGATACATAAGACTTTGATAAAAAAATAGTCACGAGTTCGCATCCCGGTGCCCGAAGGAGTTTTTAAATCCCCGTCCACACTCCCTGGCCCGGGAAAACTCCCGTATAGCCTTAAAGGAGAGGAAGGGAAGGACAAAAAAAAAAAAAAAATTAAATGTTATTTGTTTGTGTTGGAACTACAGTAATACAGCTTCCTAACTTTTAATGTTGGTTATACGAACGTTGAATTGTTTTAAAAAAAAAAAAAATATATAATTTTTTTTTTTACTGCTGTGATCATTGGAACGTACACCAGGGCATGCCTCTAATATTTTTCGATGTATTACGATAAAAAAAATTGTTGGTTGAAATAGGTGACCCACTGAATGTGAACTTTCCTTGTTAGACATATTACTATTAATAAAAATACTATTTTTGATATATGCATCAAACTTTGGGTTCGCTTAGACATACTATCGTTATTAATTACCATTAAGAGGTTCTTCAGCACGCTAACGTGATATATGACAGAGCTATGATGATGTACCTACCATTACAGCTAATCCTCCGTACCTCCTTGACGTGCCATCATCCTTGATTTGTACACTAGGAGGGGTGATGACAATGGCCCTAACACTCCTGCAAATTATAGTGTCGATCCCCTATAGAGGGGGTGGAAGCTGCTTTGTAAGGGGTGCGGTTTGTAAAGGGAGACCCGGAAATACTTATTGGTTGACGATCTCGTGCTTTTTTACGATTTATTTTTGTGATTTCCATAGGCTAGGCAGTTTGATAATTAACACAATTAAGGGGGCGACGTGGTCGAACTGGCTAACGCGTGTGCACAACAGCACCGGGAGTTGTCCGGCAACCTAATATTGTATTGGCTATTTGATATAACCGAAGCTAGAAACGGAAAAATAATTACGAGTTCAAATCCCGGTGCCCGTGGGACTTTTAACTCGGCATAATTCTTCCGCCCCCTCGGTCCGGAAAAAAAACTCGTTTAACCTGAAAGGCAAGGAAGGAAAGAAAAAATCATGTTTATATATATATTTTTTAAATAAAAGTCTTCTATTATACCATATATTGACAGCCACGAAGGACTGAATGCACAATTTTAATAGAAAATACGGTTATGAAGTTTTTTTGTCTTGATCATTTTCCAAAACCGTTATTTAAAACATCATAAATTTGTCTTAAGCATTTATTCAGTAAAATCTGAACGGAAATTTTAAATTATAAATACTTAATTTATTTCTTCTTATGAATAATTGTTGTAACCGAGCAAAAACTCACTAAGAAATAAAAAATTGAAATTTTCTAATTATATCCTAACTTATAAACAATTTTAGTTAGGGACTGAAAATGCCTGTGTGTTGTTGTTGATATGTTACACCATCTGGCAACAACCAGTCTTAATAATGTTCCGTCGTAAAGTGGTTAAACATGTGTTGAAAAAAAAAACCGTTTCTAAATCCAGGAAAAATTAAAGCGGTATTGAGTAATTCCAAGTCGTGTTATTTTTTTAGTCACGTTCTACAAAATAACGTGTTGCAGAGATGCCCTTCCTTTTTATAACGCGTGACACAACTGTGCTCCCTTCTCTCTATTCCGTGTCACTTTCACTATACATAATTATTTCTATATACGTATACGCGCTTGATTGAAGGAGTATTTTTTAGTCCTTTCGTAACTTTTGAGAAAACATGAACGCAACATACTGTTTTATTTTAACTATAAAGCTGCATTAATTTACGGACGACCCAGTAAATAACACAATCGTTGTGCCATTGTGAAATTCTTATATCCATTTAAATCTTACTTATGTTACGCTTTGATGTTGATAGGGAAATATAGGGTAGCTAGTAGCAGTCCATGAGGAACGAGGACCCAGCTAGAAAATTAAAAATAAATAAAAAATCAAAAAGGCAATGGACCACATCAAACCGTCCTGATCGCAGATGAGCCCGCTGTATCTAGGTTAAGAATCGTTCATACAAATTTAAGTTATTTATATCTTGTCGGATTAGCGATATGGTACAACCTCAATGGTACAATCTCACTTAAAAATAAAATTTGTTTTCTTTGACCAGATAGGTTAGATGAGCCCAAACACGGGTGACGTAGTCTATTTATGTTTTAGTTAGCGACAACCGCATGCGGCTAAGGGAATCAATGGAAACCTTTGAAGGCAGGCGGTAATGGCTCCGAGGAGTTGAGGTGTCTTCCAATTATTGAGCCAGCCCCGCTCCAACTTCGTCTTCCGGCACAAGTTGCCTTCATCATATATAATGTACCCGTCGTCCCATTACACGCTCCGATACAGTCTCTAATTGCCTGCTGCATCGCTGCGATTACTTCTATCTATATCTATTGATTACTTCTATCTATTGATTGATATGTCGCTGAAATTGAAATAAAAAATAAATAATTACAACTAAATTTCAGTTGTAATTATTGAACTTCAAATGAGTTCAGAAATCTTTCGCCAGCATCGTTGAAGATTCAACAAATATTCTTGGCAATACAAGTATCAATGGTTATTAAAGTTGGATATTTTTTTTTTACTTGAATTAAACATATATCAGTATACTCAATAAATATCTTATTTCTACTAGATTCAAATTTCATACTATCATAATTATGCTCTGTTGTATATTACACCACTGTTCGAGCATGGCAACAAAACGATTGGAAATAGGTTGCAATATTTTTAAGATGGATTAATCAGAAAAATAGTTAGTGTAACCTCAATGCAAATATTAAAAAGATTGGATACCCAATCAACTCTAAAATTATCCTCAGTCAGAGAATTCCTGACCTAGCTTAAGAAAACATCTATATCCTACCCCGTGTACTTAAATCGGGAATCGGGATGAGGCTTACCAGGATGTTAATAGCCCTCCTGAGGTTTGGCCCAAGGACGGTCTGTTTCGGGAAAAGAAATATAGGTCCTCGTGCTATAGGTTAGTAGACCGTATAGATATACCTCGCCTGCTGACTCCGACCAGCCATAATCCATGGATCTAGACCGATTTGTCACTGTCCTTGAACCCGAGAGAGTCGGTGGGATAGACAGATTTTCTCCAAAGCGATCGGCTACGGGTAGCCTGCCGCTGCACCATGGAGATCATGGTTCGTAGCAACGTGAGGCTGAGTGACCCACTCCAGCTCCTCCAAGCAACATACGTTTGTAAGGAGATCACATCTCGCGGCCAAAGATCTTCATGGTCTGTAGGGCCTGAAAACTTAATAATGGTCTGTACTAACAAAAAATTTACCAGAACACATGAAGAAATATAAAAGATGGGATATAAAGATGGAAGTAGGTTAAATTTTAAAATAATTATTATTAGAAGCATATGGAAGCATAATTGTGCACCGATTGAGCTATTTGTTGTTCTAGCTTTGAAGAGGATCCCATTGTTGACTTATAAAAAAACGGGATCGAAACGTCGAATAAACACAGAAGCAATGAACATTTAGTAGTTTATTGGATAATTAGCAAGCGACCTTACTCTTAATAAAATAATTATGTTAAAATATAATACTCAAACGTCGATTGAAGACATTTTGTAAATATATTTGGCTGGGCGATGTGGTATCCTCACAGAAGTATTTTTATAAAAATTAAATAATAATAATGAGAATAAAAAATAAAGTTAATTACCCTTTATTTAATATGCATTGCTACAATTATCAAAGTTAAATATTCTAATAGCAGATGAGCTACCTTTTTCATAATAACAATTTTCCGTTAAATATATTTTAAAAAATAAGGGAAAACATATTTTCCAAAAATATGGGTGGAACATTAATGATTTAATTAAAAGTCAATTTATTATTAAAGAGAATTCCCCTGATAGATTTTTTTTAATGTAGCTATTATGTACGATGCCATCTAAACGATAAAATGTTTTCATGTTTTAAAATTATCGGCAGGGGCGCAGATATAATTTTAGCGACCTTTAACGATTGGAGATTAGGCCACCGCTGCTGATTACTGAGAGTGTCATTGTCCTCTTTAAGGTCAGCGTGAATAATGATTTCTTATTATCATGTATTTATTATTTTTTTTTTTGCTGATAATAAAAAATTATGATTGAATATCACCTTCTCTCGCACGTTTACCTCGCTTACCCCTACGAATTATTTTTAAATTCGCGTGTGAATTATATAAGCTTCTAAATTCCTATCAATTTAGACATATTATTTCCCCTTGAATTATAAGATATAAAAAGAAAAGTATAATATCATAATTTTAAATGAAAGACTGTTGATAACTTTTTTTTTTTTTTTTGCTTTTTGATCAGTATTAAAATTACAGAACTTATCAGAAAATCTAACATGATGATCAACATAAAGACTAAACTCTCTCTCTCTCTCTCTCTCCCTCTCTCTCTCTCTCTCTCTCTCTATCTCTCTCTCTCTCTCTCTCTCTCTCTATATATATATATATATATATATATATATATATATATATATATATATATAAAACACATCAATATATATATTGATTTGTTGGGTTCCAACATATTTTAGGCTTTGAATAAAAAGAATCTGTGCGAGGGAGCTTATAATTTTTTGTTGATGATAAGTTTTTTTGTTTTTCCGTAAATTTGTAAGTTAGTAGTATTTTTTAAATTTTATTTTCTTATATGTTTGTTGAATAGAAGTTCAAACCAAGACTCTCAAGAACAATAGTAATTAAGACTGTATGAATTGCTAATCCATTCGTATGATAAATATAAAAATAAATACAAATATTTAAATTACTAATGATAAATGAGACATGAGAAAAGAACTGGTAAATTTCTTTTTCTTTTTTTTAACGAGTAGATTATTTAAATAAATTCAAAATGAAATACTCTTTTGTTTTACATACTATTGTTATTGGTTTTTTTTTTTTATCACATTCCAACTATCTGGGAAAATACAGTTTTCCATTATGAATCCAAAGATTTCAATAATTTGTTTTTATTTATTGCATAATAATACAATCTGATAAAGCTAAGGACAATAAATATTAATGGAAAATGTATACATTAATACAGACAAGAAAATAAATATAAATGGTTAAGAAGTAAAAAATGAACAAACAAATATATAAATTAACAACAATAGTGAAGATAAATCGTTATAATGATAAGAGTATAATAAAATATTATGAACTTGACGAATGGTATAAATAAATAAGTAATAATACAAAATCAGTAAATAACATAAAGTAAATTAAAGTTGAATTAAAATACATAGTAAAATAATAAAAATTCATTCATACCTATTTTCAATATTTACATTTGCCTGAGAGACCCCAAGCCAGGTTTGTCCTACACATGTGAAAGGCAAAACAATTTTCCAGGAGATCTCAGTGCTTCTTTATCAGCCATGTCACTGTGATTTGAAACCTGTGAAGATTGAGGGAGTGTGCTAGAACCAGAGATAACCAGAACTTCCAATAACAGAATAAGAATATCAAATGATCTTCCTAGTTTCCTCCTACAGCCGCTTCAAATAATAATGATAAAAATAAAATAATACTTGACCATCATAAATAAAAGTATGAAAATACACAGTTAGAAAACATACTCTCTTTTTTTATATTTAGCTAAACTATTAGTTCAATCCATTTGCCGATTGAATCTGATAAGTACTGTTTTATATAATTTTTTTTTTTCGAATTTTCCAATCGATTTTTCCAAATAGGATTAATTATTTACACACATTATTTACAAATATTTATATACAAACATGTAGATGAGCATCGATGAATGACTTGATATGTTCTAATAATAAGAAAACTAAGAAAATAAAATTAAATAAATATAAAAAAATAATATAAAAATAAATAAATATAAAACAGCAAACTGATAGCTAAACCGCAACACACCCGAGAAGGGAATGTCTGATGACCGAAGCCAGGCCCTGAACTGGAAGCGATTAGGTAAAGAGTTACGTAACTATTGCAAAGCCTATTAAATCTTAAATTTGGAGAAATCAGATCAAGGACAGAAACTGCAATTGGCTTCGTTCGCGTAGGCGATTACGTTGGCGTTTGCGTAGGTTATACTTATAAAATAAACATTTAATCGTTTATTTTTTAATTTTTAATTATGTAGAAATCGTTTCACTCACTTTTGAAAGACGTTTAAAAAAAATATATTTATTCAAATTTGTAGGTTAAGACTTCACCATAATGGTTTTTTTTTTTTTTTTTTTTTTTTTATTTCAATGGAATTTACAACTGTATTACATAGAGAATACAATAAGTAAATGAGAAATTTGTAACATGGCATGTGCAACATGAAGAGAAACTACCCATTGGTAGAACTCAAACACCATAATGGTAATAAAAAAACCAGACGTTTTATCATTATAGATCTACTTTTTTTTTTTTTTGCATCAATGTTTATATCAACGATCAGCCCTTAGACCATTATCAAGGGAAGAAACCTTTCAAAAATGAAACAATCTTCACAGCCTGATTATATTTGTTCATTAATTGTTTTCATTTAATAAGTTATTTTACATACCCATTTTAATAATTAAAAATCATTATGGACTGAATTCCCCTTGCCAAATTCATTTAAACAGTCAAACACTAGAACCTTCCTCTATAAGGTTATGTTTATTTTAAAACATCATTACATTTTAAGCAAACATAAAATTAAAATTTTAAACCAACTTGATGTATTTATAAACTAGTTCATAAATATTACATTAAAATTTAATACAATCACTGTCCTATTGTTAATTCACCCTTTAAAAAAACAAAACGTTATTTTAATTTTATAAATAAAAAAATTTCTTTTTCCCGATTTTTTTGGACAATTACAATATTGACATACAAGACTTTTAAAAGAAACAAGATAGGGCTTTTCACTTTTAATAAATACTTTGGCTCTACTCTTGGACACGGACATTGGGCTGTTTGTCCAATATAACCTCGTTATTTTGAAATTTTGGGGGTGTAGGTTCCGCCAAACTGCTCAATATTTTTTGAGGCCACCTTTTTTCTCGATTTTGTGATCAAATTATCTTACGATCCAAGTAGAAAGCAAATGGGTATTTACGAGTTTTTAGTTGTTAATTAAATACACAAAGTTTACCCCTCCAGATTGAAAACGCCCTAATTCCAAGATTTTTCGTTAAATAAAATAGTTGGAGGTTACGATAAGATGAAACTATTTACAAAGTTTCAGGCGGTTGTTAATAATTCAATAAAAAGGGGTCTGTACTACGGAATACTAATTTCATTCATACGCATTACCTAATCTTGGAGCTATTTATTAAAAAAAAACTCACCACCATAGTTTAACAGAAATAGTTATTTTAACATACTATTAAATACAATAAAAATACAGACGACACAAAATATTATTTAAAACAATTAATTATCTTATGATTTTCACAGACATATTATGCATTATATTAATGCATTTTTTTTTCATTAACCACTTCCACGACTGTATATTTTTAAAGTTATGATGAATAATTAATTGAAAAGATATATTTTTAAGCCGACACGAGTGCCTGTTTAAAGAAGGCCGTTTTATTTATTTATATTTTATTGTGGGTATTTTTATTCGTTTAAGTACTGTTATATATAAAACTTTTAATTTTTATGGTGTAATTTAAACAATTAAATATAAAATAATAATAGCGCCAACTGTGAAACCGCACATGTACGTCTTTAATATTACGGGGACCCGCGTTGTTTTGTGTACCTGAGTAAGCCTGTAATCTTTCGGCCACGTTCATTTTGTGTATTAATTTTTTTTTATTCCTGGTTATAATGTAAAGGGTTTATAAGGGTAGTAGCTACTTTAAAGTGATAAATTTTGAACGTTCGGCATTTATATTGTATCTGATTAGCTTAATGAGATAGAACTTACCTAATATTAAAGATAACTCAATTTTACGCTGATATAATAAATTCATTAAAAATAATTAGAGCCATTTTCGAGAAGATGGTAAAAATGTGTAAAATTATTACTTATTCTATATTCACTCTTATACCATTTCACTTACTCTTTCGTTTATATTTCTACTTTTGGATCGCACCAGTAATGTTTTTTCATTGTTTTTAATCGTGTACTACGGCTGTTGTCTACAAAAATGTAGAAAAGGAAAAAGAAGGAAAAATTTTTCCTCTTTTTATTTTTAAAATAACGGTATTTTTTTCTACATAAAAATATGGTACGGAATAGACTAAAAAATAAAAAAATCCAATTAAAAAAATAAATAAAAAATTAGTTTCATGAACGCAGTTCATTGACTGACGTCTTCATATAATAATCTTCCATAAACCAAACTCTTTAAACTTTCATCATTTTCTTCTAAAGGTTCCTTGTAGTGTATCTCTAGGGGAAAGGATGATAGGCGAACTTTAAACTAGATACACAACTTTATTTTAGAGGAAGGGGAGTAGAATAAATTACTCTTTTTATTCACCGTACATTATTATTCTTATATATTTTATATTTTGTAGTTATATTTGTACATATTTCATTAATGATATATGAGTCGTTTGTTAAAAAAAAAAGAAACCTAATCGTCGTTGACGATTTTTCAGAAAACGTGAAAAATATTTTTAATATTCCAACAGTAATATCAAACTCACTGTTTTGTAAAAAATAAATTGAAAAATTCATAATTTGTAGAACATATTTCCAATTAAAAATTACTGATTATTTCAATAATAGTTAATTTCCCAACGCGTCTGAAGAGAAGATGGCCTCGTGATCTCCTAATGTAGTTACCTTATTATAGTATCTATGTTTGTCAATGCGTAGATTATCTAGATATATTTTTATGCAATTTTGTTTCACATCATCATATTTTCTAAATGTATATTGATTTTTATACAGGTAAAAATTTCATGATTTTGCTTTTGGTAAGAAAAAAATTTTAATTCCCATTTTCGAAAAAAAAAAAAAAGAAGGTTAAATTATATCATTCGGAAGTGTGAAGGGGAAATATATTACAATTGTACTATACAAAATTAACTTTTTGTTCACAATAACAGTGGAGTAAAACAAATTTATTATTAATTTTCAATTGAATTAAAATTTTCAAAAGTTTTGAAGAATTATTAAAAAAAAATCTTAAAAAATGCAACGTTCAAACCACTTTTTAAAAAATATTTATGTAATTTTTTGAAAAAATAAAATGAACCATTTGTTTCACAGGGTGCTTTTAAATGGAAATAAGATACTTAACTAAATTTCCAACCATGTCAATTAGGGCTCACTTTGGAGATAAGCGATTCATACACAATTAAATGCAAAAATTATTCTCTGAAAAAAATGTTAATAAATCTTGAAAATACGTTGAAATAGTTGTATACTTATTGATTGAACTTCTTTTAAATATCCTTAGAAATTTAAATTATTTATAATTGGAGATAGTTAATATGTGTGTGTATTTTTTTTTTCATTGCATGTAAAGTATAAATTGTAAATATCTATAAGTGGTCAAAGTAAACATTGATCTTTTGTTTTACTCATATGACAATCAGCAGATATATAGTAAATGTTGAATTTGAAAATTATAATATCCTGAAGTACTCTTTCTGGTCTTTGTTTTTTCATTAATTTAAGAAAAGAGATCACTCATCCGGCTCCTTTTCAGTCGCCCCCTGATGGGCATGTCAGCCTTGGCCATATCGTTTATGAGTCTGTTTTTGTGTCCGTGTTGTTTGTAATTAATTTAATTTAAATTACTCATTTTCAAATCTCTCGGCGATTATAAAGTTTGTATAGTAAGGAAGCTAATAAATAACATCGCAACAAATGATTATAATATCAGTTTTAATGCAAGTATATTGTTTAAATTAATAAGATAAACATTTTAAATTAATTTGGAATTCTGTTCACATATGCCTTAAGTTCACGAAAATTTAGTCAAAGCCAGTTTGTGATTTCGTTTTCCTCGGTTAGTTGACCATTTCGTTTAGTGGAATTTCGTTCTAGCATCCTTTCATATCAGACGATTCTCTGTTTAATTGGTAGATATTCAGTTGTTCTTTTGTATCTTGTTGAATGACTACATTTAAAGTACCTCACCAAGAAGTTATTGTTCCAGTTATGATAAATGCAATGCTCTAAATTAATGCAATTCATCCCTTCAACCGCTATATAATTTTAAATAATTATAAACTAAAAAAAAAAACATTAACCATACTGATAATGAGAATAGACAAAGCAGCCTTTGATTTTGCGGACAGAAAATGCTTTTGGAAAATCATGACTGAACTGGGAGTTCCCGGTGATTTCGTGAGATTGACATTGGCGTACAAAAACGACCCCAAATGTTTAGTCCTAATGAAGGGAGAAGTATCCGAAGCCTTCATAGTTTGAACGGACTTATAGTTGGGAAATGGACTATCACCGATGTTGGTCAACTTTCAACATGTTATTCAACAAGCGCCGGAGATAAGAAAGGACAACATCACAGGAAAATGGAGGGGTCCAAGTCGGAATGAATCATAAAATCCTTGGATACGCAGATGATATAGCTGTCCTTGAAAATAATCAAGAGGACATTGCGAAACTCTACAAGACTGATAAGAGAAACTGAGAAATTAGAAATACATTTATTTTTCAATTTCTTTCACTCTACCTAGTCATTTCTGGCATACGGGTTAAAGAAATCGGCCTACAAGTAAATGAAGACATAACGAAATGTATGATAATAAGCCGGAAATTCGATCTCAATAACAGGATCAGTGTAGAAGAGAAACCGTTCCCAAGAATATAAAAATTCAAACACTTCGGCCCACAATAACCTAAACAAATGACAAACGGTCGGAAATAGATTAGCATATAACAAGCGCTCTTATCTCAAACTAAGGATGTACAACGCTATGATGAGGCCAGTTCTGATATATGGCTGCTTGACCTGGACATTAACCAGCGACCTAGAATGAATTTGAGGGAAACATTGTTGCTATACCATCCGCATGTGATTGTCAATAACGCTTTGGTCGTCAAATTGCAATTGAACAAGGGATATAGTTTAAGCAGAATGAACTTAAAACGGTGCTTTTTTAATAAGTGAAACATACCAATAGTGTTTAGTATCTGTAATATATTTCAATGGACATTTTTTTTTATGAAGTAATGAACTTCTTAACGGTAATCCTGTTTCTAGACAAATGCTCCCATTAGAGAATTTTTCGATCTTAAAATGTCGAGCATCAACTTCTTAAAAAATGGCATTTCGTTTCGTCGAATATGGAAGCGTCTTCATAATTCTAGCAAACTGTCGACTGATCCTTTGAATTCCATTGGTTGGTTAACTGGAGGAGAACGCTGTCATAATCAACGCTAAATGTTTTAAAAACATTATAATTCAGGAGCAAAATGATTGTATCCATCCTCGCGAAATACTAATTTCAGGCTCATCAAGAATCATTAAATATTCATTAGCCGTTTCAAGTAAAATCTGCTTTACCACTGATAGCGAAATATCAGAGAAGAACCGATTTCATCGTCTCTGAAAGTGAATGCCAAGAGTTCAAGGGAGGCTGTGATGCCACGAGGCGTGTTTCATCTTAGTTTTTGTATATTTTTTCTTTTTTTATTAGGTTTTAAACTATTTATCAAGCAGAAATTCAGTTCAGAGACATCCATTAATTGATAATTTGCATTTTTTTAAAAAATCGATTTTATCGATAGCTCAGGAAAACCTAAGTTGTCTTCCCGTTTTTTCAGTTAATGCAAAGCAAGCGATGGATTGCTATACATTTTTTAAATTTTAAATTGTCTGGTAAGCAGTTGTTCTTCTGACCCGTGGCAGAAGAGTATGTATTAATCAGTTATGTTATTGTGTTATACGGATAATTAGTATGGATGGTAAATAGTCAGGACGCAGTCATTATACAATTTTTTTTAAAATTTGTGCCAACGTTTCCCCCGATCTTTTCACTTAGTTACCAATTGTGTTAGTACTTAAAAGCCTTCAGTGCACGAGCCACGGTTAGTACGAGGAAATATTACAAATTTTTATAAATAGAGTACATGTATATTATTTTTAGTTTGTATAACTTATTATATATTTCATTTTTAATATTATTTATTCTAATAATAGCTAAGATTCATGTACCATCAATCACTTATGTTCTGGTTAGGGTCAATATATAACTAACCGTTATAACTGATCCCTAGGTTCGAAATAGAATAAAGTTGAGTACTCTGTATTTGACATAAACACACTTTTATTTTACTACAAACTTTAAACAGAGATTTTAGATCTATAGACTTTTAGACCTTTTATAACAATAAAAACAATAAATCACATACGCATATTTCAACAATATGTGAAACTATTAAATATTCATAAAATAAATATTACTTTTGCTTGATTCCATAACATTTATAGTTCATTATTTACCATTATCGGTTTTACAATATTATATCTCTGATTATATTTTAAAATTTTCAGCCCTGAAGATGACCTACATGTTTGGGTTGAAACGTTGGCACCAATAAAACAATTTGTATAATGACTGCGTCCTGACTATTTATTACCCACGATATGTAAAACAATCGACTAGCTTCCTTCAATAATTAGTATGCTGTTTATAGTAATGAAGGAACTAAATTAATTATGAGAAACTACATTAAATCTTGAATCGACCGTAGTTCACTTTATTTTTTTATAGAGAAAAGCATAACTTGTACGTCAAGTATCAACAAGGCAATTTCCTCTCAGTTCACGAAAATAAAAGCGATCAAATGAATTGCTAAAATTTAATTTTCTAAAATAAAAATAAAATAAATAAACAATTCCAATCAAGTTAAAAAAAACTTATAAAACATTATATTTGGTGTTTCGAATACAGAATTTTTTTTATTCAAATAATTCTTTAGCCCATTTGTTTATAAATAGTAATAAATAAATTTAATTATAAATTATACAGTTTTAATATTTGTATTCCTAGATATGTTTGTCAGAGAAAACTCTATTAAATAGAAAAAAAAGAAGGGAAGAAGTAAAAACTTCTCAGAGTCTCGCAGCCACTCTGAAATAGTATATATTTTTTAATACGTTAATGACGAATATGCAATGTTTATTCAAAATTCTGAATTTAAAGTATAATTGTACATTGTAATTAAAAATAATGTTGATAGTTAAATCATTTTCAAACATAAATAAAATATTCGGTACTTGTCATTATCATGAGGGAACAAATAATTACAAAAGCTTTTTATTAAGTTGACGTTGATTGTATTTCACAATTATATTTTTATTTTAAAACTATTTCTGATACTTATGTTATGTACTTTATTGAATGATTATTTACGTAATATTGAATGACATGTTTTAGGAATATAAATTTAAATATATATGTAGCATATAATTAATAAATTTATTATATACCATAAACTTGACAATTAAATAATTTATGTATAAATCTGTCGTGATCACTTCAAGTTCGGGATGGAATGATAATGTATATCTAAGTGTAGTCTGGATCAATACGTCAGTCTATGTCTGGGACATAGAATAATTTACGGAAGGTGTCCCGTTACCAATGTTGACTAGATATCAGCTGGTGCATGCTTAACCGCTAACAGAGAACTTAAACATTTATATGGACCACACACTATCATCTGGTATTGTTATTTAATTATTTCCAAAATCACTTTGTACTTATTAACGAAAAAGAACATGTTTGGATTTAGTATAAAAAATATTGGATATTATAATTAATTTAAAATATCGCATTGAATTTTTATATTATTAGTGATATCTATACTACATTACTTTAAAAATTAATATATTTACTGGTACATAATACCAGTAATGCGGCTGAATGAGAGGCGATGGAATATCCTTCAGTCCTGTCTTTCCTTCCACGAGGAGAAAGGTTTGGATATCACTAACTATTGGCTCGGAAGTTTCATGAGTGAATGAATTTTGTAAATAAAAGTATGTTTATATTTGAGTTGTTATTTTGATCAGTTTTGTTTCTTTTTTGTTTATTTATATTTATTTTTAGTATTATTGTTTTTATGTTTAATTTATTTTTATTTATTGTACATATAGTGTGAATGGGCTACTCTATTACTATTAGTACTGCCCTTGAATGAGACATAATGTAATATTTATCAATGCAGAATTGACGAAGAAATATATATATTTTTTAATACTGTTTGAATGAAGGAGGCATTAAAGTGAATAAGTCGAAATGCAAACATATTTTCTTTACCCTCCGGCGCAATTCCATTCCATTGGTACACTTTAATTCCATCCAGCTTCTTTACTCACAATCAGACACAGTCCGGTATCTTGGCTTTTGTCTTAGACAGAAGACTAACATGGAACCTACATAGTGTGCTTATACTGTACTTAAAAGAACTCAATCGACAATATGGCCAGCTATATAGACTACTGAACAGAAAAACTCAACTTTCAATTGACAACAAATTACTGATCTACAAGACAATACTGAAACCTGTTCGGACCTACGGACTGGAACTCTGGGGGACAGCAACGTTTTCTAACATCAAATGCATTCAATCCTTTCAGTCCAAAGTCCTTCGAATGGTTGATGCTCCGTTCTATGTAATCAACAAAACCCGATATCACCCTTAATATCCCATTTGTCCTAGCCTTATCCCTGAATTTTTTTCTAAATTCCATAAAACCTTACATGTCATCCAAATCCACTAGCACATTCCCTATTAAGCTCTAACCATCCCTAAATCCTGGAAGGTTGAAGCGGCAGTGGCACAGAGACCTGTTGTTATAATATATTGGAGTTCTGGCAAAGTCCAGATTCTCCATTGAAGTCATGTATGTCTATTCATAGTGCCTCTGCTCAGCCTCCACTGGTTTTCAATACAAAAAATAATTCAATAGACTTGAGGCTCCTACACACAGAATGCGATATGGCTCGGCGATACGATATTCCTTTCGAAAATGCCGATATAGTTTTATTACTATCTATCGTATTATGATGGTCACACAAAGCGCGATAATCTCCTCCAATACCAACAAAGGAGTAAATAGGTCCAATCCGACATCGCGGGAATATATCGCGTTCTATGCTTAGGAGCCTAAAAGGCTGCTACATACACAACAAGATATATTCCGGCGATATGATATCTCTTTGACTGTATTAAAACAACATAAAAAATCAGCAATCCTCTTTGTAAAATACTTAAGGAACTTCCAATTTCTATAATTGCACTACATTATACAATGTTTTTACTATGCTGGCTATTTGTTTCAAGTTTTCATTTAAAATATTAGTGAACCTTTAGATATTGTTAATTGTCAATGTCTATATTTATACCCGAACCATCAAGGAGCGTGCCGGGGATAAATTTATAACCTCTCAACACTAATTCGGGTTTCCAATAATATCACCTCGTGGCTTCAGAATACTCTTAACTCGTTCTGTTCAACAAGGTCGAAAATCGAACTTGGAGAAGCAATTAAACGGGCTTTTAATATTAAAGAACTATTTTTGGCTTTAATTTCTGAGCTCAACTGCCCTAAGAATTATTTATATACGCAACACCAACATAAGCGAATCAATATATGCTATATGGACAGTATCCTGCGAAGATATTTCAATCAAATATGATAGTATCAATTGAAATTAATTGGTGAATAACTACACAGACATAACACAAGACTAACATAAGCTATTGCTGTAACTGACATTCTCAATAATAAGACGTCACTGAATAGAAATGACGTAGATTTACAAAAAGTTTCTTGAGAGGTGAAATATGAAGATGCCTAGATAGGGGCAGGCACATTATATATAAAATTATTTATTTACTGAATTCGCCTTCACCAGATAGGGTCATTGGCAATTCTTCCTTCATTTTATTCTTCTATATTCTATTGTAGAATACCTTTTTCCTCAAGAAATTCATCAGGATTTCCATATCGTTCCCCGTATCCTGTAATCCTTGACAGTTCTGTGCATTTTAAGGTTCTTCCTCGTGGCTGCATATTGTTTACAGTCCACGAGTATGTGGTTGACGGTGCGAAAATTCACAGTGACCTATTCGGAGACGGTACAAGGTTATTTCCTCTCTTCTTGATTTTCTACTGTTTACTTTTATTTGACTAGTTTGGAGAGATTTCTTCTCCAGGTCACATTCCTGAATTAGAATTAAAATTACAATATCCCCACTGGATAACATTTAAAAACAATATTAAATCTAAATAAAAGTATTTTTTTTATTATTTACAAATATGCAATACAGATAACACATTTAAACGTTATTCTAGCATTTGATTTTATAACTTATAAGTTAACATTTACCTGATTTAATTAAATAATTTTACATTTGGATTGAAAAAAATAAAACCCACCATCTAAACATAAAATAAAATAAATCAAACTTATGTCACTACTTATAAAATTAAAATAAGGCATGCATTAATATTTTGTGCTTGATAAAAAATCAATACTTATTATTTTTTTAACATAAAAACCCTCAAATTTTCATTAATTTAAAACTCTGTTTTGCCTGTTTTGATTTTAGTTGTGAACAGTCACGTATGTATTTGTCACAACTCACTACTAGCAAATGAAGTTCTAGCTTTCCTAGTAGCTTGATTTTCTATAGTTCAGCTTATTCCATTTTACTCCGTCCTCTTCTAGCGAACGTCTTGATTGAGCTCTCCCCTCTCCCCTCTCTTAAGCAAAGAGAAATAGTTAGGGCCAATTATTTCTTTTCATCCGCACACACAGGCCTTGTGGCACGAGTAGATATCCAAGGTTATTAGCCGAGGAAAATTCCTCTCCAACAGAACATCGAACTCAATCTCCCTCAGAAGCTTGGCCCTTATTGCCTCATAGCCCGTACAAACAAGTAACATATGCTCGGCCGTATACCATAAGTTGGGAATAAGGGATCGATGTTCTTACTATGTTCAACGAGCCTTGTTCAGAGGCCCTTACGCCCTCTGAAGAACTCCTACAAGGTAACTCTCAACGGATAAAAATTTTGCTGACTACTCCCCTTCTCCTGCCTGAAATGACATAGCCATCCTACCATAAAAATCGTTTATTATCACTTACCTTCAGTGACAGATGCGAACAGATATTTATGTTTAAATAAATGTATTTTTTACGTTTCAAAGTGAGACGAATTGGAAGATAAAGACTGTAAGCCTTTAGTATCTCTAGCTGCATTTATTCCAAGAGGTTTTGTTTCAGGCAAAGAATAGAGTATTTTGTCTTAGTACAGCAAGGTCATAAAGGGGCTTTTAATATTAAAGAAGGTATCTCGTTAAAGGTTATTTTAGATCAAGTGAACCTTATTATTATTATGTTTAACAAGAGTTGTACTATCTAATAAAGGTTAATATGTTTTAGGCAATTTATGTAGGATGTAAATCTTTTTTTAATGTCTTGTTATGGCTTTCATGATTGGTAATGTTTAAGTTGGAGAATCGCTGTCAAGTTGAAAATTTTCATTAATCATTATAATTTTATCATAAAATTAAAACGAATATAGAATCTGCCTTTATGGTATCTACTTATATACCATAAAATGCATGCCGTTACCGAATGAATTTTATTTCTAAAGATCCTTAAATTTTAATTTCTTTAATAACTAGATCGCTAAATCAACAATACCTCTCTGCAATAAAGTTGAAACGCTCTTAGCTGAAGTGGACCTCATGAGACACTCGACCTGCCTAAAAGTTAACTCCGTTTTAACTCTTAAGGGTCGGGAAAGTTCTTCAGTCTCAAACTACCGTAGCTAAGGAGTGGACCTATAGTTAGGAACTATTTCTTTAAGTAATTCGATCGACCTACTGTAGCCACTGAGGAGTAATGATATTAAACAGAGTTTATTATTAAGTGATCACTTTAGCATATTACTGAGGCAGGTCGGTTGGTAGAACTATAATATACCTTTTATGCTTTAGCGATTTATGAATCATAAGCATTTTTATATTGTATATTATATCCCTTTGAAAGATATAGAGAATAATTGAAGAATTTTAAATGATCAAACTCGACTGTTTTCTTAAAATCCATTTTAAGTTTTTTATTTAAGTAAAAAATTAAAACCTATTTGGACTTACGCATCAGAAATTTGGAACTGATAAAAAGACTCACTTAAATAAACTTCAAATCTTTCAAGCAAAAACATTCAGAACAATTACAAAAGCACCTTGGTACGTTAGCAACATAACCTTACATACTGATCTCCATATGCCGACTGTTAACGAACACATACGAACTCATTACAAATGATTCCATAACAACTTAAAAGGACATCCTAATACACTTATAAATGACATGGCCACTACGAATATGCCAGGTAACGTCTGTAGGAGAGTGAAGAGGAGCTGGATGAGGGACCTCCTCGCCTAATGTAGATATCACGCCGAGTGAGGTGCCGCTGGGCACTGATCCTCGTAATGCCTTTCATGACATTATATTTAGCAATCGATCACACATTCACTGGTTGTCATTACCATCATGACAGGTTTGAATAAAAAAATTAAAGCTAAAAAAAAGTAAAAAAATAAAATAAGTGAATTCAGGTAATTTAAAAGCAACAATTATAGGTTTTATGATTAAGGAATTTCGTGAAAAACTCTGGAAGAACTGTAAACAAAAATATATAATTAAAAAAAAAGATTAACAACTCGTTTTTTATTAACTGTTACATATAAATCAATTAGCTTTTAAAAATATAAATACTCTAAATTTTTTTAATCTATTAAAAAAATGCTCTCTTTTAGATCTTTTTTTTTGTTTTTAGTATGATTCCTCCTAAACCTTCCATTTCGTTCGCAACACATTTTGTTCTGGTTGCTGGGCCATTTACAAAACATTCTTGATTTTTCTTTGCTTGTTATCTCATTATCATAATGCACTGGGAATTTTATCAGGGAAATTTATATATATATATATATATATATATATATATATATATATATATATATATATATATATATATATATATATATATATATATGAGATTAATATTTATAAATCGAGCTTTATAAATTAAAAACCAAATAGAGATAATTAAAAATCAAATGAAACTAGAAATGTGCCTATTTGAATACAATGGATCCCTCTCTCAGCTAGTTAGCTTAGAAATTTACAGAATAAAACTTTTTTATAGCCTTTATATAACTAGGTTTCAGCCCCTCATTTAATTTAAAATTCAGAATTACTCTTATAATAACTTCTAACTTATAAATTACTTCCTGTTTATGGCAACGTAAAATTATTTAAAAAGATATTAATAATGTTTGAAAATGGTTTAGTAATAACGGTCTATGAATAAATTGAATGGCACGTTGACTTAGTTATTTTAATAATATTTTTGCTAATTTATTATAAAATTAATCTGTTATTTCTCTTTGAACTCTTGTTCGCACCCGCAATGAAAGTGACAGTCAGTAGTTGTGTTAAAATGGTTATAATTACATTTTAGGCATGAACAGTTAATGGGAAGAATAGTACCCAACAGCACCATGTATCTATTTACTTCCTTAAATTTGGAAAGGAAATCTGTGATCCAGCCTATCTCCAGTTGTCTTGATATCAGACATTAAGATGGGCATATCACTTCTGGTCATGGCGTTTACAAATGGGAGAAATAGAACGTTTATGTTGGTCGATGGTTGGTTGTCTTAAGTCGGTATGCACTTCTGTTACGTCAAACAGAAAAGATTTAGAATAAACCACGGTCGTACAAATTGCGGTTTGACACTGATCAAATTTAATAAAAACGATAAATGCTCGAAATGCAATTTAACCGATCCTTCACACATTATACTAAAATTCAGCAAGAATGATGAATTCCGGAAAAAAATATCTCCTCATTCAAAACAATAGCGTTTTTCTCCAAGGGTCCGCAGATCTAGTTAGAGATATCATTCAGTCATTTGAAAGATTTAAAGAAAAATATAAAATAAACTTAAAAAAAAAATAAAATAATTTACATCCATACCTTAATTATCGGATGATATAATAATGTGGACCGAGTTGGACTTTAATGGAAGTCTTGGGCCAACATAAGAAATAACGAGATGTATTGGAAAATATCGACCGAATCGATTGTTATTCGTTTCTACAACATTATTTGATTTATTTAATTAATCGTTGTATAATTATTATACAACTTCCTTGTAGTCTCGAGAAAATTGTGCGTGTGAGTGAAATTCAATGAAAAAAGAAAAGAAAAGAAAAGAAAACTAAATCACTATGGCATTCCCTAACAGCATTCACTAAATCTCCTGCCAATGGACACAACCCTCTAAGGACTAAAACAATCGCCCGATCTACAAATACCGAGGACCACGAAGAGACCATAGACAAGGGATCAGCTACCCACTCCGGCTGTCGGATTTCCCAAGGGACTCCTTTGGGACTTAACCTTCCCCAGATTGTCTAGAGCACTTAAATCCGATGTCTGTGGCCTAAGCAGGGTTGTAGGCATTATAATTATTGACCGTAGCTTAGTTCGAGGGGGGAATTCAATATATAAATTTATGAAAAAAAAAATTATATTACGTTACATAACTGAAAATTTATCAAGATCTCTCCCCAGGCTTCTTTTCAACGAACTGATAATCACATTGACGATATTTAGGTTATTATTTTGACTGATCATGCTCGGCCCGATCTAAAGTACATAAAGTACATATTAGTTTCTCAGTGCATATTACTGGACCAAGACCAAGACCAAGACTGATAAACAAAAAGATTTTAAAAATAAAAAATAAGGGAAAATAGTTACTAATACTCCACAATTTTAGTTACTACATGTTCATAATTAGTATAACCAAAGTATATTGCATTTTAATCCTCTAATTTTTCATTCGGGCTTAGTTAGGTTTCTGCTGACTAAAAAAAATCAGTTTGCAAGACTAAGACTCGCCTCGGTCTTGCATTTGGGCAACACCAAAAATTAGGCGGTCATTCAGAAGTTGAGGAATCTCCTTTTATGTATTTTTGTAGATATTACGAGTGTGTACAACATCCGGAGAATTTTTTTAAAAAGTATGACCAAGAAGATTATAATTTCAGTATATGCTGGCTTGATAATTTAAAAAAAAACAGACCGGAAATTAGTTTTTATATTATTCTTTATTTTCTAGATTTTTTTTATTGTTCCCATTTTATTTTGAATTATAGATTAATCGTAGGAACGCATTAAAGATATTTAATACTTGCTTGATGTAGACGAATTAATACAACGTCGGCTATCAATCAAAACCTGAAATTTTAACAAAATTGCGAGATCAAGCGTTTTCTTTACGAGCAAATTTAGGGAATGATAACATGACCATTTTAAGCATTGAAATATTTTGATTGTCTGAAATGTGTTCATATTTGGTTGAGATTATATTCATTTTCATTACATTGTGCATTTTTTTTTTCATTTTAAATTTAACATTTGATGATACGTACATTTTTATAATTACATGTATATACGTTATTTTTTACATTTTACATTTTTACATGTTTGTAGATACTTAAATGATAATTTTTAACATATAATATGTTTCTCAACGTAAAAAGCTTCTGTTTGGCATTCTGTGTTAGCAATCGACGTGCTCTGATTGATGAAGACCGGATTGTAATTTTAAAAAAATATTAAATTCTTGTATAATACTCAGAACCCGTTTTTTCATGCGATTGTAAATTAGTTATTATTTTTTTTTATTGATGATATTTACAACTGTATTACAAATAAAAATACATTCAGTAAATGTGAACAAAAGAATATAATAACATGAAATCACTTGTTGAGAAACTACCCACTGGTAGCACTCTAAAAATGTATTTACAAAAGGAGATCTCGCGGTCATCTTCTTTTCAGCCGCCTCGGAGAGTTGCCAGGAATCGAAGAGGAAGCAAGGTTAGAAACGAGAGGGTTTGGATGGTTCTGAAGTTTATTATGGAAGGATAGGTATCTGGATTGTGTTAGGTCAGAAACATAAGGAACATTAATGTCGTTATGGATGAATTTATTTGTGACTAAGTAAGGAGCATTATCATTTTTAATTTCAATTTTTGCTGTTTTTCTTTTGTCACTAATTGTATATTCGTGTTTTTTTTTTAAATATTATTAGATGTTTTTATATTACACTTTTAACCATTAATATTTTAATATTTTCTAGAAATCTGCTAATTGTCACTACCATGACAAGTGCTGATGAAGAATTGAAGACAAAAAAAAAAAAAAGTTTCCGTTTTTAGCATTATATTTTAATAATATTACATGTTATATAGTTGGCGCATTTTTTTGTTGCCTTATTTAATTATTTTATTACTCCATGATTGTTTTAATTTTTATTAAAATTGCGAAAGTATGACTATATTTATTTCTATATATGTTACTTAGTGCTCTACAATAACTGTTGCTAGTTGTAACCGCAAGAGAGGTAGGAACCCTTGATTTTTTTTAAAATATAAAATTGGTGTCGTTTGAGAACTACTTAACCGTTTGAGAAAATCGATCCTCCCTAAATTAATGTCAACGACCCCATATGTTACTAAATCTTGCAGGCATGGCATGGTCCTTGACCTGCTTCATAAGATAATTACTTAATTGTAGGTTTTTGAATAATTATTGTTTACAACAGAACTTTTTAACCACTTTTCTTTAAAATATGTCGTTTAAAGAACACGTTTGATATATTTAAAAATTAATAATAAAAAATATTTGAATTTAAAAAAAAACTAACTACAAAGATTGGGAAATTCGATCCACCCTAAGAGAATGTAAAAATAAAAAATATTTGAAAAAAAAACGAATAAAAAATTAGGTGGTTCTGTCCACCCTAAGGGAACGTACTTCTATATGTACTTAAACATCTTAAGTAGTTATGGTTAATTAGTTTAATTTCGTTTAATACACATTTTTAAAGTTATTAACAAAGTTCTATTGCATCAAATATAAAAATCTCAATCTAAAGATGTCCTTAATGATTTATAATTTGCTAATTTAAATTAGTGATATTTACTTGCTCATGATCTATCTAACGACTGTATAATATTGATCTGGAAATCTCCAGTTGGAAGGTTATGTAATGCTGTATTATTATATGTTTTTCATTATGCATCATTTATATTATTTCTCTTCTTATTTTTTATATACTGTAATAATGTCAAAATAAAATTTCGATGTTGTAATAATATTTGAATTTGTACTACATAGTAACATAAACTCGTTATCATTTGGTTTTGGGCATTATCTTTTTCTCTCTCCTATTCTCTAATACGGCGTCGCGTTAAGATACAGTATTGAATTATAGCTTATTACAGAGGGGATGAAATACTGAATAATTTCCTCTCATACAGTATGCAGGCCCGATTTTTTGTTACTGAGATATCTTAAAACATGTGTAAAAACATTTCAATTAGTCGACTACAGCAGATATCAATCGAGAGTTAAAATCTGACGGATCAATCTAATTCATTCTCCACGATAAAGTGCCTAAAGAAGTTTTCACTGCACATAAATTATGTAAAAGTGTGTTTGTAAATGTAGTTGTTGTAAATTAAAAAAAAAAAGAAGACATTTCGAAAATAATACGATTAAAACATACGTAATAAAGAAATATATTATTTTGAATTATTATTTATGGTTTAGATGAGGGTTCTCTATAAAGTTTTTTGAACATGGGCCACATTGAGGCCTTCACTAAGTCCCGTAGGCCATGGCTAGTGGTAAAAAAATAAAGTTCAATAAATGACGAGCGAAATGAACTTTCTTAGCGTAACGACTTATGCAAAAAATGTTGTAGAGCCTCGTTTGAGTGAATCACTAAATTTTATTTTTTTAATTTTGCCATTTTACCAAAGAAGTTTTCGTGAGCCGAATTACAGATGCTTGCAGGTCTGGCTTGGTTTTGAGATTTAAATTAAATAAATATCTACTAATTTAAATAAATGAAATCTGTTAAAATTGTGTGTGGTATATTAAATAAAGCAATGTATTATGATAAATATATATATTTTTTATTTCTTTTTATTTATTTATTTTAATGAAATTTACAACTGTATTACATGAAAAATACAACCAGTAAATGTGACATTGGTAACATGACATGTACAACATGAAGAGAAACTACCCATTGGTAGAACTCAAATTAAAGTTCTATATTAGAAGGTCCGAGGCCATCTTCTTTTCAGACGCCTCGGAGGGTTATCAGGGATCGAGGAGGAAGCAAGGTTTGAAACGAGAGGGTTCGGATGGTTCTGCAGTTTGTTATGGAAGGATAGGTATCTGGATTGGGCCAAATCGGAAACATATGGAACATTAAGGTCTTTATGGATGATTTTATTTGTGACAAAGTAAGGAGCGTTGAGGATTTTACGAAGGATTTTGGATTGTAAGGATTGGATACGAGAGGAATTCGATGGTTTAGTGGAGCCCCAAAGCTCAATTCCGTAAGTCCAAATAGGTCTTATTATTGTCATATATATGAGTCGTTTGTAATTGATTGAAAGCTTAGAGCGTTTGTCTAGTAAGTGCTGCAGTAGTCGAAAACATCGGGCAGTTTCTAGTCGTTTCAGTCTGGTATGGGGGTTCCAAGTGTCCTTGTCGTTTGTCCAGGTGGAGTCCTAGGTATCGGATTTGTTCGACAGGTATAAGAGAGCTATTGTTGAAGGATACTGTAGGACAGGAAGTCATAGGTTTACGACGAAGAGTGAAGGTGATTTGATGGGATTTATTGAAATTTATTTTAATCCTCCAGTTTTGACACCATTTTTCAAGATTTGTGATGTATGATTGAAGAGTTCGGGATGCAATAGATAGATCGTTATTAAATGATAGGATACACGTGTCATCGGCATAGGGGGTGATGACAGTGTTGGATTGGGTTGGGGTGTCAGCTGTATAAACTGTGTAAAGGATAGGACCTAGGATACTACCTTGAGGAACACCGGCAGACTGAGTAAAAAGAGATGAATAAGCATTGCTATGATTGGCTTTGAAGTATCTGTCAGTAATGTAGGAACGGATAATGAGGAAGTATGTTGGTGGTAGGAATTTACGGAATGTTGAATGTAAAATGAAGAAAGAGTGGCGAGTTGTATATTTTCTTTTTTTTAAAATATTTATATATTTTTTTAAATTTCAGGTGAGTCAAGGTGCTACTTTAATGTTTTCTCGGCAGCTTATGAGGTATTTATTCAATTTTTAAAAATATATTTTAAACATGCGCATCCAAATGAAAAAAAAATCTTTTCATTACAATCTATAATATGTATATACGCCATTTTTTTTACATTTTTACATGCTTGTAGACAGTTAAATGATATATTTTATCGTATAATATTGTTCTCAACGTACAACACTTCCGTTAGGCATTCTTCAATCCCGATTCTGAGGGAAGCGAATTTTCTGTTTTCATTTAATTTTCCACTGTTGTTTTTAATCACATGCTATTAAAGCCGGAGTGTGAAGGGAATGGGCAGCGGATTTTTTTCAGATATTTTTATTTTAATTTTTGTATCTTGTTATATATTTGTTATCTTCTTCTGTGGTAACAAAAAGAAAATATCATTTTCATTTGCAGTAAAATAAACGAATCTTAACAATTTGCTATAATAAATTTTACATAATTTATCAACTATAAATTGAATTAGCGATATATTCGGCTATTTTAGTTAATTATGGGTATTGTAGGTTATTATTCATAAAATATTATTATTTACTAAAATGTATCCAATTTATTTAATAAATAAATTAATTATTTTAAGTAAATCTTTTATGACGAGAATATTTGTTCTAATGTTAGATTCTTCGGTATAATATTAAGAAACATTAACAAATGAATAAAAAACATATATTTATTTAGTAATGCACATATCGCTAGGTATTGAACATAACAAATAAGTTTTAAAATTTAATATGGGTTGCCGAAGAGTTGAAAGAAACCGACTTCTGACATCAAAATCAGCGTCAAGTGGGACAGCTGGTAGATAAGGACCGACCTGTACCTGGACCCTGGGGAAGGCTCAGAGTAACTGGTAACTAGTAACGGACTAAGTAACTGGTTCCTTTTAGCGTGTTACATGTTATTGTGAAATTATAGGATGAAAGTACGGACCAATGAAAACCATCCTTGCCTCACCCTGAATATTTCTATAAAATCTCCCGAGAAGTAAGAAAAGAGGTCTTATGTGGATTTTCGACTTTGAGGATAGATCTTATGTTTTCTCCCAGTTTGAGGACTGAAGCCTTGGCCCTACATAGACCATGAAAACGGGATGACCTCGGATCAGCAGACCCAGCGATGAAATCTATCAATCACAACACTTCTCAAACAATAATAGCTATGTTTTAATTTCCAATCCTAACGTGATAATATTTCATGGCAATAATTCTCAAATAGTCCATCTGAAATCATACCTGCACAGTCATTATTAAATCATGTATTTATTTTATTGCATATAGTATTTGCACATTAAGATTTCTATTTTGTTTGTATATAATTCTTTATTAAACATAAAAATAAATTAAGTTTTTCAATAAAAGTTATATTAATTCTGCTATCTATTTATATCATGATGATCACAGTTAATGTTGGTAATCAGAAAGCATGGTAAATACAACCCAGCCTTTGGGAAAATAAATCCAATTAATTAATACTGGACCAATCCATATATTATAGATTCAAATTTTTTAAACTAATCTTTTATTATTAATTATTATTAAATAATTCCGGATAATCATCATCAATAATTACCCAGTGGCATCCCGAATAAAATTTGAACAACCAAAAACGTATCAATATATTGATAACAATGCCTTTATATTATTTAATTAACGCTTGAGTTATGCGTTTACACGGTTTTCATTTAATATAACTGTTTCTATTTTAACAAGGAACGGTCATTTATACATTTAACTTTAATAATGTTTATTAGTGTGTTGGAACAAATCAGTTTTATATTTATAAGTTTCATGAATAATATCTATTTGATACAAACTCTATTAGATAAAATCAATAACGTTGATAGCATTGTGCAATTTCAATATGCAGTATAACGTTTGGATTTAATTAAATGCTATTAATTTAACTATGTCAGACACATATCCTTAGTTGTAATTCAAGCAAGAATATTTGAAATTGAATTATTTTGTTGGCCAAGGTGAATAAAGCATAGATTCGGTTATGCAATATTATAAATTTTATGGATGAGACAAAATTTATTTATTGGATTAGGCGACGTTCCGTCCGAAACATATGGTTCAGCATCAGAAAAAAAAATACAAAATATAAATAAATTACATCTGTAAAATAATAAACATAAAATTGCAAGTATTCAAAAAGTAAAGAATAACAGTAATAAGGTAATGATAATGAAAATGCAGTGAGTAATAAAGTAAGATAATAATGTAAATAATCAAAATGATAAATGTAAAAGTATACGGAAATTAAAAGGTGAAATTCACAAATTCAATCATATGTGTATGAAGCAAATAATATGTGCAGTATAGCTTTTAAAGACATGGAAAATGTATAAAAAAAACAAGTTATCCATTTATAGGTTTACCACAAAGGAAAAACAAATACATATATCTACATAATCTTTACTTGGTTTAATAAGTAACAGTACAAATTAGAAAAAATCTTAATATTAGAAGTAGATAAAAAAAAAGATAAGAGATCTTGAAAATAAAGAAGATTCTTTTGTATCTTGTCTTTATCTCTATTATTTTTTTTAAATTCTTCGCTATTTCTATTAGTACAACACTTACTTGGCATACTTTCCAATCCTTCAATTAGCTTCGAAAAGTCGATTTACATTATCAGGACTGTTTGGGCATACATAATTGATTTTTGGAGCTTCGACAAACCATCTCACTGCTCTCTACTCCAATACTTACTAGCCAAAATCCTTCCAAAATATCAATTAAAACCTTAATATTCTATTGGTTGCATATTTGTTCTGAAAAAGATATGCCTCCTTCAATTAAAAATTCCTTATCCACTAGTTCATAATCTGTTGTCCCAATCTCTTCTGTCCCAATCTGAGTATACCTGAGAAGCATTTGAAAAGAAGATGGCCACGTGACCTCCTTAACTGATTATGTTAGTCAATTCCTTCACCAGTTGTATAATTTATTTATTCTATATTTTTTCTACATTTACGTACTATATGAGTATAAGCTGTATATTTGAATAAATACATTTTTAAAAAAGTTCATTTTAGAGGATTTCAAATATTTTATTATCATGAATGGCAGTTTTATCCTTAATTGATATATTTCTATAGCTGAACCGTCGATATACTGAATCCCACAATAAATTCATCCTCTTTTACATAAATTGTTAATAAATCTCGATAAGTAATGTAAACTCGATGGTGATTGGTCACAAATCGATTGACACGAGTGCTGCGAAGAGCAATATTGGGACACAGACTGGCTGACATTTTAATTGTGTTGCTGTCAGTTAATTCGTATCCGCCCTATGCTCGGTGAATGAATTATACATGTCCCTTCCTCATTTAGGACAAAGGGTATTCGCAATTCGAATTGTTATTGTCCTTCGAGGGATCCTAATTGGAGAGGAGGTCCTGGCATATATGGCATATGTTCCTAACATGATCTTCTAGACAGACGATGGTATTGTTACAGATGATTTGTTGATACTTATGTCAGTCGGTCTAATAAATCTAAATCTAAAATTGAGCATTAGAATTTAACAATTATTATAGTAATATAAATCAGCAACAAACTCACTAAAGGACATAACATAAATGTAAGCTTATAATTGGAAAAATGCCCACCATTTGTTATAAGTCTTAAAATTTCGGATTGAAAATATTATAGTTTTGTAATTGTAATATTTTTTACTGAACCGGAAATCTATGAGGCGTACGTCCTTACGGGTTCAAGTAGGCATGTGTGTGTATTTATTTTTTGTCTAGTTTTAATTTTAATTTCGAAAAAAAGGGAGTATATTATTTTCTGTCGCTTGTTTAAACTTTTTTTTTGATATATGGGTCCCAAATTAATTATAATTAATTAAATTAGACCAAGGTAACGTACAGTGTCCGTAAGAGAAATTTTGTTGTCGCCAATGTGGCATGTGTCTCGTCGAAGTGTATATTTTGTATGTTGTGATTTGTCATGATTTAACTGAGTGAGTACCTGTTTTGTAAATTCATTGGGTCTAGTCCGATGTTATTGTGCTTTGTGATAATTGTTGTACCGTAAATTTACGTTTGTCATATACACGTCATATATACATAATATAGATTAAAGGAGCAAGTATTGATCCTTGAGGTAATCCTGCCTTTATTTAATTTAGGACCTTCAAAAAATGTATAATATTAAAAATTGAAGTTTCATTCAAATTTTATTCATGAAGCAATTGAAATTATTCTAGTCCAGATATATCCTAACGTTCTAGGAATGCCAGAGAATTAAAAGCAATTTATTTAGTAAGAGGAGGCCAATTTAAGCTCTCATTCAGTTTGTTATTTTTGCTGGAAGTGCCCCAGGGGTCAGAACAAAAGGGGGAAAGGGGAGAGTGTTTATTTTCCGAATTAAGAAGTCCATTAAATTAATTAAGTTTAAGTTGCCTCCTAGTAATTAGGAGGGCATTAACCATTCACCGACGATACGGCCATGGAGCAGAGGACAATGGCAAAGACAATGCGACAGCTTGAATGCAGTTTAAAACAAAAGGTCCAACATGAAAATTCAAAAGAGGATTTAAAAAGAGATATATCTTTTCCCCGCTCGTGTTTTCCTAAACACAAGGAGGGGAGCGTCCGGCAATTACAGAGACAGCTGCCCAGTTGGCAGCCTCTCAATGCCCCCTCGTTTCACGGCCGCTTTTCCGGACAACGGAAAAATGGGGGGAGGGGAAAGGGAGAATAGTTAATGGGAAAACTTTTGATTTTTAGAACGGTGATCTATTACAGCGTAGAAATCGGCGTGCCGCGCCCAGGGGAACGGCTTTGGCTCTGATTCAGATTTTGTTTTGCCGTCGGAAAATTGCTTAGTCAATAGAGGGAGCCATTGTGCCCCGACTCCAGTAGTTTTGTTTTGTATCATGGGATCCGTAGCGTTGATCTTTTTAGTGAGTTATCCTTAACAACCATGGAGGAGGAGAACTGAAGGCTGAGCGATGCCAATATATTTTGCAAGAGCGAAATATAATACCCTTAAGCGGTATACTATTGTGTTGTCGAGCTTTATTAAATTCATCTTCTTGTTTCCTAGAAGCTCTCATGATTCTAGATATCGTATCACAATAGGGCTTTCCCCCTCTACCTAACTTAAAATCAACTAAAAGTTATCTTAAGTCCCAACATAGTTTTAACAACTTTTTTATTATTATTATTTCTTGATGATATTTACAACTGTATTAAAAAAATACATTTAGTAATTTGAACATATGGACATAATGACGTGAAAACCCTTGTTGATTAACTACCCAATGTTAGCACTCTAATGATATGTCTGCATTAGGAGATCACGGAGCCATCTTCTTTTCAGACGCCTCGGAGGGTTATCAGGAATTGATGAGTAAGCAAGGTTAGAAACGGTTGGGATGATTCTTTTTATGGAAGGATAGGTATCTGGATTAGGCCAGATTTGAAACATAAGAACCATTAAGGTCATTATGGATGGTTTTATTTGTACCAAATTAGTGAGCATTGAGGATTTTACGAAGGGTTTTGGATTGCAAGGATTGGTTACGAGAGCAATTAGATGGTTTAGTGGAGCACCATAGCTCAACTCCTTAAGTTCAAATAGGCCTTATAGTCATGTATATATGTCTTTTGTAATTAATTGGAAGTTTAGAGCCATAGATCTTTACTTTACCTGAGTAGGTGCTGAAGTAATCGGAAATGTCAAGCGGTTTCTTGTCGTTTCAGTGTGGTATGAGGAACAATTATTTAAATATAAAATTTCGATATTTGTTCCCTTTCAATTATCCTCCACTTTACAATTTCTGACATACATATGAGGAGGGAACGTTTTTCCTGGAGATACATCTATTCTTTCCAGAGTGTGAAGGTTCATTGCGTGTGTCCGTCATGAAATAAATTTCAATCTTTCTACTATTCGAACATGCGCACAGTGGGCTGTCCCAATAGCGGAATAAAATTTTCGTTAATGAACATTTTTAAAGAACTTGTATCAAACTGTGGCATCAAACTTGTATCTAAAAACACACGTTGGTGTAATTTAGATGTCTGGACAGAAGAGTTAGCACAAAGAAATATGGTTATTAGGACTTATAAGACCAAGTACGCTGGTGTTCAGAAATAGAAGAAGTTGAGGACTCGCATTAATAAGGAGATAATAGAGCAGGTCAATAACTTCAAGTATTTGAGTGTAACGATCAGTGAGAGCGTGAACATCAGAGACAAAATTAATACAAGATTTGCCACTTTAATATATTCTCAGCCATCAATAGAAAGTTTTTAAGTAAGAGAGAAGTGGCAAAAGAAGCGAAATTAGCCGTTTATCGCTCGACGTTTGTCGTTATCCTCACTTATGGAAGCGAATCCTAGGCCTTAAAGCAACGTGATCAAAGCATGGAAATTAAGTATCTGAGGAAAATGAAGGCGACGACCGGATACGTAACACAACGGTACGGACTGTACTCAAAATTGAACTCCTCAACCAAATAATAGACAAAGGGCAATTTCGATGGTTCGGTCATCTAATGAAGATGGATGAGTGCCGTTCAGAAATGAAAACTATGGATGCTAAACCGAGAAAATGACCTAGAAGAAGACCAAGAATCACTTGTGAGGATAATCTCAAAAATATTCTTAATGTTAAAGAAAGTGGATGACCGGAAGCCAGGAGCCCAACAGCCCTTAACAGAGACGGATGGAACTCCTTGTTACTACACTAAAATGTAGAAGAGATCATTGAATAAAAATGAGAAGTGTAATTAGAGTAATAAAAATTAGTTGAAACAAATAGAAGCAATATAAGTACCGATTAATCCAAACGTAGAGAACAGTGAGCCAGCATTTAATAATAAAGCATACTGGTTTGATTGTTGATAGTGAACAATTAATAAATTTTCCACCTTCAAGTTAAGATTTTTTTCAAAAATATGTATTTCAAAGTCTACAGTATATATATATATATATATATATATATATATATAATATATATATATATATATATATATATATATATATATATATATATATAAATTCAGATATAAGTTCTGATAAAAGCATTTTCCCAGAAAAACATTAGAGCCGCGTTCAGTCTTTGATACTAAACCAGCACAGCAGTTCAGTGTTACATGATAGTAGGCCTTAACTCCTACATATCAACAGGCGGATTTTGAAAATGGTTGAAAAAGTTGAAGTTGGCCACTTTTATAAATTCAGATACACCTAATTTTCTAACTTTTTTAAAAATATAGTTATTATTAATTTGTTTAAATTTTTTTTTCAATTGATCTTTTTTAGGTTAAAAAGGTGTTATCTGAACGAGTGTTGATAGTGAAACTTTGTTCATAATTAAGAAAAAAAAAAACATTTAATAAATAAGCCTTCAGTAATAATATTTAAACTCCTCTATTTCGAATTAAAGATCCGTACCGTTGTTGCACACAAATCATGTGGCATAAAATGTAATTTTTGGAGCAGAGAAACTCATACCTCAAATAACGCATTCACAAGATTATCCAAGTTATATGAATTCACCTGAACTCGGAGTTGGAGTTCAAAAGGCTGATTTATTTTTTCCATCCAGCCAATATTGCTCTGCGAAGTTGATAATTTTATTATAACCAAAATGATTTTTTTCTCTTTTTATTGTGATAAGGGAAAATAACCAGCCTAATATGGCATTATTACTAAAATAATCCTTTTTTTTCGGTATTGGATTTAAAATTATTGTGGGCTTTAATTGATAAACAAGAGAAGATTTTCGCAAATCACCCTGATGAAGGTTAAATGATCGAAACCGGTCACGGTAGCACTTAAAATTACGAGAAGAACATGTCTTTTTAGTTTAATTTTAAATTCCGGTTTTATATATTCATATAAATAAAAAATATATTTGATAATATATAGGTAATGTATTGATAACAATGTATGTATACATATACATACATATATATATATATATATATATATATATATATATATATATATATATATATATATATATATATATATATATATGTATATATATATATATATATCAATACAAATATTGATGACCTTTTTATTTTATCTTTGTGCATTTTTATGGTAGTTTATTTTATGTGTAAGATAAAAATGTTATCGGAACAAGAATAATAAAATGTTTGAAAAAGAACATATTTGGACCACCTGTGCTGTTCTAAGATTACATGAGTATAAAGAACGTGGAAAAGATTCTTTCGAAAATGGAACAAGGGAACTGTTCCATGGCCTTAATATTTGATGCTTGTTTATATAATTCTAGTTTTTTACGATCTTTTCGTAACGACCGAGCAGAGCCGGAGCTGACCGATACAGTCTGCTACAACAACGCCTTCTTATTGTTGCCGATCACGAACGGGTCAGTCACTTTTTCTCCAACTGCTCCACAACTCCTGCCCCACGAACCCCTTCCTACTCCCTTCCCCCTTTCTTCTCCCCTACACTACCGATAGCTTTCAATTCTAGGTCCCGTTCGACTCACGCACTGCAAAGCTCACGCCATCTCGGTCTATTTGCGGTGTAGGTGAAGGATTAGCAGAAAAAAGTTAATGATATTCTTTAAGCTAAAGCTCCTTTTACTTTTCTTTATTGTACTATATATATATATATATATATATATATATATATATATATATATATATATATATATATATATATATATATATATATATATATATATATATATTCTTAAACAAATTTTTTTTTTTAATGTTTGACGTCTTAAAGAACTCGCATCATACATAAACTCACCTACTGTATTTGTTCATGTCAAGAGAACAAATCCTGTTTTTAAAATATTAGTTCTATTAAATATTTATCCATTTCTGATATAGACCAGCGTATAACAAACCACGTAAAAACAGCTTCATTTTATATTTGGTATTTGTGTATTCATCTAGTCTGCTAGTTGTCATCAATTCTCTTGTAAATACGTCACTGGAACTCTGGCAATGGCCCCAGCTTCTCCACACAAGTTTTATTTTATTTTCATTTCATCTCACTCCATCTAATTTTTAAAAACATAACGACGGTTTGCGAAATCTCGTAACCCATCTGTTTATCTAAACAACACAACTCTTGGAGTTCTATTCACAGAGAGATATTTGTCAGTACAGAGATATTACTGATCTTATGGATTATAAACTAATGCTGTATCACTTACCTTGTTCTTGTAGAATACCTTCAAATACATCCCAATATTTAATTTTTGTTTTTTAAGAGTTTGTGCTATTTTGTGTTAATAATGAGTACTGTTGAATAATTATGTTCATTCAATTCATATTGGGTTGAATAACTGCCATTTAATTATATATACTCTAAAAATATACCGTGATAAGAAAATGTCTTCGAACAAACCGATTTCTTATAAAAACGTCAAATGTTTTAATTTACAAATATTTTCATCCTCTTAATTGTAAACTTGTTTAACGTTACAGGCATTGTAGGTGTCTGTATATATATATATATATATATATATATATATATATATATATATATATATATATATATATATATATATATATGTATTTGAATTAATATTATTTTTAATTACCAGCAAGTCAAGGGACGAATACTTTGAGTTGATGTTTTTTTCTCTGAATAAAGAGCATGGTTATTCTTTAAAACATACAAACAAGAGCTTGTATTTTTTTTTTCAAAGGTTTCGATGAAATAATGAATTCTAGAAATAGAATCTTCAAGTTTTTGAATGTCAGTACTAAAGGAAAATTATAATTTTAGCAAATATTGGTCAAAAATATAGTATTTTGTCATTTTCTGAAATGAGAGAAATATTAAAAAAAGAAAGAAAAATGAGATGATAAATTACATTACCGAAAAGAATTGAAAAATTTATAATAAAATATTAGAACAATTTTCTCAGATTTACTCAGCTTTTTAAAGTTTATACAACGGCTCTTGACGTTTACAATTAAGAGTAAAGACTGAAGTCGATAATAAAGTTTTAAAATTTAAACAATAATACAAAGTTCTTCAAAGGATAAAAAAAATATATCAATACAGCGGATCTGTCTCTTGGCTTTTTTTTACTTGAAAAATTCTAATTTAAATATATTGTATAATACAGCTACAATGCCTGTTTAGTATTAAGTATATAAAAAAATAAATTGAAATATTTATCATTTTTATAAAAATGAGGTTTGTTCGAAGACTAGTGCTTCTAAGAGTAGTGTGATATATGTATCCGTATATAGTACTGACAATGATCAGTTCTGTCCAATAAAAATGTTTTATATTGTAATTGTTAACATAATGTAAAAGCAGCTTATTGTTTCTAAATCAACTATCTCATGATTTTCCTTAGTAATGCCTTTATCTGTCCTTATTCTATCTTTATATCCATAGATATCATGTTAACCTTTATAACTCACATATGTGTATATCATGTTCCTATTCCATCCATAAATAGGACGCGGTTATTGATAAGACAGAGTATTGTTGCTACAAATCCAATAAAACACACTTACAGCCTACTTCTGAGATATTTGTTATTTATACGAGTACGCCGTACGTCGTTCATTCTAGATTGTTCCACTTTACTCTAACGCAGTGTCTATTGATTTATACTTCTCAGAACCCAATAATGACGGCAATTTGCCTTTTAAAGGCACCTGTAGTACATATCAGGAATATTTTACGAAGTTCTGAGGTTATTCACAGCCTCGTACAATAATCATATATACATTGTTGTCATATTACCACTTTTGCCGACTAGTCCACAGAAGTTATCCGACCATAGTTTGTATATCCTGAGGACCAGATGCCCAAGACGCTGCCCTGCAGGAGATAGAGGTGGTTATCAATTCTTCTCGATCCAAGAGATGATAGATCGGGTACCGGTGGTGAGGCCCGCCATCCATCAACTTCATGTCTCCATTAGAGTATTACGAGCGAGCTTCTTCGATCAATCCGCATCTTCTTGTTAGTACTTCGTCCTAGGGGGAGGAGGGTGGAGGGATGGAGGGATGGAAGGGTATGGTCGCTTGCTACTTAGTGAGGGGTTGTTATCTCTTTCAATTATATCCGTAAGGGACTTTCATTAGACTCCTCCTTTAAATCTAAAAGCTGTCATTACATAATTCGGAAGTAAATATTATTGTTCTAAATTGTACTACTTTCATACTAGGTCAGCGCTTAAAGTTTTGTTAGTCACGTATCAAATTGATTATGTTTTTAGATAGATAGACATTTATTTGTTTGGGGGGATTCCCATACAAATAGAGCCTTGCTTTGATATTGTGTTATATAAATATCATTTAAAAATAAATAAAATTTACAATATTTTTAGGTGTAGAATGGGTTTGACAAAACATGAGTAACAACAGAAATTAAAAACAAAAAACGATTACTGCATTATAATAGTTATATGAACCTGTTACTATGGTAGAAACAAAATAAAAATATTCCTATACATAAACAAAATATTACTTTTAAGATAAACTAAAAACATGGGCTATAATCAACAATTTTGTGTATGCACTTAGTGTACTCCCATCATACTGCAGTAAACTTTATTTAACTTATATATACAATCGATATTCAATATAGTTTCGATGTTGTGGTTATCAGAAGATTCTGAGATGAAGTTTTGAAGGAATTTTTGTCTAAAGTCATTAAATGCTGGGCAGTGAAGGAAAATATAATGTAGACTATTGTAGATAAATTGACTGCATGATATAAAGGTTTCTTGAAAAAAAGTTCTGATTTTTGCATAGATTCTGATGTGTTCTAGGTTCGTAACACTTAATTGACTAACACATCTCAATTTCTTTATATGGACTTTGAATGTAAGCTACATTTCGGGATCGGGAGCATTGTAACTGCATATTATCCTGTATAATGTGTAGTTAGTTGAGTTTATCAAATTGATTATGTTATGACTCTTAATAATTTTGATTGGAAGGTTGAAAATTATTTAATTAATATCCAAAAGACATATATATATATATATATATATATATATATATATATATAATTTTCTGTCAAATTAAAGCTGTTTCATTGAAGTAAAAAAATACAAATTGTATGCCCGATTAACAAGATTCGAATTGAGCAGATTCCTTGACATCGACTTGATACGTCCGCAAGAAGTTGAGTTATGCGGGTCGGTATGCGAGAATATGTTGCAACGCAAGCAACCTGTTGCCCCCTCAACCTACGAGACCTGGCACAAGTTTAAATTGGTCCTAAGATCCTATCAACGGAGTTGGTCGTAGCTGCGTCTTCGCATCCCGCCCTAATGTTTAGTCGGTTATTAGTTGATGCAGAGATATCCTAACTGATATTGTTAGCTCGTGTTTAACTAGCGGTTAATTCCACTTTTCCAGTCATTGTACGCGAGTTTAGTGTCAGTGTAGCATCCTCATTTAAGGGCTAATAATTCCTCTCGAACTTGGTTTTCCTCCCCTTTGACATGACCTAGAATCATGGATGTCGTGCTTTAGAATGTATACGACATACATCCGTAACTTTACTACGAAATATTCTCATAAATACGATTTAAGTAATAGTTTTAATTTGAATAATACATTCAATATATCATATAAAATGTGTACAATGCTTTGATAAAAACCAATTATAATAGACTGAGAATAAAATGCTCCGCATGATAACCTAGCCAATCTGGGACCAAAGTGCTAACACACGGACAAGAAAGACTAATAAAGAGCTGCTTACAGAAACTGCTCAATCGATATCTCATGATATGAAGGCACGGGAGTCAAGATGGGCGGGGCATGTAGCTTGGAGCAATTCAGCTCGAAGCCTCTACATTACAATGAATGACTCAATAGAAGGCAAATGCCACGTGAATGGGTGGATAGACTCAACAGAGATGCAATAGAGCTGCGTGCATATTGCTGAAAAAAAATTTCACTTCTCATGGTGTATAATGAGTAAAAAAGATTTTCAAGAATAAATTTAAATAATATAAAGTTATGATTCGGAAAATCCCAACTAAAATCATCGAGACTCTTCTAGTAAACAACCGGCAAAATTTCACCGATTCCAGTCCATCATAAGGATAGTTTAGCATAGTAAGGACAGAAATCTTCCTGAGTCACACATATATATATATATATATATATATATATATATATATATATATATATATATATATATATATATATATATATATAACAAATACGATATATTTTTCATCAACAGTCCAAAAAAGATATTTGAACTTAAGACAGTGATACATATTCCCAGGACATCCATACAGAAAGAATTATTAAAAAAGAGTTTGTGAGTTGAGAGAAAGCGGATATTGCACTTCGTCAAAATGTAATATTTAACTTAAAGATAACTTGATTTAACCATATCCGACCGTTGGCGATTTTTTAACTTTAATTTATTTTTATGTGATTAGATTGAGTATATAAAAATATAAACCTTGGTTGGATATTACAATAATTCATTTTATATATTTAATTATTTTTTATGAGTTCTTTGATAATTCTCTGCAATTGCCTTTCTCCTTAAATTTTTAAAATGTTTTAGTTCCACTATTGGATATCCAGCAAATTGGATTATTATTGTCCACGAATCCTATTAATTTTCCTTATATTTCGACAACAGTTTTTTTAAATTAATCAAAATTTATGCACATTTTTTGTAAACATTTTTTTTTATACTGTTTATTATACCTAGTTTCGGTGTCTTGCGGTTTTCATTTTTATAAATTAAGCCCAAAATCCACCAAAATTGCGTTTATTTTTTATATTATCTTCACAACGTTTCGGACAACACTAGAGCCATTTTCAAGTCTTAATTAAGTCCTCCAACTAAATATTCTATATTCTATATCATTTTATTTAATCTGAGAAGAATTAAACTGTCCTAATATATTAGTGTTTCCCCTTCCTCATCTGTGGAGTTTACAGTCCATCCATCTGAGTTTAATTCATCTCAGATTAAAGAAAATTTTGTTGGATATGGATATTTAATTGGAGGATTCAATTAAGACTTGAAAATGACCCTAGTGTTGGCCGAAATGTTGTCAAGATGAAATAAATAAATGTTGATGGAATATGGCCGTAATTAAAAAAAAAACCGGTTTTATTAAAATCTTAACATTTTTTTAATTGAACTTGATGGAAAAATTTCATAGAAGTTTTCACAACTTGAACAAATTGATAAAAGAAATAAATTAGAATGAATGATCATTAGTCTTAATTTAGTTACAAAAGTACGAAACAGGTAGGTAGCTGCGAGTGTAGTTTAACTAAAGCTTTTTAAACTTTATTTCTGAAAAAAAAGTTAAAATAAAGTAAAAAGAAAAAAAAGGTAACATATATTCAGAAGAGTAATCATAAATATATACTATCATTGCATTGATTCTTAGCCATGCTGTTTATCTTCTATCTAAATATGTTACGGAACAGCCTGTTTTATATATTTCTTCCGCAAGCCCTTAAATATATAATAAATAACTGCGTATATCCCTTGGTAAATAAAAGTGTCGTTTCAATATGCAGTAACGATAAATCTTCTGTAGGTCCCTGCAGTATCATTTTTCATTGGCTCTGCTGCTATTTGCAGATCCATTACACATACATATTTATGTACATGTGTGCGTGTGTATATCTGTATATATATTTTTTTTCTCTCTCTTTTTCCTTGGAAGAGTGACCCCTTATGAGAGTCGTTCATTGGTTGATTTGTACCTGCGAAAATACGCACATATAAATACACAATTGAGTAGTATTTACACGACGAGAATGCTACGAAAAAAACAAAATTTATAATAATGGTTATTCCAGAAGATATGAAAGAAATATTTTGAGTGACAAAAACAAAAAGATAGCAAAATGGATTAATATTAGAAGCGATATGGGTGCTGCTGATTCGTTCTGAAGGAAATTACTTGTAAATAAAGATAACTAAGAAATTTTGAAAATTATTTTAATAAAATTAATAATTTCGAGGAAATAACTATATTGAATCTTTTCACCTCCTCTCATTGCTTTAATTCATTTTTATTTTTTTCCACAACGTTTCAGGCAATTTTCCCATTTTAAATTCTAAATATTTATCTATAATATTACAATACATTAATCACAAATATATATGTAACAGATTTAACAGCGCATACAGTAACAATCTCTGCAAATTCCAAAGAGTCAAATTAATTAATAAAATTTCTACTTACATCATTATGTTATTCGCTATGTAATATTATTTTGTATATAATCGTTATAAAATCTATTTTTTCAAATCTCCTTCCGAACCTGTCAGTGAAAATTAGCAGATTTGTTGTTTGGTAAAAAAATTGCATGATTGGCATGATGAATAATAGCACCTATTCTTTAATAATAGCATCAGCACCTATTCCCTGGTCTGTTTGCTTCCTTAAATCCTGAAAAGAGATCTCTCATTCAGCTCCGTTTAATTCTCCTTCTGATGGGCATATCAGTCGTGGCCATGTCGTTGATAAGTCCGTTGTGATGTCCGTTTAGTTTAAGATAAAATCGGGAGTAGAGAGTACGTATGTGCTGGTCAATAGATACATCACAATATCTATCTTACATCACAGTATCTTTCCTAATAATGGACCGATTTCGAAGATTTTTTTTTTTTTTTTAGTGAATTTAGTGATATTTTAAATAATAATGGATGTAATCGACTAAATGAGAACAGAACTCTTATTATTATTCGCTGATAAACATTCTTTCAATAATAACATTTTCCTGAAATTCCTCACACAATCATACCCACACCCAAGGGATTTTGACAATGATCAGTCACTTCTACATAAAATTTCATTTCGTTTGATACCTCGTTCATTACTCCCGAGATCCTTATTCTCATTATCTTATTATATGTAAAGATATAAAGGAACAGGTTGAAGCGAGAGGTATGTAAAGTTTTGTTGTTGACTTACCAGGGGACTGCATATTAGTCTTAAAATTCCAGATTGAAAAGATTGTAGTTTTTTAAGCATTCGCACATTTAGCAACTAAATCACTAGCCTATTTTTAGGACCCAACGAAAGTTTTTAACTGTCTTTAGATTAATTAATTACTAAACAGTCGACGTTAAGCCAGTTTATGCAGCTCACAACTACAAAGATATAGTTACCTCAAATTGTTGAACAACTTTCAGAATAATTTGAAAGTGATATGTAATAAATGATTGAAGAAATGATCCAGCTTTTAACTGTAAAAGATGAATTAAATGTTTTGTTTTTTTACGTGTTTAAAATAAAGGCTCTACTACACTGTATCTAATTAGTAGCCTGTTAATCCGAAATGAACAAAGTTTTGATTGAGCCATTACTCACAATACAGGATATTCTATTTGCTATGCTGTTGTATCGTTCCAGGAATTCGACCGCAGAATTCAATCTATCAGGGAGCAATCAATATAAGTACGTTGTGTGGAGTGTATTGTCATTGTAAATTCATTCCTATTGTATTCTAGCTTCAAGTATACACGTGCCCTACCGTTATATCCGTCGATATTAGTATTTTTCTAATCTTCCGTACGGATGAAAAGCTTCCTTTCCTTCGAAATGATTATTACTTGAATTAATTATGAGTTAAGAATATTACTTAAAAATTAAATATTTAAGTATGTCGACAGCCACCCTGTGCGGCTTGCCAATCTTCGGCTGGCGCATATTCTGGAAAAACATAATATTATAACATTATTTAAAATGCAACATCTTCGTTTTAAGCATATGGTAAAAACAATCGAGGTCATAATACCCTCACGACCTTTGAACCCCGTCTGTTCAATCACTTCCTATCTATTCAGCAGTAGTGCCCAGAAAGGAGTTTCATGGCGCAAGTTGCGCCATCAAAATTTACGAGGAGGGCACACATTGACGGGGTTTTAAATTTTTGAGGGAGGCATATTTCAAAATTTTAATATAAAAAGTTTCAAATCAAAAGATAAGTGGAAGTATGGTATAGGTCGCAGGATGTGTAGCAATATATAATATACGAATATTTAAATTCTATTCTCGTTTGCACTGTTTTTAAGAAGCCGGGAACAATAAAATATCTTGGGAGGGACGGATAAAGGTTTATGGGCCATCGGCTTTGTGGAGGATGAGGCACCCCCGCCATTCAGTCCTCATCAAATCGTAAATAGATGTTAATAGATAAGCTGGTAATAGGTACATAAATTATTAGTTAGTTTTAATTATTCTTATTTCACTATTCTTTAATTTTTTTCTAATTGATTACATTTAGATGATAACTTATACTTATTTTTATTTATTATGCCTATTTATTTATTTTGTGATTATTCTCTGAGGCACCAAAGCGCACATTTTTTTCTCTGTATTTTATTCTAAAGGTATTTGTCCCGGAATAAATAAATTATTATTATTATTAATATAAAATATACGCGGTTTGTTTCATGTTATGTATGATATTTATTGTTGGGCTTAAAGGCGTTTGTAACGTGGTTGTCAATACATACAATTTATTTATTTTTTAATATTAAATTATAACACAATTTTCCAAACCCAAGGACTATTAGTATTTGTGCTAAACATATCAATTCATATTATATATACATACAAGAAAAATATATAGATAATTATAACGAGGTAAAAAAAATAAGTAAAATTTAATAAATAAATATATAAAATAATAATAATGATAAATACTAATGAAGAAAGCGTACATGTAATATATATTATAATAACGAAGTTATTGGATAACAATATGTAAATTAAAATTGAATACAAATAAAAAAAGTTACATGTAATTCATCCATATCTTCATGGGAAAAATAAAAATTAAATATATTAAATTTATCTAATCATATAAACAGTTAAAAAATACCCTTTTGTCTGTGTTATTATACAGAGTTTATCAGGAGAACAGATATCAGTATTTTCCGAATGCTAAATTCAAATAGTGTAAATTTTAATCACTCGTACGATTTGAGTTTTGCAATGAAATATATCATAAATAATACACATAAATACCACTATTATAGATCAGAATTGTGATTATTATAGGAACGATTCAGACAAAATGATTCATTTATTTATTCATTTCTTTTTTTCGTTTATTGTTCGAATAACGGACAAAGGTATTTTTTTATAAATTGATTATGGTACGATATCTTTTAGTCGCATCTGATTGTGTGAAAATAAATTGCTATTCGTACGATAGGATGATTGAATTAAATATAACAAGTATGCGTATGTTCTCGAGCAGGGATCGTTAACTAAAATAACTGGCAGGAAAAGATAAAACCTGTAGATTGGGCCTCTAGGTTGACCCTTTCGTGTCGATTAGAGGAACAAACATTTAAAGATTATCGATTTATCTAGATTCAACAGTTTGCCCGATGAATAATCTACTCAATTTTCTATTAGTTATAAAATGATTAATAAAATAATACTGTCTGATAAGAAAAAAATAGTAATAGTAGTAGTAGTTGCAAATTTGAACTAGCATATCTTTATATTGTTTTTTCTAAATTTTGCTGTTTTTAAAATATAACTTTACGAGTTGAACCGTGCGAAGAATTTGCAAAGAATATTTTTCAGTGAACTAATGGCAAAATAATAAATAAATAATTCAACGTATCATAAGATAAAGGAATCATTTAATATTTTTTCAGTAATTTTATTCGACCAAGGAAAACAAAGTTATTATAAAATTGTCTTCATTTTTTAAATCAAAATGTTTACGAATTATAATAACCTGTATCTCAGCTCATAATGGCCCGCATAAGTTGATTTTTTTTTTTTTTTTTGATTTTGTACAGAATTTAGCAATCTTTCAAATAATCACGGGTATAATCCGTGTAATATATAGATATATTATTTTTGATTTATTCGCAAATACAGTTCCTTCATAACTTTTTTCCCTTGAATTTCGTGGGGGATTAAACTATTTTTCTCACCTGATGGAGAAGAATATCTTCAAAATCAGGGTTCAATCATTGGATTTGATGAAGAATTGGCGAAGATAAAGATCAATATGAAGATAATAGATAAAGATTTTATTTAATATTAATATAACACCCATTAATATTGTTCCGTCAGCTGTTATGGCGGTTGTAATGACCTAATAAAGAATATTAAAAACTGCTGTAATATTAATATGAATAAGTGAATCGAAAAACAGAAATTCGTTTCGATTTTGAAGGCACACAAAGATGGAATTTAAGAAATATTTTTTTATTTATTAGCATATTTAATTATCATAATAGTATTTTTTTTAAATTCATTACAATTTTCCATCTGTCTAAAAAATATGTGAATATGCGAGCACAAGAGGAGATGTGAAGCGAAAACGAAGTAAAAACTGTTTCCTTAAAAATTCTTAGCAGCATGGAAGATTCCGACTAATTAGTAACTACCGTCGTTAATTAAGGACTGCGTATATCGACCACGCGGTCCACATGGTATATTCCTTAAATACAAACCACCATATATTTAAATATTAGTGGAATTTAAAATAATAAGAATACTTAAAATAATATAAATAAATAATATATTCTTTTCCGTATTTGAACAAGTATTGCTTGACCAGTCAAGCCATTCAACTCGATAATCCGTTGAATCATATGTTCTGAAACTCATTTTATATACCAATTACATACATACAAACGCATTAGGTAGGGAAAATTACAAAAAATAAACGACCCGTCTAAAATTTTGAAAACAGAATATGTTCCATTGTTAAGGAATCCTTACATGTTGAACATAACTGTGAGAAATTCACAACTCATATGATTGTGTTTAATGGTGTGACCTTGTACAACCATTCCTTAGGTTTCTATTTTCAAGCAAATAGAAAGCATTGTTTGTACTTATGATTATTTTCAAAAAATTAGATAATTAAGATAATGGAAGAATTCAACATTCTTTGCAAGTAATAATTATAATAAATAAAAAAAAGACAGATTTTTTTTTAAACCAGGAAGACATAAAATGAAATGCATTAACGACTTATTAAGGGAACTATAAAAACAATGTAAAAAAAAGAAAATAATAATTACCGTATAACTTTTTTTTCTTTTTAAGTATGTATCCGCATCTGTCGAGATATTGACAATCAGCAGAGGTGTTGTGATAAAATAAGGATTGACGGATTGACATTACATGCATGAGGAAGGATAGTATCCAGCAGCAACTCTTCCTAGTCATTATTTACTACCTTGATTTAGGTGAGGAGATCTCTCATCCAGTTCCTTTTTATTCTCCTCCTGGTGGGAATGTCAGTCGTGGTCATGTCGTTTATAAATATGTTTGTGTGTCAGTGTAGTTTGAGATAAAAACTAGATTAGAGAGTACGTTGGTCTATCCTTGGCTGTCGTAAGTCGTTATGTAAAGTTTTGTTGTTGACGTACCAGGGAGCTCCTGTTATAAGTCATAAAGTTTTTAATTGAAATGAATGTAGTTTTTGTAAGTGCGTATATTTTGCCAAACCGTATATCTGAGAGGCGTATGTCCAGATGGATTTGAGTAGATGGATTTTGTCAAACATTTAACACAACTTGAAAAATTATTTTAATGAATGATTTAAGTTACGATTTGACATCTTTGCGTTTAAAAAAATATTTTTTTTTCCATTTAGGTATATTAAATTTTTTTAAGGTTTCATTATTTTATTTCATTTTTTTTAAATGGCTGTTTTGGCTAAATAACATTTCCTGTTTTTCTTTCATCAAGGAGACTCAGTTGTTTTCAAAACTTAATTAATTTTCAGATAATATTCCATAATTTTTTTTTTAGCCAATTTACAAAATAAAAAAAATCTCTCAGTAACCAAAACGGTTGTAACGCAATGGCCGTTAAAACATTTCGATTGTGCTGAATGACCAGAACCGATCAGTTTTACTGACTTCGAAAAGGGTTTTATGAATCACAGAAAACTCTCATGGTTTAAAAACATGAAATAGTAAATTTATATTCTTTATCAAAAATAAAACACAAAAGATATTATAATCTGTAAATAGGTTAGAAGATTAAAATATCTTTTTTAAAATGAATAATTAATCTAAATATTTTATTTTTGCTTCTGCGTTGAAACCAAGTCTCTATGTCCATTATATCCCTTATGTATCTGTGCATTTTATTGTTGTACCGTGGTCAATTATTTGATTATTAAATTATTATTAATTAAAGAATCGTGTTACATATATAACATATATATATATATATATTATTAGAATAATAATGTATAAACATTAAGTATTATAATTATTATGCGAATCCAACCTTTAATTGGCTGCTATTCCGGATTGACCAAGTGATCCTTCACACAGCGACACGTTCCGTGATTGTCAGTCGTTTCAGTGACGTAAGTTAAGTTTGTGATAATTTTCAAGATAGGCCAAGTGTACGGAAACGCAAGATCAATCAAGATAGCATATAAACGATTTCTTTCATTCTTAATTATACTTAAATTAGACCATGTAGTAGATTATAAATATGAGTCGAGATAAAAATTGCTTCAATCATGTTTAAGGAATCTTATTGCTTTCTTATGTATAGATGTAATATACCATCTTATCTTTGTTTATTATTTCTCAAAGATTTTTTTTTTCGGTACGCCATATCTTCGCGAATTATTCATCAAATCCAATGATTGACCTAAAATAGTCATATCCACTCAAAATTTCAGGAAAAAAATTTGTTGAGAAAAATTTTATTATTTTTTTTGTTTGCGAATAAACCCTAATGTATACATATTTTTAGAGTACGTTTTATTTTATACCCATGATTATTTGAATGATTACTAAATTTCTCACAAAAAAAAAAGAAAAATAAATAAATAATTATCCTATTTAAACCATTATTAGTTGAGATACAGGCAATTCGTAAACAGTTTGATTTAAAATATGAAGGAGGTTTTATAATATTTTTTTCTTTGATCGATTACAATTAGCGAAAAAAAAGGAAATGATTACTTCATATTATGATACGTTAAATTCTTTCTTTATTATGTTGCCATTTGTTCACTGACAAATATTCTTTTCGAATTATTCGCAAGGACCTGCTATTATCCATTATAATATTATTCAACTTTAAAGACACGTTTAATTTAAATAATTTGTATATCTTCAAATAGGACTATCATTTATTTGTTTTTGTTTATTGTTTATTGAATCATCAACTAGTGTAGAAAGAACGGAGATGTTAATGTCAGACTGGAAGCCCCTTGGAGGAGTTGGGCTCTTCCAGTACATGGATTGGTGCTTCGTTTTAGGATGATAAGTAAAAAACCATTCATCAATCTGGATTAAAAGGAAGAAGATTTAAACAAGCGACTAATCTACACCATCACACTAAGACCTATTTGGACATACGGAGCTAAACTTTGGGGTTCCACAAAACACATACACATAAACAAAATTCAAACCACACAATTCAAAATACTTCGTAAAATCGTCAATACTCCTTGGTTTATTTTAAATCACACCATACACACAGACATGAACATAACAAAAGTAAAATTCTACATACAAAACAAGTTACAACATTTCATTCTTCTACTCACAATCATCCAAATCCACTCGCTCTATCTCTATATTCCTCCCTGTTACCTGGTGAGCCTCAACGACGACTAAAAAGGCAGTGGCCTAGAGATCTTCTGCAGACAAGTTAAGCAAGTATCAAGAATACAAGAAGATAAAAGAAACGCAAACACATTTGCTTGATGTGTTACAACACAGTAGCAAATTTAATGGAAAATAAAATAAAAAAGTAAAAACAAGAACAAGATTTGATTGAAATGAACCGTTGAAGCTGTTCATGCAGGCATGCGTCCTGAAGGAGCTGACAGAAGAAAACTTCCACCATTGTTTCAGAGAATGGAAGACTCGCATGGAGCTTTGTAGGAATGGATTATAGATACATTTCGATGGTGATAATAAGTAAACATATTTGAAATCGAAAATGTTCCAAAGCATCAGTCTCAGTTATTAAATACCATCGTTTACCTAGTTATATAAGCATGTTTCACAGTAATATCTGAGAAAAGTGTGGGTCTTATACTGTAAAAACCTAATTATATATATCCATTAATTTTAACTGTTGTTAATTAATTTATACTAAATTTCATTTGAGTTGTTTTCCATTTTATTATTGGATGTTCATTTTTTCATTACAATCAGAAGTCAGGAGAGTGATGAAAAAAAGTTATTATTGAAAAGCCTGGCCGGTAATGGAGACGTCGCTCAAGACACTCCACTTGAGTTTTGAAGAGCCCATTTCCGGTGATCGATTTTGTGCTGCTGTTCACAGTGCGTAGGGGCGGTGTTAGGTACGTTGTCAGGGCATGTCACGAACAGCCTGCAGGGTGGAGGTACACAGGAGTACATCGGAATTAGTTTTGGCTTGGTTATAATTTTCTTTGATGTTCTGCAATATTTTAGCTACAGTAATTGTCAAACTAAAAAAAAACAAAACACAATAGAAAATACAATTACTAGAATCTTATCCGTTCTTATGAAGCCTAGAGAAAAGATTAGATTCAAATTCCCATTGAGTTTTCTTTATTAGAGTTTTCAAAAATATTTCCTATTATGATTTCTTATATATGATTGACAGTTTAAGTATTTGTAAGAATAGGAATTTCCATTACGCTGTTTATATAAGTCTGCTGATTCTGACGGTGGGCTTAATCAATGAGCAGGGTTTCCCAAAAGGGGGTTTTATAGTTAAGTTGCGCCATCATGATTTTTGAGGGTTTTTTGAATATTGCAGAGCGCATGTCGAAGAGATTATGAATTTTTGGAAGGAAAAGTTTAAAGGTGTTTTATTTATTTTATTATCATTCCTCTGCAATATATCATTTTATTTATCGTTTATATATGTATATTAATTATCTTTATCATATTTACTTTATTTTTTTATTTATATATATATTTTTTTTATAACCTCTAGAAATTTATTTACTATACAAAATACAATATATAAATGCACAAAGAAATATATATACAAACATTTTAAATTTCCTTTTATTGCCTAAGGGCATTTTAAGGTAAAAAGGCTATGTTATATATTTTTTTAAATTTCATTTATTTATATTTCTTTTCTCTTCGTATGTATATGTTGTGAGAATGAATATTATAGCCCTCGTTGAGATGGTTGCCATAGGATACTTATCATATGGATAGGTTTCAAAAATTAAAATATTGCTATTTATGATAGTCTTCGACAAACTAAGAATCGATTGAAAATTAAAGTAGAAGAGAATAACTATTACTACCATATATGGTCGCTTGGGCATTGAGGATAATATAGAAAACAGCTTTTTAATAAATAATAAATATATCCATTCATGACGTCTATACTCTCAACAAGAGATTTCTGTACTCTTAGTAAGTCAGAGGACTACAATCCTAGTATTTTATGCACAAAGCAGATAGATCTTGAGTGAGTACAATAATGGATTACTAAAGTAGAGGAAGTGCTTAACTATTAAAGTGCGGGATATTTTCCAGTGGGTCATGTTGGTCACTCAGTTAGTAACTTGTTACTTTAACAGTCGTGGTAAAGTGTGAAGTTTCGCCAATTTTGCGTCAACACCTCAAAAGATGATAGTCCGTGGTACAGACCCCTTTTTTACTTTTAGTAAAAACTCATAAATACCCATTTGCTTTCCACTTGTATCGTAAGATAATTGAATCATAAAATTGAAAAAAAGTGGCATTCAAAAACAATCGGTCGTTTGGCTTGACCTACACTCCCGACATGTCAAAATAACAAGATTATATAGGCCAAATGGCCTAATATTTTTTTATACCACATTTTTTATCGATTTTGTGGTAGAATTATCTTTACGATCCAATTGGAAAGCCATTGGGTATTTACGAGTTTTTAGTAGCTAATTAAATAGACAATGTTCGCCGATCTCCAGATTCCCCAATTCCGAGAGTTTTCGTAAATAAAATAGTTGTAGGCTATGATGAGATGAAGCTATTCATGAGTTTTCTGGTTGATGTTAATAATTTTATAAAAAAGGGTCTGTACCACGGACCAATATTTTGATAGTATTATATTGTATATTCGAACAAACTTGCTTCGGTAATATCGCATATACGAGTAAATTGAATGCATTACAACATAAGGATACCTATGTTTTTCCTAGAGTATATGTATATATAAATAAATATGTATATATGTATATTTTTGTTTTGCATAAGAGCTTGTTAGAACATCTTATGCCTATTTAACATTATTCCCAACTTTAAATTTTTTATAAAAAAAATATATTATTGATATGATTATAAGTTAGATTTATAAGGTTATTAGAACAATAAATACGAGTGTATAATATATATCCTTTACTCTACAGGTTTAAATGATGACCATATCATTTTATTACGTGACGTTCCTGTTCGGGTCTATATTGCGAAGAAATTCATTTAGATTTATTTATCTAGTTCAAAATAATTGTATTCTTGGTTATCCTCGATATGCATGATATGATATTGCGTTTTGGAACGAAGAAAAATGAGTTTTTTTTTGCATAATTAAAAAAAAATATGCATCTATATATTTTCTATTGTTTGAGCTCTAATCTCTTGGCCATAAATCCAAGTGCAGCCAACCGCAGCGCCTTCCTTATCTCATCCTGAACCAGAGGGAGGAGTCTCGTTAGTGCGCTCGTTACAGGGGAACAAAAACCGGGAGGTCCTGGGTGCGAAGAGGCCGTGCAAAAACAGCACCGGGGTCGGAAATTTTCAACAAGGACGAAAAAGCGACAATACTTGATGAAGCGGAACTGCCGCCGGAGAAGAAACTTAATGCCCTCAGTTCTGAGAGTGGTAATGGAAGCTCTCGGTGAAGTTATCGCGGGGGGAAAGGAGAGGGAGTGTCTAAAGGATTTGGCAGGATAAAAAGGGAAGGTGCGAGAACGGGCCATTGTTTGATCTGCGGCTGGGATGACCAATAGCCATGATTTATCTGAAGGGGGACTACATTTTTATCTCGGGGAGTTGCTCTTGCGTTTTTTTTGTTTTTTTCTACCTTTTTTATTTTGTAGGGTTGCTCACCCTCGTCCTCGGTATCAGGTGTTGTTACGATACTCTGGAGATTTACACCGAACTAGATTCTGCAATTTCAGTTATTAAATTGAAAACCCTCTTCCTTTAAATCGATATCTTTCAATTACCATCGGATGATATTTAAAAATTTAAATATTTATATACCTGTTAAAAATTTGATACTTATCGAGATTGATATATAAAGTAACTGTAGGAATTAGGCCTTTGTAGCCTTAATTAATAAAATCATTGTAAAATTATCTAAATTTTCGCCACTTCTGTCTTTGTCTAATTAACGTTAATGTTTTGACTGGTTATTATTACTTTTATTACTTATAAAGATTTTAAAAATAGACTAGTGTCTACCGGTATGTCCTGTAATAGATTTTTTAGATATAATTTTCATATGGAAATCGAAATGTTTTAAGATCAAACTGTATCGCTGAATATGGCAGAAGTGGCGAAAATTTGTATAATTTTTCAATAAATTATTCTTGAAGGAAGTTAGTTGACTGTTCTACATATCATGGGTAATAAATATAGTGGTTTGAGCACTTAAGATATTGAAGTACTGTATAAGTTCCTCGAGTACTTACAGATTATTATATTATTAGTACTTTAAGATAAAGATTAACTTTAATACAGTAAAAAAAATACTGATTGATACATCGACATTTAGTTAATTATATTACTTATTTTCATTAATTATGATAAAGGAAAAGAAATTTTTATAATTAGAAGTAGATGTTAGACCTTTATAGTCTCAATTAATAGAATAATTTATTACGGGTGATTAATATTCAGGACGCAGTCATTATAAGGGGTTTATTAGTGCCGACGTTTCAACCCAAACATGTGGGTCATCATCAGGGCGTGGTTCGGGCACTAAAGATATTCAAGTACTCGAGGAACTTATACAGTACTTGAATATCTTCAGTGCTCGAACCGCGCCCTGATGAAGACCCACGTGTTTGGGTTGAAACGTTTGCACTAATAAACCCCTTATAATGACTTCGTCCTGAATATTTATCACCCGTAATAAATTATTCTATTAATTGAGACTATAAACGTCTAACTTCTACTTCTACTTATAAAAATTTCTTTACCTTTATCATTATTAATGAAAATAAGTAATATAATTAACTAAATGTCGGTTCCAATCAGTATTTTTTTTTTCTGTATTAAAGTTAATCTGTCACACTTATCATCGCCTACTTCTTTAATATGATCAAAATCTCAACATAAAAAAAATAAATTATACTTTCTAAATAATTTACAGATAATCGAAAAATAATTCCTCCGAAGTAGGATTCTAGGCTGTAAAAAAAAATTATCTTTACCAGACGCCGATACGTCCAGCAATATCTACGAGTCAGAGGTCTGGACGTGTGAAGAAAAATTTCTGATTTTTGAGCAGATGATCCTCGAAAAAAATTCTTCGAAACTTTCAAAACCATTAATGTGCAGGAAGAAAACTCGAGTACTTCACGAGCTTTACTCCGAGGCGGACTTGGTCAATTTCATTGCGATAGAAAGGTCACGGCGGGCTGGCCATGTATCTCGAGTGGATGATTCAAGGATTCCCAAATTACTAATGCCAGAGGAGCTGCAATGGACAAAAAGATTATGGATATCTAGGGCAAGGTGGCTAGACGGAATACAATATAACTCCTAATATTATTTGTAGAATAACTTACAGAATTTTTATTATTTAGTTCTCCGTTTTATTACTTGTTAAGACTATGAACTACAAAGATGCACTACTTTATGTTTGCGGGAGTATTTTCTGTGCAGACGTCTTGAATTATCTTCCCTCTTTCACTCTTTATAACTTCACAAACATTAGGGTGTGCTAACTATATTTCATTCAATTCAACAGAGCCTTAGGATGTGTATTGAATTGTTTCTATTATTGAAATAGATATGTTGAATACATTTTTCCAACGGGAACACAATTTTTTTTTTCTTGATAAGATTTTATGTTTTGTATGTTTCTATGAATTTTAAAATGCATCCTCGATATTATTTTTAAGCTACGATAACGGAAAACTGTCTTGAGTACAAACTGAGCGAGCGATAGGGTCGGGATATGGGCGGCTAAAGACTGACAAATCGCTGTTAGGCGTCAGCTACCTTGGGCAAAGCAGATGGGACTTGGCTGCTTTGGACAGAGAAAAATCTGCCTTCTTTGTCTGCACCCCCTTCTCTCCCCCCCCTCTCCCTAACCAGCCCTTTGCTACCTTTCATGCGAAACACAACTTTAGGCTGGGAACTTTCATCACGAAGTTTGTGCCTTACCTTTCGTCGATCTTTTCAACGCCTGTTGCTAAAGATTTAAGTCAATTATAAATTTCTCTTTTTGAATATAAAAGTAATGTTTATAACATACATTTGATTCGTAAATCATACTTTATCTTTTCCTTAGGTAAGTAATTGACAGAAGGATGACCTGGGGCCCACACGTCAAAATGAAAAGAATGACTTTGAGCAAGCGACTGAAAATACTATACTCTATGTTTTCTAAATAAAAATTGAAAATTAGACAAAAACTAAATACATACACTTTCCTGCTCAAACCCAGTTGGTTTGACTTCATGGTTCAGCAACAAAGACTCACTTACAAAAACTACAATCTTTTCAATCTAAAATTTTAAAACAAATAACTACAGCTCCCTGGTATGTCGACAACAACACTTTACATACCGACCTAAGACAACCAACCATTGACCAGCACATACGTACTCTCTTCTCCCGATTTCATTTTAAATTACAAGGACATCACAATGGACAATCAACTACATGGCCACGGCCGAAATGCTCATCTGGAGGCGACTGAAAAGGAGCTGGATGCGAGATCTTCTTTCCTGATTTTAGTGTGTAAACTGACCAGGGAAGAGGTGCTGCTGGGCTCCATTTTTCGTTATGAATATCATTCATGCCGTTTTCTACCTAACAACAAATCTGCTAATTGTCACTACCATGACAGGTGCGGATGAAGAATTGAAGACAAAAAAAAAAAATTTCTTTAAACAACGTTTATTATATCCATCATATCCTAATAAATAAAAAATAATTGTGGATCAAATGTGTTGTTTGATTATTAAAAATAAAACCGAGCTTTAACCAGTTACATTAAAATATATATTGAATAAATATGGAACGAAAATATTTCATGTGGACGTAAATAGTCATACGTGGTCGTTGTCCTGACAATTTCAAACCCAAGAAACCTCACAAAACTTTTAATAAGTGTTAAGTTATTGAATTATTGAGTAATAAGTGTTAAATTATATTTTAATAAGAGTTATATTATTATTGCACCTTGTTACGTGACTACCCCTACATACTAAATTCCACCTGCCAACAGTCGACCAATAGATACGGACTTTTTACAAACGATTTCATAATAATTTACATGATCATGCTGACTTACTAATAGGATACATGGATTCAGCTGACGCCCATCAATACGAGGAAGAGACTAAAAACGCGTTGGATGAGGGACCTCCTCCTTGACAAACTATAGCAGTTGAATCAAACCCGGGAAGAAGTATTGCTGGGTGCTATATTTCCCCATACCACGACAGTTTTATATTTTTTCACTAACCATCTGCTGATTGTCACTCGTTTGTCGACAGTGTGGATTAATATTCGAAGTTTAAAAAAAAAGAGTGAAAACGTGGTATTTTGTAAATCTAAATCAGGTGAGAGGGAGGAGGGAGGTAAGATTAAATACTATATCGAAAATAAATTTAAAACGTGAAGCCCTATTACACTTTATTGAACTTTTTTCATTTGTAATAATCTTTATGATGCTGATTGATCTTTATTACATGATTATTTTCCATAAACGCTTGAAACACGATTGAATAGAACCTGAAAAGACATCAAAGCAATAGATTTTCATATAAATAAGGAAACTGTACAGAAAAAAGTTTACATCTGGCTAGAACAACTTTTGAAAAAAAAGTCATTTTTTTGGATAAAGATGGAGATATAACATCATAAAACGCTGGCGTAAATATCATGCATCTTAATTACTTCGAAAACATTTATGATTCTGTAATTAGAAAGTTTCATTTTATTTTAATATGACTAGGGATGATTTAGAAAATTGTAAATATATCTGCTTAGTTTTCGTTTCATTCGTTGACTGGGAAGTTTCATGTTTTTGTGGAGTAGTTAAATTTAAACTTTTTTAATTTTAAATGTAAATTATTAGATTTATCTTGGATCTTCTAATCCATTACATTAAATAGAAATATGATCTGTCATTTTATTGAATTTGAGATTAGATAGGGGTTCCAATGAGATGATCCCAGTTTTATTTAGTAATTACAGACGTGATTAATACATACATTGTTGGATACATAAAAGGTTTGGTGAATATAATCGAAAACTATTAAATTAATAAAATATTGTATTCATCATAATCGGGTTTCGAAATTTGATATAAAATTGATAATACGAAACAATCATTAAAGATAAAATGTCGAAAAAGAATACTATATATAATTTTAACATATGCGGTGTTGGTTGTACAGTATATTTTATTGACTATCATTATTCTCATCACAATATAAATCAATTAGCTTAATATTTTCCAAGATGTCTGTCTAAATCACAGTTTTTCCGCGGCCTGTTGGTCTAGGGGTATGATTCTCGCTTCGGGTGCGAGAGGTCCCGGGTTCAAATCCCGGACAGGCCCTTTTTGTTTTTACTTTATTTCTAATTAAATATTTATACAAAAAGAGGATAGTTCTGTAAAAAATTTAAAAAAGAACTTCGTGAGCATCAACGAATTCTGTTACTGTAATTCGGTATATTAGACGTGTAATTTGTAATTTTTAAATTCTCATGTAAGCATCTATTTAATAATATAAATGATATGAAGAAAATAAGTTTTTTATTTGATTAAACTTAATGGAAGGACTTTCATGTATTCAATTTTCTCATTAGTTATGTTTAAGAAACACATTGTAAAGTGATTTTTTTTTAAAGTTTGTTAAGTACTTGAATACAATATAACATAATATTATTAATTATTAATAATATCAGGAATTATCAAGACTTCTTCAAAAGTTGTAATAAAATATAATTACAAAAAAAGTTGTATTTTATTTTTTGTATTTAGTGAGTTCGTGCCAGAAATCTAACATATAAAAATTGTAAAAAAAAAAAGTATACGTTTTTATATTTTTGGGTTTTAAGTAATTACTGTTAATTTTTTAAATATCTTTTTTTGTAGCTAAAATACGAGAGTATCCGGAATATTCAAACATTTACTTGGAACCACCTTGCTATCATAATATCATTATAATTTTGAATTTACAATCTAATGAAGTCATAATACTTATTATTGATCAAAATCAGAATAATTTAATATCTTAATGTATCTCATTGATTATAATAATGACTAAGCTACATATCGGTGAATAAATTTGAAAACTTTATACAAATGATAATGTTAACTAATAACAGACTAGAGTATTGTCACAAAGTCATTATTTTCTTGGCATATGACTTGTTCATTGATCAATTGTTAAACGATTTCTGAAGTAGAGGCGCCAGTGCCGTCGTAATTACGACCAAATGTCTGGAAGAAGCTTTGAGACACTTTCCTCGCCCAATAGAGGCCTGGAAGAAGGAACCCGTGGACTCCAGTAATTGTCTCAGGAGGCTTCAGTATCAATAGCGAAATAATTTCGATCGTTTGGCCGTTATAATTGGACCGTGACTGAAGAAATGATTTGGAGATCAGGGCTTGTTCTCGAGTGATGAGTGAAATTAAGTGATTGAGTTTACTTTCTTTGATTTTATTAAGTTGTATTTGACTTGGGAACAGTCAGCAATGATGAGGTTTGATTAGTGAGAGCATTTCTTTTAATTTAGGCCCACGTTTTTGTTATTGAAGGGTTCGAACCGAATTAGACGGCATTTCGACTGCTTCTTTAGTTTGTAACTGCAGTACCATCTCTAACTACTGTCAAACTAATTACTGCAAGTGGAAGGGAGTAATTTGGTTATCAAGAAGTTCCTATTACAGAGACTGTTCGATAAAACTACGTGTACTAATAATACTCCATAAGTACGTAAGTAGACTTTAAGGGACAAAGTATATTTAATCTTTAAAAAGAGTAGGGTGTAAACAAATATATCAAAATATCAATAAAGATATTAATATTTTGGTTCTCGATATTTATTTATCTCTGAAAGAAGGAGAATAACTGCGTGAACTTGAGGAGAAATAGAATTCAAATGATAAAGAACTTATTATAAAAGATTGAGAATTTACTTTTAAAAAAAAGGGCTCATATTTAGCTAATAATTTAAAATAACAATGCTTATAACTGTTGCATGAGAAGTACGGGCGCCGATACTTTACTTGCCTCAGCTATATTTTATAAATATTCATTTGTATAAGCTTATAAAATACATTTTAAATTAAATACTTTTATCACCAAACGACAGGGTGGAAGAAAAAATAGAAAGATATGACTTTATGGAAGTTTGGAAGCTGGAAACACTAGAAGAAACTAATCACGGGCTGATTTGCGGGGGGAGGGGAGAGGGGGAGGGTTTGGGGTTGAAGCTCCCCCCAAAATGGTAAAATATACCCATGTTTCATGAAAAAAATTATCTCTTAAAGTATTATTGTTCATTTAATTACATTTAAAAGGACTTTAGGAATCACTTAAGCACCATTTCATATAGGTAATTAGTTTCTTTCTTTTTTTCCAAAGTAATTATCTTTATTTTTATAAAAAAAAAAAAGAAAGCTTTCGGGCTGAAGCCCTCCCTCCAAAAATTAAATCCTGGATCCGCTAGTGAAACCAATTAGCACAACATTATCAATGGTTTGAGCTAGGCGTTGACAGACCATTATGTAGCCCCCTCTACTTTTCATAAACGCTAATTATGTATGAAAATATGCATCAGAAAATAACCTGAATTTTCGCATCATCAGTCTTGAGAGAATGGGCACCTCTGGTTAAATCATCTCTGATATTCCAACTAGTGAGAACCTCTGGATCTATCCCGAAGAACTTAATTGAACCATTCATTAGCCAGTTCAATGATGTAAGGAAGGCGCTTTAATTTTCAAGCGCTGAGACTTCAGAAACGACGCGATTATTATTGTTAATTTTTTACTTATAAATAAAATATATTTTATTTGTAATAAATTAAAAAAAAAAACTTTATTGTATACGGTTATATACCGAATCAATTAATTAAATATTATTATATACTATACTATTATCGCGTGGACTCAAATTGACTCGAAAAAATTGTGGCAAAAAAGAAGAGAAAATCCCACCAACAAGTAAATGAAGTTAAAAACAAATACATGATGGTGAGCTGGAAATGACTATTTTGAGCCACAAAATTCGTTTGAATTTCTCTTGAGTCTGTTTCTTTTCATTTTCATTTTGCTTATATAATGTTCCTCCAGTTTTCTATGACAGACCTAATAAATGATATTAGGTATAAATAAATTTATGTGTAGGTAAGGTTTTTATCTTTTCCGATTTTTTACCAGCTTTCTTAACTGAAATTTCCAGTTAATTAACAAAAACGCAGGTTACAGCAGATGATTTTTGTGTATGAATCTTTAGCTCAGGGTTTAGCGAGAATTTTAATTCCAGTAATACTTTGGGGCAAGGTGCTTACCCGTTGGATATAATATAATACTATGGAAATTTTTATTTCTGTCGAGTAATAACTTATCCTATGAAAGTACAAAGTTTTAGTCATGGAATGTATTTTTTCAACCATTATTTTCATTTGTGTATAAACTCTTAAAATAAAAATAAAAATAAATAAATAAAAACTGTACCACTATAACCATGAAGAGTCTTGGGTTCAGTACTATGTGAGGAAGTACTGTTTCAAGGCCAACGGTTGTGCAGAGAGGTGATGGTGCCGATATCACGCTCAACTACCAGGTTTCCCCCTTTAATTTTTTTTTTTAAATTAAGGGCACCCACTTTATAGTGGCTGAGTGTGCCCCAGGAGGGTCTTCCGATCCCAGGGTCGATCCACGGTTAATGAAAAATTACTAGTCATTAACGGGATTCAAACCCAGGACCTTCAGCTCTGGAAGTCAGTGCTCACCCACTGAACTACACGCTTCCTCGTAGTTAAATATGGCTCATATTAAAAACATAAAATTTGGATTATCTTAACTCGTTGAATACTTACCGGTTTTAGACCACTGTGCATCGTATGTTTCTGATTTCATCATTCTATTTTTGGATATGCATGTCTTCTTCTTCTAAGAATGAACATGGGCTGAAATTTCCCTATATACATAAATAGACTTCTACACGAGGCTTAGGTAAGTAATAATAAAGTAATTCCGCAGACAGGGACTTGAATAACGGCTTTGCCGCAGTGTGCTGAGACTAATTAAGGCGGTGTTAGCGTTGTTTTTATCAGGCAGGGGAGTCAACAGGCTCACCGGAGGTGTAATCCTATTAGCAACATACTTCGTGGCTATCTGTGAGGCTAAGCACAAAACTTGCAGACAATACCCCGACCCTCTCAGTCGAGTAATTACACTCCTTAGGCTTTAATGACTCAGCTCTTTAAAAGCTTCTTTTTACCTTAATAACGAAATATGGGATTTGTCTCTTAGGGTAAGTTGTATAATACTGAAAAATTATAACTATCCCACGGAGGATATTATCTTAGAGATAGAGAAAAATCCTAGAAGGGGGAAAAAAAGCTTTATAGGACGTTGTTAATTATTAATTATGTTGTTCCAAAAAATCTTCATTACCGAATCGCCAAGCCAGAGTTACAGTTCTAAATACTATTTTTTTCATTTATGAAATTTACAACTATTTTAAAATAAAAATATATTAAGATAATGCAACACATATTGACATTAAAACACTAGTAGAGAAACTACCCATTTGTAGCACTCTGACAAAATTTCTACAATAGATCACGGGGACATATTTTTTTAAAGACACCTCGGAGGATTATCTTTGGCTGGTTAAAATATTTTCTAAATTTGTGACATCATGTCCATAAGCAATAGTTGCAAATGAGTTGTTAATTGACTATCGGAGGGTTAGGAATCCATCTTCCAAAAGAAATGGTCAGCGGAGAGGAAGGGTAATTAATTCCAGAGTCAGTTGTCCTCTGCTCAGGGACTTTTATTTATTTAATGAAATTCACAACTTTATAAACAATACAACTAGTAAAAATGCACACATTAGTAATAATGATATGAGCAGACTTGAAGAGATAGTGCCCAGTGGTAGCACTCCCTATTTAATTCTAGATAAGAAGATCACGAGGCCATCTTCTTTTCAGACGCCTAGGGGGATTATCAGGAATTGAGGAAGAAGCAAGGGTGAAAACAAGTGGATTCGGATGGGACAGGAATTTATCATGAAAGGATAGGTATCTTGCTCGGGCTTAATCAGCGGCATTTGGAACATTAAGGTCTTTATGAATGGTTTTATTTGTGGCGAAATATGAGGCATTAAGGATTATAGATTGTAAGGATTGAATACGAGAGGAATTCGATGGTTTGGTAGGTCCCCAAAGCTCAACTCCGTATGTCCATATGGGTCTCATTATGGCAAGTAGATGAGTCTTTTGTAATTAATTGAAAGTTTAAAGCGTTTGTCTAGTAAGTGTTAGAGCAGTTGGAAACGTCGAGCAGTTTCTTGTCGTTTCATTCTAGTATGCGGATTCCGGGTGAGATGTTTATCCAAGTGGATTCCTAGGTAGCGGATTTGTTCAACAGGAACAAGTGGAATATCATTGAAGGATATAGTAGGAAAAGAAGTTAAAGACGTATTCATACAACGTATGTCAGATGTTTCTAGAGAACGCACGCTTTTCATTAATAATAAACAACGACATGACGTATTGTACTCAAATAAGCAAAAAATTAAATTAACCTTTGAGTCATAACAAGTATTTTTTTTATTGATGAAATTTAAAATTAAATTATATCTAATAAATGTGACACAGAGAAAAATAGTTAAATGAAAAGAATTGTAGGAAAAACTATCCATTGGTAACACTAATACAATCTTTAAATTAGATCACGAGACCATCTTATTTTCAGAAGCGTCCGAAGATTTATCAGGGACCGAAGAGGAAACGAGGGGGTTCGGATGGATACGAAGTTTATTATGGAAGGTAGGGTATCTGGGCTGAACCAAAACGGAAACGGAACATTAAGGTCGTTATGGATGATTTTATTTGTGACAAAGTAATGAATATTGAGGATTTTAGGTTGTAAATATTGGATACTAGAGAAATTCGATGTTTTAGTGGAGCCTCAAGGCTTAACAACTTTCTATGTCCAAATAGGCCCTATTATAGCCATGTAGAAGAGTATTTTGTAATTAATTGGAAACATGGAGAATTGTTCAAGAATGTGCTGAAGCCGGAGAAAACGTCGAGCGGTTTCTTGTCGTTACAGTCTTGCATGAGGGTTTCAAGTGAGACGTTTGTCCAGGTTGAGTCATGGTTCAAAATACAAATTTCAAGTCGTGAGTCCTGTAAACATTAATCAAAACCAATACAACCGTCTCGCTGGCCAAAAAACACCTTCGTGAGAGTTTAATAATGGGTTTGTTACTGAAAGATATGAAAAGTAATAATAAAGGAAATTAATTATTCATTAATCAATTTATTAATAAATTAATTATTAATCTTTAACATTTCTGTCTCAAGGGTGGTATTATTATATTATATGGTACTTTTAATGTTGTTTGTAAAACTGGGAAAAATAAATTATTTGAAAATGGCTGATATTAAAAAATGTTGGAAAATTTTAAATTAATTATTTTTGCTAATTTATTAGTCATTAATAAAATAATTAAATTGTTAATTGGAGAGTAAAGGGAAAATGTATGTATCTCGTGTCTGATGACATCAGGAAAACAGAAATGCTACTGTTTTCTGCGATGTAATTAATCATGCTGAAATTAGATGAAATGATATCCGCTCTGAAGGATTGTATTGTGCTTAGTATAGTGTTTCACATTCTTGTATTTAGGCCGATTTATGATAAATCTGAAAAATATATATTTTTTTATAAAAGAATATTAACTTTTATTTATTGATTAATGATATTTACAACTGTATTACAAGTAAAAATACATTCAGTAAATGTGTACAATAGAATATAATAACATGAAATCATTTGGTGAGAAACTACCCACTGGTAGCACTCTAATATTAACTTAAAACGAGTTTACTTATACCTAATAATTATTTATTGTAAAATGCGTAATTGTTTTATAATTATATATGTATATATATATGTATATATATATATATATATATATATATATATATATATATATATATATATATATATATATATATATATATATATATATATATATATATATATATAATAACAATAATAATAATGATGCTTTATTTATTTTAGAACGAGTACCTTTAAAATAATACAGAAAGACAATTATGTGGGCTAAGGAACCTCAGAGATAAATATACAATAATATAGAGTAATTAAATAGTCAAAATAAAAAAATAATAAAAGAAATTATAAGTTATTTTCAAAAATAATTCACTTAATAATAAAAAAATTGAAAATAAACATGAAGTAAAAATAAAAAATATACATAGTAACTATTTACAATTTAATGTATATATATATATATATATATATATATATATATATATATATATATATATATATATATATATATATATATATATATATATATTTATTTATTTATTTATTTTTTAACTGCTTCGTGTAATATTGGTTTATTCAGAATATTTGCATTACATTATTACTGCTCAAATACGTTAGGTTGCTAAATTACAATAAATACCAATATATATAAACTTTTTTTTTTAAATACCTATAAATCAGATTCATATACGTATTCTTACCAATTATCATAATAATTAATATTTTGTGTGATTTGTGGTAATATATATATATATATATATATATATATATATATATATATATGCTATATTACTCCCCGGTATGGTTGGACACCTTGGGAAGTGTGACACCATTACTTCTCTATAAGAATAAGGCTAGTGTAAAACATTTTTGGATTAAAATAATATATAGTTATTTATTAAACCATTTATCAGAAGACCTACCATGTTTACTATTTATATTTATATAACTTAAATTCAGGAAAAGTAGTAAAAGTTAATTTACAAGTACATTGTATTATAATTTTGTTTTTTGTTTTGCATAAAAACTATTTTCATTTTCATAAATGTTATGTATTATTGTGTGATATGTTTTTAATATACAAATGGATGTTGCCATAAGTCATTTTTAAAAAATATTTTTCCTCTTTTCATTTCACGAAATGCGTTTTCTTCTATGGCTTCCAGTTTATAACATTTTCCCCAATTTCCTCAAGGTTGTAATTTACTTCTTAGAAAACCCACCATCCAATTTGAACTTTTCTTATTATTTCAACAGGAAAACTCTCACTTTTCCATTTAAATAGGCCATATTTTGGGCACTTTTCCTCTTTAATAGGACGGAACGCAATGGAAGCAGAGACCGTTAAAGTATTGAGGTTTTCTTGTTTGTCTCAAAGGTCTCATCTTATTTTTGAGATGTGGTATATAAAATTTTCCTAATTATCAAATAATAAAAGTCTCGTTTTTATTAGGACTAATGTAATTTGAATGTATTCACTATCATTAAAAATTAAATTAATAGTTTGAATGAATACATTCACAATTTTTCGTGTTTCTGTCTCACACTAAAATGTTTAAATTGAATATTGATATCCTAAGAAGATACAAACAGTTTTTCAACTAACTTGGATCCTACTGAACTAGAATTTTTTATTTTAATTTTTTTTTTAGTTTATTCCCTATGCTAAAATATATTTTTCTTTCATTAACCTCATCATTATAAAATTTAGAAATGAACAATATTAAGAGGTTCTGATTAAAGAAAATATTATAAATGGTAATCCCATTTATTAAAGAACACTTTAATTTATATATATATATATATATATATATATATATATATATATATATATATATATATATATATAATTTATGAATAAACACTTACTTTGACCGTTACTGCGCTATGACTCCAAGTTTTCCATCTTCATTAGTGTTTTAATTCAGAGTACACCCACTTTATAGAGGCCGGGTGTGACCCAAGAGGGCCTTCAGGCAAGAGTATAAATAATTATCTACCGCAACTGGATTCGAAACCGGAACACGGAGCATAGTATCATAATTTCTAACTCCCTGAGCTATTCTCGACCTCTTTGAAGCCATACATTGTATTAAATTAAATAAAATTTAAAACCGTGCTATTCCAATTCCTGTCCCAAAAACAGTCAGATAACCCCCGCTAACCTTTTATGTGAAATTACATATTATTCACATTGATTTACATAATGATGTATTTAAATATAATTCATCACTAAAATTCTCAAACAATTTCGACAACTTACTATCAAATTCGACTTCCTTTTTTTCTTTTTTTTTTATACAGAAACACAGAGTTTATTTCTAAGAAGAAAGTAATGCATTTTTTATTTTATTTTTTCTAAAAGTGTATATTTATAATTTACCATTGTACATAGTTTTAAGTCTCTTGGCGTGGTTTCAAGTGTTTTGTATATAATTCTTTTTTATTTTGTACATTTTATGATTAACTAATATTTTCTTTACTTTTTTCTCTTTATTTTTAGTTTTTATGTTTGTTTTTATTTAGGCCAGATATTTTAATTTTGTACTTTTTTGTTATTCTAAAGGGTCTTTGTCCCAGAATAAAATTATTTTCTATTCTATTCTATTCTAAATAAGCATTGACTAGTTGGTAAATTAAATTAATATTTTTCAAATATACTTAATAGAATAGCTTCAAAATGATTAATAAAACATTTAAATAGGATAAAATATATAACTCACACTCAACATCATTATTAATCCTTCATTAAAAAACAATACATTTTATAAAATGTAAAAATTACATATATATTGTACTGGTAGTACTGCTGGTTGGAGGAGGATGATTATTGGACAGGTAGACATTTGAGTCTTTTTTTTTCAGTCCCTAACAGCTACTTTTAGGGTACTTCAGCGTACTTATCAGAGTGAAAGAGTCAAGATTCATTTCTCGGGACCAGCAAGAGATAAATATTTAACAGACCCAGGTGGGAATCGAACCCACAACGTCCATAAGCTGGCGGACATTCTGGAACCTACCCCCAACGTGCTCAGCCATTAAGTCCTTAATTACATATAAATACTAAAATATCAATAATATCTATATAACTATAATTCTATCCTCAAATAACAACGAATAAACATTTGTAATTTCTTGTTATAGAGTAATCGAACCAAAAAGTATTAGATGTATGAAGCATACATGTTGAAACTAGTTTTTAACTAGTCAATTCAACCGGCCGTAATTTACGATACTTGCGGGATTACGCGAGTTGTTTATACTGATGTAAACCTCATAAATTTCACCCTCTCTCCCATAGCTGCCTGAATTAAATTTCATATGAAATACGACCAATTTATCTGAAATTGGGAGCACGGTTCGGAGATTAATCTGCCTTTAAGTGCAGCCCGGCTACTCAAAACTCAAATGTGTAACACTACAGCAGCACCTCACTTACGGGCGCGAGCTGAAGAAATGGGTTTGGTTCTGTAACTGATGACAGCATTAGCCAGAACCCATTTAACTGGGATATTAAACCCGTAAGGGCGTCTTGGCTGGATGGTTCCATTCCTGAGAATGGTCCCGCCTTACCGCCCATCAACCAATGTCTTGTCTGAATTGGAACAATTCTTTGCCGGCGATATCCCTCAAGGGCGGTATTATAGCAGTCTTTGATCACCACCCCACCTTCCACTATTCCGTATAAAGCTTAACGTTTGAACAACTATAGTTTTATTTACCATGTCAATCCTATTATTGTCCCGGATATTGACATAATAATCATGCTTTAGTCGATGATACTTATTTCATGTCTATGATTAAAGGAATTATTTAAATACAAATAAACTGTAAGGTTAAATTAATTGCTTTATTATTATTATTACAACTGTATTAAATGATAAATACAACAAATAAATATGAACAAGTAACATGACATTAACAACATGAAGAGAAACTAACCATTGGTATCACTCGAATTATATTTCTATATTATCAAATCCCGAGGCCATCTTCTTTTCAGAGAGTTATCAGGAATAGAAGAGGAAGCAAGGCTGGAAACAAGAGGGTTCGGATGGTTTAAAAGTTTATTATCGAACGATTGAGGAAGTTTATTATCTGGATTGAGCTAAATCGGAAACATATGGTACATTGAGGTCATTATGGATGATTTTATTTGTGATAAAGTAGGGAGCATTAAGGATTTTACGGAGGATTTTTGATTGCAGGTATTGGATACGAGAGGAATTTGATGGTTTAGTAAAGCCCCGAAGCACGATCCCATAAGTCCAAATAGGCCGTATTATAGTAATATATTTGAGTTGGAAGTTTAGAGCGTTTGTCTAGTAAGTGCTTCAGTAGTCGAAAACGTCAGGCGATTTCTAGTCGTTTCATTCTCGTATGGGGGTTCCAAGTGAGTTGTTTGTCAAGGTAGAGTCCTAGGTATCAGATTTGTTCAACAGGGATAAGTGGGGTATTGTTAAAGGATACTGTAGGACAGGAAGTCATAGGTTCACGACGGAGATTAAAGGTAATTTGATGGGATTTATTGGAATTTATTTTAATCCTCCAGTTTTGACACCATTTTTTCAAGACTTGTGATGTGTGATTGAAATGTTGGTCTCGGTCTCGCATTTAGGCCACACTACTAATGCGCATCTACACTTTTAGCAGTAATTTTCGTAGTATGGGACTCGAGTAATTTTACTTCATATTTATGTACTGTGCTGATCTCAGGTCAGGAAGTTTCTAATGTACATGGCCTGCTCCATGGTCAACGGATCCAACAGTTGGTCTCTCAACGCCCAATGCAACAGGCATCCGAAATCGTTCATCATACTTAATTAATATAATTAAAGTTAACTGATGGAGATAATTGAGATAGGTATGCAAAGTTGTGAGACTTAATGTTTAAAAAACGCTTAAAATATTAAGCTGCATCGAATCGAATTGAATCGAGTATTAAGCTGCAGAAGAAGACGCGGTTTTGGCGATTATGTTGTCTAAATTTTTTTTTTAAGGATGAAGTCTATGAAATTGACATCGAATCTTTGTATTCACTCGTGTTCGTGTGGTAACTAATTTTATTTGTACCTTAAAGAAATTGTAGGTTTGTGTTAAAAATAAAAATAAATAATTAAGATTTGGTGGTTCAAAGATTTTCTATACGTTTTGAGGAATTTCTTCACTCCATTTTCTTAGCCTTGCATGATTTCTGGTAACATTGATTTCTTTTTATCATAATTTTGTTTATACGTTTTATAAAATAAATAAAAATATATTATTGAAGACTACAACTCAATCTCAGGTAATTTACAAACAATAGGAAATCCGGTTAAGTCAAATGATATGTTTTATTGCACATGGGCAGTTTAAAAAAGAGATCATTTGTTATAAACGATTAAATATCTGTAATATCATATCTATAATATCTTATGTTTAATCTATACTATTCTGTATCTTGGAATAAGAGGTTCTAAGCTGTTTGTTCCATTTCTTGTTTTATTTTTGTATATTGTCATTTTTATCTTTGTTATAGATAGACATACCATATTATTGTATTTTTTTTTAAAATTTCTAACTGTCTATTTATTTTATTTATTCATTTATCTATTTAATATTTAAAATGTTCTTAATTGTGACATATTGTAATATTTCTGAATAAAAAAAATAATATTTGAATATACTTTGTATTTATATATTTCTTACAGTTATAATTGTTTTATTATATATTATTCATTTATTTAATTATTTTTTCTAAAACAGATCATTTCTCCGATTTATTTGTGTAATTATTTATTATAGTAATTATTTTCTGAAATTGTGTGTATTATAAAATACAGAAATTTTACATTCGGTTGTAATTATAAGATTTGTGTTGGAGATACAATCACGTAATCTTAAGGAATTCATCCAATTTTATTTTCTTCCGTTTTCATTCATAGAGTTGTCTAGAAACAGTCCACCGCGTTTTCCTTACCGGAAGATCTCTCCGGGAATAATGGATTTGGAAATAAAGGAAAGGAGTAGGAGTTAAATAAAAAAAATCTTAAGGTCTACAAAGGTGCAAATTAAAACCTCCACCGGCTTTAACGAAGGATGTCTCTCGTGCTTTTAGTTTTTTTTATTTCTGTAAAGAAGAAGGATGGTGGGAGGAAATAGAGTGAAGAAGGATAAGCAGGTAAAGAAACAAGGACCTTTGGTAATTTGAATTAATGAATCCCAGAGGAAGGGTGATTTTTTCATCCGCGGGCTGTCTTTGTATGGAACTTGAGGGGGCTGAGTAAGGCGTTTTAATGGTCTCGGCCTCTTGTATCGCCTTGTCAGCGCTCTTCTTTCCCATTCTAAGAGTATTATTTTTTTCATAGAAAATTAAATATTTTTTAGAAAAAAAATTGTTACATTTTACACTTTTAATTCAACCAATTAGAAATAGAAATTATTTTTGCCTAAACCCATATTCTTCATATTCACAAGAAAACAAGGAGCTAACAGAAAAGGAATCGGATGGACTATTGCATTATAGGATGAAATATATTCCGACAGAGAAAATATACTTAAAAGTCCTTTATCATGATCTACCTATTATTCTATCATTAATGGTCAGTTAAAAATCTATAATTAATTAGTAATTTGTCTCAATTTCTGACAAATTTGGTAAAAATCATCGTTCGATGACCGTGGTTTTCAAACATATCACTCAACTAAATTATTTATTTATTTATTTTTTATTGTTTATTGAAAATATTACAATCTGTCTCAAAGGACATTTATAATAGTGTTCAGAGATCACATTCACACTCTGTGTACAGTAATAATAATAATATATATATACAATAAATAAGTATAAAATAATCTAGAAATAAATATATTCTTCATAAATACACAAACATATTCTTCATATTCATAAGAAAACAAGGAGCTAACAGAAAAGGAATCGGATAGACTGTTGCATTATAGGATGAAATATATTCCGACAGAGAAAATATACTTAAAAGTCCTTCATCATGATCTACCTATTATTCTATCATTAATGGTCAGTTAAAAATCTATAATTAATTATATACACTATTTACAATCAGGCGAGAGAACTCCGTCCGACCCAGACTTTTCCCTCCAACTATAGAGGGAAAGCATGACTCCAGGAGATCTCTACACTTCTCTCTAAAACCGCGTCACTGGGGCTGAACCCAGTTGAGATTGAGTGAGAGTCCAAATTATTAAATTTAGATACACGTTCGATCAACAATTTGAGGTTCTTTAATTTCTTAAAGAGTTACGCTTTTCGCTTCAATGGGTTTAGGAGTTATAGGTAAAAACAACAAAAAAATATCAAAATTTGTTATTTATTTGTTATAAAACGTTTTTACTTTATGGCCAGCGTTAACAATTTTGTTTTTCATATGTTCGATCCCAAATATACTAGTTAAAAAAAAATAATCTCGATCTAATTTTATTATTGGGTTGGCAAATAGGTCATTTCCGTTTTTCTGTTTATTTTTATGTCACTATGATATACTACTCATCTGATGAATTAATCCCTAAGGTGAATTGCTAATCCTGTTTGTAATATGTCAACAACTATATCGGTTAACACTTGTTGAAACTAACTTATTATTGTGTTTGCTATTGCACTGTGAATATGGAAGAAAATATCATTCATTATCGGCATATTTTTTTGGATTATTTTAAAAAAGGTAAGCGTGATACAGAAGCTCATAGAAAAATTTGCAGTGTTTATGGAGATGATGCCTTAACCGAACGCACCTATCAAAATTGGTTTGCCAAATGTTATTCAGGAAATGTTGGCATCAATGATACTCAACTGTCTGGCAGCCCACATTGAAACGAGCAATGTTAAAGCCATTGTTGATCGAAATCCCACCCAATCAGTGCGGGAGATTGCTATGGCTTTGAATGTGTCGCTCACAAGCGTAGAAAACCAAGAAATTTAGCAGGAATTCAGGGCCCCATAAACTACACAAAATGGAATCAACAGGACCTTCGAAAACAAACTACAAATGGTCAGTACATATTAGATTAAAATAAATTTTGTGTTTATAATACATAGAGTTTTATTTCACACTGGAAATCCGAAAGGACTTATTTCTCAAGCCAATACTTCAAGAAACACCTTTAACAACCCTCTGTACATCACAAAAAAACTTTTTTTTTATTCGATTACGTTTTGGGAAATTTCGCCCATTTTCATATGAAGAATGATATAAATGATTGTGTAATCCCATAAAATTGTGTTTTTATTTTTATTTTAAAAACATAAAATATGTTTTTATTTAAAAAATATCAAATACCAAAAATTAAAAAAACTTTCAAAGATCATCTAAAAACAGAAATAATAATAAACAAAGTTTTTAAATGCTAAGAAAGCATTACCGTTTTTTTTTTTAATGATCAATGCCCACTATGAGCTGAGAGCTTACTTGTGAATATTATGATTTTCCGTTTCGATCCTTAAGTTATTGGCCTAATATTCCCTAAATCAGCTGCCATTTTTGAAAGAAATGGCTCTGGAAGGGCAGGCAAGGTTCATTTTACTTAGAATAACATACTCTTTCATAATTTACATTCAAACCTTCGCCTGCGAGGAAGACCCTTTTTAGCACTTGGCTCCAGGGCTATGGGGGAGATATGGAGGGTTGCTAAATAGGGACCCAAGAAAAAAAATATAGTATTTAGGTCAGCTAGAAATATAAACAATAACTTATATCGCCGGTTTATTGCAAAAAATCATAAAGTGATATTTCATTACATTAAATCACTCAGAGCACTGATAATTTTTATATTTGTGATATCAGAAAAGCGTACGCTTGTTGTGACTATATTTGTGCTACATTTGTGTATATAAGTGCACCTGTCATATGTTTAATCGATAAATGAAGTCGATATTCACAAATACGTTCTTAAAAGTTCTCCGTCAAAAATGTTCTTGGTAACTTTTTGCAATAAACTGACAATATATTGTAACAATTGTCCTATCATTGTTTCCATTACTGAATCATACTTATATATTTTTAATTTTGTTTCAGGTACGAAGCGAGCTTAGCTTTCTTTATCATCACTTACATTTATATATTATTAGGTACGTATACACAGCTGCAAAAGAAAATAATTCTATTATATATATTTATATTACAAACAATCATCATTATTGATAATCTATAATCATTGATTGAATATTTTTTAATAATTATTGTCGTTTAAAATTTTATCAATACCGAAAATATAGCAGGTAGATTTTTATAGATATTCATTTTAAAACAGCGGAACAATAGGAAAATACGATTAATGAGACGTATAAAGCCGTGAGAGATAATTGCTAAAAAAAAAAACGGATCTCTTTTTTTTCTCGAATACAAAATGAAAACACGCTCTGGAAAAAATAACATTATAATTCTGATAATGGATTCACTCTAATGATCTAATAATTTGTATGTTACTTTGAAAGCCAATTAGGTATTTATTATTATTGTTTGAAATGTTTTATTTATTTATTCAAATAAAAACTGTAAGAATCATCACGCGTTCACCCTGGTACGTGAGTAACAAAATATAACTTATAGACTTATGGTTCAAGATCACATTCGGACATCATATAAAAATTTTTTGTCTAACTTCACGGACATACCAAGATACTTATACAAAACATGGTTCCAACACACATGACAGAAAATTCCTGACAAAGGCTGAAAAGGAGCTGGTCAAGAGATCTCCTGGATTAACTTTTTCTTTTTTGTTTTTTTATTTCAAGTAAGGAGATGCCGATGGCTATCGACCTCCCTCTTGCCAGACATGCTAATTCTATCAATTGATATTACATCAGCTTATTGTTACAGGCTGTGACAGATGGGGATTAAAAAAATATTTTTTTTTTAAAATAATTTATTTGTTTATTGATAAATATTACAATCTGTCTCAATAAAGGACATTTATAATAGAGTTCTGAGAGCACATTTACACCATATTTACAAATTAAAAAAAAATAATAAAAAAAATAAGCTAACTTCAAATAATACAAAGCTACAAAAGAACAAAATAAAATATCATAGTGAAGGAAGAAAATATAAATAATAGTAATAATAGAATGAAAATAAATAAATAAAATAGAATTAAAATTATCGTAAAAAAAAAAAAAGTAATGAAAATAAACATCTTAGATGAAGGCATACCTAAAAAAAAAATAAATAAATTAAAAAAAAAAAAAGGAAGTTCTACAACGAGGGTCATTTACACTGTAGTCTATGTAGTCTTTTGCGTTTCATTATATTTTATTGTATATGTTGGTCGTTTTTTTAAGTCTCGAAACCGTTTCTGGGTCGTGTCACAATATTCGTTCTGGGTCAGTATGAGTCATGAGCCATACACTCGGTAACTGCGAGTTGTATTATTAGATTACACCCAAAGTAGGAACATGTTGGATGTTCTTTTTGCTTTATTAAATAAATTCACCATGGGAGAGTCGACTATAGCCAATCCTGAGAAGGGTAAGAATCGCCTTTTCTCTCCTTCTTAACTTTATATATATATATATATATATATATATATATATATATATATATATATATATATATATATATATATATATATATATATATATATATATATATATATATATATATATATATATATATATATATTGTAATATTTGCAACAACTCTATCGCACGCGAAGATAAGAACAATATACACTGCGTTAAGTGTAAAATAATTTTTCATGGTAGGTGCGTCAACCTTAATGATAAAGACACCGAAGCATTAAAAATTATTAAAAAAGCATGGGTTTGCTCTAACTGCGAACAGGTGAAAAAACAAAATACCGAGCCGTCCCCCTCAGAAATACTTGCGGCAGTAAATCGTTTAGACGCTACCGTGAACGAAGATATAAAAAACATGAAAACAGCACTAGATAAATACGGAGAGCTCAGTTTTGAACTAAACGAAAGACTGACGAAGATTGAAAAACATCTGGAAGGTCAAGCTAAAAAGTTTGAGGAGATACTATTAGAAAACAAAGCACTCAAATCCCGAGTGGGCGAATTAGAGGTTCGCTTGAATAACGCAGAGCAAGGACTATTGAGTAGATCACTGGAGATCCGCGGTATACCGGAGCGACCGGGCGAAACGCCCGCTGCTTTGGTGACCAGTATAGGAGCAAGCTTGGGGATCAGGCTTAGTGTGGAGGACCTGGACAACGTACATCGCCGCAGAAGCCGAAAAGATGACTCGCGACCACCGCCTGTTATCGCACGCTTTGTCAGGCAATCAATTAGAGATGATCTAATTACGAAAAGGAAAGTGAAGAGGGATTTCTCCACGCGGGATATCGGTTGGCAGGAAAATGACTGCCACCGAATTTATCTGGGTGAAGAGATGACTCGCACAAACAGACACCTCTATTGGCTAGCCCGGCAGAAGAGAGCGGCGGGAAAAATCAAATATACGTGGTTTGCTTCCGGAAAGGTGCGGTGTCGAAAAGAGGACGGACATAGAGTCATCCTGATAGAACAGGCCTCGGATCTAGATGTATTTGACTGACTACCTAGAAGCCGTCAACCCCTTAGCCTCATTAAAATAGTCTTACTTCTTCTCTTAGTGCTATCTCTACACCGTCACTCATCAATCTATTTATTTTCAAGTACATTCTCTTTATTTATTTTTAATGTTAATATTACTTTTTCTTCACTTAGTTTCATGTACGATAATCGCTTTTCTGTACTTTCTACTCGTTTTGTCTTCTCGCTACCAAACACTGACTGTTTCTCTCCAAATCCACTGTATGTCTAGTTCCCTAATCACATGTCAAGTTAACTCTCAATCACTTTCTGCCCATTATGACGAATTCCTGCAATACTTTACCCAAAACTTTTATCATATCATAGCAATATCCGAAACCTGGCTCAAACCTTATATTCCATCATCTTCAGTCTCCTTGCCTGATTACATCCTGCTCCGTCATGACCGGGTAAACCGGACTGGCGGTGGAGTAGCCATGTTTGTCCACAATAGCCTAAAGACCCGAATCCTCGATTGCTCCCCATCTTCCGATCATCCTCATGTAGAATACCTCTTAGTAGAAATTCTCAGTAATATTTCTCCTATCCTTTACGCCGTGGTATATCGCCCTCCTCTCGTGCCATTTGACCCGTCCTTCGAATCAACTCTATTCAACTTCGTTCCCCTCTATCCCAGAATAATTATCTCCGGGGACCTCAATACCAATTTCCTCTCAAACTCCAATGACAAATCCTATTTAGAAAATCTGTTTTTCTCACTTCACCTATTCATCGTTCCTTTTTCCTCCACCCACCACACCACCAGATCTGACACTTGGCTAGACTACTACATCATCGACTCAGCACAAAACCTCCTCTCCGCCTCTCAATTGCCAGTATCCTTTCTTTCATCTCATGATCTGATACAAATAACGTATAATATCCGCACTCCTCCAATCCATCCTCGAACTATCACTTTCCGCCAACTGGATACCCTTACTCGAGAAAAAATATTACCTGATCTAGTAACATTGGATTTGAATGGAATATATCATTGCTCCTCTGTCGACACCATGGTTGATATTCTCACCACCAATCTTCTCAATATACTCAATACCCACGCTCCTCTGAAAACCTCCACTTTTCGTCATCGTCCTGCTCCTTGGATGTGTCAGGAAATTAAGGATCTGCAGAAGAGACGCGACGCTGCACGCAGACGCTTCAGACGGACTAGGCTTGCAGATGATTATCAAATATTCAGAGTGCTTCGTAACACGACACAGACAAGGATCCGACAAGCGAAAGCGAACTACTTTCACGAAGCCCTTTCCTCAGCTCCTGATATCAAATCAAAATGGCTTCTACTTCGTAAGCTTTCGCTCTGTGAACCTTCTAGATCCCCTTCCTCAGTTTTCCCAATATCACCTGATGACCTAAACTCCCACTTTATATCGGTTTCCACCTCTTCTTTACCATCCCCTTCCGGCTTTTCTCCAGAGGTACCTTTTAACGACAATAATTTTTATTTTTCCGACATTTCTCCCACAGACTTTATTACCGTTATACTGAAATCCCGTTCCAATTCCGTAGGCCCAGATGGCATTCCTATCAAACTAATAAAATTATGTCTCCCTGAAATCCTCCCAGCACTCCTTTTCATCTACAATTTCTCCCTGCAGAATTCAATATTCCCGACCTCTTGGAAAAAAGCCATTGTCCTTCCTTTAAACAAAAAGCCTAATCCATCCTCTCCCGAAGATTTCCGCCCAATATCAATCCTTTCCAATCTTTCTAAACCCCTAGAAAAGTTAGTGCAATCCCAAGTTTCCAACTACCTTGAACAATCCAACCAACTCGATCCTCTCCAATCTGGCTTCCGTCCTGGCTACTCTACACAATCTGCTCTGATTAAAATTACTAGTGATATCCAGACTGCAATAGATGACAACAAACTACCCATACTTATACTGCTTGATTTCTCCAAAGCTTTCGATTCCATTATCCATTCCATCCTTTTCAACAAACTAAAATCATTATCCTTCTCCAATAGTTCCATCTCTTGGTTCCAGTCTTTCCTCTCACAACGAACCCAAGCAGTTTCCATACCTAATCAACCTCTATCTGCCTACCTTCCTTTATCCTCAGGAGTTGCACAGGGTTCAAGCATGTCTCCTCTTCTTTTCAGTTCTTATATTAATGACCTAAATGATTCAATTATCCATTGTTCCCTCCACCTTTATGCCGACGATTCTCAAATCTATTTATCCTTTTCTCCCGCTGAGTTATTGGTGGCATTTGCCAAAATTCAAGAAGATTTAGATCGAATTAGTGCCTGGGCCAACTTAAATGGATTAAGGCTAAATGCTGCCAAAACTCAGGCCATTCTCATTGGTTCCAAGCCCCTTCTTAGATCCCACACCAACTTTCCCTCACTCTATCTACACAACCACCCCATCACCTTCTATCCCTTTGTTAAAAATTTAGGCTTTCTCATAGATCAAACCCTTTCCTGGAATCACCATATCTCTCATATATCCCGCCGTGCAATTTCTACCCTCAAACTATTCCATCACTTCCGCCATCTTCTACCCCAAAATACCCGTAGACTCATAGTTTCCTCTCTCATCTTTCCCCACTTTGACTACAGCTGTGTGGTGTACGATGGCCTCTCGGTGGAACTGCGTGATAGACTCAAAAGACTTATGAATTGCTTTGTAAGATTTGTAATTGGAACCCCGAGACGCTCCCGTGTCTCCCACCACTACACTGAGTTAGGGTGGCTCTTCCCCTCCTTAAGAAGACAATATTTCCTTGGCACTTTCCTTTATCAAATCATTACCGATCATCGTCCTTCTTATGCCTACAACCTCCTCCAATTTAAGTCCTCAATCCATTCACTCACCACAAGATCCCGACCCTCTGACCTATACATCCCTTCTCATAGATCTGCCTCATTCCAAAATTCCTTTATAGCCCGCTCTGTCAACTTTTGGAATTCCCTCCCGATCAAAATTCGACATGCCCCTTCCCTGTATACATTCAAAAACCTCCTATTCCAATTCCTGTTCCAAAAACAGTCTGATACCAGCTAACTATTGATATTATATATGTATTGTGTAGCAATCATATAATCATAACACTTGGTAAGAGATAGTACATGCATTTCCTACTATCGACGTAGGAATTTCAATACATACATTTTTTTTTATATATTTTTTTTTATTCAATTATAAGTAACTGTTTATTTTTATATATATATTCAAGTAAAGTTTTTTTTTTTTTTTTTTATGAAATGAACTCATTGTATCTCTTTTTCGTTCTTCATTTCTCGAAGTGTATGTTTATGTTGTTCAACCCTTAAATATAATTTTGTTCATAGTTCAAGTGATTCGTTCATAGTTTTAATTGTTTTGTTCATAATTTTAAATGCTCTGTACATAGTTTTATCTGTTTGTATATAGCTTGTGCACCTAAGGTTTTCTTTACTTTTTATTTTATTTTATCAATTTTATTTATTGTTTCAACGTTCAGGCCAGTAATATTCTATTATTTTGTACATTATTGTTATTCTGAAGGGACTTAGTCCCAGAATAAAGTTTTTTTTTCTATCTATCTATCTATATATATTTTATGCTATAATTTATTCTCCTTGATATCATATTTGCTGAATACCAAGGTTGATGGCAAATTTATAGTGAGCAAGGAATATGTATCACTAATAAATAAATAGATTTTTCTTAGGACCTATTTATTGTATCGATTGTATTTACGTATTGTTCAATCATATTAATATATTATCAGCCATTGTTTAAATCAATAAATAAAAAAATGGATTCAAGTATGTTCTCATTCCTATTTGTATTTATTTTATTTGAAATAATAAGTAAAGATAAAGTCGGTAATCAATAAATTTCGTTTAAGTTGATTACTCAATCTAGTATTAAAAAAAAATAATAAGAAAAGTTAACTTCATTATTTTAAATATACATCATATTTGACCAGTTATTAATATTTCTATATAATTTTTATATAAATGTGCCCTTTTTAAAAAAATCTTATTGTCTGTATTTATCGAATTATTTAATTTGAATTTAATTTATTAAAATTTTAAAGTAGGTATTATTTTTAGTTTCTTTTTTCAATCTGAGCTACCGACCACGAAACTTAACAGGCATTGCGTTATATTTTGAGATTGTTACCCATATGAGTATGAAGTTCGCTTGGCCACCTATGTGCCCTTCCATTTATTTTTTTTTTAAATAAAAAAAGATTAATAAATACAAATAAATTTGCGTAAAATAATAATTATCATAGTTACATTTTTTTTTCTTTGTAAAGAAGATAAAAAAAATCCGCCTACTTATTATTATAATATAATAAAACACAGACAATAAGAAACGTTTAAAATATTTTTTTCAATTAAATGAATCGAAATAAATTTGAAATGGTTTTGCCCCCTTTAAAGACAGAAGTGAATAGTTTATCGTGGCAGTTAACGTCCAGTTTAACTCCTCAGTCTTAATATCTTTTTTTTTTTTTTTTATAGCGTAGGAATGAAACGTTTAGCTGGAAAGTTCCGTTTTTATATCAGTAAATAATCATTGTGTAATGAATGTTTTGTAACAAAAGCAATTTAACTTTTACTAATCCGACCTCGCAAACTCTTTTCGTGTCAAATGAACTTCTGAACCGGACTTGGAATTGTATAATTCCCGGTTTAATTTAATAGAAGAACTTAGTGTCATTTATCTCATTTGCGTGTTTATTATTATTTTTTGTTTGTCTACCCATACTATTACACGGAAGGATAGCCCGCTTAGCGTAGTCGTTAACTAAGAGAACTACTGGTCCGTTTAGTTATGTATAATCTTAAATTTTTAATTAAGACCTGTGTATTATAATATTTTCAACCCTAATCAATGGTCGTGTTGGGAAGAGATAAAGCAAAAATTTAATGGAAGATTCATAATCACACCAGATTTGTAGTCCAAATTAGCTCAATTGTTCTTAAAAAAATGATCAAAACCTTTGATTAACGATAACAGATGGCTGGATCACACAACATAGGTATCCCAATGATATGGTTGTCGTGATATTGGACAAGTTTCTTATCGATCTTTGATATCGATATTAGTATATTATCGAATCCCAAAAATCGGTATCGCCAATATCGAATGATATCAATATCAAAATGAAATTGTTGATATAGTTAACACATATGTAAAACATTAGTGAATTTTCTGTTTGTGAAATCAGAATAATATGCGTTTGTTCTAATTATATTTAATTTTCATGGATTGTTTATATGTAAAGATTTGGGTCATTTTAGTGTAATTATGTTGTTTTTCATCGATAAATTAGAACCAAATTCACAAAAACTTTCTCAAACGTTCAGCTCCTACAAAAATGTACATAGTGACTTTTTGCCGTAAGCCTACGACATGAGCTTTTTATTTTTTTTTGGTAGTATTATAACCTCATTTTGTAAAATGGAGTACAGGAGGGTTAGTATTTCAATGGTTTAAAAATATTAGTATTTGTTAATACGCTCATTTTGTGTTTTTAAAATGTTAAATTGATTTACGGTTATATATGATGGGAATGAAAAAAAAAAATATATGTATATCTAAACTCGACATTGGCTTCGTTCTTTCGATATTACGATTTCATTGTAATCTTTGTTTCGAATACAGATATCGTTACTATCGCAACATCCCTAGTTACGTATCTGCAAGATATATTGAGTGAAAAACAACTATGAAACAATCACGTATTTTAACTACTACAACCAACTATAACACAATATATACATATAAGCAAATAAACCTAAATCTATTTTTATAATAATGTTCGTTATCCCTTAAAAATGGATTCAGAGCTGAAACATTGAGTGTAAAGAAAAATAAAGTAACCATAATGATCAAATGTCTGTTTTATTCAAAATAAATAATTATTTTATATTATTGCTAGAATCTAGTGTTGCCTAAAACCGGTCTTGGTCTTGCACTTTACAAGGCCAAGACCAAGGCCGCCTAACAGTTGCAAGACCAAAGGCAGAACTGGTAAAAAAAATCGATTTTTTAAATAAAAATTAAGGCAAAATAGTTACTAATACTTGACAATCTTAGTTACTATAAGCTAATAATTGGCATAACCAATATACTTTTGCATTTAACTCCTCCAATCTTCATTCGGGCTTTGTAAGGTTTCTCCTATCTAAAAAAATACAGTAATATATCTGTAGAAATAAGCTAATAAGTAACTGCAAGACTGTTGCGAGATTCTTGCGCAAGACCCAGACGATGACCAAGTCTGAGTTTGCAAGATCAAGATTCATCTCGGTCTCGCATTTGGGCAACACTACTAGAATCCCATTTGGATGTCGTTAAAAAGATGCCACCGAAATAACATGATATTGGTCATAACATTAATATCTCCAAGAGAAAATGAGAAAAAAGAAACATGAAGGACAAGCAAAAAAAAAAAAAGCACAACCGGATAAGAAATTATTCTATAATCAGATCATCATGTAAAAACAAAGGACATTCAATTTATCCTTTTTAACCATCAAGCGGGGAAATAACTGACACCTTTTTCTTTACCAAATTAAAACGTCATAATCATCTTCATTGTCGATTAACCTTTTTTTTTCTTATTATCATCTATTGTGAACTTTATTTAGGGATTTACTTCACGTTTGACAATTTAGTATAAGCATAAGAAAAAAGATTAAATTATTTATGAGATGTACCATTGCTATGAATCACGATTGATTCGACAAATATGCAGGTATGATTCGCATTTGCAGTGACAAAGCTCAGAGACAATCGGTACAAGTCTCGACAAAATTTTGAAAGTTTTATCCCAAACCATTATACGTGACTTATATATATATATATATATATATATATATTTTTTTTTTTTTGTTTTATTATTATTTTTATTGAAATTTACAACTGTAAACATATATACAACCAGTAAATCTCCTATAGGAATGTATAAGATGAAGGTACTTGTGGAGAAGCTATCCATTTGTAACACTTCAAAGATAAATTAATTAGTTAACAAAAATAAAAAGAAGATGACCAAGGGACCTCCTCCCTTGGTCATCTTCTTTTCAGACGCCTCGGAGGGTTATCAGAAACTGTATTGGATGTAAGGTTACGAACTAGAGGATTGGGGTGACCAAAGAGTTTGGAATTAAAAGAGGTATATCAGGTTCGGGCTAAATATTCCACAAGAGAAATGTTAAGGTCTTTATGGATAATTTTATTTATTAAGGGGGCAGGGTGGCCGAATGGGCTAAAGCGTGTGCACAGCACCACGAGTTGCCTGGCAACCGGATTACAGATTTGAAAAGTTTAAGATCAGAGATTTCAAAAGTACGAGTTCGCGTCCCGGTGCTGGAGGGGATTTTAAATTCCCCGCCCTCACCCCTCGGCCCGGGAAAATCCCGTATAGCCTAAAAAGGCGAGGTAGGGAAGAACAAACAAAAAAAAAAAAATGTATTTGTTACATAATAAGGAGCATTTAGGATTTTGGCTTGAAAGGATTAGGTACGGACCTTATATGTAAAATGCACTAAATAAAAGTGGAAACTTTTTTAAAATACTACAAACACTTTATGGTATGTAAGAACAAAGTGTTTGCTTTAAGATTTAAGTTATTTTAAGAGTTTGCTATGTAATACAACTAACTACCTTGGCCTAATGGACTGGATACATTCGGGGATCTCGTGGGCCGTAGTTTGGAGATCCTTGTCTCACAGTGAGCACACTTCATGGCCCGTCGATTCACGTCTGATCCGTCTTTTTGACACTGAAATTCAATGAGCTGGACTTTTTAAAATTTGTTTTCTTCAATATTTGACAACCATTTCAACGCTCACTAAATTATTAACCGATAATGTAACTTTGAGTAAGTATGTTGAAATAATAATTGTTACTGTTTCTATCTATTATATAACACCAGGAACGATTTCATAACAAATAAAGATGGAATCGTGGAAGATTATAAAATTCAATCTCGACATGATGTTGAAAAAAATCTGGACGAAGGACCTTATCTAATTGTAAAATATTTAAGGTTCTGTTTAATCTGATACCAAATACGGCAATCAAAACAGATACGCTAATTATCAGGGTCTCTCTAGTTATTGATAAAAGTTCATATAAAAGAAATAAAGAAGATAATTTTAGATACGGATGAAAACTTGGCTGAAAATAGTTTAACGGAGTAATAATTAAATAATAACTATCCGGATTTAGTTGGATTATAAAAAAGTTATGATGCTACAGAATGCACCCACAGCTTATTAAAGATATAAAGTCAGTAGTTTAATGGAATTTATACTGCAGTATTTAATAAAGTTTACGGCAGTATTGGTTCCAATGTCAATAAAACGGTTTAGGTTTACTATTTTTCATTTGGTTTTATTTTAATACCCACACTATCCAATTAATAATTATCTTTAACATTTTTAAACTAATTAATATGAAACGAAATAAATTATTTTTTCAAACACTTTTTTGGATGATTTCTATTTGGTGGAAATCGGAAATTTCTTAACGAAACGGAACATGAAAAAATCATTTTTAACTTAACTTCTAAATGTTTGGTATTCTTCAGTATTTATCAAATATATGGAATTTGACTTCATTTAAATTTAATCTCCAATTTTTTTTTTGTTAGTATTATTTGTAAACAACGTAAAACCCATATAGGCAAAGTCATAGTCCAATAATAATATATGTTCTAGAAGAAATGAAAAAAAAAATCCTTCTAAATAATTTTAAACCAAACCATTTTGATCTTTTTAAAATTTTTTTTTTTCGGTAAATGAGTAATTTCTTTCCTATCTTATGTTAGTAAGATTCATTCATTTCATTTATAAATGAGCCTTTTGTGGGGTTATTATCGAAGATGAAAAAATATATATATATATATATATATATATATATATATATATATATATATATATATATGTGTATATATATGTATATTTATTCTATAAATATTTTATATTTACAAATATATTTCTCCCACATTTCCCCTAAATGTATACATATAAATACGACGGTTGATGAGGAAAACAAATAATATAAGAACCACATTGTAGGGTGAAATGTTGGCTGGTTGGGGGACAGATTTCAATGAATATCGAGGACGAGGGGAACATTGTTCCTGGACTTGTGCCTTATTTGACGGGGCTGTAGGACTTGTTCAAACAACTTACTTTTTTTTTTTCCTTGTCTCCGTTCCGTTCTGTTTGCTTTTCAGTAATTTTACTCGCACGCCCAACTTTGTCTGCTTCTTCTACCTTATCCCGGGTCAGAAAAAGAAAAAAAAAACAGCTAATGACAACAATAAACCGGTGAGATGTAAACTTTTTATAATGAAGTATAATTGCCTCCATTTGTATATTCAGGATTTAATTTTAAGGGGGATATTTTTTTAATAACGGCGATAACACAAATAATAATGCATTTCAAAATATTTGTTCATTTTGATTGGTACCTGCTTACATTTAGTAGCTGAAGTAATGAATATTTTGTATTTAATTATATATTTTATTTAAAATTTCATATTTAATTTAATTTTATATTTTAATTAATATTTTTATTTTATTTAATATTCCCTTTAGAGTTTCATTTCTTTTGTTTTTAATACAGCTTTTTATTTATTTTTTTTCATTTGTTATAATTTATTTTATTTTATTTTTTTATGTAATTGTGTGTATGGTAGGAAAGAGCTTCATTTAGCTTTAATTATTAATGCTCTCAAGTGTAGAAAAATAAATTATTTCTTCATAAAATATATTTTAAAAAAAAGTAGCTGAAGTACATAAAAATATAACATATTGTGAATGTCCCTCCTCCTATCCCGAATCTGCAAGTGATTGTTAAGCAAAATGTAAAAAAAAAAATAATTAAAAAAGTAGATAGAGAGTAAAAATTAGATAAATCCACTTGTTTTCGTCGAAATTCGTATGCACAAGGAGTAATATTTTTGTAAATCGTCAATTATTAAAATGTAATATTAATTAAATTATTATTTTAAAAAAGAAAAGAAAACATCTATCTCATATGTTATAACTATCCTTTAATAAATATTTTTTAATTGAAAATTAATTTATTCTTGATTATAAAAATATATACAATTTGTGATAAAAAAAAGAAAGATATCTCAAAAGACTATAGAAAGCCACTATAAAACAAACAATTATGAAATTCAATTAATTTAAAATCTAATCCGTTATTATGTTACGAATTAATAACAACTATATTTTATTAGTACTAATCAATTAAAATATCGTCATTCTCAAATTATGAGCCATATATTTAGATTAAAATTCTTTAATTATGAAGGTTTAGTTATAAATACATTTAATATAGATACAAAGAAATTGTAATTAAAAAAAAATATTCTCTATAATTGGTTAATTGAATCTGTTAATCAAAAAATAAACTTTAATTAAATAACTCTATTTTATCGTAGTTTTTACTTATTTAGTTACATTAACTTGTCGCAGCAAAGGGCACTTTTGGTCATAAAAGTGTTCATTCACGCTATATTTACAATAAATAAAAATAAATTAAATGGAACAACATCAAAATAATAATAAACAAAAATAAAATTATACTTGAACAAATCAAAATGAGAACTTAAAAATAGGCATACTTATATTTACCAACATTCATTTAAGGTAACTCTAATCTAAGGTTTTCTCCTCACCTCTGTAGGGAAAAGTAGGAGTCCCAGAGTTCCCAGCGCTTTTCTAAACCGCCGCAACACTGGTATTAATGGCCAGTCGAGGCTGAGAAAAGGCGCTATATTATCAGAACTCCTAATTCTCTTAATTTTGTAATACTTTACGAAATTATTAATTATATGGTATTATAATTAGTAGTAATAATCCATAATAATTATAATTAATTATATCGTTATAGAGATTGGAGGGTGGGGAGCAATAGGAATTGCGCAACGGGATTTGGATGATATTTAAGCTTCTGGTTAAATTTGAAAAAAAAAAATCTGAGATAAAGTCAAGGACAAAAGGAATTTTAACGTCATGGTGTAGGCTTCTGTTGGCTCTATTTTTAAATTAAAAGGTAACATAGTTGAAAAAAAAATAGTATTTTAAACTGTTTCAAGTCATAAGATGTGTGAATTATAGTACAAATTTAAGACATGATGGAATGGAATCGTCTGTAAAGGGCGAGATCAAAATTTACAAAAAAAAAAAAAAGTGTACGGAAAACCGTGCTAATTGGGAAAATAAACGCAATTAAGCTGAAATAACAGAGTTAATGAAGAAATAATTAACATAATACAGGTCACCTTTGAAATAATTCACCGAAAGGCCCATTGTTCACCGTTGCTGCTTTAATTCTGTTAACACAGTCTGAGCGGATTGTTGAAGGTCTTTGTGTCCTCTTTGCTAAGTCTTATGAATCTCTTCTTCCAACCCTCTCCCTATATATGAGAATGCAAGCTGGACATTGGATTATAATGTGACTACAGTTTCACTTAATAAAGAACAATGGTGTATTGGAATTCATCGCTCCATTAATGTCATCTACACAATCGTAGAAAATTATTAGTTTCATATATATATATATATATATATATATATATATATGAATTTAAGGCTTTGAGAGAGTGAGGTGAACTCTCAACTCTCCGATGCCGCGAAATATGATAAAATCTTCATTTAAAAATGGAATAGACCATATGAATGAATCCTAAAATCATAGTATAAACTAAATATAAACTGAAATTTCAATAATATAAATATTTTACATGTAAAATATTTGCATACCTACTACTAGGTCTTAAATTAGCCATCTAGTAGACTTTTCCTATTTTCATCAAATTTCATCATTCATTTCATTACATCAAAACCATTTTTAATCCCACAGTCTTTTCACTTTACGTTTATAACATTTTTACATTTCGGCTCCAAGAGCTATTTTCATTTCTTTCTTTCTCTTTTAAAAATCAAGTCGTTAGTCATATAAAACCGTCATTTCTAAAACATGTTGTTTAAAATATATATGTATATATAATATTGCTCAATGGTAGAAAATGTTTTATTATTTATAAATTTTATTTTATTTTTTTATTCCAATTCCACAAATATTCTTTTCTTTAGCTAATTTTACCGCAAACTTCTTTCTGTAATATTATTCTGTATATTCTGTAATCCTTTGTAATGTAATAATTAAAAAGAATCTTTTATCAGTATTAAAACAAATGAAATATTATTTTACAAAACTTTTTGAGGCAAAATTTATTTAATTTGAATAAAAAAATCAGATCTGAAAATACGGAATAAAAAATCTTAATTTCTTTCCTTTTTGATCACTTTTTTTTTATCTTTATTGAGTTGTAGTTTAAAAAAAAAATTTTATTTTCTTCATAACTATATATTTTTTTTAATTACCCGAAAGTATAATCATAAGTATAATCAACTTTTTTTGGATGCGTAATTAATCTTTTTTTTAATCTTAGACAATGTTTCAGTCTTAATAAGCCCCGAGGGGGCTGCTTATTAAAAATGATTAAATGTTTAAATAATTCCATGCACAGTTGTTTATAAGGGCGGATTTTAAAGGTGAGAGTACATCCTACGTGACCCGGGTCCCAAAGGGCTATAAGGGCTGAAGAAGCTGGCTGATATGACGGGTTGAATCTGGCACTACGCTACAGCCTCCCTTCTGTAGAGACACGAGAGGGAAAAGAGTTTCCCTCTCCATGGCGGGTCAAATATAATTTTTTCCCTAAAAGCAACACATCTCTTGAAGCGACATGAAGAATATTAAAAGCAGCGTAGTCAACTCTTGATTTACTTGAATTTTTGCAGCTCCACTTTTCTTAGGAAGTGCTTGTATTAAGAAAAAAAAATCGCTAAATTTTGGAGTAAACTTTTTTTTTTAAAAATTATTTCTTAATGATATTTACGACTGTATCAAATAAATACATCTAGTAAATTTGAACATATGGATATAATGACATGAAAACACTTGCTGAGTAACTACCCAATGGTAGCACTCTAATGATATGTCTACATTAGAAGATCATGGGGCCATCTTCTTTTCAGACGCCTCGGAAGGTTATCAGAATTTGAAGAGAAAGCAAGGTTAGAAACGAGAGGGTTGGGAGGATTCTGAAGTTTATTATGGAAGAATAGGTATCTGGATTGGGCCAGATCTGAAACAAAAGAAACATTAAGTTCATTATGGATGGTTTTATTTGTAACAAAGTAGGGAACATTGAGGATTTTGGATTGTAAGGATTGGAAACGAGAGGAATTCGATGGATTAGTGGAGTCCCATAGCTCAACTCCGTACGTCCAAATAGGCCTTATTATAGTCATGTATATGAGTCTTTTGTAATTAATTGGAAGTTTAGAGCGTTTGTCTAGTTTGTCCTGAAGTAATCGGAAACGTCGAGCGTTTGATTTACTTTATTTTTATAAGAACTCGAACATCTTGCAATAAATCACTAAAAATTCCTTACATACCAATATTATATCAATTTCTTAATCAAATCATATCTACTCTCTATATAACACGATATTATAGACCTCTTGGATTTTAGTGAATAAGATATCAAATGAACGAATCTCAATTTCATAATATTATAATCCGTGGTAAAGACCCCTTTTTATAAAATGATTGACATCCGCCTAAAATTTCGTAAATTTCTTGATCTGATGGTAACCTACAATTATTTTATTTATGAAAATTCTTGGGATTGTGGCGTTTTCAATATTGTGGTCGGCAAATTTCGTCTATATAATTTTTTATCTTTTTATTTTTATTTTTTTAGGAAGCCTACGTTTATGATGATGTGAAAATTGTCCCGGAACGTTAGAGATAATAAATGTCATTAAAGGGATTTGAAGGAAATTGAAAGTATTATTGCCTTAACTATGAAATAATTTTTTATTTTTTTTTTTTTAAATATTACTATGTCTCAAAGGACATTTATAATAGTGTTCAAAGATCACATCCACACTCTGTCTATATAACTAGGTACTAAAAACTCGTATATTCCCATTTGATTCCCGCTTGGATCTTAAGATAATTTGATCTCTAAATTGAAGAAAAAAGAAAGTATCTTACAAGAATATTAGGTCATTTGGCCTATAAAACCTTGTTATTTTGACGTTCTGGGAGTGTAGGTTAAACGGCTCAATATTTTTGAAAAACGCCTTTTTTTCTCGAATTTATGCTCTAATTGTTTTAAGATTAAAGTAGAAAGCCAATGTATATTTATAAGTACCTAAATAATTAAACTTCTGAAATTCTTCTGAGTACCAGAGTGCTGAACCGTTGATAGAAGGACCGAGTACAGAGGAAGTTGAATTAGCCACCGGAAAATTAAAATCATATAAAGCAGCGGGAATCGATAATATTCCTACTGAACTAATTAAGGCATGCGGGGAAGCTGGAGTTTCTAAAATACATCGGTTGGTTGAAAAGATCTGGGTGAACGACAAATTACCTGAAGAATGGAAAGAATCTATTCTTATTCCGATTCACAAAAAGGGTCCGAGGACGGATTGTAATAACTATCGAGGAATTTCACTCCTTCCGGTATGTTATAAAATATTCACTTCAATCTTAACCAGTCGAATCACGGAATACTCCGAGGAAATAATCGGAGACTACCAATGCGGATTTAGACGGAATCGTTCGACTATTGATCAAATATTTTCTTTACGGCAAATATTAGAGAAAAAATTGGAGTATAACGGTATTGTTCACCAGCTGTATATAGATTTTAAAAAGGCTTACGATTCTATTGACCGCCAAAAACTGTATAATATTCTAATCGAGCAGGGGATTCCAAAAAAAACTAGTAAATCTAGTCAGGATGTGCTTGACGGAGACACTCAATAAAGTTAGAATCGGTAATAATTTTTCGGAAAAATTTGAGGTTCGTTCTGGTTTAAAACAGGGGGATTCCCTTTCGCCTGTCCTGTTCAATTTGGCATTAGAACATGCCATTAGGTAGGTAATGCGTACCGAGAAAGGGTTGGATCTGGGCGGGACAACATCCGTGCTGGGCTATGCTGATGATCTGGTACTGTTAAGCGAAGATGTTGAAACTATAAAACTAAATACTACAACGTTAATGAAAGCCGGTAAAGAACTAGGACTCGAAATAAACGTGGATAAAACAAAATATATGGTTAGCTGCAAAAATGGCGATACTACTGGTGATATCGATATAGATGATAATATGTTTGAACAGGTAGATAAATTTATAGGTTCTACGATAACTAGAAAAAACGAAATTGAAGAAGAGATTAAGGTTAGGCTAAAGGCGGGAAATGCTTGTTATTTTTCTGTGACAAAACTACTTAGTTCGCGCCTCTTGTCCCGAAACTTAAAAATTAGAATCTATAAAACAATTATCTTGCCTACAGTTCTTTATGGATGCGAAACTTGGCCGCTTACATTAAGGGATGAGCAGCGTCTTAAGGTTTTTGAAGATAAAGTATTGCGTAGAATATTCGGACCGAAGAAGGATGAGTTAACCGGAGAGTTCAGACGGTTACACAACGTCGAATTGCGTGAGCTGTATCCGAGTAATATAATTGAGGTAATTTCATCGCGGCGAATCAAATGGGCTTGTAAAGTTGTTGGGCTTAGTAACGAGAGAATTCCTAAAAGGTTAATATTTGCGGTGCCGAATGGTAAGCGTCCGAGGGGTAGACCGAAGCGAAGGTGGGAAGATTGCATTAAAGCCGATCTGAAGGGACTGGGTTTGGACGGCGAACGGTGGAGGGAGGTGTGTAATAAGCGATTGGTGGTGTCGGCATCGAACCTTCGGGTTCGCTAAGCCTTTTATTATTATTATAAATAATTAAACAAAGTTTGACGATATCCTGATTGAAAACGCTCCAATTCCGAGATTTTTCGTAAATAAAATATTTGTAGGTTACGATGAGATGAAGCTATGAAGTTTCCTGCGGATGTTAATAATTTGATAAAAAGGGGTCTGTACCACGGACCATTATACTTTATTACAACTACAATAAAAATAATTGAAAATAAATGTGAAAAATTATGTTTTGCCAGAGAAATTTTGTGATAGTCCTCAAAAATTCGAGATAAATCGTATTTTTTTTTTCCAAGAACCTCTGAGATGCTAATGGTTGTCACGGGATACTAATAAAATATTAAGGTTTTAAAAGTTACAATTTGTTTACATAAGGTGACTATAGTATAAACGAAAAAATCCAAACTACAAAGCCATGAATGAGTTTACAACATACAGGTGGATGGTTAACTTACCAACATTTCGCCGATTCAGGCGACATCAGAACAGAAAACGAAACTAACTATTCACCTATATGTTTGAGATTCTAGATTTGTAGTTTGGAATGTTCCATTTATACCATCTTTAATAAATTAAAAAAATATCCATTAGCTCTTATTCCCTCAGTAATAATAAGTAATAAGACCTAAAAACAAAGGTTCTAATGCACTAAATAAATAGGTTTTGAGCGAGTAAAATGGACTAATATATGTTCAGAGATTGTGGAATATGTGTTATTGCTTAATTATTAAACTACAGTGACATTCTCCAGCGAAACAATCTAATCGTTTATTATGTAAGTTATAACATTAAATTTTGTGTGTTTAATAGATAATATAATGTTGTATTTACGAATGTATATGCTTTGTAGACTGAATGTCGAATCGGTTAGAGAGAGGAATCTACTGTGAGATTTCTCTTTGGGGAATACAAGCCTATTATTTATATTCACATCTTCCTTCATAATTTATTTTCTTTACTTGAACTCAGGTTTCTCTTTTCTAAAACTAGCTAAAGCTATAGCTTTTAATAGGATCGTGAACTACAAACAGTAATTCTCGCACGTGCTGTACTCCTGCCAGATCGGACTCCCTCTTTCACCCCCTTCCCCTCCTCCCCTGAAGAAGTAGGACACTGCTTAGCATTCAGCCTCCGCTGTGTTCACTGATCGTGATCTCTCCTTTGAGTGTCCCCGTCCAAATGCCGCTTTCAGCCCTGTTTTATTTCTTCTCCTCACATCTGCATGTCCATATTTTCCATATGTCCAACGCTTGCGCAATCCTCCGACCTTCTAGTTCCCTGGAATCGTGGAAGAATACTGTTTTCATGGAACTCTGCAATTCAAGTAAAGAAGTAATCATTGCAGTGTTTGGCATCCTGCAGCAAGCTCTTTGCTAATTAGACTCGTATTGATCAAGCCACTGATTGGGATGCATTGTACGTTTTCCTGCTCGTATGGGGCTTTCAATTTGTTCCCCGAGCAGTAATTACTGACGAAAATCAGCGGTAAATTATTCAATTAACAAAATTATCAATGCCCCATTCGGTGGACTTTTTATGGACAACGGAAGGCTCTGGTTTCCATCCGCCCTGAATTGATCGTTTTAAAATTTTCAAAAAGAAAAAGCCATTATTTTTTGTCTACTGAAGAACATAATTGTCAAACAACAGAGCTAAAGAAGCTTTCAGTAGAAATTTAATATCAATTTATAAACCTAAGGCAGAGCGCTTCTTCAACGTTTATAATATTAATTTTTTGTAAACTTAACCTTTTCTTAGCAATCTTCTTTCCAAATTATATTTTTAAGCGGTGGTTATTTTTTTTATAAGCCGTATTTCAATATAACTCAACTTAACGGCACCCAGTTAAAGTGATTCATAAGAAAAAAGTTTACATCAACAAAATTATTAATATTTTTTTATATTCTCTCCCTATTAAATTCTACGATATTATATTTCCCAAATTTTATAAGCCAAGTAGCACAATTAATGAAAGAAGTCCTTAAACATCCTAATTATACTCTATACATAGCATATATCGCTTAAAAAAATAAAATAAAAAAGAAATCATGGAAGTTGTGCTCTGTAAAGGGTTAGTCTACAGATGTTTTTGTATTTTCTTGACTAAAGTATTTAAATTTGTATTTTAGTAAAGAATCAAAGAAAAAAACATATATCACTCTAAGGTCGATTATAGTTAACATATTTCACTGATGAAGATTTGACTGGAATAAATTATCTCGGTTATTTAGTTCGGTTTAATGACAATTTTTGTGCTCTTTTGCATTTATGTTTTTTCCACCGGCTTGATTTCTTCAATAGAATTTTTTTTTTCTGTTGTGAAGAATTACTTCTATCGATTTCTCAGGCCTAAGAACACTCATTCTAAAATGTTAAGCAAAACATTTTCGCGATTATTCGAGATCATTTTGCAAACGGACGGAAATTATTTGAGAAAAGTAGCAAATCTTCGAAAGGAGGGGGAGGGAGGCTTTCGGCCTGAAGGCCACTCCCCGAAAAAGAAAAACATTTTATTTGCATTGGTCCTTATTTGCTTATGCGATAAATACTGAAACAATCACAATATATTATCATTTTAAATTGCAATGTAAGTACAACTACTATATATTAAAATAATTTATTATATACATAAAAATATATATTAAATAAATTAATTAAAACATTAATTAATTAAATTTATCGATTTCTTTTTTGCCCTTTTAGGTATTTTTCCTGGTTATAGTCCAAAGCAATCACCGTTATTAAAAAATAAACTCCTCCCCTATATTAAACGCTGGATCAACTACAGTTAGCGTTTATGATACCTAGTAAAACCATCATATTTGTTTTTTAAAATTTAATATCATGATATAATTTAATTATAGTTTATGTTTGGATTAGCAATCTCCCACCTCAGACACCTAAGCCTCCAGTGGTGGCCTTATACATTACCTGAGGAGGGCGGTGTCAGGTAGATAGTCCCTGCGGTTTTGCTCCATATCTTAGAGGGAGCCACTATTGTCGTGCTAAGGCACGGTTATAGTCGTCGCTGACCTCCCTCTAAACCTCCCCCCTCCCACTTTCCCGCAAACAAAGGACTTTCATTAGCGGCCAAGATTGATTATGATTGAGCCCCCCAAGAACGGCCAACGAAACCACTTACACCTCCAAGACAATGGTACACGATATCATCCTCACCAGTTGGAATTAAAGTCTTAATGAACGCCTCCGAGTATTCACCCAATCTCTTGTTTTTTCTACCTCAAGTTCTCTCCCTATTCCGACGTCTCCCTCCCGGCTCATCGCTTATCTTTCATTTAATATATCAACTGCATTCTTTCCTCTCATATTTCATTGATAGCGTTACAAGAGGGGAGTCGTCTTGATTAAAGGGAAACTTCATTAAAGTTTCAAAATCTCATCTCCTTTTGTAAACACTTTTATGAACAAGAGGGGTAATAATGAACCAATTATACTTTCTTGTTTCATTACGATACCTCGGTTTCTTTCTTAAAGTTATCTGTAAAGTTGTAGGATAACCTCCTTTTAACACAATAGACCTATTTATTTTATCTTGAGAATAAACATCAACTAGAAATAAATATTTATGAATCACTGATTTTTCATAATAAGTATAATTATATTTATATATTGAAGGCAGTATAAGAGTGGTGTTAAGAGAGCTCCTGGCCAGGGCTGCAGAATTTAGGTAGATGTAAATTACGAGAAATAAAATTTCTACTTTTTTTTTTTAGTTCCATTTTAATTCAATCAGTAAAATAAAGTATTTTTATTTATCTTGGATTGTTTTACCCAAATTTGTGTTAAACAAAGTTAATTTTACTGAAGAGAGAGGAGGGGGGTTTAACCAATACATTTCGCTCTGCTCATATAACCATTTTTACCATTTCTCATTTCAGTGCATATTAAAAAAGAAGTATTTTTTATAATAAAAGTTCTTTTTTTTGGTTAATTGATATTGAAGACTAAAGTTATGTGAAGAATGATTAAATATATCAGTTTCTGTTACTTTCAATAACACCTCAATTTGTAATATACCAAAAAATAACGGTAAAAATAATCTTTTAAAAAAGAAGAATTTGAATAAATTTCATTTTTTTATTTTCGTATTAAGTATAAAAAAAAAGTTGATAACAATTTCATCAAAAAAAAAAAAAAAAAAAAAGAAAAGAACAAAACATAGGTAGTACTAGAATATTGCATTAATCACAATTTCAATAATTAAATACCTTAATGTCATTTACATTCACAATCCTGGAAACTTGGGGATGATATTTTTAAAATCTCTTGAAAAAATTTTTATTTTCACTTACTATGTATTATATATATATATATATATATATATATATATATATAAATATTTTTTTTTGAGTTGCCTCCAGTAGGCTGATGGGCCTCACAAACATGTGCGAGGGGGAGTTCGGGTAGCGTGGCTCTTTGGTGGACGGTATCCCAAATCGGGTCACCCATCCAAGTGCTAACCACGCTTGGCGTTGCTTAACTTTGGTTACCTATATTGCAAGCGCCTTAGCCCGCATGGCTATCCCAGTCCCCTATATATATATTACAATTTCCTCAAAAACGGCTCTAATGATTTTTACTACACTCATCATATCGAGGTAAAATAAAATGGTTTTAAATATCGTATAAGCATGTTGTCTGAAGGAGCTTAATTCAGAAGTTTCAAAATTTCTCTTCCTTAAGGTACTTTATTTTATTTTTTAATGAGAAATAAATAAAGGTCTCTGATCTCTTTCTGTAGCCAATAATGTCTAACTGTATAATTTGAATGAGAAATAATCGTTTTTATAGAAACGAAAAAGAATTTCTCATGAAAATATATGAAAAGCTAAATATTTTTAAGCTTAATATACAAAAAATATTTAGTGCAATATCTTCAATAACTAATTAGGTATTTAGAATAAATAAAATTGTCATAAGCCTTAAGGTTTATTGTATAATTAAAAAGAGATGACCTAACTTTATGATTAATATTTATTTATTAATAATTTTTATGGCGACTATTCTCTAGTTATGATTAATATTTATGTAATAATGATTTTTATGGCGACTGTTCTCTAGTTCTAGACTGATAATCATTGATTCACAACTTTTTTATACTTCTTCTACATTTTTTTTATTGAAAAATATAACAATCTATCACATGGAAATACATAAAACTCTAAATATTTTTAATCCTAACAAAAAATATTTAGTGCACAATATAGAGTTTTCATAATTTGTATTTATCATCCTATGTTTGTGTTTTATATTAATGTAATATTTTAAATGTTTATTAACTATTTTAAAAAAATGTCTACTGAAAATGGTGTGGTAATTGAATAATTATTATCAAATAGATATCAATTTAGTATTTTTATATTTTTCCTCATTATTTATTATACAGATTTGTATTTTATTAAACTAGTTTTATAAAGGAAAAATATTTTTTATAATATCTATCAGATGTACGAATAAAAAGAAAAATCAGTAACAACACTCTTTTTATTCAGTCTAATTTATTTCCATTGGTTTTCGGAGCTTTCTGTACTCTACTAAATATTCATCTAAAAAAAATTTACATAGATATATTTCACAAAATAACATTATAATTTTTAATTGTCACATAGGATTCTGCCGTGTTTCTTCATACCTCTTCAAGCTAATTCCATCTACTTTGGACGTTGGTTTTTAAAAAAATGTTTGCTTATTTAAAATGATTGCAGATTGTTGTCTACTGTATGTAAAGAAGGTCTTTTATCTATTGGTAAAAATTACACAGTCTACCTTTAAAAAGAATCATATATACGTTGTTCACTATAACCCGTTTTGGCAGTATCAAATGAATATAACAGGTAAATTCACTATACTTTATAAAATAAATCGCTTTATTATTTGGTTCATGCTTATTTCATATAAAAGTAAATATATTAATGTATTTTATTTTCATCCTAAATATCCATTCTATTTTATTTTTTATATGAGTACCTCTTCTCCCCTCCCCCTAAGATACTTAGATATGGGATCTACTGGACCACAAACACCCTCTGGATGGCCGAGTATCCGGCGATATGTTCTCCTTCCGGTTTGCGCCACTGCAGTACTACCCTCCCTGCAGTTGTTTCGCAATATCTTATGTCCTCAGGGCATTAAAGAAAATTACCCAAAAGAGAAATGGCCGACTTAAGAGACCGCTCTGCAATATGAGCTCTGCCCTTTTCATATAAAGAAGATTAAAATCGCGATAGCATTGAATAGGCTCTCTGAAAGGCTTCTATTAGGAGTTATGTGCTCAACTTTTATAAGGCCAACATTCATATATTAATTTTTTTTTGTATTTTGCCTGGTAATGGGAATAATAGGTAATAGGAAGTATTCACTAATAGAACAGATTACATTTTATTTGTATTTGGAGAAATGGAGTCTGGCTCGGTTACAAATAATAAATATTAATGTTTTAAACAAAGTATGCATACTTATATATATGTATATCTTATTTTTTTATTTATTTTTTTCGGTTGGCGCTACAGACCATGAAGATCTTTGTCCGCGAGTTTGATCTCCTAGACCACATCCCGATTCCCGATTTGAAATACGGGATAGGGTCATCAATCCTATGCCCCGTCGGTGTGAGTTGCCGACAGTAGGCTGACGGGCCTCACATACCCGGGGGGGGATTTCGGGAAGCGTGGCTTTCCTTGGTGGACACCCATCCAAGTGCTATTCTGGTTTATAGTTTTTTTTAAGTTTCACCTATATATATTTGTCGGCAATGTTGTCAGTCTAACTTATAAACAACATTTTTCTCGTCCTTTAATTTTATCTGTCCACTCTTGGATATATTTTAAGAAGAAACATGATTTAATAGAATGAAAATAAAATAAAAATTAGGTAACAGCTATACTCTCCCAGCAATTTTTTTTTATTTTATGACGTTTCGGGATCACTTTATTATCCCATCTTCAGACAATATCTCATCCTTCTATCATCTTATATTTATAAAAAAGATTCGTCATAATTTTTTTATTTATTTTCATAATTAACAGATGAATTATGAAAATAAATAAAAAAAATTACGACAAATATTTTGTAAAAAATAAGATGATAGAAGGATGAAATAATGTCTGAAGATGGGATAATAAAGTGATCCCGAAACGTCATAAAATAGCGAAAAACTTATTCGGAGAGTAAAGAAGTTGCTTAATTTTTATTTATATACTTCAGATAAAAAGCATCTCCCTTAGGACTTATGAAAAGAATGAAAATAATTAATTTAAATTATTTACTTTTTTGAGGAACCAATACTTAAAAAAGGAATTCTTTGGCATTTTTTTTTTACTCAAATACGCTGCCAGGAAAAAAGCAGATCGGAATATATTTTTACAACCTGGACAGACATAGCGGCTGAAGTCAATATCCGAACCGAGATAAACTATAACAAACGATAGCTCTAATATAATCTGATAACGTATTCCCGCCAGCTTCCAATACCACCTAATATCAACCGCATACATATCCTAGTCTCAACTTACTCCACTATTTCATGTGTATTATTGTATGTAAGCAGGGATAAAGCCTCGGGAATATTATAGCGGGGCCCGAAAATAAAATTGAAACTTCCATGGAAAAATTTACCCTACTTTACCAGCTACTTATCATATTGCTATGTCTGTATACAGTAAAAAGTAGAAATATTTATTCAATTCCATCACCTAGATATTTGGTTTATACTTCATAAAATTTTAAAAAAAATCACGAAACTGATACTTTTTTATACTCTATTGATTAAATATATTGACTACTTTGTTTATATTTAAAAGACGGTTTTCAGTTGAACGAAACGGCAATGTGACGAACTTAAAACTTTCAACTTGTACGAAATAAAAAAAAAATAAATAGCGTCGATTAGATATGTATTTTTATGGTTTAATGTTTATTTTGAAGATGATCTTCTCTTTTAGTTGATAAAATTAAGAACACTGCCTAGTTTGTTTGTTTGTTTGTTTCGATGTCTAGGCCCAAAACATCCAGGTCATAAGCGCCCGATCAACTAAATAACATCATTTAATACTACTTGGATGATTGGCACAAAAAAAAAAAAAAAAAAAAAAATAAAAAAAAAAAATAAATAAATAAAGAAATGGATTGATAGAATAAAATAAATAAATAAGGATAATAATAGACATTTATAGGTAATAAGATGTATAAAAAATGTATAAATAAATAAACTTTAAAAAATAGCAGTAGAATAAATAAATGAATTGAGATTAATAAACAAATGAATTTAAAATGAAATGAAATCAAGTGAAAAAAAAAATAATAGTAAGAGAGAATATAATAAAAATAAATAGATAAAAAGAAAATTAGTAAATAAAAAAAAAATAAAAAAAAGCCTGTCAAATGTGTTTTTTAAGTCTTTCACTATCCAGAAACTTGATGACTTTGGTAACTATTTCTTCTTGATTTCTCAGGGATGCTGATATATTCTGGGGTATTCAAAAATCTTTTAATCTTGCGGTGTAAAAAATGCATTCTTCCAAAATATGTTTTATAGTTAGCGATTGGTTACACTTTTGACATGGGGGGATAGAATCTTTTGTTATGAGGTGGAGGTGAGTCAGTCTAGTATGTGCGATCCTCAGCCGCGTGAGGACGACCTCTTCTCTACGACTGCTGCGTCTGGAGCTGGTCCACGGTTGCACCTCTTTCTTTATCGTTTTTAATTTGCTAGGTGCGCTGTTGTCCCACCGTCTTTGCCATTCTTGGAATATGGTTTCTCTCAGAGGTCGTGCAAGTTCAGATGGTGTCAAAAAAACTTTACCGCGGCCTGGAAGAGTAAGAGCTTCCTTTGCTGCTCTATCAGCCATTTCATTTCCTTTAATTCCTATATGGCCAGGCGACCAGATAAAATGTGCCGTTGTTCCAACTCCATGAAGCATTTTTATAAGACTTAGAATGCAGTGTATCCCTGGATGGTCTGGATACATGTTATTCATAGCTTTCAGAGTACTTAGGGAATCCGATACAACAACCACATTCGCAACTGGATTCTTCATGACGTATCGGAGACTCATTGCTATGGCGTTAATCTCTGTTGTGTAAACACTACAAAGATGGTGTAATTTATATTTGTAGGTAGTATCAGGAGTGACAAAGGCTGAAGCAGTAGATGTATCTGATTTGGATCCGTCGGTGAATATTAGAAGATGTTCAGGTAACGTGATGATTATTTTGTGGAATTTTTCTTTGTAATCTGCAGGTAATGTAGTATCTTTGGTGAATTGGGTGAGTTGGAGATTTAATTTAGGTTGTATATAGGTCCAAGGGGCTGTTTCTTTTTCTATTTCATGTAATGTTAATTGTTTTAGTTTATTTACAATATGAGACATTCTTTCTGCCAATGGTAATGTGGTATGCCTTTTTTCTTTAAATCTTTTTGAGAATTTAGATTGAAAAACATATTTATGGGAGGGGTGTGAAGTTTGTGGGTATAATTTAGTAATATTGTTTATTGCAAGTTTCTGTCTTCTAAAGTGCAGTGGTATAAGGCCAAATTCGACACAAATTCTCAGAGTTGGGCTTGTTCTAAAGGCTCCAGTTGTAAGGCGTATTCCAGTGTGGTGCACGGAGTCGAGCTTGGCTAGAGCATTTTTTCGGGCAGAACCGTAGACAAAACTACCATAATCTATTTTTGCGCCGATCAGAGCTTGGTATACTTTAATCATGGTAGTTCTGTCTGCTCCTCAGTTAGTTCCAATAAGTACTCTCAGAAGCTGAAGTTTTTTAGTACATGTATCTTTGAGTGATTTTATGTGGTGTTCCCAGGATAGACGTTTATCAAATAATAATCCCAAGAATCTGCAAGTGTTGACATATGGTAAGATGGCGTCACCTAAAAGAAGTTCTGGTTAATAGGATACGGAAAACATATTGTCTTATACATCTCTAAAGCTATCATTATTATTTTTTTTTCCTGGTTAGCTTAACGTTTATCAGGCACTCATAATACGAAAAGAACAGTTATGGAAGAATAGACAATTAAATACATTTTATGTTTTTAATTTTCTAATTAAAATAATCATTTTTTTTTTTTTATAAATATGAAAATCATTTCGCTGGGATAAAACTGTATTCGATATGAATATGAAATATTCTTTAAAGTCTTGAATGGTTTTAGTTAAAAATGTAACTGCAAGTTTAATAAGTAATTACTGGAGATAAAAAATAGCTGAAAATAAATAATGACATTTTTAAACTTATCAATAAAATTTGAATTAAACACATAAAAAATTATGTGTGTTTATGCGTGTTCAATTAATTTTTGGTTTATTATTTTCAATAATGAACCATTGTAATCGATCAAAAAATTCAAAAACTTGACAACTCCCTCAAAATTTGAGGTTTTATGTTTGAGGATACGTAGAATTCGAAAATCGAATCAATTTTTTTTTGTCCTTCTGCCGTCAGCGAATTTTCTCCGAGACTACTGGACGGATTTATTTTCAAATTTGGATTTAAAGACAGAGGTCATCCCAGGAAGATCCTCATACATCGACATTACTTTCCGCCTTTTTTTTCAAGATGGCGCCCGAAAAACCTGTGTTGCTATAGACTGTAGAACCTAAAAAAATGTACCGATTTCATTGAAACAAGGTCAAAGTCTTCTTATCGATGCCCTTTAAATTTACCTATTTAACATACTTCAACGAAAAGAAGATGGAAAAATTTAGCGAGGGGTGGTAAAATTAGATTTACGTATAAATAAAAAAATATATATATTCTTTCTTGTTGTTATTGTTATTTTTATTTAAAAGTTTGCGAAATTCCCCACCAAAAAAAAAAAAAAAAAAAAAAAAAAGTTAAAATAGGTCAATATGGAGTAAAGACATGGTCTCTAAACGTTTTTTATATGTCCTACTGCAAAGTCCTTTGTTTTTGTTTTTGGTTTTGAAAGTGTTACTGAAGTGATGCATTTTTTTTTTTTTTTTTACGCAATTAATGATTTTATGCAAAAAATCAGCTTTTATTTATTTTTCTTTGTTACAAGGAAGGTAATGTTATTTCAAGTATTTCAATGTTTAGAAATAATAAACCATTGTGAAATATTTTGCAGCGTTTTTTTATTACTGTAGTGTCGAGATTTCTTTTTTTAAAGGTTCATTTTGTATAAACAATGTGCATTAGCTCGATGAAATTAACTGATAAAACACCCAGTTGCTGGAAAGTGTAGGAAATCTATTACACTAACAGACTTTTTTATTATTTAATATTCTTTTCTTGGTTAGGGTAACGGGCATGACGATAATGGAAACCGCGATGTAACCGATAGAGACCTGAAATGTTGTTTATCCTATCGTTAGGGAAGCAATATAATTTTTTTTTACTTTTATTTACTCAGTTTTTGAGGTGTCGCTCGGTATTTTAGTAAAAATTGCTAACCTTAAAAATGAAATCATTTAGACGATAGTTATCGTTTTAATGCTTGGACGTAAAAACAGATGGATATTGTCTTTCCCTTTAATATTAAATTATGACCTATTATCTACAGTTTTAGCCTGTATTTATAACGTAATGCAGTATTAAATGTTATCTTATCATGGCCTGTTTCCTCTAATAGCCAGTATATATTTCATCTTTATGCTTTATTTATTATATTTACTAATAGGTATTTAAACTTTGAAAATGTATTTACACATTTTTTATTGTTCCATTTATTACATTAGTAACAATTTTTTTTCTATTTATTTTTATTAATAATTTTGTGATAAAGTAATATCTAATTTTATACTAATGATTTATTTTTATTTATTTTTTGAATTAAACTACTGTACAGTTTTTAAATAAATAACTTAAATTTTTAATTTGTTTCTCCTTTTTTTTTATTAATCAAGAACTATATTTATTTTTTTCAGAAATAAACAGAAATTTGATTTTAAATAATGAATATTGGTTTAGTACGGCCATTAAATGCATATTAAAAAAAAAGACAGATGAAAAAAGTAATGGATATTTGAGTGGTTTATTTTTATTTCGTTTTCCATGAAATTGTTGATTTAAAAAAAAATAAGAAATTTAATACTCGCCCAATTAATTGCTCTCTAAATTTAGTGTCAAGGTTTATGATTATTTTTTTAAGCTATATCTTCTGCATCATTTAATTTATTTGTTTATTCCGAGCACTGTTTTTTTATTTTATTTATTAAATATTTTTCATATTATGCATTTTTATATATTCATTTTATTTATTGTAAGAAATCATTTTATTACATTATTACCTTTTTTTTTGTTGTTGTTTTGTTTCCAATTGTATCTGGTTTTTTTAGACTGATTCTATTTTTCTGAAATTTTAATTACATGTAAAAATATTGTTTATAAGATATTTGTTATAGTCAAAGATATTTATAAAAGTGCCTTTCTATTGAAATGTGGAACTATCATGATGAAAAATATAAAACTGTTTGCGTTTATACTCATTACACCTCTCAGTATTTAAAAAAAATTAAACAATAATTACTATAATTAACAACAAAATTATTATAACAACTATAATACAATAATTAAACAATTTCAATTATGTAATTTAAAAAAAAAAATAAAGTAAAGCAAACTCTGTTCAAGAGTTTCTAATGGCCATCAATGGCCTCAACGCTTCTTTACGGGACATACCTAATCATTGTATTATTTAATATTTAATTCACTCAAATTGATAGATGAATATTCATAAATTCTAAAATAAAAAATGCATTTCCTAGTCATATTTATTATGTTCTATTAATTTTTTTTTCATAGCCTTTTATTTATTTTTTTTATGTGTGTTTTGGTCTAAATATCCTTCTACTACATTTTTGCATATCTATTTTGCATTTTAAGGAGGTATATATTTTCGTAATAATTTCTTGTTTATTTATATTCTTTCTAATTTATATTCCATAAAACTTTAATTTTTTCAAACATATACAGTGGCTCACAGTGAAATTGATACACCCCTTAGAAAAAAAAAAAAAAAAAAAAGAATTAAATGGTTACAGTAAACAAATAAAATCAGAAAATCTTCAACAAATTTATTTGTAATCTCAATATAAATATGTACAAACTCAATAAAATTAAAACTGTGATAATTTAAAAAAATAACAAAAAAAAAAAGAAGATAATTGACGGTCAATATGATACACCTCACTTCTTATTAACTTTTTTTTTTTTTTTTTTTTTTTTTTATTTCAATGGAATTTACAACTGTATTACATAGAGAATACAATAAGTAAATGAGAAATTTGTAACATGGTATGTACAACATGAAGAGAAACTACCCATTGGTAGAACTCAAATTAAAGTTCTATATTAGAAGATCCCGAGGCCATCTTCTTTTCAGACGCCTCGGAGGGTTATCAGGGATCGAGGAGGAAGCAAGGTTTGAAACGAGAGGATTCGGATGATTCTGCAGTTTGTTATGGAAGGAAAGATATCTGGATTGGGCCAGATCGGAAACATATGGAACATTAAGGTCTTTATGGATGATTTTATTTGTGACAAAGTAAGGAGCGTTGAGGATTTTACGAAGGATTTTGGATTGTAAGGATTGGATACGAGAGGAATTCGATGGTTTAGTGGAGCCCCAAAGCTCAATTCCGTAAGTCCAAATAGGTCTTATTATTGTCATATATACGAGTCGTTTATAATTGATTGAAAGCTTAGATCGTTTGTCTAGTAAGTGCTGCAGTAGTCGAAAACGTCGGGCGGTTTCTAGTCGTTTCAGTCTGGTATGGGGGTTCCAAGTGAGTCGTTTGTCAAGGTGGAGTCCTAAGTAGCGGATTTGCTCAACAGGAATAAGTGGAGTATTATTGAAGGATACTGTAGGACAAGAGGTCATAGGTTTACGACGGAGGGTAAAAGTGATTTGATGGGATTTGTTGGAATTTATTTTTATTCTCCAATTTTTACACCATTCTTCAAGGCTTGTGATATGTGATTGAAGAGTTTGGGATGCAATTAAAGGATCGTTATTAACTGATAGGATACACGTGTCATCGGCATAGGTGGTGATGACAGTGTTGGATTGGGTTGGGATGTCAGCTGTATAAACTGTGTAAAGGATAGGACCTAGGATACTACCTTGAGGAACACCGGCAGACTGAGTAAAAAGAGATGAATAAGCATTGTTATGATTGACTTTGAAGTATCTGTCAGTAAGGTAGGAACGTATAATGAGGAAGTATGTAGGTGGTAGGAATTCACGGAGTTTGTACATCAGTCCCGGATGCCAGACTCTATCAAACGCCTGTTCAACGTCGAGAAAGACTCCCGTGCAGTACATTCCGCGCTCCAATGCAGAGGAGACTACATCTACCACACGATGGCATTGCTGAATAGTGGAGTGGGATGTGCGGAATCCAAATTGGTGATCTGGGATAATGTGTTTAGAGTCTAGGATGGGATACAGGCGTTTTAAAATGAGTTTTTCCAGGATTTTGCCCATAATGGGTAAAAGGGAGATAGGACGGTAAGAGGATGGGTGTTCTGGCGGCTTTGTGGGTTTAGGTATCATTTTGACAATGGATAGTTTCCAAGAGTCAGGAAAATATGTGGTGCGGAGTACAGCATTAAATATATAGGTTAGGAACAGTATGGCTTTTTTAGGAAGACATTTTAGGATCTGGGAGGTGATTAGGTCATGGCCAGGAGCTTTGCGAGAAGGTAATCTATTAATGATATTGGATATTTCTGAAGGATGAAATGCTTTAGGTGGAGGAGTCAATTGGAGTGGGGTATCCAATTCTGCTTCAATAAACTCAAGGTGGGTTGGATTAAGGATGTCTGGGTGTGGATTAAATGTTTTTGAGAGGTGTTGAGCAAATATTTGAGATTTTTCATCATCAGATCTGGACCAGGTTTGGGTTTCAGTAATAAGTGGGTGGTTAAAATCTTTGAATTTAAGGAGTTTTTTAGTGGTCAACCATAGTGATTTGTCACAAGTAGTAAGTTTTTCTGTCATGTTATGTAAATTTTGAACTTTGTATTTTCTAATTTCAGCTTTTAGTTGGTTAGTTAATTTGTTGTAATATGTCTTATCTGATGGATATCTAGTCCTGTGCCACTTCGATCTTGCTCTGCGTTTTTCCCTTAATAAGATACGAATATGCTGCGGCAAGTTTGTCTGTTGGGAGTTGTCAGTTTTATTGGTTATTAACTTTTAAATACTATTGATTTAGTTCAATATCTTGTAGGCAAGCCTTTATTTTCTTTCACTTTTTCAGTCTGTTTATTATGGACTCGACTTGTGGTTAATTCTGGGTATGCCCGTTGCTTTCTTCGAGGAGATATATTTTTTAAGTCTTCTTTGCTAGAAATTTGTTGTTTTTTTTTCTAATTCCTAACTCCAATTTTTCCCACTAGTGTTTTATCAAATTAAGGTGTGATTGAGTTTATATAACATTGGGGCATTTATAAAGAAGCCATTCCTTAATTAACATGGTAGAGTATTTAGGGTTATTATACTGATAAAACTAAATTTGTTGTTTCTCCGGATTTTGCACAATTTCTTTCAACTTTCTTCTCAAAATGTCACTGTAAACAAGTTTATTAACTACTACATGTGAGTATTTCCACTATAGAGTAAATATTTCTTACGCCATACACCCCCTACACACCAAGAAACAGAATATAAAAAATAATTCAAAATAATAACAAGAAAAAGAACATATTACTGGGATGTTTATTGATTACAATAAATTACTGTTTTGTAATATAAATTGAAGTATTTATTTCTTCAATAATTTCCAATATCCAGGCGTATCATTTTAACTGTGAGCCACTATATATCATAGTCATACATACAAATACGTAAAAACAAAAAAAAAAAAAGATAGAAAAATAACTCTTTGTAGGACATAAATTAGTTTAAGTTAATGTTTAATAAACGACATGGATTCTAACATTGCTTCGCAATTTTACAAACATTTTACAAAATGTACTTCACATTTTCTTAAGGAATTGTTTTGAACGAAATAGCGTGTGTGGATCAGACAGCGATAATGTAATATGTAACTTGAGATGGCATGTGAAGGATTGCTTTGAGATGTTCCTTGCTCTCCCGTGTATACTTGACGTGATAAAAAACATTTTTTTTTTTCTTTTAGTAAAACAATGGCTCAGAGTTTGCCAGATAATATGTGTTTTGAAAAGCTGCTCAGGATGGTTTGGATAATTCTATTATTTGACACAAGCTGTTTTGTATTTTCAACAAAAGCTCCATTTTTATTTTATTTTTTTATTGTTTCTTAATGATATTTACAACTGTATTAAAGAAATACATTTAGTAAATTTGAACATATAGATATAATGACGTGAAAACACTTGCTGAGTAACTACCCAATGGTAGCACTCTAATGATATGTCTATATTAGGTGATCACGGGGCCATCATCTTTTCAGACACCTCGGAGGGTTATCAGGAATTGAACAGGAAGCAAGGTTAGAAACGAGAAGGTTGGGATAATTCTTAAGTTTATTATGGAAGGATAGGTATCTGGATTGGGCCATATCTGAAACACCAGAAACATTAAGGTCATTATGGATGGTTTTATTTATAACAAAGTAGGGAGCATTGATGATTTTACGAAGGATTTTTGATTGTAAAGATTGGATACGAGAGGAATTCGATAGTTTAGTGGAGCCCCATAGCTCAACTTCGTAAGTCCTAATAGGCCTTATTATAGTCATGTATATGAGTCTTTTGTAATTAATTGGAAGTTTAGAGCGTTTGTCTAGGTAAGTGCTGAAGTAATCGGAAATGTCGAGCGGTTTCTTGTCGTTTAAGTCTGGTATGAGGATTCCAAGTTAAACGTTTGTCCAGGTGCAGTCCTAGGTAGCGGATTTGCTCAACAGGAATAAGTGGAGTATTGTTAAAGGAAACTGTAGGACAGGAAGACGTTGGTTTACGACGAAGGGCAACGGTAATTTGGTGGGATTTATTGGAATTTATTTTAATTCTCCAGTTTTAACCCCATTCTTCAAGATTTGTTTTGTGTGATTGAAGCATTTGGGATGCAATTGATGGGTCATTATTTACTGATAGGATACATGTGTCATCGGCATATGTAGTGATGACTGTGTTGGAATAGGTAGTTATGTCAGCTGTATAAACTATGTAAAGGATGGGACCTAGGATACTACCTTGAGGAACACCAGCGGACTGGGAAAAAAAAGGGATGAATAGGCGTTTTTCCATTTCTATAATATTAAGAATTTACTACTATTTTGTAGTCACCATAATCTGTGCTGATATTTTCCAAATTGACAATCTGAATTATAATTATTATTATTTTTTTTTAAGAAGAATTAATATTACTATTGGTGACCAGGCAAAAAACTGAAAATTTTATAATATTTAATTTAAGATCGTAGAAAGAGAAATGGTAGATTTATAAAAACTAAAAAAAGATACATTGTTTTTTAGTATCAAATATCAGAATTTGCCATATATAAGAATAAGTATAACTAGTCTTAACATATAAAAAAATTATAATTTTTTTATTGAGTAATATAATATTCTGTCAGATGGCAACAATCAAAAAGTAAATGTAGGTACAATAAATAAAAATAAAATATCTATATACACTAGTTATCTATATACAAATATATATACATAAAATATCTATATATACTATATACACTAGTTATAAATAAATGAAAACACTCTGTGTAGACACTCTTCATAACATGTTCTTAGAGCTTGTTTTAGATGAAATATGTTAAATAAAAAAATGTATATGGGTTCAAGAAGAAGATATTAGGCGTTAAAATTGTTAGAACATTTTCGACACTAGTGTCTATAGAAACGCATGGATGCAAAATTTGGTGTTTAAACAAAACAAAAAAATATGTTTTAAATTAATCTTATTCTACTTTCTATTAATTGCTATTTATGGTTTATAATTTTAGTTTTTGGTTCATGTCTGTGTAATGGTTACTTGAATTGTATGTGCCTGTTTTTATAAATTAGTTGTCTATATTTTAGTTATATATGAGGCTTCCATTTTTTTTCTATTTTGTTTTTTGTATATATTTAAATTTTACCTTAGGAGGAAGATTTGATTTTTTTCGCACACCTTCAATTCTATGATTTTGATATTTTCTCAATATTATATTTATAAATTATGACTTCCTGTCCTACAGTATCCTTCAACAATAGCCCTCTTATCCCTGTCGAACAAACCCGATACTTAGGACTCCACCTTGACAAACGACTCACTTGGAACCCCCATACCAGACTGAAACGACTAGAAACCGCCCGACGTTTTCGACTACTACAGCACTTACTAGACAAACGCTCTAAGCTTTCAATCAATTACAAACGACTCACATATATGGAAATAATAAGACCTATTTGGAATTACGGAATTGAGCTTTGGGGATCCACTAAACCATCGATTTCCTCTCGTATCCTATCCTTACAATCCAAAATCCTTCGTAAAATCCTCAACGCTCCTTACTTTGTCACAAATAAAATCATCCATAAAGACCTTAATGTTCCATATGTTTCCGATTTGGCCCAATCCAGATACCTATCCTTCCATAACAAACTCCATCCTGTCGTTTCAAACCTTGCTTTTTCCTCGATCCCTGATAACCCTCCGAGGCGTCTGAAAAGAAAATGGCCTCGGGACCTTCTAATATAGAACTTTAATTTGAGTTCTACCAATGGGTAGTTTCTATTCATGTTGTCATGTTACATGAATAGAAACTTCACATGTCATGTTACCAATGTCACATTTACTTATTGTATTTTCTATGTAATACAGTTGTAAATTTCATTAAAATAAAAAATAAAAATAAAATATATTTATAAATTATGTTTGTTGATTGGCCATGCGTTTTTCCTGGCATTTTTAAGTGAGTATATAAGTATATATATATTTATCATTGAACAGATGTTTATTGCTGTAATAATGTTTATACTCTTTTTTTTTAATATATGGTTCATGATGAATTCTGATAGTTAAAATATAAAAGTGACTTCATCAATGGGAAAAATGCGCAAATATATTTACATATTTATTATTTATTTTTTATTTATTGAGTATTACAACAATCTGTATCTTGGACATTGGTTATAGTGAGGTAGGGATAACATTCACACTATATTTATTATCAAAACCATAGTAAATAAAAATTGGCATTTTAATATTTACGTTGACGTCGTTACTTAAATTGTTATATATTTATTTATATGAAAATGAGTATAGAAAACATATTATTTTATATATGTATTTTTTTTTTTTTTAAACTCCTAAAGGAAGCGATGACATCCTCAAAGGACATGAACTGGGCAGGCTCGCGACCCCTCAGTGCTCTTGGAATCCTGACCACCTGGATATCTGACATTTCTAATTTCCGTCCCTTCCAGGACAAAGAAATGGGAAACAAAAGACTGAAGGGCTGTGGAAAAAAGCGAAGGAAAAACTTGCCCCTATAACGGCCAGTCCTTCTTTTTTTTTTTACCGTAGTCTCTTTATTCCGTTTTTTTGATCGAGGTTGAAAGAGTGCAGCTTTTATTTTTTATTTTATTTTTGCCTTTTTACTCGGTTCAAAATTGGAGTCAGCCATAGCTGTCAAGTATTCAGACATTTAAATGCATGGGGCTCTACGCCTTCACCGGCTCCCTTTATGAAGAATCTTGTCATGCGTATCTATTTAGTTAGAATCGCTTCTTGCGAGATGCCGTCTTGGTTATTTACCCGGAGGCATGCAATACTATTATGGTTAAACAATTTGAAAAAAATAAATGAATTATTAAATATTACAGATACAGTGGATCAAAACAGTATTGCCACAATTAACTTTTTTCAGGTTTCACTGTAAAATAATCCGAAATTGATTTGCTAAACCCTTTTAGTTAATAAAAAATTTAGAAAAATACATAATTGAGGTAAAAAAAAATTAAATTTAATTAATTAAAAAAATCAGTACGGAAAAATCATTTCAACACCGTCAAAAATGAATTGGCGCGCTTTAATTTGAGGTTTATTTCACGAACTGGATATTTATTAATATTTTGTCATCATATTATTGACATCTATGAAATACTAGAATCTTCTTGGTATCGACAAAACCAAATATTGAGTTACGTCTTGTCCAATTTTACGCCATTCCTCTGACAAAGTTTCTTTTAAATAATCTTTAAAAAAAAATTACTTTTTTTTACTTTCAAATCCAATAGGTACCATACATTGGAATGTATGTCCGGAGATTGTGGTGGCGTTTTGAATTGGCTGGAGGCATTGTACAACATCCATTATATTTCTTTCCTTGGCGTCATTGTCCTATTGGAAGATAAATACACCTCCATTCCTCAGATTTTCGGCTCTATTTTTTAAATTACGTCGCAAAATGTCGACATATTGTTCGGCATTCATAATATTGTCAACAAAGGTTAAGTAAGTTTCCAACGCCATTCCCTAACATGCCCTCCCAAATCTGGTCACTTCCACCTCGTTGTATTACAGGAGGCCTCACATATCGAATTTGAAAGTCAGTGTCAAGTTTCCACTGAACGAACTTGTGGCCATTAGAATGGAATATGTTAAACTTACTTGCATCTGAAAAGATGAAAATTTTCTAGAATTCTAGGTCTTTATTAAATTAACTTTTGGCAAACTCAAGTCTTTTTTTGCAGTTTACCTCAGTAATAAAAGGTTTGGAATCTGTAATAATAATAATATTTATGAATTATATTTATAACAGAAGGTAATTGAAATAAATGCGATCTATTCTTTTATATATATATTTTGTATTATTTTTGTATCTCATATTTTGTATATAAATATAACACAGCTGAAAATAAATAATGATATGTTGAAACTAATACGCCTAATAACTGATATGCCTAAACGAATGCACCAATTTTAATGAAACTTTTCTAAAGTCTTCTTCTCGATCCTCTTTGAATTTATCTACATAACATATTTCATCTAAAATTAGCTGGAAAAAAAATTAAAATGGGTGATAAAATTAGATATCCGAATAACTCAAAACGTATACACTTTTTTGTTGATATTGCTATTTAAGATTTTACGAAATTTTCTAAAAATTAAAAAAAAAATCGTTAAGATTGGATACTCTGGAGCAATGATATGGTCTCTAGTTGTTTTTTATATGTCCTACTGCAAAGGCGAGTTTTTAGTTGTTAGTGTGTTGCTGAAGTAATGGTATTTTTTAAAATAAATTACTAATAATGAAAAAAAAATGTTCAGGCCAATAATTGGAATCACCTTTTATTTCTTTTTCTTTGTTACTAGGAAGATAATACTACCGTTGATACATAATGATTTGGAAATAATAAAGCATTGTAAAATAATTTATAGCGTTTTTAAAAATTAAAACATGTAGAACATAAGACATTATAAAAAAAAAACTTTATTCATGAAACACTTTGCCTTTGATCTACTTAAATATTAGAATTGTAATAACTATGTTCCTGAGAATCTATTAAAATTAGCATAGGATTCCCTCCCGACTGCTTTTACAAAAACCTCGATGTCTTTAGAGTATTTAACATAAATTTTCCAGAAAACTTAATAAGTACGGAGTTGGGTATTCGAAGTCTTGAGAATGTTTTGGGATGAAACAGATTTTTAATTTACATAACTTAAACAACTGATGTTTTATTCATGCAAGTTCCCCTCTCCATCTTCGTCCAAAGTCGAGTCTTATCTTATACACAAACAATAAATGATTTACCGCCGATTTTGGGAAATGAAAAATAAATAAATAAATGATTCGTCCATTGCGTAACTTTAGTGCTTGATCTGAGAAAAAAAAAACAACCACTTTACCAAGGAATTTAAGAAATAAAAAGGTTCGGTCAAACAAAATGCTAACTACCTCAGTCAGAAAGCGGAAAAGTCAAGTCGGATTATTAAGAAAGCTTGCTATCAGGAGAATATGTTGCGTCATTTCTGCAATGGATTTCTTGTTGAATTCATATTTTCTTTTCCTGTTTTCATATTATATTTAGCTGTTCCTCAAACAAAGGGGATTTGCTTCTGTACGCCTTAAGTTAAGCTAGGAGAATAATGAGAGGAGTTCCTATTATGCTATAATCCTCCGTAGGATAACCGGAGCGATCTGGGATCAGAGCACTAACACATGAAGAAGAAAGGCCAATAAAGACCTGCTTACAGAAATCCATCAATAACTCACGATATGAAGGCAAAGAGGTTAAGATGTACGAGGCATGTATCTCGGAGTAATCCATTTGGAAGCCTCTACATGACAATGAATGCATTAATGGTAGAAAAAACCGACATGGAAGGACTAAAATCCGATGTATAGATCGAATCAACAAAGATGCACTAAAGCTGCAAGCAGATAACATGGTCAGGTAACATGCAAGCAATGATATGGTCTCTAGATGTTTTCTATATGTCTTACTGCAAAGGCTATATCCTTTTTTGTTGTTGTTGTTGATTTTCGAATGTGTTGCTGAAGTAATGGTATTTTTTTAAAAACAAATTACAAATGATGAAAAAAAAAATGTTTAGGCCAATAATTGGAATCACCTTTTATTTCTTTTTCTTTGTTAATGCCCCAAATTATCTACAAGGTCTGTAAACCCTCTCCCTCCCCCCCCCACTAAAAAAGAAAAGAAAATTGACTAGACTTTATTTATTAGGTATCGAAGAAATGATTTAAACAGTTTTAAAATTTCATGGAAACATTTATGTAGAATGCAATTGTAGAATTTAGAAACGATTCTGGAATACTGAAAATTTTCCAGAATAATAAGTGAAGCTTGTTCTTTTTTTTTAAATTTAAACCGCTACTGAATCATTTCAGAACTTGTTTGTTGAACGCTCTAGTTGAGAAGTATCTACAGTAAAAGGAAAAAAAAATCTGTATAATTCCTATTTTTGATCTAGTAGATCTTAAAAAAAATAGATTCTTCTCTATTCATTATTGATACTTTATTTAATATTTAGAAGTTTCAAAAAAGTGCTTCTTGTAAAATAAATAATATTAAATATAAAATGGTCACTTAGGGACTAGACCCTCCATTTCCGTTACGGATTTTAATGTATCTTATTTAATTAACTATCTTCCGCTTCTCAGAGAGAGAGAAAAAAAAAGACTTTTAACTTTGAAGAAATAATAAGGATTCCTCTGCTTACTGTTGAATCTAAAGGAAAACAAACACGTCACTGGTAAGAAACAGCTCTCTTTGTGAATGTTTAATGAGATTTCTGAAAGAGCTCGCTTGCTTGTGAGGTCCACATCAAAACTGTAAACATCCACCAGTTTAGTCTCTTCTGAATTCATAAGTCAGTAGTGATTGTTTTTATATTTACTTTTTTTTTTAATGTTGAATAAACATGCCACATCTAATGAGATATACCTGTGGATAATTTTTTTAAACGAAATTATATTTTTTATTTGCTAATAATAATTTACTAATTACAAGAGGAGGTACGATTCAGTTGTACCTAGAATGAGAATTGAAACAAATAGTACCACCTGACGTAGACATGTAGGTACAAATATTTATTTAAAGTTAGTAGTTGTTTTCTGCACCTCAAATAATCCTTAAATATTCATTTGTATAGTAAGCGATCAATAAAATGTGTGCTCATTTTTAGTATACCAAAAAAAATTTGATAATTCATGAGGAATCCAGGATCCACACGAACATTTTCGGAGATTTAGTGTCATGAAGTCTGTACGAAAAGACAGTAACCCATACTCTGTAAAAATAATTCAAACCAATGATATTTGAAAAAATAAATAAAAGTTTTTCTTTATTTCCACATTATGCTGTGTAAGGGCTAAAATGACTCGTAAGGAGTCATGTGTTGAGGAGCCCCGCATTGTCAGAAATAAATAAATAAAATTTCTACCTCATAAAGGAATAAAATATGAAAATTATTAATATTTGTTGGAAGGGCAGTAATTCAGCCTCACAACGTTCTTATTAACATTGGATTCGGAGAAAATCGTAAATGATCGGATAAAATCGGAGTCATGGATGATTTATCTGACAACCGGATAATCCTCGAAGAAATCTTTGAAGCAAATCGAGTACTGAAGTTTATATTTTTTTATTTCTATGATATTGTATATAGGTGTGAATATGTTTTAATTTCATTTAGCTTCTATCTTTTATTTCATTTTTTGTTCATATGTATATTAATTTTCTTATTTTATTTACTTTATTTCTTTTTCTTTATTTTCTCTATTTTAGTTATTATTCGTAAAACACATATTGTGTGAATGATCACTGTAGCCCTAATATTATTGCCGTTCAATGTGGCAGAATGTATTAATATTCAATTAATAAAATAAAAAAAAAATATATTTACGGTAAAAAATTACGGTTTCCACACAAACACAATGAAGTGAAAAGTCGAAATCAAACAGAAATAGTACCACAAAATACAATATTACAAAAAAAAAAATCCATTTTTGTTCTTCCGAACGCTTATCGCGTTATTACGTCAGCACAGCTTCTAAGACGTTATTGAAAGCATCACATTATTATCTTCAACATGAGATAAATATAGAACGGAAAATTTAGTTCATGTAATTAAATATTTATGGTTTATTTCGTTTACTGAATAATTTTAATTCTCGGAATTACAACAGTTTCGAGCCGGTATATAGAGAATGGAAATTAAAATATGGCTTACTATGAAGCACTTTTTTTTTAATTTTCTCTAAATAGTTTTTAAAAAAACAAATTGGTATAATACGATTTCACCTTATTAGCGATTAGTCCTTTTGTTTTTGTTGTAAATAAATTTTGGATGGCTAGAGTACCTATGAGAGCATAGGTATACCGCTGAGGCGCTGAGCAAATCGATGTCATCGTTTCGTCGAGCTCAGAGACGATTCTAATTCTATTAATGAGCTCAGTGACAACTTCTTACAAGCTGAGTTTAAGAACTTGTCTATGTAATGCAGTTGATTATATGCATTCGGTTGTATTGCTTAATATAAATGAAACATGAGTTAAACCCAGGGCACAGCTACTGTTATTATGAATTATATCGTAGTGATGGTATTGTGTATATTATAATATTACAAATTATATTATATAGTATTGGTTATATTTTACAACTATTAAAACTGGATATTACAATATATACCTATTTTATCTCTACACTGTTATAGTAATCCGTGGTACAGACCCCTTTTTAACAAATTATTAAAATCCGGCTGAAACTTCGTAAATAGCTTTATCTCATTGTAGCCAACTAATATTTTATTTACGAAAATTCTCAAAATTTTGGCGTTTTCAATCTGGACGTCGGCAAACTTTGATTATTTAATTAGGTACTAAAAAGTCTTAAATACTCAGTTGTTTTTCACTTGAATCGTAAGACAACTTGAATACAAAGCCAGGAAAAAAAGATGGCCTTAAAAAATACTGAGCCGTTTAGCGTGACCTTCGTCCCTTACTTGTGAAAATAAAGAGGTTATATAGGACAACCGGCCCAATATTTTTGTAGGTCACATTTTTTTTTCGATTTTATGATCAAATTATCTTATATCCAAGTGGAAAGAAAATGGGTATTTACAAGTTTTTAGTACCTAATTAAATAGACAAACTTTGCCGAATTCCATATTGAAAACGCCCCAATCCCGAGAATTTTCGTAAATAAAATATTTGTAGGTTGCAATGGGATGAAGCTATTTACGAAGTTTCAGGTTGATGTTAATAATTTGATAAAAAAGAGATCTGGTATTACGGACTAACATTTTAAATGTAGGTAAAAAAAAAAGTATTAATTTTTATATTTTACATAATGTCAACAAATATATTTAGTCCGTTTTATACAGGAGAATGGCCAGGCTATCCAACGTCACGAACAGAAAGTATCCGTACATATGTGATATATTTATGCCGAACTCGCGACCAACAACACATTGCCAAGCAGATCCGAATTTGATATCCATTTCCTTCTTCACGACTTCTGCTACGTCCTGAAATAACATTTTGTATCATTAGATTTTTTCGCATTATAATTTCAATTAAAATAGCATAATATAATATTTTTAAATTCGATTTTTTACTAGTTCCGAATCACTACTCCATGTTGTCGACTGATTTCAAGATCGTATTGAGAACGCTTTAGATGGATTTCCGATACTTCCCGCGTGTATCCAAAAGTTGACATAAATGGTCGATCCCCAAACCTTTATTTTTATAATTTTATGTTAAATTTCTCCCTCTCTCTCTTTTACTTTTCCGATCTATTCCAGTTTCTCCGTTCAACTATAAATGTATTGTCGCATTGTGATAAATATTCATTCACCATTAGGTATATGAAAAAAAGTTATATAATAGTTATTCTTCCAATTTTTTATTTTTATTTTTATAACATTTCGGGATCCACTTTGTTATCCCATCGCCAGACTAGACACTACAAACATCTATGTTAAAGATATTTTTAACTTGTCATCTCTAGTTTTTTCTATTGTTAATATTATTATTTTGTTATAACTATTAAATGACTGCCACCGAATTTATCTGGGTGAAGAGATGACTCGCACAAACAGACACCTCTATTGGTTAGCCCGGCAGAAGAGAGCGGCGGGAAAAATCAAATATATGTGGTTTGCTTCCGGAAAGGTGCGGTGTCGAAAAGAGGACGGACATAGAGTCATCCTGATAGAACAGGCCTCGGATCTAGATGTATTTGACTGACTACCTAGAAGCCGTCAACCCCTTAGCCTCATTAAAATAGTCTTACTTCTTCTCTTAGTGCTATCTCGACACCGTCACTCACCAATCTATTTATTTTTAAGTACATTCTCTTTATTTATTTTTAATGTTAATATTACTTTTTCTTCATTTAGTTTTATGTACGATAATCGCTTTTCTGTACTTTCTACTCGTTTTGTCTTCTCGCTACCAAACACTGACTGTTTCTCTCCAAATCCACTGTATGTCTAGTTCCCTAATCACGTGTCAAGTTAACTCTCAATCACTTTCTGCCCATTATGACGAATTCCTGCAATACTTTACCCAAAACTTTTATCATATCATAGCAATATCCGAAACCTGGCTTAAACCTTATATTCCATCATCTTCAGTATCCTTGCCGAATTACATCCTGCTCCGTCATGACCGGGTAAACCGGACTGGCGGTGGAGTAGCCATGTTTGTCCACAATAGCGTAAAGACCCGAATCCTCGATTGCTCCCCATCTTCCGATCATCCTCATGTAGAATATCTCTTAGTAGAAATTCTCAGTAATATTTCTCCTATCATTTACGCCGTGGTATATCGCCCTCCTCTCGTGCCATTTGACCCGTCCTTCGAATCAACTCTATTCAACTTCGTTCCCCTCTATCCCAGAATAATTATCTCCGGTGACCTCAATACCAATTTCCTCTCAAAATCCAATGACAAATCCTATTTAGAAAATCTGTTTTTCTCACTTCACCTATTCATCGTTCCTTTTTCCTCCACCCACCACACCAGCAGATCTGACACTTGGCTAGACTTCTACATCATCGACTCAGCACAAAACCTCCTCTCCGCCTCTCAAGTGCCAGTATCCTTTCTTTCATCTCATGATCTGATACAAATAACGTATAATATCCGCACTCCTCCAATCCATCCTCGAACTATCACTTTCCGCCAACTGGATACCCTTACTCGAGAAAAAATATTACCTGATCTAGTAACATTGGATTTAAATGGAATATATCATTGCTCCTCTGTCGACACCATGGTTGATATTCTCACCACCAATCTTCTCAATATACTCAATACCCACGCTCCTCTCAAAACCTCCACTTTCCGTCATCGTCCTGCTCCTTGGATGTGTCAGGAAATTAAGGATCTGCAGAAGAGACGCGACGCTGCACGCAGACGCTTCAGACGGACTAGGCTTGCAGATGATTATCAAATATTCAGAATGCTTCGCAACACGACACAGACAAGGATCCGACAAGCGAAAGCGAACTACTTTCACGAAGCCCTTTCCTCAGCTCCTGATATCAAATCAAAATGGCTTCTACTTCGTAAGCTTTCCCTCTGTGAACCTTCTAGATCCCCTTCCTCAGTTTTCCCAATATCACCTGATGACCTAAACTCCCACTTTATATCGGTTTCCACCTCTTCGTTACCATCCCCTTCCGGCTTTTCTCCAGAGGTACCTTTTAACGACAATAATTTTTATTTTTCCGACATTTCTCCCACAGACCTTATTACCGTTATAATGAAATCCCGTTCCAATTCCGTAGGCCCAGATGGCATTCCTATCAAACTAATAAAATTATGTCTCCCTGAAATCCTCCCAGCACTCCTTTTCATCTACAATTTCTCCCTGCAGAATTCAATATTCCCGACCTCTTGGAAAAAAGCCATTGTCCTTCCTTTAAACAAAAAGCCTAATCCATCCTCTCCCGAAGATTTCCGCCCAATATCAATCCTTTCCAATCTTTCTAAACCCCTAGAAAAGTTGGTGCAATCCCAAGTTTCCAACTTCCTTGAACAATCCAACCAACTCGATCCTCTCCAATCTGGCTTCCGTCCTGGCTACTCTACACAATCTGCTCTGATTAAAATTACTAGTGATATCCAGACTGCAATAGATGACAAAAAATTAACCATTCTTATACTTCTTGATTTCTCTAAAGCTTTCGATTCCATTATCCATTCCATCCTTTTCAACAAACTAAAATCATTATCCTTCTCCAAGAGTTCCATCTCTTGGTTCCAGTCTTTCCTCTCACAACGAACCCAAGCAGTTTCTATACCTAATTAACCTCTATCTGCCTACCTTCCTTTATCCTCAGGAGTTGCACAGGGTTCAAGCATGTCTCCTCTTCTTTTCAGTTCTTATATTAATGACCTAAATGATACAATTATCCATTGTTCCCACCACCTTTATGCCGACGATTCTCAAATCTATTTATCCTTTTCTCCCGCTGAGTTATTGGTGGCATTTGCCATAATTCAAGAAGATTTAGATCGAATTAATGCCTGGGCCAACTTAAATGGATTAAGGCTAAATGCTGCCAAAACTCAGGCCATTCTCATTGGTTCCAAGCCCCTTCTTAGATCCCACACCAACTTTCCCTCACTCTATCTAAACAACCACCCCATCACCTTCTATCCCTTTGTTAAAAATTTAGGCTTTCTCATAGATCAAACCCTTTCCTGGAATCACCATATCTCTCATATATCCCGCCGTGCAATTTCTACCCTCAAACTATTCCATCACTTCCGCCATCTTCTACCCCAAAATACCCGTAGACTCCTAGTTTCCTCTCTCATCTTTCCCCACTTTGACTACAGCTGTGTGGTGTACGATGGCCTCTCGGTGGAACTGCGTGATAGACTCAAAAGAATTATGAATTGCTTCGTAAGATTTGTAATCGGAACCCCGAGACGCTCCCGTGTCTCCCACCACTACACTGAGTTAGGGTGGCTCTTCCCCTCCTTAAGAAGACAATATTTCCTTGGCACTTTCCTTTATCAAATCATTACCGATCATCGTCCTTCTTATGCCTACAACCTTCTCCAATTTAAGTCCTCAATCCATTCACTCACTACAAGATCCCGACCCTCTGACCTATACATCCCTACTCATAGATCTGCCTCATTCCAAAATTCCTTTATAGCCCGCTCTGTCAACTTTTGGAATTCCCTCCCGATCAAAATTCGACATGCCCCTTCCCTGTACACATTCAAAAACCTCCTATTCCAATTCCTGTTCCAAAAACAGTCAGATACCAGCTAACGATTAATATTATATATGTATTGTGTAGCAATCATATAATCATAACACTTGGTAAGAGATAGTACATGCATTTCCTACTATCGACGTAGGAATTTCAATACACACATTTTTTTGTATTTTTTTTTTTTATTCAATTATAAGTAAGTGTTTATTTTCATATATATATTCAAGTAAAGTTTTTTTTTTTATGAAATGAACTCATTGTATCTCTTTTTCGTTCTTCATTTCTCAAAGTGTATGTTTATGTTGTTCAACCCTTAAATATAATTTTGTTCATAGTTCAAATGATTCGTTCATAGTTTTAATTGTTTTATTCATAATTTTAAATGCTCTGTACATAGTTGTATCTGTATTGTATATAGCTTGTGCACCTAAGGTTTTCTTTACTTTTTATTTTATTTTATCAATTTCATTTATTGTTTCAACGTTCAGGCCAGTAATATTCTATTATTTTGTACATTATTGTTATTCTGAAGGGGCTTAGTCCCAGAATAAAGTTTTTTTTTCTATCTATCTATCTATCTATCTAAATATATCCAGCAAACTGATATATCCTTTAAATTGTTTTTTTTTTCAGTTATGATGAATAAAAGTCATCTATATATTTATTTATGCAGACAGATTTAATATTGTTTTATCTATGGATTTATTTAATAAATCATTCATATATATTCCACTTAGATTGACACTCAAATTTAATCCCATTGGTAGTAGATATGCCATTTTGTACATGCTATTTTTATATGTAAAATAGCAATTATTTATGAACAATTTTATGCCTTCAACGAATATTTTTAATAGGGAGATAAAGTTATATTTCCTCCCATTTATCATTTATTATTCTTATGCATAAATATGTTCCTAAATTTGTAAAAAAAAAACTCTGAACTTCAAATCATATCATGTCATATTGTTTATTTTTCTTTAATTTAAGTTTACTTAATATATCTTTCAATTAAAATGAATTCTTTACACATCATAGTTATTACTATCATAGTTATTATTTATGTTATTATGAGCACTTTTTTAAAATGTATATAATTTGTTGATTGGTCCTGATATATTATTTAAAATAGATCCCAAATTTTTGTTTTCTTTGTGTAATTTGATAATGCCATGTATTCTAAGAACTTTCAGTCCTTTCTAGGAAATAAATGTTGCTTGTTAAGCCTTAAGAGTATATATCGAAAATGTGGGACTTCTAAATATTAAAGAACGTTAGAAGTGCATTGTTTGTTACTCCAAGAAACTATGCATTCATGTTTTTGATTTTACTGTATGGATATCTTTGTAAAATTTATTTTTTTCTATTATCTAATCTGATATTATTTAACTTTATTGCATTCTCAGTGTTATAGTAAATAGATGCCTAGATCAGAAGGGGAAAACTAATTAAGGAGCTATAACAGTTTCGATCGATACCGCTTATAGTGAATTAGTGACTGGATTCAATTTTCTATCTAAAAATAAGTAGCTATTTTAAGATATGCTATTATGTATCTGAATATTTTTTCTTATCAGCATTGGCTGTTTTCTAAATACTAAAATTGAATATTTTCCCAGGCGTTCCGGATAAATGATAAGTTCAATTATAAAATTCTCTAGTTTAAGAAGAATTATAATATTCCGTAGAAAATAATGTTTTATAGAAAATGAGTTTATTTAATTTCCTTTTATTAAAAAAAAGTGATATTTATTTAACCGTTATAATATAACACATACGAAAATATTCCTACGGTCGTATGTCACTATTTTACATATTTATTTTATTTATACTAAAGGTGAAATTTTGTAGTTTGCAACTGCAATAGGCGGTTAGTGCGGAAAAAGCAGATTGAAATTCGAAATTATACTAATAAATCTTAAAGAAATAATCAGTTTTATACTCTTCTGTAAAAAAAATACATACATATATATATATATATATATATATATATATATATATATATATATATATATATATATATATATATATAATATATATATATATATATATATATATATATATTACATATATATTATAAAAATACACACAACTAATTTGTTTGCACTAACAGCAGCTAACATGGTTATTAACATGTTAAACTAAATTTTATATATTATAAAATTTCATATTATACTTACCCTAAACATTCTGACGTTTCGAACAGCTTTCATCATTATTTCTATAGCGAATTCTTGCCTCTCCTGCGGCATGTCTGTGTTGACGACATCAATACAGGGGATTCCTCGGATCTTTAATAATTTATTGATTATTCGTTATAATTAATAAATAATTCATTTTTTAAATTATATATCTATGATTTCATTAAAAATCCGTTTAAGTAAATTTCATCTCTGTTTCTCTTCTACAACATAATCTACCGAAGAAATGTGCATTCCTTTTGAAAGTGACCTAATAACTTATGCTCGTTTTCTCTAACCAGGTTATAACTCAAAAAATCAGCAATAATATTGGAAAACGTGCTTTTAAGAAGCTTTCAGTGCAACTAATACAATTTTATTTTTTAATTCGAAAATGAATATATGAATAGTTAAGATATGAATTATAGACAGATAATAGGTCATGAAACTTTTTTTTTTTTTTATCTTTTTTTTCTACTGTCTGTACAGTATATTCGACATCAGACAGGAGATTTGGCATTCTACTCAAGATATTTTTATTCTTTACTTCATAATTAAATTTAGGTCCTAAGACTAAAATATTATGTATTTTTTTTGGTATGTTTTTTCTGTAAGATTTAGGAACGCAGTGGTTGGTACCTCTGGCAGTGGATCAACTACTATTCTTTTATTTATTTTCGCAAACTTTTTTATTAATTTCATGACCGACTCTCCGACTATAATTCATATCTTAAGTCATAATATGTATAGGTCGAATTATAAAATAAAATTGTGATATTAAATATATATATATATATTAATAATAAATTAGGTGATTTTGAACGTTAATCATCATAACATGAGTGTATGTTGCTCTCGATTAATCTCCACTGGCTTTAATTATTGTATTTAAATGTTAAAATTATTAATTTTTGAAATAACCAAAATTAATGATACTTAAGAAGAAACAATTTCAAAAATTCCATTATTTAAGCAATGTTGAACTATTAAATGAACATAAAATCCACCTGATATTAAAAATCATTTGAATTTACATTGATATAACGAATTTAATCAATATCGTTAGATTCATTTTGAGAAAATTGTAAAAAATGTATGTAGTTATATTATTTAGAATTTTTTTTTCAAACTTATTTATTGAAAAATATTACAATCTGTCTCTAGAACATTTATAATAGAGATTTAGAATTAATTTCATTCACTTTCCACTGGCTTATAATACCAGTGACGCGGCTGGGATCTCCTGGAGTCCTGCTTTGGTTTCCACATTTGGGAGACAAAACTGGATTCAGGGTCCCCTGGGTCAATGTTAATATTGTACATAGGTGCCAATGAGTGTTTCCTTACTTGGTTATTTTTATTTATTTCCTTTCTTATGTACATATTGTGTGAATGAATACTGTAGCTCTAGTACCAATGCCCTTCAGTGTGGCAGACTGTATTAATACTCGATAAAATAAATACTTCAATTTCATTAATCAGATATACTACTAGATTATTTTAAATGTTTGTATGCAACAGACTGAATGGATTTGGTTTATTGTCGGAAAGATGGGGACGGGCAAGAGGCAAGCAATATTAAACATCGGAGAGGTTTTATTGCTCCGAGTTATGGTCAGTTAAAGTTTCATGTAGGCTCTTTATGATGGCATAACCTACCACAGCCACCTTGATCTTCCGGTTCAGCGGGTATTCGTCTCGACGTGATCAAGAGGTCCTTATATCCGGTCGGATGCTGCTAACCCTCCAGTACTGGATTGCAGTGAAAACTGGATATTTAAATAAAATGGAGTACTTTTTCACAATCTTTTAATAATCTTATGAAAGATTATTATTTCCATCTCAGACACCTAGATGCATTTATCGTTTTCAGGAAATTATTATTATTTAATTTTTTCAAATGTATAAATTAATGAAAACTGGCTAAAACCGAAAAACCGGCGTACAGTAACGTAGAACGCCTTGAAACCCAGGCATAAATCCAAAAATTTAATGTTTGTTTTTTGATAAATTTGTATTGATGTCTGAACACAGCAAGAGTTAGTAGATCCATCGCAGGCACCGAAAAGAACTTTGATATATCATGGACTTTAACGGATCGCTCCAAAGTTTGATATGGTCTTTCGGGGTGTTCGTATCAACAGTTGACTTTAAGCGCCTCCCTAGCACAGAGCTTTGGAGAATTTTTAACTGAACTAATAAGGATAGAGCCTTATATTAAAAATAATTAAATTTCATATTGTATTAATTTAAATCTATAAATATTGTTTGGGAAGTTGTGATAAAGTCTAAATTAATTTTGCAAAAAGTTATAAAAAGATCACTCCGAATAATTTTATAATTTCATTATCAGTATTTATCTGCCTATGAAGAACAAGATAAAAAAAAAAAAAAAATGTACATCTCATCACTAAGCAGCCACCACCAAATTGTCACACTGTAATAGATAGCCCTCTCATAATCAATCATATTTTCCAAGAATGCACTTATTATACTTCAAGACTAAATCGACTATCTCTAAAACCGGATATATCAAGAGTATTAGGCAACAACGAATAAAAACAGTGATAAAATTTCTTAAAATCCATATACTATTAAATAAAATATAAAAATAAATATAATTTTTGTTTTTTGTTCTTTCTTTTTTTTTTTAAATTATTTTAATATATTTCATGTTTTATATGTTTTTAAATATCTTTTTCATTTATTACTCTATCTATCTATTACTAATTTTTGATTGTTCATTCTTTTTTTCTATTTCTTCTCTAAAGAGTTTACAAATATAACCGACTCACAGGCGTTGATGACCTTAGTATATTGCGCCTTAAAGCCTAAATAAACAAACAACAAACAAGATAAAAATCTTTCTCGAACTAGCTCCCTTCCGGTTTTTTAAATTTTTATATACAACTTTACTTTAAAATAAGATAAACAACCGAATTCTCTTTGTAGCTAATACTGCAAATATTTATTTTTAGACCAAGAAGGAAATCGTATGACACAGTGAAGTCATCGAATAAAAAATTATGGAGGAGGAGTCATAATATCTTAAAAAAGCGATTTGTGATAGTATGAACTGCCCCATAAATAAATTTGAGACCTTAATAATAAATTATTCATTTTAAATTGACTTAAAATTTAATAAATAGGCGACAGTTGTCCACTCAGAAGGTAAATTCTTTAAAAAAATCGACGGCTCTGATAAACTGATTAAATTTGAATGTTTTCTAGTTGATTAAATAAATACATGGGGTTATTTATTTACTGATAAACAACCGAATTCTCTTTGTAGCTAATACTGCAGATATTTATTTTTAGACCAAGAAGGAAATCGTATGACACAGTGAAGTCATCGAATAAAAAATTATGGAGGAGGAGTCATAATATCTTACAAAAGCGATTTGTGATAGTATGAACTGCCCCATAAATAAATTTGAGACCTTAATAATAAATTATTCATTTTAAATTGACTGAAAATTTAACAAATAGGCGACAGTTGTCCACTCAGAAGGTAAATTCTTTAAAAAAATCGACGGCTCTGATAAACTGATTAATTTTGAATGTTTTCTAGTTGATTAAATAAATACATGGGGTTATTTATTTACTGATAAACAACCGAATTCTCTTTGTAGCTAATACTGCAAATATTTATTTTTAGACCAAGAAGGAAATCGTATGACACAGTGAAGTCATCGAATAAAAAATTATGGAGGAGGAGTCATAATATCTTACAAAAGCGATTTGTGATAGTATCAACTGCCCCATAAATAAATTTGAGACCTTAATAATAAATTATTAATTTTAAATTAACTTAAAATTTAACAAATAGGCGACAGCTGTCCACTCAGAAGGTAAATTCTTTAAAGAAATCGACGGCTCTGATAAACTGATTAATTTTGAATGTTTTTAGTTGATTAAATAAATACACGGGCTTATTTATTTACTGATTAAATACATAGCTCAGTCCTTTTCAGGATGTAATGAAAGATCTATGGGAAAGAAGACTGTATACTTAGGTGCCATTTAAAGTGTTGGGGAGTTAGTATAAGGAAGTTATTTTATGTTTTTATAACTATTATTATTATTATTATTATTTATTAGACACTTTCCCTCTAAATATAAATGCCACAGAGTTCTGCATGTCACCGAGAAACAGTTTATTAATGTTACTAATTTCATCTCGGTGACCGTGGTTTGGCTTATACGTACAAATTGGTCTCTTTATTGACCTTATTAATTTTAATAAAATATAGTCGTATAAAAAAGTTTAATTTTTATAAAGAAATTATATGATGACAAATTGCTTTTCCTAAGAAATGATAATGAAAATATAATTTTTAATGACGTTTGATATCAATCGCACCTTTAAATTTGAACCATCGAAACAATAATTTTTTTAACTCCTTGTATATGATGACAATATCTATATCTATATGGTATGGTACCCAACTTGAGACGACTTAAGCTCAAATAAGTCTCTATCATTAAGCTGCAAAAAAGTACAGAATTTAATATTCGTGGCGTAACAATTTTTCTTATGTTCAGCATAATAGGTCACGTGCGATCGGAACGATAACGTTTGAACTAAGATAACTTAATTTGGAAGATGTGCACGTGACGCAATCAAGAGATTAGAAGTGTGGAAGCTATTTAAAACACACTTAAGCAAATCTATTTAAGGGCTTCCTTGAATTTTCCACTAAGCCCTAATCGGATTTCCAACTAATTGAGTAACCTTTGATTACTATAATTAAGAGCGATATCGTCATAAGTAAAGCAAACATTGAATGAGCGTTTGATTTGTATTTAAATTATATAAACAATAGTTTTGTTTATTCCAGAAATTAGTAAATTCTAGAACGATGAAAGCCTGAATTACAACATAATAATTATGTTTAACACAATTATTTTGCCATAATATTATCAAAAATCTTATGCCAAGTAGGTCAGTATATATGAGTAGAGTAAGCGCATCGGTGCCGTAGTAATTGTTATTGTTATAAACTTCTCCGTTGGATATTTAGAATATCTAAGATCTACTTTTTATATTTAATAATTTAAAATTTAAAAATATTCAGTTGTGCAGGTGTAATCTCCATTTAAAAAAAAACACCCCTTTGTACTAGAAGAAGGAGAGGAACCACGAAATGCAATTGTTCTATTGATGGACAGTGAGTGGAGTTGGTACCAATAATAGTCATACCTCAGAAAAAAAATCTAAAACCTTTATTCAACTTTAAAAATAACGATAAAGATGTGATAAATTTTCAACATAACGTTAGCAAAACTGTTAGTAGGAAGGTATGAAACACATTGATCTCAACAACACCATAGAAACAACAATTATAGGCATTTTGAAATTTTCATTTGGAAACTTTGTTCATACATTTCCCAGTAGAGGGTATTGTTCTTCAATATAGAAAAATATTGGAACATTTAAATCAACAAGGTAGATTATTATTTATATTTAAATTCCAACCAATCCATCACTGGGCTCTTTGCCTATAACTGGATCGTTCACCCTATTTTTTTTACAAGACTTTGCTTACTTACTTCCGTGGCTCTACAGCCCTTGTAGGGTCTTGGCAACAACGCCTCTCCAATCTTCTCTATCAACGGCCCGGCCCGGTTTTCCCATTGTCCAATTCCCATCTTCTACAAATCGTCCTCCACATCATCAATCCATCTAAGTCTGGGCCTTCCTCTCCTTCTTTTGCCTCCTGGTTTACCATGTAATAGTCTTTTTGAGTATCTATCTTCACCCATACTTTCTACGTGCCCGAGCCATCTTATACGGCTTCATTTTACATAAGTGATAATATCTGTTTCTTTATAAAGTTCTTAGAGTCCTCTATTATTTCTTATTTTCCATTGGACATTTATACATATCGGCCCAAAGATTTTTCCAAGAACCTTCCTTTTCCAGATCCGGAGGATCACCTGTGTAAGTGACAATTTGTCTCAAGATAGTCTTATAAAATAGTAACTTTGCCCTCCGTGAAAGGTTTCGAAAACGCAATGTTTTCTGTAATGAAAAATACATTCTGTTGCCTGGTGTGATTCTTGTTTTAATTTCTACAGTGATGTTTTCTACACGATTTTGAATCTGCCAGCTTTCTTAAAAAAGTGGTGGATAGTTGCATGATATCCTGTTCTTTCTGTCCATAACTTTTTGAGGATATATATTGTTTTTTTTGGGGTTTCTTTGAAAAGACTTCGTCATATTCATTATTCCGAAGTTCTTATGAATTTATTTTATTTTTACCTACACTTATCCATTTATACAGTAATTAAGTGAATGAACTGTTTCATCCAGTAGCGTAACTTACTGGTTTTGTATCTATTAATGGGTGCAATCATTGTTCTGTAAGCTGTTTTTGTTCGATGTATTCGTATCACATTTGTTTTGTTTTTTTATCTTGTATATTTTATTCAGTTCTGGTATTCTGTAATGAATTGTAAGTATTATTGATAAAAAACAATCAGCATCATATGCCTGTCCGAATGGCCATAAGCCTTTGTACCGGTTGCGGTTTAATGAGTTCGGGTTGTTTCATGGTACCTGATTCTCATACAGATATAGCATATGTCACTTTTGGTAAAATACCACCTTCGTGTATAAGCTTTAATACCTGGGTATCTATTCCCCATTGAAGGCTTGCTGCAATAGTGAACGCATTGATTGTCTTTAGTGATCTATCAACAACCATATCCTTGTGTATTTTCCCATTAAATCTCCTGTCGATAATTAATCCAGGACAATTAATTTTTTCCGTCAGTTTCAGTTCTTTGGAGTACAATCCAATGTGCAAACTTGAGTAATAGCTTGTAAATAGCATATGTCGTATTGACTTAATTTGTTAGCTCTAGCCCATTTTTGTAAGATGATAAGTAATTGATTGGTCAAAAAAATGGTCATTATATATATATATATATATATATATATATATATATATATATATATATATATATATATATATATATTGTAACTATTTAAATAGTTTAATATTTTCCAAAAAATAGCCTTTAAAAATAATAATCAACTGTAAAAGCATTATTAAATCCTTCTACCGCCATTAAAAATTCAAAAGTAAAATAAATATTATATTATCTTATTTGATGACATTTATTCCTCCATCTTCAAATATAATTTTATAACATTTTATCATCATAAAATATAAATATTTTACCATTGAAGAATTTCTTATAAATGTTTTTAAACTTTGAAAGTCCTCGAAACTTGGCAATATCAAAGGTTAGATTACAACAAAGTTAATAGTTTTATTAACTCAAAATTTCATATCCGGCGTTGGTAACCTAATACAGTTTTGAACTGTACTGGAATTTTGAAAGTTTAAACCCAACTTGGCATAACCACTGCTTCTCGGTTCTACCTTCCCGTTCGCAACTTCTGAATTATCCCCTTTAATAAATTTGGTGGGGGGTTGGGGTGAGTTTATCAGTTTGGGATACTTTGAATCAGGTAAAAAAATCGTGAATTCATTTCCACTTTATAAAGTTTATGAATACATTTATATATTTAAGGTAAACCTTTGAATGCCTATGTCAAAGTAACAAAAAAAAAAAAGTTTGAAGACTGAATCGGTATATATTTTCTCATTCTTTTCTTGCAAATAGAAAAAAACAATACAAAAACGTAAAAATAAATGTATAAAAAAATAATAAATGTAATACTCTGCGAAAACCTCATTTTCGTAGCAATGAGGAAAGCAATGATGATATTGAAAGAATTCTAAAAGGAAAAGTATACTTGAAATTTCTTAGTTAAATATTTAAACATGTTCCTACCGTCAAGAAAAATACGTTTGCGTATATATTGACTTTTTTTTATTTTATTTTTTATTATTAATAATGAAATTTACAACTGTACATTTAATATATATTCAGCAAATGTGATACAGATAAATACATGTCATGACAAGGCTTGTAGAGAATCTACCCATTGGCAGCACTCTAATAAAGTTTCTAAAATAGGAGATCACGAGGCCATCTTCTTCTCAGACGCTTTGGGTGGTTATCAGGGACCGAGGAGGAAGCAAGGTTAAAAATTAGAGGATTAGGGTGGTTATGAAGTTTATTATGGAAGGATAGGTATCTGGATTGGGCCAAATCGGAAACATATGGAACATTCAGGTCATTATGAATTATTTTATTTGTTATAAAGTAAGGAGTATTAAGGATTTTACGAAGGATTTTGGATTGTAAAGATTGGATACCAGAGGAATTCGATGGTTTAGTGGAGCTCCAAAGTCCAACTCCGTAAGTCCAAATAGGTGTCATTATGGTCATGTATATGATTCTTTTGTAATTAATTGAGAGGTTAGAGCATTTGTCTAGCAAGTTCTGAAATAGTCGGAAACGTTGAGTGGTTTCTTGTCGTTTCAGTCTGAGGATTCCAAGTTAGGCGTTTGTCCGGGTGGAGTCCTAGGTATTGGATTTGTTTAATAGGGATAAGTGGGGTATTATTAAAGCATACCGAAGGACAGGAAGTCATAGCTTTACGAAGAAGGGTAAAGGTAATTTGATGGGAATTATTGGAATTTATTTTAATGGAGAAATTAGTTGGTGGATTTTAATAAAATTTATACCCGATTCTCTATTAATAATAAACTTTATTTTAGCTTCAGGTCGAACGGACTACCCGTTTTGAAAACATCGGGATGCCAAGGAAAAACGTTTGTACACAATATTGGGCGAAAATTATACGGATTAATCGCTTTAGGAATTTAATTACTATTTCAGTTACCTGCTTATAATTAATTTATGTAGTTAATTTTAATAAATAGATACTCGGAAAATGTAATTTTGGTATAATAAATATAAACCAGTAAAAACTCATTAAGAGACAGAAATTCATTCTTAGGTTATGATTGGAAAAATACCAAACATACAACCTTATTTCTCCAAAATGCAGATATAATTTACAATAAATCCGTCAATGTTACGCTAATTAAGGTATCATCTGGATTATCACATATCTCGAAGACGTCCAAGCGCATACTCTCAAGTATAAGTATGCGTTGGATGTTATGGGGGATGTGATCTTTTCTTTCATGATAATGCCTGAATGCTTTATTTTCTGTCTTTGTGATGCCTAAATTAGTGTATCATTGAAGGATTTTTTATTCTTTACCTGCATTTTTTAAAACATATGGCTGCTTGGTTGCAATTTTGCCAATTATAACCTAACAATTATTGTAATACTTAGTACTCGGCAATGGTGGGATTAGTATTTGCAGATCATTCTTTCCTTCCAACGTTACTCGAACATTTCTGGTATAAAAAAGAGGGGAGGGGATTGTTATTATTGAGGTATAACCAAACCTATTGTATCCAAACTGGGAAGGTCGAGATTTACTCGGTAAGTCCGCCAGGTCATAAAGTCCAACCTGCCCAGGTTGGATTCAAAAACTGTACACCCTTGACTGATAAAACGGGCAACGCTTTACCACGCTTAGCCACCACGGCCTCAGTATTTTCCATTTCTGTGCATGCGTGAGCGATTGTTCTGGATAAAATTTATACATATAATACGATCTAGGATCTTATTTATACTGTCCCTAAAAACATAAATATTAGGTTAATAATCTGGAGTTTGCCTGTTCGATAGATTTTACTAAAGACAAACAGAGTATCAGAAATGTGGTTAAAACTACTTGACCGTTGAACTTAACGTAAGTTCAATTTTTTTTTTCTGAGGATCATTTTTTTTTCTATTTATCAAAATAAAACACGCTGCGGACAGAATATTGCGATATTGCTAGTGATATCGATATAGAATGTAATATGTTTAAACATGTAGAGAAGTTTAGGTATCTAGGGTCTACGATAATTAGAAAAACCGAAATTGAATAGGAGATTAAGGTTAGGGTGAAAGCGGGAAATGCTTCTTATGTTTCTTTGACAAAACTACTCAGCTCGTGCCTCTTGTCCCGGAACTTAAAAAACTTTAATCTATAAAACATTATCTTGCCAACAGTTGTTTATTAAGGGATGAGCAAAGTATTAAAGTTTTTGAAAATAAAGTATTGCGTAGAATATTCGAACCGATGAAGGATAAGTTAACCGGAGAGTTCAGACGGTTACACAATGCTGAATTGCGTGAACTATATCCGATTAATATAATTGAGATGATTACAATACAAATCAAATGGGCCTGTAAAATTGTTGGGCTTAGCACGGTAAACGTCCGAGGAGTAGACCGAAGGGAAGGTGGGAATATTAAAGCCGATCTGAAGGGACTGGGCGAACGGTGGAGGGAGATGTGTAATAAGCTATTGGTGGTGGCGGCATCGAACCTTTGGGTTTGCTAAGCCTTTTTATTATTATTTTTATCAAATATGGATCTATATTACTGATGAAAAATACAATTTAGTTATTATTATAAACTTTTCATAATTAATACATTTACATAATTTTATTATTTTTACTCAACAAGCGTTTTCAAGTGATTATATTCTTGTGTTCATATTTACTTGATGTATTTATATTGTGATACAGTTGTAAATATCTTGAATAAATATTTAATAGTTAATTATTTTTATTCCACCCAGTTTTAAATTATATGATTCATTCCTCCTTATACGATTTCTTTGATTCTAGGTTTACATTTTGTCAGTTATAAATGGCTATAACTATTATGTTACGTCATGTTAATCAGGGTAAAAAAATATATATATTAAATATTTCTGACTAGTTCACTTAATTCAATTAATTATTTTGATACCGAAACATCGGCCAAAATAAGCTAGCGCTTGGGTACTATAAAGACGGCAGGAAGACACATTAGCATAATCAGTTCTAGATGCACATGAGAATTATTCCCCTTGGTAATATACATAAAACAGTTAATAACTTTCCATTGATCAACAGTCACCACGTTCCCTGGTATTATGCATGCATTATGCAGAGTGGCCATAAATTGAAAATTGTATTATCCAAACATGAAAACCGGGCGACCACAATAGCCTACTCATTAGCGATTCTTTTATGTTAAATTATTCCGTGAATTGTCATTGAGGAATGTTGCCGTTTGTATGTATCGTATGTTCGGTGAATACACCGATACTTCCCGCTATGCGTATTTTTTTCATCTTTACCTAATTCTCGAAGTGTGATAACAGGTCTAATACCACTTGTCCATTTTAATTCCACCCAGCTTCCTTTTTCAGACACAGCATATTGGCCTTCTCTAAGATCGACGACTAACGTGGAACCAAAATACTAGACTCAAAAGACAAGAACTCTACCAACGATTTGGCCAACTACTTTGCTATGTTCCTGGCCTCGCGTTTCTACGGCGAGTAAGGGGTTCCAGGAATCGCATTTATTTGTATTAAAATGTATTTAATACTTATATTTGTATTCATATCGGTTCCAGAAGGGAACCTATCTACAGAAAAATATATTAATTAGGTATTTAAATGTTAGATACCACAGACCCCCTACTGTAGTATCCTATATTGAACCATATAATTTTTATTGGATTTCCTTTCTAAAGGTATCATGTTTTTAAATTTACTATTTGTTCTATTACTAATTGGTGGCATGCAAGGTAGAATGTAAAAGTACTAAGATGGTTTGCTAACTATTATATTTACAAGCTTAAATAAAACCAAAAACATCTATATACAAAATAATAAATAAACCTATATACATAATGAATAGTTGAGAATCATACTAGAGGAGAATGCTTGATGTATTGATTTTATTAATTAATGATGTATGGTTGCCAACACAAATTTACATTAGTATAACTAAATGCTTGTTACCACTTAGCTGGTTCTTCATAGTGTTTCTAGCCGTCACATCTGGATTCCCTGTCTCTGCTCTCCTTCGGCGTCTAGTCCGTCCATCTCTCTCTCCGGCTGTCTTCGTCTTCCTCCCTCGACTCCCCCGCTTGAAGTCCCAAGAGCAAGTGTTCTCAGCTCCGAGTCCCAAGAAGAAGTCTCCTCCTCTCAGTTCCAAGAAGAAGTCTCTATTTCCCACCTTTTTTTCATCCCCCTCTCTTTTGGTAGTCTCTTTCCTGATTGGCTGAATATTCTCAGCCTAAGGGATGACCACGCCCTCTCCCCCAGGCCAAGGTAAAGCAGCAGGTACAGATTTCCATATTTCTGGTGGAAGGTGTGAAAAGGTCTTTTGGGATCCTTTTTAAACACTTAGTTGTCGGTCTTTGTCGGTGGTCCTTAAGGGTTTTTATTACCACTTACAAAAGGTTGTCCTAATGGGTTACCCTCAGTCAGGTACCGCCAGATGTGAACACTTATAATGTTTATTTCTACATTTAAAATAATTATTCCACCGGCGGTCTTTACAATACATAGCAACTTAGACCACTGAACAGAATCTTAGTTTGCTATTGACAACAAATTACTAATCTACAAGACGATCCTATTTGGACTTACAGACTATTTAGGATTATATATTATATAATAATAAGGATTATATTTGTATAGGGGCTATCTAGCTCCACACATCCCTAGAGTCCTCTTCGAAGTTTGAATCAGTGGTCCCGAGACCTTTTGTAAATATGCAAATAATGATTTCTAGCAAATTTTCAGTTTCTTCACTCATGCCTTGTAAGTCTGTGGTTAAAACGCCTATGTTTAGTTTGCATTGGTCATTACTACCAATGTTGCGGCTGAGAGAGAGGCGCTGAGATCTCCTGGAGATCTGCTTATCCTTTCACATGTGGGAAGAATTCTAAAAATTATTATATTAAATTTGGATAAAATCTTTTTTATCAATTTTCAAGCATATCAAGCAATTTTCAATATCTATAAAATTCGTATTTAAGGACTTTAAAGAACACTAAAAACGAATGTATGTTTCTTGTTTACAGTAAAAATTTACATGTTCTACTTTACACTGGAATCCCCTTATAGTTTTCGTTGTTTAAGATACTTAACAACTCATTTAATACTACAATATTTTTTTTTCTTATTCATCTCAAGAAAAGTAATCGATTGGTATATGATAACTTAAAATTCCGAACTAAGCAAAGGGATTTGTGTGTATATTTTCTCGGTTTTCGTGGTGCACTGGCAAGAATCCTAGGACATGGGTCTAATATTTTTGGCCTAGTTTCACTAAAAAAATGTAATTGAAATTTATGATCCCACGTCCGTAAGATCCCATGAATGTTCAGCTTTGGGAGCTAAATTTTCAAGACCATCTTTATAAACTTCCACATTACTTATCGATGTAAAAATACATTAAATTTGGCAAAATGGCACAAACTCTTTTATATGTCCAAGTAGTTATATTCAGTGAATAATACTCTAATTTCTAATTTACAGAATGAAACACTCTTACAAACATATGTTTTGACTGGTCGTAAAATTCTAACCTAATAAAATTTAATTTCCATTTATCATTATTGCATAATTAAACAATGATCAATTATGAATTAAAAAGTTTAGTTATATTTAACAATTGTTTGTAATGTTTAAAAATTTAATTTCGAAATTACGTGGTATTAGTGGAAAAAAAATTAGCTCTTTTCTAGTTCAAGCGTAAACCAGTGATACTTTATTTTTATTTTTTCACCTCTTTAACACGACGTAGCGTTCAGATACTATTGTGAATAACAGCTGATTACAAATAGGATGAAATGCTGATGATTTCCCTCGCTTACAGTATGCAGATAAGATTTTAAGTTTTTGAGAAATTTTAATCCTTATCTTCAATAAAATTCGTTATCACTTGGTTTTCTACACTATTTTTCCCTTTTCGCCTCTCTAACACGGCGTTACGTGAAGATACAATTTTGAATAATAGCCCATTACAGAGTGGATGAAATGGACATTTAATTCGCTTACGGTACGCAGGTCCAATTTCTAGTTTCTGAGATATTTTAATCCATATTTAAACGAAACTCGTTCCCTTTTTATCTTTTTGCCCTGCTAACATGGCCTCACATTAAGATACAATTTTAAATTATAACTCCAGTATGAATGTACTCTCTGAACTCTATTATAAGTGTCCTTATCTGTGACAGATTGTAATATTTCTCAATAAAATGTTAAAAAAAAAACAAAAAAAAAAAAACAACTCATTACAAAGAAAAGAAAATTCTAAACATTTCTCTCACTTAAAGTATACAGATACGATTTTTAGTTTCTGAGATATTTTAATTCAAATGCGACAACACTTCAAAAATTTGTTGCTGTTCTCAATGTAGAAAAGAGCCAACAATTTTAAACGACCTTTTTCATTTCCTCTTTTGATAAATGTGACGTCAGCAAAACATGTTAAATACAACAAAATATTATCAAAATTAGCTAGCCCCTTTGGAAAATAAGCCTCCAGTTAAATGTTTATTTAATTTATTCGCTCAAGACTTACTTCTTTGGAACATTTGTGCCTTGGTTTTTTGTTCTCTCTTGTTTTGGAACTAGAATGGGTCTTGATGAATATGTCGAAATGTTTATAAAACAATGTTTCTCATCTCTATAGGGGATCCTACACGGTAATTCATGAATGAACGTCACAAGAAGTTCCAAGATTGTCCGTGATCGCTTTGATCATGAAGACCCTTACACGTTCAATCATTACTGATCATTACTTATATTAAGTTTCCACTTTTTTTTCTCTCCAATTTATTGCCTACTTGACTATTTAAAGAAAGAATAGTTGAAAATTGTTAATAATAATATAGACTAGGGATATAAACAACTATTTACTTTTATGAAATTATTTACTTAATAACGAGACCTAGGTAAACTAACCTATCTAGTAGTAAGGTTAGTCTCATAGAAAATCGTTTTGACAAAATTTAATAAAATATAAGTCTACTACTTACAAAAATTAAAGAAAGGTATTGCGAAAATAATAAATTTGTTGAGGAAAATGGGAAAAGAACTGATAAATATACACAACGTTAAAGTTTTTTTTTTCTTAAAGTAAATTGTGAAGTTTCCTCATTTTTTTTTTAATTTGTTGCCCACTTGACTATTTAAAAGAAATAGTTGAAGATGGTTTAAAATTATAAACAAGGGATATGAAAAATTATTTAACTATTTACATATAATGATAATCAGAAATCTATAATGGTTGTGAGGCCTAGGTAACCTAACCTATCCACCAGTATGGTTAGTCTCCCCACTACTTTTACCTCAGTCCCCCTCCACTTCTCGTGAATGAACCTTTGATTTCCGGATGTTCGGAAATCCGCAGCGCCCCACCATCAGTACTTTATTCACTACCTTACACGACAATTCGGAACGTCATTAGTGCAATTCCGATTGATCGTGTAGGGTCCCCTTATTTGTTAACTTTGAAACCTCCCCTTTTTTTGGTTATCATTTACATTTTTGAAGGAATTTAGAGATCGAAATCGAGATTAAAGGATTCTTCACTCCTTCATGATATTCCCTCTCGTTTGATACTTACTTCAGAGTAACGAAAAAGGGATTATTTTACCATAACATATATGTTGCAGGTTAATTCCTAAGTCATGCACAAACAATTTACTCGCTACTTAGACAAGTTTATGGAACAAGATATTAGAGTTTCCTATTTACCTGTGAGTTGGGCCTGACAGCTTGGGTGTGCTGCGAAGGAGGGCTGTCGCCGCAGCTGGTCGACTTGATACTCCTCACTACGCTGACAGCATCCCCTCGCCCGCTAACGGAGTAGTTGATCTCCTTGCCGACGCTGCGAGACCTCCAGGACTCGTCCTGGAACTTCCTCGTCTCTTCGGTACTCTTGGGCGAAGTGGCGTTCCTGGAGGCTTGGTCCGAAGAAGGCTTTGTGTGGGAAGATCCGGTGCCCATTCTTGTCTAGCACTATCATCTAAATGTTCACATTTTATAGGGGTGTCGGGGTGAAGTGAAGTGTTTTATTATAACCTATATTTACTTAACATGTGACTTATCAACAACTATAACGCCACTGTGCATATGAATTGTATGTTTTTTTTTCAATTTAATTAAATTTGTCCTCATCGTCTTCATAATGCTGATCATTAGATGAGAGATACTGCGTATCATTGCTAACGCTACTTCCTCTTCTATTTTAATTCTAAACAATCCGAATAAAACAAATTTGATTCGGATAAATGTTTTACAAACAGTAATATATTATTTTATTTCGATTATAGTTCAATAAAAAAACAAAATATAAAATTTAAACTAAAACCTCTAAATTTTGACTGAATCCTTCGTTGTATTCAATTACTAAATTACCAATTACTAATACAACCAATTGAAAAATATACTTAGCCATTAAATTCAACGCCCTAAGACAAACCAATTTACTTTAAGCATTGAACCTAAATTTGGCACTTAAGTTCGATTATTGGAAAACAAAAACGATTAAAGAATTAATAAAAAAACGAAAACTGGCTCCAATCTGTTTGAGATTTAAGTATGACTGGGTTCTTCAGGGAAATATAATTTTGTGTAAACCCAGTGGCCATGTGATAATAATTTAATATTAGATATTCAGGTGGCGGTTTTTACGTAATTTCACGCAGTGAAGTAAATTGATTTTTTTTTTAAAGTTAATATTTTAAGTGTTAGTCATAGATATAAAGCTAAATTTTAAATTTAAATCATTTCCTTTCAACGAAATGGGATTCTTACCTTAAATTTTCCCTTAAAACTCCATGTTGGGTCAATAATAGCTTCTTTTATCCATATTAAATTCGAATGATCTTGAACTACAAGTGAAAATAGTAGATAATTAAAAAAAATATATATTGTATACGCAAGCAGATGATATTTGTGTTTCGCAGCATTTTATTATTTATTAATAACTTTAATAAAAATGAAAAATTGATTCCTTGTAAAAATATTTTTTGGTAAAATTGAGAGTCAATTATATGGTCTAACTAATGTATGTTCCTGCTCAAATAGTCAAACTTTCTAGAAAATCACGAAATTAGAAACAAGTCATTATAGAGGTTACGAATAGTGTATAATTTCTATTTGAATGTTCAAGCAATTTAATGTCCCATTTTTTTCATAATTAACTTTAAAAAAAAAATACAAACTCATGTGTGTCTAAAGGTCGCACATTACAAACTACGTCCAAATCGCACCTTGGCTGGTTTTTATTGTGGGAGTATATTAATAATAAGTAAGTAAGTTAGAGTATATTAATAATAAGTGAGTAAGTTAGAGTATATTAATAATATTTCTATTTAAATGTTGAAACAATGTAATCTCGCATCATAGACGCAATTTTCTTGAGAAAAAAAAAACTCCTCTGTGTCCTTACGTAGAGACACATTATCACACCACGTCCGTGCCGCACGGCGGTCGAGTGTTGGTGCGATAATAGGTCTCATACAATTTATAGCAATGGTTCTCACCGAGTCCGAGCAGCACCACGGCCGTATGTGGGCTCAATCTCAAATAACCCATATCGCCATAGTTGGTTTCTATGTGTAGTTCTAACCTAACTTGTATACTTTACTCTTGTTTACCTTTTGATTTTGACTTGTGAGAACCATATAAAACATCTTTAAAAAGTTATGAATTAATGATTTGTCATATAGGACCGAAACTTTTGAAGGTCTATTAATTTTTCATTCTCCATTTGTGAGAAACAGCTATCTTTGATTCTTTCTATATCTGGTTATCTTCTTTTTTGTCCTCCTGCCTGAAGTGCCATTCAGCCTGAAGGAGCCTCCTGCCACTTTTACCACACATCTTGGTCTCTCGCCAATATTTAGTGTTGCCCAAAATCGGCCATGAGGGCCTTACTGTTGCAGGACCAAGACCAAGACTGGTAAAAAAAAATCAATTTTTAAACAAAAAATAGTTACTAATACTTGACAATTTTAGTTACTATATGTAAAGAATTGGTATAACCAACATATTTTTGCATTTAGCACTTCTAATTTTTCATTCGGCCTTGGTTAGTTTTCTCCAATCTAAAAAAAATACAGTAATGCCACTATAGAAATAAGCCAATAGGTAACTGCATGACTGTTACACAAGACCAAGACCAAGACTGAGTGTGCAAGACCAAGACTATTCTCGCATTTAGGCAACACTATCTATATTCTTTCTACATACCACTTTTATTTTTTTGATTTGTCTAAACTTTGGATGAAGGGTAGGGAACACAAAGTTTTGCGATGGATAAGGCTGGTTAATGCGGCAAAAGATATATAAGGCCTGTAAATCCAACAAATAACGCGAATAAAATAATTGTAATTATCGTTAAATGAATGCTGAACGGTCCATTTTTTTCATTTGGTGTTTTAATTCTTAAAAGAAAAAAGTCCCCTTAGTTAATAATGAGAGATAACTTCCCGTACAATATATATTTTATTTACGGACGGAAAACGGCAGAAAGTAGTGGTTTTTTTTCTGCCTGACCCTGTAAAAAAAAAGTAATGCACGAGTTTCATTGCTCAAAGATGCATGCCATCAATTTTTTCTTAGATCTCCTCCCAGTTACAATATTCCATAGAATGAAGATTGCAGGAGTGTTCAACTGAAGCCTATTTCAGAGAGAAGTCTTAAGAAACCTGACACCAAAAGTTGGGGGGAACAATGAATTGGCTGAAGTACAAACAGTCTGTGAGCAGTCATTACCGAGGCCTAATGGTTTCCTCCAAAGGTTTTTAGGGACTCATTCAGTCCGCCTCACCTGTTTCATTCATTTAGGCCTCTAAGGTGCTTGTTTTTTCCCCTCCTTTCAGGCTTTGGGAGAGGAAAGTATAGTTCTGTCTTCCATTATCCTTGAATTGTATAGTAATTAAAAATTAGCTAATCATCGGTGTATAGTATAGGTTATGTTTGTCGAAAAAAAACAAAATAAAAATACAATTTTTTTTGTGATCATTCTCCCTGCAACACTTAAGGAGACAGCCCTGATGAAGGCCTGAACTTCAAGTCGAAACGTCGGCATATGTAAAAATAAATATTATCATTTATTTTTGCCTTCCTTTTTGACTGACCACCACAACTATTCTTCTCTTCATTATCCACGACAGTCAACCAATTACAAATTACAATTTTTTAATTTTTTTATTAGAAGTAGAAATAGAAAATCGTCTTTATTCTGGGACTAGGTCCCTTGAGAATAATAATATTGTTTAAAACAATTGACAATAAATCTGGCCAGGTGACCTATTATAATAAAAAGTAACTAGAATCTAAGTAATAAAAAAAGTATATACATAGTTTTGGAGGGTATATTAAGGAAAGCAGATGGGTACAACGGTTACAATATTATAATATTGGTACGAAAAAACAACAACATACTTATAACTTAATAAAATTGGAAAGAAATGCTAAATAAGTTTTATAGGTAACCAATTTTAGTGCTACAATACAAAAAAAAAAAAAAATAATAAATAAATAAAAATAAGAATAAGAATAAAAGAAAATCACTAGAGTAAATAAATGATTTATATATGTTCCATAAGCCGTTTAAGTGAAAACATGTGAAGGTATTGTGAAAAAGTAAACAAGTATTGTGATCTACTTATAACGCAATAGATTACGAACAGAAAAAAAAAAAACACATACCTACAAATATACATACCCACAAAGAGAGGAGAGTGTAAAACTTAAGTAAAAAGTAAAATACTTTTAAATAAAATAAAATATACTCTTATGAATAGAAAGATAAAAGGTAACAGAAACAATAAAAATTATGCCTACTCACACTGCTTTGTTAGAAATCATCGAAATTCTGTTATATACTCAAAACAGAAAAAAAAATGTATAATGAAAATTAAAACTTTGTTTATTATTAGGGTATCTTCTTGATTTAGGGTTTCGTTCGATCTTATAAATATAGGGACTATAAGGATTCCAACTAATGACTTATATGTTTTATTTTAAGACCAATCTCAATTATATAAATAATGTATTGTGAAAGAAAAAAATAATTATTAGTTGTGTAAAGTTATAATTGCAAAACATGTGTGTTTTACCTTTTTTATCGTGTTTACCTTCTTAAAATGAAAATACTACAGACATACTTATATACACTATTTAAAATCAAGCAAGGGAACAAGGCTTATTCCTCTTCCAATGGAGAGCGACTGAGAGTTCCTGCGCTACTCTATCATCCACTTCAATAAATACAGAATATATTTAACGACAGCCCAATGGCCCAAGTAAAACTAGGATTAAATATTATTATTTAGTATACTTGTAAATCTGTCTGAACTGGCATGGAAATATTTATAATTTCTTTTCTACTGATAGAAAACAGGACTTCGATAGTTAAAGATCTTCACGGAAAAACAGGGACAACAGTTGGTTTCCTACTTTTAGTGCTTTAAATATATACTGGTTTTCTCTGCCGAAAGAACAACTTCTTTTCTTAAGATCACTTCAGTGTGCTTGAAAGTTTGTCGCTATGCTATACATATATATTGACTTAAAACGATATTTATGAGAAGGTGTGCTAACTTACGGTGAGCTGCAGGACAAACGAAAAACGAGCTTTCTGTACATATTATGCAGTCTTTTTAAATATTCACCAACCAGCAACAACAAGATTGTCAAATTGTGATTTATTTATTATACTTAAATAAACTAACGTACATACAACTATAATAAACTGTATATACCCGTCTGCAAAATGTCTGAAATAAATACTTCAGGTCTATTCTAGGAATTTGGTTTTCAATGAGGAGATATTTAGACGTACCATGCAACGAAAAATATAAGACAAAATTAGGCTGGTGAAATGGAGGTAAATCGAGCACAGATTAAGGAGGAAGGAAGGCATCATCCGGGAAGCTCTCGAGTGGAATCATTGGAAAGGAACGGTATCGAGTAGGCAGGCCGAGTGAGAAGTGGAAAAGTTTTGTCCTGGAAAAGCCTGGAGACAAAATCACACTTGGGCTACCCTCAAAAAGATTTTTCCAAAAAGAGACTGCTGGCGCTTCTTCATATAAGTATTACGTTCTCTGGAGAAATAAGGGAAACTACAGTGATCATAATAATGAACAATCCTTACGAAACTGTCTAAGCATGCAGTCCGTTGAAAATAATTGTATTACCTTAAACACTAGTAGTAATACTGACAATTAAAAAAAAAAACAAATGCGTAAATAGCTCCAATAGTTTTTGGGGTAAGCGCTTACATGCAGAAACTATTTTATTGAATTGTATAATGTGTGATGATTTTTGCATAACATTTTAAGTTTATTAAAACACATATGCTGTGATCCATTATTGCTGAGATTAACGTTGCCGGGAAATGTGATCATTAAAGCAGATACCATCAGACAAAGACGATCCTTTAAACTCCATCATGGTGATATATCCTCGACCGGACGATACCCAGAGGCAGATGTCACCTGCAGGATACCATCAGTCATCGCACTACCGCCGCCTCCGATTGCTGTCCTTCAATTAACTTTCCGATACCCTGGCGTCATTCTCATCCGGGATCTAATCTATGGTCCACAGTTTTTGCGGGTCTACAAGAATTTATCACGCGGGTTTATTTTAGAGAATTCATTTAGGAACCGACTGTATTAGGTAGAATGTTTTGTTTTTGTTTATTAAAATATGTAATAATTATAATCTCTTTGGAAAATTGTCGATAAGAACAAATATACAAATTTGTATTACTTGCATGATTCGAACCTTTCATATATTACTCAGTAGGGGAAAGTACAGAGGTTAAGTTCACCAATTTCAGTGAACATTTTTTTGGTGACACTAGGTTGAAAAATCTTTGAAAAAAAGACCTAGAATTAGCAAAAGTTAGAAAAAAAATATTCTAGAAAAAATTATTAAAAGATACAAGAAGAAAATCCACGGCACAAAAATCGGAGCGATTTCGGATCAGAATACTAACGCATAGAGAAGCAGGAACAATAAAGAACTGCTTACTGGCCCATCAATATTTCATGATATATAGTGAAGGACTTTAGGATGAGCAGGGCATGAGGTTCAGAACAATCCACCACGAAGCCTCTGCACAACAATAAACGGCTCAAATGTAGGCAAGATACCACGTGGCAGGGCAAAAACAGGTTTGATAGATCAAATTAACTAACATAAGATGACGTAGGGTTGCATATTAACTGCAAAGCAATGGCCCAAGATAGAAAGATATGGAGAAGGCTGACAAAACATCCATAACAGGAAAATAAACTCTAACAAATACTGAAACTATTACATTTGTAAAGGTCTGATAAGTCCAAGCCTCGACTAAGATATGGACTTGAAACTGTCTCGCATGGCAGATGCAATACGAGCTAATGGTGTTGGAGAGGGAACGCCCCATCGTAAAGAAAGAAATAACAGGAGCTGCTATCGTTATTTAGGAAGCATTATAGAAGTTGGCAGCACTGAACCCAATGGTGGTAATAACTTGCGATGTTTATCAGCCCTCGTATCCCTCGGCAGGAGTTGGCCTGATCCATATTCGGTCATGGCTTGATGAAGGGCCATTTGGCCCAATTGGTGATAACTCTCCTTCCAGTCCATTCCATTACTTAAACCGTTATAGCTTGGATCGAATTTTGTTTTCAGTTGGTCGTTTGATTACATGGTATTTTATTTCGGATTTGTAGTGGTTTTAATCGGAATAGTAGTCATTTTATCGTTATGAATTTTATTTTGAAATTTGGACTTCAGATTGCTATGAAAATATTATAAAGAAAACGGAAGCAGGCCTCAATGTGTTATATAATTTATATTTTATTTATTATTACTCATATATTTTTCTCATTTTGCGATTTTAATTCCAAAGCCTTCCAACTACATTCTTAATTCTAACGTATCAAATTAATGTTATGAGAGATTCTTAACATTAGACCTTGCGCGTTAGCTGCTTTTTTCAACTAGCCGATTGATTTCATCACCACTTACCAAAATATTTGAGACAGACGCTTCTAGCCGTTAATAACTTTGTGTTGCCCCACACTCTTTCTTTGGCTTTAGCACAGTTTTGATTTAAATAGAGTGAACACTTGCAACCAGATTGCTCTCATCTCTGATGAAGAATAATAACAATGATTGCTTAAAACTCTTGTGTATGTCATATCTTATATATAATAATTGTCTTTATGATTATTAATCTTCTATAAGCGATTGTTGTAAACAAAAATATTAAGCATTAAATTAAATTTGCAATCTGAAAATTTCTTTGAAATGGGGAAATTCTTTGGCAGCTTCACAGCTTCCCATCACATCCAGGGATATATATCAAACCAGCAGGTCTCTTGGCCAACGCCTACGCAACAGTCGTGGTGGACTGGAAGTGTTTCTTGTACGTTGAAGGATTTCTGTCAGAGGATTCATGTTGTACGTTAATAATTAGTGAAAGTTAATGTAGTTTTTTTTTCGAAGTGTTTAAAATTGAGTCATATATAGTTAATCATTTGCGACATTAAACGATGCGTCCACTATCCTTCACAACACTTTTAATTTTATTCGTTTTTGTCTAATGTGCTTCCTCCAAGTAAGTCTTTTGTCCAGTTTAAAACCTAAATATCTAATTAGGTCTGATGTTGGGATTTTAATGTTATTAAATTATATTTCGGGGGGAGGTGTATGGTTGAGAGTTAACACTACACACACAATTGATTTTTCATTCATTTTAATTTTCCTTCTTGTTGCCCAATCGCAGTATCGTTCAGATGATTTTGAAGAGTGGTAGATGCTCGAACAGGGTTTTCATCTGAGCTAAAGGTTGCGGTATCGTCTGCAAATGTATCCAGCAGAGTGTCATTGTGTTTCAGTAGGTCAGACATACATATATTAATAAGTAAATATATTAATTCTACGTTATGATACCCCTAATATTATTGAAAATTATATAAATTGATGTTAATATATAATATTTTAGATTAGGGGTGGATACATACTATTAAGTTAAAGAAAACTATAATGATTGACGAAGTCACCATTGCACCCGGATACAATGGCTCAAATAAACTCGCTGGGTCTAGGGTTAAATATATATATATATATTTTCAAAGGGTAGTTTTATGAACTAAAAAAAGTGCTCACTGTGTCCATAAAACTTCCAACTAATAATGAATGGAAAAAACTGCGAGATTCAATCAAAACTTCAAGAAAAAAAAATAGTTTGAAAGTTTTGGAATTAATGTCGAGACTTTTTTTTTCTTCCGTTCTGTTTATTAACTACTTTTGCAAAAACTCTCACTTTAAATATTTATAGTTTTTCCTCCTAATGTATTCGAGTTACAGGCGATATTAGATGTTAACCTAATAAACAATCGCTAGTAAAAATTTTAATGCTTATTCATTAAATAATACAATATTATCTATAAAGTTTATTCAAAATATATTATTGGTGAAGCTATATGATTTATAATAACTATGTTGATCAATTTATTTAATTAATAATTAGCTTTTCCCACTGGAAAAACATCTCCTCAACTGTCAGTAAACGTATACCAATCAAGTATTGCACATATTGCCCTGGTGCAGTACCCCAAGATTATACACAGCTGTGAATTATTTGAAAAGGAGTTGGTCGAAGTCTTCAGTAAAAGAAAGGACAAAGTAAAAATAAATCACTAATATTTAATATATTATAATTTAAGGGAATGGGGTAGTTCAGTGGTAGGACGCTGAGCTTTCAATGCTCAACGTCTCAGGTTCGAATCCCAGTTAATAGCAAAGCAATAATTTATTCTGGTTCATCGGCCGTGGATCTTCTCAGGGATTGGAAAACCCTCCTGGGGCACACCCAGACTCTAGAAAGTATATAGCCTTAATTAAATAATTAATTACAACGGAAGACCTGGCTTTTGAACGTGATCTCGGAAAAATCACTACCTTGCACAACTGTTGACCAAGAAACATCACTTTCCCTAAATAGTACTGAAGACCCTTCAGAGGTTGCTGTGGTAAAGTAATAAATAAATAATATTTATTTTTATTTTCCTTGTGCCTACATTTCGGCCTGAGTTTCAGCCCTTCATTAGGGCTGTTGTCACGAAAGGCTCGCCAAGAGAGCAGGTACTAAGGAAATAAAAATGAATATGGTTTATTTTTTTTTATTTTTTTCTTTCCTTTACTGAACATCACAATGAAGTTTTCTTCTATGTGTCTACAACAGTCATTTATCAATACATATTTAGTATTTCGTATATTATATATTTTTCTTCTTTTTGCTGGGAAGCTGTATGACATTCTCTGTTTTTGGCAATGATAACTTCCAAATTTACAACAATTGATATATTTGTTGAATTTACTCGTTAATGTTTCGGGAAATTTACTCCCATTTTCAGTACTTACAATCCCATATTTTCTCATCGATTCATGGCTAAAAAGGAGTTAATTATAAAATAATGCATGTCGCAATACATGTTGCGTTGCGTTGTTACATAAATTTTGTAATTACCTAAAGTCTGATGTGCTCATGTTTTAAATTCATGTTATAGATAAATCGCAGTTATAATATCTAGATCAGACTTTAGGTAATTACAAAATTTATGTAACAACGCAACGCAACATGTATTGTAACATGCATTATTTTATAATTAACTCATTTCTTGCCATGAATCGATGAGAAAATATGGCATTGTAAGTTCTGAAGATAGGAGTAAATTTCCCAAAACGTTAACATGTAAATTCAACAAATATATCAATAGTGTATTTGGAAGTTATCATTTCCAAAAACAGAGTATATATTTTTAGAATCCTACGGTACCAAGTAGACTTTGGGTAAGAATTACAGTTTAAAATATCATATTTGTCTTGAAAATATTGCAGTTTAGGGCTTTAAAATGCAATACCAGTTTCGAAGGAACTTTACCGGATCTTGATGTCTGCCTCGAAATATTTAAAACAAGATTTATTCAGGTTCCGATGGTCAATCCCCTATTTTTTCAATAAATTATTTAAGACGCAGTACGAGTTTTAGGATCGAAATTGGAATTCATCACTTCTCCATGAAGTTCTCTCTTTTTTAAAACCTCGTTGGTCAAAACTCATCAGTCCTGAGTGGCGAATCTATACTACCATACCATAATTATATATTCAGTGGATCATATTCTCTTTATTTTCCAGGATAAATTTTAGATTATTTATAAAGTTTATTTTTTTAATAGAGTTTATATGCAAATTATTTGATGGTATATATAATAATTTAATTATTTTTAATTGGTATTACTTACAACCTCATCGGCCGTATGACCTCATCACTGACTTAACTGATTATTTAAACAAAAACAAAAAATGAAATCACTATAACTAGAACAAACAAAACCATAAATTGAACTAAATTGAGTTTATTGTAAGTTAGTAAAGACAATAAACAGAACCAATTGAATCCGAAACCCAAGTGATTTGCAAAAGTAAATCTTACAGAGGTTAAGGGAATAAACGAAAGACGAAACCATAGCGTCAACTGAAGATATTATTTTCAGCGTACCCTTAGGATTCTATTCCCTCATAAATATGTAATTTAATTTACATTTTATTTTTTGCTTCATCCTTCAGGGCAAAGTCATACTCCTTATTAATCTCTGTATTTCAAATTAAAGAATGGGTCTAGATGTTGATTGTAAATTGAGTCGATGTTTATTTTATTCATTAAAGACATTTAACGATTGTTTAATTGTAAAAACATAAGAATCACGTTATAAATGGAAAAATCCAAACTACAAAACCACGAGTCTCCAATATAATAATAATAATAATAATAAAGCTTTATTTATTCTGAGTGTATATAGGTGCGAATTGTTTTATATATTTTAATTTTATTTAGTTTCTCTCTAAATTTTTTTAAATTTCATTTTTTTACATATGTATGTTAATTTTCTTATTTTGCTTTCTACAACTCCTTTTCTTTTATCTCTATTTTATTTATCATTTGTATGTATATATTGTGTGAATGTTTAATGTAGCCCTAATATTAATGCCCTCCAATGCGGCAGAATGTATTAATTTTCATTAAAAAAAAAAGAAAAATTATTCTTGGACAAGTTCCTTTAGAGTAATGTGTTAATGTGGGATTTGAAGCCACAGGGAATAATTGCGAAATAAATTGATTTATATAATAAATAAATAAAAGAAAATAATATTATTCTTATTATTATTATTATAAGAATACCTTTGATCATTAAAAAAAAAATGAAATGAAATATTTAAAATAAACTAATTCTTTATATACATATTTACAACATCTATTTACAATTAAATAGAAACAGTTTTAATTGTTGGTTTTCTGCCTGCTCCTTTGAGGTCTGAGTAAAACAATATAGAATCGCCTACTAAACATAAATCCATGTTGAATCCCTTTCCCAATGTTGACTGACATCAACATTATAAGATATTATAATTAATTATTACAAATAGAGGAGTCATTTATGACGGAGTGATGGAGGGGACTTGTTGATTTATAAGGGAAAACAAACACGACTCGAGGGTCGATGGGTCTATTTGAACAAGCGCGCTTGTTTGAACAGGAAAATTAAGGGGGGCGAGAGGGGGGTGGGGCGGTCGGTTGTTGTGTGACACACCTAGGCCAGCTCGTCCGCCTCCGCTTTTTATTGTGATTGTCCTCTAAATTGATTGTTCCCCTATATATATTGTCCAACCTCTGCGAAGGCCCTCCATAAATTAATTATGGCTGATTGTTAACAAATATTATTGTTGTATTAGTACATATTATAGTGCTTTGATGTTGTGTTGATAAACTCCAATTAGGAGAATTTAAGCAATGGCTCTACCGGTAATTGTTATGAATCGACAGTTGGATAAATATGCCCTGTAATTTATCTTCAGTAATGATTCTACTGCTAACAGATCGAACACTTCTAAGTATATTATAATAATGACAAGAGGAAGTTTCTCAATTACGGCTACTCATTTTAAATGTTTACTCTTAGTAATAAAGCACGACTGTAAATACCGTTCTCTAAAAAATTATCAATGTCATTTAATTCCTGCTTTAAGAACTAACCGCACTTTTATAATATGTTTAGATCTTTTTTTTTTTCCTATGTTGACCCAAGACTTCCATTGCAGTCCTATACTGCATGTTTAGATCTTACCGTATTTTCCGATATAGATTGATAATTTCCTGATCTCTGGTTAGTAAAGAGGGGTTATAGACCGAAGTTAACGGAATGGTTAAGATTGTGAACGGGGTCCTTAATAACTGTATTTGATTGGAGCATAATACAAATATAATGTCATATAAGCAAAAAATGCAGGCACTGAAAAATTGTGGATCAAAAATCCACACATTTTTTTGTTTTCACAGCACCGCGTGTTGCCCGGCAACCGTCGTAAACTGTAACCAGACGTTTAAATAATTAGAGTTCGCGTCCCAGTGCCGAGGGAGGGAGGGGTCTTTTTACTGTGGTATGAACCCTCACCCCCTGGTCCGTGAAAACCCCGGCTATCCTAAAAGGCAAGGAAGGGGAGAACTAAAAAAAGTATAATCGATAAAAAATGATAAAAAATCAATAAAAAGATTAAAAAATCGATAGCTTAGATTTCGTTTCTGATAGTTCAGCTGTCTTTAGTTAAATGATTTTTATAAATAATCAATAAAAAATACGAAAATAACCGCTTACCCTATGATACAGACTATATTTGCATTTCTCCTTAAACATATTTGTTGTTAGTAAAGTTGTTGGTTATTGATAATGAAACCAACCAAAACCAGAACGAAACTCTAGATTCTTCTGATAATATACCAAATTCTGTATGTTTACAAGTTTACACGCATAGGCATGAATATTCGAGGGGCGTTCCGTATGTATGACATGTATAGACGGAATGTATTTGAAATGAATCTTAATTCGTCCTGGAAGGCAGTAAACTACTACTCAAATTTTCAGTATGTAGTGTGTTGATGTATATTTAGTCCCTTGAGATAGACACAATTATTTACTGTTTTTTTTTTAATAATTAAATTATTTTTTAAAAAATATTTCTTGAGAGGGATACACAAGATTTGATATGGAACCATCAAAATATTTATAATGCTTAAAATGTAATGAAATATTTTTTCACCAATTTCAAAATACTCATGAGCTTTAAAGATAATTAGAGTCATCAAACTTGAAAATAGCTTGAGCTTTTCGTAAAAAAATGGTTATATACCATAAAAAAAATACACTAAATTCATTTGATACTATAAGTTGAACTCATTCGACGATTTGAATCACGAGCTCTTCGACTCTGTTGAAGACTTAATTTTTGTTCAAAACGTTGGATTTCACTGAATATCTATCCAAATCCAATCTATCTCTATGGAAACCGTGGCTCGTCGCAAAGTGAGGTGAGGTAAGGTATATGCCATATCCCACGGCCAAAGATCTGGATGGTATATCGTACTAACAAAAATAACTATAAATGTGTGTCTTTGTTTCATTAAAATTAACTTTTATTAATCTCTCTTTGAACAAAATTTGAATAGACAGAACTGGTGTTGAGGATGTTAGTATAGGCTCTAGACGAGCATCTGTTTTAAGAAATGAAGAATTGACAATAGAAGCCACGCTTGTTTAAGGAAGAAGAGATGTGACACAAAGAATACAAAAGGATGTGAGGGCAGGCCCAAGTTGATGGCTGAAGATCTGGCTCTCAAAGGATATTGGCGTGCCTCTAACCCGAGGCTTATAGCCCTTCTAATAAATCAGCCCATCGATTTCAGATGCGCTTGGCACATATGTCACATTCGGCACTCAAATCTCGTTTTACTTCTCACTACATGTGTTTAGTGACTTTAGGCTTCATATCTTAGCTTTCTGCACAAGTACAATACTAAAATGGGTGAGACCCTTTATCTAATTGTTAACTATAAACAATTATTTTATACAAAAATATAAATAATTCATAATTACAATTTGGCCTTGAAATGGAGCACAGTGACAGTAAAAGGCGTTTGACACATCAAGTGTACCAAAAAAAAAAAAGAAGTTTAATAGACCGTCTTGTCTAAAATTATTTTTTATTGTTCTATGAAATTATTATAAAACAGAATTATTAATTATATGTTTTGAAAATGTTTTTTCACACATTTTTGTTCATGATTGCTTTCCAAATCCCCTCATTTTATTATATGATTTTTTTTGTTTAAATCAAATGTAATTCGAAATTATCTGTTAGTTTGTGGGATTTACTTGTCAAAAAGAGACTAACCATCTTTTCTCATCTTGTTATGATGCTGCATGTTTTAATGTTTGCCATAAAAATGACGTTGTGTAGGAGAGACCTATGTAAAGATATAATACTTGGCCAGAATGTTTATGCCCTCAGCAAAACATAGACAGAGTCTCTAGGGTTTATAGTACTTTTTATTTTATTTTTTATTAACAGTAATAGAAAAAGTTATAAAAATTAACGTGTACTCTTAAAAATAGTATAATTGATAACATTTTTGAATTCTTGACAGAAGAACAAATCAAATTTGAAAATTCTTAAAATCAGCCTTGCCTTACTCCAAGTTACTTCTAGAATTACTCCATTTAAATATAATTTTATTTCTAAGTATAGCTGATGAGTTAACGGACGTATTAACAGATTTCAATGTCCTGAGTGTGAAATCGTAAATTTTATGAAAACACGCAACTTTGTATACAACCAGCAACTACCTATGCAGTGGTAGTATGAATGCAACCATCATAAATCGTCAAAGCTTAATGAGCTGAAACGGTGTGGCAAGTTTGCAAGAATGCTGATTCCAAATATGTTCATCTCCTTGGAAATCTCTGGCGCTGGAAGAACAACCATGAGGTGAATAAAAGCTGTTGCAAAACCATGTAAGAAATGGAGGGTTCTCAAAGTTTAAAACTTGAAAGAATATGAGCAGAATATAGCCGACTGGCAGAAACTAATTTAAATGAACCAGCTAATAATAATCAAATAATAATGATAAGTATAACTTTTGTTGAACTTATAAAAAATTGTTAAATAAATATAACTTCTGTTAAACTTATAAAAAACTGTTAAATAAATATAACTTATGTATATGGAATTTTAGTCTGTTGATCTTAATGTTAAATATTTTTTTATTCATTTAATTTTTTTCTTCAAAAATTAGAAACAAAGTCCTTTTTTATACAGTCTGTTTGCTTCCATTTTGTTCTTGGAGATTTCTTTTTTTTTTTTTTTTTTTTTTAAATCTCGAAGGATCCTTCTTTTCCGTTGTAATTAAATTGTTACTGTGAAGACAGTTATTTAAGGGGATGCTGAGAAGACAGGAGATTCACTGAAGATGGAGATCACACAACTTCCTTGACTCTTTCCAGGACTTCATTAAGTTCAACCTGGAATAAACTAAACTTTATTAAGTCATTGTGCCTTCTTTGTACTTTCAAGAAATCCTAAACTAACTCAGAGGGAGTGAGATCTGAGCAGATCTGATCACAATACAGTGCACAGCCCGTAGATTTTTAATGACAAAATGTCAAGTTAGTCATTCTCAAATTATTGTTGCCCTTCGTTTTTCAGCGTCTAAAAAAATTTGGAGGTTTTTAAAAATTATTAGTTTTTTTTTTTAAATGGATATTATGGTAACATTAAAATCATTGGGTGCTCAAGCAGCTCTCATGCAGCCATTAGAAGGTGAGGAGAAGCTAGCTTAAAAAAATTCCTTCACTTTTATTTCATATCAAAGAAACTTCAGTAGTGTCTGGTGAGCAGGGAGGCATATTTATTTTTAGATTAAGTGTACAAGCGCCTCAATTTTATTTTATTCTTTCCAACCTCGCCTCTAAGGCCATACGGGGGTTCCCGGGGCGGGAGGTGAGGGCAGGGAATTTTCTGAACACCAAGTAGTACATGTTCGGAACAGTACCATGTAGAATTTCAAAGGAAAGACTTAAGAAAAATTTAATCAAAATCTCTACAACTATTTAAATGTTAGTGTAAAGAAAGATGTTTTTAGTGGCGCTACTGAAGAAAAGTTCATGTACCAATTCCACCTAATTTGGTACAAGAAGTTCAAGTCTAAAGATGTGAATACCAAAATTTAGCGGAAAAGATGTGAATATATATAATTGATATCTCATAATCACAATTTTCATATTCTTGTTCTAGTGTTCTGAAACATGTAGAAAAGGCAACCTGGCATTCCACTGACGACTTTCGATACAGCCCGAATGTCTGTTTATTTTTTTAAGGAAAACTAATAATTAATCGGAACTATATGCAATACGCTTGGTTGTAGCTCGTTGTAATGTTAGGTAAATTTACTCGGTTTTCGATACTGAAAAAGTATTAATTGATTGAATTTTGTTAATATTATTATTTGAGGCCAAATTTTAAGATCCAGAAAACCTAAATGGTTAAATAATTTATGAATTATCCTATGAGATACACATTTTAAGCTTGATCTGATATTACTTCAAATTTTCCTTTTTTTTTTTTGTTATTTAAAATTCATTTCGAATAAAAAATAACGAACACATAATAATTGCTGCTTTGGCTGAGGGGAGTAAAGGGGGGCTTGTGATTATAAATTCGTCTTGGAGTCCCATTAGGCTGTACGATCTGCCAACACGACATAGTTCGTGAAGGAACGGATGGTCCATTCTTCGCAGGCATGATTGCATAATTCCAAATTGTATAGATTAAGCTCAGCACGGTATTATAGTAGTTGGTGAAATATATTGCCATAATTTACAGGCCCTATATTCCTGGTCCTCATTTCGTTTTTATTCTGTTCCAGGTAAACTAATGGAGGAGGGCTAATGGGTTTGAGGCCGATGGAGCAGGTCTCTGTATATTGCCTTCAATCTGGTAGGCCTTATTCTTAGCGTCATGCGATTTCGTTGATCAGTCTCGTCCGTATTAATTTTTATTATTTGTCAAATAAAGTTAAAAAAAAAAACTGTGGCATGCATTAATACATAGTAATGTATACTGTTTAAATATTTGGATAAGAGAGCAGAATCAATAAACGTTAGTTCTCTCGAGGAAAAGTCAATAAGGAAAAAAATCACTATTGGAAGACATTCTAATGATTATAAAAAAGAACTTGAAATTAATATTATAACAATTTTAAGAAATATTTTTTAGGATTTATAAAAATTGCCATACATTTATATTTATCATTATTTATTTCCGCAAAGGTTAGGAAACGTTAAAAGCAGTTACTAAAAAAAAAATTCTTTTTTTTCATTAAATTTTATTTTAATGTAAATATTGCTAGCCTAATATCGTTGTTTTTTTTTTTAGAATCTAGTTTTTAACTTTATAAAAACTATTCAGATAAAAGAATAATTAAAAAAAAAATAGCGGGACTTAGGACCTTAGCAACCAAATAAAATGTGTATAGTAAAACATTCTAAATTTTCGTAAATTGCCGAGAGACGAGTATACGAAACTTCTAATCGACTGCAGTTTTAAAACGAAATGGAGGATTTCTTGTTCTAGGGGTCTTTCTTGGAGCACCTATGGCATTGGAGCTTAAGAAGCGGTCTTTTATTTATTTTTGTTTACTAAATTTACGTTTAGACTATATAAATACGATCCAACTGTTATTTTCATTTTAAAAAATCATTACCTATTACTTTTTATAGCGAGTTTATTGAGTAATTATGTAAGCTACCACATTGAAGGGCAACATGTATTAGGGCTACGAATGTCCATTCTTACAATGTGTTCATACAAAGGAGAAATAAATTAAATTAAAAAAAAATGAGTAGATAAGATGCAGAGTAGTAAATAACAATTAATATAAAAATAAATGACGTAAAATAAATAAAGTACATTAGTACAATAAATATATATGCTTTGTATAAAATAATTTTAATTATTTTACCTCTCTTATAAAGTTGTATTATTTGTAGTGAGCGATGTGTCGTGGTCATAATGAACAAATAGGTCATAAACTCCATTTTTGTATTTAATGCCCCCGAACACTAAGTGTTAGTGAAGATAAGAAAATTAATAAAAGGATAAATAAATATCTCATTAAGTTGAAAATCCAGGTCTAGTTACTTATTCTAGTTAACGTAGGTACGTTAACTATTTTACAAAATTTTCCCTTTCAGCTAAAATAGCCGCCCTAGATTTAGCTAAATTTTAGCATATACGACTTATTTAGGGATTTATCTATTTAGGAAGCTGTATAAATAGAATTATAATATAATTTAGTGCCTTATAAATGTATCTGAAAATATGATACAGCAGATGATGATATTTATTTTATGGACGATTAATTACTTTACTATTCCATTGGATTAATATAATTGCAATGTGAACATTTAAATGAAAGTGATGCTTACAGAAAAATGTAATGAGTGTGTTAATATAAAAATTTTTTTTTAAACGCTGATCAGCAAACGTTTCCTCCTCATTGTTTGTATAGTGCCTGTATTTACTTTTAGGGAAACAATAGCGTCATCTTTTTCAATTCGTCAGAGTGGCGTAACTGGATACTTTTATTTAGGTCACACCTTATCTATACCAATTAATTAAATCTATGACGTAATAGAGAATTGAATGTTTTATAGCATACCTCCTCTGTTAAATCTATAATATCTATTACGGGAAAAATTTATTAAAGTTCCGATCACATTCTAGTTACAAGGATTTTATTCACTTCCGAGCAATGCATTCAAATGAGAATAAAATTGAGGCCAGTAATATTAATAATTACATAAATATAATCCATAGATGTAAAGGTGATAACATTTTCTATGCATTTTTATCATAAATATGTCTTAAAATCTTTCGATCTGTATAATTTATGTGAAGTTATAATAAAATAAGATGTATTATAAGAAATATATATTTTTTCAATATACAATTATGTAAATATTATTAAATAACACAAGTAATTTTCATTTTATATCATTGATATTATTTTCTTTTTTTAAAATTGGTTTCCTACAAATTAAATTAAACTTGTATTTTTTTCAAGTATATATTTTTTTTATGAGAAGGAGTTAGTCGAGGGTGCGGTCAAATAAATAAAAAATTAAAATATATTAATTATTTTAATTTTTGCCGACGTCTCGACCCACATTGCAGGTCGTCTTCAGGGCTATAAAAGATACAAAACATGTTTAAATTAAAAAATAAATATAAGTAGATATTAAATAAGAAGAAGTTGTCAGATACAGAAATAAAAGATGGTTTCTGTATCTGACAACTTCTTCTTATTTTATATATACTTATATTTATTTTTTATTTTCAACATGTTTTGTATCTTTTGTAGCCCTGAAGACGACCTGCAAAGTGGGTCGAAACGTCGGCAAAAATTAAAATAATTAATATATTTTAATTTTTTATTTATTTGACCGCAACCTCGACTAACTCCTTCTTATATTATATCAACGGTCAACCATCTCTACATCATATATTTTTTTTATTCACCATATTTAATTTTTCTAAATATTTTAAATACTAATGTCTTTTTTCTTTTAATTTATTCAATATTTTAAGTATTTTATACGAAAATAATCTTTATTTTTCTTAATGGATGTGTTATTGTTAATTGAAATTGTCACGGAATTAAGTAATCTTTCTATTCTTTATTATTTTCGTTTAGACGGAAGCTCACAAAACCACTTACTTTTCTAAGTCATGGAAAAGTTATGAAGCAATCTTATTCTAAAAAATATTAAAAGACTTAGCGAATGCGGTATGTTTAAAACTTTCTTAACTTTTGTACAATATTTTGTTCGATCACAATTGTCGGTTGTTAAGTCTATGAGATTGTAATTTAATGATGTGTTTTTTTAAACTGACACGATATCCATTGGCTTTACCCTTTTCGTTATGGAAAATACAGTGCAAAGACTGATTTTTTTTATTATTTCCATTGTACTATCGTCAATCCTCGTTTCTATTTTCTTAAAAGAAAAAGTATTCATTTATTTTGACTTTAGCTAATAGTAAACATTTAAAACTGTGCCAATACTTTTACGACCATCAAAATTGATTCTTTATTTTTACTTTAAACATAGCTTTTGAATTTCGAACATTTATTGCGTCTATAGTACAATTCTCAAAGGCCACTTTTTTATATAAATATTATTTTGCGGAAATATCTTAATCCTATTGATATTTGTTGAAAAATTGTGGCGTGCCATTACTTTTTTGATCCACTGTATATTTGCCACATTTTATCTGCCATATTAAAATACTATTCCAATTGTATTTTGACTTGTTGCAAAATATTCAATGATATGGGAGAAGTTGTTTTTATACCGGTATTACGGGTATATAAAAAAAAGTTATTTACTTTGTGCCGACGTTTCAGGCTTAGATAAGAAATAATTAGTAGGGAAATAATTAGATAGGTATATATAAAACTAATTAGACTAGTATATATAATTACTTTAACATAATAATAATAATAATAAAAGGCTTAGCGAACCCGAAGGTTCTATACCGACACCACCAATTACTGTCTACACACCTCCCTCCACAGGTCGTCGTCTAAATCCAGTTCCTTCAGATCGGCCTAAACGAAATCTTCCCACTTTCACTTTGGCCTACCATCGGATGTTTACAAGTCGGCATAGCAAATATTAGCCTTTTAGGAATTGTTTCGTTGTTAAGTCCAACAATTTTACCAGCTCATTTTATTCTACGCTATGTAATCATCTCAATTATATTAAGCGGATAAAATTCACGCAATTCGGCGTAGTGTAACCGTCTGAACTCTCCGGTTAATTCATCTTTATTGGTACAAATATTCTATTTATTGGTTCTAAATATTTATTTTCAAAAACCTTAAGACGTCGCTCATCCCTTAATGTAAGCGGCCACTTTTGCATCCATAAAAACCGTAGGTAGGATAATGATTTTATAGATTTTAATTTATTAGAATTTTTAACTCCTTGATCACCCTAAGCCTCTAGTTGATAACCTTTTATCCAAAGCAACCCATAACAACCCTGCGAGGCGTCTGAAAAGAAGATGGCCAAGGGACCTTCTAAATTAATTTAATTTTTGAAGTGCTACTAATGGGTAGTTTCTTTACAAGTTTTAGCAGATTTACTTATTGTATATGTATACAGTTGTAAATATCAATAAATGAACGGAAAAAGGAATTATGTTCCGGGACAGAAAGCGCGAGTTAAATAATTTTGTCACAGGAAAATAACAAGTGTTTTCCGCCTTCAACCTAATCTTAATCTTCTCTTCAATTCCATTTTTTCTATTTATCGTAGACCCTTGATACCTAAACTATCTGTTAAAACATCACCTTCTATATCGATATCATCGGAATTATTGTCATTTTTGCTGGTAACTATGAATTTTGTCTTATCTGTGTTTATTTCCAGCTCTACTTCTTCTTTACCGGATTTCATTAACGTTGTCATATTTAGATTTATAGTTTCCGTGTCCTAGCTTAATAGGAGCCAATCAGCATCCGATCACGGCCATTATCCCACCGAGATTCAACCCTTGTAAGGAATCTTATCAACTTTAGAATTAAGTTTTGTCTATTGAGCTTCGTGTCTTCATTAAGTAATAACGAAGTAGTTAAAACCACAATTAACCCCAAGATTGGTTCAAATATAAAATATATATATAAAATATATATATAAAATATATATATATATATATATATATATATATATATATATATATATATATATATATATATATATAAAATATATATAAATGTTTTTTTTTTTTTCAAAAGTAACGTACAAGAGTGGATACACTTTTTTGTATCCTATAATCCAAAAAGTACTGCATTGTTTTATTTTTTAAGTATATGTAAAATTGAATATATAGGAGTAGAAAAAAAATTTAGAAACATGCAAATTCATTTATGTTTTCTTCAAATGCTCAATAACGATTGTGGACGAATTTCGACCACTTGGCGAACTGTTTTTATTAATTAATATTATATCGCTGCAATAAAGAAGATCAGAATCATTTTTGCGTACTATAAATTTTGTATTTTATTTCCACTTACAACTAGAGATTCACCAAATTAAATTAAATGATCCATCGGTAAGAGATTTCCTCGTTTGACTTTATGGAAGAGGTGGGGAAATGGAAGAGGGGAGAAAGTTGATATAAACAGTTTGCGATCCTGGACCAGATACCACTCCTCCCTTAAGGTGACCCTCCTCACGTAAGGTGAGGCCTCACGTACTCCTTGTCATCGGGGATTCTCCCCCCATCCTCAGAATTACTGACATTCCTCAGGCAGCTGTCGGCCCGGGGCCTTCTGCATTGGGCCGTGTATTGCTCCCGATGGCTCGATCGGAATTAAATTCCCCCGAATTCCTTGCCGCCGCCCTCCTCTGTATTCCGGTCCTCTTCTGGACAATTAGTGAATGGATCATAATCCGGTCCGACCCCCTCATGGAATTCGTATTAGGATCGCATTAACCATCAAATAATTAATTATTTTGTAGTTTATTACAAAAGCGTTCTAATATTTTTCTTTTTGTCTTCATGTTTCCACCCACACCTCTCATGAGCTTGACAAAAAGCAGATGTGCTGTAACTAATAAGAAAAATTGACATTTTAGGCATGAGAAAAAAAAATAGTTCCCAGCAGCACTTCTTCCTGGTCTTGATTTATTTCCTTAATTCAAGAAAGAAGATCTCTCATCCATTTCTTCTTTAGTCGTCTCCTGATAGGCATGTCAGCTATGGCCATGTAGTTAATAAGTCCGTTGTGATGTCCGTGTAATTTAAGATGAAATATGGAGTATAGATCACGTGTGTGTTGGTCGATAGTTGGTTCTCGTAAGTCGTTATGTAAAGTTTTGTTTTTTACGTACCAAGGAGCTCCTGTTATAAGTCGTAAAATTTTGGATTGAAATGTCTGTAATTTCAGTAGGTAAGTGTATGTATTGAGTTTTGGTCTGATTTTCAATTTTAATTTGGAAAAAAAGTGAGTTCTAATATTTTATAATAAAATATCAACCTTTTTAGTGTTGATATTTACATCTTAGATCTTTTCAAAGATCAAAAATATTTAAGCTCGATATATTAAAATTTCTTATTAATTTGAAGGACACTAAAGACCATAGCTATTTAGTGTCCATAAGAAAAAATAACCTAACCTAACCTATTAAAATTAAGGTGTACTTTTTATATATATCTAATTATATAAAATTCGAAATATTTGAAAGTATTGACATGATTTAATCCTCTACTCTGACATTGGCGATGAAACAGACTTTCCACAGGAATGCCACTCACAAGGCGGGGGGAAGGAGAGGAGGGGAGGTTATAGTCATTGGGTCACCGATTTCAAACTATTTTTTTTTTTTTTTTTTTCCTTTTGGTGTGATACTACATCGAAAAATATTGGACACATATGATGGCGTTCGTTCCAATATTTCTAGTAGCGGAGAAAAAAAATGTTGAGATTCCAAATAAAATTTATGTTAGTTATTTTTGTCTTTGATTTTTCCGGATTTTTAGATCATTATTTTTAAATACATTATGATAAGAAAGAGCAGTCAGTAATTCAGCTTTACTAACACTGAAGTTATGAATGTTTTAGTTCGAAAAAAAAAATTCTCTAAGAAAATCAAGTATTAAATTTTACAATTTTTAGTTCCTGTAATAATTCGCTGTTATCAGTTTCAAAGGACACTAAAAATTAATCGCTAGAGTTATACTTGGTACATTTTACTGGAAGAACTTCTTGGTTTTTATAATTTATGATTCGTTAGAATTCTTTTAATGCAATAGTCAATACTTTTTCCTATTCTGCACAAAAAATTAATTAGATTAATATATAAAAACCTCAAAATACGGACAAAGCAAAGGAAAAATTAAATAATATAAATTTTGTCCGGAACTATATAATTTTTTTTCTCGGCTCCTAGGGTGCATTGGAATGAACGTCGGTATATGTGACCCAATATAGGTGACCCATATTTCCGATGTAGTATTATAAAAAAAAAATGGTTGAAACCAGTGAACAACTGACTACCCTCCACTTGTTAGTAATCTCAAAATCATCTGCTACATGGATTTTTGTAACTTAAATTTCATTTCGCCAGCTGCGTTACTCCATTTTAAAATGGGTTAAATGCTATTTTTTGATATTACACTTGTTTATCCGTTTTAGATGCTTGAGAGTTCCATAATGTAGTTCTGTGAAATTGATCTTCTTTACTTTAGATTCCCGCTGATTCTTCTAATTCTACAACGGTAAAGTGATCTCGTGACGTTTGTCTAAATTTGATAATAATACAAAATATATAGAAACAAAAATTAATACAAATATTAAATCTAAGTCTATAATGGAGGACGGATATTGCATTGTAAACGATGCCAATCAAAGGACTTCAGTTTCTATCTTAGATTACCGCATTGGTTTATTGAAATTAATGCAGTTCGCTTCTAATAAATTATTTTACACTGATGATTTTTTAAATTATATTTTGTTTTCGATTACAATTAATAAAGTTGTAGATGTGTCAACTTTGTCTTGGATGTTCTTTGAGAATCGATCCTTAGCCCAGCTAAATCTAGCAAGGTCTTCCTATTTCACAGGGACTTAGTACTGTCCCTTAAGCCCCAGGCCCTAAAGGGAAAACAAACATATAAATAAATGTAAGTACCCTGGAGTCAGATTTTTTTTGTGGACCTTGGCTTTCGGAGCGTCGTCCCAGATATTACTCAGAAGGTTTGGAGTCATTTCTTTTGTAAATCATTATTATTCCGTTGGTTTTGTAATATGGGCAGTATTCACTGTAAATTCTCTTCAGGTGTTGTTTGAAAGCAGCTGTATTTTACGTTTGTGAAAAGATATTGTTAGCTTTTGTAGTAAATGGGAACGCTGTCAGACTCGATCTGGCAAAAGCCGTATTGCAGTTTATTATCTTTGTGAATTCATGTCAATATGTATATTTCAAACGTATTTCAAAGTTTTTAGAGTATGTATACGTACAAATGTATTTTAATAATTTGGATCACTTCAGTATTGTTAATTAAGAAATCACAATTATGTAAGGCTAGAGTATTATATCTGATAATAATTCAATGACCATGTTTCTGAATACAATTTGTAACTTAATTTAATTATCCATGTTCGTTTATAAACAATATATTATTTTCTGGCTATAAAAATAAAAATATTCATTGCACCACTAATGTTAAATAAGCAACGTAAATATTGCAGGAAAACGCAGAAACATGTAGTAAACAAAAAAAATGAAATAAACATTTTTTTTAAGTGCTAATAAATATTTGCACGTAGGTATTAAATGACGGTTTCTATTTAGAGCGGTTGAATTCATCAATTATAATCGTGATTTCATATAAATATATGGATTAAAATAAAACTATATGTTCTCCATTTATATTATCTGTGTTCTTTTTTTTTTTAATAAGCGACCTTCAGTTTTTAAACATTTTTTTATTTATGCTCCACTTTTGACATTTCGGCCTGTAGGCACATACTCGTGGACGATATTTTAGTATAAAAAAAAACTCAGAAGGTTTGGAGTCATTTCTTTTGTAAATCATTATTATTCCGTTGGTTTTGTAATATGGGCAGTATTCAGTGTAAATTTTCTTCAGGTGTTGTTTGAAAGCAGCTGTATTTTACGTTTGTGAAAAGATATTGTTAGCTTTTGTAGTAAATGGGAACGCTGTCAGACTCGATCTGGCAAAAGCCAGCCGTATTGCAGTTTATTATCTTTGTGAATTCATGTCAATATGTATATTTCAAAGTTTTTAGAGTAGGTATACGTACAAATATATTTTAATAATTTGGATCACTTCAGTATTGTTAATTAAGAAATCACAATTATGTAAGGCTAGAGTATTATATCTGGTAATAATTCAATGACCATGTTTTTGAATACAATTTGTAACTTAATTTAATTATCCATGTTCGTTTATAAACAATATATTATTTTCTGGCTATAAAAATAAAAATATTCATTGCACCACTAATGTTAAATAAGCAACGTAAATATTGCAGGAAAACGCAGAAACATGTAGTAAACAAAAAAATGAAATAAATATTTTTTTTTAAGTGCTAATAAATATTTGCACGTAAGTATTAAATGACGGTTTCTATTTAGAGCGGTTGAATTCATCAATTATAATCGTGATTTCATATAAATATATGGATTAAAATAAAACTATATGTTCTCCATTTATATTATTTGTGTTCTTTTTTTTTTTAATAAGCGACTTTCAGTTTTTAAACATTTTTTATTTATGCTCCACTTTTGACATTTCGGCCTGTAAGCACATGTTCGTGGACGATATTCTAGTATAAAAAATAACTGTAGGAAGTCGACTGTTCTACTATTATTATGTTCTACTACTATTATGGGTGATAAATATTCAGGACGCAGTCTTTTTTAAAAAAAAAGAATTAATTTTTTATTTATGCCAACGTTTCAACCCAAACATGTGGGTCATCTTCAGGGCGTGGTTTGAGCACTGAGGATGTTCAAGTTCCTCAGTGACACTTTTAACAAATTTTTTTTTTTTAAAAACTGCGTCCTGAATATTTATCATCCATATAAAAAATAACTGTTGCTATATATGCTATACTTTTGTTTTATGTTTCTACTATTTTTTTTAAGGAAGATAGTCAAAGAATAATGTTGGTTTTCTATTATATTATATTATATATAAATGTTATACTCTTATTTTTATTCATGTATTAAAATAATTTCTGTTTATAACTGATTTGTTTCTAAATAAATAAAAAATATGGTTGAAAATAGACGAATTGCCTGAAACGTAAAAATGGAGCAGAAAAAAAAGATTTAAAAATTTGAAGAGATTACTTCATAAAAATAAACACGTATGTTATGTGTATAGATCTGGTTATGAATGTTCGGGCACAAGTTGTTCGTAAAAAAAAAAGAAATCCTCTCGATTGGTCCTAGGGGCAACGATTGGCTTGGATCCGACAGAGAGGTGCTGTGATTTACAATACAGAAGAAGAGGCCGTCGATGGAAATCCCGTGGTAAATATGCATGGTTGCCCTAAGATGGCCAGGGATACCTCGGAGGAACTTGGAAGTGTATGTTGGGGCCTTATTTATATGCAAATCTTGACGAGGGGGGCGCTCATTCCTTACACCTGCTGGCCGCGATAAGGCCCCCCTGAAATATGGCGGCATCCTTCAAAGGCTCCGGCTCAGATTACAATTCCTTTTGATATAGCCTTTAGGCTGCTTTTTTGTTAGAGCAGGAGGGATCATGTTCTGATGTCTAAAATTTTCTCTGGGTCCCCTTACGTTTGTGGTCTTTTTTGGCTTATGGCGCCGTAATTATTATATCTATAAACTTCTCCGTTAGACATTCAGAATCTCTAGGATGTCTTTTTTCTATTTAACACATTTTTTTAAAGACATTTACAACTGTATTAAATAAATACATCTAGTAAATTTGAACATAATGTATATAATGACATGAAAACACTTGCTGAGTAACTACCCAATGGTAGCACTCTAATGATATTTTTACATTAGGAGATCACGGGGCCATCTTCGTTTCAGATACCTCAGAGGGTTATCAGGAATTGAAGAGGAAGCAAGGTTAGAAACGAGGGTTGGGATGATTCTGAAGTTTATTATGGAAGGATAGGTATCTGGATTGGACCAGATCTGAAACAAAAGAAACATTAAGGTCATTATGGATGGTTTTATTTTTAACAAAGTAGGGAGCATTGAGGATTTTACGAAGGATTTTGGACTGTAAGGATTGTATACGAGAGGAATTCGATGGTTTAGTGGAGCCCCGTAGCTCAACTCCGTAAGTCCAAATAGGCCTTATTATAGTCAAGTATATGAGTCTTTTGTAGTTAATAGGAAGTTTAGAGCGTTTGTCTAGTAAGTGCTGGCTTTGAGAAAATCCTCCTCAAGCGCATCCTACCCATACTCGAATCCCACAACATCCCTTCTCATCAGTTTGAATTCCGCTCAAGACATTCCACTGTCCAACAAGGCCTTCGTGTTGTGGACCATATATCCTCTGCACTTGAAAACAAGCAATATTGCACTGGTGCCTTTCTGGACGTAGCGCAAGCTTTCGACCGGGTGTGGCACGATGGCTTGCTTTTCATGCTCAAAACCCATTTACCCCAATCCTTATACCTAGTCCTCAAATCCTATCTCTCAAATCGTTACTTCCAAGTCCGTTGCTGCACCGAATTCTCCACTTACTATCCAGTTGAGGCTGGTGTTCCACAAGGCAGTGTTTTGGGTCCGGTTCTCTACATCCTTTTCACTACCGATATCCCTTCAAATCCCGATACCTTCCTAGCTACATTTGCTGATGATACTGCCATTCTATCCTCCCAGTCAGATCCTCAAATAGCATCTCAAAACCTACAATCTCACCTCTCCTTGATTGAGCAGTGGTGCAACAACTGGCGCATCAAAATCAATGAAGCAAAATGCAAACATATTACTTTCACCCTGCGACGCAGATCCTGTCCCACAATCCTTTTCAATTCAATACCACTTCCCTACTCAGATACAGTCCGTTACCTTGGCTTCTAGACAAAAGACTAACCTGGAACCCACATACGAGACTTAAAAGACAATACCTTAACCAACGATATGGCCAGCTATATAGACTACTAAGCAGGACATCTCATCTTTCGATTGAAAATAAACTTTTAATTTACAAGACGATACTGAAACCTATCTGGACATACGGACTTGAACTGTGGGGAACTGCTAAACATTCGAATATCAAACGCATCCAATCCTTCCAGTCCAAAGCACATAGAACAATAGCCAATGCCCCATATTATGTCACAAATAAGACCCTACACCATGACCTTAACATCCCATTTGTCTTCGACATCATCCCATCCAGATTCTCAAATTTTCACCAGGACCTTATCCATCATCCAAATCCTCTAGCTCAATCCCTATCCAGCTCCCACCATCCCTAAAATCCCTCTCGAATGTTAAAACGGCAATGGCCGGGAGATCTATTGTAAATATGCTTTTGGAGTCCAGGCAATGGCCAGCTTCTCCACTTAAGTCCTGAGCATCTGTGGCTCTAGTGCCCTCCTTCAGTCTCCACTGGCTTTTAATACTAGTGATGCGGCTGGAAAAATGGCACTGGGATCTCTGGAGTCCTGCTTTGCTTTCCACATGTGGGAAGAAAAGCCTGGCTCGGAGATTCCTGGGCGAATGTATATATTGTATATAGGTATGAATGTGTTTAGAAGTTTTTATTTTATTTTGTTTGTTTACTTATTTATTTTTTTTATTTTTTCCTATTGATTTACATTTTTTTATAAGTATTATTTATTTACTTTTTATATTTATAGTTACTTCTGTATTACTTGTATATACTGTATGCATGAGAACTTCTAGCCTTAAATAAAAAAAAATAAATAAATAATAAAAATAAAAAAAATAAAATAAAAAGTAAGTGCTGAAGTAATTGGAAACGTTGAGCGGTTTCTTGTCGTTTCAGTCTAGTATGTTTAACACTTCAAAATTGAAAAAAATATTCAGTTATGCCGATATGATCTCCATTTACACCTTTTTGTACTAGTGGTGGACACCCCTAAATACAATTGTTGTAGTAATTTACAGTGGGTCGGTAGCAGTAATAGGCATACCTCAGAGAAATTCTAAAATCTGTATTTAACTATAAAGATAAGAATAAAGACTTGATGAGATAAATGTTCAACTTACTCCTAGCAAAACTGTTAGTAGGAAGGTATGAAACACACTGACCTCAAGAAAACTATAGAAACAACAATGATAGGCATTTTAAAATTCTCTTTTGGGAACTTTGTTCCAACAGTTGTCAATAGAAGACATTTTTGTTCAATCTTGGAAAATCTGGAATCTTTAAATCAACAAGCAAGCTTATTATTTACAATTACATTTTAATGTCCAACCTGTCCCCATCACTGGCTCCCTGCAGATATTGGCAAATGCAACTCTGAGTGCCAAGTACCAATTATTTTACACAAATTGAATCAATATTGGGAATTCAACCACTACTTCAGTTAATCGTTTAACATAAACTGAAGCAGTAATTAAATTCTTTAATTAGTGCGTGGTAATTCACGCTACTATATATTTCAAATACTAATAAGTGAAATAAAAAAAAATATAATAATGTTATAATTTTATAATACTCATTAACAGAAATAATAATTTTTAACTATGGTTAAAATGGTTATCATCAACTCTATGATGATATGACTTGAAAAAGTTTTTACTTTTCTCTACATTTATGAACACCATGAACGATTATAATGAAAGTCAAACAATTTACGATTTTATAACCTTTACAACATTCAGAACTTATACGGCTAGTAATCATACCTATTTTTGCAATTCAGACTTCATCCAATTAGATACCATATTTTACAATTAGAGTTTTTTAAAACATTTTTTACTAATTATTAAAAAAAAAATCGGCGATTTTTTAAAAATTTAACTGAAGTTATAAACCTAAAAAAAAAATCCCCTTTAAGGAAACTAAACGTTCTAACAGAAGTTATCTCGAAATATATCCCATTTTATTTTCCTTTCTAACTCAATCAGTAACTCTAAACTTGTTATTTACTTTAAGGGTTTTCTTTTTCTTTTCTCTTTTCATTATTTCAGTTAAAACTTTTTTTGTGAACAGTTTGATACAGTTTCTTTTTTAAGTGCACTTGTATGACTAAAATTCAAATTTTGTGTTTTTGCTAATATTTTCAACATCCTTCTACACAAAAGTTTATTTAATTCCATTGTGATTTGATCAAAAAATATATAATTCATCAATTATTATGATATAATTGTAAAATTGTAAAATGTTAATTTATTGCCTATATTTTAGAGATTCACGCCTTTGTTTTTGGATATTTCTAATTATATCATTTTCACATAAATAATTGTTAAAAATTTTACGTTTGCGTTTTTCAAATAGGCATATTATTTGAAATAGATAGTTTATATGAATAGATTTAAAAATTATTTCTATGCAACAAATAAATGAGGAACATTAAAAAATCGTAAATTATCCACTTTTCATCATAAGTAACAATTATGGACAGAACAGAGTCTTTTTTGTTACGGCAAAGAAGTGTAGCACAAACTTCATAACGTGTTTTTTTTTGGCCGTTTAATGTGTTTGGAACCCAACGTTCGAGGTTGTTTACCTTTCCAATCGCTTTGAGGTGGTCATCGACGGTCGATTTGCTAAGATTATGTTTTCCTGCAAGTTCTCGAATAGTTGTTCTGGGGTTAAGGAGAAGAAGTCCTTTTATTACATTCTTTGTCTTCAAGAGACTCCATTCCAGCCGAGTTTAAACTCGTATAACAAAATTATACCAAAATCACGCGTTGACATCTTAGTAAAGACTGAATTATTTCTAAGCAGCAACAAACATTATCGTTTGGAAGAGAATTAATAAATGTTGACATTCATACAAATGAATAATCCATTAAACGTAAACAGTGTGTTATATAGAGGGCTATTTTAACTCAAAACTTATCTTTAGCATTATTTGCCGGAAAATCCGATATTTATCTTCAGGTTTATTTTAGATATCCTTTTATTATTATTATTAGGATTTAGAGAAGCATTATTATTAGGTTTTATTTATATTTTGTGTGAATGTGGTACACTCATTCTAAAAAAAAAAGAATTATAATATTCTACTTTTTATATAACTATATATTTATATTACATGACCTCTACTTGTCTTAATGCTAAAGTACTCACAATTATTTTTTTTCTTTAGATTATTTTTTTTTGTGTGATTTGGCTTTATTTTAGACCGAAGACTAACGTAGAACCCACATACTAGACTCAAAAGACAAGAACTTAACCGACGACACGGCCAATTATACTGACAACTGACTGGGAAATCTCAACTTTCAATTGACAACAAATTATTGATCTACAAGTCAATCCTGAAACCTATTTGGACCTGCGGACTTGATCTTTGAGGGACAGCAAAATGTTCTAACATCAAACGCATCCAACCCTTTCAGTCCAAAGTCTTCGGAACAATAGTCGATTCTCCGTCCTATGTAACCAACAAAACCCTACATCGTGATCTTAATATCCCATTTGTCCTCGACCTTATCCCTGAAATTTTTTCTAAATCCCATCAGAGCCTTATAAATCATCCAAATCCCCTAGCCCAATCCCTATCTCGTTCCACTCATCCCTACAATCCTCCTCGAAGGTTGAAGCGGCAGTGGCCCAAAGATCTTTTGTAGTATATATCTTGGAGTTCTGGCAATTGTTAGATCCTCCACTCAAGACATGAGTGTATGTGGCTAAAGCGCTCTCGCTCAAAATCCACTGGCTTTAGTACCAGTGACGCGGTTGAGATAGTAGCGCCGGAATCTCTTGAAGTCCTGTTTTTTCTTCTATAGTTGAAGGGAGAAGCCTGGCTTGAGCTTTGCTGCCTGATTGTATATATTGTATATAGGTATGACTGTGTATTTAATTTACTTATCTTTAGATTATTTTATTTTTTATTGTACATAGTTTTTGATTATTATTTTACTTTTTTTAGTGTTATATTTTCTGTATATGTGGCATGAATGTGTTCATATATCATTATAATTATTATTCAGGAGACAGATTCTTATATTTCTAAATAAATATATAAAATAAAAAAGATTATTTTTATTTTATTAAAACTTCTTTTATTAAGCTGATTTGATTTTAAAATTCATATCAAGATAATTTCATACATATTTTTTTTTGTTTTACAACATTAGGAATGTGAAATGCTTGTTATAAATTAGCGAAGTTTGTAATGTCTCGATAGCTATCTTCCTTGTGAAATCAAGGTTTATAATTTCCTCACTCAAGAGAAATTCTGGAACACTGTTTTCCAGTACGGTGCAGCCGAGTTCCGGACCCAAGGGTCGGCGAAGATAACGGCTTCGAGGAAGTTCTGTATCTGGACCATCGAACAGGAACCAGAACTGACCGAGAAGCGGCAGGGGTTGTTCCGAGTGTCCCAAGTAGTTCTGGAAGGGGCCAGTTTGATGTCTTCTCCAGACCGGGAGGAAATTAAATTCTATAACCAATTTTATTATTAATAATAAAATGATGTATTTTGTTATGAATACAACTAACTATATGAGTTCTGGCTCTATTACAAAGTTTCAATGCATTAAGAAAATTAACAATAAATTAATACGAAAATAGGATATAATGGATAAATGATATAAATAAATCCTAGTTATTTTATTTTTAAACAAGTGTTAATAAATAAAAATAAAATAAAAACCTTTGCTAATATTTAAGAGAAATTAAAAGCAGTAAAAGAAAATTTAAAATTTGTAATGATTATATGAAATCTATTTTTATTACATGAGATAAAACGTCTATATAAAAATGTTCCAAAATAAATAAAAAAATCAACCTAAAGACTCTTAGTTGAAGAAAACATATAACAAAATCTTTGTTTTAGTGGGATTTTTTATTTTTTTACACTGCCAACTGTGCGATAAAATATATCTTTTACCTTCACTAAGTTGTATTTAAATTGTATTTAATATTTTATTATAAAAATACAATATCTTATATATAAGTAGAATCTAGTTGGTGTAAACTCTTCTCTTAGGCTTTGTTTCAGTATTTGTTTTAGTCTCCAAGTTCCCTCATCCAGCTTCTTCTCAATCTGCGCTTGGTGTGTTTAAAAATAGTAAGTGTTCATGTCTTGACTTACCATTAATTACAATGATATGTAAACTATATAAAATTCGCTTGTGTCACTTTATATGCCGTATAATCCTATTAACTGAATAATTGCAATTGCAGTTGTAATTAACAGTTTATTGACAAATACCTCTTTGTATTTTGTCAAGAAAGACTAATGGGCTTATTTTTTTTACAACTATTATTTTTTTATATATTTGTTTTAATGATATTTACATCTGTATACATATACAATATGTAAATCTGCTAAAATGACAAATAAAACATGATAAAAACTTGTAAAGAAACTACCCGTTTGTAGCACTTCAAAAATTAAATTAATTTAGAAGTTCCCTTGCCCATCGTTTTTTCTGACGCCTGGGAGGGTTGTCAGTTATTGTTTTGGATGAAAGGTTATGAACTAGAAGGTTAGGGTGACCAAGGAGTTTGGAATTAAAAGAGGAGTATCTTAGTCGGGCCAAGTCTTCAACAAAGGGAATGCTGAGGTCTTTATGAATAATTTTATTTGTAACATAATTAAGAATATTAAGGATTTTACGGAGGAATTCGGATTGTAAGGATTGGATACCGGAAGAATTTGTATGGCCTTTGGGATGGTTTTGTAGAGCTCTGTCAATATGTCCAAATGTGCCTGATGATGGAAGTGTATATGAGTTTTTTTTTTTGTAGAATATTGGAAGTTTAGAGCGTTTGTCTAGTAAGTGATGTAGTAGTCAGAATCTGTTAGCAGTTTCTTGTCTTTTCAATCTAGTATGAGGTTTCCAAGTTAGACGTTTGTCAAGAAGGAGCCCTAGGTAACGGATCGGTTCGACAGGGATAAGAGGAATATTGTTAAAGGATACTGTAGGATGTAGTAGTTTTACGACGGAGGGTTAAAGTAATTTGTTGGGATTTATCTATTATTATTCTAAAGGGGCTTTAGTCCCAGAATATAATATCTTTTTTATTCATTTATTCGAGATTATTAGAATAGTTAATTTTATGTCTGCAAGAACCGATCACATGGACCAACCGATGACAACAACTCCAAAATTCCAATTTTTGTTATTCCGAAAATCATCCTTTGTTTAAAATAACTACCTTTAGTGGCTTTCTTCACCGAAGTATGCAGTCTTCTTGGATCTTTGTCGATTCGATCTAATTCGATATATCCATTTGGTTTTTTGGACTTCAGGAGGTGTCTTATCAAACATTGAGGCATTCATTGATGTATAGAGACATCCCAATGGATTGCTCCCAGCTACACATCTCGCCCCTCTTAACCTCCTTGCCTTCATATCATGAGGTATAGATTGAACGGTTCCTATTAGCAATTCTTTATTGACCATTCTCCTCCATGCATTAGTAATCTAATCGCAGATCGCTCTGGTTGTCATGCGTAGGTATATCTCTCAAATACTTAAATCCGTCTTTCTAAAGTGTTGGTTAATGTCCAGGTCTGGATATCAGAATTGGACTTTATCATGTATTTTCCACCCTCAATTAGTGATTAATTGTGACTTTGAGGATTTAAATAAGAAGAAAGCTCTGTATGCGCTTGTTTTACTCTGTTATATTTTTTTCTATTTGTCATTTATTGATGTTATTATGAAGCCGAGTGTATTTATCTGTTCTCGAGAACGATTAAATTTCTTCCTTATATCTTATAAGAAGAAATGCCATTCAGATTTTTCTATATAAGCAGGATATTTTGAGCTATATTGGTTCCTCACGGCTCATTTTTTATAAGTAAATCACTTCTTGGCATTCAAGAATAACTCTCAGAATTATTCAAATTAATCCTTGCATACATGAGATAAAGAAAGGGAAAGACATTTTTAATCCGCCATTTTCAATGTATAACCTTGCTTGAAGTTAAACGGGAAAGGCTGAGAAATCCTAAGAAAAGTTCGTTTTCAGTTCCGGAAACAGAAGAAATGCAATTTCACTTTTTAGGGAAATGTGATAAGATGTAAGGGCGCAGCTTCTCTCCTTGGGCCCTTTGTTCTTTCTTTGGAGGGGCTATCCTCATCTCCCTCCCCATTCCCTAAGAGACATAAACAGGTATTTTACATTTATTCCGCCTTTTCATTCTTCTTATTCTTTCAAAGTAATTGTCTATTCAATTGTTTTGCGGTTCGTTGGTGCAAATGAATCCTAATTAGGTTGTATTATAACAAAATATATTATTTAACAATATATATTATATTTTATGTATATCATACAGACAAAGTGAGTTTGTTCTACTTTTCAGGGAAGATTGAGACGTAGCTATGCAGAAACATTCTAAGTATTATTAATAAATACTTCCAATGCCGAGAAATTTATGTAATATTAATATGTATTGGATAGATCGGAGAACAGTATGTGTACAATAAAAGAAGATATATATATATATATATATATATATATATATATATATATATATATATATATATATACATATATATATATATATATATATATATATACATATATATATATATATATATATACATATATATATATATATATATATATATATATATATATATATATATATATAACCTTTTATGAAAATAAAGTGATTTCCTCCTTAAATTACTTTCTTGGAAGTTTTCAAAACTGTTTGTGATCTGAAAGAAACACTTCAATTGTCAAATATAATTCAGGTCTCCTCTCTTATTATAACATGTTTTATAATTAAGAAACTAATAAATATAAAAAAGAAATCAAATTAAAAAAAATCGTAAAAGAGTCATTTTCATTTTTATGATTGCTTTAATTATATATAATCACGATGGGGTCACCACTTTAAGGATTCTGTTAGTTTAATAAAAAAAAAAAATTCATACAAAAAAAAATTATTGAGTGAAAATACTTTGGAAAAAAGTTAGAAAATAAAACATACCTTTGATAAGTCATAAAAGTTTAATTTTATAAAAAAATAAATAAAGAAAAAACTCCACTAACTAAAAGTCATGGCTTGATAAAAAATTTTTACTAAAAAATATTTAGTCATTACTATCATTAATCAATTAACACAATTAAAACTAAAAATTTCGAGAACCATTGTTCGAATATTCTCCAAACTTTTTGACCCCCTGGTCACAATAAGACCTCCACTGTCCAACAAGTCTCGCGGGCCATGAAAAAAAAGTACTATAAATAACTCTTCAGAAGTGAAATAGGCTTTTAAAGAGCAAAAACTCAAATGATGAACTAAATTTCACCGTGTTCGAAAAACCGAAATTTCACAATTTAAACATCGCTTACCATTGCTGAGTTCCTCTATTAGCTGTAATATAGGATTTTGTTTATATTGAATGTGTCACTTATGCTTGGTGGTTTGCGATTTTTGTGTAAGTGCTGTTTTGGTTTCATTAAGTTTTACACTTATATACCAGTTACCAGATTTTAACTGCCACTTTTTATTTGTGTAAGAGCTTTCTCATTTTTTTTAGTGATCCTTGATATTTCTTTTAAAAATATAGGTATATGTTTTTTTTAAATATCATTATAGAGTATTTTTTATGGATGAAATATCTTTAAACTTTTGTTATTTTGAAATTTTCATTTAAAGAAATTAATTGTGACATGCTAAAATTGATGCGTCAAACGCCTATTTCTGCAACTTTGTCATATTTAAAGGCCTAATAATAGTTTTAAAGTGTTCGTTTTTTTATATACAATAGTTATTAAAAGTTAAACGTAAGGTGAAGAGACTGCCCGAAATTAAATATATTTTGTAAAACCTCTAAACCAGGGTTCGCTGGTTTTGAGTAGTTGAATACGATTTTTGTTTTTAAATAGAATGATTAGATGATTAAATTCTGATGTCATAAATATTCAGTTATGTAAATAGAATTTTTATTTACTTTAAATACAAAACATTTAGAACATGATATATTGCTCTAATCATCCTAACACAGGTAGGGGACATATATTCGGCTCCGGTAGTGATACACTGTTACATCGTCAGGGATCGGAGAGGAACAAGGAACGGATAATCCTTATTTATTGCCGTTCCGCGGAGTGCGCCGAGGGGAAGTTTCCCGAATAGGGCGGAATTGAGACAAACGGGTCACGTCAGAATAATTCTCAGGCCTTGTTTGGATTGTATAGGCCGTGGGAACATGGAGGACAGTAAACAACACTGGCAATTAAACATCCCTACCATAACTCACCATACCTCCCTCTTCCGAAGCGAATAAACTCTCGTTGCATGGAAATATGGCGGTGGTAGGATCATAGGTTCTTACGGCTACTCTGTACTCCAAGTGAGTGGGCTTTTGGCACACCTGGCGTCTGTTGTATTACTGGCCCTTAAATAGGCTTAGTTAGAATAAGTTATAAACAGTGAAAATAACATGATAATTAAAATACATATCAGGATATCTATTTCGTCAATATTTTAATCAAGAATTTTATTATTTATTTATTGTTCCCTGCTATGACTTTAAGCTAGTCGGGTTTCGCATGGATGGTACATCACACAACTATGTGTATGGCATCCCTCCTATTAAACATAAAGATCTGAAACACATAAAACATTGTTGTCTCCTTGGGGTCTATGGGTAAAAAATATAATATCATTTTGGTGGCCTTCCTGAAGTAAGTCCTCTTCTTCCTAGATTGAAGTGTGCCGGGCCCATAGCAGCTTTCCATCTCTACAAAAATTCGTAGTAATAAGTTAGTTGTGGGTAGTTGTGCTCCATTACTAGTTGAAGAAATCCATTTTCTGCAAGAGCATAAATTCCAATTCTCCGCATCATTGTCTTAGGTAATTAAAGGTGGCCATTTTATTTTCTCTCTTACATTACTTTTTCGGCTATCCGAGGTTTTTCCCGAGCCAGAGGAGATGGCAGAGAATCAATACACGAGTTAATTGTCTCCAGTACCAAGACTCGAACTCGTAATCTTGAAGCTAGCTCTGTTAATTCCTTCTCATAGAACTGTTAAAAAATCCTTTGTCATGCGTGCTACCTTGGAATTGGAATTCCCAACCTTCATACTCAAATAAATCTTGTAATCTAATTTATTTCCAGTGCCAGACAATGGTCATTAAATTGTATATTGTAGTTATTCCAAGGGGACTTAGTCCCAGAATAAAATCTATTTTTCTTCTTCTTTTTCTTCTAGAACAACGCGAGTTAGTATTTTCGGCCACCCTGCCCCCTACATACTGAGTTAATTATCAATTAACCCAAAGAGTAGCTGAAGGTGATGCAATGGTGAGAAAACCGGTAAAAGGAACATAAGAGAAATTAAGAAAATTAAAGAAATAAGATGCGTGGGGATGTAGTCTAGTCTGGAAAATCTGAATGATAGTGGATTGCATATATATCATTCTCCAACTAGAGAAGTATGCAATACTGTCTTTATCTCATGAATAATGAAGGTAGAAAACTTATTCGTTTCAAAACTTTCTTCATTTGCAGAACTATCCCTACCCATTGTCTTCATACTAAAATGACAATATTAATCACAGATACGCTCCTCCAACTTTGTTATCAGCTACTCTTTTTTAAAAAACTATTTGCGTGCATTAGCGAGTAGAAATTAAAAAATAGAAACTAAGAAAATTTTTTTATTTTTTATTATTCTGTGAAATTAGGTAAAAAAATATATATACATATATATACTGTACCACTACCGACTGTGGAGGGACTTGGGTCCAATACATTGGAAGGAAGCATTCTTGGTCGTTGTGCAAGGATGTGGTTTTACTGAAATCATGTTCAACCATCATAATTTTTCACTTCAGAAATTATTTAATTAGGATTTCCTAGATAGAAGTGTATTCTCAGGAGGGCCTCTCGCCTCTAAGATCGATTCACGAATGTTGTAGCGGTATAAATAATTACTTTTTGAAACCATAATCGACCAAGGGGCCCGGAACATAAGCTCATAGTTCAAAACATTGCTTTGTTTAAAATCTTTTAATTTTTAATTTGGATTATATACATATTTCTTTCCTTTCTAAATGTTATTACTGATCCACCTATCCTAAGGGATTTAATTTTTTTTTCACAGCCCAATTTTCATTTATGTTTGCCTTGAAGCCTTAGATTTTTGTTATCTTTTCAATAATTATTTTCTTCCAAAAATCATTGTAAGGTGTATTTTGATTTTTGTCGTTTTTGAGTATTTTTTTCTAGATCTGTAATATAATCGGTGATGGAGCTCACATCAGGCTTGAGTTGACCTTATCCTCTAGAGCTTACAACTAAATTAATAAAACACCTATCTTAAATGAGTTGGTGCCAACGTTTTGGAATTTTGGATGGTAATAAGTTGTTGAAAAGAGGGTTTGCCAATTTTTGAGACTTTTCGAAAAATGATTTTTTTCGTTTTGCGAGAAATTCTTTTACTGTTGATAAATTTAGTGCTGATTGTTTATCTCATATTTTCATTCTTTAAGTACAAACTGATTTTATCAAAATAAATAGTTTTTTTTTTTAATATATTTTAATATTTTAGTATAGTTTGGGTCAACTTATTGTTAGCCTTTTTCTTACAACCATTGCCGTACTTCAGCAATGCCTCCGATGCTGTTATGAAATATACAACCTGCATTACATCAATGGCCTTATACAGCAGTCACAGAGCCTGAAGCACAGATGCTGCACCCTGATGAATAAAACATCAACTCGTTATAGGATATTGATGGGGTCTGGGTAGATTCCATGTAGATAGTTTTCTTCGATGAGTCGGCCCATCCGCAATCTGTGCAGCGAAGTCTCTTGTCTGCTTAACCTGGTTAAAACATCTTCTGATTTAGTTTTTCTAAATATAGACTGCAATCTCTTAACGAAATAATTATATTACATTTATTTATTTCATATAATAAAGTCCGCCTAAGAAAAAAAAAAAAAAAAAAAATATGTGCGTAAAGAATGAGATTCGCCACGGAAAAACTCATTTGAGGAGGACGTGTTACTGAAATCTTGGTAAAGCATAGCTTGAAAGTCAATTATTTTACTTTATTATTATTATTATTAAGGTCGGTGACTTGGTGAATATTGTCCTAACTTATAAGTTTTTATATTTTCGAAACACCTCAGAAATGGGTCGTTTTCTGATTAAATTAATTAATTTGATTTAGTACTAAAAATACCCACTTGTATGGTAAGATAATTTGATCAAAAAATCGAAAAAAAAAAATGTTGCCTTAAATAAGCTGTTCGAAGAATCGAATTGTTTTGGAATTTTTATGACGGGCCTTATGGAATTCAAGGTTTCGCAACAGTCATAATAAAAACTTTGTTATTCGGCTATTTATTTAGGTGCCACACAACTAAAACGACCACAACCGATCCATTAAATTTGTTTAAGTGTTAATTTTCATTTATGATGTAGCGAGGAGACTGTGGAGCCGATTGAAATAATCAAAAGGAGTTGTAGTCTCTCCACTTAAACTCCCACTTAAACTCTGCTGAATTTATCACCCCAAAATAACCAAAATAACATTGAACATTGAGTCACCTACATCCTTGTAAAATTAGAACTCGATCTGAATATTGTGGCGGTTGAGGTGAAATTTTTTGGAGTTTTTCCCTTCCGATTTCTGGCTAATCCGTTTGGTTAATCCTGAAAATGTAAATGACAACACTGTTAAGCTTGAAAAATTTAATCGAAAGACACCTTGAATGAGAAGATCGGGCAAAGTTGAAAAATTATTCTTTTTTACCCGTGTTTTAAGCGACAACGCCTTACAGATGATCGGTAATTCGGAGTTTCCCCGTTGGGTTGTGATAATTTTGTCTATCAGTTGAATGGTAAAACTTTTAAATGTGGCTCGTAGTAGAGTAGGTTGGGATGAGAATTGAAGTAACTGCCTAACCGGAATCTCTAGACAAATTACTCAAGAATTCATAACTTTGGTTCTACTCATTATTTTGTTTTCATTCAGAGCCTATGTTTTAAGTCAAGCAAAACTAAATATAAAATCAAAATTTAAAAAGTCTACCATTAGCCATTGCTGAGCTTATCCTGAACAAAATTTCGTTTGACAATGGGGACATTCAGACAAACAACAAATTTTTTAAAAGTGGATTTGGTGTCTGCAATGTATGAAACGGAAAAATATCATAAAACGGCTTGATTCTACTCAATGTACAGACAAAACCTTTATTTTATTTATATAGATAAGTTAAATATTAATTAAATAATAATAAAAAGTATATTCAATAAATTTAAATAAAATAACTTAAAGATAAGTAAATTTAAATAAAAAACACAGATATACCTGTAAACTATTTACAATCAGGCGAGGGAACTGCAAGCCAGGCTTGTCCCGCAAACTATAGAAGGAAAAGCAGGGCTCAAATAGATCCCTGCGCTACTTTCTCTACCACGTACCAGGTGCTAAAGCCAATGGAAAATGAGCGAGATCGCAGAAGATTAAATTAATTTTGCATCTTATTGACCTCAAAACAATTTAAGAGGAAAATTAAATTGGTAACCAAACTGGAAAAAAAGTATTAATACATATATATTTATTATACTACCTTAGCATTGTCACTAGAAACCGCTGTAATTTATGTGTTTAAATACATTCAGAATTTAATATATATATATATATATATATATATATATATATATATATATATATATATATATATATATATAATATATATATATATATATATATATAGAGAGAGAGAGAGAGAGAGAGAGAAACACTTTATTTTCATAAAATATAAAATATAAAGGATTGCTGCCCAATTACATTGGGTTGCTATACACACAGCATACTCTTCTATCTTTAAGACAATATATGAACTTATATATAAATATACAGAAGTATTAGTTAATATTAGTAAAACAGAAATATATATATATATACATTTTTATTATTTTATTTATCTTTATAATTTTTTTTTTTTTTTTTTTTTTCCTTTTTACTTTTTCTCATTTTTCATGGTTTTTTTTTTTTTTTTATTTAACATTAAGTTTCCCTTTCTCTCACTTCTCTCTCTTTATCGCTATTGTTTTCAATTATTCACTAAATAAATAAATAAACAAATACATAAATTAAAACTCTCGGGCTAGCCATGCACGTGGTGGTGAATGATTCCCAGGGAGTCGAGGACTATATTTTCAGCCAACCTCGCTACGTCCTTAATGTCGACACCTAGTTCCTCGAGGAAGCTCCTTGTTCTTTTTGGGATAGTTCCGCGAGACCCAAACCAGAGGCCTCTCACGGTGAACTCTCTCTCTCCGAAGGTCTCACGGAATTTCTCTTTTAGGAAAGGGATACATTTATCGTACGTGTTCTTCTTTTCCCTTTCCACTTCACCCGCCTGATCGAGGTCATTGCTCTCAAAGCGGACAGTTGGATCCAAGATCAGCGCTGTCCTTCCTGTCTTGGGAAATGCGACGATATCAGCGTATCTCGTAGAGCCCTCACTATCGATGCAATATACCTCGTCAAAGCAGGTGAATTTTTTTTCCCTAAGGAGCCTCATCAATTCGAACTTGACCCGGTGGTGACGACGTGTTATGAGGAGGGAGTTGTTGGGGCATTTTCCCAGCACATGTGCTGGTGTTTCAGACTCTCTGCCGCATTTACGGCAGAGGGACCCAACTTCTCTGACCTGTCCGCTGACTCCTGGGACTCCACGCAGGGGTGCATAATTAATGTTTAGTTTTAGGGCATTCGACCATTCAGACCCAGAAAGTACTTGCTTTTCGTAGATGTATCTATTCGCTTTCGGGGTCTCTTTAAAATGGCGAACACCAATACCCTGCCACCTGCAGTTGGCCCATTCCTCAAATGCATTTTCTCGTAGCGACTGCCGTAGAGCTTTCACATTTCGATGACCCTGATCAACCCCCAATCTCTCGGCACATTCAGCAATTTCAGCCGAATAATCGAAGGTAGACTGAAAAAGGGCATCTGGTACATTGGACAGTCGCTGAGCAATGGACCAATGTTGAAGAGGAGCCTCCCATTGGCAGCGGATTAATCCCAATCCTCGGTATCTCCTGGGGGCATACAACATCGCTGTGGAAGTATTCGCAGGGAGTCCAATAATGGCCTTTACGCTCCTGCGAATCATAGTGTCGATGCCCTCCAGTATAGCAGGACGTAGCTTTGTTAGGGGCGCAGTTTGGAGAGGGTAAGTAAGACCCGGGAACAGATATTGATTGACAATGTTGAGTTTCTGCTCAGGTTTAAGTAAGCAAGAGGTTACCAGCTTGTTTAGATTATCATTCAATTTAGTCACCGAATCTTCGTTGAATTGCAGCTCTCCCGAGAATGTACATCCTAAATACTTAATCGTATCTCCATTCTTCAATGTTTGGATGTACTCACCATTCTCAAGGGAGAGCACCGTAGTTTCCAGCTCTCCTTTATTTATAACGATGCCCATACTTTTTAGAGGATTTATAGCCAGACCAATTTCTTTAAATGTTCTTTGTATGCTGTCAATCACTCTTTCTGCAGCCCCCTTGTCACGCGCCGACACTGCCTGGTCATCCGCGAAACCTGTGAGGACCACACAATCTTGCTCATTCCTTAATTTGTATCCAAATTTCTTGGAAAAGTCCTCGTCACACAGGTCGCGGTAGAGATGATCGATGGCCAGGTTGAAGAGTGAAGACGACAGGGGGCCACCTTGGGGTACACCGCGCAGCACTTTGATCTGGCTAGTTGCATGGACACCGTTGCCAATCTTTATGGTGTTCGTGCTAAGGAGAGCTGATATGACATTTGTAAGATTCGGTGACACACCTCTCGCTTCTAAGGAGCTTACGATGTGTTTGTGCCCAACATTGTCAAAAGCACCGACAACGTCGAGGAAAACTATCGCACAGTCATTTTTCATTTTTTTTGCATCTTTTAATACCGCGTCGATGATCCTCGCGTTGACGTGCGTTCCCGGGAGGCCTTTTATAAAGCCTCTCTGACTCTTGTGGAAGGTGACCTGCTTTCTTAACTCGTAGTCCAGAACCTTCTCTATGATTCGGCGCACAATCGAGTATATGGTGATCGGTCTCCAGGTAGAGATATTGTTTATATCACCTTTGCCCTTATATATCAATATTGTGCGCCCTTGTCGAAGTGGTTCCGGAACATAGGCCACCTTCAGCATTATCTCTGCAATCGTTTTAATAATGCTTGATACGTCAAAATATTTTATTGTGCGGATCAGAACTCCATCAGGCCCCGGCGATGTGTCCATTGATGTTGATTTAATGGCTTTCCTGATAGCTTCTATCTCAATGGACAGCAAATCCGGCATCGGGGCACACTGTTCGTAATCCGCACGCCCGCAGAGATTTTCGTTCTCAAAGAGGTCTTTATAATGCCTCTCGATTTCGGCCATTTAGAGGACACCGTTTAGGAGCGTCGGCATTCATTACAGTTTGCACAACCTTTTTTCTTTTATTATAATAATTATATTGGGCAACCTCGTACTGATACTGCTCTTGCCGACGACTCCTGTCTACTTTGTTTGCCCTCTGCGGATTTGAGACTTGTCCAGCACCCTTGTCAGCCATTTTCATTTTATTTTTTTTCCTCATCCTATAAAATTTTACGGCTGGGTGCTGGGGACCTGGCAGTTCCGCATTAATGACTTTGAGGAACTTTAGGAACTTGCCTACGGCCTCATCAAAATCCGCAGTATTCACCATTTCTTGCTTTAAAAGGTTCTTGAACGTAGTAGACCATTCAACAATGTCCTCTTTTATTTTTGATGACTCACCCTCTCCATTTCTAGGACCTATCACGTTCTTTACTATGCCCCTCAATGTATTATTATTCGCCTCCCTGGGATGTTTTTTTGCAATGTGGGTTCCGAGACCTCGTTCGCCCTTAAAAGAAAGCCCGCATATCGGACAAACTTTATCATCAGGGCGTAGAGCTTCATTTTGCCGCTCACTAAGTACCTCTGCGACATTCAGCGGATCATTTGGCAATCTGGGAAAGACATCATCTATCGACACCGTCTTTCCCAATACCACACCTTCTGTGTCAGGCCATTCCACTTTAACAAATTTATTATCTCCGCCTCCTGCAGTAGCCACAGACATCACAGAGGCAACAACCGCCTCTTGAACAGGTCCTCCAGTTCTCAGAACCCATACCTTTTGTCCAACTTCGATCTTCTTCGTTGGTATTTTGTTCATTGCAATATTTTTTTTTTTCGTTCTAGACTATGCCCACCACGCGCATGATTGAAACAATCTGTGCATAATTAAATAAATAAATAAATACAAAGTTAAAAACTATAAAATTAAGTGTTAAATAGTGTTATAGTTAAAATATAAAATCGATAAAAGCTTAAAAAAAAAATATACATCTATCAAATAAATTGCTTATAAATAAGTTACAATATAAAATCAGTAAAAAGTTTAAAGATAAAATTTAAGTACAAGTTAAAAATAAGTGAAAGTTAAAATCTAAAAAAGTTAAAATCTAAGAAAGTTAAAAAGTTAAAATCTAAAAAAAAGTTAAAAAGTCAAAGTCTAAAAAGGTTAAAATCTAAAAAGGTTAAAATCTATAAAATAATTTCCTAAAATGAGTTAAAATGTAAAATCAATTAACTGTTAAAAAGTTAGAATCTAAAAGAATAAATAAATAAAAAAATAAAAATAGTAATTGCCTAAATCAGTTAAAAATCAAAAGATAAAAATTTAAGTAGTTATAATCTAAAAAAAAAACAATATACATCCACAACCTTAATATTAACCTTTGATATTTCATATTCTTGTAAGAAAGAAGAATAACAGGTAGGCCAATTATAAATTAGCCTTAGGAAAGGAAAAACCTTGAGATGAGAAGAAAAAAAGAAAAAGGAGGCATATATTTAAGACAAAATTTTAAAATAAATAAATAAAATATTCAAATGTTGAAAATCACTATTTAATATCTACTGAAATGAATTAAATATTGAAATAAAAGCTATAAAAATAATATAATAAAATTATATTAATTATTGATTGAAATTGCAATTATCAATAAATTATTAACTGTCGTAATTAATTATAATCACCATGCATTAACATATACTAATATCAGATAAGACAGCTTTGTGGCGAGTAATTGGCTGTGGAGTAAATCAAATATTTGATTAAGTTAGTTAAACATAATAGCGGCTTAGTTAAACTTAAACAATCGATAGTATAGGCCTATATCAAAATAATTGTTTCTGTTATATTAACAACAATATAGTATTCAACTGTAGAACTATACTTAACTGTATTTGTTAATTAAGATATTATAAAAGATTTTTTGAAATATTTTCATCATCTGTAAACAACGATCGTAAGAATTTCGGTAATTTTAGAACAGTCAAAAGTGTAACATGCAGACACTATAGCTAGAAAAGAGCGACTAAATAAAAATAATTCATCTTTTCCGGACAGTGAATGATTAATACTAATCTTGTGAATTATTTTTTTAATACTAGCATACTGATGTATGCTATGAATATGCTGAATACTATTTATTCTATATTAGAATTTAAGAGTATGTAACTAATTCTACGATTTATAATAATTTATACAAATACTACTTTATATATACTTAAAGGTCATAGAAAATCAATAAGTAGTTTTATTTTTTTTTCATTAGTTGTTATTTGAGTAATATTTCTTATTAATTGTATATATGTTCTCATTGTTTTATGTCTTATTCTCCCATAATTTCTTTCATTTGATTTTTATTTGCATTAGTTTCGCTATTTAATGTAAATTTACCTGTTGTTATAGTTAGAAAGAATTTGTCAATATTTAATAACTCCCTCAATATCTATCTCTTTATTATATATATATATATATATATATATATATATATATATATATATATATATATATATATATATATAATGACATTATGTATCATGCTGACCACCCTCCAAATATTATGCAGAAGTGGTACTGACCCGGCTAAGGATCGGACACACTAGGCTTACTCACGAGTACTTAATGAGGAAAGACTCTCCCACTCAATGTCTTTCCTGCTGGGTACCTCTTACAGTGAACCATATCCTAACCGAATGTTATGCATTCCAATCTTCTAGGGATCAACATCTTTTCAGAAATAGCCTTGAAGAATCACTCTGAAAGGACCCCGATGCTATTAAGAACTTAAACTTGTTCCTTAATGAAATAAATATTTCACAAAATTTGATCACGTCTTGTAATTGTAAATATACCTATTAAGTTTTTTAAGTTAATAGTTTGGAAGTTTTTCTTCAAATTGTGAATATACCTGTTAATATTTCTTCTTTTAATCCTAATTTTTAATTATAATGTTTTTCAAATTTTCTTCTTCTAGTTTTAAATATTTAAATTGTACTTTTTAACTTTTCTTCTATTAATGTTAAATTAAATTTTTAAAAAAACGTATTTCTAGCTTTTGTTCTTAAAATCATTAACCTTTATTTTCACTCTTGCTCAATCTCCACTTGGTCTAGCCCCAGTGACGCGTTTGAGAGAGAAGTGCAGGAATCTCCTGGAGTCATACTTTTCCCTCCACAGTTGGAGGGATAAGTCTGGTTAAGAGTTCTCTCGCCAGATTGTAAATATTGTATATAGTTATGTATGTGTTCTTTTTATTTATTTGTTTTAGGGTTGTTTTGTTCTTATTTATTGTATATATATTATTTTTCTGTATAATTTATTTTATTTATTGTACATATAGTGTGAATGTGATCTCTGAGCAATATTATAAATGTCCTTGAGACAGATTGTAATATTTTTCAATAACTAAGTTAAATATAAAAAAAACCTTTATTTTAATTGTCTTTGTTAACTTATCTCCTTTTATATCTTTAACTTTCAATTTTTATAACTTTAATTCAATTGTACCATCATATTCATCTGTAACTATTCTAAACTTTAAATTGTATTTGTTAGCTGTAGTTTTGTTATGTGAGTAGTAATTGATCAAATTGTAATGTAGGGTGAAAATGACCCAGGTGGTTGAAAATTATAAATAATTTTTATTTATAATTATAAAAATTATAAATTAAAAAAAAAAAAAAAAAAAAAATATATATATATATATATATATATATATATATATATATATATATATATATATATATATATATATATATATATACACAACCATAGTGAAAGAGAGATTAAGGGAGTCTAGAAGTAACAGTATAAATCCAAATAATGAAATAAAAGAATATCTATTTAAGTGCTTTTTGTTAGTGTAAATCTAATAGAGGATAGCAGATCCCATGCAATATAGGAACCACAAAGAGTTCAAAGTCTGTTCTAGAATTTTAAAAACCATTAATGTCTTTTCTTCTTCTTTATTTTCTTTGTTGTAGCAAATTGAAATGCAGGTTGCATGCATTTAATAGTGGCAATTCATCTTCATAAGGCTTATTTTGAACCAAAAAAATGGGATAATTTAAAATTTATACAGTAAGTAGATTTCCAAAATCTCTTCCTCCACCATTAAAAAAATTAAAATAAAGCTGGTTAATTTCAAATTAGAAACTTCTACCTATTAACTACTAGTTAATAATAAAATCTTACCGGAGTAAAAGGGTGCATTAATTATCAAGGTATAGCTAGATAGATAGATAAAAAAATAACTGTATTCTGAGACGAAGTCTCTTAAGAATAACAGTTTTACAGAAAAACAAGAATAACAACTAACCAGAAAAACTGTTACATTAAAAAAATTAACGTATATAATGCAGTTATTTAATTATGAGATGAAAAATATAAGGTCAAGGCTAGAAACTTCTTTATGCTAAACCTTGACTCTATGGAATAAAAGTCGGATACTAAAACATTGAGTATATTGAAAGAAACAAAAACTTTTGCTTATCAAAAAGTATAGGAATATACGGTTTCTAGGAAGAATTGCCTGTATCAAACGTTCTTACATTGTAACGTTTTAAGTAGTCTGGGTTACCTATGCAGAATGGAAAAAGAGGAATTCGATATAAATCAATAATACCCTGTAGTCGAGATATTAAATAATTCAACATATAATAAGATTAAGGAATTATTTTCTATTTTTCTTTAATTTTAATTGACTATTGAATAGAAAATCATTATAAAAATTCATTCATGTTTTAAACCAAAATTTTCACGAATTGCAATAATCAGTATCACAGCTAATAACAGTCCAAATTCTATGACAATTTTCTATTCTATTTTCAAATTCTATTGTTGGGAATTTAGTGTTATTTTAAATAATCATTGGTACAAAAAAATTTATACATTCATAATAATCCAAGGGTGGACCCTAAGTTACAATTTTCGAGGTTCAAAATATATTTGAACCTCGAAAATTGTAGCTTAATTTTCAAGCTACAAAATATATTTGTATTGTTCAAATATATTTGAACCCACCTTGCTCCTTCGGTTGGTACAAATTGTTGAAATGTGCAAATTTCTAATTAATTTCGATGATTTTTTTTTTGTTTTGTTTTATAGGAAATTTAGTTCTATTCTCTGGGAATTAAATTCTGCACAAGCCTACAGATAATATTTTCGTATTTGAAAAGGATGGTTAGATATTCCGATAGACACAGATTTTATGATTTTTTATTGCGTTTTGCTTTAGTAAAATGTAGATTCAAACTAATTAATGTTGAATTGCTGTAAATATGTTTTTTCCTATTCCCTATGTCTTCAAAATATTCGCCTTTTAGGTACTAATATTTAAAATATTTCATGTTTTGTTTATCTTTCATTCTTGGTTACATAAATTTCATTGGTGTACCGGTTGCAGGTGATACGTATTGTGTGATAAAAAATCACAATTTTATTAAAAATCATCGAATTCATCATTTTTTTTTTCATAATTAATGCAAAAGGACTTCCAATTTCCTTCAAATCTCTTTATTCACATTTATCACCTCTAACGTTTCGGAACAGTAATGATATTAAGATAGCCAGATGTAGGTTAGTGTAACAATGAATATAAAAAAAAAAGACTAAATAAATATATAGTGAACGTGACAAATATTTAAATTTTTGACAAATGGTGCCACACCAAAATAGCAAGTTTCAGTGAATATAAGGATTGCCGTGGTGATGGGAAAATTGTCCCAAAACGTTAGAGGTGATAAATGTGAATAAAGAGATTTGAAGGAAATTGGAAGTTCTTTTGCCTTAATTATGAAATAATATATAAACGTAGGCTTACTAAAAAAAGACAAATAAGAAGATATTATTTTTTTGCTAAACTATACAGCCACAATTATAGTCATGTTAATTATAATATTTTTACGATATGGACTTACTCTGTTATTTATTTTATTTTTATTTTTTTCATATTTGTTGACTTATTTTATTATTATTTTACTAAAAACTATTGACTATACTTTGTCATAATTTACATAACATTAATAGACCAGTTTAGAACTTCAATGGATATCTTGTGCCAAAAAAATAATTAATACAAAATAAATGATTTTTTTACAATAAATTATTGCAATTTTCATGTGGTATAATACATTTCTTAGAACAAGTTACACTATGGTTTGCCATCAAATTAATACACTAGTTTAGGATTTCAATGTAAGTCTTGGCTTAAGAAAAAAAAAATATAAATAAAAATAAATCATATACAATAGATATTTTTTTGAAGTTTTGTTTTAGATTTGTTAATAATATTGGAATCTGTCTCAGTCAAGAACAATGGTAATAGTAATCAACGATTATATCTATATCACATTTACAAAAAACCTAAATAAAACTATATCTGTATAATAAATAAAAATGAGAGCAAAATACAAAAATAAAATAAAAAATAAATAAGAAAGAAAATAAGAATTTAAGTTAACTAAAGATCTAAAATACAGGCATACTTCTGTATAAAATATTTACAATCAACTAGAAAACACCGAACCACGTTTGTCCTCCCACCTGTGTAGAAACATTTAGGACTCCAGAAGATCTCCACCGACATTAAAGGCTTATGGGGCCAATAACTAAATAAGTAAGAGTTGTCAGATTTCTCTATGTATAATTTCCTCGTTTTCCCATACTTCTTTTACATTTTCTGTATGATAACAAAAGCCTTAGAACCATTGACTTAGAGGATAAACTAAACATTGAAGGATGACTCCAATGAATGATATCCTGAGAACCATAGACTGTGGAGTATGGTAGGTGTAGGTTGGCACCGAACACTGGAATATATCATTCCAAAGACCTGGAACCGTTCCAGATCTGTACACTACAGGGGTACACTCCATACCAACTCTCTGGGGGTTATGTAGTACTGAAACCTAACTCGCTATTTGTTGTACATTTAAATAAATCAGGTATGTGCTATGAATTTATTATTCGTTGTAAATGACTTATTATGTATTTGTCAAGCATTGTTAAAAAATGAACAAAAAGAATAAACTTGATAATCGCTACATTTCCTGAAAAAAAAGAATTTATATTATCTGTTTATTTATGCAGATATCAACATAAAATAAGCAAACAGCTTGTTGAAATATACGTAAATCCTTATAGGGGTTTATATCGCCTAACGCCAGACCTGACTTTATAAACGTGTAAGATGAATTTTTAAGCGGTTCAAAAGTAAAATACCTTGTCCAGTTGTTATAGTGATGTTTCGAAATTTGATTGTTCTCAGAACTATGTTGTTCGTTGAAAAAAAAAAAAAAGTTTACATAAAATTTATTTATAAATCAATAGCACACTAAAATAACAAACAATATATTAAGTTTAAAGGAAACATAAAATTTCAGTTATTAAAATTAAAAACTTTACTTAAAATTGATATTTTAATCCTTGATGATAATCCTTAAAATTCACATTCAACCATTATATGAACAGTGAACAACACTGAACTAGTTTTAATAAATAAATATTTAAATTAAGCCAATATTAATAAATATTTTCACTCTGTTATTTATTGTGAAATTCAGTTTTTGTTATGGAAAACATCTGCGGTAAAAAAATATCAAAATTTGTCTCAATATTGTCGATCAGAAATATTTTTTTATTCCAAACTTTACTGGAGAAGAAAAAGAGAATAACAGTTTATTGCTGAAATTCATGAAAAATATAAATATAAAATAGTTGGAAGTCAAAGTGTTTCTGACATTTAATTAAAAGTGCGGTTTCACATTCAGGCCGACATTATTAAAGTAAGTTGTATATGTATAAATTTATTTATTTCTTTTTAAAATTTTATTTTATAAAATTATTAAATTTTCTATACTGCCGTATAGAAAAAAAAATTAGGAAAAATGGAAGTTTATAATAATCCAAAATCGATAGGTACTTTTAAATTTAGGTTTCACATTGAGACGGCCATCATTCATATAAGTTGTGTATGAGTTTCTTTTTTTCTTTTCTTTTTTTTTTTTTTTGTATTTAAGTATTTAATATTACGAATGAAAATAATGTTCAACTATATAAATATTTTTATTTTATTAATCTAACTAATTCAGGGCTTGTTCCACTAGATCGGAAAATCATAATTAATTTTTTTTTTTATTATAAAGAGTTATTTATTTTGTAAAGTGATATTGTAGTAATTGGAAATTACATATTAGGATCTTGTATATGTGACTACAGATTCGAGCAAATGGAGCGTATATTGAGCTAATAGAATATCGAATTTATCTGGTTGAAAAAAAGAGTCTCTCTTTATAGAGCAACCATCCACGATGTATGCGAGCTTTTAATTAAATCGGAATTAATTCAGAATCAAATGCCATAGCTTATCTCTCTTTTCGCTTTTAGCCAAAGCACCTGTGAAATGTTCTAGACGTTGGCATTTAATTAGTTTTAGAGCTCGCCTCCCTATCTGCGGATGGATCACAGGCTTCCATCCGGCGTACTTATTCAAATACTTTCTAAATTTGTTACGCCATACCCTTTAGCAGAAGTTGCGAGTGAATTGCTAATTGACTACTGGAAGGTAGGGAATCTATCTTCCAAAAGAAAAATCCATATTACTATCGTTATATGCATCGTTACAATTGATACGAGCTTTCTGTTTCACTCTTCTGCCCTACCTCTCCTTACTATAGCTATACGTTATTTTCCTTGCCTAGGAGAGAGGAAGGGGGATTGATGCCTGAATCAATTGCCTCAGGCATCTGGACTCGAACTCGTAATCTTCGGGATTATAAGGTTGCAAAGGCATTTGCCAGCTAAGATCTTTTTTGCTAAATGCAGCAAAGAATTTCTAAACAGAGATAAGAATAGCTGAATGAGGTAAGAATCAAGAAAATATATCTTTACTTTCGCTTACTTATATATGGAATATATAGTAAAAGAAAGTATTCGATCGTTAAAATTTTCGAATTCGAGTTTTCAACAGAAATATACGTTTTGAGGTCCCCTGATTCAAAATAACCAAGTCTTACAAAATGTAGTGTGTGTGCGCGAGTAAGGTATACAGGGTCTGTGTATGCTGGGGACGTAATAACTTTTTGGTTAAAATCTACAAACTAGAAGTGACGCTTTATATTATCGATTTAACACATTTTTATGATATCCTCAAATTTCGCTATAGCTAATTTGATCAAACTCATTATGCTAATGCAAAATTGTGTGTTTTTAATATAGGGTATGTTTTATTCACATTGATGTTCTTCAACAGGGCGTAAATGCCGATTTTTCAAAATGGCTTCCTCTTAAGTTCATTTAATTTTGTTTATTTTCAAAAAACAACAGACCCCAATCTCAGATAATGAATATAGATGGTTAAGTATAAACAGTGAAAAAATTTCATCTTGAACTAAAGGAGAAATAAGAGATGACATCGAGAGATTTTGTGATTATGAGGAGTCGAGAACTGCCGAAGAAATCCGAGCGCACACTCAAGCCTGGTGGACGGGTTCCGATTATATTATTTACTTATAAATGTACGGTTTTCACGAATGCTATTGCTGGTATTATTGAATTTATATTCAATAAAAATAAAAATCTGTATATATTACAGTGTTTAGACAAAAAATATACTCACAATGGAACATAAATGAATATCTGACCTCCTTGCTGACACTCTTTTGTCATTTTAAAAACAAATCGTAGTACTTAAAAATTTATTAGAATTAAATAAATAATTAAAATATATAGTCGTAGAAGGAAATGCCTAGTAACGAAAAACGCATACATTTAATATATTATACGAGAAAAATAATGTTTCAATAATATATAGTACCATCTATGATTTTTACTTTCAGTTGATATCAGCTACATATTATAATAGCAGTATTACTTCATTACGGGCGTTAATGACTTAGATGTTTTGAACCTCAAATGATGAAAAGATCTATTTTTTACTAAAATCAAGGTGGTGAGTGAAAGTTATGTGAAAGCTATTTTTTTTTTTTTGTTGTTCAAACTAACACACCTAGCAAAGGCTATCAAAAAATAAATTAAAAACTTTCAGTTTTTATCTTACTAACCGTGCTATGAATCTTACGACGAAGTTTCGCTTGGTCTAGCCGTTTTCAAGTCTTAAAACAATTTTTCTATTTACAACAGGTTTTTCAAATTGAAAACGACGATTTTAGATTTAGATGCATCTATTAAATTAAATAAAATGTGATATCCTCTTGATCGAATAAAAGTTTAACACTAGTTGATGGAAAAACAATTAAAACTCTAATGAAAAATAAAGTGAATCATGATAAAGTTAAAAAAAAATTAAAAAAACAAGAAGAAGAAACCTCTTTTATTGCACTTTAAACATCCTTTGACATTAACCTCCTTATAAGAAGTTATAAAGTTAGACGATACATGCGAGACAATGCCTTAGTAATATGAGGCTGCCGTAAAACATGGCTTAAATCTTAACTCCCTCGCTTATAGATTTTATGGACCTTGTGAAATGCAACGCCGCTCGTAAATCCGCTAATGTTCGCGGCATTTTATAACCGTTATTTTACAGTACTTGTACATGATGATCCGGCAACACATACATTATATAATGACCATAAGTTTATGAACTAAATTTATACATAATATTGAATTTTATATCACACTCTGAAATGTTTCAGATTACTAGAATGGGTTAATCATCGAATAAACAAAAAAAAAAAAGCAAGATAATGCGATTTTTTTTTTATATTGGCATTACAGAACTTTTAGATCTTTTGTACCTTTATTGATTTGATCTATCCCTCGGATTTTTGGCTTTCCCCGCTGTCTTTTACATACTATTGAATCATTCATTGTTGTGTAGATGCTTCCTAATGGATTGCTCCGAACTACATTCCCCACCTATCTTAACCCCTTGGCTTTCATATCATGAGATTTTGATTGACCAATTTCTATAAGCAGCTCTTTAATGGTTTTTCTCCTCCATGTGGTAATACTCAGATCGCCCAGTTTTGTGCGGAGAATTTCGCTCTCAAATCTCAAGTGCTTCTTTCTAGAGTGCTGGTTAGTGTTCAGGTTTAATAGAACTGACTTCATCATAGCATTATACACTCATAATTTTAGATTTCTTTGAATGTTTAAAGATTTCGATGTCTTTAAAAGAGAGAAGAAAGCTCTGTTTGCGTTTGTTATTTGCTGGTATATTTCCGAGCGATGGTCATTCATTTAGGTTATTGTTGAGCCGAGTGAGGTAGCGCAGTGATAGGGCACCAAGCTTCCTATGCTCAATGTCGCAGGTTCGAATTCCGGCTTATGGCGTATAAATTAGTTATTCTGTTTCATCGGCCGTGGATGTTCCCTAGGTTCGGATACCCTCATGGACCATACCCAGCCTCTATGAAGTGGGTTCTCTGAATTCAATAATTTATTGAGAGGAAATACATGGCGGTTAAGCATGATCTCGGTGAAATCACCTTCTTGCACAAACATTGACCATGAAACAGTACGTGCTGACCCCAAGACTCTTCATGGGTTGAAGTGGCATTTTTTTTATTGTTTAGCCGAGGTATTTGAATTTGTCTATTCTCTTTAATTATTTCACTTCTACGCAGATCCTGTTGTTGGGCCATAATTTTCGGGTTATTATTATATATTTTGTTTTATCTGCTTCTCATATCAACGTCTTAGCAAGTTTCTCAATTTGTTATAGGTAGCTTCCATGGATATTATTTGTATTTTATGATATAACCATCATATATTCAAATCAATACTATAATTTTGTATATTGATGTATGAGTGACCTCATATCAAAGATGGACTTTAGGGAGTAAAAAAAAGTAAATTTTTATTTCGCAGTTTTTTTGTTAAATAAACTGTTTCTGATGATTTCATTCAACAATGTTATAGTTTAATCATGAATAAAATAATTATTCACTCGCCGTATTCACGGAATATAGTCCCTTCCGATATTACTTATTTCGTTCGATAGCACATAATCTCGTTCTTATAAAAATACCTGTTATTTTTAAAAAGATGGTTAGATTCTTGGATAGATTTGAAAAAGCAAGTCGTTTTTACTACATACTTTAAATAAAGCATTGATTTCTACAAAAACAAAAACAAAAAAACCAACGGTGGTAACGTATTCAATATATGCATGTTCGTTTGTGAACTGCATTTTTTGTATTTATTTTCATCATTTAGAAATGTTTCTTGATTGGTAAAAACTTTTCTATACACACAAGGAAGATGTAGTTCACTGATTTGTTTTTTGTATAAAATGATCAAACCTTTCCAAACCGTGAGATTGTAACGTTTTGGTATCGAATGAGGATTACAATGTCTAGATCGAATGTACATCCACTCATTATGAATTCATATGTATTTTAAAATGTATACCTTCCCTACGAGGCGAGCTCAGTTTAGTGAGTTGGCGCTACTCAGTTATGTAAATGCCCTCGCGGAGCAGAACACATCTACATTACGCTAACAGCCCCCTGCCCGGGTTCCGACCGCACTCCCTGGAGATCCCGGTTCGGGGAGTTGAGGTCCACACCTCTGCGTGACCCTGCTCCCGGTTTGGAGTCGTTTGTATTCACGCTCCGTCGACCTAGCTTTGGTTTGGGAGAATCGGTTCTCTGGGGAGTGCAGGAGAAGGTAAGGGAAAACTCCAGTCTGTCCGTAATTTAATTATTGCGATTTGTATTTGTCATTCCTTTTTTTCTGATCTTTTCTATGAAAATTATTGGAAAAATTTTTTAAAAGATCTTGCCATAGCTTATTATATATTGCGGCTAATTTCTTACATATGTACAACCAAATATAATTATAATTATTAACTATTTTAATGCTCACCGAAATTAGTACTTGATATTGAAGAAACTAGTATAAACGTGAATCAAGAAAAATAATATCGAATCAATTAAAAATAATTAAATAACAGTAAATTAATAAATTGTAAACCATCGCAAACAAATCCTTTTAGAAACTTCGAGCTTGAATGTTGAAAGTGTTGATGTTAAATGAAAATTTAAAATAAGAGATAGTTGAAGAGGCTCCACTTCTTACAGTTTACAGTTAAAGACATACTTGTCATTGCAGATTTTCGTATTATAAGTTTAAGGACCAGTTGCTCCAACTCAGTAAATGTTAGATTTAGTGTTATCTAAGATTAAACTAAGTTTAATCTTGATCAGTCGATCCTAGGCGCTTAAGCTTTACTTCAATGAAAAACTTACTTACCTAGGGTTACCTTAGGCAACTATGATAACCTTCCACGGTGTTTTTGCTGTATCGTTTGTGTTAATCATTTTTAGTTATCTTTTCTCTTGCAAAAAGGGATATGCTAGATTTTGACAACCTCACATATGACGACGATTTCCTAGTTAAACGAAAACAAACACTTGAAGACATTAAGAAGCTCACACGACAAAGAACTATAGAAAAATCTATTAGTAGCCTCCTACTTCCTTCCTATATCTTGGTTTAGATTTAACATTTTACCAACGACCGAAAATGGTGATAACAGAGCTGAGTTGTAAAAGGTAGATTAAGCTCAGATAACTGAATCTTGGTTTAAACCGTGAATTGTGCAACTGGCTCTAAGAGTAATAACATCCGTGCTGTATTAGGATATGTGTAGGAGTATAGTGTAGTAGGTTCGATAAGATAGGATTAGTCTATTCTAATCCTATCTTATCGAACCTACTGTTCTATAACATGGGTGGGGAATTGTGGCGTCAGTGAGCTAGGTGCGGCCTCAAAGATTATGAAAATTTAAAAACTAATATGATTAAGTTAGATATTTGTGTATGGATGTTGTTATTTAGTAACAAATGAAAAAAGTAATAGCAAATATTTAATACTCCATTCGTACTGGCTTAACCTTATTTGTGTCCCCTAATGTTAAAAAAGGTACCTAAAGGTATATGTACATAGAGAAGCATTAAGATGTTTATCTTATACAAATATGTGTTAATAAGTTAAGATAATTATATTATAAAATATAGGAATAATATATCATTTATCTAACTTATTTTTAATTTATGTTCCAGGTCAGTAAAAATTGTCAGGAGTAAGAACCAAGAAAGTAAATTAAAAGGTAATTTAAATTAAAGAGTATTGCTTATGTAAATCACCGTTAGTAATTTATAATCCTAAAATAAAGGAATTTGTGTTTATAAATTATAAATCACTTAAAGCATATAAATGTTCTTTTCCCTATATATATATATATATATATATATATATATATATATATATATATATATATAATATATATATATATGTGTTGATATATATATATATTATATATATATATATAGGGAAAAGAACATACTAATATTGAAAGCATGACAATAATCTTCGTTATTTTCTTATAGAATTTCATAACCATATTTCCTAGTTTCCTCTGATTGAACCCTCAAATACAAATTAAATACCATTTTTCAGTTACTTCACAATTTTTTATTTTTTTAGCTTGTTTATTGAGAAATATTACAATCTGTCAAAATTAAGGACATTTATAATATTGTTCTGAGAGCACATTAGGACTCTATGTACAATATATAAAAATAAATAATAGAGAAAAACAATAATACTAAAAGTAAATGTATATAAACTAAACTAATTAAAATAACTACCCTCATACACACATGCTCACAAAAAATTAACATTATAAAAGGTTCATATGAATAAATATTCTCAATTCTTAGAGAGATCGTCTCATTTATTGTTCTGAAACGTCATGTTTATGATAAATAACATAAAGACAAATCTGTATAAGTAAATAAAACTAAATTTAGTACATTTTTATAGTTCTTATTAGATTTTCATTGAACAATACTACATCTAAAAATACGAACCGTCTTCTTTGTTTAAATATTTAAAGAAATTGCCAGCTGTGTAACTCAATCAGTGACCTTTTACCTAGATTATCGTTATTTATTTATTATTCAGTCTATAAATTTTGATTGAATAAGTATAAAATAAACTTTATTCTGGAACTAGGTCCGTTAAGAACAACAATTATGTACAAAAAACAAAGACTATATTTGGCGAAAAATTTTAATTAAAAAAACATTAGTAAAAAATTGAACAATATTCATAATATCTTCAGCTACAATTTATAAAAGGTAAAAACATAATTGAAAAAAAACAACGGAAATCCGGAAAAATAATAAGCTGAACGTTATAAACATAATAAGTTGATTCTTAAAAAACAAACTTATAATAATTTAAGCAAGCATTCACTTCATTCGAAATTAGATTCAAAATTTTATTTCATGCTTGTATAATGTAATTTTGTACTTTAATCACGTATATAGAAATCTGTTTTGGACCAAGACCGCCTGATTATCCCAAGACAAAGATCCAGACTGGACCCTGCAAAATACAAGATACCTGCGAGACTCCTGTCTTTTCAGTTAAGTCAAGCTAAGACAGATTATTTTGAGACACAGTACAGTGATTTAAAATTTTAACCTTGCCTTACTGCAGAACCATCCGAATCCTCTCGTTTCAAACCTTGCTTCCTCCTCGATCCCTGATAACCCTCCGAGGCGTCTGAAAAGAAGATGGCCTCGGGATCTTCTAATATAGAACTATAATTTGAGTTCTACCAATATGTAGTTTCTCTTCATGTTGTACATGTCATGTTATCAATTTCACATTTACTTATTGTATTTTATATGTAATACAGTTGTAACTTCCATTAAAATAACAAAAAAAAAAAAAAAAAAAAAACCTTGCCTTAAATCTAAACAGCCTAGTTTGTGAACAGTATATTGAATTTTATATACTGATTTTAATAATTGTTCGTTTGCCTGTTTGCATTGATTTATCAAAGAAATTGTACATTAATGATTTCTATTACTGATTATCAGAAAAAATAGTCTAATTCAATTGTTTTTTTTTAATGAACATATTTAAATTTACAAAAATTGTTTAAAATCGCTAGGAAATTCGTGTGAGTGGACACACCAGAATTTTTATTTAAATGATTGGTGACAGTCATTATAGATTGCCTGAACAAATCTTCTATTCCACAGTGCGGTTCTATCATTATTTTTCTTTACAATTACTTTGATGTAGCGTCAAGGTAATTTTATTAATTTGGTAGTACTCTATGATATCCATAAAACATTTAGATGTGCGTATTCTTTGGAGTTTTTCCTAAGATCTAAAGTAACATATATAATAAATAGCAAGACCAATTAAATTAATTAAATAACTACCAAACTCTTGAAAGACCTAGACTAAGACCAAGACTATCTTGGTCTTGCATTCGGGCAACACTAATTGTAATATTAGAAGTAGTCTCTATAAAAGTTTTTTTTTTCTTTATTTGTGTTTTTTTATTCTAAACTGTTGTATTTTACATTACTTTTTTGTTATAACTCAACCGAGATAACTTATTTAAACGTGTTAAGATAAACAGTCTTTAAATGATGTATCATGCTCATATCCAGTTGTAATTAATTGTATATAGTGCTTGAAACTAGGATTTATTTTTAAAAGTAAATTTTAAATAAAACTTTACTATTGAATGTTTTTGTAACAGTGATTTTAAATGCGGGCTCATAATGTTTATTTCACTTTTGATTTTATCCTTCCTTTATTCTCGAAACATACTTTTATTCTTTTCTTTTGTGAGTACTTTTTTTAGAGGAAAATCTGACGAAAACCTCCGCTCTAAGTGTTTACTCAGGTGTCGAGTTTGTTACAAAAGTTTTCAAACTTCTTTTGAAATTTTAATAAACTTACAAGAAAAATAATCTCCTTCTTCGGAAGGGAAAACTAAGTTTGTTTTTATAAGATTTTATTCGATAGAAATCAGATGGATTGGAAGAAATATTTGGTTACGACAATTATAGAGAATAAATAAAAAATTAATAATCCATCCAAATCAAGTAAACTTAATTTTACTATTAATTATTGCTTCATTAAACGTAATTTATGTCTATTATTTATTAAACTATTTGTATGGATCAATATTTTAAAATGTCCAATTAATTAATCTTATTTTACTAAGAATTATGTAATAATATAAATTAATAATTTAAGTTAAAATTCATTTAAATCAATTGGTTTCGTTCCTAGTTAACATTTTTAATATCACAATATAATAAAATTTTTATAAAACAAAAAGCTAATAAAATATAAAGTTATTAACTACATTATTTTTTTTTAAAAAGAAAAGAAACATAACATCAAGAGTCTACAACTGAATTCAGTAGTAACAATAAAAATCTCTATGAACCAAGTCGCTAGATAACTGTATGATTATATTTATAATTAAATCGATGAAAAAAAAATCATACAAGTATACAAGATAATTTTAAAATCATGTATACAGCCAAGTATAAAAATCAAGTACCAAACTTTGTATTTTTTTATTTATATAAAAAACATATTGAAATGTTTTGAAGTATAATACTTGAAGCATCTTTTTGTGTTTATTATTTATGATACATTATACCTCTTTTAATACGGTGGGCGATAATTTTTTGTTATTCTTTACAAAAAAGAAATCGACTAGTATATAACCTAGAAGTTCGGACAAAGCAAAGGAACATAAAAGCAAAAATATTGAATATTTAATAGTTGACCGTTGCATTATAAAGGAAAGAGATGGTCCGGGGTGGCGGTCATGAATAGGCTAAATAGTGGCAAAACTATTTTATTAAAAGGCAACGTTTTGATCCTACTTTGCAGATCTTCTGCAGGGATGTCTGTTCAGCAAGGAGTTTCACTTAGAACTGAAACTACTAAGTTCTAAGTGAAACTCCTAGCTGAATACACCTCCCTGAAGAAGATCTGCAAAACGTTGGCTTTTAATAAAATAGTTGTGCCACTATTTAGCCTATTTATGACCGCCGTCCCGGACCATTTACTTCCTTTATAAAAGCAAAAATCTTTTTTTTTAGGACATATCTCATTTATTTTTCGAAATTTCACTAAAATATTTAACATCACAATGTAATAATATAGACTGTGACCTCTCGTTAACAACATTCCACATGATTGTTTCCCTTAACAAAATAATAATATTCTGAATAAAGATGTAAACGATGGTTTTCATAAAAAAATATTAACAATATTAGTAAAACATAAGTGCAAACATACCTGTGCTATATGCATTTTAATTATTATTTTAAAATGTCATTTATTTTGTGTTTTTAAAATACATTGAATTAAAATAACAACGTATTTGAAATACTTACTGAAAATACTTTACAACTGTTTTCTATAAAAAATGTTAAAATTTGTTTTATAAATTATAATTTTTTTTTCTAAGAAAAATAGTTATTAAAGAGATTGGTTCTAAAATACATGAGGAAATAATATTTGCTTAAAAAGTTACAATTCAAAACAAATAAATAGATATTAATTTGACATAAAACTTTTTGGCAATTAGCTTTTTTATAATATCCCTTCCTCAAATAATTGATTATTCACAAATTTCATTCTGTGAGTATCCAACTAATTAAAAAACTAATTCTAACCAGTTTTATTGGCAAAGATAATTGTTTTAAAAATCTTGCACCATCGACCTCAAACAGTTTTTAAGCTCACTCTTTATTCTACTTAAAGATGGTGTATGTATGTATGTATGTATATATATATATATATATATATATATATATATATATATATATATATATATATATATATACAGTATATATACAGATATATTATAAAATTGAAATGACACCTTTGAGTACAATAAAAAGTGAGCTTGAAAACTGTTTAAGGTCGATAGTGCAAGATTTTTAAAGCAATTATCTTTGCCAATAAAACTGGTAAGAATTAGTTTTTTAATTTGTTGGTACCACTACCAATCAACTACCAGAATGATCAATTCTTTGAGATAGGGATATTATAAAAAAGCTAATTGCCAAACAATTTTATTTCAAAATTAGAATCTATTTCGAGCTTTGGGGCCTCTACTAAACCATCAAATTCCTCTAGTATCCAATCTCTACAATCAAACATCCTTCGTAAAATCCTCAACGCTCTCTACTTTGATACAAATAAAATCATCCATAACGACCTTAATGAACAGCATGTTTCCGATTTAGCTCAATCCGGATACCTATCCTTCCATAATAAACTTCTGAACCATCCGAACCCTCTTGGTTCCAACCTTGCTTCCTCTTCTATTCCTATATAATCCTCCGATGCGTCTGAAAAGAAGATGGCCTCGGGACCTTCTAATTTAGAAATATAATTGGAGTGCTACCAATGGGTAGTTTCTCTTCATGTTGTGCATGTCAACTTACTTATTTCATATCTACTAGTTCTATTTATCATTATACATTTGTAAATTTCAATAATAAAAAAATTCAAAGTTGGAATGCAAACACAGCAGGCATTTTTATTGAATAGGATTTGTATTAACATATTTATTGGTCTTTCGGTTTTACTTTTGGATAATATCGATTCCTAACTCCATGACGAAATCAGAGGTTGAGGGCCAGAAGAGAGAGTAGCGTTTCTGCAACTATTCGCCCACACCGGAGCTTTAATCATAGATCGAGGGCGGAGTGAGGAGCGATGCTGCCTGTGTAAATCTGGTCAGCCCTATGATGCATCTTTGATGAGCGGAGGTGGCCTCCCTTGCTTCCAGTCTCTTGGAGGGGAATTAAAGTGGGATTAGGGTCAGCGAGGGGATGGGAGGCCGTCGATTTGGAAATTGTATTTTACAGTGTCAGACCTTCCGTTGGTTTTATTATTCATTCACATAAGTGCAAAGGTAGGTGTCAATGAATACATGCAAAACAATGTCAGTTGGAAAATTTCTATTCTCACTGTAATCAATAACTGAATATTTTAATCTAATTATCACTCAACTCACTCGTGTACTTCCAATACTGCTGAATATAGAACTCACGTTTGAAGTTATATTGTAGAATTATTGAAATAATTTCCGGATTCACTTATTTTTTTTATTTTATTTTTTTATTGTTTTATTGAGTATTAATACAGTCTGCCACACTGAAGGGCATTGGTACTAGGGCTATAGTATTCATGCACACAATATATACATAAGAAAGGAAAATAAATAAAAATAAACAAGTAAAAAATAAATAAACGATATAGAATAGAATAGAAAACTTTATTCTGGGACAATGTACCATAAGAATGACAGAATAGAACATAATTAAAACACTACATCTGGCCAAAACAAACAAAATAAAAAAAGAGAAAGTAAAGAAAATATTAGTTAGTAAAAAAAATAAATATATATCTCTATACAAAACAATTAAAACTATGTACAGTATGAAAAATTATAATTATACACTTTTGAAAAATAGAATAATAAAAAATACATTGAGTTCTTCTTTAAAGAATGTGTGTTTCTGCTAACAAAGGAAAGACAAAGCGGACAAGATAAAATGTCAGAGTATTTAAATAATGAATAATATGTTGGCTCATCATTGTCTAATTCTAGCTATAGGTACAGATTTAATTATATAAGAATAAAAATGAATAAAAAAACAAACAATAGATGCATTCAGTGGCATTAAGAGCAGGAAGATATTGTAATATCCCTAGTGAAGTTTACAGTATAGAATAGTACTATCGTTTGATGATGAATGATATAATGGAAATGTATAATATGAAAAGTTTAGCAAGCATCTGACTGTTTTTGTTATAGGAATAGGAATAGGATGGATTTGAATGTGGATATGGAGGAAGGATGCCGAATTTTGATAGGTAGAGAATTCCACAAATTGACAGCGCGAGCTATAAAGGAGTTTTGAAATGAGGCAGATCTGTGAGAAGGGATGTAGAGGTCAGAAGGTCGAGTTCTTGTTGTAAGGGAATGGACTGAGGACTTGAATTGGAGAAGGTTGTAGGCGTAAGAAGGACGATGGTTGTTGATGATTTGATAAAGTAAGGTACGTAGGAAATATTGTATTCGAAAGGAGGGGAAGAACTACCTTAATTCAGTGTAGTGGTGAGAGACATGGGAGTACCTCGGGGCACCAATAACAAATCTTCCGCAGCTATTCATTAATCTTTTCAGTCTATCACGGAGCTCCACCGAGAGGCCTTATAAATAAAAAAATAAAGTAATATACAAGATGAGTAAAATAACAAATTAAAGCCGAATGATAAAAAAATAAATAAAATACATTCACACCTATGCACAATAATTCACTAATAATATATTATTGAAAGACGACATGTCCTAATCAACCAAAGTTAACTTTAGTACAGTTAGTCAATATATATTCCGAGATTGTACGTCATTCAGTGATGGTTCAATATATACTGTACAACATACTACTGCTACGATGTGTTATACAAACTATACCATACGGATTAAGTCAGGGTTGCCCATCCCACCCAAGGTCAATGGCGTATGGACCTTTCCTCCCATCCAAGCTTACAATATATTTTTTTGCTCTCCTCCTCTTACAAACAGTGCAAACGAAAGTAGAACAAAAAAAAATCTGGCACTTTTCGTAACGAAATTCAAAACCCCTTCAAAATATGCCTCCGTCAAAAATCTTGAAGGAGCAACTTGTGCTATGAAACTCTCCCCGTTCTGTTCACTTCTGGGTTTAGTTGTACAGTAAATTACTTCTGTCATAATTATTGAACGTTGTAAATTGAGTTACCTATATTTACTTGAGAAACTCATTCCTTTTGATGGAATATTTTAATAATATTCTTACTGTAAATAACAAGAAAACTTAAACCTGTACGACCCTTAGAGACTGTAGGTCCACGGTTGTGCAAGGATGTAATTGACCAACTCCAGACTTAACCGCCAGGTTTTCCTCTTAATTAATTATTTAATTAAGAGTATCCACTTAACCGAAAGGTTGGGTGTGTTACAGGAGGATTTCCCGACTACAAGGTTGAACCATGACTTATCTAACAGAATATACAATTACCTGCTACATCTGTACTCAATCTGAGACATAGTACCATATCTTCCTCACTCAACTATTATGTTCTCAGTTTACACACACACACACACACACACACACATATATATATATATGTTTGCACAAACCACACACATAATATTGTTATATTTTTTAGCTTTCTGAATTGTATACATTTATAAACTTATTAAAAAAGATGTTATAAAAATACTGCATGCCTTTCATTTCGTAAAAGGTTTCGCATGGAAATAAAAGTAAACCAGGTATATTTTCAATTATTTATGTTTTCAATTTCGTTCCTCTCTCCATTAGACTGGCATCTGTTCCCTATTGGATTATCGGTTTCAGTATTTGAATATTACTTTTTATATTCAGTCCATTTGTGCTTTATCAAAAACATTTTTGTTTAATTATTTTTTTTTTCTTTGGATGAAAAAAAAATGTAATAAATATGGCAGTCAAATTATTCTGTGGCATTAATTTATATTCCAATCGACTTCGGAACTTTTGGGGTTCCAAATAGGTAAAGGTACTTAAATTCTCACTTCAACTCTTTCCTTTTCATTTTGGAAAGGACCCTTTATTCGGTTTTTCATTTATATCATGTGGAGATCACCGGACATGAGCTTGGGGACGCAGCAGCCAAGCAAGGATTGACTCTCCCAGATCGGGGCGCTGTCATATTAACACCACATAGCACAAGCTTCAAAAAGGGTATACATTTTAGCCTGCAATCCATGTGTAACGAGAGGCCACTTAGCACCCTATTCGTAGAGAGGAAGTTGCCTTAACTAGGCTAAGGATAGGATATAAGAACCTTACGCATTCTTTTCTGAAAACCAAACATCCTTCACCGAAATGCCAATACTGCAACAACATTCTTACAGTAAGCCGCATTCTCCATGACTATCCTTATCACATATTAATTCTAACCAAATTAGGACTCATACCAAAATTATCAGTTGTTTTAAATAATGACGAGAGAGCGGGGTAGCTCAGTCGTATGGCACAATTATTTTATTCTGTTTCATTGGCCGTGGGGCGACCCTGGGGTACGGAGACCCTGCTGGGGCACACCCAGCCTATATAAAGTGGGCTCTCATAATTAAATAATTGATTAAGGGGGAAAACTGGCGGTTGAGCGTGGTCTTGGCCCGATCCCCTTCCTGGCCAACTGTAGGCCTTGAAATAGTACTTTCTCTAAATACTACTGAACCCAAGACAGTTCATGGGTTGTAGTGGTGCAGGTTTTTAAAATAACGATGAAGTTAAAGTAAGATCGGTGATAAATTTTCTTACAGCTAATGACTTACCAAACAAAATTATTTTTTTCCCTTAGTAATTTATTATTGTGGTTAAGATAAGAAAGGCGTTGACGACCTCGAGGTTTTACGCCTCTAAACCTTAAATAACAACAACAATTAATATATTATTGTTTAATTATTATGGGTTAAAAATAAACTTTTATTCTCTACCCAAAAATAACTTCACACCCTAAACTACTAAAAAGTGACAAAAACTGATGGGAAAAGTAAGAGGGAACAAAGAAATAATAAATGTTATATAAGAGAGGACTGAACAAAACGTCAGGGTCCCTGCGGTGATCCGTTATTGCCAATGAGTCCAAGTTCCTGTCCCTTGGGGTATAGTCCTCCAGTTGGCCGCTACTCCAGACTTCTCCAATCACATTTCCAGCTTCCAAAGCCATATTTACTACTTTCGGAACTTCTCAGCCTTCGGATAGTACATTCCCTCCTTCCACTTCTTGTAGGTCTTAAGTAAGGCAATATTTTATGTAAACGTCGTTAGTTTTCAATATTAAAAAACCAAACAAAAAACTAGCTATACTATTCCTAAAAATGGAATATAATACACTGAAACCTAATTTCATATATATTTTTTCTTAATTGTAAGAAGTAATGTTTCTAAGGTATTTAAATTATTCTTATAATTTTTACTATGCCTACAAATTAAAAATAAGTTTGTACAATAGAGTTGACATTAAATACATTTAAATAATTAAAAAAAAGAAATATTTAACATTTATCAAATTATATTTTAAATTTAAAATAAATATATGACTAAAATAGGTTAAAATTGCTCATAAGCATAAACACTACAGAAAAATTGTCTTTTGTGCCTAGCGTAATTGTATGATAATTTATATCCTATAAATGATGAAAATAATAAATTGTACAAAAATAAAGATAATTTCTGGCCAGTGTATTATTTATCATTTTATAAAATAAATAAAAAGAAAAAGCTCATACTAAAAAAAAGTATTGGTTAGTAAAAAAAAATCACTTTAATAGAAAGGAAAAATTCTTAACTAAAAATAATAATAAATTAAAATTACATGTTATTTAAGTCGTTTGTTTTCAGACTGAACCAAAGTCATCATTGGCTAATTTTCAGAAAATATAAAAAACTATATTGTCTATTTTAATTGAATCATCAAAACCTGTTTAAAAAAAAAATTAATTAAGAAACTCTTTATTCATAGCGCATATTTCCGAAAATCAATGTAGGCTTCAATGGTAATTTAAAAAAATTAAAACTTATTTTTAATATAATAGAAGCATTTTTGAAAAAAATTTAACTTCTGCGAACGTATTAGAACAAAAAAAAAGGTTTATTAGAGGTAAAACGTTATACAAATTTTACTATAAAAAATTAATTATATTTGCTTACAACAATGGTAAAATAAACTTTATTTTATTTTTTGTAGCTTGTTTTCGCAAGTATATATAGTTAAATAAAATCAATTAATTTTAAATTTTCATTGGAATACATGGCTAAAAAATATTTTGATAAATAATTCTTTTAAAGAATATTTAAGAAATTATAATCACTAAAAAATATCGATTTCTGAAATAAATTATTTTCATACTACTTTTTTTAATTTTTGGATTAGATTAATTTTTACATGGTAATAGATATTTATCTTGAATTACAAGATAAACGATTAAGGTTCTCTTTTGGATTAAGTGACTCATTAATCGTTTAATTATATATAATGAATCTATAATGAATCTGAGATTTATATAATGAAATATATAATGAATCTGAGATTTAAACAGAGATTTGAATCTTCTTTTTCGAAAAGTTAACTATCCGAGAAATGATAATCAACTCCGGCACGATGGAAATTTACGGAAAAGACTCTTTTTTCATAAAAAAATAAAAAATAAATAAAACCCTGATTTATGCTTGGGGTAATGTATTCTGAAACGTAAAAGGTACTTTCCGGAATAAGACTTGTAAAAAGGAATTTCCTTATGACTTATTACTTAAGCATAATAAAGAAAAAAATATAAAAATAAAATGGAAATTCGATTAAATATGTATAAGGCAGGACCCTAAGGGTTCGTTGAAATTAATATCCTGGAGTGGGATCTTCCATTTTGTCTGTCGTTTATTCTCTTGACCTCCGCCGGATTTGCCTTTTGATGTGGGTTACAGTTTTGTGGTTTCAGTTTTTCTGAACTCATACCCTTGATTTAAAATAAAGTTATAAACAGACAATAATTTTTAAAAAGATTTCTTAAATGTTTGTGAAATGTATTTGATTTAAAAAAAAAAATACCCGGTAAAACGAATTCAACAGTTGAAGTATTCCTATCAATCCATTTTTTTTTTGCCTAAAATTTCGCATGATTGAATAGGGAGTAACAATGAATGTTTCTTAACGCTCTCCAGTTATTAATTAGTCTTATTTGTGAGATGGAATTGTAACATTGGCAATTTTACAGATTTATTCACTTTTAAATCACTGCCCATACCTCCTGGTCCAGGAAAAGCTCGTATATCCTTAACGGCGAAGAAGGGGAGAATCCCCTTCCCTCTCCAAAATAAAAGGTAAGTCGCTTATTTCAAAAGTGTATCCCAATCGAGATAAATAACGATTCCCATATCCAGTGAATACAACGGTCCATTTATTTATTTTTATTATAACCGGACTAAAATAAACCTGGTGCGCGTATCACAAGACTTTCACTTACCACCCTCTTCTTAGCAGAAATAAGTATTTTCAGACATAAGTAAAGTGAAAGAAATATCATGTTCATAGTTCTACCAGAATTATTTGTAACATACCTGGGCGAAAAGCATTTTAAAAAACATTATTTTTAAAATACTAATTATGTTGATTTTTTTAAATACAATTTTAATCACCAAGCATTTCAATTTCTACTCACTTTTTAATTACTTCACTTAATTATTCAATTTTTTAAGTATTTATATTTCCTGTAATGCTTTTCCTGATAATACTTTTCCCGTAAACAAATTTAAATATTTGATGAGTTAAAATTGTATTTTAGAAACACGGAATACTTTGTATTTTAAACGAAATATTTTAAAATACTTTTTTTTCTAGTTCTAGTTTGTACTTATAAATTGCCTATATTAAAAGGACTACAAAATTTTTTTTTTTTAATTAAGTTATAAAAGACTATTTCTTTAATTTTTTTTTTATATTCGCTAGTAAATGCTTTTATTTATTTGATTAGAAAAATGACAAAACTGATGTCATTCTTTAATTAAAATCGCTGTATAGGGAGGACTGATGAATATAGGTAGAGAATCGTTATTAATCGTACATCAAAGGTGAAATTTATACCTGAAACGCTCCAACGTCATTATTAAATTTTAATTTGTAAACCACCGGATATTAAATGTTTATCCTTAATATGACCTAAATTAATTAATTTACATTTAATGTATCTCTGTGCCATGTCTCATTTATCATCTGTAAATTTCATATTTTCAAATATTTCATCAGTTATAATTATAATATAATTATCAGTTTTAAGAACTCAATTATTTTAATAATTTATAAGTCGATAGATTGATTAAATACATGAATAAATTCATTATAATAGTCTGATATTAATTTATTATAAAGAAAATGGCCAATATTTTTTTTTTCTTGGTTGTCAAAATATATTTATTTGTTGATTTCGAGGTTTGATCAGTAAATAAACAATTATGTTGTATTCTTTATTGTCCTCATATTATATTAACTACATTCAACTATTAAATTGAAGGTAAATTACACTGAAAAGTAATATAATAATACTTTACTTTCTTATTTCTCATACAGTTATTCTGCCTTACATTTCAAGTTGTTCAATATATATATTAATGAGTGGTCTTATATAAAAAATCGGTATCTGTTGTTTTTAAAAATTTGAACAAATAAAAAAAAATGTAGAAAAAGTTTAATTTAAAACAATTCTAATGATTTTATTTTTCATGATTCAACTTCTCGAACAAAATAATTAGAAAGAGTTTGAGTTGAACCTAGAAACACTTCCTATACATGACGGTTGCCCGACTTTGATATAAGGCATATTATATTTGATATAAAAACAAATATATATCTAGTAAATGTGTAACACTATGACGTGCGAAGAGAAACTTGTTGAGAAACCACCCATCACTAGGCCATCATCTTTTCAGACCCCTCGGACGGTTATCAGGGATCGAAATCAGGGAATGAAGCAAGGTTAGAAACAAGAGGATTCGGATGGTTATGAAGTTTGTCATAAAAGGATGAGCCAAATCCGAAATATATGAAGCATTAAGGTCTTTATGGATTATTTTATTGATTGCAAAGGATAGATTATTGATGTTAAAAAGGATTTTAAGAAGGATTTTGGATTGTAAGGATTGGATACGAGAGGAATACGATGGTTTAGTGGAGCCCCAAAGCCCAACTAACTAATACATATATATATATACTTTTTTTCGGTATGCGCTACAGACCGCGCAAATCTTTGACCGCGAGACGTGATGTCCTAGGCCACATCCCGATTCCTGATTTACGTACGTGGGGGTAGGGTCATCAGTCCTACACCTGGTCGGTGAGAGTTGACTACAGTAGGCTGACAGGCCCCACATACTCGGGGGGAGGGGTCTCGGGCAGCGTGGCTTTTCCTGGTGGACGGCCACCCGAATCGGGCGGTCACCTATCCAAGTGCTAACCACGCTCGGCGTTGCTTAACTTGGTTGCCTATTGCAAGCGCCTTAGCCAGCATGGCTACCCCGGCCCCATATATATATATATATATATATATATATATATATATATATATATATATATATATATATACATATATATTTATTTATTTATTTTTTTGTTATAACTACATTAATTGTGATTTTCTTCTATTTTATTATATTCATAAAGTAATTGATGAGAGTAGGGGAGACTGGGTGCTGTTGTGACTTATTCCGCTAGTAGATTAACTTATAATATTTCGATAATGATCGTTATACAGCGTGAACATTTTGACAAACTAATATTCATAATTTTAATAAATATAATATCTTTTAGACTTGTTTTATCAGTCAGATCTTTTCTCAGAATAACCTTCGATCTATTTTAAGACGAAAATCCTTAATATCCTGAAATCGAGGTCAAAACGGCACACCCTCTCGGATTTTTTTTTTAACAACTAGCAATTTAGTGGTTAGTGATTCACCAATAGAAACCTGTCACTTAGGGAAATGAACTCTTTCTTTGAGGGACCACTACCTGGGATTGCCAAGTTTCGGCTATAGTAATGCACAATCACGAACAATCCCTTTTATTAGGGTTTGCTCTCTCGATTGGCTTTCTTTTATTAGGTCCAAGGAATGTTTCATTTAGGGTAGCGGATTATGAAGGAACATATATTGTGATAAACTATTATGTCATGACTGAAGAAGCAACATTACGCATCTTAATTATGTATTGATTTTTTAGAAGAATATTAACATTTTTATTTTTTAAATAATGTTTTATTTAATAATAAAAATAATAGAATATGCCATATAAAATATTGGTCTATCAAAAATGCATTAATTGATTTTTAGCATCTTCGAAATTATGTATATAACAAAGTTTTTATTCTGATTATTTGTTTTTATTAAATAGCTGTCACTTTTTATACTTTTTTTTTTACAATTTCAGAACTTTATCAAGAGATGCTCAAAAATTCGTGATCTTGCTTAAAATTAAAGCTAAAAAATGTTTCATTTTATTTAGTTGATAAAAAAAAGAAAAGAAAAATACGCATCTAATAATGTTACTTGTTAGGCACATTCTCACGTTCAACTGATAAAATAAGGTATGGAAACAGATACATCTTTTTTTCCAAATTCTCCTTACCAAAAACCCTCCCTACATCCTGGAACTCCTTACTCTACGCTCCTCTACCCACTCTCTTAATACTAGGTCTCAACCTATAGATTTATATATCCATTCAAATAAAACTACTTCCTTTAGCAAATCCTTCGTCATTCGTGCTACCTCCTTTTGGAAATCTCTTCCTACCTCCATACGTCAATCCTCGTTCACAAATTCCTTCAAACAACTTCTGTTGATTAGTTTGTATTTTTTAATATTTTAAGCCAGATTAATTCCCATAAATTTGTTACACTGTTATTATTCTTAGGGGACTGTAGTCCCAGAATAAAATTATTTTTTCATTCATTCATTCATTTCATACAAACTGAGCTATTCATTTCATTCATGCATTAAAACATGACTGGATAAAGAAAAAAATGACTAAATCTGTATCCCCAGAGGTAAAGAATAACAGCAGTGAACATTTTTTTAGTGGAGCCTATTTTCCATTTAACTCCGATCTATTAAAATTTGTCTTTTAGTAACAAAATTTCTAATTTTGAGGGAAAGAACCCCTGTCACAGTTTTGTAGTTGTTCGGAGAACAGATTTTCCATGACTTCCGTTTATTAAAAATTCTTTCTTAATAATAAATTTTAGTGTATATAGATATGCATGTGTTTTTTGCTTAGTTTTAATTTTCTTATTTTTATGTTATTTTATTTTATTTATTTTATATACTTTCTGATTATTATTTATCGTTATTTTGTTTCTAATTCTTTTATATTTTGTGTACATATAGTGTGAATGTTATTCTACCTCACTATAACTAGTGTCCATGTGACAGATTGTTGTAATACTCAATAAATAAATTTTAAAAAAATAAATAAATAATAACTTTTTACTTAATAAAAAAATGTTATCTTTTACCTCCGAAGCAGAAATATTTGTTTGAAAATAAATGAACTTTTTATATAAATATCAAAAAGTTGATCCAGGAACATTATTAATTTTATGGATCTGTATTAGGTTGATCGGCAGTTTATTTATCAGCATATCGTACAAATAAAAAAAAAATAGCTAATTGACCAATTCGTTTTATAGTTTTTTTTTAATATAATTAATCAAATCGAACTATTTCCAAATCACTATTTAAAATTTGAAGCTAACTATAGGAAAGTTTTGAGGGAAAAAATTAAGAGCGAACATGGTTAGTAGTTAAAGGAAGGAGATGGTCCGGGGTGACGGCCATAGGCTAAATAGTGGTAAAACTATTTTATTGAAAGCCAAAGTTTCGATCCGACTTTGCAGGTCTTCTTCAGGGCTAGAACGGACAAGATACAAAAAGATAGAGAATTGTGAGAGTTACATAATATTTAGACAAAAGTATAAGCAATGTGAATAAGCTTATTAAAATTATAAACAGTAAGTGCATTAAATCCTAGCTGAACACACCTGGAAGTCTCTAATTTTATTTACTTATTTATTTAATTTTTTGTCTTTATTTTTTCTTTTCTTTCTCCACATTCCTTTATGTCTATTATTTCATATTATATCCCTTTTCTTTTCTTTCTATCTCTCCTGTAGATCTGTAGAATAATATTCACATTTGCATATAATATATATTAAACTACAACAATTGTTACCATCTATTTACTTCAGTTTAGGATCTGTTACTTAGCTTACTCTGTTTTTATTTTAATGTACTTACTGTTTATAATTTTTATAAGCTTATTCACATTGTTTATAATTTTGTCTGAATATTATGTAACTTCCACAATTCTCTATCTATTTGTATCTTGTCCGTTCTTGCCCTGAAGAAGACCTACAAAGTCGGGGCGAAAGATTGGCTTTCAATAAAATAGTTTTGCCACTATTTAGCCTATTTATGACCGCCACCCCGAACCATCTCATTCCTTTGTAATGCAACGGTCAACTATTAAATATTCAATAATTGCGAGTTATTTTTTACTTTAATTTTATCGCTTGATAATAATTATTATATATTTTTTTAATAATTTTTATTCGTATAATATTTAGTAGATGCGTTCAATAAATTATGTGGGACATCAACCCTGCGAATTTCTTACTAGCATATACTTTTTATAACAACAGTCGGTAATCATGGATTCGTAAAATCAGTCGCAGGTTTATTATTATTACTTTTTTTTATTATGACTTGATATAAGATAATCCTTGAAGCTCCGTAATGGAGCTCGTATCTGGAAATATGGTGGAGGATATTATCCTATAAGACGATATATAATACAAAAGATTGCCCCTAGGCTGTGGAGGAAACAGGCCCCATCCCAATTTGGCCCCACTGGCTCCCGTAATCCAGTCTCCAATTTACCGGCCGGCTACCTTCTGTAGCGGCAGCCCTTCCTAAGAACTTTTACAACACGATCAGGAAATGTTCCTGTTCGCAGAAGATCGATCCTGATAGCGTGGCTTAATGGGTAGATTTACTGTTTTATAACTTTTTTTCCTCATACATTTTAGTAAAATATTATAGTGTCTTGTTAGGAACACGGTTCGATGACACCACCGATTATTTTCAAAATATCTGATTTTTATAAGTTTTATAATGATATAGGGATGGTTGACCGTGATATAATATGAGAAGGATTTGATCGGGGGTTGCGGTCAAATAAATACTAAGTTATAGAAATAGTATCATTTAATTATTATGCCGACAAAGTTGCAAGATGGATCGAAACATCGGCATAATAATTAATTAATACTATTTCTATAATTTAGTATTTATTTGACATCACCTCCCCCCGCCCGATCAACTCCTTCTCATTTTATAAGTTATAATTTAAACGTCTTCATCAATTGCTTTTTTATTATCAACTATTGTTTTTTTTTTAATCCATTGGTTTTTTTAATTATAAGTTTTTTTTATCAATTGCTCTGATTTTTAACTATCGCTCCATATGCTTTTACCTATTTTTCTTCTTATCACCATTGAAGATTAAAATTATATACCGAAATTGCAATAATCGTTACTAACAAAAAAAAAAAAAAAAAAGAAGCAAAATATAAATACAGTTAATCATATTGTGTACTTTATCATCCATTCGTTTTTATCACTTCGTATATAATCAATGTTGCCATGTCTTAACTCATCCATTTTTAAGCCTTGCTTGTTGATAAATATTTATTATGAACCACGAGCTCCTAGAATCTACGGACTCAACCGACTCTCACAGTTTCTTTTTAGTTTCATTTCATATTGCAATTAGGCAGTGTGTTCCAAGTACGAAACTTCCATCCAGCCTTCAACTAAGTTACCTGACACAGAGAACTTCAATGTGACTTTTGTTAAAGCAGTCGATGACAATGCTGCAATATATGATGCTAAAAGTAAAACAGAGATGAACAAGAGAAATCATGGAAGATCCTGGCACGAAAATTCGAATAAACAGGTAAAGAACTACGCACTTATAGTTTCTTTGGGTTAGCAAAAAAAAAAAAAAAACTTATCTCAATATCAATTACTATTAAAAAAATACTATTAAAATTACAATTTCGTCGTCTGAAGAGTGAGATGATTGATTATTCATCTTTCAAGACTCACGTATTAAACTTACAGCGATAATGGATAAAAACAGAAGATGCATCCTGCATACAGGACCCATGCATCTTGCGTCTTGCATCTTCAGTTTGACAGGGGTCAAAGAGATAGTTTTAGTGATGTTTTAAATAATTTATGTCATATCAGATAATGGGAAGGCTGTAAGCTGTATTATTATTTTTTTTTTATATCTTGTTTACAGATTGTCATACAAATTGATCTATTGACCTCATTTAAAACGCAGTGTGAAATGAATTTTTAAAAAAATTAAATGAATTTAGGCTGCTCATAAATTGATGGATATAGTATATTAGACTATGGCATAGGTGGAGGAGAGGGGAGGAGGGTCATTTTAATCATTATAGACCGCAGTAAATTTAGGAAGTGCTAATGTATGCCGCTAGAATTCTTTACATTTTACCGTTTCTATTTTTTATTTATCACTAAATACACTCGCCCACATACATGAATTAATTAAACTCAATTATATTAATTTCCGAATCGTCATTGTTTTAATAATTAAATAATTATTAGTTCTAGCATTAGATCAATAAATATCGTGAAAAAACGTTTGGAAGCTGATGTGTTCTCCAGGGCCGCAATTACGTCACATAGGCCACATGCGGGTTCCGAGACCGCGGTTTCCCACCTATGCACTATGATATCCAGTATGTTTATAATTCTGTCTTTTATAAATTTTAATTGAAATAATCGTCTGTTTTTTTTGGTAATTGATACTTTTCATACCAGTTGAGACCAACGTCTGCTTCTTCATACTGGTACTAACATAGAATATTCTAACATTTGTAAATAAAATTTTTTAATTTTTTTTTTCAAATAACATTTCATTTGAGTTTTAACAGCATCTTTGAGTATTAACTTTTTAAATATCTACGAGCCAGGAGATATTAATCGAAATCCCTAAGAGAAATATTTACATCAATAATCAATATGATAACTATACCTGAAAATCAGTTGTTTACTTAAAGCAACATAAAAAGATAATTATATTACATTACACATCCTCTATTGCCTTAATAGTTTGATAAGTTATGCAATCAGAAAATTTATTTTAAAAAAAATACAAAATATTTTTGATCAAATTGAATAAAAATAAAAATATTTTAGAATTTTCTTTGAGAAATAATAGCTCTGTTAAGATATTAAAGAGCTTTATACTTTTTTAATTAATTTCTGTTATAAAAAAAAAGAATAAAAAGATTTATAGAAACATTTATTATAATTCAATAGCCATATTGAGAAAATGGATTAGAAATATTATGGTATACTCAAATAACAAACATTGATTGCGATTTTTATCACATAAGAATCTTTATGACATTCAGGTATTAATTAATTAATACTATTATTAATTAAAAAATAGTTAATTGGTAATGTTATATAATCTTATGTTAGGCTTACAGACTCAGAAATTATTAACACCTGCCTAAAACATCGTGAATAGCTCAATCACATCGTAACCGACAACTTTTTTTTATTTTCGAAAATTATCGGGATTAGTGAATTTTCTCATTAAATTAATTAATTAACTAAAAACTTATAAATAACCATCTACTTGTGTCATGGAAAAAAAAGGTGGTCTACAAAAATATAAGGAAGTTCGGTATAATCTTACACCCCCAACATGTCAAAATAACTAGGTTATATAGACCAAACGGTCTAATATTTTGTAGTCCACGTTTTTTCTCGATTTCGTGATCAAATTATCTTACGTTTCATGTGGAAAGCAAATGAGTATTTATGATTTTTCGATACCTAATTAAATTAATTAATTAAATGAGAAAATGTCAAAATTCATTTCTAGGTAATTTTTTTTTATTTTTCTAGGTAAACAATTTGGTTTGGTAAAAAAAAAAAAATGTGGTTTGCTATAAGACAAAGCCATTCTAGAAGTTTTAGACGGATGTTAATAATTTGATAAAAAGTTGTCTGTATCATGGACTATGCGTTAATGCAAAGAGAATGAATAAAACCTATAAATAATAATAAAGTAACAAACCTATAAAAAATAAAGGAAGGCAATCTTATAACTCCAATTCAATTTGTTGTTCCTGTTTTATCGGAAGGTCCCCCATCGCTTCACAAGAGCTCCTCAAGTTAACCAGAAAAGACGCGGTCGTCTTTGTCAATAGATAAATACTGACAGTCCTAGACCTGGAATGACACAGCCCGATCTGACAGTGACGGTCCTTCCTCTTTGCTATTTGGTGCCTGAGGACCTCTCACACTTTGATGAGCACCAATAATTCAGATGTCCCTCCCTTGGGATAGTTCTCCCGAGCATTGTGCTCCAGTCTCCAGAGAATTGTATTGCCCCCTGCTCTATTCTGTCTAATATGATTCGTCTTTGGGAGGGGATAATTCATTCGATTTAACTTGAGATTCTTATAAAGGAGTGACATAATTTCAAACTATAATTGATTTAATGACGCTAGTGTTGCCATCTGAATAAATATTTACGAAGGATTAATCATTATCGACCTCTCAAGGCCGAAAATCAACATGAGACCTCTTTTCTTACTTCTCAGGAGATTTTATAGCAAAAATTCAGGGTGGGGCAAGGATGGTCTTATTGGTACTTAACTTTAACTTATTACTTTACAATAACTAGTAACACCTTTGATGTCAGAAGTCGGTTTCATTCAACTTTGTTTTCGACAAATAATAATTTAAAAAACTTATTTGCTATGTTCAATACAAATCAGAGGGCTTTATGCAAGGAGGGCCAATCTGCCATGTCACCATTATTTTCTTTGACAAGAAGAACATTATATATCAATCAATATATAAAGAAAAGAAAATAACAGTCTGGCAAAATTATGTAGAGAGAAGCACGATAAACATCAAAAGAAAGGCAAGGTTAAAATGCATTGATATTCAAAAGAAAACAGGGTTCAGAGATTTTTCCATATTAAGAAAAGAAAATGAAATGGAAGTGGACAGGTCATCTGTTGAGATTCACCGATGAGTGGACACCCTATTGCAGGAACCAGGAAGACAACTGAATAGATAGACCATTTCATTCAAACAAGAGGCAGGCTCAACATGGTAAAATAGCAAAGAATAAAAATTCATGGTGGGTGATGTGGGATTAGATAGTGAACCCCGCTTCTCAGTTGAGTTTATCACCATGGGAAGTGTAAGACCATTTCTCTTCTTATGGATAATATGTTTTTATATATTTACTTATTGTTATCTCGTGTTTCATTTCTTCTGTTTTACTAAGTTTTCTTTTTCTTTTCTTTCGTTATAATTTTTCTATTGTTTTTGTTGTTGTCTATATGGTATGAATGAGTCTCCCAGAGCTCTAATACTCATTTCCATTAATTGAGACAAAATTTATTATTTCTCAATTAAATAACATTTAAAAAATAAATGCAGTGGGTGCCGAAAACAGGGAGTTTCACCCTATATCACCTTTGTTGGAAATTGTAAAAGTTTGTTTTTTGGAAAAATCATACTAATGGATAACTTTAAAGGATTTTTGACAAATGAAAAAGAAATGTTAACTTAAATATATGCCAATCAAAGTAAAAATATTACTTTAAACAGAGTTGTGGGCTTCATGTTCATATCAATTTTTCGTTTTGACCATCTTAGAGGTCATCGAAAACACCGGTCTTTTTGTTTGATGTATATATAATGTTCAGATTCTTGTATCCGTCATATCATGTAATCAAATAAAATCATAGGTACTCGTATTGATGTGATTTATTTTTATTTTATATTATTACTATTATTTTTATTTTTTTACTTCCCAATCTCAACATGTCTTGGAAATAACACTAACTTTACAATGATGGTCAAAAGTTTGGAACCTGATGGAACGAAGCAACTTTTTCGGAATCCGTCGGTGTCGTAGCTTAAAATGGAGTGAGATTCCATGGAGTATTTAACTTTGAGATGATACATACTCAACTTTGTGGTCTTATAATCTCAGCAGGGAACTATGCAGGGTAATTTGAATTGCAAAAGGTGAATTCACTGAAAGCAATTTCCTCTTATTAAACAATTTAATTAAGCACTAAGAGAAGTGCTCGGTGTGAAGTCTGAATCAGAATTCCTTCGTATTGAATTCTACATCAGGGTCTATTTTTATGAGATTACAATATGTGTTCTCTTTCCTTAATATAAATGTAGAAGTACTGATAAAAATAATAGGTATACTGGTAAAACATATATGTAATAATAATAATAAGTTATTTATATTTTTCTTGTCGAATAAAATCTGTAAATAATAAGTTACATGGCCTAATGACGTAGAAACCACAGAGTTAGGAACCCCTATTTCTCTGTAATTGGCATGTTCGGATTTTTATGGCATTCTTTCTCAAAGTCTTCGTTTGTTTTTTTCTCTTTGGACGTGAACTGTGATTTTCATCGTGTTATGTCAAAGCACATTTTTAAAATTTAATTGTCTAATACATGCCTTTGTGTTATAGATTATGAAATTATTTTCGCTCTCTTGTGACACAGTCGTTGTTTTATTAATTATCTTTTCTACAATGAATTATTACTAGCAATAAATAAATAATTTCCAGGTTGTTGCTAGAAATCTTACCTTATTTCAATTTTTAATAATATTTCGTTCATTAAATTCAGAATAGTTGCTTCATTTCTTTTATTGTTAGGAAGTTTCTTTCATTTTGTTCAGATGTTTGCAATGAAAACGTCCATGAAAGTGTACAGAATGTTTATTCGTTATAATAACTTGTAGTTAAGATTTTGGAAAGCGATCGCCATCTTCAGAACTTTATTATACATTAGTAGGGTTATCGCACCAGTGATGGAAATAGCATAGGAAATTTTTGTCTTTTTTGGCTTATGCCGCTGTAATTATCATAGTTATAAACTTCTCCGTTGGACATTTAGAATCTCGATTGTTTCATTTTTATATTTAGCTCTTTAAAATTGAAAAATATTCCGTTATGCAGGTATAATCTAAATTTAGTGAGGGACACCACGAATTTCAATTGTTCTAGTAATGGACACAGGTTCCTTACCAGTAATAAACATACCTCAGAAAAATGATAAAAATGGTTTTTTATTTAACTATAAAAATATGATAACATAAATGTTCATAATAAATCAACATTCAAAATAAGATAACATAAATCAATTTACTCTTAAAAAAATTGTTAGTAGGAATGTATGAAACACACTGATTTCAAAAGCTCTATAGAAACAATAATAGTAGGCATTAGTGCTGCCCGAAATTGGTCTTGATGTTGCACTTTACAATACCAATACCAAGGCCACGTAACTGTTGCAAGACCAAGACCGGGACTAGTAAAAAACAACGATTTTTTAAAATAAAAATTAAGGCAAAATAGTTACTAATACTTGACAATCTTGGTCACTATATTTTAATAATTAGTATGACCAATATACTTTGGCATTTAACTCCTCTAATTTTTTATTCGGGCTTAGTTAGGAAAAAGGTCAGTCATAATGTTTAAAAATATGCATGTTTAATTGTATAAATTACATAAATTAAGTTGCAGATATCGGTTTAAAATTAATAACAAATGTACTTGAATTTGCAAATTATCGTAATTCTTGTAGTGGGGACTGAAAAAGGAGGGGAGTAAATGTTATCTTCCAAGAAAGCTAAAGTTACCGAAAATCGGGGCTTGGTTGCTTTACTCAATTTGATCTTGGTTTAACTTATATTTTTTTATCAAACAGTTAGTTGATAAATTCTGATTTATAAGCATTGTTTTTATCGAGATTTTAATTAAATCTGTAGTTATGATCAAAACAACTAGATGGCGTATAAGGAAAAGTGGATAATTTTTTTTCATGTTTTTTTTTCCAAAATGAAATTTAGAAACAATTCATTTGTTCATATTAAGAAAATGCTTTCGTATCTCGTATTTCTTTAGCTCTTTCCTTTTCTTTTTGATTCTAGATGAAATTTAAAATATTCAAATAAAGTAAATATATTATTACTTTTTATTTTTATAATATATATATATATATATATATATATATATATATATATATATATATATATATATATATATATATATATATATATTACACATTTCGTATAATTTCAAGATAGAACATTATGATATAGGTTTAATTTTAACTTAAAAACTGGTTTAAAAAATTCTAATATTGGTTTAAAAATGCCATTGGGCAGCGTAAGAACAAACCAACAAGATATATATCTATATATTGCGTGTACTTATATTGTAATTGTTGACAAATAAAATGGAGGATAAGAACATTAATTTTAAATGCGAATTTGATCATATAACCTTAGATTTTAAGATTTTATTTAATATATATACTACCCATCTTAATGTTCATCAAGTTTAGACATAAAACCTCGTCAATGGATCAAATGAAATCCAATCTATAGCTAGTTTATTATTGTATGAGGAAACGTTGGAATGAAACGAATTTATTTCAAATGTAAAACTGGAGTGATATATATTCGAGACGAATATTATTTTATTTAAAACAGAATATATTGAGCGCTTTGTTTAAAATTCTTTCGGCCCAGCAGAAAAATGATCACAATATTATACAGAACATTAGTATAAATATTAATAAATTGGTTTTAAATAATAGTGGCATAAATATGCAATTATGGATACATAAAAAGCAATATTTATATATAACGATTAATTATGGATTGTTGAATGAAGAGAATTATCTGGTTAGATTTAAGAATGAAAAGTAATGGAATGGTTTTCAGATTTGTTTTCTAAGATTAAAAGACTAATTGGAGCCACTTAATATTTAACAAAATTACCCTACTGAGGATGCTTGGGTGTTACGCGTAGATTGGGCCCAGCAATTTAGGTTAACTATCTAATTAAGACATCAATTAAGGGTGTTTTTTTAAATATTAACTTTTATTAGTTAAATAAAATTTAAATGTCAAGCCATCAGTACAGCTTCCTCTCCTCTTTATTGGTTAAAAAATCACGCATATTTTGATCCCTATGATTGGTCGTTTGAGAAGGAAATCTAGTTCAGAATCCGGTTAAGAATTGTTCTCTTGTCAAGAAAAAACGCTGGCTTAAGCGACAGAAGTGGACGGAACCTGATAAATTCGATATCGATCTAACTAGGTTTGATATCTCGCAATTCATAAAAAATTGATTAAATAGAAACAAAGATAGCGAGTGTTATAATTTACATAACATGTTATGCCTTTCATAGATTTACATTACAGAAAGACTTAGAAGTTACAAAACTTATATAATCTCCTATCACTTTATGGTTACTGCCTAACATATATCACAGTCATATTACATTACAAATTTCATGAAAGCAATTATAATAATCTTAATTGGGCGATGTGATTTGATAAAGTAAATGCCAATTTGGGCAATTAATGTACTATTCCTCAAAATTAATCTAACTTGACGCCAAATCAAACGAGTCGTTTTTGAAATATATACTCATCCACAAGCAATTGCAGTAGATGTTATGATATTGGGTACAAAGAAACTTCATAAATATACTTACTTAATAATATTTCAGAATTACCTGACTAACCTCTGTTCAAACGTTCTTCTTATATCGAATGAACCATTTTTGAAATATAGACGTGCTTAAGAATATATATTTACGCATATCTGAAGTAGTGGATATTATATGGCATAAGTGGGGAACCTTTTTATCATTACCTGCCGCAATAAGGTTATTCAGTGCTAATGAAGGCCACAACAATTCATTATATTTTACTGTTTCTGTTTTTATTTATCATTAATACACACACATGGATACATTCAACTTAATTGTATCAATTTCCAAATTGTCGTTATTTAAATAATTAAATATTAATTAATTCTTGCACTAGATTCATAAATATCGCACAAAAACATTTGGTGGCCGCATGTGGCTTCCGAGGCCGCAACTACGTCACAGAGGCCATATGCGGCCTCCAAAGCTGGGGTTCCCCACCTATGGTACGTGGTAATGTTTTTTATAAAGAACTATATGAGACCATCACGGCATCAGGTGATTTGTCCATCATACAGCTTTGAAATGTTGATGTCTAAAACATATTTTTTTTTCTGTTTCCTCTACAGACCTCGTAGATCTTTTGCCTTAACCTGCTTCTCCATCTCTTCCTGTCTTGGTCCATTTCTTTCCAGTTATCTGCATTCAGCTCTATTGCATCTTCGTTGATTCGATCAACCCATCTAGGTTTTTGGCTTTCCGTGTAATCGCATAGTATTCAAATAGTATTCAATCGTATAGTATTCAAATCATTCTTTGTTGATTAGAGGCTTCCTGATGAATTGGTCGGAGCTAAATGTCCCATCTTAACTTCCTTGTCTTCATATCTTGAGAAACTAATCGTACCGGGGCATTTCTGAAAAAAAGATTTTTTTTTTTCACAAACATTTAGTGTAAGTTAATGATTATAATTTTGATCTTATGTATTTTCTTATCTTCATATTTCGAAACCACTGTTAGATCTGTCGGTATCTAAGAGGGTTTAATTTAATTCGTTTGCTTCGGATTAGCCCGAAAGGTTATAATACCAATGAACAAAATATGACGTTTTAAAAGGGTGACATGGTTTTACTTACATTTTACACAACAATAAAATAAATAAGGGTCTTCTATGAGTTGGTGACTGTAAATAGCCTCCAAACACTTGGGTTTGAATAAATCAGTAGCGTCTGATATGATAACACTACTCTCCATTATTGAATAAAGAATAAATGGTTCCATAAAATATCAATATTTTTTTTTTTATGAATTTTAATTTATAAAATATTTAGTTTGAACATTTAGCCATAATTTTGATCTGAGCCAACTGTTTAATTTTCGAACAGAGTTAGTGAGTTAACTAGAGAAGAGGAGTTATTCTAGAACTCTATAGAAGAGAGAAAAAGAGAGAGAGAGAGAGAGAGAGAGAGAGAGAGAGAGAGAGAGAGAGAGAGAGAGAGAGAGAGAGAGAGAGAGAGAGAGAGAGAGAGAGAGAGAGAGAGAGAGAGAGAGAGAGAGAGAGAGAGAGAGAGAGAGAGAGAGGAGAGAGAGAGAGAGAGAGAGAGAGAGAGAGAGAGAGAGAGAGAGAGAGAGAGAGAGAGAGAGAGAGAGAGAGAGAGAGAGAGAGAGAGAGAGAGAGAGAGAGAGAGAGAGAGGGAGAGGAGGGAGGGAGAGAGAGAGAGAGAGAGAGAGAGAGAGAGAGAGAGAGAGAGAGAGAGAGAGAGAGAGAGAGAGAGAGAGAGAGAGAGAGGAGAGAGAGAGAGAGAGAGAGAGAGAGAGAGAGAGAGAGAGAGAGAGAGAGAGAGAGAGAGAGAGAGAGAGAGAGAGAGACAGAGAGTGAGAGAGAAGCCACCAAGGCATGAGAGGCTGCCCCGAAGGAAGAGACCGACGACAATGTTATCAGAGCAAGCAGATGTGTGTGCCGGGGACAAAGGAGCTAGGATAGCCTTCAGATAAATAGGCTCCTCATTAATGCTATCTCACTGTCTCAGCTTCACTTCAGCTCGGGTAATTGAAACTGTCCCAACTTCCATCAAGAAATCCATCAATCTTATTCATAGTTTAAAGCAAAAATAACAGTCATAGCAGAAATACCTATTGTACAGTTCTACCATATTGATCTTGCCGTCTCGAACCGAAGAAGAATGACATGTGGCCGATTTATCAAAAAATTAAATAAACCTCAGACTACTACTATTATACTCATTCTTTCAAAATTAAAGCTAGAATACTTAAAAATTATGTACTTTAGCCCATTTTGACCCGCGCTTCACAGATACACTAAAGCTACTAAACGTTTCAGTTTAAAATGTATAGAACAATAACTAAAGCTCCATGATACGTCACAAAGATAGCAACAGTTAACGACTACGTATAGTCCGTGATACAGACCCCTCTTTATCAAATTATTAACATCCTGCTGAAACTTCGTAAATAGCTGAAACTTCGTAAAATAGCTTCATCTTATCGTAACCTACAAATATTTTATTTATAATTATTCTCGGGATGGGGACGTTTTCAATCTGGAGGTTGGCAAACGTTCTCTATTTAATTAGGTAATAAAAACTCTTAAATCCCGATTTGATTTCCACTTGAATCGTAAGAAAACTTGAACATAAAGTCGAAAAATAAGGTGGCGTACAAAAATATTGTGCCGTTTGGGCTATATAACCTCGTTATTTGGATTATTTGGAGTTATAGGTCACGCCAAAATATTTTTGAAGGTTACCTTTTTTATCGACCTTGTGTTCAAGTTTACGATTCAAGGAGGAAGCAAATTGGTATTTACGAGTTTTTAGTGCCTAATTAAACAGAGAACGTTTGCCAACCTCCAGATTGAAAATGCCCCAATTCGAGAATTTTCGTAAATAAAATAGTTCTAGGTTACGATAAGATGAAGCTTATTATTATAGTATTATTTTTCTTGATAAATATAACCAGTATTCAAGTTGTTTTCATTGATATAAAATCATGCAAGATTACTGATTTCTATGAAAATTTCAATGAATTGCTATTTATTATTATTATTATTTTACTAGTTGGCCCATGCGAATAATTCGCATGTGAAGGAGAAGAATATCTTCACTATGAGTGATCAATAATTAGATTTGATGAAGAATTGACGAAGTTATGCGTACTGACAAAAAAAAAAACACCTTTCAGAAATAATATATAGGATTAATGGTTACTATTTCTCTTGAGTGCTATTAATTCATTTCAAAAACGTTTGATGCTGTTTCTCGGATCGTTATATATACATACTTCTTTTTTCAATAAAAAAGGAAGTTTCTATGTGCAGAATATCCAAAATGAACCTAGTATTAACCATGCTAGTTATAAAAAAATAACTTGGTGGGATATCGAATCCGACAAATAATGAATGTTCCATTGTAGCAATAAGCAAGAAATCAAATATGAAAAATTATTACCGAGCAAAATGTTCGGAGTCTTAATCCTTTATCGAGATCGCGATAACATTCATTTCGATTCGCGTGCGACTCGAACCCACAACGAACTCTCTGACCCCTATAACGACTAATATTTCTAGGCATAAGTTTGGCCGAAGCCAACTCTTAGGCCAGGAGTCAAGTTGCGCCATATTTCTGCTCCAACCTGGTCCCAGTCCAAATGGGTGCGCACTTAACATTTTAATTGCCCAAGTTGAGAGTAAATGGCCGCCGCATCGGATAAAAAACCTCCAGTTCTTAAGCGAATCTACTTAAGAAATACAATGGCTGGATCCAGCAACTTTTTAGAGATTAGTCTTTTTGTCTTGGGTAGGCAAATCATTTAGTGACCTAGATGGAAACGATTTTAAATATTCTAAAATATTATCCATTGTATATTTTTAGGAAGCATTCGAGAATTTCCTAACATAATGTAAATATTTATTGTAGCTATGATTTCTTATCTTCTTTCTTGTTTGTTTTTTTCAGAATTGTATTTAGCTATTTAGAGCAAATATACTGCCATAAACATAATAAAAATGCTTTACATAGTTGAAATAATTACTAAATGATACCATTCTTAACTTCAAATGATGCCTACTTCGGACCCCACAATCTACATCATCGTTTCTCAACCTTTTTACACTCGCAGGCTACCAAACAAATGATATATATATATATATATAAGAAAAATAGGTAATAGAGTATATAAAATAAAAAATGGCCGTTTTAAAACCAAATATTTGATTTCTCATTTCTTTGATTTAAATTTTATTAATAGTCAAAGTATAGTCCATTGTTATCAACCGCCATTAGCCAACTTTTAGCAGATTGCTCAATCCCACGCTGCTACCATTTTTAACTTCCGACAAATTATAAAATATTTGCTTAGATCCATAGCCAGAAAATACGCCATGAATTTAAATAAGAAGTAATCCGATGGTACAAGGTGTGGACTATATGGTGGACGAGCAGGAGTTCGAAGGGGTTTTCCATAAATTTTTACGAATTTCAAATCTCATAGCTGATTTGATTTCTGAGGACTAAGTCGTGAGGGTCCTGTCTCCTGCTCGTTTTTTTACCTACCCCATGAAGAGTAGATAGAGACTAAGAGTATCTTTCACCAGCATTTTTTTCAAAGCAACACCGCGCGGCGCACTGGTAAAGGACACCTTTCTCTTTATATTTAATAATTTCACTTGTTGCTTCAGTGGCTGTGAAATTTTTTTCCACTAATGCCTTAATATTCTAGAATTTCGCAGGAAACTTCCATGTTTCTTATTTAAATCAAATAACTAAACTATGTCGAATGGGATTAAACAACATTTGAGAATATTGGAAAGGGATTATTAAGTATTAAATAGGATTAAAGTATTTACAGACCTTTGAAATTTTGAATTTTATAAAACGGTCATTTTATACATCCTATTAATTAAATTCACTATTTAATTTAAAAAAACATCATTAATATTATTAATCAATCAAAAATAGTATTTTTTTTAATATTTAAATGTGGCTATTTTTATTTGCGGAAATTTTTTGTGAACATCCAACATCTTCTTAGACAACAGAACGAGGAAAACTTGTAAATACCAATAGTGGACCCTTTTATCCATCAGTCTAGTGTGCTAATTTAATATTCAAATAATTGGTAAATAGTTGACTGTCGTGGATAATGAAGGGAAGAATAATTGGGGTGGTCAGTCAATAACTTTGTAACGGTTATTATTATTTATCTCTTAGTTCTTACTAATGTCATTATTCTAACAATTTCATTTTATTTTTTTTTATTTATTATTTATTTTATTTATTATTATTTTTTTATTTTTTTTTACCATCACTACTTATGTTTCTCATACCTTGTTATCTGGTTATTTTCTTAGCCCTGATGAAGGCCTGATCTTCAGGTCGAAACGTCGGTATATGTAAAAATAAATATTATCATTTATTTTTGCCTTCTTTTTTGACTGACCACCCCGACTATTCTTCTCTTTAATATTCAAATAATGTACTATTGTATCTTTTAATTTGTGTATTATATAATTTTATGAGCTGAAATAAGGAAACACTTAACGAAATGGTAAACATAACCTGCTTAATTGAGAATATTCCGGTAATCTCATCATTGGTACTGCTAATAATACGGTCGACATTAATCAATGGTAAATGTCGATTGTTAATTAGAAAATTACAACAGAAATGCAACAGTATTCCTACATTCCTACTTCCAACTTCTAGTCAGAATAGGAACAGCTGTAGTATTACGTAGCAGATAAAAACCAATTGACGGTTCCTAAGTACTCTGAACATATTTTTAGCTTCCACAGCAAAGCTAACATCTGAGGCGAACCAGCTGAGCAAACAATAGGTCTACTATAAGAAGTTGCACGGCCGGAGGCTGAACCAGATCAGTAGCGATGCACTTATACTCCATTGCACTTGTTGTCCTCTTGGCAGGTTGCGGCCTCGCAGCCCAGATTCATCTCTACCAAGGACGCTACGCCCCAATCGGTAAGTATTCTGCAGAGTATATTTATATTTTATTCAACTCTATATAACTCATAAATTCATTCAAGATCTTATATAATTTCAACAAAAAAAAAATCTATATATTATTTTATTTTCAGCCGCAACCAGCAGCGGCTATGAAACTCAATCTAGGCTGAATGCTGCCGAAATCGCAGAAAACGCACGGTCCCAAGAATCCGCCAATAAGGGATACTCCAAATACGCTTCGGGTTACCCCGTTTACGGTTATTATGGTGGTGGTGCCTACGCTGAATCTGGCTATGACCAACGCGCCAAATCTGATGCTTCCTCCAAGGCTAGCCGCTCTTTGAATAAGGAAGATTCTGCCTCTGGTTACAACCAAGTTTCATACCCACACATCTACGTATAGGCTTAACCTTGGTTTGGGTTAAATCCGATACTCCATAATTTGGATAATATGTTTATTTGCGATTCCCCATCAAACTTACCGCTATTGCTACTTACTACTGAATATATTTTAATTCAATAACCGTTTTTTTTTTTTACTTTTTTATTACCCTTACCTATTTTTATATTTTATTTATGATTTTGAAATGTCCAAGTGAAAGAATGTTATATTATTTATCAAATGAAAATAAAAATAAATAAATAAAAAATCTGAAAATTTAAAATAAATCATTTACAATCAATGAGATTTTATGTGAAATAAATTATTTATACATTTGCAGAAGCTGTGTCAGGAAACATTGTTATAAAATTTTCTGCTAGTCATCTTTTCTATTATACTCAATATCAAAAAGAATATATATATATTTTTATACACATATTTATTGAGAGAAATTACAAACTGTCACAATTAAGGAAATTTATAAATAAAAATAAATAATACTAAAAGTTATAAGTATACTATTGTAAACTGAACAAAAAGAAACTAAACTAAACAAAAAGAAACTAAACTAATAAAAATAACTACATAGACGCATTACCGGTATTAAGAACCAGTAGAAGCTAATCAGAGGAGCTATACTTACTCATACATGGTTTGAGTGGAGAATCTGGCCAATGCCAAAACTCCAAGCTATACTTATTCAAAAAAAGTCGCGGGGCCACTGCCGCTTCAACCTTCCAGGAAGATTGTAGGGATAAGTGGTGCTGAATATGAATTGTGAAGGGGGGAGGGGGAATGATAGATAAGGTTCTTGTGAACATTTTCTGGGATAAAGTGAAATTCAAAAGGGATATTTGTGTAGGCCATGGTGTAGAGTTAAGTTGGTTACATAGAATGGAACATAAACTATTGTTCGAAGGACTTTAGAATGAAAGGATTGAATGCGTTTGATGTAAGAAAATTTGACTGTCCCCCACAGTTTAAGTCCGTATGCCTACATAGGTGTCAGGATTGTCATTTAGATAAGTAACTTGTTTTCAATTGAAAGTTTAGATTTATTTTTATTTTCTTATACTCACCTATTTTTATATTTTATTCTGAAATGACAAGCGACAGAATGTTATATTATTTCTTTTTAAAAAATCTGAAATGTTACAATAAATTACATACAATTAGTGGAATTTTATGTGAAATAAATTATTTATACATTTGCAGAAGCTGTTCCAGCAAATATTATTATATTATTTTCTGCTAGTCATCTTTTCTATTCTGCTCAATATCAAAAAGAATATATTCTTTTTTACACATATTTATTTTCGAGATATTACAAGCTGTCACAATTAAGGACATTTATACAATGACCACGTTCTATATGGACATATATAGTAATAATATAATGTAATACTATAAAGACATACATATAAGGACAACATACTAAGATGTACTTCATAAGAAATGAACCACTACTGGAGAAAGTGAAATGCATACCCTGTCTATGGGAATAAATAGTAATCAGATGGATACAACTCTGCTGCTTTTCGGTATTTTGAAGCACAGTAATTATGAATAACAATAACAATAACAATAACAAACCAGGAATCTAAATATATTAATAATGATTAAATTTGAGAAACAAATGTATTCAGAGGGAACATTCACACTCTATCAACAATAAATAAAAGTAATTAATACAGAAAAACAATAATACTAAAAGCTAAAGATTTACTACTGTAAACTAAACTAAACAAAAAGAAACTAAACTAATAAAAATAACTACATGCTTTTATACAATATCATAATTGCTTCCATAAAATAGAATAAAAACCATTTTGAGTCTAATATATGGGTTCCATGTTAATCTTCGGTCTAAACGAAAGCCAAGATACCGGACTGTTTCTGAGAAAGCAAGCTGGATGGAATTATATGGTACTGGTGGACAGGAAATGCGTAATATGTGAGCATTCATTCACTTTAATACTCCAGTTATTACACCAGTGCTCAATCAAGGAGAGGTGCCTTTGCAGATTTGAATAGAATATTTCGGGATCAGAGTTGGATGATAAGATTGCGGCGTTATCAGCGACTGTTGCAAGGAAGGTATCAGGATGAATAGGGATGTCAGCGGCAAAGAGGATGTAAAGCACTGAATCCAAGATGCTGTCATGGGGAACACCGTCTTTAACGGGATATATATCTGGAAATTCTGTTCCACAGCTAGCTCGAAAGGAGAGGTTAGAGAGGTAGGATCGGAGGACTAGGTACAAGGACTGAGATAAATAGATTTAAGCTTGAAGAACAATCCGGCGTATCATACCCGGTCAAATGCCTGTGATGTGTCCCGAAATGCTCCCGAACAGTATTCCTTGTTTTCTTGGGCTGAGGAAAGATGATCAACAACTCGGAATCCTTGATGAACAGTAGAATGATGAGAGCGAAAACCAAAGTGATGGGAAGGAATATTTTGGGATTCTATAAGAGGTAGAATTTGTTTCAAAAGGATTTTTTCAAAGATTTTTGAAAGAATTGGGAGTAGGCTAAAAGGTCTGTAGGATGTCAAGCTGTCTGGTGGTTTGCTTAGTTTTGGGAATAGGATAATATTAGAATGTTTCCATAATACAGGAAAATGAATCTTGATCAGGATGCAATTATAGTTGTATGTAAGGAATATGACTGCTTTGGATGGAAGTTGTCGAAGGATCTGAGGGATATTGATATCATATTCAGGAGATTTACGGAGGATTTGTTTTTGTAATTGGAATTTTACATTGGAAGGATGAATCGTTTTACAGGCATGGAGAATGGGTTAGATGATGTAAGGGATTCCTCCACTGTTACAGTGTGAGTAGAATGAGATTCTGGATGGGAAATAAATGTTTTCGAGGGATAAATATAAATGTTTAGCGAACTCCTCTGCTTTTCTTCTTCACATGGTGTCCACAAGCCGTCATCTCCCAGGAGGGGATGGGAAATGAGGTGAAATTTTAGGATTGTCTTAATGGTTTCCCAAATGGAATTGTCATGAACAGAGAGGGATGATAGTTAGGAATTAAAGGATTCGGATCTAAAGGATGCTAATTCCCACTTTAGTATTTTAAAATAGTAATTATATTAAAGGCGATCAGCGGGATGTTTGGTATATTACCATACTGATCTGGTAAGTCGTTTCATATGGATGAGATCTAAGAGGTATTTAGGTAAATTGTTTTTCTTGGGATTTATTGACAAGTTATTTGGGTAGGAGGCAGTCCAGACGGCTTGTTAGATTCAGGTAATAATGGAATTGACAGCATTGTCAAGGTCGTCTGAAGTTTTGTGGGATACATAAGGATCTATTTTGTTGGAGAGGATTTAGCACAATAGGTTCCAGTTAATGGGGCCTATTATGAATGACAGTGGAGAAGGTTTAAGCATGGGTTCTATGAGAACATTAATTATTAACGTACTATGGTCTGAGGAAAGTTCGTTTAGGTGTGTAACAGAACAATGGAGTGGCGTATGACGCTGTGGATGAAGAAATTGAGAATATCAGAATTACGGTTTAAGATTTGTGGGCCTGTAGGTAGGAGAGTTGGGGAAAAGAAAGAGGAAATGTTGGGAATTGAGTGGAGACAGCTTTGTTCGGCCACAAGAATTAATGGTACTTGATCCCCATAAAAAGAATAATTACGATTGAAAATATAATAAACAGGAGGAATTTTTTATAGGTTTCAATGCGTATGTAGTTGTCATTTTCACTTATAATTTTTTCAATACATCTCATTAACAGTTTTTGATTTGGAAATATCCTAATATCGTAAACACTTATTAAATTTGAAAGTAAAAAATGTTAATTTGAAGGACATTACTTTATACAATTGGTTAATCCTGGACTTCTTTCGTTTTTCTTTTAGAGCTTTCTGAATATAATATAATTATTTTCAAATATTTTGTAGGGAGCATTATAATTGAATTGCGAAATAACTGAAAACATCTAATTTATTGCTCGTATAATTGATGCACACAACAGGACAAATTTATTAAAATTTTGCTTTTAAAACCCTTGAAAATTGCTAGGAAACATACTATGATATATAATTGGTGATTGGTTGACTGTCGTGGATAATGAAGAGAAGAATAGTTGGGGTGGTCAGTCAAAAAGGAAGGCAAAAATAAAATTATTTTATTTGTAATTAGTATATTATATAATAGTACCCGCTGAAATAAAGAAATGGAAATTTTTTTTTTTACCATCACTACTTATGTTTCTCATACTTTGTTATCTGGTTATTTTCTTAGCCCTGATGAAGGCTTGAACTTCAGTTCGAAACGTCGGCATATGTAAAAAATATATATTATCATTTATTTTTGCCTTCCTTTTTGACTGACCACACCAACTATTCTTCTCTTCATTCTTCATCATACTATGATATACTTTTGAATAAAAAAAAAAAAATCATGTTTGTACAAATTTTAAAGTCATTATAGAAATTTCTGGTTTGGCGCTGGTAAAGGACACCTTCTTCTTCATATTTAATAATTTCACGACTTTCTTCAGTGGCTGTGAAATTTATTTCCACCAATGTCTTAAAATTACGAGAATTTCGTAGGACACTGTCATGTTTCTTCTTTGAATCAAACACTAAACTGAGTGTTTATTTTTTTAAGAAGTCGAATGGGATTAAATAACCTTAGAGAATATTCTAAAGGGATTATTAAGTATTAGATAGCATTAAAATATTTACATACCTTTGAAATCTTGAATTTTATAAACGGTCATTTTAGACATCCTATTAGTTAAATTCATTATTTAATTCAAAGAAAACATTTTTTAATATTATTAATCAATCAATAATAGTATTGTAAAAAAAAAAATTTAAATGTGCCTATTTTTAACTGCGCAAAGTTTTTGTGATCATCCAATATCTTCTTAGACAACGAGGAAAACTTGTAAACACCAATAGTTGACCCCCTTATCCATAGGTAGAGTGTGCTAATCTAATATTAAAATAATGTAATATTGTATCTTGTAATTAGTATTATTTAATTTTATCCGCTGAAATAAAGAAACGTTTAAAGAAATGGAAAACATACCCTGCTCAATTAAGAAGATCCCGGTAATCCCATCATTGGAACTGCCCAATATACGGTCGACATTATTCAACGGTAAATTTCGTTCGTTCCTTAGAAAATTACAGAAATGTGACAGTATTCCTACTTTCAACTTCTGGTTAGAATAGGAATAAACTGTAGTATTACGTATCAGATAAAAATCAATTAACGGTTCCTAAGTACTCTGAACATATTTTTAGCTTCCACCGCAAAGCTAACATCTGAGGCAAACCAGCTGAGCAAACAATAGATCGACTATAAGAAGGTGCACGGGCAGAGGCTGAACCAGATCAGTAGCGATGCACTTATACTCCATTGCACTTGTTGTCCTCTTAGCAGGTTGCGGCCTCGCAGCCCGGATTCATCTCTACCAAGGACGCCCCGTCCCAATCGGTAAGTATTCTGCAGAGTATATTTTTAAATTATTCAACCCTATTCATAAATTCATTCAAGATCTTATATGATTTAAAAAAAAAATCTATATGTTATTTTATTTTCAGCCGCAACCAGCAGCGGTTATGAAACTCAATCTCGACTGAATGCTGCCGAAAGCGCAGAAAACGCACGGTCCCAAGAATCCGCCAACAAGGGATACTCCAAATACGCTTCGGGTTACCCCGTTTACGGTTATTATGGTGGTGGTGCCTACGCTGAATCTGGCTATGACCAACGCGCCAAATCCGATGCTTCCTCCAAGGCTAGCCGTTCTTTGAATAAGGAAGATTCTGCCTCTGGTTACAACCAAGTTGCATACCCACATATCTACGGATGGGCTTAAGCTTGGTTGGAGTTAGCTCCGATGCTCCATAATTTGGATAATATATTTATATGTGATTCTCCCTTCAAACTTATCGCTACTCACTACTGAATATATTTTAATTCAATAACCATTATTTATTTTTACTTTTTTATTACCCTTACCTATTTTCATATTTTATTCTGAAATGACAAGTGAAAGAATGTTATATTATTTATTAAATAAAAAATCTGAAATGCTACCATAAATTACTTACACTTAGTGGTATTTTATATGAAATAAATTATTTATACATTTGCAGAAGCCCTGCCAGCAAACATTGTTATATTATTTATTAATTATTCCATACACATAATATAATTCTTTAAGGTGTTCAAAATTTATTAAAATTGATTAGATAGAAACAAAAATATATATTTTAAAACTGTTCATCACTGGAAGAGGTCGAGTTGCAGAGTACTCACAGTTTTGCTACGCGATTTCAATTGGTTTTATAATTTTTTTTTTTTTAACTGATTGATGTATTACAAATTTTAATAAAGGATCGTCTATCCTCCAATAGTTAATATAATATGTAACACATCAAACACCTTTGTCTGAATATATGCTATTCGTATGATAGGTTCCTTAATTTAATAAGGTAATTAGCACTATGTAAGATGATAGCTAACGAAATATAACGATTATGTTATAACTCATTTAACTAGGATTCATTGAAACTACCATAAAAATTTAGAATCAATCGCTTAGTTCAAAGGTATAACGGATTTTAATTATATATAATAATATATTATAATGCAGTCTCTAAGCATTTGTTTACATTTTTGTGCCTATAATTAATTATCATTAATTTGATAGGCAGTGTTATTCATTTAAAAATTGTATCAGTTCCTAATTTGAAATTGCAAAGAAACCTCTGCATTTGTTTCATTGACAGTTCTAAATCATTAGGAGATGAAATCAACTTATTTTGTAAGGAATAACTTCAATCTTTTTTGCGAACTGCACCGGAACTGGGCTTTTACAATACTGAGCGTGAATAATATTCGAAATTGCGTAAACAGGCGGAGTCAAAAGTTCAATGCAGTGGTTTTGTATGAAAATAAAATATTCATGGTGTGCATTAAATTTACAAATTTACAGAATATCGACAGACATCCTTCCTTTCCGACAGATGTTTCCCCGTCCAACACGGGTCTGAACTATCTTCCATCAGGTTTATCTCAGCAGGAGTACCCCAAGGTTCAGTACTTGCTCCATTACTCTATATCACACAAACCCATGACATTGGTTGTAATTACAACATTTTAACAGCATATGCAGGCGACACGGCAATTTTAGCAGGACACAAAAATCCAACATACGCCTCACAGACCCTCCAACAGTATTTAACAAGATTACATGACTGGTTCAAAATTTGGAAAATCCGACTAAATCAAGACAAATCACAGCACATTACATTTAGTGTTGCCCAAATGCGAGAACGAGATGAGTCTTGGTCTTGCGCAAGAGTCTCGCAACAATCTAGCTAATATTAGCTAGTTACTAGAGATATTACTGTAATTTTTTTGATAGGAGAAACCTAACTAACCTCGAATGAAATGTTAGAAGAGTTAGATCCAAAGATATATTGGTTATACCAATTCTTTACATATAGTAACTAAAATTGTCAAGTATTAGCTACTTTTTTGCCTTAATTTTTATTTAAAAAATCGATTTTTTTTTAGCATTCTTGGTCTTAGTCTTGCAGCAGTTAGGAGGTCTTGGTCTTGTTCTTGCAAAGTGCAAGACCAAAACCGATGGACTCGTCTCGGTCTTGCGTTTGGACAACACTAGTTGAATCATAATTTAAATTGTTCTTAGATCATTGCATCAATTGCATCAGGAGAAAAATAATTTTGCGCTTTGAAGATACAAAAATAATAGTTACAGAGAATTCTTTAGTTCTTGATTCTATAGATACAGCAAGATATTTTAATCGAAATGGACACTACAATGTCTATATATGAATTTGTAATAAAAAGAAATTGAGACGGAAATTACATAAAATGTAAAAATGTATATATTTTAAATATATTAATTTATTTTTTTTATAAGGATTTATTTTAGCACTATTATTTTTGTTTAGAACTTCATATTTTTTTTATATTTAAATTTTTCTGGTTGTCCCACTTTTAATAAGTTTTAAGTCCCCATTTTGCTTGATCCGCATCTGAAGTCCTTAATTTTTTTTTCTTAATGAAACTAGTTTTTCTTTGATGAATAAAATGAAAAGCATTGTTTTGGTTTCCTGGAGATTTCTTTAGTGTATTATATATATATATATATATATATATATATATATATATATATATATATATATAATATATATATATATATATATATATATATATATATTTTTTTTTTTAACTTTTATTGAGTATTAATACAGTCTGCCACACTGAAGGGCATTGGTACTAGTGCTATAGCATTCATTCACACAATATGTACATAAGAAAGGAAAAAAAAAGTATATATATATATATATATATATATATATATTATATATATATATATATAATATATATATATATATATATATATATATATATATATATATATATAAAGATAAAGTAATATACAAGATAATTAAAAAAACAGACCAGTCGAGTAATAACAAAACAAATAAAACGCATTCACACCTATGTTGTGTATTATATAAGTTGACACATCTTTATTTGCTTTTAATTTTTATTTGGACTTACGGAATAGAACCGTGGGGTTCTGCTAAAACTTCTAACATTAAAAAAGTTCAGTCCTTTCAGTCAAAAGTGTTGCGAAGGATAGTTGACCCACCGTTTTATGTGGCAAATGATACACTACATAAAGACTAAAACGTACCTACAATTTTAGATACTGCAAAAGAGAAATACAATAACTTTCACCAAAAACTGACGTACAACATGAATCCCCTGCCAGAAATTCTTTATCGTACAAGAAACCCGTACAGCCAACTAAGACGATTACGTAGGCGTTGGCTAAGAGACCTGCTGATCTGATTTATATTCCGGACGTCATGGAAAGCTGTGAAGCTGCCAAAAAATTTGCTCATTGCAAAGAAATTTGCAGATTGCAAATCTAATCAAATCAAATGTTCTACATTTTTGTTTTGTTAATAAATAAATAAATAATTTTTGTTTCCACATTATTGTCCTTGCTCTAATTCATTTAATAATATTTTTATCTTTAAATGGACTGTCCTCAATGTTATGAAATTTTCAGTTAATTTAAACCAGTTAATTATTTTATAATGAACCTGTTTTTTTGTCAAAATGTTTTAAATATAATTGCAGTATATTAAAATATAATTACCTATTTTTAAAAAAAAAATTATTAAGTTTTTTTTTTTTTAGAGATTATATATGTGTTATATAACGGCAATTGTTTAATGCGGTATATTAGTGATATTGAATATAACTAGTATTATAAAAACGGAGAAAATAAAATACGTTTATACAATAATGGAATAGTATAATGTGAGATCTGTGTCCATAAGGATCGATCAGTAAGCATATGAAGCAACCCTATGTTGTATGGCAGCATTACTTTCAATAAAGTATTTTTCTCTCTACAAATATTTAAACGTGGTTCTCCTTTGATTGAAGTAAATATAATTTAAAAAGTATCATTAAATGACTAACTATAAGACAAAATAATGAGATAATGAAAATTTAAGCAGTTTTTATTATGGTGACATTGATAATCTATATATAACGTTAAATTAAAAGTGAACGTTGCCGACTTTTTTTTTACTCATCTATTTTATAATTTCTTCAATGCAGTTTGAAGAAGGCATTTCTTTTCTGAACATAGAATCTATGATAATTTTTTTTATAAATAAATTTTATCTGCTGAAATAAAAGGAATGCGTCAAAACTGGAAAACAGGCCCTTCTCAATTGAGACAATTCTGGTAACCCCATCCCTGATACTACCAGATTTATGACTGACATTATTCAACGGTAAATGTCGTTTGTTCCTTATTCCGCGGGTTCTCCTTTCAGTCATTTATCAGATCTTCTCACGTCTCTAACGATTCTCACTTTGTCTATGTCTCTAGGTCCATCCACGACCTGGTACTCACAAATTCTGTTGGTCTTTTTCATATACTCCTTACCCTTATCTTAAGCGACAAAGCGTTAGTAAATTAAAATAATGATATAAGTGGTATGTATCTGGAGTATAGTCCCAAAAGAATATAGTTAAAAAATAGAATTTTTTAGAGTTAGATAGAATTCTGATCAGTCGGCGTTTTATCTTTCATTTTTTAGAACAGTCTCAAAAACCAAAATATATACGGACTTACTTTAATACAATAGAGTGGACATGTAATAGAGTTTATTTTGAATTTGAAATCAACTGATGGACTGGAACAATGTTGTATCAAGAAAAAAAAAAATTGTCTAAATGCAAAAATGAGGTCCGCCAGGAAATTTCATATCAAATACTCAGTCACTCCTTAGTCACAAACTAATCCAGCTTTTTTTTCTTTTTTATTTATTTATTGAGTAATACAATACTCTGTAATTTGGACAGTATTGTAGGGAAGTAAGCCACACATTCATATTATATATATAAAAAATATATTTATTTATTACCTGAATATGCCTCTACCCGATAGGGTCATTGGCAATTCTTTCTTCACTCCAGTTTCGTATACTCTATTGTAGAATCCCATTTTTCTAAAAAAACTCATCAGAATTTTCACATTTTTCTCGGTATCTTGTAATATTTCTTGAAGAGTACTGTGTAGGTTGAGGTTTTTTCTTGTGGCTGCATATTATTCACAATCCACGAGCTTGTGGTCCACGGTTCTAGAGGAACCATATATGACGCTCGACCGTGGAGTAACCGTATGAAAATTCACAGTAACCAATTATGAGGCGGCACAGGATAAATTCCTCTTTCTTGATTTCCCGTTACTAGTGCACCATTTAGCATTGTTTGCTTTTATTTGGACAATTGAGCTATTATCTGGGATTTTGCTTATTTTAAAATATAAAATAAACAGAAGAAAAATATCAATCAAACATTTTTAACAACAAAAATTAAGGAGATGTAAAAAAAAAAAAAAACAAACAGATAACCTAGATTTATCATAAATTAAAGGATGCATTCTAATAATTGTTTCGACACTAACTTAGTAGAAGTAGCCAGCTCATAGTTTCAAAACCTGAAGTCTTAGATACATCTATAGCCATTGTGAATTAAATTTTAACTAGAACTACAGCTCATTTCTTCAACCTCCTAGTTTATAATATACTACTATTTCTTCTATGAGTTGATCTGCACACATAGAAATCAGAGCTCATTACCAATCCCAATATCTTAAAAGCATAAGAAGTCCTATTAAGCTTTCCTGATACTATAAAATCAATAATATTTATCGTAAATAAGTAACATATATCAAGAATATATGTTATATCAAGGCATATATCTAGGTTTCTCAAATATAAAGAATAGTTGGAAATTGATAGGTATTCTTACTTCAATTTTTCTGGTTTGAAGCTTCGAGAACTGTGTGTAATGCACGAGGAAAAGACAATTAATGATTGTTACTATAAACATTTTTTTTAATTCACACCTCTTTAGTTAACTCTTTAATAATTAATCAAAACATGAGTTTTTCACTTAAAAAATATTTGCTATACTTAGCCTTTTAAAAGCATGAGGCTAGTGCTAAATTAGGTAAGAAAGAGGAAAGATCCATAATCTGATAAATGTTAAGGAAATACATTTTTTTTTCGAGGAAAAATGATACTACATTTTACATCGTTTTTATTAATTTGTAAAGTGAAAATGGTTATTACGAAATTTCGTATGTAAAAAATGTGAACTGAAGCATATCCAAAAATATTCTAATATTTACCGATACTAATATTTGGTCATCGTATATGACTGAACCAACAAACAAACAATTCTCATACTGACAGCTGCAGAGCGAACACCTGGGACCATCCGGCTGAACAAACAATAAAGTGACTATAAGAAGGCGTTGGATCAGAAGCTAAACCAGATCAGTAGCGATGCACATCTATTCCATTGCCCTTGTAGTGCTCTTGGCAGGTTGCGGCCTAGCCGGAAAATGCGGCGGCGGCAGAGCCCAGACTCATGTCTACCGACCAGTCTACACACCACTTGGTAAGTATTCTACAGAATATTAATGTTTGAATTATATCATTTATGAAACGAAATCGAGAATAATAAAAACAACCACAAAAAATAACATACAGATATAATTTTATTTTCAGCCACAGCCAGCAGCGGATATTCAACTAAATCCAAGCTCAGTGCCGCCGAAAGCTCAGAAAATGCACAATCTCAGGAAGCTTCTAACAAGGGATACTCCAAGGTAGCTTCAGGTTACCCTGGTTACTATCCTAGTGTTATTGGAGGAGGTGCTTATGCTGAATCCGGTTACGACCAAAGCGCCAAATCCGCTTCCTCGTCCAAGGCCAGCCGTTCTCTGAACAAAGCAGACTCTACCACTGCATATAACAACGGAGTTGTCGCACCTGGTGTTTGGGGTCCAGCTGTTGTTGGCGGTTCAGGTTACTCCACCAAGTCTAAGCTTAACGCTGCTGAAAGTTCTGAAAACGCAAGATCCCAAGAATCTTCCAACAAGGGATACTCCAAGGTCGCTTCTGGTTACCCCGGTTATGGCGTTATTGGAGGAGGTGCTTATGCTGAATCCGGTTACGACCAAAAGGCCAAATCCGCATCTTCTTCCAAGGCCAGCCGTTCTTTGAACAAAGAAGACTCTACCACTGCATATAACAACGGAGTTGTCGCACCAGGTGTTTGGGGACCAGCTGTTGTTGGCGGTTCAGGTTACTCCACCAAGTCTAAGCTTAACGCTGCTGAAAGTTCTGAAAACGCAAGATCCCAAGAATCTTCCAACAAGGGATACTCCAAGGTCGCTTCAGGTTACCCCGGTTATGGCGTTATTGGAGGAGGTGCTTATGCTGAATCCGGTTACGACCAAAAGGCCAAATCCGCATCTTCTTCCAAGGCCAGCCGTTCTCTGAACAAAGAAGACTCTACCACTGCATATAACAACGGAGTTGTCGCACCAGGTGTTTGGGGGCCAGCTGTTGTTGGCGGTTCAGGTTACTCCACCAAGTCTAAGCTTAACGCTGCTGAAAGTTCTGAAAACGCAAGATCCCAAGAATCTTCCAACAAGGGATACTCAAAGGTTGCTTCAGGTTACCCCGGTTATGGCGTTATTGGAGGAGGTGCTTATGCTGAATCCGGTTACGACCAAAAGGCCAAATCCGCATCTTCTTCCAAGGCCAGCCGTTCTTTGAACAAAGAAGACTCTACCACTGCATATAACAACGGAGTTGTCGCACCTGGTGTTTGGGGTCCAGCTGTTGTTGGCGGTTCAGGTTATTCCACCAAGTCTAAGCTTAACGCTGCTGAAAGTTCTGAAAACGCAAGATCCCAAGAATCTTCCAACAAGGGATACTCCAAGGTCGCTTCAGGTTACCCCGGTTATGGCGTTATTGGAGGAGGTGCTTATGCTGAATCCGGTTACGACCAAAAGGCCAAATCCGCATCTTCTTCCAAGGCCAGCCGTTCTTTGAACAAAGAAGACTCTACCACTGCATATAACAACGGAGTTGTCGCACCAGGTGTTTGGGGACCAGCTGTTGTTGGCGGTTCAGGTTACTCCACCAAGTCTAAGCTTAACGCCGCTGAAAGTTCTGAAAATGCAAAATCCCAAGAATCATCTAACAAGGGATACTCCAAGGTCGCTTCAGGTTACCCCGGTTATGGTGTTATTGGAGGAGGTGCTTATGCTGAATCCGGTTACGACCAAAAGGCCAAATCCGCATCGTCTTCCAAGGCCAGCCGTTCTTTGAACAAAGAAGACTCTACCACTGCATATAACAATGGAGTTGTCGCACCAGGTGTTTGGGGTCCAGCTGTTGTTGGTGGTTCAGGTTACTCCACCAAGTCTAAGCTTAACGCCGCTGAAAGTTCTGAAAACGCAAGATCTCAAGAATCTTCCAACAAGGGATACTCCAAGGTCGCTTCAGGTTACCCCGGTTATGGTGTAATTGGAGGTGGTGCTTATGCTGAATCCGGTTACGACCAAAAGGCCAAATCCGCATCTTCTTCCAAGGCCAGCCGTTCTTTGAACAAAGAAGACTCTACCACTGCATATAACAACGGAGTTGTCGCACCAGGTGTTTGGGGTCCAGCTGTTGTTGGCGGTTCAGGTTACTCAACTAAGTCTAAGCTTAACGCCGCTGAAAGTTCCGAAAACGCACAATCCCAAGAATCTTCTAACAAGGGTTACTCCAAGATTGCTTCAGGTTATCCCAGTTACGGTATTTATGGTGGTGGTGCCTATTCTGAATCTGGTTACGACCAAAGCGCCAAATCTGCTTCCTCTTCTAAGGCCAGCCGTTCCTTGAACAAAGAAGAGTCTGCCTCTGGTTACAGCCAAGCTGCATACCCAAGCTACTCTCTCTATGGATGGGCTTAATCTTAGTTTGAGCCAAATCAGATACATCATAATCTAAACAATGGTTTTTAATCTCATTATGCCATAGTATCAAACTTAAGTGTATCGCTACTGATTGAATAATATTAAATTCATAAAACATTTATTTTTTGAAATTGTATGGTATTTTTTCTTTTCCTAGTCGACTTTCATTTTTGTTTGTTCGTTTCAATTTCTAGGCGCAAAACATTCAGGTCATAAGAGCCCGATCTACTAAATAACATCACTTAATAATAGAAGAAGCCTAATGACAGAATAAATAAACAAACAACTTACTTTTAATTATTATAATTTTTGCTTTCACCTATATAAGGTATCAATGGAAAGGGGATAACACATTCAGTGAACCAATCGTAATTTGTATTCTTAATTTTATACCTGGAAATAAAAGTGAATGTAAAAATGGAAGGTTTCAACCCATATGATGGAGACGTTACAAATGAATTCATAATTTGGGAATAACTCGAAAATCAAATAAATATTTGAACGCTTAAAAAAAAATTATCGAAATCAATAACGGGTGTCATAACAAATATTTTTACTACATTTAGTCAACAAGGTTCAATACTTGCTCCTTTACTTTTTATTGTAAATTTTACCTGTTTATAACCATACATTGATTATTAATTACGGTAATGGCACAATTATAGCAAAAAAATGAACTTCTTAGATAAGTTTCAAACATTAAAACATAATTACATGATTGATAAAACCATGAACAATTCGACTTAAACATTATAAATCGAGAGACATATAATTGATCATCCGAATATGTGATCTCCTATTCATCGAAAACAGATATACACCGAAGTATTTAGGTGCTGTCTAACGTGTTATTTGTAATTATATTAGTAATTTTCAATAAAACAAAAAGCTCTTATCAGATATCTACTTATTTCTTTTTTTTTCGAATTATTCGAAAATGGAATCAAGCGAAGGGAAAAGATGCTCCCAATTCTTCCTCATGCCTGACATACCGTTACTTGAAATATTTGTCAAGTATAAATTAACGTTTTTATTTCTTAAATAATCAACAGTTTATTACTTCATGTTTTATTAAATCTGTCATGTGCTTTGGAGTAGGTTTATTTCGGAACTTTTCAAGGTTCCTAGGCTACATAATTCAATTCAACTTTGCCAAAGTAGAAATATAGAAACCATTAGCATCACCAGACTATTGAGCCTAATGTGCAATTCTAGTCAAATATTTAATGAATAAACTTGATCATTTAAATTGATAGTAAATACTGCTATCTCCTATCTGAAATATTAGGTGATTGTATGTTGCATGATTACTCAGGCCCGATCGTTCAAAGAGTTTTTGAAAACTTTTAAATGACGTATAATGACTTAAAGTTTGTTTCTTCTATAATTTAGAAGCTTGAACGAATTATGGTTCAGTCAGAAATCCCTTAATTTGGTCGTTGGTTAGTATTACGATCAATACTACACAAATCGCTAGTCAATACAGAAAAACAAACACACGAGTTTAGATAGTGAGTCCCTTCTACTTGGAGTAACAGTAATAATAATATAATTCTCGAGAACAATGAGACTTATTTCTACATAGACACGAAAGGAGAATATGGTTTAAAAAATAAAATTTAATATTATAACATTTAATAAAAATAAATCTTATTAGTATTGGAAAAGTTTCGTATTATTTATCAATTTCAGTCAATCTTTATTAATATAATGTTTTCCCTTGTTTCAGGTAATTCGCAACTGCCTTGCGTTTTCGCTGTCCAAGTGATTTCTTGAGGGTATGGCTTCAGTTAATATATTATTCTAAAATTAAATCAAAACTAACAGTGCACATCTCTGTATTTATTACACTGGTACTGGTACAGAAGGAGAGAACATGTCCGGAAAGTGGGCCCTATGGTGTTTCTTTTTGCCCTCTGACGTCTACCTTGAGATTACCAACGCGTACTTACCAGAGTGGTAAAATAACGATCCATTTTCCATAAAAAGTAACCGACCCAGGCGGGAATCGAACCTACATCTGTTCAGAACCAGGCACTCTGAGACCCACGCCCCAACGTGCTTGGCCATTAGTCCTCTGTATTTATTACAACATTTATTTATTTTAATTAAAGCTTTTATCAGTGTAATTAAATCGTACAATCTTCATTTTTTTTTGGTTTTGTCCGTCTGAAAATTATCAGTGGGCGTTTCTTCTTTCTTAGTGAACAGCCGGTGCGAAAAATCTATGGAAGGCCTTTCCTGTGATTAGTAACTCAAGTGTTGAGTCTGTTCAAAGAGTTTTAAACATTTTAAAAACTTTTCTTTTTTAAACTCAAAGGGAAAAATGATACTTTGTATAAAACTTCTAGGAGGAAAACGGGAGCTTTCCTATTTACAGAACTTTAAAGGAAAAATGTCTCCGATATTTACCTTTGATTAATTCAATTGAATTGAGAAAAATCAAGTATAAAATTAATTATTCTTATCCAAAGCCCAGAATAAAAAATATTAAACTACATTAAATCACGTATTAATACATATGCAGAAGGTTGATAATGCCTATTGAACATTATCTTGGACATAATTAAAATTAATGTGCCGTTTTTTTTATTTTAGAAATTCAAAGTGGTAGTCCGTAGTACGGACCCTTTTTATTATTTATTATTTTATTATTAAGATCCGCCTGAAACTTTTTAAATAGTTTTATCTCATCGTATCCTACAACTATTTTATTTACGAAAACTCTTGGAATTCGGGCGTTTTCAATCTGGAGGGGGGCAAACTTTGTATACTTAATTAGGCACTAAAAACTCATAAATAACCATTTGCTTTCTAATTGTATAACAAGATAATTTGATCAAGAAATCGATAAAAAATGTGGCCAACAAAAATATTCGAGGTTGGACCGTTTGTCCAGTATAACCTCGTTATTTTGAAAATTTAGGGTGATTTTTTTTCAACTATGGGATTAAAAAGTTTATAACACGTTATGGAAAATGTATAGAAAATGAGGGTAAATATTTTGAACAAAAATGTTTTGATTTCGTAATACAATTGTCATAATGACCTGTTCTGTGAAAATTAGCATTTCATATGAAACGACCTAATATATTGAACATGTTTTAATCCGAAAAATTATCGCTGTCGGATAAACTTTGTTACTCTACTTTAGTTGCACAGCTGTTTATTTGATCTGACTAATATCTAATATTTCTTCATTAGTACACTAATACTCAGGCAGAGGTACTCCAATCTCTTCTGATACCCCTTGTTCCTTTCGGGTATAGCGACAACCCTCTGATTGCCACCGCTGGCGGGTCCCGGCTGATCCTATTGTGCCTCGGGCAAATATTTCGGCCGACAAAGGGCTACAGACTCCAATCCGCTTAGACTGATTGCAGTGACCTCCATTGAGATGTAGATCGCCTTGGAGATTAGTGCCGAGCGTGAGGCGGAGGGAATGTGTTTGCTCAACAATATCAACCCCACTCCGGGGACAACTGTTTGTCTACTGTCACTGCCAGAGGGTCATATCTCCCTCCTCCAGCATCTCTGATCATTGTAAAAGTTTTTTTTTTTAGTTTTTTTTATGGGAGAATTTATAAACAATTTCTATAAGCTAACTGAACGTATATACAGGGTATCCCTTAAGTAGAGGAGAATATCTATAAAGACGACAGCAGACCTTAAGAGAGACAAAAAAGTTTATATAAACAATGGTCCGATTTTTAGTAGAATATTAGGAAATTGATTTATTTGTATTTTTTTTTATGTAGGTCATAGTTTTTGTTGAATAGAAAGCGATAATTAAAAAAAAATGAATTCAATAAATTAATAATTGCTTCACAATAAATAAGACGGAATCCGTTGTAAATCAAAGTAGATTTGTCATTGGTAAACCGATTAAAAAAGAACGTATAGCAGCTAAATCAAGATAAATTCAGTTTAAAAAAAAAATCATGAATGACTTGCTACTTTTTTATCACTCTCCAACTATACTACAGATAACCCACATTTAGAAAACCTTTCTTGTTTAATAAGCTTCAAGTCCATATTGATTAAACTTGAACTTCATCAATATATACTTAAAGCTTTTTAAACAAAAACATTTTTCTTAAAATGGGTCATCTGTAGTATAGTTGGAAGGTGTTAAAAAAAAATCATAATTCATGGTTTTTACAAAAACAGAACATACCTTGCTTTAGACGATCACTAGTCATGAATTACAAACTCTACTTTCAGTTGAACTAAATTTGAACAAACTCTACTTTCAGTTGAACTAAATTTGATCAAGTTTATTGTAAAGCAATTGGTAAAAGTAACAGAAAAGTAACATTTTTTTAGTTTTTTTATACAGATTCAACAAGAAAACATGACTAAAAATTGGACCATAGTTCATATAAACTTGTTTTTAACTCTTAAGATCTTCTATAATCCTTTTGAACATTTTCCTATCCTTACACGACACCCCATATAATAAAAAGATAAACTGTTAGATCAATTTCCATAAATCATATTTAAGAAAAATTCAGACAATTGCAATGTGGATAGGATTCTGGGACGAAGTCCCTTTAGAATAATAAAAAAGTACAAAATTAAAGTGTTATATCTGGCCTAAGTAAAAACAAAAAAAAAGTAAAAATAAAGAAAAAAAAAGTAAAGAAAATATTAGTTAAACAAACTATGTACAAAATAAAAGAAATCTATATACAAAACACTTGAAATCATGTATATACAGGACACTTAAAACTATGTACAGTGGTAAAACATATATATATATATATATATATATATATATATATATATATATATATATATATATATATATATATATATATAAATTTCGCCAAAGGAATAAGTATTTGACAAATAAAAATCTATGAAATTGTTGTGCGAATTTGTTCGGTACTTGTGAGCGACGCGGCCTATATGAACTGCTATCTGAATTGTCTTGTTATTTAATATGTTTTTGTTGTTATTTATATTTCTTATTATTAAATGTTTATAACCTGAACACTGATAATCGTTATAAGGCACCGATAAACCCGATCTTCATATTAAATTAGAGTCTCGTATAATAAGAAATATAAATATATTCGGTGTTGCTACATTTTGTCTGTTTCTTATTTATATATATATATATATATATATATATATATATATATATATATATATATATATATATATATATATATATATATATATATATTAATAAGAAATATAAATATAATAATAATATTGTAATTTAGTAATAAGAAATATAAATAACAATAACAACACTTCAAATAACAAGATAACTGCAGATAACAGTCCATGGAGATATATTAATAATTATACAAGATATAATAATAATTAATAATAATATATTTATGGAAGATATAATAATTCAAATTCAATTATTCGCTCATTCAATTATACGATGGCAGTAGAGTTGCCGTTATCATCTCGAGTTTTTCAACGAGGTTTCGAAATAGAGTTAGCACCACAGAGATTAACTTTTTGCCGTGAAATAGTCGACTAATCCAGGGGTTAGCTGTTGAGGTAGGCTAGCTTGGAAGCTAATCCACGGCCTACCTTTGGCATAGCTAATAACAGAGCATTAGCTGAAGCTCAAAGGAGGAGGCTCAACAATTATTCAGAACTGAATGGCAAACGGCGGGCTTGTGAAAGCTTGCCATTGTTTATTAATTTCCCACACAAACAATATCTCCCTACCAACATATTGTTGCCGATTTCTTAGTTCTCCGAGGGGTTTTGTTCCTCTTTATAATTTTAGACTGTTCTTATAGTGAGCGCAATGCGGTAGGCGGAACACAGGTTTATTTAGAAGGTACTAGGCCATATTATTTTGTTATTTATGGCCTAATTTATGATCATGTTCGGTTAGTTATAGCGTATCCGGTGGGATTGAATTAAATTATAAAAACAAGTTTCTCAATAACATTTTTATTAATTATAAATATAAATATAAACGTCTTGCAAGTTGTATCGGTATAGCTTCCTTTTTGTTGGAAACTGGCAGGCCCTGGGTATTTTGCAGTAAAAACCCACAAAATATGCAATAGATAATCGTTCAAATATGCTGCAAAGTAGGCAGTGAAAAAAAATTTCTACAAATGCAAAAAAATATATAGTATTCCTACATTATGTTTAGAAAAAAAAAAAAAAAAGAGGAAAGCTTAAAAAAACAAATACAATTATTTCCAAAAAACAAAATAATTAAGATATAATATGATAAATAAAAACATGAAATAGAAATATATATTTATTAGTGCTTAAAGATTAATATGGAATAAAATATAATGTGTATTATAAAGTTCTAATTAAAAACAAATAAAAACAGCTATAGATGATTCAATATAATACATTTTTATATAAGACGAAGATGATCAATATAAGACATTGTTTCACAAAATAAGCTGAAAAAACGTAAATCGATTTGAAAATTGTTAAAACACGAATCAGTAACATAATGCCAGATTCTTATTAAACATTAAAATGATACAATTTACAATTCGTAATAAAAGAAAACTAGCTATGTTTTAATTGTAAAAAGAAAAAATTGAAAAAATAATAAAACGGATTAAAAATTAGTAAACGATGCGCTAGGAAAAAAACGTAATAATAAATGTCTATATTTGTCTTTCATTGTAAAAACATCAACATCTATCGTTTGAAATATTCTTATAATTTTTTTTAATTTATTTTATTTGATTGAGTATGAATACAGTCTGGCACACTGAAGGGCATTGGTACTGGGGCTATAGTATTTATTCACACAAGAAAGGAAAATTAATAAAATTAACCCAGTAAGAAAAAATAAAATATATATAAATAAAAAGATAAAGTAATATACAAGATAAGTAAAATAACAGATTAAAGCATAATGGTAATAAAATAAATAAAACACATTCACACCTATGTACAATACTTCCAAAAGCCCAGGGGACTCTGAATCAAGCTTTGTCCCCCAAATTTGGAAGCCAAAGCAGGACTCCAGGAGATCCCAGTGATTCTCTCCCAGCCACGTCACTGGTATAATACTCATAGAAAGTTATAGAAAATAATCATTCTATAACAGATATGATGGAAGCAAAGTTGTATCCACTTCAAATTATTGACTTGTTTTTAATGGAAACATGTTTTGAATAATAAATATAAAAAGGAACAATTCAATGAGTTTTAAAAACGGTTTAATCTCTGGAATCGTGAGGATAGATTTAATATTAAAAATTTAAAGGTAATCTATTTCCTGGTGTGTACAAACATGAGTGTGAATATGATTTAGAGTGAAACAATGTTTTTAGCTTCTCGCACAAATTGCACCTTCGGAATTGAGAAAGGAAAACAAAACTATGAAAAAGTTTACTATCAAAAATAAAAGAAACTCTAATGAAATATACCATTTATATTCTTGACCTTCATCAGGTCTATAATGATAGACAGAGTAAAATATAAACATAGTAAGCTCTCTCGGAAAAACAATCATAAATTCTTTATTGTACTGACGTTGGAAGTATGATCCTTAATTTTTTATTTCTCTTTTTTTTTTCTTTATATCTCTTTTATTTCTCATCTGATATACTTCTCTTTCCTTTTTTTACTTCATTGTTTTTTTTTATCTATTAGTCTCTTTTTATTCGATGGTAAGTTTCTGTATCTGTATCTGTAAAAAACTACGCCTACGAATAAATTAGAATAAACCTTAACATTTATTAGGAGTGGCTACAATCTTACAACAGAATATTTAATATTTTATTAAATACAGCTTATCTTTGTATATTGTTTCTTGAAGCTGTTTTTTTCTTTTCTTAAACTAATGATTAGGTCATCATTTTGAAAAATAAACACATCGCCCAGAAAATTCTGACAAAACAACTAAGGTGAGTGCTTTAGGCGATTGAAGTGAAAACATCAACAACGGAAGATTAATAATATAAAATATAAATTATAAGTATTACCACATTATAAAGAAAAATAAATGATGAACATTTCCTTCTCTTACAGTATGCAGGTACGATTTCTGGATTCTGAGATATTTTACTCCCCATCTTTCAAAAATCTCGTAATAATTTGGTTTTCGACACTATTTTTCCTTTTCATCTATCTAACATCGCGTCGCGTTAAAATAAAATTTTGAATAATAGCTCATTACATAGAAAATAGAATTATGAACATTGCCTTTGTTAACATTATGCAGATCCGATTATTAGTTTTTGTCATATTTTAATCCATATGCAAAACGCATCAATTATTAGACTTCATTCAACATTACCCGAGCATTACACATCGGAAATCTGACTGCTAAATCGAATTTCCTCTCTACAAAAAAACAGCATAACACGCTCAAAGAAGTTTCCATTTAATTATGAAGAAAAGGATACTTTACTCGCGCATAATTGAAAAACTATACAGTTGATGATCACTTATACCTATTATGATTTGAATGCTTTCTTATTCCCTAAAAGTAAAAAAAAAAAATCATCAAAACAGGGCTATGTTCAGAAACTGGTAATTATAAATTTTACTCATTTGTCGGTCTATTATTTTTAATAAAATTAATTATTTCCTGAAATAAATGTATTTATTTCTCTCGTTTCCATTTAATATTGCCAAATTTTTACTGACCAATATACTACGCAAATTATTCACTCAGGCCAACTGCTATTTCATTATTTTTTTAATTATTTGTCTACAAAGCAAATATTGCTATGTTGTTTATATTTCACATTGTTGCACTATTATCCGAATTACTTGCTCCTCAGACAAAGACAGAAGGGTCCGGGGTTCTGAAGGGAGATTGATATCGACCCCTAGAACGGCGATGTTGAAGCCCATGTTGTGGCTTCGGAGCCCTTTGTAGGTAGTCACGTCCATTAACTTAATTGGAATTTGGAATCGACTCGCTATTCGATATTTGGAAATGTCACGGTTCAACTCGACACTAAGCAGCCCGAGTCTACTTTGAATACGAAATATCGATTACTCGATTTTATTCGATTCTCTAACTCTTTATAAACACGGAACTTAAAGTTTATATTAAGAAGATGGTGGCGGTATTTGTATCGAATATCTGGATATGGACTGGACATCATGCGTCAAATATGATGTATATATATTTTTTAATAGCTGAAGAAGAACTACATAACATAAATTTTTTCTTTAGAACAACCACCGATACTCTGGCCAACAGGTGGTTCGTCCTTGGTCAGTAAATCCCTTGCCTGTTGTGAATAGTTCAAAGTCGTGAAGAATCGAGGCAAAATGTTGAATTTTAATGCAAAGCAGAACGTCTATTTACATGTATATGAAACACATCCCTAGATGGATAGTGTGACGAATAAAATGAGTTTTTCTAAAATAGGTATGATAGCTAATCTTCACGTTGTTTAAGTTGTTTTTACCTTCAATATATCAATAGCATCTGACAACACACCCTTGAGTTTTACCTTATTTTATCGCATAAGAAGCTATCTGTGACTAAGAAACATTAGTTCTAACATTATGGTTGCTGAGTGGAGTGGAGGGAGGAACAATACAATCACTTGAAGTACAGTGTATTCTCAGTTATCCAAAATTCTTAAGTGCTAATTCTGCAGAGTTGGGGTGGCCGTGCGGGCTAACGCGTTTGCACAACTCCGTGAGTTATCCGGCAACTTGATAACCGAAGTTTTGGTATAAAAAAATAGTTACGAGTTCAAATCCCGGTGTCTGGTGGTACTTCCAACTCGGCTTATTCTCCACCCTCTCCCCCGGTTGGGGGAAAATAACGTACAGCCTATTAGGCAACGAAGGTGAGACCAAAAAAAGAAAAGAAAAGTGCTAACTTCCAATACAGGAATGGTGGAGTGGACAAGCGGGCATACGCTTGTGCAAAACACTCGTTGCCTGGTAGTTTTTATAACACGTATTTAACTTTGCAACGCGGTATTTTTAATTCTGAAATGGGTCTAATGCTCGTATTCATGTTTGTTTTAGTTAATGTCTAGTAAATTGATTGTTTAAAGTGTTATTTTCTGCATCTATATGTTTGTCTATGAAATTAAACCAGAGGAATATTGTATTGTGCTAATTACTTTTACTTATTTTTTTTATTACTTAAAGCGAATTGTTGTTACTTGAAGTATAACTATTTTCATTTTTTTCGCACGCAACACTGGCAATAAGCAAATTCATAACTATTCCTAAACTCAGAATAGCAGCCTTTAAGAATTTTTATCCAGACTACATCAAAACATCGTAATTCGCGAATGAAGCTTCCATATGAACATATAAAGGCTAGCCACAACACTTAGGAAAATTGTAGAGTTTATATTTTCAAGGAAATCCTTAGAAATTTCTATCACTAATACTGGGTTTTCTAGTTTTCCAATTGCTGAGGCATATCCCACATTATCCCACAAGCTAAGCACTGTTCCATTGTACTACCACATGGCGCAGCTTTATTATATTCGAGTCCGGTCAGTGAAATTTATGCACTGTACCAGCAGGTGCTCGGATGTTACCTGTCTAATAACTAGTTAATGCCTTTGTAAACGGATTGTACCGGCTGTGAAACAGCGTATAGTTGATGTCAGTGCTATTGTTTCCAGATGAGAACCTTAATTCCTTAAGAAAAAAAAAACATTTAAAATTTATCTTTCATGGATTCAAGCAAAAGCAAATAATTTATGCCATTCGTTAGCCTACCAGCGCTATTAGTAAGATGTTTTCGTTCGAATAGTTAAAGAAAAATTACAAGAATATGGCAAAAAAAAAAAAAAATGTTACAACGTTCTCGTTTGAAGTCTTCATTTTATTCTATTTATTCTTTTTCTTTATAAAATTATCATTCTGTACATGTTTTTTACTAATATTTGACAGAAGGATGACCACACGTCAAAATGAAAATAAAGAAAAGTGTCTGAAAATACTATACTCAATTCTTTCTAAATCGAAATCGAGAATAAGAAAAAAAGCTAAATAGATACGTATACCTGTTTAATATGGACATACGCATCACACATATTTACGTCTTAGAAAAACAGAAAAATTTAAATCTAATTATAACAATAAAGTCTAACGTACTCTTTACACCCGATTCCATATTAAACTAATAGAAGAAAACAATAGACTTATAAAAGACAAGGCCACAACTGACATGCGTATCAGGAGGTGACTGAAGAGGAGCTGGATGAAAGATCTCCTTTTCTGAATTAAGGAAGCGAATCAGGAAGAGGTATTTCCTCAAGCCTAGCATGTTTTTTTTTTCCAAATTCCTTCATTAGAATTAGCCTTCATCAGGGCTAAGAAAAAAACAAGATAACAATAGGTATGAGAAACTCTAAACATTGGATAACAAATAATTAAAATTAAAACAGTGAAAGGTATAGACTAACAAAATGTAGGTAGTTTAAACTTAAAATAAAACGAAGTAGATAGAGTAAACATTAAAGTAAAATCATGTAGGTAGAATAATAACAGTTACAGAAAACTAAGAAATAAATATTAATGGCAACAATGTAGGCAGTAATGAAATAAACATAATCAAAATAAGGTAACATAAGAAATGAATTAACAACGAAAAATAATGGAAGGTATAAGATAATAAACTTAAGTGGAGACAAAAAATAAAAAAATAAATGGGGTGACATTGTTGCTAAAATATAATGTAATAGTATTCTAAAATGAATTGAGATGATCGTAGAATAAAATGGAAAACAGAGAAAAGTATATAAAAAAACAATATACATTTCTTTTGTTTGTTTATTTAATGAAATTTATAACTGTATACAAATACAACAAGTAAATTTGCACAAATTAGAAATAATGGCATGAACAGGTTTGAAGAAATACTAGCCAGTGGTAGCACTCACTAAGTAATTCTTGGTAAGAAGATCACGAGACCATCTCGTTTTCAGACGCCTAGAGGGATTATAAGGAATCTAGAAAGAAGCAAGGTTGGAGACAAGTGGATTCAGATGGGACTGGAATTTATCATGAAAGGATAGATTTCTGAGTCGGGATAAATCAGCGACATGTGGTACATTAAGGTTTTTATGAGAAATAACAGATATAAATAGAAAATTGAGGTATTGTAGAATCTATTAAAAATACTGACTACGTATAAAAGAATAAAAAGTTAAAATAAAGTAAAAAAAAAAAAAGAAAAGATAAATGAGCAAATGTATCAATATACACAAAATATAAATGGATATAAGGAAAAGAGACTGACGGAAAAAAAGAAAAGAGGAGAAATCTAAGATAAGAAAGATGAACAGACCGGGTCAAACGAAGACAGACTTATCATTCCAACTATTCTTCTCTTCAATTATATCATTATTTGTTTTTATATTTTGATTTCCATGTAAAATAAAAATATATAAACACCACAAATAGAAAGTTAAGCTGCAGCGATATGTGATTAGTAAGACAATATACTCAAGATACAAACATACAAGATATATATCCAATACTCATTGTTATATCCTATGTGCAATGCTTTTTGTGAATACCCAATAGTTCAAAGCCGACTCGGTCTACTGGATTAGATGGAGGTGGTGATGCGACCACTCGAGGTGACACCCCCACCAGTTAGTCACCATCAATCTTAGGCAAGGACTCAGTCCTTTTCAAAGGATCATTCCTTAGTCCTGCGCGACTAAAATGGCCTGTCTTCCCTAACACTTAACAGATAATGACACTGTGCTTATCTCGTTTCTGGTCTGGATAATGCGATAATTGGTCAAATAAGAATATTTTATTCATAATTTATGTTATTTTCTTTACGATAATAATTATAGAAATATTATATACGTGCATATATTTTTTAAACGTTATTTCTCTACTTGTTTGTATTGTGGAGTAAGACAGTCTTTATTAATTGTTACATTCCGCATCTACCCGAGCGGGTCATTAGCGTCTTTAGATGGAATCAAATTAAGTGGACAAATTTAATGTCTTTTATAAATTCAAATAATTTTTGTATCTTTTCTTCGTCATCTGAAAGTGCATCAGATATGTTGGAAGGTATATTATGTTTTGTTCTGGTGTCAGAGTATAGTCTGCAAGTTGTTACAATGTGTTTCAGTGTAAGTGATGTGTTACATATTTTATAAAATGGTGGTTCCAGGCCTCTCATTAGGTAGCCATGGGTAAAGGCTGCATGTCTAATTCCAAGCCGAGTTAAAATTATTTCTTCTTTTCTGTTCTTTTTGAAAGATTTCGTCCATGGTTGAATATTTTTTTTAATTTCTCGCAATTTATTTGTAGATTGACTCCACTTAAATTGCCATTGTTCATTTAACATTTTTTTGCATTCCGATCTTCAGTCAGCAGTGGTCATTAAATTGATCATTGTGGTTCCATTAGTTTTTCTTTTTGCCAGGATCGCAGCTCTGTTTGCATCTTCGTTCCCAGATATGCCAAAATGTGAGGGTGCCCATGCGAGGATAATGTCTCTGTCAGGCGACTCCTTCATTTCAGAGGCAGTTTTTGATTTTTCTGGAAATGGCATTGTCGGCTTTCCCTTCGGCAATGGCCATTAATGAGCTTAAAGAGTCTGGAACTATAAGGCCATTTTTTATCTTTCTTTCTGTTAGTAATAACAAAGCCTGATATATGGCGAATAGTTCGCCTGTGAAGACGCTGTTTATTTGGAGCAGATTTAATTTGAGGCACTGGTCTTTCAGTATCACTACACATCCTACGTCACTATCTGTTTTTGACGCATCTGTATAAGGGGTTTTGTGTCCGAGGTATTTGTGTTTCATTTCTGTTAATAAGTGTTTTTTGACGAATTGGTCGTCGTCAGTTTGTATTTTCCTAGAAAGAGACGTATCTGTTTTTATGAAAGAGTTATTCCATTGGTAGAATAAAGCTTCGTCTATTAATTTCTATATGTAAACATATATAAATAATAAATGAACGTATAGAACATATAGAATTAATAAATAAAATGTACATGGTGTCCTTTACATCCGGCTCACAGATATATTGACAAAACGACAGCAACAATATAATACGGACCAGCAACTGTTAATATTATTATCCTGGCGAGTACAAAAACATTTCCCGAAACGTCTGACAAATTTATTAGAAAAAAATGAAATAAACATTCATAAAAATGTAATAATTCCTAACAAAAAAAATTAAAGACTTTTCTTTTAAAATTTATTTATTGGGTAATATAATATTTCATCACATAGAAAATAATTATAGTGAGGTTAAACCACATTCATGCTATTTGTACAGAAAATATAAAACAAACAGAAGACAAATAACAACTAATTAATATTCAAAAAGCATATTCAATATATATTTTTTAAAAACATATTTATTTAAATTTAAAACTGTATCACATGAAAAATACTGCTAGTAAATTTGAAATTGGTAACATGACATGTATAACATTACCCATTGGTAGAATTCCAAGATACAATAAATAAATTGAAGATACTTAAAATATTAAAAAAACTTTTCTGTATATACTATACACACTACCTAATATAGGTATAGTCTATATAGCTGAATTGAAAAAAAAAAAAAAACCAGACTTCCTGGTGTGTTTTTGGATGAAAGTGCTTGTCAATGGATGTAGCATAGTTTTTTTGCGAAATGTTATTTTGTTATTTATATATATATATATATATATATATATATATATATAATATATATATATATATATATATATATATATATATATATATATATATATATATATATATATTATTCTACCATGTATTCTACCATATATATATTTAATTATATATATATATATATTTAAATAAATAGGCAATTCAATGGAATAGCCGAGGCTCGTGAAATCAATTTCTATCTGTTTGAAATGCTATTCGCTTTGTATCCCCTTACATTTTAAAGTGGTTCTGCGTTATTTCTCAGCTCAAATGACTATTGCAATATTTATCTGTTAATACAATCTTTTAAACTTTATATTCGTTATTTATTTATGAAATGAAAGTTCAGAATTGTTCTAAAAAGTATTTCGTCATTAGAACTTGAGCAAGATGACAAAGGAAGTGTCTGGAAAATTAATTTGCACCTTAAATTATTCGTGAAAAATCAGTATTAAAACTCCCGGAATAGATATAATGAACATAAATGGAACCTTACCTACTGAGTATACAACTCAGTTTGGAGTAGCTTTCGTGAAAAAACAAAAACAAAAAAAAACAACTTCAGATAAGACGGAATTGATGAATGAAGCCGGCCAATGACGAATCGTCTGTTAGCAATTTCTTTCTTCCTTTGTTTTCGTTTTGCTTTACCAACTCCTTTTTCTTCTTCTGTAACCCCGTGCTCTTCGGAGTTAAGGGGGTTTCCTTCTCTGCCTTCAGCAACCAATTACATTCCTGAGTAGTTTCTTTCATCTACTCCATTTCGATTCGTCTTGTATCTTAAAGTACTTTTCTCAGAGCGGATCTTGGCCAACTAACAGTTAATTATATGAGTGACGTTTTTATTTAGCCACATCCTTCATATCTGTAAACTAGTATAACCTAAGTAAATAATATCGCATAAATAGATAGATAGATATCTACTATCCTAATGCATTCGACGTGTGAGCTAATCAGGGAAACATGATTATTTACATATACAATATGATATTATATCAATATTTTCCAATTCACGAAATTTAAATTAACAGTTTGTGCTATCGCTGAAAAGACCCACCTGCAAAAACTTCAAATCTTCCAATCAAAATTATTGCGACTCAGAACAAGCACCTTGGTACGTGACTAACAAAACTCTACATACTGACCTCCAATTTCCAACAGTTAACCAACATTTAACGACCCTTCATCAACGATTTTATTCTAATTTAAACGGACATAATAATTGACTAATAAGAGCCACAGCTGACATAACTCAGAACATGAGGAGGAGACTAAAAAGACGTTAGATGAGAGATATCCTTCCTTAAATAACCTAAGTAATTGAGACAAGTTAGGGAAGAGCTACTGTTGAGTACTTTCCTTCCATTAAGAATTCGTTTAAAAGCAAAACGAAGGGCCACGGATTTTTTTTAGACTCTGGGGTTTTTATGAAACTCTATGTACATACCTAATAAATATACCTCCACAATTTGGGAGATATGCTATAAATAAGGGCGTTGTAGATTAAAAACGATTAAGAACATTAGAGATTAGACGTGGGAAGAATTATCTATTATTAATCCTTCTGATAAAAATATTAAAACCTGAAAAATAATTTTGAATTAAATAGTATTTTAATTTAGTGAGAATTCCAAGTCGACCAATTACGTAGATGGTGTACTTTCTCTGTTCCTAATATAATTTATTTTTAAAGTTTCATTGATATAGAACTTTTCCTTAAGATTAGGAACATATTCCAGAGATATTCATAGCCATGGGGAATATACAGCTAAAGGGATGAGGAAAGATGGGAAAATGTTTTGATTGGATGATATTTTCTAAATAATTATTTCAGTGTTTTCGATGAAGTTTGAACCTCGACCCTCGAAAGAATAGGGCTTAAATTACCTTACAGTATTTCATTGTTTCAATTTTTGTTTTTATTATTATCTCTGTCAGTTAGAATATGATTTAAAAAAAAAAATCTTTTTATTGAGAAATAATACATTTTGTCACATGTAAAGCTGAGTGGAGCTCATTCATACTATATATACAATACAATAAAAAAATATAAACTAATAAATAAAAAAATATACATCTACATAACAAAGGCAAAAACTATAAAAACAAAGAAATGTAACTTGAAATCAAATTTTAAAAAAAAGTACAGAAATTGGTAGCAAATTAAATAAGTCATAAGTAAAACAAATAAACATATTTAAAAAAACATTCATACTTAATTACAATATCAGAATATGATTAATAATATAATTTTCAGTTATGTAAATTATATTCACAAATAAATTACAATATCCTTCGCAAAAACATCTGTAATAGCCACTAATTTTGAATAGAATCTCTTAAAGTTTCCTAACAGTTTAGAAATTTGAGGAGAAAATGATGAGTTTGGAGATTCGTATTTCTTCTTAAAATAAATATCCTGCTTGCTCATGCTAATGGCACGGAATTTTATACAGTATATCATGTAATATGTAATTAATTTTATATAGCTTTCTTAAACTAAATTAACAAATTTTGAAATTAAAATTGAGCATTAAATAGAAGCGATATGGGTTGTAACTAGTCATAAAATAAGTTACATGCCATTTACCAACAGTTTATTATTTTTTTTTTTTTACTACCAAAGAAGGAGATTAATCAAAACAATACTAATGATATACCGAAAAATAAATTATTATTTTTAAACAATGATCATTATTATGTAGGTATATAGAATAACTATTATTCTTTAATTTTATCTCTATAAACTATTGCAAGAGTTCAGTTAAATATTCATGTATTTAAAAATGGAATCGTAGAACTGTTGAATTGATAACTCGTCTATCTGCAGCATGCTACGTGAAACAATTAAGATTATTTAAAAAGATACAATAGTAATTACTACTTTCAACGTGATAATTCATACTTACAATTAATTATTAGATATTTATCAGAATAAATATTCAACATTCAATAGAAAATATTTCGATCTTTAATAGTCAATAGTGGTCAAGGATATGTCAGTGATAGATGGGCTACGAATGACGTCACGCGGGAGCAATAGTGCCCGCGATCTCTAGATTGGAAATTCCTGCATTTGGGCAATTGTAGACTTGTTAGATATGAAATTTATTTGTATAAAAATTGTGGAGGAGAGCCGAAACTTTCTAATTATTACTGTTAATTTTTTTAAATAAAAAAAAAAAATGGTCACTCTAGTCAACGGCTTTGTTTATATTTTAATTTTTTTTTTTAATAAATTCGTCGAGCAATTAAATTTTAAAAATTCAATTACAACGGTTTTTAAACTTGATTTATCCAAATAAATGTGGACTTGGGGCTTTGGAGAGGACAGGGCGTAATCCATACAGAAGCGGACCGTTCCATCAAAACGTTCATTAGCGCTCAGTTAATGGCTCTGAATATTTTGGTCTCATCCTACGTTTTGAATCCCTCAATTGTTTTTGAATTCATACGTCCGTATCTGGAAAAGCATTGGTTCAATTTGAATATTTATAACAGCTGTTTTTTGTGTTATGTTTTTTACCAATTTATACAGAGGATTATCAGTTATAGTTTGACAAGTTATTTATTTATTGAATAATATAACATTCTGTCATTTGGGAATTGGTTATAGGAAGTAAAGATAATATTAACATTATATATACAAACAATAATAATAAATAGAAAGAAAATAATTATTAAAAAAGTATATATAATAAATAAAAATAACTTAAAAATAAGTAAATTAAAATAAGCAAAAAACACATTCATACCTATAAACACTATTTACAATCAGGCTGGGCAGGATAAGCTGAACTGCAGGGGATCTCTGCGGTACTCTCTCGCGTCACTGGTACTAAAGCCAGCGGAGAATGATCGAGAGCTCTTTAGCCACATACACTCATGTCTTGAATGGAGAATCTGGCCATTGCCAGAACTCTAATATATACAAAACTTCAAAACTTTGCGGGGCCACTGCCGTTTTAACATTATTACAGGATTATAGGGATGGATTGTGCTTGATAGGGATTGTGGAAGAGAATTTGGACGATACGTAAGGTTCTGGTAAAATTTTCTGGGATAAGGCCAAGGACAAAGGATATGTTGAAGTCATGGTGTATGGTTTCGTTAATTACATAGAATGGAGCATCGACTATTATTCGAAGTACTTTAGACTGGATGTATTGGATGCGTTTAATGTTAGACAATTTTTCTGTCTCTCACAATTCTAGTAGGTAGTTTTAGTTTGGCTGATCTTTTTTTATATATTCGTAGTTAAAAAACAATCAGATCCTTGGTATTTCCAATTTTAATATTGATTATTTTATACAAACAATGGAAGCTTGATTCATATGGTAGATTCATAAGGAAAAGCATACCTAATCCAGGAAAAAGATACCTAAAATTCGTAATTTTTAGACGAAAACTCTCAGGATAATTGAGAAACTTCCTTGAAACATCATTCACATAACTTTATATCAAAAATTATGCATCCAAAGATTTAACAACGACTTGAAAACACACAACAAATTTTCATAACTGAACTGAGTAAGGCCAAAGCCAACATGCTTGATGATACCCAATAAAAAAAGATTGGACGAACTCCACATAACTATAAATAAGGAAAGTTCCTAAACTCAGCGTTAATTCCATTTGTCTGTATAATCCAGCACCGATGGACAGCGATATATGTTGAGTTTAAGAGCGACGTGTTTGATTCCAGAGAAATGTTGGCATTCTTGGATGGTTATACACAACTCACACGAAAAATATATGAACAAATATTTACCTAATTAATTTTTGAGTCCCAAAACAGAAATAAATATAGATAAAACTAAACTCAAAATAAATATATAAAGTAAGTTGTGAAATTAAAAAACTGAGTTTGTAATTAGGTTACATTTAATGGATCCATTGACCCCAAAAGCCAATAGAACCGTAATTCATCCAATGAATAAACGATCATGCTGAATACTATTTATGGCAATGAGTTTAAGAACGGCCTAATGGACTTCCGATATCAATCAATGATCTAAGCGCTAAGTTTAGGAACTTGCTCATTGTAATCTGAAGATAGGACTAGATGCCGATGGCGACTGTCCCTCGTGTATATCATTATCATGTATATTATTATAAGTCTCGTGTAAATTATTTAGTGCTACGCCAGCAAAATTCCTAGATATTAGGTAGTAATTCTGACTGTTGTGAGATAAAAACATTAAGATAATAATCTTCCTGTCAAATAAATGTTCCTTCAAAAAATGTTTTTTTTTAAATTATTATTTGGACTATTATTAGGTTGTTGCTAATGGAAGACCTGAATTCCTCAACTATCAGTAGATAACTTCACCGTTGTATAATATTAACACAGAAAAACATTCAAATCACATAAATGCAAAGAGTATATCTCACACAGTAAAATTCTAAAAGATTTTTTAAGTATAGACAGGAGTTTAGTTACTGGTTAGCAGATCTGCACAATAGATGTGAGTGGATTGTTATTAAAGGGATAGTGTAGGACAATAAGTAAGGTAAAGGCGATTTGATGAGATTTATTGGGTTTATTTTTAATTCTCCAGTCTTAACATCATTGTTCTAGGTATGTGATTATTGATTGGAAGATTTTGGGATGATATTAATGGGTCATAATTAACAGATAGAAAACATGTTTTATCGGTGTACGTGACGGCAGTGTACGAATTCGTAGGATGTCAGGTTCACCCCTGGAAGAACAACAGTACCACCACAGGTAGCAGAAGAAGCAAAGGATGCTGAGGAAAACTAGATGCAGCGAGGCAAGTCATCGAAATAAATAAGGTGTACATCCGAGCACCTGACCGTACTACAATTACCACCATATTAAAACAATGGTTTATTATTATAGCTATTATTCCTTAAATTAAATCGTATAAAATAAGAAATTATAAATAAAAGAGCAGTTTATTGGCAGAAGTGGGCATACGAGAATCACAAAGTATCGAACATTGATGCCGAAAACCCCTTATGGCAGATATGCCGGACAGGGGAATAAAAAAAAAAAAGAAAGTGTGCAGATTGTCTAGAGAAGTAGACCGCGAACACTACCTTGACGAACACCTGTAGCTTGAGCAAAGAGGGGTGAACAAGTACTATTGGGATTTATTTTGAATAATCTGCCAGTGGAGTAGGAACAGATAAAAATAAAGTATTTAGGAAGTAGAAATTTCCAGTTTTTGTAGCAGTCACGGGTGCGAGACTAGATAATAAAATAAGTCAAAATGTAAATTAGGTTCTTTTAACTTATTGTAACAGTTAGACATATGAGAGTAAGCTGTTGCATATTAAAGGAAGTATTAATAAATATTTTTCTTTTGGCATTATATACCTTAACTAGCTTTTTTAATCTCAACTCTCAATCTATCTTGTTCGACTTCTTTCCAATTAACTGTATGCACTTCTTTTGCATTTTTTTTTCTGATAAATCCATTTGGTTTTTGACCATCCACATAATCTTTTGAATACTATTGAAGCATTCGTTGCTGTGTAGGGAGTTCCTGGTGAATCGCTCCATCTTAACCTACTTGTCTTCATATCATGCAATATTGATTACCAGTTTCTGTAAACAGTTCTTTATTAGTCCTTCTACTCTGATCCTAGATAGCTCCGGTTATTCATCTGTCTGTATAACATATATTCTTTTAAAAATAGTTTTCTTCGTTATTCTTTCTCATTTCATGGAGGTATTATTGGACTTTGTTCTTGGTATCTAAATTCATCATCTGGTGTGTATTTTCGTTTTATTAGCGACTGTGTAATTGAGACCCTTGCTAGAGGAGCTATCGGGGCAGAGATTACTTCCCCAAAGCCCGTATTCAGTTGACTCAGGGCAATCTCCTGAAGCTGTTTGGACTGGGCCAAGTCCTCGCTAAGTACCCCGCGCCACGGGCTCAGCTAACAGTCTTCAAATACAATCGGGATCCAAGGCTAAGTTGCTCCCTGGGAAAGATTAGGCCTTCGGAGGTGGTTGATAGCCTTCGCCTCTTGGATTAACTATTGAGCGAGAATTAAATACCTTTTAATCTGAGGAGTTATTTATTTTAGAACTAGTTGGGATTATGGACGCTAGTGTTAGAATCGTCAGTTTGAAATAGTCCAGTTTCTGTATATCGGTGATAAGACATGCATGTCTAACGTAACAATAATACAGATTTTAACACTAGTATATCCCAATGCGAAATATCAAATTATATAGCTTTCAATATCTTCTAATATGTGTTAACGTATAACCGACAAAATCTGGACCACTAAAATCCATGAAGAGTCTTCGTTTCAGTAGTATTTAGGGAAAGTACTGTTTCAAGGCCAACGGTCGTGCAGAGAAAAGATTGGGCCATGATCACGCTCAAGTGCTAAATTTTTTCTCTTGATTAAATATTTTGATTATGGGTACCTACTTTGTAGAGGCGTAGAGCGTAGAGATTCATCCTAATAAAGGTGAATTATTTTATAAGCTTTATATATTATAATGTTTCGGTAAGAGGCACTTTGAGTTGGTCCATCCATCAGATTTTCTTAATTATTGAAGGAAGTTAATCTACTGTTATATCATCTTCAGGACGCAGTCTTTTTATAAAAAAGACCTTAATTTTAATTTTTCATTTATGCCAACGTTTCAACTCAAACATGTGGGTCATCTTCAGGGCTGATTTTTTATTTAAATTACAATCAGACATATAATATTATACGATCGATAATGGTAAGTAATAAACTATATTGATTGATGGTACATGAATCTTAATTAATATTGCAATACTTAACTAATATTGCCATTATCGATCGTATAATATTATATCTCTGATTGTATTTTAAAATAATTTCAGTCCTGAGGATGACCCACATGTTTGAGTTGAAACGTTGGCATAAATAAAAAAAATTATTTATTTATAAATTTGGGCATAAACCCAGATTTTCGAAACTTTCCTACTGTTGAAACATTTCATGGTAGTCAACGGTGATGTTTGGTAGCTCGAATTATCTATATAATATAAAATCTAGAATTATCAATATAACATATAAACATTAAAAATAAATAAATTTTATTTTATAAATATTATTATTAAATCATATTTTAAAATTAAATTAAAAGACTACTCGAAGGAACAAAGACCCGAACAGATTACATATACCGACATCCAATCTACAATTTAGCTTTAATGCTCAGAGAACACTATTCGGAATTAATCCACTTATTTTCTATAATTAGATGTAATTGAAATTTTAAAAAAATATGTTTTTCTGGTATTTTTTTTAGTGGTTGTCTTAAATATTTCCGATTTCATTTCATAGAGAAAAATATAATAATACCAAGATATTCCATTTAACATATTAATGAAGATTTGTTCTTTTCGACGATTTTTAAAGAAACAATTTACTTAATATCTTATTAACTAGCCCCAATGGAGAATATCACTCCATTTTAAAATGTAAACTATAAGACACATATGTATTTCCTATTTTTGTCTATAAAAAAATTATTTGCTCCTGTCAACTCTTTGTTAACAATTAGCTAATGTGCTGTAAATACAAGTATATAAATGACATGTCAAACATGGGAATGGAGAGTGCTCAAAAGCACCTCCCCCCCTGGCTTGTTTCAATTACTTAGGTTGTTTAAGAAAAAAGATCTTTCATCCAACGCCTTTTTAGACTCCTCATTCTGTTCTGGGATATGTTATTTCAGATTTTCTTATATTATTATTGATATTTATTTTATGTACTTTTAAATATTTTAGCACATTGATTATCGATTAGATTTTAATTTATCGTTAAGAACTAAAAGGGTATATCAACTGAGTAAAAAAAAAAACCAAGAAAGAGAAAGTAATGCTGCGCTACAATATAGGGTTGCTTTATACACATCATACTGATCATATAGGACATGGTTTCTACATTACATTCTTCCATCATTATAGAAACATATCATTTTTTCCCTCCCTTTTCATAACACTAGTAATATTATACACTATCACTAATATACCATATTAAACGATTTCCACTAAAACGCATACATTTTCATAAAAAAAAAAAAAAAATGTATTGGAATGCTACAAATACCAGACCAAATCGCACACCCATATATCAACGTAATTCCGTAATTATACAAAAAAAAATTAAGACAAAGCTAAAAAAAAAATTGAATAAATAAATAGATAAATGACAAAAGGCATCACAAATTCGCAGTGAATTACTATATAAATGATAGTGGATATATAAGTGATAAAAATAAAAATGTTAATAAAAAAGAAACTTATTAACAAAAAATATATTGCTCAACTTTGTATGAAATGATATTGTACTATATATATCTTGTCAAACAATGATTTATTAGAGTCATGTGTGTGTAGCAGTCCTATATAGTTGGGCAGAACCGTTTATAGATAATATATAATTGCATATATTGAAATAAGTAAATTATTAAAACATGGAGTGTTGTTAATAGTAAATTTCGATGAAGTTACAAGAGTGGAAAAGGATCTTGTAGTATCTACAAGATCCATAAAGAAATTTAAAAAAAATATATAAAAAATATGTTTTCCATTTTTGACCCTTTTTTCCTAAAATATCTATTCATTAATTTTTTGGTTTACTGAATAAAAACTTACATTTAGCTTTTGATTATTATTTATTAATAAACTTTTCGGAGGATCTATGTCCCTCTCTTCATTATCTAAAATAATACTATTAATATATTATAGGTTCTATCATAAACCAATTATATTTAACATTAAAACACACATAAAATTACAAAAACTTGTAAGAACATAGAGTTAAATAAAAAAATCATTTCGTCTCTTAAATATAAACTGATCAAGCAAATTCTTTTTAACACAGAAATTTTGTGGATGACTTGGTCGGAATGTGTGAAAAAAGGTGAAGAAAAAAAAACCGCTGTTCGCCAATAAAAATTTATTAATTTCTTCTTCACACCTTTGTACCAATAAAAATATTCATGGTATATATTTTCTCTTGCTAAGTTTATTACTCGGGTAGAATCCGTTTATTACATTTTTATTAGGCTTTTCTAGTATTGTATGTATATATTTCTGCCAAAAAGTGCATACTCAATATTTCTTCACCTCGTTTTTTTTTTTCTTTTTGATACGATTGTATTTGTATTATTTTTTTTATTACATATATCTTTCTGGATTCTCGAAATTATAAATCTATAATAAAACATTTCTCTATGTTTTAAGAAACCTCCATACCAGACTGAAACGACAAGAAACTGCCCGATGTTTTCGACTACTGAAGCATTTACTAGCTAAACGCTCGAAACTTTCAACTATTTACACAATACTCGTATATATATTACTATAATAAGGCCTATTTGGACTAACGGAGTTGAGTTATGGGGCTTTACTAAACCATCGAATTCCTCTCGTATTCAATTCCTACAATCCGAAATCCTTAATGCTCCCTACGTTGTCACAAATAAAATCATCCATAACGACCCTAATGTACCACATGTTTCCGATTTAGCTCAATCTAGATACCAATCCTTCCGTAATAAACTTCTGAAAAATCCGAACCCTCTTGTTTCCAACCTTGCTTCCTTTTCTATTCCTGATAACCCTCCGATGCGTCTGAAAATATGGTCTCGGGACTTTCTAATATAGAAATATAATTGGAGTGCTACCATTGGGTAGTTTCTCTTCATGTTGTACATTTCATGTTACTTGTTCCATACAGTTGTAAATTCCAATAAAAAAAAGTAAAACATTTCTTTAAGATGTTTAAAGGAGAATATCATTATACCACCATAGCCAATCAATAATATTACATCATATATCTCTTTCTCTCATGATCCTTACAAGATTAAAGACATTTCCTAAAAATACTGCTTAATCTATCAACAAGGAACAAGATCGATATGATGTTGTGAATAATGTCTGAATTCTCGACGCTTTGCAACTATTCCCCGAAGAGAGGCTAATTCGACAATTGTCCATGGAACACGCCAACGAAAAATCGCTCAGATTTAACATCGACAACTATTTTAGCTGATCACGATACCAGTTCCTTAGGTCGACTAACTTCATCGATTTCACTCTGCCTTCGTGTTTCTTTAAGGAGATGACTCTAATATGCCTTCTAAAAGTAGTTTCACTTCTGTTCTCTGTGCCTTTGTTTTCTATAATTGTACCTTTATATTATTCTAATGGGACTTTTAGAATTAAGGTCGTCCCTTTTCTCCCTTCTTTGATCAAATGCACTTATGATGGCACTGCAGGTTTTCCAGCCTAAACTTTATTTCTATTGCAATTTAGTTTTTTAAATATTTATTTATTAAACAATTAAAGTTTTATAAATGGCCCAGTAACATTCATGCACAGCATTAGAGTTTTCAAGCGCTCTCATACAGCCTACCTTGGCATGTTTGTTTGTTTTGATGTCTAGGCGCAAAACATCCAGGTCATAATTTAATAATGTTTGTTTTGAAGTTAAAAATTATTGGTTTATGATATAACGTATAATATATTAATAGTATTATTTTAGATGATGAAGAGAGCGACATGGATTCTCCGAAAAGTTGATTAATAGACAATAATCAAAAGCTAAATGTAATTTTTTATTGAATTGACCAATGAAACAAAAACTTAGAGAATAGCTAATTTAAAAAAAATAAAGAAATTGATTGATAGAATGAAATCAATAAATAAGGATAATAATGGACACTTATAGATAATAAGATAGAATAGAACTTTGGCATGCTTTATCAGAATGCCATGGTTTATTATTTTTTTTGTTATGGTTATCTAATTTAATGATTGTTAATATTATTCTTGATAGAAGAGAATAAAAATTATATGTTAATAAAACGTATCTATTTTTTTATGCTTATATAATCTATAATAATAATAAAATATATGTATGATTGATATATTATTTTTAATGTAAATAAGATATGTTTGAGCATAATTATTATTTTTATCTTCTCCCCTGGAATAGTAATAGATAGAAATATTTGTCAATAGATAGATAAATTTAAAAAAAAAAGTGGAATGCATGTACAATAGCCCATTTTAAAAATATTATTTTTAAAATCAACATTGTTTGTTAAGGATTATTGAGGATGTAAAACAGCTAGGGCATCAATGCCCTTTGGTTTATTTGGGATTCGTTGTTCATTCCACAGTCAGAGTGTACAATCGGTGTTTGAAATATTGAAGCTCCTCATTTAGAAACTTTTAATTGTCATTACGGCTTCGTTTAAATAAAAACAAAACCAAAAAAAAAAAAAACCCGTGTTTTGAAGTTGTCTATCTGAATTTCATTCAGTCATTAGCCTATTAAACGAAAAAGCTCTTTTTTCAATTTAATTACCCTAAAAGCTCTTTCATTCCTCCCTGCTCTGTTTTAAAGATTACATTTTTTCTCCTGATTTTTTTTCTTATTCTCTTTTACTCTATTTGCCATAGCCCCCCTCCCCCGTGATTACATTTACATATTTTTACATAGCCGAAACCTGTCCCTAGCCCCGATGCCTATAATCTGAATTCCAATCATGGAAGGCCGACGTCATGGGAACACTATTAAATCAGTCCTATCATCGTTCCACCAGAGGGTTGTTTTTAGTCTTCTGCAGTCACTTTGTAGTTCTTCTGGGTTGAAACTGCCATGGGGATGACCTTAGGTATCGATACCGCTTCCAGGAAGTTTTCCTGTTCCTCATCGTCCTCTTGTTAATGAGGTATCGACTATCATATTCAGTCGGTATCAAAGGGCTCCCGTGTGCTGGAATAATTGATAAAACATGGGGACAAGTTTAAACAATGGCTGATTTGTTTTTCATAGACTTTATTGGTTTTCTTTGGCATGTGTCATGGTTAGAGTCTGATCCGGATTTTTTTTGAGCATGTGTTCTCAAAAACTCCGTTATTCTCTCTGTTCTAAAAACGGACAAGAACATTAATAGACTAATAGCTGAAGCAGATTTATTGAAGGACTTTCAAAGATTATAATTAAAGAAAGAATATATACTACTAAATGAACTCGATGAAGAATTTGAAATGTTATTTTATTAAAATGGTAAATTAATATTTTTTAAAAATAAATATGTTCATTATTAAATAAAAAAAATATCATAATTTTGGATTTTTTTTTAATTTAAGGTTATGAATATTATCATTAATTTTTTTCTCAATTTAAATATACCTGGTCGATTTTTTTGGAAGGTGGATTAATAAAATATTTTAATTTCTGAGTTTGTTGTAAATGTGTTCATATATCACTATAATTATTGACCACGTGACAAATTATTATATTTCTAAATAAAAAAAATAAAAAAAAATCGGTTTAAAATTAATTAAGGTTCATATTTTAGGAACCAAAGTTTATTCAAGATATAAATGTAATTGTAGCGATATTATCAATATCAATAAATACTAATATTTTTCTTTCAATATTGCTCATTATTGACATTCAATTTTATCATGGCATCGAAAGAAAAATGACGATATCAGATTTCGATATCGCATGTTAACTTTTTATTCAAATATTTAAATATATACATTGTTTTTATTTTTATTATTCATAAAATTTACAACTGTATAAAAATAAATATACATTCAGTTAATGTCATACAGGGAAATACAATTACATGAAGAGAATCTACTCATGGGTAGCACTACAATTTTTAAATTAAATATATCTATTTAAATCTTAATTTCCGAAATAAGTTTATTTAAGTAGAAGTATTTTGATATTTATACTTTCTAATCAGTATTTAACTAATACTTATATTTAGAAGGAACCCTAGTATAAGAACAGTGTGTTCAGAGCTTACTAATTTTGACTAAATTGTGTTCTATTCGATGTCAACATATACTTAAAATACAAAAATAAATCTGCTGGTTTTTTGTTAACTGATATTTATGAAATTTTTAAATAATTACTAATTACGATTATGTTATTTAGTCCTTATATAACAACTTTCAGAAAAGTATAGTGATTTTTGAGTTTTAATATTATTGGTTATTATCAATTAACGATACCTAACTCTACTTAGTGCAAATTATTTTGTAATATATCACTTGAATGTAAAAATTATGTCACTAATTGTTAAATTTAAGCTAATTTTTGCCTGTACTTCTAGTGGAACGATTATTTAAAGCCTTATTCATTTGTATCTTTCAGGTCTTCATTTTCAATCGGTTTCTAAGTTGTTTATAATGCACTCAGTAATTTTCATTAAATATAAATATCACTTGATATTATACAGACACAGCATATTAGAGAATCTCTTACGACAATAATTCAAAACTTATACATTCAAATATAGTAATATCTCAATATACACAAATATAGTTTTATATATATTTTTTTTTTCCTTTTTGTCCATTTTTTTTCTTTTAACATAAATTATAACCAAATTGTCGACTAGTATGCTAAAATATTTACAACTACACATTATAATAACAATAAAAATTTAAATAGAAAAATTATGTTAATAAAATAAAATAAAATAAATTTAATAAATATTGAATTTTCTATTCATGTACAATTTTTTTTCTATTTTTTTTTTCTTTTAAGCTAAATAATACTGAAATAATCAACTAGTATGCTAAAATATTTAACATTACATGTAATAATAATAATAAAAATAGTGAATAGAAAATAATCTACTATTTAACAGTTTTTTTTAATTTTCAGTGAAAAGATAAAATTAACAAAAATAAATTATTATTAAAATAATAATTTGTGATTACTGTTAGAAATTATTAAGGGATTACTAAGCTTCCTCTTTGTTGAACCTTGTATTAAATTAAAGATATCTGTATATAAAGCTTAATTTTTTTTAGCTATGAAATAGGAAATTACTAATATCCTATTAGATCCAGGAGCCATTGATCATAGAAAGCGGCAATTTTTTTTCAGAGAGCGCTTGAGTAGAGATAGGAGTAAGACGGAGATATTTATGACTGAGAGAAGAAGCGTTATATATTGGACAATTAATCAGCCCTGCCCCTTGGATTAATACCTAATAGTTGTGCCATATCTTTCTTTTTATTACCTATTTATCAAAGATCTTCTTTCCCCTTTATTCCCCCAAACCCGTGATTAAATATGGTGTGTGGAGATTGTAATTCAATTGGTACAGCTTCGTATCGATCCTGAGGCTGATTACATCAATCTATTGATGTACCGAAATTTTCACCAAAAACGCTGAACTGAAAAAAAATTCAAATCCAAAATTAGTTTGACATTATGACATTCAACATAATTCATAGCCTCCATAACGGAGCAAATAGTTTAACTTGTGGCATAAAATATGCACCAAAATATACGATAAGATGTAACGAACATGATTTCAAATTTAATTTTGTATTATAATTTGTTCATAAACCGAAATAACTAAAACAGAATTTCGCAGGGAAAAAAATGAGAGGAAATAAAAAGTATGTATGTATTAACGTTTAGAGACATAATAAGAAACACTCTATAGAAACAAAATATCAAAATAAATACAACTTTTAAATTACTAACAAAAAGGAAAACAGACATAGCTAATTAATTACATTGAAAAAGGATAATAAATTGACAACGATTAAACAAAAATGAATGCAAATGAATATGAAATAGTGACCATTCTTAAGACATTAACACATTGGAAAATAAATTTAAAAATCATTGGTATTGTAAAAGTCAATTCAAGACTTTTGAAGTTTGAATAAAACAGTCTACATTTATTCGGAATGAAAAATAATAATAAATATAATCACTATTATTAGAAATAAGAAACAAACTGATCTAGAAACTTAGTTTAAATGAAAAAAAAAATTGTCTAAAAAAGTTAATTGAACGTTGGTTTATTAAATTGGTTTTTTATTGATAAAAAAAAAATTTTTACCTTTGCCACAACATGCATGTTGGTGTTATGCTAAAATGATCTAATTTTGACATAAATTAGACTCAGGAAAATTTTAAATTTGATTTGGACCTATGCTGTTTCTGCACTCAACTGTTTTTTACAGACAGCTGAAAACTTGGAAAAAGATAACCATTCATTAAAAGTATATATTTTTTAATCAGTAATTTATTTTACAACAATTTTAATTCATTTTAAAATTTAATTTATGTTACAACAATTATAAAAATTTATATATGCAAGATGAACAATGAGAAGAAGGAAAAAGGAAAAAGGAAAAAAAAAAAATTATAAAGATAAATAAAATAATAAAAATGTATATATATATATATATTTCTGTTTTACTAATATTAACTAATACTTCTGTATATTTATATATAAGTTCATATATTGTCTTAAGGATAGAAGAGTATGCTGTGTGTATAGCAACCCAATGTAATTGGGCAGCAATCCTTTATATTTTATATTTTATGAAAATAAAGTGTTTCTCTCTCTCTATAACAAAAATGAAGTTACAGTATTGCAAAGTCATCTTAAAAAAAGAATATAACAAAGTGAAGTCCCGACTCTGAATAATTACTATTAATATTCTAATAATCCAGAAAACTGGAACGATCATAAAACATACTGATCGTGAACAGTCTTGATTTTAAACAAATGTCACATTTCCTATAAATTAGTATGATTTAATTTTTCAAACAAATAAATACAAAATGCAAATCTTATGGCCATTTCGAATTATCATCTCACTGCTAATCGTACTCGAGGCAGGAGTAGTCGGATTTCAGATCCATTAGGCCGACGGGTCGCCTGACAAAGATTAATTCTCCGGTTCGATCCAGCTGTCACCGGGCTCTTAATTTATTGCCGAGATAAGTGAATATTTTATTTGCATTAATTTAACACAGCGGCCGAGAGATAGGCCTTTTTTTGTAGGACGCTTAGTCAGCAAGTGTGCCAGGGTCGTCCTCCAAGTATCGCCTGTACTGGAGGTTATTAATGGGCTAGAAAAACCGGGGTAATAAGGAATCAGATAGAAGGTTGAAATAGGTTAGAAACATGAAAGTAGTCACCTAAATGAAACGCAGAAGCTTGAATGCTTTTGGTGCTTCTATGAGCCTATGGTACTCTCCGAGAATTCAAAGTTTTGCTCTTAGGTAGCGAATGGTAAATTGTCATTCCAATGTCTAACGTTTTATTGTAAAATGTTATCTATTTGATTTCACAAGATGCATTCAATTAAACTAAGTCTTTTTACAACAAGATGCGATTGTATTTAATGGAGTGATGTTCAATTAGCTGTTGTTTTCTGTTCTGATGATGCCTGAATTTGTGAAACGCTGACGGGTTTTTCTTTGGCTGCATTTTAGAAACATAAGGTTGTATGGTTTGGACTAACTTCGCCAAGATATTTAAATTGTTCAAGGGAACCTCAGGTGCTCCTTACAGGCCCACGCTAGTTGTCTTCAAAGACAGAATCTTTAAGCCCATTTACAACTAAACCTAAATTACCAAGAATAAGTATTAATGGAATGAATGCTTGCGAATGCGTCTGAGCATATTGTACTTCTTGAGGGTTTTACAGAAAAAAACTAGAGAAGCCAGTTTCTTTTTTTGTTGGTTTAGTTATCCTTTCCCAAGATCTAAGTAATATATTATATTATTATTATTTAAAAATATGGAACTTCTTCCAAGAGATTCTTTTCAATCTCTCTCTCTCTCTCTCTCTCTCTCTCTCTATATATATATATATATATATATATATATATATTCATTTTTTTTATCGTGATATAGATAGTATAACTTGTAGTTCCACAAAAATATCATTGAGACTTCTTTATTTCTCTTTCTTCCTTTCTATACCTACACCTAACTCATCATCTAAGAATGTTGTGTTTTCCTCTGCTTACCCATATCTATCCCTTTCACTACAATGGCCCTCATTTTATTAATTCGTTTCTTGAATTCTACCCTATCCAAAAAAAGTTTTCTCTTTATCACCAAGTTTTTCATGATCATTCTTAACAAGTTCCGGGTACTCGATTCTAAATCCAAGCCTATCACTTAATAGAAAAATTGCTTATTTAGTCTCTTTTTATTGATCCTGTTCATATGTCCGTAAAATTGCAGTATTGTTTTTCTCATCAATTTCCGATCATTGTTTACTCTGTACCTCCCCTTCATTTTCTTCGGCCCATATATATTCCTCAATATTTTCCTTTTCATTTTTAATAACCCATCCACGTTTAAACCCTAATGTTTCTGTCCCTTTTATTACCACCAGTTTCACTATAATCTTATCTTTCACTATTTAATTTTTTCCACCAAAATGAATTATTTTTACTATATATATTTTCGTTGAGAATATTATTTTAACTGACACCGCTTCACTAATCTTCATTAATTGCTTATCCTCTTCATGACTTGCCAGACGAAATGATGTTTTCATAGATACAAAGCATAACAAAAAATTATAGTACGCCCGCCTTGTTTGTGAAAAAAGAGCAATGTAACAATAATTTTTGTAATAAGAAGTTATTTTGCTTAACATGAGGAACACATGTTATTTGTTTGTCAAAGAATTCAAACGTAACTAATTACTAAAATAGTTGGATACAACATACACCTAATAATACTAAAATTAAATGTATATAGACAAAAAGAGATTAAATACTTTTATACTTAAATACACAAAATTGTTTTATACAAAATTTGCAAAGTTTATTCACTCAGGAGAACTTGTGAAACAAAATGCAGGACTCAAGGAGATCACAGCGCCTCTGACTTAACCACATTCCTAGTATTAAGGACCAGTAATAAAAAAAAAATATGATAGTTTTATTGGCTAGTTTTTACGGTTACTACGGTTAACCATAGATATATTTCTTTTTTTTAATATTTATTTTTCATTATCAGTCAGAGTTATAAGAACGTGCTTTTTTTAAAGCCATTGTGTGTCCTGTTTTCCACGTGTATTGGATTTTTCCCTTTATACTGTTTTTTATTTCATCATGTAAGCTGCTATTCGAAGAAAAGCTACAATAAGTTTTAATTTTAGGATGCAAAACAAATTGATCACTCTTTCAGATAATTTTAATAGTTTTATTTTTCAGATTACTTTATATGTTTTAATCATATGAAATTGTGATGGGTAAATAATCTTTGGATAATTTTATTAGTTAAACAATAAGGAGCATTAAGGTGTTTTGAATTTTTAGTGATTGGACAGAGATAGAATTCGATGACTTTGTAGGAGCTCAAACCTCAATACGCTAAAGAACTAAAAAATAAATTGGGGAATGGGGTTAAAAATTAAACGAGCAAGATTTAAAAATTAATTTTGTATTGTAATCGGTTCATAAACCGAAATAATTAAATCATAATTAAAAACAAAATGAGAGAAAATAAAAATTATATATGTATTAACGTTTAAAGACATAACAAGAAACACCCACGAGAAACTAAAATATTAAAATTAATACAACTTTACAATTAGTACGAAACAAAAGGAAAATATATATAGCTAATTATTGAAAAAGGATAACAAATCGACAATGGTTAAACAAAAAATAATAAAATACAAATGAATATGAAATAGTGACAATTCTTAATACAGTAACTCATAAGATGCTAAATTTAAAAATCATTAGAGTCGATTCTAGATTTGAGTTTGAATAAAACAATTTACATACATTTGGAACGAAAAATAATAATAAATATTACCACAAGTATTAGAAATAAGAAACAAACTGATCTTGAAACTTTGTGTACCCTCTTTTCCATGTGAATTGGATTTTTCACTTTTTTTCTGTTATTTCATGATGTAAGCTGCTATTCAAAGAAAAGCTAAAATAAGTTTTAATATAGATAACTTTTAATATAAAATAAGTTGGCTGAAAATATAGTCCTCGACTCCCTGGGAATCATTCACCACCACGTGCATGGCTCGCCCGAGAGTTTTAATTTATGTATTTATTTATTTATTTAATGAATAATTGAAAACAATAGAGATAAAAAGAGAGAAGTGAGAGAAATGGAAACTAAATGTTAAAAAAAAAAAAAGCATGAACAATGAAAGGAAGCAAAAAGGAAAAAAAAAATGGAAAAAAAAACAAAATAAAAATGTATATATATGTATATCTATTTTACTAATATTAACTAATACTTCTGTATATTTATATGTAAGTTCATATATTGTCCTAAGGATAGAAAAGTATGCTGTGTATATAGCAACCCAATATAATTGGGCAGCAATCCTTTATATTTTATATTTTATGAAAATAAAGTGTTTCTCTCTAGGGTGCAAAACAATTTAATAATTTTTTCAGATACTTTTAATAGTCTTATTTTTCAGATTCCTTTATATTTTTTAATCATATTTTCGCGTAAAGTGGCTATTTTTTTTAAACTATATATTGTCTACTTTAACTCGAAACTTTAAAAAAGATAGTTAAGGTAATTTCATGCTTGGTGTTAAAAAAAAAAATACTTAAGAGAAACTCCACACTAAGGAATGTAGAGAATGTTAAAATATCTGGTTAACGAAACCTAGTTACAACCCGTTACGACGCTGTTCTAATTCAGGTGGGGATTTGTTTCTACTATTTTTTTTTTTTTTTTGGTCCTGATTCCGATTTAGTTTTTCTTTCTCTTTTTATTTGTTCCCATCCTCCTCCCTCCTTGTTTTATAGCCTTCCACTCGTCTTGGGGGTCGACAATTCGATTCAATTTAGTGAGGTTATTTCTATGCAAAGTGTTTTCTATCGGAGGGAATTGCATTTCTTGTAAAGACCTTAGACCGCTAAGAATAGCAACACGTACATCAAAACGAACGTAGGACGACTGTTGTGTGACTTATTGTTGTCGCTTTCTTCAAAATCGGTTGCTACTTTGCTGATAATGCCGGCGACGCGGTTGAGAGAGAAGCGCTGGGATCTCTTAGAGTATCGCTTTGTCCTTCACACGTGGGGGAAAGGGCTGGACTCGGAGATCTCTTGCCTAATTGTAAATATTGTATTTAAGTATGAATGTTTTTCTATTTATTTCTATTACTCATAATTTATTTAATTTTGCTACGAATTTCTGTATTTCATTTAATTTTAACTCTAAGTTATATTTCCTTGGTTTATTATAGTTTTTGCCTTTGTTATATAGATTTTTATATATATATTTTTTTTTTTATGGTATTGTATATATGGTATGAATGTGCCTCACTCAGCCTTAGTACTCAGTGCCCTTAAGTGTGTTATTATTTCTCAATAAACAGATATAAAAAAAACAAAAAAACTTTAGTATATAATATTGTTAGGTATAATTATAAATTAGTTAGCCTCTAATTGCCATATTAAAAACTTGTGGCCATGATATTATCATTCAATAAATTTATATTAAAAAAATAAATGAAATGTAACCAACAAAATTATAATATGTTTACAGCATAATTAACGAGACAACCCCCCTCTTCGCTTCCCCCCCCCTTCTCATTGATCCGGTGGTAGGTGCATGTAATACATTCCCGTAGGAATTTACAGTCCTTCTGTACAGTCCTGTCAACTCATGAATTATTGCTGATAGTCCATGTTTCAACATCGCCACTCATGTCTTGGCATATTTATGAGCCTTTCTCCATGTCTGAAAATTGTTGAAAATCACTTAGGGATTTCAGATTTTTTAAACAATTAACTAGTTTAGATCAGTTGTAAGGATTAATCGCAATTTCATAGACTAGTTATAGCTATATTATTCCAGATAAAATATATATTCCAGTATTCTAGAAGAAGTATTCCAGGTTATACCTTAATACTTTACACCAATATCGTGCCTACTGTTCCTACTTGTTCCAATTTCCTTGGACGAGCAGGTGCATAATATTTTTTTTCTTGTTTATCCCTTCATTCCCTTTTAGACTATACGTGGATTTTCTTGGGCTAGGGGAGAGGGTGGAGGATTTATGCTAGTGATAATTCGTTTATCCATGTGGTTGGATTGGAAGAGCAACGCGTGTTATTCATGTGCGTTAGCCCGTCCAGCCACTCGTCCTCTCTATCATTATCTAAGCATCCAATTATTTATCATTTATTTCCTTACTTACCTCACTTACTCTCTTTCTTTATTCTTTTTCATATCTGTATCAATATTATGTTTATATTGTTACTTTTTCTCATTGTGTTTTTTAATTTATTTAACGATATCTTATTATTTTATATTTACTTCCATTATTTTCTTTATATAACTTAATATTCCTTTTCTTTGTTTTTCATTATTATTCTACGGTTTATCTTATTCCCTCTAAACATTTATTAATTATCACATCCTATTTATTTTATTTTTTCTACTTACTCCTACAATTTATTCGTATCACTTAAAACTCCTTTTCATTAGTTTATTGTTATTTCATTTTGATTTTTTTTTCATTAACTTTTTACCGTTATTTTATTATTGTTTACTTTATTATATTTATTTCATAACTTCCTAAGTTTGTTCCATTATTTCGTAAGTTCCTAACTTTGTTATCGTTATTTTATAACTTCCTAAATTTACATATCGTATATTTTTCAATCTTTATATCCATTAATGTTAAGTTTAAATACCTAGGTGTAGTGAGTGAGATGCACAATTATTTTGAACTATGTGTATTCAACACAGTGACAGATACATAGTTACAATGTGTGGCTGTGTAGTGTAAACAATAGAGTCAAAGAGATTTGGCTGAATATTGCTGAGACAAAGAAAGTTCACAAAGAAAGAGAGGCTAAACGGGTTTCAGTTAGATTATCCACAGCCTTAACATCAAACTTAAAAACATTACATATTTGTTGTCGATTAACAAAACAATATAAATTTAACATAAATAATTTCTAGAACATAAATAAAATAACTAAATACAAATATTATATTTTGAATAAATTAAAGTAAATTTATGAATCAATCTAAAGTAATATAAAAAAAACGGCCTGAGGGCTGAAATTTTCTGTTTTTATTATCACGAATAAAGTGAAATCCTTACCTACAAGATTATATATATATATATAATAATTTATTTTGATGTACCTCTTTAATGTATCTTCAATCCCCAGTCAACTTCCATTATATATATATAGCTGACATATTTTATTATGTTGATCTCCTTAAAGCAGGATTAAAATATTTATATTTACTTACTTAATCCATCCTAAGCTTAAGCAGTGCGAGACTTTGTATAATATTTATGTAATATTTTAATATTTAATATTCTATTCCCTTGCGTTCATTTTAATCTTTCAAATTTCATTCCTCCGTTTCTCTTGAGTTCTGAGAACGTTGGATGTGTCAGTCTTTGACAGGGCGAATTATTCATTTAGGACAGAAGCTGACCTTTTCACCCGTTTTAACATTATCGGATCCCCTCCCCTCCCGTAACTTTATTATCGAAGGACCTCATCAAGCGGAATAAATAAGTAGGTAAATATTAAGGAAACCAAAGGGCAAAGACGATTCTTGGAATCGAGTCTGCCCTTTTGATAACGTCCTTAACCGGTCGGAATTGAAGGGTTAACCGCAGGGCTGAAAGTTATTATCCAAGCTGTTTTTCCCCTTAAATTAAAGATTTGTCAAATAATATATATTATTATTTGATACATTAAGGTATTGAAGAAAGCTAGTCGACTTTTCTACATATCATGGGTGATAAATATTCAGGACGCAGTCTTTTTGAAAACATTTTTAATTTTTTATTTATGCCAACGTTTCAACCCAAACATGTGGTTCATCCTCAGGTCCTGGTTTGAGCCCTGAGCAAGTACTCAGTTATTAAGTACTCTATTAAGGTACAGAAGTAAATCATTCATTGTAAATATTTATCTATTTTTTATGATTATTTTTTTCATTACAACAAAAATGTATCATTATTTTCCAATTTCATTTATTTATTTCATACTTTGTTGTTTTTAGCAGCTATTTTAAAGTATTATGACCTTATTGCTCATCTTTTTTATTTAATATATCTGTATATATATGTAAATACTTCTCTTATTATTTATGTTATAGTTATTATTTTATTGTAATATGTATTTTGGCCAGATGTAATGTTAATTTTTATGACCAATACTGTAATTCTTAAGGGACTTTATCCCTTATTTATCCGATATACTTTATCCCAAAATAAAGCTGTTTATTCTATTCTACTCTCTTCCATTACTGGTCACAAATTAAGTTTATTTAATGAATGATTTAAATTGTCTGAAAAAGAAATCCAAGCACTTAATTAATAATTAATTAATTAACTTAGTATATATATATATATATATATATATATATATATATATATATATATATATATATATAATTGTAAGTATTGGAAAGCTGATTATATGATTTTAATCGTACAAGTAATTAAAATCAATGTAAAATCGTTGGTTATGATTATGCCCAGATAGGCTTATATATAGATATATAAACAGGTTTTATAATAAATGGTATTACTGCCCATGTATAAAACTCGTAAATTTATGGCTAATCTAAAAATGTTATTTTGATTAACAATTTTTGACGGTAGACGGGAAGGTATATCGTTGAAATCGAATGATTCTAAGGATACATGTAAAAGTAAAACAAATATTGTTGTATAGCACATACAATACTATTTTCCTGTTCGCGTACCTAAGTATTTGTTATTGAAAGTGGTTATTTATGTATTGGTATTTCGATAATTAGCATGAAATTATATATAGGAATAGATATAATACAAAAGTAGGAGAGTATTGAATACACGGGTTGTCAAAAAGATACCATTTCATCTACGATCAAAAATATATCACTTGGTTATAGTAAAACAGTATATAATTAATCCAATAAATGGATAATTTAAGATAATTATTATAAGCGGATAATAGGTTATTAAACTACATTTTACGATTCCAGTTTTCTCGAATAAATAATGGGATTCTCTTCGCTTCTGCAAAAACAATACCCATCATTGGTGCAACAAGTAAATGTTTTCGTACGTTCTAACAGTAATCCAAAATTTATCTTACTTGTTTTAAATTGAGCATTTATTTAAAATAATTATTCGATTATAATAATAAATATTTCAAATTATAGTATATCAATGTCGAATATTAAAAAAAAATGTAGGGTTTTATATATATATATATATATATATATATATATATATATATATATATATATATATATATATTTTTTTTTTTTTTCCCCTACGTGGTAACCCCACACAAGGATCGTTTATTTGATTTTCCTTCATGCTCCATGCCTTAAAGACAGACTACATGAATTACATTTGTTTACAATTGTTTTTTTTTTCTAGTTTCACATGATTTACATTTTTAGTTCAAATGTATATACATTAACAAAAAAAAAACACAAAGAACAAACACACAAAAATTAAATCGGAAAATTAAATATTAAACACACAAAGTCAATCCAACAAAGCCAAAAAGAAATCACCCACGCTGCCCATCCCTGGTTAGTAAGTCGAAGTCGATCGATCTAATAAATCTAAGAAAGTCTGTCTTGAATTCAGTAAATAACTTTTGTTCTGTCTCAGGCCAATTTCCTCTTTTGATAATTATGCTTTTTATTAACTCAAATCGCTGTCTGTCAAATCGTTTACATTCATATATTATATGTTTAAAATTTTGAACCTGTCCGTCTTCATCACATAAGTCTGTTTGTATAATGTTGAATCTTTTAAGATATTGTTTTGTATTCCCATGTTCCGTAAGTACTTGAATATATATATTCAATAAATTTGCCAAGCAGGTAACGAAAAGTAGCAGTTACTGTTACTTTGATCACTATAATGAAATAATTTATTGATTATCTGATCATGCTAGTCGTTATTTATAAACAATTATCGTGTTTCTAATTGGCCCACAGTAAATATTTTCTCCTATTATTTAGGGCTCCGATTGCGTGGCTAGATATACGACTGTGTGGGGATTAGTCGATAATTTGTCTGATATTCACTGCTTGTTCCGGATTTTTATTTACTGCACAGATTTCGTAATGTTTTTCCTTTATTATGTAATGTCATTTTTAATTTATTACCTCATTTATTCATTCATATATTTCTACTCTTAATGAAAGGCTTCTTAAAAATAAATAAATAAATATATATAAGCTGTACATCTCCTGATCCTCTTTCTGATTTGAAATTCATTTATGATTTATATGGGTGATAATGAGAGAATTAATTCGTTCTTAAATAAATTAAATTATATTTATTTATTTTTAGATATTATACCTAGTAGATTTAGTTCAAACTATTTTTTTTTAATATCATAATTATAATATTACATTTCAAAGTCATTTATATAAAATTTTGTATTAAGCAAATCCTTAAGGCTTGGTCATCAAACGTCTATCAAGGATCATTTCTGATATACTTTCTTTGATTAAGCGTCTGACCTCTTCAACTGATGTTTCTGATGTTCTACATGCTACCTCATTGTTTACCATATTTATGGAGAATGTACATCAAACACACACAAATTATACTACATAGATAGGATTTTTATGTGTATTTTGTACCACTTCGCGTTATTGGCTGCGAATATTACAATCGACTATACTTATTATCATTAGCATTTATAATAGATTACTTATATTTTTTTATTTTATGTCTTCTTAGAAGAATTCGTAACAATGACATAAATTTTTGGCTTTTGATGGAGATATATGAGATATTTAAAAAACATCATGTAACCCGAAAATCTTTTGAAAAAGCATCCGACTGCGTTTATACATATATATATTATGTTTAACTTATTTTCGAAAAAGTGTGAAACTGCTTAGTCCGAAAAAAATATTATTTATACTATCGCATTATTTTAATTATAATTAATTATACTTATTAAGTATAATAATTATACTTGATTCTATAATACTTGTTACTTCTTCTTACTATTTAAAATAAACATATCTCAGTTTGGATTAAAATTTACGGGCGTTCATAGAAAAATAAGTTATGACGATTTTTTTTTTTTTAGCAATTATTATATATATATATATATATATATATATATATATATATATTAATTTTAAACCTCTGAATTAATTATTTTTTATTTCTTAATTTATTAATATTTAAAACTGCATTAAATAAATACAATGTGTGAATGTGAACAACTGCCCAGTGGTAGCAATCCATAAAAATGTCACATTTAAAAAACATAAAGCCTCTTAGTAAATTACCACTATTTTGGAAGTTTTATAGTAACTAAAATTGTCAAGTATTAGAAACTATTTTACCTCAATTTTTATTCGAAAAATCGATATTTTTACCAGTCTCGGTCTTGGTCTTGCAACAGTTAGGCGGTGCAAGTGCAAGACCAAGACCAATTTTAGGCAACACTAGTTGGTCTTCTTAGCAAGAGTGGTTCGAATCCTTAAAATAAAAATCTTAATACAATCATCGAAACAGTTTTATCGCCAAATGAGTGAAATTAACGGTCTCATCGTTACTTAAAATATAATTGTAGCTTTGTAATTAAACTTATTAATTTTATTTATGAAACAAAAAAAAAAACAATATTTTCATCAATAAATCAATATTTAACAAAATGTTACACGGTGGCCATAATGGACAATACTACTGTAATGGTTTGTTGTTAAAAAATTTTGAAATCAGGATATTGATATGATTTTTATTTATTCCTAAATTTATACAATTTTTTTTCTTTTACAACAAAAATCTCTTAAAGTAATTGTCAAATGACCTGTTGTATCTTATAATTTATACGAAAAGAAATCAAACTACTGAAGAGACACCACGAAATTCAATCGCTTTTTACATGTTTAAAATTTATAAAATTATCTCATTTTTTTAAAATCTTCTTCCAGTTTGTAAAAGGGTATTCAGGGGGACAGCAGGGTAATGGAAAATTATGTTGTCTGTTCTTGAAAATTATGGGTTTTTCAGTAATTAGGCAATAACTTATCCTTCGCGTGCTTACCCGCAAGATTTTCTTTAGATTATGCAATATATTTCTTCCAGTGAAATTTTATTAATAAAGTTCAATAATTAGTTCGATCATATTAAATTATTTTAACATGATAAAGATATATTATTCAACAAATAAATTATGAGGCATTATCCGTAGTGATCCGTAATACCTATTAATGGTTATTGTCAGTAGGTATTATAATTAATATTCAGGTTTTAATTGTGGGCTGTTTATATCTGTATCATTACAAATATACTGATGTACTTAATTATAAGTTCGATTCAAGTTAATATAAATACTATTATCTTCTTGAGACCAAATGTGGTTTTGGTTTATGAATTATTATTTAAGTATTAAATAGAAGGAATGCACATTATTTAGACATGAATATAAATACTCACTTAAAATAGGACGATTCTTCGTTTTAATTTTTTTTTATATACAAAATATATCCTTTAACATATATTACACTACGGTATATGATAGTAGTGAATGTTTGGTGGGTGATCAGGTGGGTTCTTTTAGATCTCTTAAAAGTGTTTCCATGTGTAAAGAGGCAATTACGAATTCGAATTCGAACAGATATATTTTCATCTCTTCTCAATTTTTTTGTGCACTTCATTTTTATTTTTTATAGCATGTTTATTTTCAATTTTTTCATTCTTCAGCTGTTTTTCCAGTTTTCTAATATCCTTTTCTATGACTGGTGTACACGCTCCTTTAATGTGATCAAATAAGCAGCTCTCTCTGCTTTTTGGTAACACAAGATAAGCTATGGGATAAAACCCAGACAATTATTACGTTCTTTCCTACATTGTTCATCGCTCACCATTATTTGAATATTTCTCTCATGTCGTAGTTATATCATGCGTTACTGATTGTCGGCAAGACCTTTCGGAGTCCTTTGCAATGGCCAAGCAGCAACTTTAGCAATGGTCACTAGCGGATCCAGGATTTAATTTTAGAGGGGGAGGGGAGGAAGCTTCAGCCCAAAAGGTTTTTTTTTTATATATGACGATAATAACATTGGAAAAAAAAGACACTAACTACCTATATAAAATAGTGTTTAAGTGGATCTTGAAGTGATACTAAATGTAATAACACGAACAATAATACTTTAAGAGATAATTTTTTCCATAAAAAGTGGTAGCAATTTACCATTTTTTGGAAGGGAGGGAGTAGGAGTTCAGCCCTAAAGTCCCCTCCCTCTCCTCTCCCCGTAGATTCGCCTGTTAGCCCTGGAGCCAGGGCCCAAAAATCGACCTGATCGCAGGCGAAGGTTTGATTGTATATTACGATAGTGTATGTCATTATGAGTAAAAAAAACCTTGTCTGCCGTTCCAGAGCAGCTGCTTTCAAAAATGGCGGCTGATTTAAAGAATACTAGGCCAGTGATTTGAGGATCGAAACGGGAAATCCATTGCGAAAAATGTGAGAAAAGTTTTTATTTTTTTAGCATGCATATATGGGTTTAGACTTGTAAAAAACAAAATTGCTAACGCGGGCCACCAAGGGAAAACTTTTTACAGACCAAAAAGTCAGATTTATTCGATATTTTTTGGATTTTTTACCTATAACTCCTAAACAATGCATCTAAGCGAAAAATGTATTCTTTAACAAATTAAAGAACGTTTAATTTTGCGTCAAATTAGTACATAAACCTTAAAATTTGGTAACGCGGTAAGGTATAAAACCATGGTCAACCAACGCTGAACTTTACCAAATTTGTCAAAAACTGAGACAAATTACTATAAATGGCCCTGTAACTTGGAAATGAGTTCCCTAAGAGGAAAAACCCATAGAATCAAAGTTGTAGAGCATCAAATTTTGCGTATACTGAGTACCAACTAATTTAATGTAGGTCACTGGCTGCGAAAAAAATCGGTAATCTCTCGATGGTTAGAAATTGGTAATGAAGATAAACGTGATTTTCAATATTTCAACAGTATGGGTGTCTTTTCTACTGAGTTAGTTTTGTTTAAAGTCTGTTACATGCAGTATAAGCTTCTTTTCCACCTCTCAATAGCAAAAGATTTTGGTAAACGATGTGCCGAAAGATTCCGAATTTTATAAAGGAATAACGAATCCCGATTCGAGATATATAATTGGCCTACAATAAAAATGTCAGCACTCACTGGACGCAAAATTTGATGCTCTACAACTTTGATTCTATGAGTTTTTAGGGAACTCATTTCCAAGTTACAGGGCCATTTATAGTAATTTGTCTCAGTTTTCGACAAATTTGGTAAAGTTCAGCGTTGGTTGAACGGGTTTCATACCTTACTAGCGTAACCAAATTTTAAAGTTTATGTACTCATTTGACGCAAAATTTAACGTTCTTTAATTTATTAAAGAATACATTTTTCGCTTTGATGCATTGTTTAGGAGTTATAGGTGAAAAACCCAAAAAATATCGAAAAAATCTGACTTTTTTGGCTGTAAAAAGTTTTCCCTTGGTGGCCCGCGTTAGCAATTTTGTTTTTTACATGTCTAAACCCATATATACAAGTTAAAAAAATAAAAACTTTTCTCACATTTTTCGCAATGGATTTCCCGTTTCGATCCTCAAATTACTGGCCTAATATTCTTTAAATCAGCCGCCATTTTTGAAAGCAGCGGCTCTGGAACGGCAGACAAGGTTTTTTTTACTCAGAATAACATACACTTTCGTAATTTACAATCAAACCTTCGCCTGCGATCAGGTCGATTTTTGGGCCCTGGCTCCAGGGCTATGTGGCAATGGTTATACTTCAATGGCAGCAATGGCTTTAGTTCGGTATTTTAAAGATAGAAACAACTACAGTGGAAGGGACCATAAAGTCGGACCTCATTTATCTTTTATCTTTATCTTTTATTTTCATTTACCTCAAAGTTAAAAGCGTATTTCCTTTTATTTAACTGCTCGTTTCTTGTAACATTAAATCATTCCAAATAATGTAATATTGCTTTAATCTATATAGAGGTTACTTCCATATATTTGTCATTATAAATATTTGTAAATACAGTTGTACATATATGAGTAGGGGTAAACAATGATAGCCTGACAATGCCGTTAACGGGCTTTCTTTTACCAGTTTTATAATAATGACAGGTAATGGAGAGATATGAATGAGGTGGTGACAAATCGGTTTACGGGGGAGGGGAGAGGGGTTGGAGTATTGTTTTTATTGTGGAGTGGCCCTTTTATTGGGGCCCGGGTCCCATTGTCTGGGGGCCACAATGATCTCTCGCTCCGGTAGCCGGTCCAAATTGGCCCCGTGCGCTCTCTGTTAAAAGCTGCGTTTAAGCCCTGCTTTTATTTTCAATTTTACGAATTATGAAATGAACAAAAGTATAATTGTGTCCAAAGAATCTGTATTTTTATGAGAGATAATTTTGCGTGTTTTTTTTTCCTGTATACTTAGAAAGAGATATTAACTTTGTCAAGAGCAAGAAGAAAGATGTATTGTTTTTTTTTAACATACGTATTTTTTGATATCAGATTAAGGCAGTATACCTACCCAATGGTAGGTATACTGAATTAATCTGTACTTAAATGAATTTTGAATTCTTTAAAGTAAAATATTCCGAATTTTCCTGTGGCATATTTGCATAAATAATTACCGTTAAAGAAAAGTGTGGGGAGATAGGAGGGATTTAAGCCAAGAGTGGAAAGTCGGCTATGTGAGGCCATGATGACAGTCTAACTCAGACCACTGCATACCTTAGAATAGTGTTTCCGGCTTCAAAACTTCTATCCAAGAGATATTTTGTTCTTCCTTTCATCGTGTCGTATGTGGATAAAAATATTTAGTTTAAAATGAATTTTATCAGCTTTTGCATATTTATAAAAGTAAATTTTTAATTTTTGGTCCACCCATTCCTCGCCATTTAGGCTTTACGTGTTTTTTTCCGGGAAAGGATGAGAGGACCAGGGATAAATGCTAGAAAATGATTAGTTCCCTCGACACCGGAATACGAACTCTTAATTATTTTATCATTAACTTTGATTCATCTGGTTGTCGAGCAACGCGAGCTTTACACACACGGTCACACCCCGCTTCTATATAAAAGTATAGTTTCTTTTTTTTTCCCCCTTCCTTTTCCATTAAGGCTACACGAGTTTTTTCCGCGTCGGGTGAGAGGGCGGAGAAAATATGCCGAGTTATAAGTCCCTCCGGGCACCGTGATTTGAACTCGTTATTATTTTGTCACTAGTAAGTTCGGTTATCAGGTTGTTGGACAAAGCGCGTTTCCCGAATTATCGAAGGGTCGTTTGAATAAAAATGAAATTTTGAAAAGTTTAAGTAATGCTTAGGATAACGGATCTACAGCATAGGCCGTAGATTATTTATAATTATAGGCCGCAGTAAGGTTAGGCAGTGAAAATGGAGGCCACGATATTTTATTTAGATTTTTATGCGTAAATACAAATCCATATACATATATTGAACTCAATGACGTTAATTTTTGTAATCTAAATAATGAAAATTTTCATTAATTCTAGCGCTAGATGAATTAATATAGGGCAAAAACGTGGCCGCTGATTCTATTTTTGTTTTCCTTCACCTTTTAGGATAGGTAACAAGTTACCTTATACACCTGAGTTACGCCTAATTTATAAGATGATTGTCTTGAATGAAGTATCAGGAATCTAAGATAGTTAATCTAGTGACAGTTGATAAATTACTTTATATATAGAACTGCTGATTTCATTTTATTTTATCAAAGTTTAACAAGACCCCTTTTTATAAAATTATTAACATCCGCCTGAAAAGTATTCCGCTGTTTGTCCAATATAACCTCGTTACTTTGACAATTGGGAAGGGGGGAGGTATAGTTATATATGGGTATAGCTCAATATTCTTGAAGGGCCAACTATTTTCTCGACTTTGTGCTTAAATTATGTTACGATTAAGGTGGAAAGAAAGGGGGGCCGAATAGGATAAAGCGTGTGCACAACACCGCTAGTTGCCTGGCAACCGGATAACAGAGATTTGAGATGATATAAAAAGTACGAGTTCGCGTCCCGGTGCCGGAGGGGATTTTAAATTCCCCGCCCTCACCCCCCGGCCCGGGAAAATCCCGTATAGCCTAAAAGGCGAGGTAGGGAAGAAAAAAAAAAAAAAAACGATGAGATAAAGTTATTTACGAAGTTCCAGGCGGAGGTTAATAATTTGATAAAAAGGGACCATAAAATAAATACCAGGGACTATAAAATAATAAAAATAATCTAGAAATTTAATTTAATTAGCTTATTTAACGTAAAATACATTAATAAAAATTAATTTTAAAAATGTTAAAAAAAATTAAGGTAATATTGTCTCGGGGCTGTTCATAATTTGGTTGTAAAATAAAAACAAAACATTAGGATGTATTTAAATGTTATTACTTTGGATATTTTAAGAAATATATTATATTATTATATAAAATGTGTGTGTATGTATATTTATGTGCGTTTATTTATATATGTGTATATTTTTTTTTTTTTATTTCTTAGTGGTTACATACTACTTTTTAAATAATGTATATTATGTTAGAATTTTTATAAGTTAGCTTCTGGCCAGATTGGTATTTTATTTTGTATTAATTCATCTTTGTTATTCTAAGGGAACTTAGTCCCAGAATAAAGTTCTATTTTCTAAAAAAAAAAAAAAAAAAAAAAAATGTACGCATTTTCCTATTTTTTTTTTCAATTGATTGCCTATTTACTTTATTTACTTTTTATTTGAAGATGATTTATTTAAAATGAGAATTAACAATACACATTGGTTTTAAGACTTAGCAACCTACAACCTAAAACTAAACTAAAACCTACCGAATAATTCAATTAATCTCCTCTCGGTACGGTGCATTAATTTATCAATATTAACTTTACACATTCAATGTCATCATCCGAAATATCACTTCGACCAGTTTAAGCCATTTGAGACCCCTATAAATATAGTTTGCTGGAGTGGAGGGGATACAGCATATAAGTTATAGGTTGTTAAGGAAATTATTGAATTTGTACAAAATAACTACATGATAAGACTCAAAGGCAAATATAATGATAAAAAAATTAAAAGCTCTAATTATTGTTAACAATATAACAAACACTGCTAACCGTTAAATAATGAAATTCCTTATAAACCAGGGGAGATCCATTTGTTTTCTTTTCTGTAAGATATCAATCGAGATTATTTTATCGATCCTTCTTAATTATACAAGAAGTAATTAAGAGTTGAGAGTAAGTTACACCCCCTTAACTCCTCCCGGCTTGGACCTTGAATATTTCATTAGGACTGTCTTTGTAACGGGTCAGTCTTGTTAAGCTTGCCTTTCTTTCAAGCATCCCTTTCATTTATGTATAACTTTACGCTCTTTTTGTCTTCCTCACTATTATTTAACTCTCAGGTTTCTTCTCCTCATGTTTTGTCAACATCTTCGCCGAGAAGTGATTAAATTTTTTATGTTTTTAGCTCTTGTTATTACTTTTCCGTTGTTTAAGAGATACTTCTCTTTCTCATTATTTTATCTTTGTGTAGTAATTTTAACTTTTAAATTTACTAGATGTATTCCTTTGATACAGTTGTAAATAACATTAATAAATATAATGACAAATAAAACCATTTTTTATATATATAAATATAAGCGGAACAATAAATATCTGTTTATTGCCGGTCATGATAAATAAATCCTGTAAAATATTATATTTATTTGATTTCACATGATTGAACAATAAATACTTATCCATCGATTTTAATTTTTTTAAAGCAATAAAATTAAAGGCTTGTATATGTAGATGATAGAGGAGTAACATACAGTAGAATCATTATAAGAAAGTCTAAACAAAAAATTAAATAATTAAAATAACTTTTTGAATGAATAATTACTTAAAAATCATAAACAATGGAATAATATAAATATTTTCATATTTAATTCATGTAGATAAAACATATAATTGTCTAAATTATAATAGAAATGCAGTAATAATAGACGTCTATGGTCATTTTAGAGTAAATGGTCTATTGTTTAAGGACTAAAAAAATGCTGACGTTCATATCATAGAAATCCAAATTTTTTAACAGCAGCTGAAGTAAGTTGGACCATTTTTTTATTTGCAACTAAAAACTCGAAAACTTACGAATGTTACTGACAATAGGCTAAAAACATTTCATTGAGTTGAGAATAAATAAATTAATTTTTATTATAGATTATTATATAGGGAATGGGATGGCTCAGTGGTAGCGAACTGAGCTTCCAATGCTAAAGATCTCAGGTTCGAATCTCCGGCTCATTGTAGAAAAAATATTTTTTCTGTTTCATTGACCGTGGGGCGACCTTTGGTAGGTAGACGCTCCTGGGGCAAACACTGCCTCTATAAAGTGGGTACCCTTAATTAAAATAATTCATTAACGGGAAAAACCAGGCGGTTGAGCGTGATCTCGGTCAAATCATCTCCTTGTACAACCGTAGACCAAGAAACAGTGCTTTCCCTAAATAGTACTGAATCCAAGACCCTTCATGGATGATTGTAGTTGTACATTATTTTAGTATAATTTTAAAATTTACAAACTCCTTCAAAACTGGAAGTTGTTATGATAGATAATTTTTATTTTACATTTTATGAACAAATCTATACAAAAAAAAAAGTTTTTTGTTCGATTTCAACTTCCGAAAATGTTGACAATAAAATTTCAGAATGGCCCATATGAATTGTTTTTAAGTTTTTAAAATAGGTATTTTCAGAATGTTGATATTTCTAAGCGATTAATTTTTTTTTTGTTATTATTAGTTTTGGTACATCTTCAAATAATGTTGAAGGGTTGGAATTTTGTAGGAGTGCCTTTTAGAGATCCTATGTTCCCCTCCCCCCAAATCTCAATTTTCAATAAATCATATTAGATTTTAAAATGTTCAAAAACATAACATAAGAAAAATATTTTGGAATCTAAATTATTTCAAAACTCTATTCGGTTTTTATCGATAAGAATTATTGAAGCGAATGAATTACTTTTTGTCAGTTTGCCCGAACATAAACGAAAGGGAATTGGACCTTTTTTCAATCAAAGATAAATTGCTCGTCTGATCAATATTTTTTTTTATTTTCATTTTGTTATACAACGATATTCAGATGCATTCAGGGCAATATCATAAATTGATTGGACACTGATTACTGGAATGTTCCAAGTACTCAAAAGAATCATTACTTCCCGAACAAACATGATTTCATGATTCCAGGTTCATTAAGCTTTTTTTTGTGTGTGTATTCCATGAAGAAATAAAAACAATTTCACGTATTCAGTATTTTATTTACATTTTTTTATTACTTAATAATTTTTTTTGTCCATTTCGTGATTCAAACGTAAATATATTATTAAGTTTTTATATTTAGTAACGAATTATGTTTTTACAGAAATACCTCATTATTGAACAGTTTTTATTTCAATCATAGGAAAAGTTTGAATATGAAAATTTATTTTCTCTATATGATAATGTTTCGGCCCTAAAAGCCATTTTTAAACATTACAAAAAATTAAAATAAAACAACAATAGTAATAAAGCATTTATTAATTTTTTTTTTGTTTACCACCCTGTGGTAGTAACTGTTTAATGAAAATTATAGAATTTTTTTGTTTTCTTATTCTTTCTATATCTGCAATTACTTAAGGTTTTTTTCGTTAAAATAGTTTTTCTGTAAATATATAAAATACCTATTATATTATAATTTGGCAACAAATAAAAAAAACCTTTTTTTTTATTATTAAAATTTACAACTGTATTAAATGATAAATACAACAAGTAAATATGAAACATGTAAGATGACATGTACAACATGCAGGAAAACTACCTATTGGTAGCCCTCCAGTTATATTTCTATAGAAGGTCCCGAGGCCATCTTCTTTTCAGACGCCACAGAGGGTTATCAGGAATAGAAGAGGAAGCAAGATTGGAAACAAGAGGGTTCGGATGGTTCAGAAGTTTATTATGGAAGGATTGAGCTAAATCGGAAACATATGGCACATTAAGGTCGTTATGGATGATTTTATTTGTGACAAAGTAGGAACATATGGGATTTTACGTAGGATTTTGGACAGTGAGGATTAGATACGACAGGAATTTGATGGGAAAAAATTACAAAATAATAAATCATGAATGCAAATATTTTTTGAGGCAATATTTATATTTCTATAGAAACGGCAAGTCGAAAAAAATATGTCTCATTTACATTGATTTTCATTGTTCTTTACAATGAATCTCTTATGGGCTGTAGTAATAATTATTACACAAACAATTTAAGGCAATAAATAATTTTTTATGTTGAAGAGGATAGATGATTGTGGTTCGCAGTCACAAGCAACAAATAAATTATATTTATTTATTTTTGCTTTGTTACTTGTGACCGCACATACCAAACAACTTCTCTTCAACATATCCGCGACAGTCTACCATTAATCCACTATCATAAATTTTCAGGTATTGATTTTATTTTATTTATAGCGTCACACTGTCGTTAGTTATTTATATATGGATTTTTAGAATTATATTCTATACTTTCCCTATTTCTATGAACTAATACATAATGCAACACTGCTATAATCTAGCTGCACCTGTTTCCTTATAAATTGATTTTATCTCTGAACACATCTGTGCATTTAACTTTATTCGCAAACAAATCTAAAGCTCTACAAGCGAACTCTACTTGAACGCTTGGAGTGTGAACAAATATTTTATCCAATGGAAGTGCACAAGTTACCTGCCTACTCTTAAGAGTTTAAGCTAATTTTGAATCTAGTTAAACATTCAATTGAACAAAACTTGTTGGCTATCGAATTAGCTGGAATTGGGAAACTGCCTTTTACGAGTTTCTTGACAGCTTATATTGCCCTTCCTAGTTTATTCGTGCCTCTACTCCTTTCGAGTAGAAGGATTGAAGGTAATTTAGTTGAAAGTTGAGTTGATTCAGTAAGTTATAATATTATTTAGCGTTGACTGGTTAACGGGAATAACAGGGTCTCACATATTAAATATATTTGGGTATAACATTAACTTTAAACTGTGGTTCCTAGCGATATTATTATTAGTCGATGGTACAAACGCCATTGTATAATAATATTAACATCCGCCTAAAACTCCGCCTTTTCGTAACCTACAAATTCTGCTGTTTTTTTTTTCTGTTCTTCCCTACCTCGCTTTTTAGGCTATAAGGGATTTTCCCGGCCGGAGGGTGAGGGCGGAGAATTTATAATCCCCTCTGGCACCGGGACGCGAACTCGCACTTTTTTTTTAATTGGATACCTGGTTGCCGGACAACTCGCGATGCTGTGCAAACACTTTAACCCATTCGCCCACCCCGCCACCACAAATTATGTATCTACAAAAAAAAAATATTCTCAGAAATGGAACATTTTCTCATTAAATAGATTAATTTAACAAGTTACGGAAAAATCACAAATATCGATTTTCTTCTTACTTCTATTGTAAAATAATTCCATCACAAAGCAAATAAATCTACAAAAATATTCGGCCATTTGGCCTTTATAACCTTGTTATTTTGACATGTTGGGGGTTGTGGTAATGTCAGACGGCCCAATATTTTTGTAGGCCGCATTTTTCTCGATTTTTTGTTAAGATTTTCTTACGATTCAACCGGAAAAGGAACGGATGTTCATTGTAAAGTATAAGCAAGCCCTGTTATTTTGCATACCCGACACATGTTTCTTATTGTGATGTCCCCAAAAGGCAAATACGCTAATGGTGGATTATGCATTCGAAAGGTGGGGGTTTCAAATTGACTAGAAGAAAACTATTGAAATTCATTTCAGTTCTTATGAGAAAATAAAGAGAACTATATTTTTAAGCAAGGGGATGGTCCGGGGTGGCAGCCATAAATTAACTAAACAGTGGCAAAACCCTGAAGAAGACCTGCAAAATCAGGTCGAAACATTAGCTTCTAATAAAGTAGTTTTGCCACTATTTAGTCTATTTATGACCGCCACCCCGGACCATCTCCTTCCTTAATAATACAACGGACAACTAATAAGTATTCAACTATTTTTTTTTACATCCTATCTCACCATTTCTGATAGATTCATTCCACGGATTCGCCATAAATGAATTTCAATCCACCCAGATCGGTTATGGCGGGCAACTCCTCAACACGTTTGGATTTCACCGACTTAAAAAATAAAAAATAAAATGAACCATAAATGATGGTCAGAGAACGATATCTTCAACACTGCCATACGCGATTGTATGCCATGAGCACATCGTTGTTAACTCCTTAGCTGTACTAACATTTTCATTAGAGCTTCAACGTGCATTTTTTTTTTTTTTTTTTGGATTGGGAGAGAGGAGCAAAGAGGAGGTAATATTCAATATATGACAATAGCCTTTATTTTTGTCGCTCAATTAAAAATGATTATAATTTTAGAATTCTATTTAAAATGAGGCCGAGTTGGCCGCGCGTAGCCCGACAACCTGATAACCGAAATAAGAACGACAAAATAAGTACGAGCGTCCCGATGCCCGGTAGGAAGGCATTTAACTCTGGCATTAAACCTCCGCCTTCACCTCTGGCTTGGAAAAACCCCGTTCAGCCAAAAATTCGAGGAAGGAGAAAAAGTAACTTGAATGAATTAAATCTTGTTGAATACTATTAAAAACATAAAATACATATAAATCTTCCAACGCACGGACAATGAAAAAAATTTTCTGTCGACGTTTTTAAAATTAACGTCAAAAGTGTTTATGACGTCCGTATATACTTAACTATATTAAGTATATTTTACCATAAATAATAAACAATATATCAATAGAAAACTAATACTACTTATTACTAATAAATAAAACATTCCACTTTCGTTCAAAATTTGTATCGTTAAAAAGTTGAGTTATTTGCAATATGGCTAGTACGTAATTTTTTAGGGCTTTCCAATTAGCTTCTTTCAATAGTTTATATGATTCCTCCAGAGACACTTCTGTTGACAAAAAAATTGTTCTCTGACACACATATAGAAATGACAGTCCCCCAAGAATTGAATGACGTCTTCTTTTCCGTCGGAGTCACATACCATTCAATTATCGGTGGCATCATTTATCCATGGTTGTGCAATTTCCTCCAGCACCGGGAAATCTATCATATTAATATTGTTTAGAGATTCTTGGTGTATATTTAAATATTATCTATTGAACTCGCAAAGTGGAAATAGTTAAGAGATATCTGTTGATGATTAAAGTTTTTCGATACCAGGCCAAGAGGTCTCTCAGAATAGAAGGTTGATAGGCATGCCACTGACCAGATTCCTGTGTTCTTTGTGGAACGGGGGCATTTTGTTTAGGGAGGATATTGGAGGGCACAAAGGGGGAGGAGAGGTGGGGCTAAGGACGACAGGATGATCGTATATTCCTTTGAGGTAGAAATATGCTGGCCGTGGTCGAATTTAGAAGCACCCTCTGACCCAGATGAGTCCCCCCCCTAGATAGAGCACAACCCCTAGGATAAACAGCCGCTCAGGTTTATCTAGCTCTGATTCTTTAGCTAACTTTCTACCTTCAACCATTTTATTGTTAACCCCTTCACCCAAAAAATTGAAATGTCACTCCTTCATTCTGATTCAGGCTGCTTGCAGAGCATACTTCCTGTTGGAAAATTTCAGAGAACAACTTAAAATAATTATATTGTTTCCGGGTTCTGCCCCATCACTACGATATAACGAATTATTTCTTTATTATTTATGAAATTTATAACTGTGCAATTAATATACATTCAGCAAATGCGATACAGATAAATACATGACATGACAAGGCTTGTAGAAAATCTACACATTGGTAGCACTATAATAAATCGAGGAGGAAGGAAGGTTAGAAACGAGAGGATTAGGATGGTTCTGAAGTTTGTTATGGAAGGATAGGTGGATTGGGCCAAATCGGAAACGTATGGAACATTATGGATTATTTTATTTGTTACAAAGTAAGGAGCATTAAGGATTTTACAAAAGATTTTAGGTTGTAAAGATTAGATACGAGAGGAATTCGATGCTTTAGTAGAGCTCCGTAGCTCAACTCCGTAAGTCCAAATAGGCCTTATTATAGTCAAGTATATGAGTCTTTTGTAGTTAATAGGAAGTTTAGAGCGTTTGTCTAGTAAGTGCTGGCTTTGAGAAAATCCTCCTCAAGCGCATCCTACCCATACTCGAATCCCACAACATCCCTTCTCATCAATTTGGATTCCGCTCAAGACATTCCACTGTCCAACAAGGCCTTCGTGTTGTGGACCATATATCCTCTGCACTTGAAAACAAGCAATATTGCACTGGTGCCTTCGAGGGAATTCGATGCTTTAGTAGAGCCCCAAAACTCAACTCCATAAGTCCAAATAGGTCTTATTATGGTCATGTATATCAGTCTTCTGTAGTTAATTGAAAGCTTAGAGTCTTGTCGTTTCATTCTGGTATAAGGATTCCAAGTTAGACGTTTGTCAGGTGGAGTCCTAGCTCGAATTATTACTGAAATGTTTATACACATATTGCTTATGTTTAAAATTGACTAAAATAAATGACATATACATATAGAAAAGAAAAGTATGTATAAGGTGACCCAACCTCACGTTGCTACATACCAATCTGGCAGAACCCTTCTCACCGACTTACTCGGTCAATGGCAGTGACACATCTGTCACTGAATCATGGACAGTGGCTGTTCTTATTCAGCTTTCTCCAATAGGCTTATGGATTCTACACAAACAATGATACGGGGTGAGGAATCTTGGACAGCATGGCTTTACCCGGTGGACGGTCGCCCATCCAAGTATGTACCACGCTTGAAGTCGCTTAACTTTGATTATATATTGCAAGTGCCTTAGGCCGCCTGGCAATCCAAGCACTCATATATTTAATTACTTTTATTACATTTTTTTCCTAGCTATTAAAAATCATATCTATAAAGCAGTTGATCCATCCATTAAATGGGTTTATGAGAAAGATTTGGGGTTCCCTAAAGATTTGTACACATTCCAGTGAGTGTTATTTACTCATTTTCATATTATTCAATTTCATATTACCTATTTCGCCTGCATTATTATCAATTTACAGTATTTTTATCATTATTATTATTTCATTTATTTTTTTATCTTTATATTAATACAACTTTGTTTAATGCATCTATGTGTTAAATATATCCTTAATTATCACCCCTGAGTAAGGCAGAGCTATTATTTTTTCCAGTTATTATATAATAAAGACATGGTTAAGCTATGTGAAATTGGAAAGGAAATAATTCCATTCTATAATATATAGTTATAACTACAAATTAAAATATTTTTTCTGAAAAATTGACTTCTTATAGGTTCTCTTCCACCTTTTCTCCCGTATTGAATTTTTTTAGGATTAATGTATAACAAAATGCTATGGTTGTACTTTGTGATATACTTATGTACTATTATGTACTTTTGTGATATAGTTAGAAGATGGAGCTATATCCGTCTTACAACTATTGTGCGGATATCCAGTTAAACTGTCTTGTAATTTATACAAGACTGAGCCAGCCGAATGGAGCGATCCTCTCCTAAACAGGTATAAAAGATTCATCCCCGATAGTGAACCTCCTTCTAGTTCAGTTCTCAAGTGCGCATCTCCGACTAGACTATCTGCAAGAATTATTCACGCTGTAGTTCTCCGTGTTGGGAATGTCGATGGCGTAGTTTTCTTTTTTTTTGATTGATGCACTGTCACAAGATATCTAATAAAACCACTATAAGAAAGTATTGTCAAATTAATAATAACAATACATTATGTAACATCAAACAATAATGTATAATAATAAAACACTATGTAGTGTTTATTAGTTAATCTTTTTTTATAAGTTGAATATCTTCTCTAGAAACTGGAAGTTGTTGATTTTTTTTCAATTTCACCTTGCAACACCAAATGGACTCCATCCGAATGTTAATTCTGAACGTTTGTTGTTAATTCTGAACGTTTGTCGTCTTTGGAAGATAAAGAAAATGGCAAGGAAATTGTGTTCAATAGTTATTACACTCATGTCTTAAAAAGTGATATAAAAAAAAATAATAAAATGTTTAGCGAACCCGGAGGTTCGATGCCGACACCACCAATCCTTTATTACAAACCTCCTTCCACCGCTCTCCGTCCAAACCCAGTCCCTTCAGATGGGCTTTAACGCAATCTTCCCACCTTCGCTTCGGCCTACCTCTCAGACGTTTACCATTCGGTGCAGCAAATATCAAACTTTTAGGAATTCTTTCGTTACTAAGCCCAACAACTTTACAAGCCTATTTGATTCGCCGTGTTGTGATCACCTCAATTATATTAACTGGGTACAGTTCACGCAACTCGGCGTTGTGCAACCTTCTAAACTCTCCGGTTAACTCATCTTTCTTAGGTCCGAATATTCTACTCAATACTTTTATAAATTTCTGTTTTTTTTTAATAAAAAAAATGGCATCTTAAAAATTAAAATCAGGAAGTGAAGCCCTAGTGGAGTTTCGGTTTCAAATAATTATAGCTAACTGAGTTATAAATGGAATTATCCAAATTACAAAGCTTGAGTCTCTAACATACAGATAAACAATTACCTGCCAAGAGAAAAAAACAAGATCACATTTAAAGAACGAAAAAAAAAACTTTTACCATTAGCATCTCATTATGTGCACAAAGAAAAAAAAATCTATTGTCACCTCATCAAGCCATCCAAATACATACTGAAGGAAACAGAAGGTTATATCAAAGCAGAGGAAGGTTATAAAAAGCTGATCAACATTTTCAGTTGTTTAATATAACCTTGTTTACTTCAGTATATATTTGGATGACTTTGTGAGGTGACAATAGCATTTATTCTTTTCCTTGTGTACAAAATGTGATCCTGTTTTTTTTTTTTTTTTCTTATAAGTAGTAATTAACTGCCATCATCTGGGATTGATTTTTTTTTTTTTAAAGTTCCTATTTCAGGAAAAAACGTTCTTAAAATAAAAGTTCTATATTTAAGACTAGTTACCATTGAGAAATAAATAGTGATTTGGCTTAGACTAGAGTCTTAATTTGCCTTGACTTAATTGCACATTATTCTTATTTGCCGTTTATTTGAGTAGCTAAGAATGGAAATATTTTTTTAGATAGATTTTTTTGGCGTAATCGACAAAACGTTTAAATAAAAATTTTGTAAAACCATTACTGGTTTAAGTCGCGAGAAAAAAAACTAGTTCCAAAAGAACCGAAAAACTGTCAAAATAAAAGTTCCAGTGATACCGAAACTTTTAAACAATAAACGTTTTTTTTTCCATTTCAAGCCCTGATTTCTTTGCCGTTTCTGTAATTATATATTAAAAAAATAATTTACGTATCTTCAGTTGAATAAAGTATAACTAATTCATTATATGATATTTAAATTTCTTTAGTTTCGAACATGTGCATCATGCGAGGAAGCAGATGTAAGTAACATGGAATTAGTGACGATGGTGGGGGTAGATATGTTAGCCAGTACCGAGAGTGTATGTAGTAATTTAAGGTAAACGTTAATTGGATCGAGACAGAGCTGGCTGTCAGCTTGACTAATGACTCAAAATTACCTCCCTAGAGTCGTTACCCTCTGGGATTCTTGTTTCTTAAAGCTAAAACCCTCCTCTGTCATATAAGACAATAATATAATGTACATAATAATCAAATTATAACATCTGAGAAGAAGAATTTCTAGTTCTGATTTATACATTAATGATTAATAAATATTACGAAAAAAAAATTGAAATTAAAGGTAATAGGTACTATACTTAAGAAAATATTAAATACATGAAATTAATGGACAACATTTTTTTAAACTGGTTTATTGAGAAATATTTCAATTTGTTTTAATTAAGGATATAATAGAGTACAGAGAACACATTCACACCATATTTACAGGAATATAAATAAATAAAGTAATAACAATATAATACATAGAAATGATAACAAAATAAAATATCAAACGAAGAGAAGAAATATATATGTAAATAAGCAAAAATAAAAGTAAAATAAAATTCACTTTAAATCCACCCTGGACAGCTAAGAGGAATTTGGTCTTCTAGAGTGATGTCCATTATATAGAAACTGTAAGTAAAGAAATATATTATAATATAATAATTAGCGTAGTAACAGTGTATTTTAATTTATTTAACCTTTTTTTTTTAAATTTACTATTTAAATAATATATTTTACTTCATAACCATCCTACTCCTCTCGTTTCTAACCTTGCTTCCTCTTCGATACCAGATAGCCCCTCCACCTCCCCCTCGCTCGAGGCGTCTGAAAAGAAGATGGCTTCGTGATCTCTTAATTTACATCTAAATTAATAGATCACGTGGCCATGTTTATTAAGGTTTTATTATTATTTTTTAGAGTGCTACCAATGGGTAGATTCTCTTCACGTCTTTTCATGCCATTTTATTTCTCTTTATCACATTTACTTGATGTATATTTATTTGTATACAGTTGTAAATTTCATGAATAAATATGTATACATAGAACTATATAAATATTACAGATTAATATTGTAAGTAATTTGATCTTTTAATTTTTATTTATCATGTACTATTTTCATTTTATATAGGAATTTTTATCATTACTAATTTATATACTTATTATGAAAAAATCGTATATATTATATATAAATATAAATATATTGTATAAATATATTTATATGTATATATACAATATGTTTATATATAATATATACAATGTTTTCATAATAATAATATAAAAATAAAAATAATATGAAACTTTATATATTATATATAAATATATATATATATATATATATATATATATATATATATATATATATATATATATATATATATATATATATATATATATATATATAATATAATATAGTAAGTATATAAATGATTAATGATAAAAATTCCTAAATAGAATGAAAAATACTACAGGATAAAATTAAAAGATCAAATTACTTACAATTTTAATCTATAATAGTTATATTATTCTATATAATTTGATTTTCCAAGTCTGCTTTCAGTAATTTTACCAAGGCATCCAGAAAAATCCTTGAGATCGTTTTTTTTTTCCTTTTTTATCAAGGGACCAACTGGAGGAATGTTACTTGATCATTATGGCAAGGCCTGAAGTTTTAGATTTTTTTTTATATCAAATATATCCAATACCAATCCTTTCCCAATTTTCCTGTTGAGTGAATATATGTTTTTCACAAGCATTCACTTGAATATTTTCTTATTATGTCAACGGACGCGAATTGTCATTTTGCCAATCAAATCGATACAGGCACAAACAACAAAAGAAATTATATGTAATTAATAAAAATTTAATAGAATCATTTAAATGAAATTAAAGTTTCACGAATATTTTTTTATTTATTTATGGGACTTTAATCCATCCCAACTAAATCAAAATCTTTCAATCAAGCTTGTCCGCGTCCGTTATAGAAAGTGTCAGTTTTTCATAATGGCATGAAGTAATTGAAAATGTCGTGAGGTTATTATTTTTCTAGCTAGAAAGAGGGAGAAACCTGCTACAGAGAATGGTATCAGTATAATGGTATATTTCTCTATCTTTTTGATTATTATTTAGTTATTTTTCCAATATTTTGTTTCCGTTTATTTATTTTTTCCTTGTACATATTGTGTGATTGACATATCTCTCTAATACCATGTCCATGTGATAGATGGTTATGCTATTCAATAAATAAAAATTTATCTTTGTAATTATTTCCATTGCCACTTCTTAATGACTTTTCAATGCGTTTCATTGTAGGTTGGAGCAAACTGTATGATTCTCGCCCATTTATTTTATGTTACAACCTCTAAACGAAATACTTTCTCTCAGGTTTGTTGAGGTATTTTTGAATCTTCTACTACCAATCTTGACCATATTATATTGTCTTCAACACTTTTCAGCTGATTTGATCACAAAGTTCCTTCATATAATAGTTCTATGCTATCTCCTTTTCTATCAATGGCATTTTATTTCTGAAACTGACATTTTTCATGTATGATTCGTAATAATAAATTATTTTTATATGATGGATACACGTCTTACTTGGAATCCTCATACTAGACTGAAACGACAAGAAACTGCTCGACGTTTCCGACTGCTCCAACACTTACTGGACAAACGCTCCAAACTTTCAATTAATTACAAAAGACTTATCTACATAACTATAATAAGACCTATATGGACATACGTTAGTTGAGGTTTGGGGCTCCACCAGACCATCGAATTCCTACTGTATCCAATCCTTGCAATCCAAAATCCTCCGTAAAATCCTTAATGCTCCATACTTTGTCACAAATAAAACCATTCATAAAGACCTTAATGTACCATATGTCGCTGATTTAGCTCGAACCAGATATCTATCCTTTCATGATAAACTTCAGTCCCATCCAAATCAGCTTGTTTCCACTCTTGCTTCTTCCTCGATTCCTGATAACCCTACAAGGCGTCTGAAAAGGAGATGGCCTCGTGATCTTCTTACTTAAAATTATTTAGAGAGTGCTACCACTGGGTAGTATCTCTTCAAGCCTGTACATGCCATTATTTATATTTGCGCATATCTACTTGTTGTATTTGTATACAGTTGTAAATTTCATTAAATAAACAAAAAAAAAATTTTTTATATGAAAGATAGATTTGCAAACCTCCAGTTTTGGTTCTTTGGGAGCTTTTATTCATGAAATTTCTATCTCTCGCCTACAACATTTTTTCTGTTGAGCTCACTCTCTGTTTAATTTCATTTTCATTCAAGTGGATTCTTCAATATTGAATTTATCCCTATATTGAATGCTTCAATGTAACATACTTCATTTCCTGCCATTAACCGATTCTGATTTTCAAACGTCATTTTTTTTTTTTTTACTGCCTGAAGTGCCCTTTCAAAAACACACAAATGAAAAGTAAAACGAAAAAAATCAACGATTTCAACAAAAGTTACAAACTGCCGTAAGGAAAACAACATAAAAAAAAATCAGTTGTCTGTCATTCCTGGAACTGGAGATTGGGTTCAAATCATTTTTTTTTTTTTATCGTGGAACAGTTTATTAGGACTGTTCGCTGATTACTCTTTTCCCTTTCCGAATTGGTTATAAAACATTTAAAATAAAAAAAAGAGAAATCTGATCATTATCCGGTAATGTCAATTATCAATTTACTTTGTTTTTGTATTTTTTCGTAATGTCATATATACATATATATATATATATATATATACGAATAATACTGAATTTCTTCATGAGATTCATCTTGCTTATACACCGAAAAGTATCTCCATCCTACTTTCTGGCGGCTATTCCTTCTTGGTATTTTCCTTTTCTAAGTCTACAGAATCAAAAATCCTCTCTACATCCTAGAACTTCTTACTCTTATGTTCCTCTATACACTCTCTTGATACCAGATTTATATTCAGTCCGGTAAAACCACTTTATTCAGCAAATCCTTTGTCATTCGTGCTATCTCCTTTTGGAACATTTTACCTATCTACATACGTCAAACCACTTCCACAAATTCCTTCAAAAAACTTCTACTCCTCCGCCTACTACACGTTCACACTTCCGCAAGCTTTGAGGTTATGTATAAATGCTTGCCAACAGTTAATTGATAAGAGCTATTTTACTTTTATTTTTCTCTCTGTATTTTTTTGTATATAATTGTATTTTTTTTTAGGATTCTTTGTAAATATTTGTACAACATCTCCATAACAGACTGATGTATATATTTTTGTACTCTGCTGTTATTGTAAGGGGACTTTAGTCCCACAGTAAAATTATTTTCATTCATATATTTTTGTGTGTGTTTGTCGGTATATTTACTCCCTGGAAAAAGTAAAACAACAGAAATAAATGGCAGCAGTATTTTTTTGTTTCATTTTATAAATGTTTATTGAACAATAATACAAACTGACACATTGATGTGCAACAATACATACAATACAGCGATAAATATGAACAATAAAAAATAATATAATAATGATAATAACAAAAATATTCACTTCAGAAATAAAATTGTTGAAATAAACACGTTTTCTTAAACACATTCATATCTCTGTACAATATTAACATTCTCCCAAAAAAACTCCGAATCAAGTTTTGCCCTCCGTATGTTGAAGGCAGGACTCCAGGAGATCCGAGTGCTTCTCTCCCAGCCGCGTCATTGATATCGAAAGCCAGCTTAGACTGTGAGAGAGCACTGGAGCTACTACGACAGACGGGGAGAAGTATTAAAGTCAGTTTAAATCGGCAAATTTAATATTGTATTCGAAATATTTTTTTAAAATAATTATTTTATTGAAATTTACAACTGTAAACGTATATAAAACCAGTAAATTTAAATAAATTTAAGTTAGAATTGCTTGTGCAAGGATAGTGCCCAGCTGTCTCGTTTCGGCTAGTGGTGGGAGTATATTAGAAGTTCTAAAAGATAAAATTTAATCCGTACGAATACCTCATTCCATCCCAGATAACCACGAAGGCAAGCCTAGCAGACTTGAAGGCCCTCAGGTAACAGATGTATGTACCAGCATAAAAATGGTAAGCTGCTTTTGCACGATTCGTATAACCTACCAATTCGTTAAAATATAGTCCACTGCATAAATAAGTTGAATGTTGCCAATAATTTAAATATTGCCTATTTTAAACTCATGAGTGTTATTCGCCTTGCCTTGATTAAAATATGAAAAGTTGCCTAAATAAGAATAAATAAACACTTTTTAGCATTTTCATTTGAAACTAACATGAGCGTTATTTATAATAAATACTGTTATTGGTATAAAAATATGAAATTAATAGGTCAAATCGTAAGTATAAAACTAACTAAGTTTAATCAAACTTATTAAATAAAAGAACAAGTGAGCACGCAATAATGATTTCGATACTGCAATTACTTTAAATTTAATTAATATTACTGGTAAATCCTTCAGGATTAAAGCCTTCACTTCCAAAAAAAAAAAAATATATATATATACATATTGTCCAAATTTATGTGCACTCATTTGAATTGTTTATTTCAGTTCATGTCAAGACAAAAATTATCTCTAAAAGCAATATTGTTGTTGTAAACAGTGATTTATTTTAACGTGTCTTTAAGCCATTTAAACATTATTTTATACATTTTAATTTCTTGTTTGTTCATAGTAATTACTATTGTTCATAAAAAAAATAATAATAATAAACCACAAATCTCACCAAAATTAAATCTTCAATCTGCTACTCATTAATAAATTGCAATATTAATTTGAATACCAATATATTTCACTTTAAAACGACTTTGGAACCCGCATTTTTAAAATTCTTTATTATATCATCTAAATATGAATACGTTTTTATGTTTTTAATTTACTTATCTTTAGGTTATTTTATTTTTTATTGTACATAGTTTTTTTTTTATTATTATTTAGTTATTATTTTAGTTTTGTTAATTTTATATTTTCTGTTTACATGTTGTAAATGTGTTCATATATCACTATAATTATTGTCCACGAGACAGATTATTATATGTCTAAATAAATAAATGAAAAAAAAATACATATAATTTATTTTTAAAAAAAGTTAATCCTATATCGGTCCAAAAAGTTCATTATTATAACGCCGAGCTATTATTTTCCCTTTATTGAAAAATAGATAAGTTGTTTATAATCAGGAAGGGGGACAGGGTTTATTTTCGCCGATAAATTGCCCCTTCATAATTTGCCCATAAATGAAAGACATAAGGCTGAGGAGTCAATTACCTAGCCCTGTCAGGCCACCGTAAATGGGATACGTCAATCCTGGTTTACGGTGGCCTGACAGGGCAACGGATGAATTAAACATGGGCTTCTAAAGCCTCATAATAAAGTCCCCAGACTTAGTCAAGTATAAAAATGGCATAAAAAATTCATGGATCATTAGTCCTGCGTCGATGAAGTGCTAGTAACGATGTGCTTTTGTCGGCTCTGCCTCAAAACTTTTTTTGAAAAATCGACCTGAAGTTTTGTATTTTTTTTGTCGTCGTGGAATAAGTAATGTAATAACAGGCGATTTTTATTCTTGTCTTAAGCAGAACTCTTTCGTGTTTTTATAAGTAGGTGCTGCTTGACACATTTTTTTTTTTATTGTTTTTTATAATTTAATTAATTTATCCTATTGTATAAAAGTATATATAAATAAGGAATCCTAATACTTGTGTATATATAGAGAGAGAAATTGAAAGCAATGCTGCCAATAACACTAATTGTTTTCGATTTATTCATTTATCTATAAGGTAAATGTACTTGAAAAAAATAGTTTTCAATCCGCTAGCAAACAGCAAGTTTTATAAACCCGACACAGATTGGAAATATTAGTATATTTGCAGTTTGAGCACTTAAAGGGGTTATTGCCTGAAATTTAAGTGATATTATTCCACAATAGCCAATTGTTAGTATATATTTTAGCGATATATAATCATATATAATCATTTGTTTTTAATGAGATAGGTTTAAAGCTGTGCAGAGTTTATTTTGTGTTTTTTTTTATGAAAAAAATGACGATGAACCCAAACCTGGGTATCTATTACTACTGCAATAAACACTATTTAAATTTTCTAAAATTTTCATGAATAATAAAATAATTGACTGAGCGTATATTATATTCAGATTGCCGAGCAGTCACATAGAAGCATTAGAAATTTGCTTAAATAAAGCACTTGATAAACTCCAAAAATTTTCTGATTAGAACAAGATATGTGTTAATACTTCGAAAACCGAATTTAAGCTCTTCTCACTCTCGATCAAGGAACATCATATAAGTTTAAAATATGCACAAGAACAACTAAAACAAACGAATTCAGCAACATACCTTGGAGTAGTACTATACAACTGGTTGAGGTGGGCATCTGGTAGAGAAAGGTGAAAAACGTCTTGGCGTAATTAAAACGTTCACTGGTAAGAAATGGGGATATTAAAGTTACGTGAGACCTGTTCTTGAATACGCAAATGAGTTGCTCATAATAGCACCATACCCTAAAATTTGAAAAAGTGCCAGAACAAGACCCTCCATATTATTATTAAACCCCCAAGATCAACACCTATCGCAGCTAAGCAGCTTCAAACGTGTATAGAACCCATAAACATACGAAATGAGGACCCTGCGCTAACGATCAGTGAGAAAAATTTTATTTTAACAGTTTCCGTTTTCAAAAATTTTACAGAATAAAAGTTGAAAAACATTCGTTTTATTAATGTTCTTGGCTTAAGATGAAAATTTAACTCTCATTTATTTAAGTTCTGAAAAAAATTTATGGTAAATGACAGAAAAAAAACAGTATTTGAGCTTAGATTAGAATTACGATTTCTGTTAATTTAATTACTTGATTGAAATGTTTTTTTTATTTCCCTCTCTCTTCCTTGTCTTCTCGACAATACGGGATTCAGTTTTTTTTTTGTTTTTTTTTTTATACAAGAATAAGTTTGTTTTTTCTTATTATATTCCTCTTTTCTTGCTATATTTCTATCTTGGAATCAAAAGACTAACATGGAACCCACATACCAGACTTAAAAGACAAGAGCTTAACCGTTGACTTGGCCAGTTATACGGACTACTTAACAGAAAATCTAACCTCTCAATTGAAAACAAACTATTAATATACAAGACCATACTGAAACCCATCTGGACCTACGGACTTGAACTGTGGGGGACAACTAAATTATCGAACATCAAACGCATCCAATCCTTCCAGTCTAAAATCCTCCGTATAATAGTCAATGCTCCTTATTATGTTACGAACAAAACCTTACATCATGACCTTAACATCCCTTATTGACGTTATTCCATCCCGATTTTCAAATTTTCATCAGAACCTAACCTATCATCCTAATCCATTAGCACAATCCTTATCCAGTTCCAGTCATCCCTACAATCCTCCTCGAAGGTTGAAGCGGCAGTGGCCTCGAGATCTTTTGTAAAAACGTCATTGGAGTCATGGAAATGGCCAGCTTCTCCATTCAAGTCATGAGCGTATGTGGCTTTAGTGCCCTCTCTCAGTTTCCACTGGATTCCCATCCTAGTGATGCGGCTGAGAGAGAAGCGCTGGGATCTCTTGGAGTCCACACGTGGGGGAAAAGGCTCGACACGGAGCTCCCTCGGCTGACTGTAAATATTTTAAATAAGTTTGAATGTGTTCAATTTTTTTTTTATTTTTTTTTTTTTAGTTTAGTTTTTATCTAATGTTGTATCATGTTTGATTTATTCTGTTACTTCAAGTTTTATTTTATTTTATTTTATTATAATCTTGTTGTTCTTTTATTGTATATATGGTATGATTGTACTTCATTCATCATAAATACTCAATGCCCTTAATTGAGGCAAAATGTATCTTTTTCTCAATAAAAATTGTTCATTAAAAAAAAATCTTGGAATCACCCCAGATTGAGGCAGTGGAAGACTCCGTCTAACTTCCATATTGAAATGGGCTGCACCTATTTGTTGCAGGTAGTTGTCTTCAGTGACGAGAAGAAGCAAATATCTTTCGTTGATGCTGTAGACATTTGTACTCCTTATTAGCTTGGCCCTCAGTGTCTCAAACTCAGTGCAGTTGGTGATCACATGCTCTGCAGTTGACTCCGGGATCTCTCAACTGGAGCATAGGGGATCGATGTCTTGTCCAAGACTGTGTAACATGGCACGAAAATCCCCATGTCCAGTGAGGAATTGAGAGACCCAATAGTCTGGTTTAATCTATCTGGCTTCTAGTCGGGACTGTACGGTGGGAAAATACTTCCTTAGGGGATGTTTAGGCTACTTTTCCAATTATGGCAAAATAACTCTCATGAGTATCAATAAGGCAACATTTTAAATTTTAAGGCAACATTTTTATTTTAAGCAGTAGACTGTATCTTAAGGAATTGGTAGGTTAATGAGCGTGCAAGAAACAGCTTACCGTCTATACGCCAGCCTACATCTTTTTTACCTGGAGGGACCTCCGTCGTGTCTGTTGGTGCTTGCTGAGTGACTGCTGATCAAGAAGTGGGCAGAGATAACCAGTCACTCTCAAGGATTAAGTGTTATATTTTATCTTTTAGATCTGCTCCCACCACTCGCGATAACGCGGGAAAAATTTAAACCTTCTCTGGCATAACCAGGGTAGCATCCTCAGTGGTAGTGATCCGCCGCCTGTTCCAATCTTCGACGGTAGCTTCTCTCAATATTGATTTACATCCATTGGGCCGTTCCTCAATCCTCACTCTAAGGTCCTCCAGAATCCCTGCCAAACCTTCTCTCCTATAGTCATATTTGATAACGTCTTCTTATAGGAGGAGATCGAGAGGTATCTCCCTTGCTAAGATCTGCTCTGGCTCGTGAGAAACTATTTTAGATGCTCTGGGTACCCGCAGCAGAGCCGTCCTTTGGATAGATGCTAACTTATTGCTTGGGGAGGTTCAGGTACCATGAGGGAGATGCATACCTCAATATACCTAGCACCACTTTTTGTAGATAGTCTTGGACGCTGGTTATCTAATGCCTTAGAAAGCTCCACCAAAACGACTCAGACCAGTATGGGCTACTGTCATTTTGTTTGCCAAGTAGTCCAAGTGAGGCGCTATATTAAACTTTATTCCAAATCTTATGCCGAGGTAGGTTACCACCTCACTTGGACTAATCGCTTGATTGGAATGCGTCGTTTGTTTAAATCAATCAACTTTGTTTAGATCAACATAACTTTTGAACGAAAGTTGGTACGGTTCTATTTTCATAAAAGGTAGAAATACTAATAAAAATTGAAAATAAAGATTACAGTCATACCGAAATTGGTTAAAAATAAAAAAATCTTTCCAGCACTGGGAGATATTGTTTTTCGCGTTTAGCGAAAAAAAATTAAGGTCACTTTGAAAATAGAAGACTCATATAGAATAGAAGACTAAACCAAAAATTATTCTGTAGCTATTGTTACATAAATGCTAGACAAATAACAATATTGGTTTTCAAATCTAGGTGGAAATCTTAACTTCACATTACGAAAACTATTCCTAGAACATTGGCTCAGCTAAAAGTAGACAAATTGTTTGGAAAAGTCAGAGAATGACAATACTGACGACTCCAAGTAAAGGGGGACTTGAGGACTTGAGGACGATTTATGGGCTTCCTATCAAGATGGGCCGGATCTCAAACCATGGCTCCAGCGTTGTTATATTAAACTTTCTCATGTATCTAGCTTTATTGCCTCTTTCATATGACTATAAGTCCCCTTTTATTTCATCTCCTTCTAATCTCAGATATTCTGTTGTTGCACCTCCCTTAGACAGTTGCAACAATTTTAGCTGTAGTGGATATTGAATAAATGGCAAAAGATTTCTTAATAATAATAATAAGCTTTATTATTTATTTATTTTATTATCTTTAATCTTTGTAAAATATTTATTATTATATCAATATATTTGACAAAAACCACTCTCTTAGGGAAGAATTTTAATGGAGTAAGCTACAGCACAAAGGAGCTAGTACATATTACTATTTATTTTAAAACATCCTATATATTATTTCTAAAAAGTTTTTTTTTTTTTGTCGGTACGCTACAACTTCATCAATTCTTCATCAAATCCAATGATTGACCACTCATTTTGAAGATATTCTTCTTCTTCACATGCGAAAAATAGTCCTATCCCTCCGAGATTTCTATAAAAAAAGTTATGAAGGAAAAGAAACTTTATTTGCGAATAACTCAAAAAGTATGTATTTTTTTATTGATTGTACCCATGATAATTAGCAAGATTACTAAATTACCTACAAAACAAAAAATCGTAAAAACCTAGTAGAATTATGTATAATTTAAACAATTCGTATTTGCGGAAGGAGTGATGTGCGTTGAAATATTTTTTTAAGGAGAAACAGAGTTGAGATTTGTATTTCGCAGCTCGAAAAAAGACCCTCGAATAAGAATTTTCATTGAGATCGAAAAATAATTTTTTTTTTCTACAAATTTGACTTAACCACCCCTATGAGGAGTTATGAATGTTTTATTTTACAGCAGGCAAAACATCATAACGAAGAGTGAAGCCGTTGCCATGAGGACTATCTCAGCACAGCTTCACATGCGGAAAATAGTTTGTTTTTTCTTGTACCCATGATAATTAATAAGATTACTAAATTACCACAAAACAAAAAAAATCGTCAAAACAAATTATTAACAAAGAAACATTCCATTAGGTTTGGTATGCTAAATAATGTCTTCCTGTTTAAAGATATTGCATATAAGAGTAGAATAGTCTACTACAATTTTTTTCCTGGCTGATATATTAACATTATTATTTCTTATATTTGGTTGTTCTTTTATTAGAAATTCTTTAATTTAGAAAATCCCATCTAGATCGGGGCATTATTTTGTCTTTATTACCTTTACTATCTTTCCAGTCAGCGTTTAAACATAGGTCCTAGCAAAGCAATTTGTACACATATTTTTGTCTTATATGTTTAATGGAATAATGAAGAGAAGAATAGTTGGGGTGTTCAGTCAAAAAGGAAGGCAAAAATAAATATTATCATTTATTTTTGCCTTCCTTTTTGACTGAACACCCCAACTATTCTTCTCTTCATTATCCACGACAGTCAACCAATTACCAATTATGTTTAATGGAATATTTTAATCGACCAAGGAAAAAGTATTAATTCCTTCCCTGCATGACACATCGGAACTAATTATTTCCATATTGTTTTGCTATTTCTCCACTAAACAAAATTATCTGCGAATTATTCGCACGAGCCAACTAGAGGAAAATAAAACAGGAAATATCAGATATTCCTTCAACGCGTATGATAAAACAGAACAAGACGTCAACAACACACGGAAAAATAAAACTAAACATCACGACTAAATATTATTCATAACTTTTGCCACGTGCTTCTTTTCCTATCCAAAAGACACCAGTTATCGCCTACATAATTTATCAATTCGTTCATTTACCTAAAAGATTTCACATTATTGTATTATTGTTACGAGAAAACGAAAGGAAAACTTTTTTCATGAATAATAAACTTAAGATAGGTTTAGATTTTTGTTTTCAATATGAAAAACTAGAGCAAACTAGTAAACACACCAATGATGGACATACCTAAAGGATTTTTTTTTATGCCGCCGTAATTATTACAGTTATAAATTTCTCCGAACGGCTGGCCAAAGAAAATTTATAACTATATGCCACCTGAAAGAAGGAAGCGTGGAAGGCCAAAGACGAAATGGATACAGGACGTTGAGGAAAGTATGGCAGCCAGAGGGCTTCGTGAAGGAGATTGACTGGACAGGAAGTAGTGGCTTTTGGATGTTGGGAATATGACTTCTTAAGTTTTAGAAAAAAACAAATAAAAAAAATAATAAAATAGAAAAAAAAATAAACTTCATTTAAAATCTCTAGGATCTCCTTCTTCTTAGCACTTAGCACTTTAAAATTGAACAAATATTCAGTTTTCTAGGTGTAATCACCATTTAAAAAAAACACCTTTTTGCACTAATGATGTTTAAACCTTAAACCTTAAACTTCAATTATTCTAGTAATGGACATGGGGATCGTTTCAGTAATGGACATACCTCAGGAAAATGAAATAAAAATTTAACTGTAAGATAACAATAAAGATAAGATAACATACATATTCAACTTACTCTTAGCTAGTGTTGCCCAAAATCGGTCTTAGTCTTGCACTTTGCAAGACCGAGACCAAGGCCACCTAACTGTTGTAAGACCAAGACTAGGACTGGTAAAAAACTCGATTTTTTAAATAAAAATTAAGGCAAAATAGTTACTAATACTCGACAATTTTAGTTGATATATGTTAATAATTGGTATAACCAATATACTTTTGCATTTAACTATTCTAATTTCTCATTCGGGGTTAATTAGGTTCTCTAATCTAATCTAAAAAATTACAGGGATATCTCTGTAGTAATAAGCTAATAAATAGCTGCAAGAATGTTGCGAGGCACTTGCGCAAGACCAAGACCATGACCAAGACTGAGTTTGCAAGACCAAGACTCGTCTCGGTTTCGGACCAACACTACTCATAGCAAAACTGATAGTAGGAAGGTATGAAATATGCTAATCTCAAGAGCACTATAAAAACATAAAAAATATTTGGGGTATATAATTTCGTTATTTTGAAATGCTGGAGGTGTAGGTCACTCTAAACGACCTAATATTTTTGTAGGCCACCTTTTTTCTCTATTTCGTGATCAAATTATCTTACGATCCAAGTGAAACGCAAATAAGCATTCATGAGTTTTTAGTACCTAATTAAGTAGAGATAATTTGACGATCTCCAGATTGAAAACGCCGCAACGGACTAATATGGTTAATTGCTTAAGTATTCCGAATATAAAAAAAAAAAAACTTCTGTTTTTATAACCCAGGTTGTGCATTAGGAAACCTTTGAAGAGCTTAGCTCTGATGGTCTTTCCTCAAGGAAGCATTCACGTTGAGAGAAGATTAAGAAAAAACCCCGAGGCACTAGGCCGCTATGGGGCTATCGATATGAGAGGGGAGCGGATTGCTAACTGCTAACCGAGAACCATAGAGGAGGGCATAACAGTTGCCGCCAGTGGGCTCCAAGACCCCATAGGCTCCCTGATTTCCCTCTATCTCGCCTCCTAGAAATCTTTCCCTCTCTTTTTCTCCCAGCACTTTTCCTCGTCTTAGCTTAATCGCAGCCATCCAAGTTAGTGTATTAGGTAGAAGTATCCTAGGCATTAGCTAATGCAAATTGGATTCTTCCAAAAGAATATAACAGGAAGCAAGTAATAGTTGAATAGTACACATCGTTAACGACGTAATAATAATAATAATATATTTATTGGCTTATAAACAGCGTAGCCTTGGAGTCTTTTCCAATCAATGTTAGTTATAGTTAGTTTGTAAATAACAGGCACAATATTAGACATGAGGACTATGTAACAAAAAAAAAATACATTAATATAACAACGATTGTTTAGATCAATATAAACTAAGTTTCCCTGTTAATTAACAAACAAAATAATCATAATTAAACCAGAAAAAAATGTAGAAATTTTATAAGCAACTTAAATAAACTTCTTTAAGTCAATGACTTTAGAATACAAGTTATTATACTCTGACAGGCAAAAAATTCCACCCACTTGTTTCCCATTAAGGAACCACGTTGAAAAGGTTGGCTCTGGGAAAAATTACAGGCTGCATATCTTTCGTTTCTTTTCCTCCACACCCTTTCAGGCCCGTCTGGAGATCGAAGAGCGAATCTTGACTCATCTGTAAAAAGTACAGCACTCCATTCGTCCATATTCCAATGGCTGTGTTCTTGAGCAAAAGCCAGCCGTGTTACTCTGTGCGTTTTGGTCAACGCTGGTCCTCTTACTGGACGAAAAGACATTAATCCATACTCACTTGATCTTCTCCGAGCGGTACGTTTAGAAATTTGCACACCTCGAACTTCTGATGAATCGCTTGAACAACGGTAAGGTGCCGGTTTCGTAAAATTCTCAAAGTCAAAAACGTGGTTCTGTTATCCTAGGCCGCCCACAACCGGGCCTTCTATTGTAAGAACCAGTTTCCCGAAAACGCCTGACGGTGTCTCGTAAAGTTTCATATTGAACTCCGATGGCATTAGCTGCATATCAAATGGAACGTCCATCATCAATAAGTGCCACACCACGCGCAACATCCTCAGCACCAAGAGGCATTTTTCAACTTAATATTGAAAAAATTAAAAGCCGGAGACTAAGAAATGTGCTGCAAGAAACGGCACTGAACTCATTATACTGAATGAACATTTTGATTCCATAGAAAGTAAACATTGGAATCTAGAATCATTTCATTGAATTAAGGATTGAGGGTTTTTGTCCTCTATATTAACATTCCTACTTGAAAACAAACAAAAAGATTGCCTATTTATTTATTAAAAACAATAGACCGATCCAAAGCAGAAATATTTTAAGATGAAAACATGAAAAAATCATTGGTTGGATTTTTTTGCCTGTCAGTGTATATACTTGTCAAAAAAGTTTTTTGTAATGTCATCAGATATAAAACATTAATCAGTATCTATTTAACTCTTATTTTATTACTAACAATTTTATTGAACGATAATTTAAAAATTATCTATTATAGTTTTATAATTAAAAACAGTACAATAGCAACTTATTATCACATATTAGTCATAATTTTTAATTGGTATTCATAATTACAATAAGTTGTTAAAATATCAATTTAAAATATTGGTCCTAAATGTTATTTGAAGTGTTATTTTTATAACTGAACTATAGAAGAAGACCCATTATTATTCGGGAGAGTATTTACTCATTTTATTTGGCAGTTATAAATCCATTATAATAATAACCGATGGCGAAACTGTCTAAACTATCGACTTTCTTAACACCAATAGCGATGGAGTTTGTAGCTAGTTGTCAGAAGATGGGACTATCGACATATTTCTTTTACAAGTTTGTGGATCTGTTCTATGTGGCCGTCGCGGTCAAAACTGATATTTGTGACTAACCAAAAGTAGTTGTTTTTTTTTTTTCGTTGTAACTAAAAATATATAAAAAGTTCTAAAACATCACATTTGTTTTTGTTTGATGCGTGATTTTATTTTTTATTTTATTTTAAGTTTTAACAACCGGAAAAATAAAAAATATTCAAAGTAACAAAATTCAAATTTTGGATTATTTTCATTTACATTATCTTTAATCCAATCATTAATGTATACTTTACATATTTACATACTATATACATTAACTAGCCTTTTTACGCGATTTCTTTGGTAAATGTTTTAATTTAAACATAATTAGTATGAGTTACTCGTGTTCGGAAATAATTTGTTTATGTTTTAGCTATGTTTATTTTAAATAGTTGGTAAGCTGAAGTTAAAAAAATAAAATAAAAAAAATAATTTCCGTCGTATAATATTTATCAGTCGAATAAGTTGAGAGGTATTTGAAAAACACTTGACTTGTTTCTCGACAGAATATCTTAACCCGCCAAAAATCGGCTTGAATTAAATATTTTAATTGCTTTATTAAAATAATTAAATAGATTAAAATATTTGATGATTATGTAAACATGCTCTCATCAATCAACTCTTATTGATATTTAATGTACAATTTACATTTTAAAATACATATATACTCTTTATAAACCTCTGTTGATATATCAATATTTCACAATATGAAGGCAAGGAAGTCAATATGTGTGGACCATGTTACTAGAAGCAATGAAACCTTTATAGAATGATTGCCTCGATATTTGGTAGGAGACCACTAAGGCCTAACACGAAATGGATAGATGGAATTAATAAAGATACTGTTAAGCTTCATGCAGTTTACTGGAATTAGTGTTGTTCAAAATCGGTCTTGGTCTTGCAAAGCTCAAGACCAAAACCTAGATTGGAAAAAAAAAAACGGGTTTGTGAATAATAATTTAGGAGAAATAGTTACTAATACTAGACATTTTTAGTTATTGTATGTGAAGAATTGGTAGAACCAATATACTTTTTCATTTAAGTATTACATATGGCTACAGCTGAAATGCCCATCAGTAGACGATCAAAAAGGAGCTGGATGAGAGATCAACTTTCCAGAAGTAAGAAAGTAAACCAAGACCAAGAAGAGATGTAACTGGATACTATTTTTCCTCATGCCTAAAATGCCAATTTCCTTTACTTTAACATCACATCTGCTTATTGTCAAAAATATGACAGGCGTGGATAAAAACATGAAGCGAAAAAAAAAGTATTTAAATTTTTCATGGGGGTTTAGTTAGGTTTCCCCATTCTAAAAAAAAAAATACAATAATATCTCAATAGTATGTAGTGGGAACATTTTTTGAAAGGTTATTAGATGTCAGACAAAAGTATAAAAACATCATCTAAATCGGAATAATTTTAGCTTAAAGTTAAAGTGTATTGAATTTTATAGACTAATTTTAATAATTGTTCACTTGCCCATTTACATTGCTTTAGTTCCAAGGTGGGGGTCTATCGCTATCTTTCTTGACAATGCCTTTAATGTATGAACCAAGATATATGGGCTGTTTCAGGTGGTCTAAGATTTAAAAGTTAGGTAAAGCTCTCAAGGAATAAAAAGCTATTTTGGGTTATCATCATGCGTTATTTAATTTAGAGTTTCATATTTTTTTTTTTAAAGTTGGTTACTTTTTGTGAAAATTTCTAGATTCAATTTAAAATTTGTTAGTATATAATACAATATGCGATTCAGATAGGCTATAAAATTGATTAATGCGATATACCCAACCATCTTCAATAATAATGCCATGCCTTATGCCCGAGATGGATGCTATTAAAATCATAAAGGGTATAATAAAAGAAAATATATCTGTTTAGAGATAGGAGGGACCGATATTAGAGACAGAGAAAGAAAAGATAACCAATATCCAGACATGTATATAACCACTCTTTCGCCACTGCAGACCAAAGCCAATTTTCTCTTTGGCCTCGCCTAATACGCGATAGGATTGTATGAGAGAGAGCACATTCTCCTTTATTGGCCCCACACTCTTCCCTTTATCTCCCTTCCACTCGCTCCCTCTTTTTCTCTCTCTCACTCCCTCTCTATCCCTCGGTATTAACCAAACCCAACACAATGGAATAACTGAGGCAACCGGCATTGTCGAACCTCTATTTATTGTGGGTAATTATTTCAGTACGGTTTATTACATCAATTTAGAAAACAGCTAGCAAATTTAATTTTCAATTCCTAATGGTCAATAGATTTATTAAAATTACTAAATATTTTATTATCTTCTTATTTTTCTTTTTTTAGGGAGCCTACGTTTATAAATGTTTTCATAGTTAAGGCAATGATACCAATTTCCTTCAAATCCCTTTAATCACATTTATTATCACTAACGTTTCGGAACAATTTTCTCATCATCAGAGAAATCCTTATCTTCACTGAAACTTGCTTTTTTGTTATGACACCATTTGTCAAAAATTGAAATATTAGTCACATTCATTTGAATTTTTGACAAATGGTGCCATTTCAAAAAAGCAAGTTTCAGTGAAGGAAAGGATTTCTCTGATGATGGGAAAATTGTCCTGAAACGTTAGAGATAATAAATGTGATTTAAGAGATTTGAGGAAATGGGAAGTATTATTGCCTTAACTTAAAAAAAATATTTTATATTTGTACCCTTCACGCTCCAGACTCAAAATTATGCTGCTATCGTTTCAAACACAATTAAAATATTTAATTTTTAGAAGCTCCCTTCTCTTACTCTTTATACTTGCACATAAAAAATCAAAACTTTCACTTATATTTGATAGGGGACCACTAAAAATGTCTTAAGACACACATAAAGATGAATTGTCGTAGGTTATCACCGAAAGACGAACCATTATGCCTGATGGAAAAATTACTTAACCTTTAACACTCACTTACGTCGATCAATTACTTTACTTTTACTAACTTTGATTAGTTCATAAAAGATTAAATTATATCAACATAGGTTAGTCTTGACCCGGGTTATGTAATTATGGTTAGACCTCGATTAAATCCTTTATCAATGTTTAAGCATTATAATGTGTATTAATACTTCTTACTACCAACAAATCCTTTAATTTTTTAACGTTGACAGAATCTGATTGTTTTTGGAAAGTACGTTTTTGTATTGTTTGAATTGGATATAGTTTCTGTTTTATCACGGTAATTTGGTGGGAGTCAAATATTATCCATTTATCTATAATTGAGCGATAGTGCTCTAGTTATTGTTAGCATTTGTGTGGACTGTACGAGGTTGGATCAATAAAAAAAACAAAAAAAATATTCCCACTACTTCATAATATTTTCCCAAAAAAACAAAACATATATTGATTTGTTGGTTTTATTGATGACTTACCAGTTAATGATTGATATTGCATAAGTGAATTAATTAATACTATTTCAATGAGAGGTAAGAAGCGTTTAGTCTTTCATGTTCTTTTAAATATGTAAAAACAAGCTGGAATTGGACAGTCGGTTATATTGTTGGTTACAAGTTACTTTTTCACAACAAGTTATTATGTTTATTAATGCATAGGCAATAACGTGTGATTCAATTTTTAACTGTATTCATAAACAACAGATTTTATTAATCTGTAAGAATTACAATGGCATTAAATAACGCAATACATTAATAAGAACAATATAAATATACGGAACCTGTAAGAATTAATTAAATTACGCGTTGTTATGTTGTTAATTAAGTTACGCGTAACAAACATAACAATTGGTTGCCAAAAATAAAACTGTCTGTCCAATACCAATTGGTATTTACAAATTTATTCATTTCAATTAGTCCATTTTATTTTTCTGTTTTTTTTTATTTTATTTCTTTATGACATTTACAACTGTATTACATAAATACATCAAGTAAATTTGGACATAATTAATATAATGACATGAATACACTTGCTGAGTAACTACCCAATGGTAGCACTCTAATGATATGACTACATTAGGAGATCACGGGGCCATCTTCTTTTCAGACGCCTCGGAGGGTTATCAGGAATTGAAGAGGAAGCAAGGTTAGAAATGAGAGGGTTGGGATGATTCTGAAGTTTATTATGGAAGGATAAGTATCTGGATTGGGCCAGATCTGAAACATAAGGAACATTAAGATCTTTATGGATAATTTTATTAGTGACAAAGTAAGGAGCATTGAGGATTTTACGAAGGATTTTGGATTGTAAGGATTGGATGCGAGAGGAATTCGATGGTTTAGTGGAGCCCCATAGCTCAACTCCGTAAGTCCAAATAGGTTTTATTATAGTCAAGTATATGAGTCTTTTGTAATTAATGGGAAGTTTATTTTTTTTCTGTTTAAATCTAAAATAATTTGTCGTTAGTTTGACAATAAGTAGTTTAGCTATTGTGAATTTGGAAAATCATATGTTACGCATAAGGAATACTAGTACCCATTATCTATTTGTTACTATTTGCAAGGATAATCATAAATTTTAATACCAAGTCACATTTCTAGTTTATATTTTTAGTAGTCACTTCATAGATAACTTAATATAAGTGAAATGATTTACTTAGTATACCATTCTACTTCCTCGCCCAGATTTTTGCTAGATACATTTTTATTAGATGAACCTTAAAAAAGAATCCCAATCTATTTTTTTTTTTTTTTTTTTTTTTTTATTGAATAATAATACAATCAGCCACTGTTGGAGGGCTATAAGTATTAAGGCTAAAAGTTCTCATTCATACAGTATATACAAGTAATACAGAAGTAACTATAAATATAAAAAGTAAATAAATAATACTTATAAAAAAATGTAAATCAATAGAAAAAAATAAAAAAATAAATAAAATAAAAAAATAAATAAACAAAATAAAATAAAAACTTCTAAACACATTCATACCTATATACAATATATACATTCGCCCAGGAATCTCCGAGCCAGGCTTTTCTCCCCACATGTGGAAAGCAAAGCAGGACTCCAGAGATCCCAGTGCCATTTTTCCAGCCGCATCACTAGTATTAAAAGCCAGTGGAGGCTGAAGGAGGGCACTAGAGCCACAGATGCTCAGGACTTGAGTGGAGAAGCTGGCCATTGCCAGGACTCCAGAAGCATATTTACAATAGATCTCGCGGCCACTGCCGTTTTAACCTTCGAGGGGGATTGTAGGGATGGTGGGAGCTGGATAGGGATTGAGCTAGAGGATTTGGATGATGGATAAGGTTCTGGTGAAAGTTTGAGAATCTGGATGGGATGATGTCGAGGACAAAAGGGATGTTAAGGTCATGGTGTAGGGTCTTATTTGTGACATAATATGGGGCATTGGCTATTGTTCTAAGTACTTTGGACTGGAAGGATTGGATGCGTTTGATATTCGAATGTTTAGCAGTTCCCCACAGTTCAAGTCCGTAGGTCCAGATAGGTTTCAGTATTGTCTTGTAGATTAAAAGTTTATTTTCAATCGAAAGATGAGATGTCCTGCTTAGTAGTCTATATAGCTGGCCATATCGTTGGTTAAGTTCTTGTCTTTTAAGTCTCGTATGTGGGTTCCAAGTTAGTCTTTTGTCTAGAAGGAAGCCAAGGTAACGGACTGTATCTGAGTAGGGAAGTGGTATTGAATTGAAAAGGATTGTGGGACAGGATCTGCGTCGCATAGTGAAAGTAATATGTTTACATTTTGCTTCATTGATTTTAATGCGCCAGTCGTTGCACCACTGCTCAATCAAGGAGAGGTGAGATTGTAGGTTTTGAGATGCTATTTGAGGATCTGAGTGGGAGGATAGAATGGCAGTATCATCGGCAAATGTAGCTAGGAAGGTATCGGGATTTGGAGGGATATCGGCAGTGAAAAGGATGTAGAGAACTGGACCCAAAACACTGCCTTGTGGAACACCAGCCTCAACTGGATAGTAAGTGGAGAATTCGGTGCCGCAACGGACTTGGAAGGAACGATTTGAGAGATAGGATTTGAGGACTAGGTATAAGGATTGGGGTAAATGGGTTTTGAGCTTGAAAAGCAAGCCATCGTGCCACACCCGGTCGAAAGCTTGCGCTACGTCCAGAAAGGCACCAGTGCAATATTGCTTGTTTTCAAGTGCAGAGGATATATGGTCCACAACACGAAGGCCTTGTTGGACAGTGGAATGTCTTGAGCGGAATCCAAATTGATGAGAAGGGATGTTGTGGGATTCGAGTATGGGTAGGATGCGTTTGAGGAGGATTTTTTCAAAGATTTTTGAGAGGATAGGGAGTAAACTTATCGGTCTGTAGGATGATGTGTTATTAACGGGTTTGCCTGGTTTTGGAAACAGCACGATTATGGAGTGTTTCCACATCAAGGGAAAGTTGGTAGTACGAAGGATGCAATTATATAGATAGGTCAGGAATATAATTGATTTTTTGGGAAGTTGTCTAAGGATTTGTGAAGTGAGGAGATCATATCCAGGGGATTTTCGGGGTTTTAATTTGTTTATGAGGAATTTGACCTCAGAGGGGTTAACAGGTTTTGGAGGTAGAGAGAGAGGAATTGGTGAAGAGAGGAATTCTTTAACTTCAGCAGTGTGGGTGGGATGGAGTTCGGGATGGGGAGTGAATGTGTAGGATAGATGTTTAGCAAACTCTTCAGCTCTATTCGCATCTGACGAAGCCCAGGAACCATCATCACGGCGGAGGGGGTGGGAAATGGATTGGACTTTAAGGATTTTTTTAGTTACAGTCCAGAGGGAGTTATCACTAGATGATAATGAGGAAAGGTAGGAATTGTAGGATTGGGTTCTAAAGATATCCAGTTTCTTTTTTACCTGTTTGGAATAATAGTTATACGATTTCCGGTCATCAGGATGCCTGGTTCTTTGCCAGAGGGCCCTAGAGCATCGTTTGCTATGGATAAGGTCCAATAGGTCTTGGGGTAGAGGATTTATACTGAGGTGTTTTTTGGGACGATCAGGTGAGGATGCAGTCCAAACTGCTTGCTGGATCAGGGTAGTAAAGGAGTCCACTGCATCGTCAAGGTCTTCAGGTGTTTTTAAGGAAACTCTGAGGTCTATATTATCATCCAATATTTGACGGAAAAGGTTCCAGTTAACTGGTCCCCTGATAAATGAAGGAGAGGATGATTTAGGAATGGGTGATGTGGAAGCGGTTAGGACTATAGGACTGTGGTCTGAGGAAAGATCATCAAGCCTTGAAATGGAACAGTGTAATGATCCTAGACCTTTGTGTAGGAAAAAGTCTAGAAGGTCGGGATTGCGGTTGGGATCTGTTGGCCAGTATGTGGGAGTATTAGGTGAAAGGATGTTGCTGCGATGGGAATTAAGTGCAGATAGCAGTGTTCGCCCTCGGGAATTTGTGGATCTGGCTCCCCATTGTTGGTGTTTTGCATTTAAATCTGCACCTAGGATGAAATGGTGTCCTAAGGAATTCAGGAAGGAAATTATTTGGGATTCGGAAATGGGTATTTTAGGCGGGGAATATGCCGCAACTAATGTTATTGGGTAAAGGGAAGTTTGGATTATTACGGCAGTGGATTGTAGGAAATTATGGGTTGGTAAGGGAAATAAATGATGGGAGAGAGATCGGTGGATAATTATAGCAGTGCCAGCATGTGCTGTTCCATCAGGATGATCGGTTCTATAAATATTGTAGCCAGGAACGTTGATTTGTCGTTTGTTGGTTAGTCGGGTTTCAGTTATTAGTGCTATGTCGATGTTTTTGTCATGTAATAAGATTGTCAGTTCGTTGATGTGATTTCGAATACCATTCGCATTCCATAGGAGAATGGAAAGGGATTTGGTTGAGGACATTTATGGATTTCTCGGCGGTGGAATGAGGTTGGATATAACATTGGTAAGTAATGAAATAAGAGGGGTGATGAGGGATCTAAATTCAGAGAGGAAAGAAGTTAATAGGCTTGTGAGGTCAGTGGAATTGGAAGGAGGAGGAATGTATGTCTGGGTATTGAACCTAGGTTCAGGGATGGAGGGATGTGGGTCTTGAGGTTGATTTGTGAATTCTCGAGGTTGAGGTTCTTGTGGCAGGGCCTGAGATTGAGTGTTTATAGTGTCTCCTTTGAACATCTGAGCATAGGTCACTCTTCCGTTCACTGTTCTAGAGGGTTGTCTTGGTGGCCTGGATGTCCCTTCTTCTCTAGGAGTTGCGTACATTCTTGTTTTTAATTCTTTGTATGTTTGACAACCCTTGTAGTTGGCAGGGTGCCCTTGGTGGCATAAAGCGCATACTGCAGGTGAAGTTCTAGACTTCCTACATTCTTCTGTTTTGTGTTGCTCACCACACCTCACACATCTAGGAATGTGATGACAATATCTTTTCGTATGGCCATAAGCCTGACAGTTATGGCATTGAACGATGTCGCGCTTGGTGTAAGGCTTTTCCACAACAACGCTGGTGTAATAAAGGCGTGTGACCTTGTAGATGTCTTCGACCTGGGGCGTTCGGTCAAGGTCAACGAAGAATAGTGGGAGCGGTATTTTACTTTTTATTCCAGGCTGTTCTCTATCCTCCTTGAATATGTTCACTATCTGGCGAACATGGAATCCCATACCCACGAGCTCTTCTTTTATAGCATCAGTTGGCGTAGATGGGTGCAGTCTTCTGATAACGACCCTGAGCGCCCTCTCTTGACGCAGTTGATACGTGTGGTAATCCGCCTTGGTATCAGATAAATATTTTATAATTTTTCTGTAAGTTTCTGGAGTGTCGGGCATTAATTTAGTGTCATTGGTGCGGCTTTGGCATAAATATTTTCCTGAGCCCACTAGGTTATTCAATTGGTGACACATTAACTGAAAGTTTTTAATATTCCTAAGGAATATTGGTGGGGGTTTGGGTTCCCTGGGGGTGGGTGCTGCTTCCATTTCTTCGTTTTGTGTATTTGATAGCACTTGAAATGGGTTCTGAGTGAAAAACGGCGATTCTTCACCAGTCTGAGTTGTCTCATGATTGTTTTGTTGTTGTGAGGTACCAGGTTGGGGATCCACTTCTTCAACAGAGCTCCCTGGTGTGGCTGGTGGAGTATTTCTTTTCGAACGCCTTGTTCTTTTTTTAATAGGAGAACTCATTGTAGTATCGAGGCTCCTGGATCTAGTATTTTTACCCTTGCTCGACATTAGCATATGATAATATCGCATTTCATATTATAAGTGATAGGAAAAATTGTAAAATGAGAAGTGATAACAAAATTTTTTTTTTTTTTAACACGGAAATATATACGCGTGCTTAGAGAGGACTGATCGGCACAGAACCTCCTCGGACGGAGAGCCAGAGCCCACAGGTGGGATTAGCGATGTTATGGCCGGCCGTTATCAGTAACTAACCTGAGGTCTATTTACACTGTTCACTATTGAGCTGTAAATAAGTGATTACTCACCTTATTCTTTTGTTCAGTAACAAACTTAATTGTTAATATAACAGGTAACACTGTTGTTTCGCATTAAAGTTGAACACTGCCACTATTAATGAAGAATTTTGTAAGAGATGACCTGACGTATGTTTAACTTAGGCTAACGCATGCGCAGAACGAATCTGTTTCTACTGATACTTTTCAGTTATGCGTTTATGCTAGCAATGTATTTGCAAAAAGGCCCAACAGTTGTCCGAAACCTAACTCTAAACTCCCCCCTCCCAGAAAGAAGAGATAAGACCGTGCTATCTGTAAGATATACACGGGTTATCCCATGTGGACGATGGGATGGGGATGGCGGTGAGGGTAGCCATTGTGTATTGTTTAGGCCCCGACCCACTTTCCCAAACCATCAGATCATGTTTGTTACCTTGATACTTCACCATACATGTTTTCCAAATGGACCTTTTCCATTATCATTTTCGTGGGACTAAATATAGGGAGGTTGTTTTCTTTCTTATTTGTCTGACGTTTTTAATATAATAGAAAGGTGTAAGGTATCTCATTTCCTTTATATCATTAATATTAATTAAATTAGTACTCAAAATAATGTTAGCCATGATATTTTAAAAAATATATTTTAATGTATTTTTTATATGTTTTGTGTATTTCTTCACTATTCATTGTCCCAACACCACAGCCACATATTTAAATCCTCGCAGCATCAAATAACACAATGCCTTAAAACAAATATTGGCAAATTCCAATAATCAATATAACTAATACTTAAATCAGTGCTTATTTTAATAGAATTATAGGTACAAGTATAAATTAATTTGATCTAATATGTCAAAAAAAAAAGAAAAAGAAATTAGTTAGAAAGTATATAATTAAAAACAAGTAATAAATTACCAATTGTACAATATTGAGTACCAGAAGGTAGAGTTTTAAGCCCAATCCTGTGTTCTCTATATACCTCTGAAATCCATGAGAACCCTTACTTCTCCATCTTCAATTTTGCTTTCGATACAGCAATACTATGTTCCTATAGAAATCAAATTTTAGCATTTATTTGGTTGGTTCCATAAATGGAAAATTAAAATAATAGCTACTAAATCAAGCTATATTTTATATCAAAGAAGAACTTGAGGTTCACCTATAATCATCGTCTACCCAATTTTTACGAAAACCTGTGTACGATTCCTCGGACTTAGATAATAGATACTTAGATAATAGATTTACTTGGAACACACATACAAAATGAAAAGACGAAAACTGACAAATAACCAACACCCACCTATTGAAATACAGATCCGCGCTTAACGTATCAAATAAGCGACTGATCTACTATTACATAATGTGACCATTTTGAAAATACAGAGCACAACGTTGGAGCTCAGCAAAACAAACATATAAAAATAAAAAACAATCGAAATTTTTTAAACTGTTTAATTTCTACAGCAGAATATGAAATCTTTTAGACATACACTTCATTCCACTCTTCAATCCAAAATCATTTCATTCCACTCGTTCCGCTATCCATTTCCTCCTGCTTGTTATCTGTTTGACGAATTTTGGAAATAGAATAGAACAAATTGAAATTGAAATTGAAAACAAAAGTAAATACAGATAGTAAGTTTACTGAATATAAATATTTAAAGTAAATTAAGAAATAATCTGAAACAGGATGGAATCACTGAGCCATCGGTGATTCAATCGACACCTGATTTCCATCGATAATTTTAGGGGTTTTTGTCTTAGAGCTTTGCGCTGAGTTTAGGAACTTGCCTGTATTATATATTTTATTCGGCCAAACATTTCAATGGATTTTTTTTTGTAAATTAGGATAGCAATAAATGATTGGACTTAATTAAGATCACAGAATTAGAGTAAATTGTCCCCCTATTTCCCGTATGAAATTATATAGAAACGTACTTATATACAAGTGCGTTATAGACAAATATATACGTTATAAAATATATATAAGTTATAGACAAATGCAGCAATACATTTTTTTTTTTGTTTCATTTTATTTTTATTAAACTTCTTTTGTCGAAATATATCGGTGAATGATATTGCTAGGAAAAAAAATAATAAATAGGAAAAAAATAGGAACAGGTATATTTGTCCATAGAACGAGTAAATATTCAAATACTCCTCCTGTGGAATACAAAAACTTCATTTTCACATATAGAAAAGAAAATAGAAACTTCGTGGAACTGGTGAAAGCCAAATAGTGACGATTGGTGTTTTACCGGGGACTGATGATGCACAGAAAGTGGATGTCATAACAGTGACTGCCTTTTCAGTCATCCAGTTTATTTTCATTTTTTTTTTTGTACATTTTTCAAATCGAAATTTTTTTTCTCTACGTTTCACTGGTGTTAGGTTTACCTATACTTCACACAGAAGAAATAAGTTTTATGTAAAACGATGGATTGTTAATATATTATATGGAGTAGGTTACTTTAATGAAATAAAGTAATAAAGTTCTTTATATAGATCTTGTCAGTAATAATCCTCTACCAGAAATATGCCCGATATAGAAGAAAGGGTTTCCTTGTTTAATTGTTTAGATGCTTATTTTTTGAATCTATATTATTTTATATAATTTTGAATTTAAAAAAAAAATCTACTTTCCTTATAAATAATGGCTTATTTATAAAAATCAAGGATGAATCAAACAATAAACTCAACAATATATATGTATTCAAAATTTTTGATAGATGGTTGAAAGTAGTGAATAATTGAAAGGAAGAATAGTAAAAAAAAAATGTAACGTTCTTGAGGGAACTTTTCGTCTGACAAGCCCTGATGAAGGACTGAACTTCGGTCAGAAACACCGGAAAAAATAAAAATGCTTTTTTTTTATTGATCATCACAACCATTCTTCTCTTCATATATATATATATATATATATATATATTATATATATATATATATATATATATATATATATATATATATATATAATATATATATATATATGTATATATATACAACAATAGTGAATTTCCTTTTTTTTACATGGTTTGAAATACATTTACCATATTAACGTGTGCAAAGAGAAAGCACATGTATCTACATCTCTACGCGCCCTTTTCTTTCAAGATGGCGGCCGATGAACCTGAATTGGCTGTAGAATCTTCTCCTCCATGTCGTTTAAATTTATTTATATGAAATATTTCAACAAAAAGAACCTGGAAAAAAGGTAACATGTTCTTACTTTCTTAGCTATTTTGGAGCAATAATAGAAAATAAATATAATAAAATAACGTGATACAGTATATTAGAAACAATAAGAAATCACAACATATTAGCAGTTATGAAGTACGGAGAGGTCATGACCTAGTGACCTTAAACCAAGGGAGAATAAGAGAGACTATATTTCACAGCCCGGGCTGGTACTCAAATAATATCTCACCACCAATCTCCAATCTAGCGGTTTGTAACAAAATTAAAATAATACTGTAAAACTATATCGAAGATAATTCAGAAATTTTAGTTATTTTCATAAGAAAATATAAACAAATAATGGATTTTTTCAAAGAAACAGTCGACAACCGTACTACAAAAAGTAATTATAATTTTATTACAAAGTGTGTTTTTGATTGTTTCTGATCTATTTTGTTTCAGTAATATTCAGAAATATAAACAAGAAAGGTTCTTTTAAACTCCACATCTTCCTTTAAAGCATGGAGTCAAAAATGAACGAAAAATCAAGTACATGAAATATTAAATGCTCGGTTTATTTCTTCTTATGAATATTTTTATATATGCACTTATAGATTTTTACATTAAGGATTTTGATATATTATAAACATATGTTTAATATTAGTAATTGGTCATTAATATGAGTTGTCAATGTTTAATAACTAACTCATTTTTTATGGTTTTTTGTTACTCCTCTTAACTATAAGTAATATGTGTTACACTGGATTTAAGATCGAACAAATTACGGAAGATTACTGTTTACGTATTTTTTATTGAATCTATAGAAAAATAAAATTCTAAAGTTTTGTTATTTTAAATTTCCTACAGAATTCGAAATTTGATTTTAAATAATAACGAAAAATAACTAGATAAAGAAGTTTGACTTCACTGATGTTGTTCCAAAAATTGGAAATCTAAATCTGCACAAATGTTTTAACTGAACATTATGTACTTATAAATTAAAAAAGGAACGAAATAGAATTAATATACAAAGAATTACTGTAATAAGAATGTGGTTAGGTCTTAATTATTTTTACATAAATACGTATAGGAAATGGGCTCTACATCAGTGAAAACCATGAATAACTCATATAATTTAAAAGCTCACTTTGTAATATTACTTTTTTTTTTTTAACTCTTAAATAATTAGTAACAACACCATCCATTATAGTTTAGTGGTCAAGATATTTTATTGTTAATAATGTATTTTATGTGTATATATATATATATATATATATATATATATATATATATATATATATATATATATATATATATATATATATATATATTTTTTTTATTATTGTTTTTTTTTAGTTGGTTCAAGACTCCTACTGAAGACCTATCCTACCCCCAGAAAATAAATGAATTTATAAGGTTATGTTTATTTTAAACATCTTCGAGCTTAAAATTTTTAACGATTAAAGATTCCATAATTACACTATCAATATGTATTGTTAAAATACTTCACAGTACTATATTATAAATAAATATAGTTTATTCACAGTCCTATTATCGATTGTATATATTTTTTAAAACACTTTATTTGTTATCATTAATTCTGAAATTCCTAGCTGCTATTCAATAAACCAATTTTTATATTTTATATTTACAATTACAACATAAATTATTTTTAAAACAGGTTTCTCTTTATACAAGTATCAAGCTCATTCATTTGTTCTTGAATTTCAGTATATTTATAAATTATTTTTATTTATTATTTTTACACAATGCTGATTTATTTGCCTTAATTATTTTGCTGTAAAAATCTCTGCATCGCAATTACCATTTTTGAATGTTTATTATGAAGGAAGAAATAGAATAAAATAAAATATTGAATAGAAAATAAAAATTTAATTAGTCACGAAAAGCGTTACCAACTTTTGTGTGGTGCGTGTCAGTCGGATCTCACGCGAACTTAACATCAGATTTTCTCCAAACCGTGTATTTGATGTCAGTATTTATCAGAGGCGAAACCTTAAATTTCTTTCCGTTCTAAAAGATTGTTATAATTTTTTTTTTAAATGTCTGTGATTTTAGTTAAACTGTGAGCTTAAGTTCGGTAGAAAGAACCAGTGTCGGTATTTTTAGATTTAAAAAAGTCCTCATCGCTCATAACTTTGTCAGAAATAAAATCATCCAAAATGAAGTTAATGTTCCATTTGGCACGATCCAGAGGCCTACCGAAACTACAGAATCCTCTGAACCCAATAATTTCTTAGCTTAAATCTTTTTCGATCCCTGAAAACCAACTTAATTGCTACTGCAGTGATATCAATAGGGAATATTTCTCGATAAATTTACTTTTGTCTTCATTATTGTTCTCTGTTTACATTGCCTTGTATTTTTATTAAAATATCTTTAATTAAAAAATAATAATAACAACAAAACATACAAAAATATGGATGGAATTGTATTTTACCATGTATTTTGCTTTATACTGACTTACGTGTAGGACGACTCGCTCAGTTTTTTTTTTGTTTTTTTTTTCTAGTCCAACTATATCCTCTTGATATTAATATAGGTAATTGATATTTACTATTTATTTGGTAAATAACCTACTTAGTCCAGTCAATAAAGAAGTATTTAGTGCATGATTGATTAATATGGATCAAAATTCCTGACATCTAAATGGTGAGCCGAGAGGGGGGGAGGAAGGCGGAGGGAGAAAAGATCACAATTTTTGGACTTTCGCGTATATCTTATATATTTTATTTTATTTTGTTTTTATTTTATTTTAGTATTGATTTTATTTTATTTGTGTTTTTATTTTATCTTATTTAATTTTATTTGTGTTTTTATTTTATTTTATTTGTGTTTTTATTTAATTTGTGTTTTTAATTTTATTTGTGTTTTTATTTTATTTTATTTGGTTATTTTTTCTTTTCATTGACTTTATTCATCAGTATTATTTATTTACTTTTTATATTTATATTTATTTCTCTATTATTTGTATATATTGTATGAATGAGAACTTTTAGCCCTAATACTTATAGCCCTCCAACAGTGGCTGATTGTATTATTATTCAATAAATAGATTATTAAAATATATATATATATATATATATATATATATATATATATATATATATATATCGAAAACAGTGCATCGCATAAAAAAGTTTTCGTATAATAAATTACAGTTTATGCAATTATCTGAAACTTTTATATACACCCTTAGTAACCAGAACAAGTTTCTGAAGGAATCGCTTAGGTCCTCGCTCACGCACTCTACACCCCCTTTTTGGGCCATTTATTGACTGGGCTAACTATAGGTTTTTTAATTTAATGTTTAAAATTTATTTATTTGTTATATATTGTTATTTATTTGTTGCGTCTGAAAAGAAGATGGCCTCGGGATCTTCTAATATAGAACTTTAATTTGAGTTCTACCAATGGGTAGTTTCTCTTCATGTTGTACATGTCATGTTACCAATGTCACATTTACCTGTTGTATTTTTAATGTAATACAGTTGTAAATTTCAATAAAATTATAAATAAATAAAAAATTATTTGTTATTTGCCTGTATCCACTAGGGTCATTGGCTGCTCCTCTTCCCGCTCATTCCTCTGATATTCTATTGCAAAATCCAATCATTCTCAAGAAATCCATCAGCTTCTCCTCTTCTTTCTCTGCATCCTGCAACTGCTCTCGGATAGTCTCATCCATGTTGGGGTTCTTCCGTATAACCGCACAAAATATACAGTCCACGAGTATGTGGTTTACAGTTCTAGGGAACTTGGCCATAGTTGGTTCTCGGCATCAATTCTGAGACGGCACATGATTAAATAAATGGCCTTAATTGTGACATAGTGAAATATTTCTCAATAAATAAGTTGAAAAGAGAAAAAGGAAAAATATATAAAGTGTATATTTAGTGTTGCCTCTAATAATTACAATTTTATTTTTACAATTGATGACACATAAAATATATTTTATTTTTTGGTAAAACTTTTAACGATAATAATAACTGTCGTTCTTATCATAATAGTTTTATTCTATGTTGATATAAAGGCTCGACAACAAGTGTATATTCTATGTTATAACATATTCCCTTTTTTAGATATAATATTTTAGCCGGATTTGTGCCTTTTCCAATTACTGTGTCACATAGTTGTCATGTATTGTTTAATTCACTACACTACTAATAATCTACTAAAAATGAATTAAGAATTTAGTTTATTGTCCAAAAATATTTTTCTTGGTTGAAGGAACAAGACTAGATCGGACGCTAGGTGCTATGAAGCGGAAGATAAGAGTCGCTAAAAGGTGCTGAATTAGTTATTGGGGAGATATGAGGTGATGAAGAGGCCCTGGCAACGAGGAATCCCTGCCCCGATGATTGATGAACCCCCTCTCCACATCCCCCCATCCACCCTTCAACCCCACTCCCCCATTCCGAAATGGAGGATGGCCGTCCAGGAAATGGCTCTGTTGTCGCTCATCTGCAGTCCGGCTCGTCCCAGCTTTTTCTGTTTCTCGGATCTGTTCCATTTCCCAAGGCGTGTATCTTTATCTAGTCGGAATATGTTCTCTGCCCTGAATAATATATATTGTGAAAAATGTCATTTTTTTTTCTTTTCTTACCCCTTCAGCTGACACAATATTCAAATGACCATATACAAAGGAATAAATGGGGTTGCCTATTCCGTTTGCCCGGTTAGCTTCAATATTTTAATGTCATCGTATTTTGAATAGACTCCGGAAACCTCTCCTCCAAAATATTTTATTTTTCACCTTTTCCTAAAAACAGAGCAAGCTTAGGCAAAATTAGAAAAATCGTAAATCATATAAAATTACACTTGCTGCAGTCTGTTTTATGTTTTCCCTTTGTCCTTTAGTCAGAAAATTCAAAAACCCATAGAAATTCGCCCCAATTAAAAATTTCAACAAACCAGTCAAAAAATGCCCTCTCAAAAATTTTGGTGAAGTAACTTGCGCCATGAAACCCCCTTGTGAGCAGCCCTGTTACTCATGATAGTTGTGTGGTAATTAGCTAAACTATGAATTTCAAGTTATTTTCGATTGTTTATGAGACTAAAAGCTTTATTCTGGGAAACATCCGATAATATTTTTTTCCATTTTCCGGATTTTTTTTTCTAATTAAAAAAAAATTGATGTCTTGAAATGGATAAGAGGATAGCCCAATGGATATAACACATCATATCTTACTCATAAGTTCGACTATTCTAGGTAGTTATTTACTATGTTATACCAGCTGCGAATCGATCCTGGCGTTGCAGGACCCTCCTTGGGCACATCCAACCTTGGTACTCCTGACTCATTAATTAATTAAGGAGACAAACCTAGGTGATGAGCATGGAATTCGATCAAATCCCCACTTTCCACTACCATTGACCAAGAAACAGTACCTGGATAAAATACTGCTACAGTTGTATTAACATTTTAATTTGCCTAAATGTTGGTATGATTCTAATTTGGAAATCATTAATAACATCCTTTCTTAATTCATCCATTTTTTAACTTAGTAGATCTGTTAACCTCTGAATACAGTTGAGAAACCACAAACGGGCATTATGTATTGAATTCAATCTCATATTAATCTTATTAAATTTACTTATTCCATTTATTGGTGCAATATCTATTATATAATTTTAAAAATTAACAATTTTTTCACTCATAGATCGTAAATCAATCTGAAATACACGTTGAATAATTTGAAGGTTGAATAGTTTGAATGTAGAGAAAACATTGAAAAGTGTATAAAATAGCATAATACCCTAATAACAGGATTTATTTCTAAACTGTTTTTCTTTCCTCATTCACTATTAAAAAATCCTCTTATTCTTTTTGATTACACCATAAATAAAATTATCCTCACAGTATCAAGACCTGACTCGAAATGAGTAGATATTCTTACATTATTATTTTTTTTAAGATACCTCAATTTTAGCAATATTTAACCATTTATATCTAGTGATTTCTCGAAGCCCCTCAAAAGATTTCATGAGTCATGGCTTATACGATGTGATATTATTTATTTTTATTAGTTATTCAGTAAATGAAAAATATTTTTTTTTTTTTTTTTTATAGAACAAGATATTATTTCATTTAAGTACACATTTTTTAAACCTATATTTTAAGACCCAAATTGACCTGATGCATCGTTTTTATACAAATACGGATAAATATATAGCCAGAAACATCAGCTCTAGTAAATACGTGTTTCTATACAAATCCTCGATATTTATATTGTCTTGTTTATTCAATTATTCAACAACAATCCCGCACAAGGGATAAGTAGGCTAGAAAAGAGCTAAGTCCAGCTGGGCGGGAGATACGGAACCGACCAGCTGCCTATTCAGGCCACCGTATCCAGGGATTTATGTTGTGCCAGCAGAGTTATACACCTGGCTCACTGCTAAATCACGCGCCTTTACCCTGCCATTTTATACTCCCTCCAACGTCGGGTTTTTTGGCGGGATTTCCTCTTTTTCTTTTTTTGGCGGGTTCTCGCTGTCGGGTTGACATTATCTCTCGGTCCAAACCCTCTCTGCCCCTGCTAAATTTAAAAGCCATTCTTCACGGTCGTGCACGAAATCAGTCATAAAGAAAGCTTTATTCATCGGTTTAATAACTCCTAAAATTACATGGATAGGATCATTTGAATTGGTTCTAGCTATCTAACATATGGATTTTTGTTTCCTTAAAAAACATTCTTCTGTACTGATTTTACTCAGAGCCTAAAGATATTTATTGATTATAAATACGTTCTCCAAAGATTTCAATTTTTGTAAAAAATAAGGCTTCCATAAATAAGTATCATTTGTTACTTAAGTAGTAGCTACATTATGTACTAGTAGTTAATGCTGAGAGAAATCAGACATAGGGAAGCATAGATTAGTGGTTACTGAAGCCATCCGTCTGGTTCTAGCAACCTACAGCTACCGTAGAACAGATGTCTCCAATTCTGCAGTTTACTAATCACGTTTACAATTGTAATGACGTTTACAATTGCCATTACAAATAACACTTTATCAACAAAGCAGAGATTTATACAGTTAAACACACTTAAATAACTACAAACGATTCAATGACAAATTACAAGGACATTACAACATGACATGACCACAATACACATGCTTAATAACGTTCGTTGGAGAACGGAGAGGAGCTATGTAGTATATTTTATTTCATTATGATTTTGGTTTATTATTTTCCAAAATGGACCTTTGTAATCGACTGAAAAATTCAAAAACATAACCCCGCCTCAAAATTTGAGGTTTTAAGTTTCAAGATACGTAGAGCTCGAAAATCGAATAAAAACATTTTGTCTGTCCGCGCATTTTCTCCGAGACTACTGGACCGATTGTTTTTTCAAATTTTGAATCAAAGTCAGTGTCTGTGGACAAAAAAAAAAAAAAAAAAAAAAAAACATATGTTCTACTGCAACGCTTATTTCCTATGTTTCGGTTTTTAATATCCTAAAACTGTTATATCAACTGAAGCAATGGGTATATTCTTTTCAATGAAACTTAAAAGATCTTAAAAGAATATTCTTTATCCTACAGAAAAATTAACATTAAACCGGAAAGAAAAGATGAAAACAGCCCAATCCCCCAACTGACAAAAACAGTGACAGATGCAAATGTCAAGGCAGATGAGAATCCTGCTCAGGATCTAGGCCAGAAGGATATGTCAATGTCTGTATTAATGTCGGCGCCAGATTCTGACAGCGGATATCCCTGTATGCTGTCATTCAACTATCAACGAAACGTCGGAGGCCGAAGGAAACGATTCACTTTAAATCTCTAAGCTGTTCGAATAAAACTGGAAAAAGGTATTTCATTCCTTGTTTTTATGGATCTATATATATTCATTAATGCAATTTAATCCAAAAAAAAAAAAAACGTATCAGTAGAGAATTATAATATATGAGAAACATGAAAACACATAGAAAAGTAAATAAAGCGTTTTTTTTTTTTTTTTTTTTTTTTTGGAAGTCACAGTATGATTGATATATTGAGTAATATAAATAAATAAATATCAGATCATCCCATAAATGATGTAGGTTTTTAATTGTGTGCTTTGATAAAACCAATGCAACACGTTTAATTTAAAAAATATTTACTATCTTGTTGATATAATTTTGCCATCTTGAAAACAAATGTTGTTCACCTTTTCTGAAAATTCTTTAGTTTTGAATTTAAGCCAACACATCGTTTTTCCAACACATCAGTTTAGCGACTGAATTCATGTTCCAAAAATATTGATAATACGAATGACTGAATCCATGAGAATTTATAAGTATATATATATATATATATCCACAAAAATAAATATTAGCTGGCGAAAATTTAGGATTAGAAACAATGGAACCTAATATGGACACATTTATTTATTTTTTTTTTTTAATAGCTTGTTTATTGAAATATATTACAATCTGTCTCAGGGACATTAATAATAGTGTTCACAGATCACATTCACACTCTATATACAGTAAATAAAATAAATTATACAGAAAAATAATATATATACAATAAACAAGAATAAAATAACCTAAAAATAAATAAATAAAAAGAACACATGCACACCTACATACAATATTTACAACTTGGCGAGAGAACTCCAAGCCAGACTTGTCCCTCCAACTGTGGAGGGAAAAGTATGACTCCAGGAGTTCCCTGCACTCCTCTCTCAACCGCGTCACTAGGGCTAAACCCAGTGGAGATTGAGCAAGAGTGCTTTAGCCACATACACTCATGTCGTGAGTGGAGAATCTGGCCATTGCCAGAACTCAAATATTTACAAACTATAAAAGATCGCGGGGCCACTGCCGTTTTAACCCCCTTGGAGGATTATATGGATGGGTGGTGCTGGATAGAGATTTTGCAAAGGGATTTGGATGATGGGTAAGGTTCTGGTTGAATTTGGAGAATTTTACTGGGATAAGGTCTAGGACAAATGGGATATTAAGGTCATGGTGTAGGGTTTTGTTGGTTATATAGAAAGGAGCATTGGCTATTGTTCGAAGGAGTTTTGATTGGAAGGATTATATGCGTTGACACATTTATTAAGATAATAAATTTACATTATTAATAAATTAGAAAAAATAGGCTCAATGTTTTTGATCCTGTCTCGAGTATCTATATAATTTAATAAGACGCCTGAAAATATATTTTCATAGATACTGGAGAAATTGGCTGTACATATTTAATCTATAAATTCCTATCTACATCAAAAATAGTTTTCTTTGGATCAACACATGACCTCATTCTTTAGATTAAATAAAGATATATATATATATGTGTATATATTATATATGTGTATATATATATATATATATATATATATATATATATATATATATACACATATATAAGATATATATATGTGTATATATATATATATATATATATATATATATATATATATATATATATATATATACGTGTAGGTGTTATAATAATTCAAGATTCCGAATGTTTTATTATTACTTTTGATATGTGCAGAATATAAGATTTGTTTTAGCATTTTATTTTTGTTTAAAAATATAGTTCGTATTTTATTACGAAACATTAACGATTTTAATATAAATCAGTAAAAAAAACTCACCAAAAGACAGAAATTCAATGTCAGGTTATAATTGAAAAAAATTCAATCACACTGCGTTATGTCTGCAAAATACAGGTAAAAATTAAAAAAAAAAAACCTCAACATTTCGCCGATCCAGGAATCATAGGGACAGAAAATAAAAAAATATAAAAAATCACATCACTTCATGAGATGCAATCGCATATAGCACCGGAGTGATATATTAATGTTCTGTACTGATAATGCCTGAATTGACTATATGTTGCTGAAATCTTCTAATTATAATTTAATAATTTTATGTATCAGAAAGATTGAGAAAATACGAAGAAAATATCTCATGTAATAGTGGAAGATGAAAGTAAACTAAAAAGGTCAGTATAGCTTCCTCACGGTTTTCATTGGCTAAACAATGCCTATATTTCAAAGCCTATAATTTTCGTATCAGAATAAATCTCGGAGAGGAGCCGTTTTCGGAATATTCTTTTCAGAAATAAAGTATTCCTTATCAGAAATACAGTATTCCTTATCGGAAATGCAGTATTCCTTAACATTCGCGGATTTGCTATTCACGAATTTTATTCATCAGGGAATACTAAAATGCGGAAGAGAACATGGAACCAAATATAATATTTGATGTCTGAAATGTAAAACTCGAGTGGAAATTTTCGGTTCTGAGGGAAACATATTTTTAATCTCTCGCACGGATACAATGCTTTCTTACCTTCGGCACCCTACCCTGGAAGCAATATAATAGGTCAATTTTGATTTTGTTTAGAAAGTGAGTGTTTTAAAATTTAGATATAATATATATATATATATATATATATATATATATATATATATATATATATATATATATAATGTGTGAGTATAGTACGTAATTTAATGATGTATAGATATTAAACTTATTTAAAAACATTCACTTTCTAGACAAAATGAAAACTGACTGATATAACTATCTTTGTAACCCACTGCTATATAAGGAAGCAATATTATATCAGTTATAATTTATGTTTTTTTATGTAAATTTATTCTAATATCACTTTGTTGTTTGCAGGTGAGTGCTGCTTTCTCCATGTTTTTCCCTGAACCTAAGGTATTTTAAAATTATTAAAGAATTATTCCATATTTCATCCGCAATTTTTTTTAATTGTTTTTAAAAAATGTTCTTTTTTATATATATTATCTTTCACTTATAATATTTAAATGAGTGTTTATTATTACCCGAGGCAGCGAAACGAAAGGTTATGTGTTTGGGTCTTACCTATGTAACGCTTTTTTGAGCGAATCGTCTTATCGAATTTTACGTTTGATGGCTTAAATTATTCGGTGAGATCCTCCCAGTGTTTTGAAACAAATTTAGCTAAAAATACTAATCCGTTATTTAACACTTTGATGTAACTCAAAGTATACCATCATTTCAAGTTTCTCCTAATTTATGATTTTATACTAGTAATAAATAGTTCCAATGGATGTGTTTTATTTTTAGAATCGATTCATTTTTCAGTAAGCTAAGAGTATTTGGTTTTCCTTCTCTAATGAAATAAAAATACATATTAATCTTATTGCCGAATTTATATCTTACTTCGTGTATAAACAAATCCTTCTGTTTTATACGAAACGTTGATAACGAAGTAAAAGGATTGCTCCTTTACGATGTTAATACCCCGTGTCAACAGATACTCGTATCTTCAGTTATCATCCCGTTGTTTTCTGGTCACGCGATCTGGATGATTTATGTTCCATTAATAGTCTCTTGATTAAATATCTAAAGGTTTACATTTGATAACGATTTGATTTACTGTTTTAATTTACATTGAAGGTTTTTTTTTTTTTCTTTTTAGTCAGTAGTATCGAGTACTTTTTCATTGTACTTTTTATTACATGAACGTCTGGACTGCATGAACCTTTTCAAGTTACACAAGCTAAAGTTTTTAATCAATAATCAGATTATATATGTATTATATCTATCAGTATCGTTATTAAAAATTAAATTAAGTGGACATTTTTAGTATAAAGTTTTGAATAATTAAAAAATATTTTTATTAAATATTTTATTAAAATATATTTTTTTTAAATCAATGTGGTATGCTTTCAAATGTGAAAAATAGTTTTGGTAAATTTTATAATAAAAATACGATAATAAAATAGAATTTTTTCTCTAAACTAGGTTTAAGACTAATCTGAACTGTGTAGGTTGTAAATATATGATTATATTAATTTGTAAAATGGCGTGCTTGTTTTTTTTTATCGATATGATGTTTATTACATATGCCTATTTATCCTATTCATTGATTTTATTCAATGAAATAATTTTGTGAATCGGTAAGCATTATCTCCACAAAACGTTGCGATAATTTATATTTGTTTGTGTAAAAAACGCTACACTAGAGTGACAGGAAATAAAATCACAATTTTTTACACAAATAGAAGTGAATCTCAACTTTTTCTGTTACAAACCTTAACTAAATTGATATGAACTTAAATCTGTTTAAACAAGGTAGTTTTTATTTAGTAGTTTTTAATTGGAGTGCCTGTCGTCTCTTAGGAGGATGACTAGAAATATTATACATGTATACATTCGACCGACAGATTTACGATTCAGCAAAAGAGACTCAATCACAAAAACTGCAATACATGATTTTACGAACAACAGAAATTAACATAGTTAAAGGCCCCTTTAAATGGTTTAGGCAAAGAAAAAAAAATAACTACTAGAATTTGAAGGAAATCTGGTCTAGTTTAATATGAAATAATTTTTAATGACCTAAAGTAAGTATTTATTTAGTTATCGCTTCTTCATTCTTCGAAAAGTTCTAATTTACCTTAATCTTCTAAGGTTTACATATTCTTTGTTGTAGCTCTCACCCTGTATATATATCCTTCTCCCAAAGCTGAGGAACTTTAGAAGGAATTCCGAAGATTCTTGCTCTTCTATCTCAACTACTTCAATAGTATCAATAAGTTCCAAAATCAATTTTACTGAAGAGATATGTACCACACTCCAAAACAGCGGACAGGTATGGATCGATGGAGACAAGAGATGGAAGGCCTAACTAGGCTCCTATGAAGTTAGGGCAAATTGTATTCTTGGCTATGAGTTGGCTCGGTGGAGCGCTGTTCCGGCAACTTGCTCTCCTTACGACTCCAAAACTCACTAAACGCCAATCTATTATTGAATCAGTTAAGTCCTCCACGTTCATTTACGAGCCTATGGCTCTGTACGCTGCGGGTAACTTAAGCTGCGGCCTGCTGCTTTGTTTCTTAACTTACCTGGCCAAGTTTACGCCCTTGTTCCAACTTCTAACTTTCATAAAGTACATTGTAAACAGTGTATAGTTTGATTATTGCTTCGGTAAACGAACCTTATGCAGTCCATTGTCATACGTCTTTTAAAAAAAAGAAATATTTTTGTTGCAGAATAATAATGTTACTTATACCTGCCATACTTCCAATTTATTTATTTATCTATGTTTATATAGGTCAATCAAATAATAAATCTATACTTCTTTTTTATTTTTCATCCATCCCTTAAAGTATCTTAGCGTTTTATTATAATTTATATTATATTATAGTACTTCGTAAGTTTTTTTAGTTTTTTTTATTCGTGAGATTTACCACTGTATAAATTAAAAATACCTCCAGTAAATGTGCACATGGTAATAATACAACCACATGAACACGCTTGTTGAGAAACCAATGGGTAGGATTGCACTCTAATAATATATTTACATAAGAAGATCACGAGGCCATTTTCTTTTCATAAGCCTTGGACGGTTATCAGGTATCGAAGAGGAAGCAAGGTTTGAAACGATAGCGTTCGGATGGTTTTGAAGTTTGTCATATAAGGATAGGTATCTGGTATGATTTTATTTGTGAAAAAGTAAGGAGCATTGCTGATTTTACGAAGGATTTCGGATTGGAAGGATTGTATACGAGAGGAATTAGTGGAGCCCCAAAGCTCAATTCCGTTTGAGTCATGTATGAGGATTCCAAGTGAGACGTTTGTCCCGGTGGAGTCCTAGGTATCGTTTTAAAATTGTAAACAGATTAGATGCTCACTCTTCGTTATCATGAAGTATTCCTCCTCGAGTTTTTCCTAGGCCAATAATTTTTTTTTTTTTTTGTTTTTTATGGATGGCAATGTTCCAGTAAGTGTTTTACTATGTGTGGTATATTATTGCATTTTTTGCACATAGGCGCTTCGAGCCTTTCAGAAACTAGCCTTGTTTAAACTGGCAATGTCAAATCCTAAAACGGGGCACTTCTCTCCTCGAATTTCTGGAACTAGCCACAGAGACATGGGGCTATTTTCCACAATTAGTTTTTCACTTTTTCTCTTTTTTTTAGTTTATCAAATTTTAATTTTATTGTTTAATTTTTTTCTTTATACAGATGGTTCTTATTTGTTTAATACCGATAATAATAACGATCAAATGAGGCAGAGTGTATTTTTAGTTTTTAAAAAATCATCTCAGACAGAACCTAAAAACAAAATATTTATAGAAAAAAGTAAAAATATAAATAATAGTTTCAAAAAGTACTAATGGAAGAAATTAACTAATATTATTTGAAACTGATTTTCACTGATTAGCTTTAATAAATGAATAGCTTAATATTTGATTATGCAAAGAATAAGCAAACTAATACTATGATTGAATTATTGTATACACTTGCATTATATAAGTAGATTTGCGTTTCAGAAAAAGAGACTCACTCACAAAAACTAAAATTTTTTCAATCCAAAATTTTAATATCAATAACAGTAGCTCTCTGATACGTAAACAAAGAACTTTTACATACCGACTTACGACAACCAGCGGTTGATACACAACAGACTTATAAACAACATGGTCCACGGTTGGCATGCCCATCAGAAGAAAACTGAAGAGGGGCTAGATGGGAGATCTCATTTCCTAATTTAAGGAAATAAACAAAGAGGTAATATCCTTCGTCATGATTATAATGCCATTATTATCAACAAAATATAATATGCAAATTGTCACTTTCGTGACAGGTATGAATGAAGGTCTAAAGAGAAACAAATATTATAATTTAAAAATCTAAATGATTTTTTCTAGAAATTTAAATATATGATTTTGACTTTGAAAGCTTGAATCATGTTGTAAGACATCTTGTATTTTTTTCTGTGCAATAATGGTATTGTTACAGATTTCTTATTAGTTATCAGTTGTGAATGTAACACATTCTACTTCTTGTCAATATTATTTCTTCTTGTCTGAATTTCCTAGAACAGGTTTTGCGTGACATGATTTTTCCTTGAAGTTTTCTGATTGATTATTTCCACTTTATTTGCTTTTGTTCCAACTAGGAATTGATGATAAGGTTTATTATTGTGTTTCCGTCGTTTTTCTTATCATCGGAGTTTGTTTTACTATCGGCAGGTTTTATGAAATTCTTCACTTAATTATTTTTATAAATATTTTGTGATGTAATAAACAAATGCTGTTAATAAGACAGAACGTGTCATTCATTTATTGATTTTTTTTTTGTGGAGGGGAGGAGTAATTCAGATGCGTGATCTAACTATCTAATAATTTTAATTATTTCCTTACTAATTTTAATTATATTCATCTGATGAACCATCTTATTTGAGATTTTTATGTTCAGTTAAAGAACTTTGTTAGTTTGTTGTGTGTACTTTTGATTTTGTATTCCGTAAGAATTATATATTCACCTATTTTCCTGGTAAAAATATTGAAAAATATGACTGAGCGAGAAATTCCTGTTGTGAAGACTATGTGTCTAGTAAGGGATTCTGTTGGAAAAAATTATAACAGAAATTTTATTTTTTATTATACTAAAAAGTTATTTTTATTGGAATTAGTATTTAAAGAAACGACTCTTAAAAAATTGTGTATAAAAAATACATTTTAAAAAGGAATATCCAAATAGGTTTTCCGTAGTACACACCTATACGAGCTAGAATTTTTAATTTTGATATAAAAAAAATAATAGAGAAACATTTCAATCTAATGTGGGAGATGAAATGGGAGTAGCATTTTCTCATATATGGTCAAACACATTGTTATGAGAATACGTAAGTAATTATTTGATATTTTTTTGTGTGAACTAGGTTGTAGTTGAAAATTGTATGTTTCCTTTTGCATGTGAACTCTTACAATTGGAAAATAAATTTCCATTCCCTCCTTAAAGAACTTCTACTTGGATATAGGATAGTCCTAAAAGGGCTGAACCATGGTAAACAAAGCTATATAAGATGAAAGAATGTTCTGTATTATCTAATATCTCAGTCTATATGCAATGGAGGATACGCTATATCTTGTTTATCAGAGATCATATTCCTTATATGTTCACGTCTCATGTCTTGGTGTGTTATGTAAGTATAACAGCCGGAAGATGGAAGTCGCAGCTATTTTAGAAAAGCTCGAAGAGCGCTGATAAAACTTGGCTCATACATAGATTAACCCGGCCACTCCATTCCCTCCGGGTGATATGAGCTGAGAGGGTCATGTTTAATACATAAAGGCCTCGCGGAGCAGTTCTAATGAATTGAATCTAATCCGGCCGTGTATCGCTGTACTTCTTGGATCCGGAGTGCCAGGGTTTGGTGGTATGAGCTCGTAAATATTTAGGAGCCTACCTGGATCAATCCTTCCTTGCCCGGTCTTAGCCTAAATTATTTAAAAGACTGCTTTCCACTCGATCGCCAAGATATCTTGGATATAGCCAATGGGAGAGGTGAACCGTGGAGTCGAAGGAAACAGATGGGTCGACTAGTCTTGAATAAGATGAGGGTTGTTTGTAATTATAATAAGAAAACATAATTTAAACAATTACAATAAATTAATCTAGCTAATAAATATAATTTAATAAAAATATATTATTTATATATTTATCATAAGAGAAGAACATTTTCATCAGCAATATTAATATAAAAAATACAATTTGAATGAAACTCATCAAACATTCAAATTAAATATATAAGTAAACACACATAAATACAGACCAGTGATAAATATCAAGAATGTACCCGATTGAAATACAGAAATCGTTTTTAAAACTGACTGAAAATTATACAAATTATACGAATTCATATACACAGATGTATCCAAGGAAGGAAACAATGGAGGATGTGCTGTAACAAATAAGGAGAATCAACTACTATTTAAACTGCCAGGTGAATGCTCCATTTTTACAGGAGAGGCGACTGCCATCATTCAACAACGGTCTTTATTTTATAAGAGATTCTATAAAAAAGTGCTGGGTCATTGTAACTGACTCATGGAGTGTCTCAGCCGCTACCGACCACCCATTCCCAAGTAATTCTTGGGCCTTGGTGACATGAGATATTGATTGACCAGTTTCTGTCAGTAACTCTTTATTGGTCATTCTTCTACACGCGTCAGTACTCTGATCCCAGATCGCTCCGGTTATCGTACGGAGGATTTTTCTCTAAACATTTCAATACTTTTTTCAAAGGCGCTGATCCAGTGTCTAGGTCTCAGCCATATATTAAAACTGACTTCATCATAAAACATTTTACACCTTTAATTTGAGATTTATTGACATTTTTCGGAATTTCAATATCTTTGAAAGGGAGAAGAAATCTTTCTTTGTACTATTTATATACTGGTCTATTCCTGACTGTTGTTCATTCAATGAGTTTATTAGAACAGAAACTTGTGCTCTTGTTGTAGCTGTGTTTAGCTTAGAAAACAGTTTATGTAATTTTCATGCAGTTTTTGTATCAATAAATATAGTGGAAATTAACAAAAAAATATTTGAATGTTAATTTATCTAAAAAATGCACTTGGTAACTTTAATAGACTGACGATATAATATAATCCAAAAAATATTCAGTTTGTAAGTAGTATATGAGACTAAAAATATTCAAAAACTTGATCGTTTTTTACAGTTCAGGCAAAGGCATATTTTGGGAAGGACTAATTTAAAAAAAATATACCATTTTTAATTTAAAAAATATCATGGTGTTCAGGAGACTTAATTTTTAAACAACTTCGATTATTTTTTATCAAATGTTTACTAGAAAGAATTGATATATTATGAATGAGCCACCAAGATGTCGCAGCTTCAATACAGCTTTGACAAAGGTACACATTTTGGAAAATTGTTCTAGCTTGGATCCATTAAGGACTTTGTATCGCCTGCTAGGATATCGACAAACATAACAACCTGAAAATCAGAAGCTTCTACTTCAATTTCTGAAAAAAACACAATTACTACAGACATATATAAACAATACCATATTCATACACGAACTCATAACGTAAATCAGAAATAACCTATACAGTTGTAACAACACGTTCTTTAAACAAACATCCTAACAACGTACACACCCAAAATTTTACATACATAAGACATATTGAAATGTAATCCAATAATCAGTATGATGCCTATAGCCTATAAAGTTGCACACAACAACTAAAATACAATTAAATAAATAAATAATAAACAAGAACACACACACATGTAGATAGGGAGTCCCATGTTCGAATCCCGACCAATGGCAGAAAAATTAGGTATTCTGTTTAATTGACCGTGGGAAGATCCTGAGGTGGATTAAGGATACCCAGCCTCTAAAAGGTGGGTATCCTTAATTAAATAATTGATTAAGGCGGATTGAACGTGATCCTGGACTGATCCCCTCCTTGCACAACCATTGGCCTTAAACAGTACTTTCCCTAAATAGTATTGAACCCAGGACTCTTCATGGGTTGTAGTGGTAAAGGTTTATATATATAGACGGGGGACAGGGTGGCCGCATATGTCCTCTTAATATCTTCCGAAGACAATTATATCGGCCAAATATCCTAGAATTTCATCATTAATTTCAATCAACACTTATTCATTTTCAAACGTTGATGTTATTATCACCTTCTCCAGAACCTATTTGAAGACCTCAAATACTTTTCCTTCTATCAAGACGTAGTATTTTTTTTAATTTTTCTGGATCTCCGACCTCAGTCATAACCTTTCAAAGACACATTTTGTCGTCGGATTCATATATGGTCCTCTGTTCCCGAGTGTTCGAAGGTAATTAATGAATGAAATAAGTGTTTAAAAAATAAATTGATTATTTATTTTTAAAAATCAATAATATAAAATCAAAAATTAATTCGGCTGAAAACAAATAGATAAGCAGCAATGTTTTTGAAACGTGGCATCATTACATCAATGTTTTATAAGTTTAACGGAATAAAGTTTTAAAACTTTTCAAAGCTGCTTATGAGTACAGTATAATCAACTTAATGAATGACAAAAACCTCCACACTTAACTTACAAAACAACCGTTTGAACACAGCTTTTATTTATTGTTTATTTGTAGAAATAAAATAATAATAAATAGGTTAGCGAATCTGAAGGTTCAATGCCGTTACCATAAATGGCTGTCCACCAATGGTGTGTATTTCTGCTAATTTTCTCAATGAATTTGAACGAAATTATTTTATTCGTCGAGCATCAGGCTTAATATGTAGTCCTCATACAGCCCCTGCTCCAGACGAGACATTAAATGAAGCCATTTTTTTATTCAATGGTATTTTTCTCCTAGTGTCATGTTGTAAGTAGAAACTGGAAGGGGAGGGAGGATTTCCCCGCGGCCAAGATTAACGAGGCCATATATTCTGGGACCCAACTGAGTCTTAGCCAGTACAACGTTGTTAGACCCAGATCCTGATTACTTAGCTCAGTATTTTTAATGCGATTAACTAGCTAATTTCATTAAATATCCCTTGAATTATTTACCTAACAGCAATATAATTTATTTGTTTAGAAAAAAAAATGACGGCGAATGAATACAATTAGTCCGTTTTAGTGAATCTTAGTAGAATTATTCTCATAGTATCGATCATTACTTCGTAAATAACAGAAGGATTTATTTTCTAACGTAATAATCATTTATAATAATAATAGTAATAATAATTATTATTTAACTCTGATGATAAGTTAACTTCCCGAGGAAGTAATTGTTGTTATTTAGAGCTTAGAGGCGTGAAACCCAGAGGACGTCGAATCATTATTTTAATAATATGAAACAATAAATTATTTATAAAAGAACAAAAATAAAATAAAAGAAACTCAATTTTTTTTTTTTTTTTAGTAACTTGATACTTCAACTTACACCTGTCAGAAGTTCCGACAGTCAGCGAGTGTAATGTCAAGATGTAGAAGGTTAATATGTCTTGGAATAGGCTTGCGAGAGAGGAATGCCCAGCGGCGTCCTTCCTGTCTTGAATGTATTATTTATAATTGGTGGAGGAGATCCCTCGTCCAGCTTCTTTTAAGCCTCCTTCGGCTGCTATCGGGCGTGTTAGTTATTATGAAATCTTTTTTAGTATGTTCGTATATAGTGGTTAACCGGTGGCATCTGTAAGTCTTTATGTAAAGTAATGTTACTGACGTACCATGGAGCCTTGGTGATGGTCCTGAAAGTTTTAGATTGAAAAGTCTGTAGTTTACATATGTGAGTCGGCTGTCTTGTGTATTTGTGAAGCGTAGATCCAAATGTGCTTAAGTAGGTAAGTATAAACATTCAATTTCTGTCAATGTTTTAATTTCGAATGTCTTGCAAGGAGTGAGTACAATAGTCGTAGTCTTAGGTTTAGAGTTTTTGTTTTGTTTTTGATATGTGTGCCCCATGTCATTCTTCTGTCAAAGGTCAGTCCAAGATATTGAACTTTGTCTGTCTGAGGGATTGGATATAGTCAAGGTATAGAGGACGGCAAGTTTCTCATCAAAGGGTAAAAGTGATAAGTCTTGGTCGAGTCGAATTTTCCAAAGTTTGTAACAGTCGTAGAATTTTTTAGGTGATATTTTAGAGTCTGTGAAGCGTATGTTGAATTTTGGTGTCTTGTCAAGATTGTTGTATCGTCTGTCGCGGTCAGAGTATCGACAGGATCTGGAATATCACATGTGTAAATTATATACCAGAAAGGAGCGAGTACTGACATCTGAGGCACTCCTGCTCAGGCTGGTTTAAAATAGTTATAAACAGAGAAAAATCTGTCAGAAAGAAAAGATTGTAGATTGGAGGGAGTATAGTCTTAAGTTTGAAAAGAAGTCCCTGATGTCAGACTCTATCGAACGCTTGAGCAACATACAGAAATACTCCTGTTGCATATAATTTGTGCTCTAGTGCTTTCGAAATGAAATTTGTCCCTTGTTGTAGCTGATGAATGGTTGAGTGGTGTGAACGGAACCCAACTTGATGTTCAGGAATTTTCTTTTCGGTAGTCAGTATGTCAAGAAGACGTTTATAGAGAAGTTTCACAAAGATTTTAGAGCATAATGGGAGCAAGCTGATGGGTCTGTATGGTGAAGGAAAGTCGGTGGTCTTGTTAGGTATGTGAATCATTGTTATGAATGAATATTCCCATTGTAAGGGGAATTTAGTCGTTCTGGGTACTGCATTATTAATTGATGTTAGGTATACTAGAGCTTTCCTTGGCATTTTCTGGAGCACTTGAGCATTTATTAGGTCATGACCGGGAGCTTTCTTTTCAGGTAATTGTCTAATTTGTTCTGTATGATGGAGAACCTGAAATTTAAATTTTGTTTTGCAAATCGCTAGCTTCAAGAAAATTTATCACCAATCTTTCGTAAAACTTTTTAAGTAGAGAGGTCCCTGTTTCGGATGCAGCTGATGACTAATATTTTTTCGACAGCCGTGGATCGAGAATAGGACCGGGTGACCCTTCTGGAGCATACCCAAACTCTATAAAGTGGACGACCTTAATTAATAATTAATTAAGAGGAAAAACCTGGCGGTAAAGTGTGATATCGGCCTGCAAAACTGTTGGCCTAAGTAACAGCATTTCCTCACATTGCACAGAACCCAAGACCCTTCATGGGTTGTTGTTAGTGGTACAGAAAAAAAAATAATATCGAAGGGCAAGAGAAACAGATTAGTATTGAACATCATAAGGCAATTTTAAATTTATTATCGAGGCACGAATTGCGAAATAAGAAAAAAAACAACTAAGGTGTGTGCTTAGTAAAATTTAAATGTAAAATATAAGCTCATTACAAAAGAGGTGAAATTCTAAACATTTTCCTCGCTTACAGTATACAGATCCCATTTTTAGTATCTGAAATATTTTAATCCATATGTTCAACTTATAATGTAGTTGGATTTTCAACGCTATTTTTTATTTATTACTTCTTTTCGCCTCCCTAAGACGGAGTCGCGTTCAGATACAATTTTGAATTATAGCCTATTACAGAGAGGATGTAATGCTGAACAATTTCCTCCCTTACAGTACGCAGATCTGATTTATAGTTTCTGAGATATTTTAATCCATATGTAAAATAATTTAATTAGTCCTCTCTAGCCGATTTTACCTAAGCATTAATGCTGAACGAATTCCGACGGCTCAATCTAATTCACTCTCCACAAAAAAGTGCAAAACGCGCCTAAAGAAATTTTCACTTCAAAAAAGTTAAAATAGCTTTTAAAAAATCTGAGTACACCAGGGGGCAGGAGAGCGACGGTTTAATTCATTGGAAGAATCCATTCGACTAGAAATCGAAACATTTGTTTAGAACGGGAGTACACATTTCCTGAAATGTTTTGTTTTCTAACTGGGACCGGGTAAACCAAACACATACAGAGTTGCCAAATGTTTGTGAGTTTCCAGACCTAGGAGCGGTGTTTGTCCACCGCTGCGTTGGATACAGTTTAGTTAATGTTATTTTATCAATCTCAGTATTTATTAAACTAATTAGGTTTCGGAACAACAGATTTAAAAATATATATATATATATATAGGATGGACATTTAGTTTTTAAAACATTAATATTGACAAATTCCATCTAGATGAAATCGAAAGATCGTCCAAACGGTAAAAAAAAAACGGTCCAAAAAAAACAACGATAAATCTAATGACGATAGAAATAATAGTCTTATGCTTCCTTAACAAAATTATTTTTTAGTGCTCACAGCCCAAATTTATTAGTTAAAATCAACGAGACTGTTACACTTCCTACATACTTGTATGAATACAGTAAGTGGTTATTTATACCATAGGAAGGGCAATGATTTAAGATCTCTGAAATAAAACATAGAATAATGATGAATTAAGAATTATATATGATTAGCAATTTTCTAAATGATTTGTTAGTTGGGGGATCAGATACTAGGTCCATTTGATTCTTCATTTTTTTCCCTTTTACTGCAGCTTGAATGCACGAAATTTGTCATATATGCATATATATATATATATATATATATATATATATATATATATATATATATATATATATATATATATATATATATATATATATATTTATATATATAAAACTTGAGGAAGCTTAACCGAATTAGTCTTAATAAGAATAACAAACAACGGTTACTTAGAAATTACTGAAGTAATATCTAGGTTTTTTTACTTAGAAAATGAAATTGATATATTTCATTACTTCATTTATAGTTTTGAGCTATAAAATTGGCATTCAGTTAAATTCGATTTTCAGATTCTATGTTGAAATGTAAAACCTTGAATTTTGAGTGGGGGTTCATTTTTTTTTCTTGGTCATTACAAAGGTTGATTATTGAAAATAATAGACAAAAAAATTAGAATCTTTAACTTAAACAATTTTCAATTAAAAATATACATATTTATTGATCTCAAATTATCATTTCTAGTATTATCCACTATTTACGGAGAACTAGATGAAATCAATGGTTCGAAGAAATATGAAAAAAAGTAACGTTAATTGATGGGCGTTTTAACATATAGTAAATACTCCATATCGTTGAAAGTTAGTTTTTATTCAAATTTCTTCGAACCATTGATTTTATCTATTCTCTGTAAGTAGTGGAGAATGCTAGAAATGGTAATTAGAGATCAATAGATATATATACGTATAATGGGATTTTTTTTATGTTAAAGATTCTATTTTTTTTTCAATAATATATCTTTGTAATTGACCAAGAAAAAAAAAGTTAATTCCCACTTAAAATTTTGGGGTTTACATTTCAAGTTACTTAGAATCTAAAAAACGAATTTAAAAAAAAAATCTGTTCTTCCACCGTCCATGTAGTTATGGTGAATAGTCATCTAAAAGTTTACGAAATTTCCAAAAAACAAACAAAAAGAATAGTTGAAATCGGACGATTTGGTGCAAAGTTTTGTTGTTTTAAATATTTTCCACGCGTTCTAACTCTTATATCTCTAGAAGTAATCGAGATGGTTGTATATATTTCTTAGCAAATTAATTATGATGAAAAAATATATATTTAGACCTACATTAAGAATCATCTTTTATTTATTAGCCTCTATGTGTGTGACAAGGGAAGTATTTTATATCTAAATCCGCAGACTTTCCATTCAGGTTGAGCAGGGAGGGAGTGACGCAAGGTGGATCCCTCGCAAAACATGACTTGGAAGTTTATATCATGTACAAAAATTATGAGTGATAATTAACTTAATCATTGTAAAACGAATAATATAATACTATATATATATTTCTTTTTTTTCGTATGGTCTTTTCCTATTTTCTTAATTTATTTAAGTTTACATAGTACATTCATTCATGTAGATTAATTATTAGTAGACTTTAATTTGATTTTAGTTCTCCGAACTATTAGGGAGGGAGGCGAAACTATATTCTCGCCCCCTCTCTATTTTTATTGGAGGGGAATGACGTTAGCTCATGTCACTCCCCCGAAGTCTGTGCCTATTGCTACACATGATATATTGATGTTTGGAAATAATAAAGTATTTTGTGATCATTTCAAGCGTTTTTTTAATATTTTGGGCACAAATACGCTCCAATCAATACTTGATTGGGTGCATGTGACTGAAGACTGATAGGTAATTACGTGGGTTACCTGAAGGTTAACTGAACTGCAATCAGTCAACAGTCTGTCAATGGCATTGTCAACACCACAACTGCACCTAGAGGGCTAGTCCATCAGAGATTAATGTTTGCTGATACCTCTCCTATCAATTTACACATTATCATTAGAGCTTTGAGATGTTTTATTAAATTGTAATGTCATATATTCTATTATATTTAGTGTCTGTGTTGTCTGTAAGATATGTAGAGACTGTAAACTTACATAATAAAAAATCTGGTGCGCTCAACACAAAACTTTCACTTACCGCTCTACTATGAATAGGAATTATTTTCTGGCATTGCTCTACTATAATAACATTTTTGAGCATTTTTTTTATTTATTTTTTTCTAAATGACATTTACAACTGTATTACAAATAATACATCAAGTAAATTTGGACATTATAGATATAATGACATGAATACACTTGCTGAGTAACTACCCAATGGTAGCACTCTAATGATATGACTGCATTAGGAGATCACGGGGCCATCTTCTTTTCAGACGCCTCGGAGGGTTATCAGGAATTGAAGAGGAAGCAAGGTTAGAAACGAGAGGGTTGGGATGATTCTGAAGTTTATTATGGGAGGATAGGTATCTGGATTGGGCCAGATCTGAAACATAAGGAACATTAAGATCTTTATAGATAATTTTATTAGTGACAAAGTAAGGAGCATTGAGGATTTTACGAAGGATTTTGGATTGTAAGGATTGGATACGAGAGGAATTCGATGGTTTAGTGGAGCCTCCCATAGCTCAACTCCGTAAGTCCAAATAGGTCTTATTATAGTCAAGTATATGAGTCTTTTGTAATTAATGGGAAGTTTAGAGCGTTTATCTAGTAAGTGCTGAAGTAATCGGAAACGTCGAGCGGTTTCTTGTCCTTTCAGTCTAGTATGAGGATTCCAAGATAGTCGTTTGTCCAGGTGGAGTCCTAGGTATCGGATTTGCTCAACAGGGATAAGTGGAGTATTGTTAAAGGAAACTGTAGGACAGGAAGTCGTTGGTTTACGACAAAAGGTAAAGGTAATTTGGTGAGATTTATTGGAGTCTATTTTTTTATTTTTTTAAATCTTTTTATTGAGAAATAATACATTTTACCACATTTAAGGGTACTGAGTACTAAAGCTGAGTGAGGCCCATTCATACTATATATACAATGCAAAAAAATAAAATAAATAAATAAATAAAAATACATATCTATATAACAAAGGTAAAAACTATAAAACTAAAGAAATGTAACTTGAATTCAGATTAAAAAAAAATACAGAAATTGGTAACAAATTAAATAAGTCATATGTAAAACAAATGGAAATATAAAAAAGAAAAACATTCATACTTAATATATAAAAAAGAAAAACATTTATACTTTATTTACAATCAGCCAAGGGAGCTCCGAGTCCAGTCCTTCCCTCCACGTGTGAAGGACAGAGCGAGACTCTAAGAGATCCCAGTGCTTCTCTCTCAGCTGCGTCACCGGCAGGAGTCCAGTGGAAACTGAGAGAGGGCACTAATGGAGTTTATTTTAATTCTCCAGTTTTGACACCATTCTTCTAGATTTATGATGTGTGATTGAAGTACTTGGGATGCAATTGCTGGGTCATTGTTTACTGATAGGATACATGTGTCATCGGCATATGTGGTGATGACAGTGTTGGGACAGGTAGGGATGTCAGCTGTATAAACTGTATAGAGGATAGGACCTAGGATACTACCTTGAGGAACACCAGCGGACTGTTTGAGCATTTTAAACGGAGCTAAAGCTTAAAGCTAACATGCAACAAATCATTAAGACCATCAAAATTACGAAAAGTCGTTTATCGTAATCTACAAAAATTTTCGGAAATAGGGTGTTCTCTCATCAAATTAATTAATTTAATAAGGCACTAAAACTCAAAAATACCCATTTCATTCCAAATTTAATAAGATAGTATGATCAAAAAATAAAAGAACCTACAAATAAATTGGGCATTTTGCCCTATATAACCTTTCTACATTTTAGAAGTGCAGGTAACGACAAAAGGCCCAATATTTTTATAGGCCACATTTATCCTCGATTTGGTGATCAAATTATCTTATAATTCAAGTGGAAAGCGTCTGTTCATGCGTTTTTACTTACTAATTAAATAGACAAAGTTTGCTGATCTCCAGAATGAAAACGTTCTAATTTCAAGATTTTTTGTAAAAAAAAAAAGTTGAAATTTACGATGAGATGAAGCTATTAACAAATTTTTGAAGGCGGTTGTTAATGATTTGATAAAAAAGAGTCTGTACCACAGACTATAGTAATTTTAATGTTTTTAATAATAAGGGATAATAACTTTTTGATGACATGTCACGTGTTCAGTCAGTTAAGAGAGAAATGTTTTCCAGAAGAATTATTTGGTTTCTTAATGGGTTTTAACTGGATAGCCTTAAGCAATTATGCACAGCAGGCCACATTGCATAGATCTCAATTAGTCAGATAGTAAACTATTGATACAATATGGCGTTTATTTATTGTAACGTTTGTTTTATTGTTATATTGTATTTGATGATTATTATTATTGTTGAATTTAAATTTCTTACTTATTGGATTTGTGATGTATTAATGTTTGTTTTTTGAAAACTCTATTTAAACAAATGAGACAGTGGAAAAGAAAATTGCTAGAATGGATGTATAAAAACATAATAATACTGTAGATATATTATTGCTCATTTATTTTAGTTACAAATGTGATAAATATTTATTATTAATTACACACAGACCTTGACAGACGGAATTTTCCATTGTCTATGTGTTGCTTGTATATATATATTTTACTTTGTGTAATTTTTTAAAAAGTTTAATAAGCACGTTTTCATTCAATACGGGATAATAAATAATGAATGATTACTTGGCCTTACGTATTAATTATTTATTGCATTCGGTCACTCAAATTATTAATGCTATGGTCCTGGCTATTGTCGAGTGTTTGAGCGATATATTCCCTTCAGAGGCCAGAGTGCCTAGCCTACATTAAGAGAGGCCAAGTCCATAATGGATCCGTTGAATAGTTAACTGTGGCACTCCTTACAGTAATTATTAACTGTGGTGTTGGAAACTTTCTCGCTGAGCAGTGAACAAACTCCTCTTCTCTAGGCCACCTGCCTGATTAAAAGCAACTTTTAATGGTGCTTTTACACCTCAGACTTCTAAAGTGCCCCTCTTTTTAGAGCTGTTTTCTCTTTGTTGTGGTCATTCGTTTCAAATTTTACCCATCATTTCATATAATAGCCCCTGAAAGCGCCTTTATTCACAATTTTGAACTAATTACACAAATATTAGACGGAAAGTTAAATGGATTTTTTTTTTACTTTATGTCATAAAGGTTTTGTCGATTCGCATAGTTACTGTCGGTGATTTATGTTGAAATCGAACTAGTTATCCAATTACAATAAATTCAAAAGTATACTACTTTATTGTTTCCCGAGATATTTTGAACGACATTGTGGATTGTATCTCGACTTATTCAAAGTCTTAATTGACTTAGGCAGGATCGGGTTTGAGCGCATTCAATCTTAAATCAAAAAGTTAACAAAACAAAAGTGGAAACTTAAACAAACAGCCAAAACGTTCTTTCGTAACACAACAAAACAACACCAATTTACATTAACAAACGAGAAACAACACTAGTTAAATAACCAGTCACCATTCCATCGATTGGGGTATCATTAAGATGAAAATTTAAATGGTGTGAGTGGTTTTGTTTTTGGTTTTTTTTCTGTTGGCATTACAGACCATGAAGATCTTTTGCTTCGTTAACAATCCTGCTCCATCGCTGCCTGTATTGTGCTATTGCTTTCCATTTATCTGCTCACAGCTCTGTTGATTCTATCTATCCATCTCCTTTTTGGCCTTCCACGTGGTATATTACTTTCTAATGAGACATTCATTGTTACGTAGAGTTTTCCAGATTGATTGCTACGAGCTACATCCCCTCTCCCCTCCCGCCCATCTTAGCCTTCGTGCCTTCATATCATGGTATATTGATTGACCAGTTTCTGTAACAAGTTATTAATTGGTTTTTCTTCCCCATGTGTTAGTAATATGATTCCAGATCGCTCCGGTTATTGTGCGGAGGATTTTTTTCTCAAATCTTTCAACATTTTTTTCTAGGGTGCTGGTTAGTGTCCAGGTAATAACTATAATAACTGCCATATAACTATAATAACAGCCATAATATAATAATATAATAACTGGCTCTGTCATAACAAAGTACACCCTTAGTTTGAGATTTTTCGGAATTTCAATACCTTTTAGAGGGTGAATAAAGCTCTGCGCTTGTTATTTCTACGGGCTATTTCTGCCCGTTAATTATTCATTGAGATTATTGTAGAGGCAAGGTATTCGAATTAATCTACTCTAGGGAATGATTTTCCTTCTACGCAGATCCTTTTATTGGAGTGCATTGCCCGATTCTGAAGATTTGCGTAAATAAAATAATCGCGGATTACCATAAAATAAAGCCGTTCATAAACTTTTAGGCCAATATTGATAATTTCATAAAAAGAGGTCTGTACATCGGAGTTACACCACCGGTGCAATTTGGTAGAATTTACAGGGCATTTAACTGAGTATGTTATTTAATAAATTTGAGATTTTTTTTTCTACTGGTGTAGGATATTTTGGCTTATTTGACTGTAACTCGTAATGTCTATGCGCACGATAGTATTATATCTAAACCATTCAAGATTCGAATGTTTTGATAAATTCTTCAGTAATTTGTTCTTCCTTAAAGAATAATGTTTGTACTAAGATAAAATTGACAATTGTTTAAAAGTAAAGCAAATTTCATTTTGTCGGATAACAGGTTTTACGACCGTTTGATTTCAAATGATTCTTTTACACCTTTTTTTATTTTTGTTTTAATTATTTTTTTCTTGATTAGTTTTCTCGGTTCTATTGCTTACTCTAGCCTGCAAATGCTCTGGCAGAAAGTCGACTTTATCGATTCCGAGCCTCAAATAAAATCCCCAATGAGCCATTGTTTGTTTTGCGACCACTTCACCTGTTTATTGGATGTGGATTAAGTGTTTCTCGGAATGGTACATAAAGGGGCACTTGACATTTCGGAAAAACCAACATGTCGTTTTGTCAGAAGGCTGGCAGTCCTTTCCTATTGGATATTTTTCTCCCCTTCTACTGAAAAAAAAGAAGTAACTATTTATGAAATGGTCTATTACTTGTTCATAAATTCTGTTTTCTGATGTCCAAAGCTTATTTATTGTAAAAACTAATTAAATAATTTGCTGTTATTTTCACTTAACAAATTTTTCCCATTATTTTGTGTTCCATCTTCTCAAATATAGATCCTGATCTTTAGATATTTATATCTGTCTAGGCATCTTTTCCAATTATGGCAAAATAAATCTCATGAGTTTCAATGAGGCAACATTCTAATTTTTAAGCAGTGGACTGTATCTAAAGGGATTGGTAGGTTAATGATTGTGCAAAAAATAGCTTACCATCTAATGCAAGCTTACATCTTCTTTACCTAGAGGGCCCTCCGCCGTGACTGTTGGTGCTTGCTTGGTGACTGCTGAAAAAGAAGTGGTCAGAGACATCCAGTCGCTCTCAAGGCTTAAGTGTTATCTTTTATCTTTTAGATCTGCCTCCACCACTCGCCATAACGCGGGAAAATTTTAACCTTCTCTGCCATAAACAATATCAGTGTTTAAACAATATTGTTTTGTTTTTTTTATTTGGGTTTTATACAACTTAAGGAGTCATATCCCCAAACCCAAAAGCCACTGCTCCCTGTCCATCCAATCTCCTTCACGAAGCCCTCTGGCTGCCATACTTTCCTCCACGTCCTCTATCCATTTCTTCTTTGGCCTTCCGCGCTTCCTTCTTTCAGGTGGCATATAGTTATAAATTTTCTTTGGCCAGCGGTTCTCATCCATCCACATTAAGTGGTCATACCACTTTAACCGTTTCGTCCCGATCAGGTAAAGGATGTTCTTTTGACATCCGACCTTGTTAATTAACAATATTGTTAATATTAAAAAAAAAATACAGCCGTATGTTTAAAAATTTATAATCTGTTTTGTATATTAATTAAATACTTACTAGTATCGCCAAGAGTGAATTCTCACTGTTGATATCTATCTCCCTTTCTTCCTAATGCAATGGACATATAATCAACATCAGAAAAATTTTCAATTGTCATACTCACACCCCCAATATCAAACATCCTTAAAAATTACGAATACACAGTACATTTACTATTGAATTATCTAAAATAAAACAATTTATTAAACAAAACTTTTTTTTTTTTAAATTTTATTTATTCACTCAAACCTGACATAAGCAATGACAATTAGCGGGTCTGCTGTCGGTAGGTGTACAGTTAGTAGCTTGATCGGCGTGATGGAGAGGAATACCCAGCGGCATCCCTTCCTGTCTTGATTTTAGCATATTTTTAAGCGATAAATCCCTCATCCAGCTCCTTTTGAGCCTCCTGAGTGTGTTTTCGGGCATGTTAAATATAGCCATGCCTTGTATAAGTGTGTTAGCATGTCCATGTAAGTTATTGTGGAATCGCTTGTAGTGTGTCCGTATGTGATTGTTAACTGTTGGTATCTGAAGGTCTTTATGTAATGTAATGTTTGAGACGTACCATGCTTAAACAAAATTTGAAATTTAAATCTAGTTCAGATAATTAAAATTAAAAACATGCGTTGATTATCTCGAGGTTTTACGCCTTAAAAACCAAACTAACAATAACAACTATCTGAATGTTGACTACTTTCTAATTTTTCAATAAATTGTATTAAAGTTGTTGAAGGAATTTAAGGATCGAAATTCGGTTTCGTCATTTCACCATGAAATTCTCTTTCCTTTGAAATTTCAACATAATATATTGTTTCTGAAAGCTTGAAAAGGGACGCTCTATATTACCGTATTAAATATACCGAAGGTTCGTGGATTGAAACTTCATCTAATATAGGTTTAACTTTGAATTCATCTCTTGTTTTTAATAGTAAAATGTAACGTCTCTTTTCCTCATTGGATTCACTAATTGTGGCACGTGTTTACGCTTACTAATTAATTTTGTATATTCTGTCTACTTCTACTGTTTCATTTAAATATTAATAATATATTATTTTCATAAAACCGTTCCTGAATATACGTTGTAATTAAAGTAAAAAGCCGAAACTATGGAATAATCAACATTTTAGGGAAAGTTCTATAAAGATATAGAATAATTATTTTTCTGTAAGCAAAAGCAGCTTATTTCTTCTCTCAAATAGACCTGAAAGGTCTCAGGTATACTGAACAATTTGAATTTATTGTTGGCAATAAATTAATTATTTTTTATGATGATGATTTCTCTTTTGGATACAAATCAATACAGCTCATTTCGCTATTAAAACATTAGCATAAAATTATATATATTTTTTGTAAAACTTGTTTTAAATTTAAAAAAAAAACATATCAATGTACCTTCTGATTTATATAGAATAGAAAATAATTTTATGCTGGAACAAAGTCCCTTTAGAATAACAAAAAAGTTCAAAATTAAAATATTATATCTGGCCTAAAAGACAAATATAAAAAGAAAAAATTAAATAGAAATAAGTAAAGAAAATATTGGTTAAACATACTATATACCAAATAAAAAAATATATTTACAAAACACTTGAAACCACGCCAAGACACTTAAAAATATGTACTGTGCTAAAACATAAATACACAATTTTAGAAAAAAAAATACATTTTTATTAGTTACTAAAAAAAATATTATTTATTAAAAAATACTGTACATACACATACATAGGGTGTCGCGGGTCTTAATAGTCAAACACTGAGGAACGGGAGGGGAGGGGGGGATAATTTAGAGTTAAATTTCCCCCCAAAAAGTTCATTTGTGCTTGGGTCGATTCCGAACAGAAATGGAGTTAAGACCAATTTTGTGGGAGGTTATTGTGATAGTGATTGGTGATAACGTATTGGTTCTCCAAAGTATTGTGTTTAGACTTGTGACTGGTGTATATATACTTATTTTGTTATTGTTCGTGTTCTAGTGTTTTCTAATTTACTGTTCATTATGTTTTCTTGTTCTTTTTTTTGAGTTTTCTTTTGTAAATAAGTTTTTAGTTTTAAGTAAGGTTAAGTGGAACTACGAGTTCGTAATCTTCTCGTAGTTGAAGACTTTCTGAACTTTAATCGTTCCTACGAGAGCTAAAACTTATAACAGAGAACTTGTATACAAGTTTCATTGGACATAAATAGAAAGGTAACTTTCATTTAATAAACGTAGTTAGTTAACCTCTAAACTGTAGTGTACTATAAACTGAAATCATTTGTAGTGTTTACTAGTTTCTTACAGTATGGTTGACCCAATTGTTATTGATATGGAAGAGGAGAGTTCCCAAAAGGTTTCCAAGCGAAATGCCAAACGGGCAAGAAAGGGTTCTCTTGATTTGGAGGCAAACTCGGAGGAGGCTGCAGCTAAAAGTTTACTACAATCGGCCTTACAAATCCAGGAGAATCTTAGGGTTTATGTTCAACGGGCAGATAATGGGTTGAATATCAAGGTACAAAATTATATAAATAGAAAAATTCTAACCTTGATAGATATAATTGAAACCCTAGACGACAAAAGTAAAAAGGCACACACAAATGAAGACGTTTCTGAGCTCATCCAAAAAGCGGTTCATGAGTCACTTAAGACTCCTAGTATTCATGAGATGATTGCTCGACTTGTAATAGAAAAAACGGTGCCCAAAATTATTGAGGGACTAACGGCAGCTCGAGTGGAACCACAACCACAAATCATAGCCAAAGCCGGTCACTCAAGGGAAGCGCAAGCAGATATCAGAGAAGCAAGCCCGGCTGGACCCTCAGCGGCTACTGAACCCTACAAAGTCGTAGTCAGTAAAAGAAGCCGCAGGAGGACCAAAGCAGCTAACAAGGCAGCTAGTAATTTAAATAACCCGATTGAGCCGACCAGTCATGTCTCTCCTGAAGATTCAGCCCAATTACAAAGTAAGCCACGGACAATGGCAGATATTGTAAAATCTCTGCCATTGAAGCCGGCAGAGATATCTAACTCTAAAACCACCTACGTCACAATTAGTGGGCCCGGTAAAAGTCCCGTGGAAATCATCAGTGGGCTGCCATCTCCTACTGAAATAGGAGTTAATGCCTCCATAGTACGTGCTACTAAGGGAGGCTCGGTCTTAGTTCGGATGGAAGATAGCTCCCAAGCGGCGAAAGTTATTGGGTGGCAGGGTCTACGAGAAGTAGGACTAGAGGCCAAGCTTGCACTTAAGAAACGACCTAGGCTTGAAATTAAAGGTGTGCCCAATTCGTGGACTGCGGAGGCATTAATTACGCTTTTACGGGCAAAGCTAATTGATAAATCGATCCCAGCTTCGCTCGTGAACGATGGACTTCGGCCTGTTTTCTCATCTACAGCAAGGAATGGAATAACTAAAAACTGGGTGCTGGAAGTGCACCCAACCCTACGATTCCATCTATTAGACATGGCAAGCTTGAATGGAGGATGGTGGTCAATGACCTTTGAAGATAACCTCGACGCCCCCCGTTGTACCAAGTGTCAGGACTACGGGCACTCTAAGGCCACATGTCCAACAGATGCACTGGTCTGCATCTGGTGTGCAGGTACTGGTCATTTTCTCAAGGAGTGCCCCAAAAAACTAGCTCAGGCAGGGCCGACATGCATCAACTGTGTGAGGGCAAAGGCCCATCCGAGACACACTAAGCATAAGGCGGGCAGTCGTGATTGTCCTGTGCATTTAAATTGGTCACAAAAAATGGCGATGAGGACTTCTTATGAATAAGATCTCCATCCTTCAGCTCAATATGGGCCGCCGGCGTCTAGTTGCGGAAGAGCTACGCTCCCTCTCACAAAGCTACGACATCATGGCAGTCCAGGAACCGAGTTGCTGGGGAAACAAGGTCACGGGGTTTGGTCTCACATCGAGGGTTATAGCCTTGAGCAGTGGAGAGAGGAGGCCCAGGGCTGCTATTGTGGTTAACAACCCCAACCTCGATGTGATGGATCTGAGGCAGTTTACCATGGCGGATTGTGTTGCTTGTCATATCAGATGGAACCATGTTGCCTTTACGCTGGTCTCATCATATTTACCGGACGGGGGCGATATTGACGAAGACATATCCGCCATGGAGATGATCACGGCTTGCACCAGGAACGTGATCATATGCTCAGATACCAACTCCTGGAACACGGTCTGGGGATCTAATCGAACTAATAGAAGGGGCGCTAAGCTCGGTGAATTTATTGCCCGAAACCATCTAGTGGTTATGAACGATCCCTCTGCTACCCCGACGTTCTCTAGCGCTAGGGGGCAGAGCTGGATTGATGTTACCTTGGTATCACCGGTGCTGGCAAACCGCATTATCGATTGGGTCCTCCGATCTGAGACGAGTTCCGACCACCAAGCGATAGCCTTTAGGCTGACGGAAAATACAGAAGTTTCCCTCGGAATAGAAAAAGGTTACCTTACTCGAAAAGGAAATTGGAGTGCCTTCCGGTCATTGCTGGAGGGAAAACTGGTCGACGAAGACTGGGATGAGGCGGAAACGGAGCAAACAGATGATCTGGATTACCGAGTATCCAGGATCACTGATGTCATCCGCGATACCGCTGAAGAATCCCTTCAGCACCGGAAGGCGAGAGCTCGACCTGTCCCATGGTGGACGCCTGCCTTAACCACTATGAAGAGAGAACTCTACAAGGCACGGCGTTCATACCAGAAGTGTACTTGCGAAGAGAGGCGCATTACACTTCGTGATGAGTACAAGTCTAAAGCCAGGGCATACCGAAACGAGGTGCGGTTAAGAAAGCGGAAGTCTTGGGACGAATTCATTGTTCAAGAGTCATCTAAGAATCCCTGGGGTGTACCTTACAGAGTGGCCCTTGGTAAGTTTGCTCCACAGCAAGTGATTGCAGCTTTGAGGCGCGGATGTTCCCAGGCAACCACTCTGGAAGAGACTGCAAAGATGTTCCTAGCTGAGACCTACCCCAGAGATGATTCGTCCCAGGATAATGAAGAGGAAATATTTATAAGACGCACTACGGTATGCCCACCTGGTACGGACTTGTGCCCACCGTGGGACATATGGGATCTACGTGCTGCTGTGGATAGGCAAAAGACTGGACGTGCACCTGGGTTAGACTCCATTGACGCAGCAATCCTCAGGAACAGTATCCCCTATATTGAACAGAGACTGTTGACATTATTCAATGATTGTCTAGACAGGGGATACTTTCCTAAGAGTTGGAAAATTGCTGATGTTAGACTCCTCTACAAGGGAGGAGGCAAGGACAAGCAATTAGCCAAATCTTATAGGCCTATATGCCTCCTCCCTATCATGAGTAAATTATTGGAGACCCTGTTGATGATGAGTCTACGACCAGTCTTCTCTAGGGCTAGCCATCCACGGCAGTACGGATCCACTAAAGGCAGGGGAACCGCAGATGCCCTGCTGAGAGTGCGCCGTGACGTTGAAGAGAAGGCGGAGAAGTATGTCATGCTTATCCTGTTCGACATATCTTCCGCCTTTGATAGCGTCTGGTGGCCGAGCGTACTCCAGCAGTTGCAGAAGTATGAGGCTCCCAGCAACTTATATGATCTTTTAAGGAGCTACCTCCAGGACCGAACATTGAAGATAAAAGGTAGCTTCTTTGAAGTACAAGAGTCGATGGAAAGAGGTTGTCCGCAGGGCTCGGTTCTTGGACCAGCCCTGTGGAAATTAGTCTTCGATGAGTTGCTGGGGGTACTAGAACAGGAGCGGTTCCCCGCCACGGCCTATGTTGATGATCTGGCCGTTGTAGTGGCCTCAAACAGCAGAGCCAGGTTAAAAGAAGAAGCTGAACGATGTGCCAACCTCGTAGGAGGATGGTGTGAGAGAAAAAAGATGAAGATGGCGGCTGCTAAGACCCAGTCCATTCTTTTAAGAGGTAAGACTGACAGGGCCCACCCTATTACTCTCAGAATAGAAGGAGAAAGGATACGTCCAAGTGAGGCTGTTACATACCTTGGCATAAGAATTGGGAGAAATTTCAACGTTACGCCTCACTTGGACTACATGAAAAGTAGGGTGGCCCTGGCTCTCAATGGACTTAGTCGCATCGGGGGCGCCTTTTGGGGTCTCAGGTACCCAGCCACGTTGACTATTTATAAAGGAGTTATTCTGGGCATTCTGAGATATGCGTCCCCTGCGTGGAGTCATCATCTCTCGCACCAACAGAAGAAAAGGTTGGCAACAATCCAGCGGATGGCTCTGCTGCGGGTCACTAGAGCGTACCGTTCAGTGTCTCATGAGGCGGTACAAGTCTTAGCCGGAACTACTCCTATTGATCTTCTCCTACGAGAAGAATACTTCCGGCATAAGATGAAGAGAGAAGGCCTGGTGGATCTACCGGCGAATCTTCGTGTGAGGATCAGTGAAGACCCTAATGGATGGAAGAGGATTCTTCGGGAGAACACATTAAAGGAATGGAACCAGCGGTGGGTGACGACGCCAAAAGGGGCTACGCTAAGAAAATACTTCCCCACTGTTGGTTCAAGAATGGAACAGACATGGGTTCTCCCGGACTACTGGGTCTCACAGTTCCTCACAGGGCATGGGGGTTTCCGAGCAAAGCTCGTTGAATATGGCAAGAACATCGATCCCCTATGCCCAGGTTGCAGAGTGCCGGAGACCGCCGAGCATATCATCCTAGTCTGTACCGCCTTTGAGGCACTGAGGGCTAAGTTGTTGATGGAGACGGGGCTCTACGCTCTGACGGAGAGCGATCTCCCTCAACATATGACAAAGGAAAAATACCCGTATTACAAGGCATTCGTATACGGGTGGAAGGAACTGGTTGGGTCAAACCACTTTTCATTGGGAAGAAGAAATGAACATGTATACGGAAGACCGCCAGAGAGGGTGGAACAGGATGCTGGATAAAAAGAAAAAAAAGAGCAGGCTGTGTGCACAGCTGTAAAAAATGTAATTGGTCTGAATGCAGCAGTGAATTGTAACGCATGCGTTGCTACTCACTACTGCATAACACCCGTATTGCCTTATCGGCAGGGTAGGGTGTAAATAAAATAATAATAAAAATAAGACCAATTTTGTGATTTTTTTTAAGGTGGTCAAGTTTTTTATATAATAAGAAAGAATTGCTCAAAACTGTTCAAGATAATTAAATTCTAATTGCGCCATCGTAAATTAGACAAAATCTTCTTTGAGAAAACAATAATTACATTTATTAAGGTCAATGATATGAGTGCCTTTCAAGAGGTTCAATTACGCAAAGTCTGCCATTATACCGAATTATTTCACTAATCGGGATTACATGGGTATAAGTACTGTAACTACATCACTACAGCGGCCATATTAGATCTCCTCGAAGTCCGTTTTATCATAGACCGTAGTAAATTTAACAGTTTTCAAAAAAAAAAAAAAAAAAAAGCTACTTTACATTGGTATACATAGAATTTAATTATCATATACATTTGTTGAGTTTTTTCTTTAACCCTCATACCAGATTGAAACGACTAGAAACAGCCCGACGTTTTCGAGTACTGCTGCACTTACTAGACAAACGCTCTAAACATCCAACTATTTACAAAATACTCATATATATTTCTATAATAAGGCCTATTTGGACTCATGGGATAGAGCTTTGGGGCTCTACTAAACCATCAAATTCCTCTCGAATCCAATCTTTACAATTGAAAATCCTTCGGAAAATTATTAATGCTCCTTACTTTGTAACAAATAAAATAATCCATAATGACCTGAATGGTCCATATGTTTCCGATTTAACCCAATCCAGATACCTATCCTTAAATAGCAAACTTCAGAACCATCCTAATCCTGATAAATCTTCTAGGCGTCAGAAAAGGAGATGGTGTCGTGATCTCTTAATTTAGATACTTTATTAGAATGCTACCAATAGGTAAATTCTCTACATGCCTTGGCATGTCATGTATTTCTCTTTATCACATTTACTGAATTTGTATTAATTTGTATGGTTGTAAATTTCATAAATAATAATTTAAAAAAAAAAATTGGTCCATGCATCAAATGAACTTTTTTGGTGGAAATTTTGTTTAAAATCATCCTACCCCCCCCCCTTGACCAATGTTTGGCTATTGAGAATTAAGACCTGTATATATATAAAGGGTCATTTCAGTGCACTAACTGTTTGTATTTTCTATAAATATGATCGTAATTCTTAAAACATGTTTGGCGTTTCAGCTGAGCCAATGATATAAGTGTTTGTTGCAAATGTGTTTCATTAAACGTATTTTAAAAGAAATAATAATATCAAAAATAATATTTATAATTTGTAATCCTGTATTAACTAAGTTACTGAAATCTTTGTTAATTAAAAGTAAATGAATATAGAATAAGTAAAATATATAAAATGAAGATATACCCCTTTTATCTTTACAACCACTCTCAGTTTTCATTTTATAATTACATTTAGTGCCTACGGTAATAGTTGTACCATTGCCGATTGCAAATAGATCCCAGTAACAGCCTAGCCGGTTTTATTACCAGCGTTTACAATCTCAGTTATTGCTCCGGGCGATAACTGAAGTAGGTATCTCTTCGCGGCTGGGATTTCACTTAACTTGATTAAGTCTTCTCTCAACTCCTCATTTCTGTGCGCTAGGTGTCCTTGTTTACGAGGAACGAGAGCTTGAGTTTCTTGTGATGGGATGGAAAACTAAACTAAGTGAGCGATCAGTTCTCATCGTTTAGAAAATGAATGGGTTTTGAAATTCGCAAGATTGAGAATAGAAGTAGACACAAATTCATGGTTAAAATTAATCTTTACATCGATAAAATTTATAATGCCTAAGCGTTACTTAAGTTTAGGCAATATAGTGCGGAAGTTAGTCATTAAGTGACGCAAATAAAAAAAAAAAAATTATTTTGTGCTGAAGTTTTGGCCTAGGAAGTTTCAGACCATAATCAAGACTGAGGAATGACAATACAAATATAAAGACAATACCTATACAAGAGGTTTAACAACCAATAATTAATAAAACGACTTTTATAAAAATATTTGAGAAAGAAATAGCCTGTTAATAACATGCTTAAAAATATGTATAAGTGATACAGCATATATTTTTAATATGAAATTATAAAATACATCTAATATGGAAATACACTAAATTTGGAAAAATAAAAAGTCACCAAAAAATTTAAGTATTTTGGGGAAATAATATGTTACAACGGTTCTGAGAAAGAGAGAATCCGAGAGAAAAACACAAAATTAGAAAATTTAAGCTTTCAAAAAGGCAAAATTGACAATAAAAATAACCTCTATTCCAATGCAAAGGCATTACTACGTTGTGATAAAGCCTGTGATTTTATATGGGATGCCACATGCCTGCCTAACTTGGAAAAGCTGCTAAGAATATTAAGGAGGATGTTGAGAACAATCTATGGGCCCAGAAAAACACAAGAAGGTGACAGACGAAGATCTACAGAAAAATCAAAAACCTGGAAACTGGATAAGATTGAACAAAAAGTTCTTTTAAAAAATTGTTAGCTACAAAAGCATGGGAGGATACCCGAAGTAAATAAGAGAAGAATTAATGAACCTTACAATTTTAGATGCTGAGAGTCTAGATAGAGATACAGGAAAACACTGAAACATCTCATCAATATTGGAAGAGAAAAAAATGAAGGGTACAAAGTGGTCCGAAGAAAGAAAAGAAATGCAGTCGAAAATCATGAAACTGCGATGGGAAGAAAGAAAATCAAGTCTCCCAAAGAAGCGTAAGCAATGATATTCGCGTGGTCCTTAGTGGCCGATACATGATTTAAAAAAATACCAGTAATAAAGTAAAAGGTGGTAAAGTGACAGTAATGAAATAATGAAAAGAGTGAAGTGGACTGTTATTTAACATAGATAAATAAGAGCAATAAATAGGGAATAAAATAAATTAGATGCGGCTGTTGTATTAAATTGATGCTGCATAATAAAACATGTAGAAATGAAATGGAAATAAAGTAATGATAAATATATAATAATTATGATGATAAATTGAGAATAATAATTATATAAAGAAATGGTTAGAAATTAATAAGACGTGGTGATCTATTTATATTAGAGTTTAGTTCCCATATATTTTTACAATATTTTATAATTATATTAAATTATTTTGGCTTTTTATCTTATATTTTCTCCGCCCTCATGAAGCCCTGAAAATTAGGCAGTCTTCATAAAATAAAAATACGTTTTTAATTTTGTTTCTTATTGAATTTAACCCCCAAATAACTTCTCAAACGGGCCATAAACCCATATAATTTTTTTGTGCAAATTTTTCCCACTGGCAAACTATTTACATATTAATATTATTCATTTATCCAGGTTGGTTATTAGAGACTTACAATTACTACTATCAAAATTATGAAAACTTTAATGATTTTTTATTATATTATTAATTCAAGTATAAAGTTTGTATTTTCTTTTTAAATTATTTTTTATTTTCCTATAAAGAGTCTCTCAGATATTAATGGCCAAACTATGGTTTTTTTTTTTTTTACATTTGCTGAATCGGCCGATTCCGAACGAAAAAATAATTAAGGAAATTTTTTTGATTTTCTTAAGGTAGTCTTGGTTTTTATTGAACAAGAAGGAATCGCTAAATCGTAAATAAGACAAAATACTTATGTGAAAACAGTTATTAAATCCAGTAAGATTAATGATAAGAGGGTCTGCACTGCTGAAGTTACAGCTTTCATACATAGGCAGTATATCCTGAATGTCCCTTTGATTATTTATCTTAATACTGTAACAATGTAAATTTATTCACTGTTTTCTTTTTAAAAAAAAATTGTCTACTTTACGATGGTGTAGTTAGAATTTAATTATATTGGACAGTGTTTGTGCAATTAGTTTTTATTCAACTCAAAATTGGATTCAACTCCTTTTTCGTACGGAATTGCCCTATTCTTCAAATGAATTTGTTGTTGGAAATTCAGTCGAAAATCATCCTCAGAGTTTGGCCAACTGAGACACTTAGTATACTTGCTGGTATTCTCTTCATAAACTGTGGTAACTAGCTGGTTTTGAATGTCTCAGTTTCAGTCCGAACTATGAGATCCTAGATTGTATTGATCAGTCTCCAATTATTCTGAAAGACTTGAAGTGTTCCTCTAAAGTTAAAAAGTGGTACGGTGTTGGTGGGGGGAGGGGGTTTGAGTGAGGGGGGAGGTGTTGTTATGCGGGCAGGGTATCGAGAGCGCCGTGACTGGCCTACACCTGCCCACCGGAGCGAATTAGAGACACGCTGTTGTTCAAAAACAAAGCCCTAACTTAATTTGTAATCTTGCTAATTCTTCTGTGAAGAATTTGTTTTAGCTGCTAGTAGCTCATCTAGTTTTATTCCTAATGAGATCTGGGATTATGTGTCTCTCTAAACCGATTATCACAGAGCTCTATCTCTCTCAACTCCTCTCTCTGTATCTGACGGTGGGCTGTATGTTGAACATACAGAAATTATTTAATAGTCTGGTGGACTTTTCTCAACATCCTTGATTTTCTATAGTGATTTTTTAAATTGAATTAAATAGGGTATAAATATACTGAAGAGCCCTTTTCCCTGTTCAAAAAAATAAAAATTTGTAGCCCGTAAGGTGATGTAGGGGAGACCACTGGTACTGGTACTGAGGGAGTCAAGCAACTCATTTTTTGCCAACCACAAAGATGATATTATAGTGGTTGTCTATTGTACCTCTACTCTGTCTCAAACTTTTTTGTTCTTGTAATGAAGTTCAAAAGATCGGACCATTTAATGGAGGCAGCTTTGCATACTTGGATTCTGTCTGCTCCCAGAAGTCTGTATCTGAGTGACGCAAATCGGTCACATTCTGTTATGAAGTGAATCGCAGTTTCAGGTGCACTTCTGCAGAGATTACAGAGCTCATCATCCACTATCACATAGATCTTTAAGTGACTTTTAAGTCTGCAGTGGCCTGTTAATACTCCGATGATGAGTCGGATATCTTTCTTAGTTAGGCCCAGCAGTCACTTTGTTTTGGGAGGAGAATGGCTTTTGATAAATTGTTTCGCTTGTCTAAGCCCAGTGCATTCCCTCCATTTTTTTCCAAGTCCAATCAACACTTCTTTCCACTGATGCTTTTTGGATATGTATGTAAGATGTAGGGAGGAAGAAAGTAGATTAAATTTATCTACCATTACAAATGAAAATATTTGATTTAAATATGAAGGGACATACAATAAAGCATTAACTGTGTAAGTGTCATATAACATGTAACATTGTATTGAAGCAAGGAGTTTCATGAACCCCGATTGCTTTTAATTTATTGAAAATAATATAACGTAAAATCTCAAATGTTTTAGTGTTAATAAATACAATAATTCAGTCCTTGTAAGGATTTACGTAAATAGAAAGTTTATCATGATAAAATAATAATTTTCTTAAAGTTTAAGAAATTTAAATTGTATATTTATACGTATAAATATGTAAAATAGGGATAGAAATTTTATTTTTTGTGTTTGCCAGAATATTAACACAAAAATATTTTAATTTCCAAAATTAAAAAACCATGAGCTATGAATTTATGCATTACATGAAAACAGTTGCAGCTTGAGAGTGAGTCATCAACGCACAGAACACCTTTGGTTTTTCTTTTTTAATTTTTTGAACTGTGTAGCACTGATTTAATAAAAAAACAGCTAAATATAGTGCCTTAATCGTTACCTTCATTCTCTATATCATTAACATTTTATAAATTCAAATCACCTTCATAATCTTAAAGGCCTCTTCAATTTTCAAAGCAGAAATGAATGGAAACTTTTACGAATTAGTAAGCAATGTCACAAATCCAGTGTTTAGTCAACTTAAATGTTCCAGACCACCTCAACGATGGCAAAAGTTTTTTCAGAAGTAATTATTAGCTATAATATCACTTTGTAAGTTCAATTAAAAAAAATCTTGAGTCCCGTCATCTGTTAACTAAAATCAGATCAAATAATGAACATTATCAGAAAGAATGATCAATAAACGATGACCTTAAAATGCAACTCCGCAGTAAATCTTGAAGAATTTTCTATACGTGCTGCAAACACATCAGAAAATCAATAAGGGACTGTGGAAATAAGGAAAAAAAACTCTTCAATTGTTTTACTAAATTCTGGATCTGTAGTTTAGCATATAGTTTTAACATATATTTTTCTTTTCAATTTATTATTTATTTATTGCAATTTATTCAATATCTGAAACATTTCGCGATGGAGTTTAAATCCGAACAAATATGTGCTTAAAAAACAAACAAACAGTATAATGTGGGATTTAATGTCACCTTGGTGAGTTACAACTTGTAATGTCTCTGTCATGCCGCAGTATTTCCCTTCCTACAAATACCCTCTCCACCTTCAAATCCCGCCTGTTCGATTTCATCTCATCCGTTCAGTCCTCCTAAAATTATTAGTAGATGCTGTTGTAAATATGTATATAAATGATTAGTTTGTTTTAAATAATTTCATTTCATTTGACTTTCTTAATTGAAGTTTGAAGGTAAATAATACTCTTTTCTTTTATTTATTTATTATATTCTATGAGCCTACAAAGCCCAAATTTCCATCCCTGTTTCCATGCCTACATTACTCTAAAGAGACTTATCCCAGAAAAAGTATAGCGTTATTAGTATTATTAATATATTTCTGTAATGATAATATTAAATAGAAACTAATTTTTAAAATTATATACAACTGGATTACTATTTAAATATTTTTTAAAAGGAGAAAATGTAATTTTTCCGCTTCCTCTATTCAAGACTCATATTGGCGTCAGTTATCGGTTGCCGTTTAAATGACTAATCTTCCTAGAAGCCTATTGAACGAAGGTGGGCGACTTTACCTGGAAATAGGCTGACTCAATTACTTTACCCTCAACAAGACAAGTAGCTTCAGCTGCTCTTGATCTTATTAGTGAGTTAGTGAATATTACATATGTCGTGTTATTAAATATACATATATATTTAGTTTCGAGCCGAAATATTTTATAATATGACCGATAATGTGCTATTAGGTGGTGCGATAATAATTAAAATTACAAAACTTATCCTGGAGTATTTAAATATTCAAATAAATAGTTGTTTCGAAGGTTGTTTTGATGTATTCATATTTTTATATTGTATATGGTTTTCATAAGAGTCTAAATTGTCTTATAAAAATATAAGAGTATAGAAAGAAAATTAATATTACTAACGGTGGGTGGACACAAATTTTACAAACTATACAACTATTCATTTAATTGTGCTACTCGTAGTCCGGACAAAATTTTAATTTTTTCAAAAAAGTATATTGTACATAGCGCCTTATTGCCAATATATATTTTTATATAATTATAATTATTCTTATTGCCTATTTTTAACCAAGAGAGATATAATTCTGGCTATAAGAAGTATGGTGTGTTTGTAACGGTCCTTCCGCTTTGTATTTTATAAAATAAAATATTACACGGCCACTAATAACTTCTTTTATATAGTTGAGAGAAAATATTTATAAACAAATTTATTATTTTATATTCAAATTATATTTTTCTCTACTACTGTTTAATAAAACGTAAAAACATCAGATTTTTTCACTGAAAGAAAAAAATTGACTTGTTTTAATTTTTTTATTCAAGTTGAAATTAATTTTTTGATAATTTAAATATTTTTCAAACGATCTATCAACGCAACAAAAATCTATAACGCTACGAAAAGTTATAGTTTATGTATAAAAATGAGTAAATTCATTTTATTAACAATATTTCCAAAGATCAATGTTGAGTTATCCTGAATTTGTTTCCTCTTTTTTATAGGGTATGGGCGTTGAAAGCTCAAAAAATAATCGTGACAGAGTCAGACTAAGGAATAAAATGGGTTATTTTGAATAGAGGCACCCGAAACGAGTATTTTTTTTTTAAATATTAAGCGGTAGGAAATAAAATGATTTCTTCGTTTGTTATTTTTAACAGCGAAGACGTTATAGGTCATAAGCATTATGAACAATTTCTAGAGATCACTTTCTTCCTATTAAGTTAATTAACGGAGAATATTCTAACAAAAAAAAAAAAAGGAAAAAAGAAAACTGAAAAAAATTTTTATAGTAAAATAAGAACGGTACAAAGGATATTTACAGTATATGTAAAACATGTGTCGTAAAACTTTAATACTTTAAATTCTTAGTAACTTAAATATTAAATTATCCCTTTAACTTGTATTTATTCTAAGTTTTGTTAATCCATTTTTTATTCATTTTCTATATTGTTTTGACATATTTAAGTTATTTCTCTCTTGTTATAAACTGATACATTACTATCCTCGATTCTTCTTGAATTGAGGCTTGAATTCATAGGATTGACATTTTAATTCAATAGAAAATACGTTGTCTTATTAATGTTTTTCTTTCTTCTGCGCTACCGGTTTCTTGATCATACCATCATCAGGCTACCTTATGGTGGCATAAATGAAAAAATGGCGATGTTTGCATAGCAGTTTAGGAGGAGCACCATGACTTAGCCTGATGAAGGTCTGATCAAAGACCGAAACCGATTGCTCAGAAGCAAAAAAAATAAACTGGGAGACATCTTTTTTATTGAATTTATCCTTAATTCTCTTCACTTATTTTAATTTGTTTTGTTGAAATATTGCTATATACTATCCTAATCGTAGTAATTAAAGGACATTGGTTCTCTGTACAATGTGTCTTCTAACAAAGACCAATCAAAATGGACGGAGTCAGCTCAGCAATCAGCTGACCGTGGAATCAGTTGCCAGTGTTCCCAGGTCTCAGTACACCGCCATTACAGCTCTGCCTAATTGATTCTAGTCCCAATTGTCAGCGAATTTCTAGGAAAGCTTCAGCGATACTGAGAATCTTATCTTTGGTTCAGTAAATTTGTCTATTTGCTACAATATTGCTGCTGTATGCTACAAGGAAATATTGTTTTCCTTAATGCCGTTTTCATAAGTATACGTAAGTATATTTGAAAAACAGTAAAATAATTAATAAAAACATAGTAAACCTAGGAATTCTTGACCTACAGTATCCTTTCACAATACTCCTGTTGAACAAATCTACTACCTAGAAATATACTTGCACAGACGTCCTACTTCGAATACGCAAACAAGACTGAAACGATCAGAAACTGCTCGATACTTTTGGTTGCTCCAACAATTCTTAGACAAATCTTATGACCTTTCAGTTAATTACAAAAGTCCCATTTACATGATTATAATAAGATCTACATGGAAACTCGGAGTTGAACTTTTGGGCCAAACCATCGGATTCTTATAATAACCTATCCTCTAAATCTAAAACCCTTCCTAAAATACATAATGTTTCATATTTCATCAAAAATAAAATAATTCATAAGCCCCTTAATGTTCCATTTGTTGCTGGTTTGGCCGGATTCACATCATATTCTTTCATGATTAAATCCAGATCCATCCGAACCAAGTTGTTTCTGCCTTGATTCCTCATAATCTTCCTAGACCTCTGAAAACGAGACCAATAGTGGCTTCATCATTGCCAATTTCTAATGTATTGCATTAATAGAGTTACAATACGAATCGGCATTGATGGTTTTTCCATGATTTGAGAAGCTGTAGTGTATCAAACCGAATTAACCCCACCAAACAGGAACCATCGCCTTTTTTTGATGAGTGGGCGGTTTTGGAAAATTGTCTGCTGCTTCTTTTTTGTCAAGTCACTATCCAGAACGTCTACTGTAACCTAAGGTATCCATTCTTCATCACAAGTAACTATTTTGGACAGAAAAGAGCAGTTTTTGTTTCAGCAAAGAAACAACAACAAAACAAACTTCATAACTTTTTTTGGAGGTTGTTTAATGTGCGTGGAACACAACTTTCAAGCTTTTTTACCTTTCCAATCTCCTTGAGGTGGTCATCGACGGTCGATATGCTAGGTTGAAGTTTCTCTGCAGGTCCTCGAACAGTTAGAGGCAGGGTGGCCAAGCGGGCTAACGCGAGTGCGCACAGCATCGCGCGTTGCCTGGCAACCTGATAACTGAAGTTGATTTAAATGATCAAATAATTTCCGGTTCGCGTCTCGGGTCCAAGGGGGTCTTTTAACTTTGCATTAGTCCCTCCGCTCTCACTATCTGGTCCGAGAAAACCCCGTATAGCCTAAAAGTTGAGAAAGGGGAGAAAAAAAACAAGTTCTCGAAATGTTGTTCTGGGATTTTCTTTCATCAAAGACCGTACAACATTGTCATCATGAGAGGAAGTCCTTCAACGACATTCTTTGTTTTCAAGGCTCAAATTTCCCTTCCAATATTGTTTGAAGCACGGTTGATCAGTGCACTCTTAATGCTGCTCTCGCCCCAGGTTTGATTGATGTTTCTGGACTTCTGGAACCCATTACGGCCGAGTTTATACGAAATCATCAGTTGACTTCTTAGTAAAGACTGAATTATTTCGAAGCTACGAAATGCTACAGTGGTAAACAGACATTATGGTTTGGAATGGGATTAACAACTGTTGACATTCATACATATGAGAAGTCCAGTAAACGTAAGCAGTTTGTTATATAGAGGGTTATTTTAAAGAAAATCTTCGAAATCCTACTTTATTTTCCGGACAGCCCGATAATATATATATTTATTTCAGATCAATGTATATAGTTCGAATTCAGTAAAATTTTCTTTACCAGATTTCGAAAGTGGGCTAAAGTTTCTATAACTTAGTGAGGCATCGAAGTGAGGATTTTGTACAGAGAGAGATAGGAGAATCCCCTCCACCAATCTTCCTGCTCTAGGATGATACTAATCCACAGTATCGATACAATTGCCGAACTAACAGGACACTAACACTAACAAACAGCACTAACACTAACTAACATGAGTGCACTAATTGTCCCCGGTGGCGGTCAGCCATCCAATTAGCGAGCTTGGGCTCAGAATGCTAGTCCTCTTGTGGTCCTAGCTCGCCAATACCCGTCCCTTCTATAGCTTTAAGTGTTTGTTATGGCTTGCTTTCAATTGTCGTTGGCGGGAAATACGCCTTCATTCTCCTATAACAAAAACGTCATCTTTACTAAATTTATTTTTCCACAGCTGAAGAGCTATTAATGACCTCTCTATTTTGTATGTTTACCATTAATCATATTATTTTCCAATGTGTATTCAATAACCTATTACTGTGGTAATTACCTATTTAGGAATAACTATATAGTGTTTGCCTAGGTTCAGCCTCTGTTTCAATTAGCAGTTAAATATATTCCCTACATTTAACATTATATACCATTTGATACTATTTAGAAAGAAAAAATACTATTTCTCAACTAAAGTATTTATTTTTATATATTTTTAAAAGCCCATTCAAGGCTCATGAAACAAGTATAAACCTTGCAAAATATTAAAAAAATTATCAACAAAAAAAAGTTCAAACTAACTTTGAAATAGATTTTTTTTTTAATTGGATAGTATTAGCCAGTTTTAATAAGTATATTGAAACATTACAAATTTTATAATTTCTTGAAAATTTGAATGTATTTTCTCATTTTTCATCATAAATAATATTTATTCTTCAAAATATAAATTATGAGAAGAGAAAAAATATAGAAATTTATTTTTATATATTTTATTTCCACACACATGCTCATAAAATATATTTATTTATTTAAAAAACTTTATATTTATATTAGTTAAGATTATTGCAGGTTTTTTATTTTGATTTATTTTACTATGGTCATTTTTTTCTCCTCATAGCCCCTTATTTACATTTTTGACACTAGCTTTGCCCAAAATGCGAGACCGAAACGAGTCTTGGTCTTGCGAATTCAGTCTTAGTCATGCTATGGGTCTTGCGCAAGAGTCTCGCAACAGTCTTGCAGTTACGTATTAGCTTATTACTATAGAGATATTATTGTAATTTTTTAGATAGGAGAAACCTAACTAAGCCCGGATGAAAAATTGAAAAAGTTAAATGCAAAAGTATATTGGTTATACTAATTATTAACATATGGTAACTGAGATTGCCAAGTATTAGTAACTATTTTGCCTTAATTGTTGTTTAAAAGATCGATTTTTTTACCTGTTCTGGTCTTGATATTGCAAGTGTTAGGCGGCCATGGTCATAATCTAGCAAAGTGCAAGACCAAGACCGATTATGGGCAACACTATTTGGCACGTTTTAAATCCCTAATATTTTTCCTTTTTCTGTATATCTTCATTTTAATATATAATATATTGTCATAATTAATTACGAGCTAAACTTTTTTTTTTTGTGTTGAGCATAAAAACGTAAATTAAAGCTAAAATTTAATTTTCAAATAACCTTCGCCATCATTGAGGTGGTTCAGAAGGTATGAATTGATAGAATAAATGATTTTTACTGGGTTGTAAAGTTTTGCATTCTTTTCAGTTATGAAATCCATTATTTTTGACATTTTTTATTCTTTGTGGAATCTTGAAGTTCTTTTCGAAACGATTGTAGTGATTTTTCTGTCGACTATGTAATTATTGAAAATTAGGCGATGTCATAAAACAGAGTCGGGCGTATTATCGTTTTATGTATACAAATCTTTAGACAAGTCAACAGGTTTGTAGAAGATAACATATGATTCAATCGGTGGTTTTTAGTCAGATAATTAGTTTTTTGTCTGACGTTTCCAATTTTTAATTTTTTTTTACTAAAGAGTACCAAAAATCTTTATTTTTTGTGCCTTCAGTCATTGTACAAACTATTGGACAGACAAATATATAAACGATTATTTCACTATTAAAGAATTTTCGTTTCTTGTTTTTGATACTTTTCATCTGCTGTCGGTATCAAGAGTATAAGATAAATAGTTTGGTTTAACAATGATGTCGTTGTTAGTTAACTTTAAATGTCTGTCAAATATAAACAAACTATCATTAAAATTTGAAATCTAATCTGAAATATTCACTTCATATGTGTACAATCCCCATCAATGCCTGTATATGGTACATTCCTCTTGAATACTTATACTTGGATCCGTTGTATGTAAGTTAATCGCAATATATATATATATATATATATATATATATATATATATATATATATATATATATATATATATATAATATATATATATATATATATATATATATATATATATATATATATATATATATAACTATAATGAAATCATTATGAAAATTCCCTAATGCGTAGCGGATATTTCATTTAATTTGCGAACAACATGGGCATGTGTGACAGGAGTAATTGTAATTAGTAAAATCTTGCTTGACGAGATTGTTCAGTTCACTAATTTGGGGGAGGCGGTTACTGCCCCCAAACTTTCCAAGGCCTAGTCCTGAATTGCAGCCTATCACGCCACACTAATTAGTGGCTACGGTATCAATGAGGTTTATGAATCATTATTTTCCTACAGTAGATTATTACGTTTATTGGTAACTAACTAAATTATATGTTATGCGAAACAATTAAAATAATACTCGTAACAGATTGTTAAGTTTTTTCCTCTCATTCATCCCTTTTTGACACCAGGGTATGAACTCGTAATCTTCCATTGGAACTTTTTTTATAATTACCATTAAAAAAAACAGGCTAAACGGTGTATAGATGTTTTAAAAGACAGACTAATGGCTAAACATGTATTTTTCAGACTCAGGGGATTCTGAAAAGTATAGACCCATTTTTTATTTATTTATAATTTTTTTTTCTGAATATTCTAGAGTATTGAGTCCATTTCAGATATTGAAAGGACAATTATTACAACATTATAGGAAAGTTACATCAAAATTGTTGGAGCCGTTTTCGCGCTACAGTTTATAGAAAAACATGTTTTTCATTTATTGCACAGAAGCTATTGCGCATCGAGTACCCAATTTGTGTCACAGGCATCAGTAGTCAAACCCTCCAAAATAGAAAAAGAAGCAACAAAATCGGTTAACTAGTTCCCGAGAAAATCTTGGCACAGGCAGACGGACAGATCAATGGCCAAAAATGTGTTTCTCGGACTCAAGGGGCTCTAAAACGTATAGTTTCGTCGAAAACCGCATTTCGGAAATTTGACCCGATCTTAACTTACCCTATACTTACCTAGTATACTTAGGGAAGTAATAAGAAGATGGAATAAAAAGTAAATAAAATAAATGCAAAATATTGGTTAGTTCCATTTTGTTTTAAACGTTGTTCGGATTTGAATGTATATTAAAAAATCTCTACTTAATTTTAAAATTAAAATTAAAATACAAATTTTTTGTAATATCTAAGATTTTGAAGGGAAGAATAGTTGGGGTGATCAGTCAAATAAGAAGGCAAAAATAAATGATAATATCTATTTTGACATTTGCCGACGTTTCGACCTTAAGTTCAGGCCTTCATCAGGGCTAAGAAAAGAACCAGACAAGAATCAGATAAACCAGATACTTATGTTTCTCATACCTAGTTATCTGTTTCTTTTCTTAATCCTGATGAAGGACTGAACTTCGGTTTGAAACGTCGGCAAATGTCAAAATAAATATTATCATTTATTTTTCCCTTCTTATTTGACTGATCACCACAACTAATCTTCTCTTCATTATTCACGGCAGTCAACCATTTACCCACAATTATGTATCTAAGATTTTATTTTGTCAATATTTTCAGTCAATAATTTTGTATTTTTTTTTTATGTCGATGGAAGTTAACAAGGTATTATTGAGTAATAACTTGTCAACTGCAATAATCCTCTTCCATCAACGCTGGAGTTATTTTCCTGCCGAATATAAAAATACTTGTGATGGATATTTCGTACCTTCGTGAAATGTCATCTTGCCGCTGACGGGTGGGACAAACTTGAGGAAGGACTTGCCCTTCCCGATGATTAGAGACAAATCGGATTATGTCGGCCGAAGGAGGCTGATAGTGGCTAAGAAGATTATCCTCGCGATAATTGCACATCAGCCGGATATCCGTTATAGAGTTACATCGCCTGTCTTCCTTGTCTAATGGCTCAACCGACAATCTGCGGCGTCCTAGGACTGCAGTAGGTTATATGTCTTTAGATCGATCTCGTAGAATCCTAACTAATAATTCCAATAGGAATGCAGAATCACTAGATGGATAGGAATAGTTATATGGATTTTTTTTTTGTTTTGGGATAGGCCATGACATCTCGCATTTCCAAAAATAGAAATTTTTTTAATTATTTTCGAAATTCTACTTGCTGAAATCAGGGGTTCCCACTACTCGCACCTAAGGTCGATGGAGGATGAAATCCACTACCTTTCCAAGAAGAAAGGTATAATAACTATGAATATAATTAGGATATTTTTTTATTTATTCACAACTGTATTAAGAATAAAAATACATTCATAAATGTGATAACAAGAAATAACAACTTGTTAAGAAACTACCAACTGGTAGCACTTAAATGTATTTACAATAGGAGATCTCGAAGCCATCTTCCTTTCAATAGCCTTGGAGTATTATCAGGGATCAAAGAGAAAGGCAGGAACGAAAAGAGAGGGATCGGATGGTTCTGAAGTTTATTAAGGAATGATAAGCATCTGGAATGGACCAAATCGAAAACATATGGAACATTCAGGTCGTTATGAACGACCTTATTAGTGATAAATTAAGAAGTATTAAGGATTTTACGAAGGATTTTGGATTGTAGGGATATAAAAAAATATAATGTAAAAAAATGCCTGTCAAATAAGGTCAGTATATCTACCACTCCATTATTAGCTATTTTCATTGACTAAACAATTATATATATTTCAAAATTTATAAGTTTTCGATTCAAAGTAAAACCTCCGGGAGTAGCCATTTCCGGAAATACATTACGTGCTACGTTTGGGTCAAATCGAACGAGCCGTTTTCAATGTATAAAGATGTCTAAAATTATCCGATAGAATTATACTTATCATCTGTTTATTACTTTGTTAACTAATCTGTTTACTAACTTCCCTCCAAATTAAAGCCAAATTGAACGTTCTGTTTTAGAAGTGTAAAAATATCAAGAAAAAGAAGTTTGTGCATACTTAAGAAATAATAGCCGACGTAATTTAATAAAATTGATACCACATAGTTTTATTTTCAATACCCACCTTTCTTGCAACTTTGAGGCAAATATAACGAGCCATTTCTGAAATATTGTCATATCAAATTAAATACATTTGCGCGTGCGTAAGCGGAAGTACTAAATGGAATGTTATAAAATTGATATTGAACTATCTAGACACTAATCTGCACAATTTCTAAAAATTTCATGAAAATCGGATATGTTATTTGACTATTGACAGACTATCACCTATCAACCCAAATTTGATCCTTATCGTCTGAACTGTAAAGCACATGTGAAAAAAAATTATTCTAGTCACACCACAGTTTTTCCTCCCGCACGAATATAAAACTTCCCTACCTTCCGTAGTGATGAAGGAAAACGATTTCAATTACTTGTGTATCCTATAAAATCTCTCATTAGGAAACCATCTTGATCCGATTTATCTCGTTGAATCTTTTCAGCCATCTCTTGACTATATTGAGACAAGAAAACATCTTCCGTACCGGTGATGAACTGGGTCACGGACCGGAAATATTCATTATTATGACCAATCCGAACGGATTTATCGCACACCCGACTTGAATAACGACAAAGGCAAATAAAATTACCAAAATAACTGTCATGACTCGTTGAATAATTGAGGAGTTAATACCGGTTCCCTTGTAAGCCCTCCAATATTAACCCGGGGGAGAGGAAAAGGGGGGGGGGCGGCGATGAGAGATACCTACAGAGCTAGGTTCCTCTCCTCCTGAATTGTTGATGCCGCTCTCGAGTGTTTCTCAGCCACTCCCTGCCTCTCCTGCATTCTTTATACCGCCCGATAATTACCTCTTCTTCCAGTTTGTCTTCGTCCTTTGTCTTCAATCGATCTTGTAGCGATTAGCCATCCTTCCTCTCTTACACTCTTTCTGTAAATATTTTCCCCCCTTGCTTCTCAGCTCAAACAAAAAATATAATTTTATGAAATTTGATTTTTACGGTAGAGGCAACTGGCTTAAAGGAAACCCTTTTGCATTACCAAACAGTCAACCACAAAAAAAACTGTCATTGTAACTGATTCAATGATTGTGCTACTGGCTATCAGAAACTAAATATCTTAACACCTTACGATATTGGATATTTTAACAATTATTTTGGACAGTAAAAGGGATCGTGATCATAGACGCAGACTTTCTATTTTGGTAGGGGAGGGGGAGAGAGAGGAAGAGAGGCGATGGAGAAACAAAAAAAAAAAAAAAAAAAAAAAGAGGTTGTAGTTTATATTTTACGTACAAATTAATTCGTCCTTATTATCGAAAGACAAGGAAAGGAAAGGAAAGGGCAATAAATGAATATGTGTACAAAGTCAACATAATTATTGTGAAACGAACAAACACAATATTGGACATTTTTTTTTTATTATTTCTTAATGATATTTACAACTGTTTTAAAAAAAAAATACGCCTAGTAAATTTGAACATATGGATATAATGGATTGAAAACACTTCCTGAGTAACTACCCAATGGTAGCACTCCAATGATATGTCTATATTAGGAGATCACGGGACCGTCTTCTTTTCAGAAGCCTAGGAGGGTTATCTGGAATTGAAGAGGAAGCAAGGTTCAAGCAAGAAACATTAAGGTCATTTTGGATGGTTTTATTTGTAACAAAGTATGGAGCATTGAGCATTTTACGAAGGATTTTGAATTGTAAGGATTGGATACGAGAGGAATTCGATGGCCCCATAGCTCAACTCCGTAAGTCAAAATAGGCCTTATTATGGTCATGTAAAAGAGTCTTTTGTAATTAATTGGAAGTTTAGAGCGTTTGTCTAGTAAGTGCTGAAGTAATCGGAAACGTCGAGTGGTTTCTTGTCGTTTCAGTCTTGTATGAGGATTGGGCATTAAGGATTGGATACGAGAGGAATTCGATGGCCCCATAGCTCAACTCCGTAAGTCAAAATAGGCCTTATTATGGTCGTGTAAAAGAGTCTTTTGTAATTAATTGGAAGTTTAGAGCGTTTGTCTAGTAAGTGCTGAAGTAATCGCAAACGTCGAGTGGTTTCTTGTCGTTTCCGTCTTGTATGAGGATTGGGCATTTAAAAATAAATTGATATATTTATATATATATAGGCAATTGTAGGATTTTTTAAATGAAAATATCTGAACAAAATAATTTGATACTTTACTATTGAGAGGAAGGGTATCCTCCATAACATTGCTACATTTCTTAAACTATTCCAGCTAAAAAATAATATTATTAACAACTGAAAAATACATTTGATTTCTTAGTTTTTGCATCATCTAAATAAAAAGAAAACGTTTCCACAATCTGGCTACGTAAACATAAAATATATTATGCAAATATAATATATAAAACATAAATTCGTTATAAAATATATTTATATTTGTACTTATTATGTATATTGTTTCCAACTTTATCGCGGACAATTTTTGAAATACCTGAATGGTGAATTCATTATTAAATCCAAGGATATGTTTCTATTTTATTATTCCTGAATGTGAATGAAAATATAAATAACAGGAGTATTTATGTCGTGGTATAAAAGGTACTTACCTGCCTTAGCTTAGCTATTGATTTTAGTTTACATATTTTATTGATTTATGTGGCTTATTCCTTATCATTTTTTTTTTTTTTTTTTACTTCAGGGACGATATTCTCACCCTCATGAACATTTTATTGGAGGGAAGCGATGGTCCCCTGAAATCTGCACCAATGATTGTAACAGCTTTCATTTGGGTTTGCTCTCATTGTAGTCTACAGGGAAATGAATAGACTGACGTTGCACCTAGAATCGCCCGAAAAGATAATATTAATGAAATAAAATCAATTGATTATGTTCTTCCAGAGGACTGGGTGATGCAAGCGAAATTCCAGGCGATATCTCAATGAAATGAGATCTGTAGAAGGAACCTCTCAAAACTAGTAAAATTAAAACTAGATAGTGCTTCATGTTGTATGGGTATCAGAAGATCAAGAAGAAAGCAAATTTACTGAATTAGAATCGGTCACTTCGAATTTTCGCATCGGTCGAAAACAACATACCTGCGTCAGATGTGGTTCTCCTAGGACAGTGAACCAGATACTCGTGGAATGTATACATTATACCATCATAAATAAGAACTTTAACAAGCACCAAACTATCCAAGAAATACTGCAACAGACATAAAAAGATGTGGATGACCTTATGATTTTTTTGAAAAGTTTTTTAAAAAAAAAATTTACGAAATTACCTTTTGTGCGGAACCGCGGCCTCAGAGGCCACATGTGGCTTCTTAGGCGTAATTGCAGCCTCCAAACATTTTTTACGTGATATTTATTAATCTAGTGCAAGAATTATTAATATTTAATTATTTACTAATGACCATTTGGAAATTAATAGGATTAATTGTATGTATATATATGAGTGCTTGCATTTAGGTATTGAAAATAGCAACGTTAAAACATAAAGAATTATTGCGCGTTAATGATAAAAACGTTCCTCACTTATTTCCTATAGTATTATAAATATTTGTGGGATTGTCATTTTGAATGAACTAATGTAATTCGACTGAAAAAATAAAATTATTTTTTCTATCTCATAATAAATATTAACTTATTTTATTATTATATTGTCAGTTATTAATATTCACATCCTATGCGAATTATTCTTACGTGCGAACTAGTCTTAGTTTCTTGCTGATTTCTGGCTATATTGTATATTTATTTTTTACTTACAGAAATGATACACCAATTATTAAGCATTCCATTGACTTGATGATTATTGGAACATTTAATTAGTAAAATGTTAGCAATATATATGGATTGTATTGGTTGTACCGTTTATCATCCCATCATTGTGGCTCAGGTGGCCAACTTAGAACTCGGAACATGGTTTGTAGTTAGTGTTCCCCGTACAGAACAGAGTTAAGTGCCTGCAACGATGTTGATGTTGTATATGGTGGCTATATCGGCCAAGAGTGTACCATTAATTCTTAATCGTATTCATTGTAACTTTATTGGAACATATTCTGAAATATATTATCCAATTAAATTGAGGTAGAGGTCTACCGCTTATATCATGCCTCAGTCAACTTCCTGGTACACGAAATAACGAGTCCATGGAATGTGATATTAGTTGTATATTTCAAAGCTGTTTCCGGTTGGTAACAATTAAAAAAAAAAAAAAAAAACGAATATTCCATGAATTACAAAAAACGGATTTTCGCGTAGTGTAGCTGCTTAAAAGACCCATTAATATGAAAAAAATGTAATTAAATAGGTTAACTGTATTTATAATTATTGCTTTCCACCTATTGGAAAAAAAATATGTAACAGAAATAATTTTCGCAATGGTGAAGACATATTTCACTGTAGATAATACGAAGGAAGGAGATGGTCCGGGGTGTTGGTCATAAATAGACTAAATAATGGCAAAACTATTTTATTAAAAGCCGACGTTTCGACCCGACTTTGCAGGTCTTCTTCAGATTTCCCTATTTTCCTAATCGTATTTACCCAGGATTTCCAATTCTAAGTGAAATTTCTTGCTGAATACACCTTTGAGTCTCTATTTTTATTCTTCTTATTTAATTTACTTATTTTTTCTCTTCTTTCTTCACAGTCCTTTATGCCCATTATTTCACATTATATTATTTTTTTCTTTCCTTCCAACCGTTTAATAGGTATTCAATTTTCCAAAAAAAAAAAAAACGAGGAAAGTTTCACAGAAATCAGAGCAACTATTAGTAAACTTATCGCGATTTTAAATTATTTTTGGTTTATCATTTTCAATAATGAACCGTTGTAATCTACCGAAAATTTCAAAAACCTAACCCCCCTTCAAAATTTTAGTACACGTTTCAGGATACGTAGAATTTAAAAATGGTTATTTAAAAGTTTTAGAAATGTCATAAAAAAAAAATCGTTAAAATCGGACATTTGGGAACATAGATATTGTTTCTAGATATGTTTTTTATATTCTACTACGAAGGTTATAGGATGTAAATTTCTTGATTTTTGATTTTGGAAAGTGTTGCTATTATTTTTGTTAGCGTAATGTTTAGGCCAATAATAGGAATCATCTTTTATTTCTTTTTTTTTTTACTAGGAAGGTGATGTTACTTTACTTGTATAATTGTTTGAAAATAATAAACCGTTGTGAAATAATTTATGAGTTATTTTTTTTTTTCTATAAGACGTGTGATTAGATGATTTAGTATTCAATGATAACGTGAACAGGGTTTAATATCAGATTATTGAATATTCAATATTGAAAAATATATTCTATATTTTTTTTTATTGTAAACATTTTAACTAGAAATATATATGGATAAATATGTATTTTGTTGATGCTAACCCGCTAGCTCAGATGCTTGAACAATATTAGTAATATAGATATTAGTATGAGCGGCTGGTCTATATGTAATGTCTTCCATGTGCTGCCATACTTGCTGGAATACTAATCACTGTATACTCAGCACTTGCATTCTCCTTTCACCTTTACTCTATAGATTTCTTATTTATTTAAAATTATTATTATTAAAAACATTAACTAATACATCAAACAATTATTTTCAGCCTATTTCAAGTTATAAAAGTTAAACATTAGAAAAGTGTGCTATATTACGTTATAAGGACATATTGATGATGGAATATAAATAATATTTCAAAATGAATCTTAAAAAAACAAATGTATGTGTTTTAGACCACACGATAGAAGTGAAAATATCGACGAGGCGAGATAAATAGTATGAAATATAAATTATAAATAATAACTCATTATATAGAGGATGAAATACTGAACATTTCGCTCGATTATAGTATAAAGGTGTAATTTTTAGTTTCTGAGATATTTTAATCCATATCTTCAATAAAGCTCGTTATCATTTAGTCTTCGACACTATTTTCCCCCCTTTTCGCCTCCCTAATCCGGCGTCGCGTTAAGATACAATTTTGAATAATAGCCCATTACAGAGAGGATTAAATAGTAAACGATTCCCTTACATACAGTATACAGGTCCAATTTTTGGTTTCTGAGATATTTTAATCCATTTCTTCAATTAAACTCGTTATAATTTGGTTTTCGACAATATTTTTTCCCAGTTCGCCTCTTTAATTTAAGATACAATTTCGCATAATAGCTCATTACAAATAGGATGAAATGGTGAACATTTCCCTCGTTTTTCATTTTCCTGCTAACAATATGCAGGTTCGATTTTTAGTTTATGAGATATTTTGATCCATATGTCACAACACTTCAATTAGCCGGACACGGTAATCTGATGGATCAATCTAATTCACTCTCCATAAAAAAGTCCGCAGATTGATCCCTCCGGTTGTGGTAACCATCTTTGCGGAGTGTTAAGGCTTATCCCTTACGCCGCAGACCAAGAGTGACACTTAAGGTCACTCTGACACTTAAGGTCATCCATCTATACATCTTCCTTCATCCGCTACGTCATCCTACCCTTAATACTGAGCACGTACTGTCGAGGCCTTCTGGTAACTTGCATACTACCTCTTCGTGTATACCTCGACAGACGTTTTCATTTCAAAAACAAATTTCCTGATTTTTTTTACACTTTCACTTACCTCTGAATAAAATATTTTACGAAGAATGTTCCAATATGAAATATTATACCAGATAAAATAAATGGGCATAAGCAAGAACATTTGGGTGCGCGCCACGGGATTTTCAACTTAGGAACGTTTCACTGTTGATATAAAATGATAAATAAATTACATGCCTGAATGAGAATCGAATCAGGAGCAGGAAGAATTCCAGTGGATAACCCCTTATGGTATAACTGTGGTATTCAAGAAAAAAAAATCGAAAAATCTTAAAAGGGTTACTTTGAGGCAAGTTCGAAGGTGGGCTTTAGAAATCGATGCTCGACCAGACCCTTATTGCTATTCAATTTATACCGGGCCCTGTTTGCTTTGATCTGCATTGGAAATCATATCTAATGATATGATAATGTATGTAGTTTGTCCAACAGCCTATTGGTATTTGTGAAAACCATAGTTCAAGGTCACTATGTTTTTCCGATAATTTTAGAATTTTTCTGATTATTGTTTATTGGGAATTAATTTTGAACAGAAATTAAATATAAATGATTCTATATCTTTTACTTATAATTTATTTATAAATTAAGTATGAATTTTTTATTTATTTATTTTTTCATTTATCTATTTATTCATTTTACTTATAATTTATTTATTCTTGCTGTGAATTTCTGTATCCTCCTCTGACCGATTTTGACGTGACCTCCTCTAATCTTTTTTTTCACATATAATCTTTCTATCAGAGGAATAATAATACAATATGCCACAATCCAGGGCATTGGCCATTAAGGCTCTATGGGTACATTCATACTATTATATAAAAATTTAGAAAAAAAAAAAAACATCTAAGTAAAAAATATATACAATAAAATACCAACAAAAATATAAGATACTTTAAAAAGACAAAGAAAAAAATACATTAAAAAGATCCATTAATCTAGTGCTGGAATTACTTCATATTTAATATTTTAGGTTACGAAAATTTGAAAATAATATAATTAAGTTGAATATACGTATTTCGGTTTGTGTGTATGTTTGTATTTACCTGTAAATAATAATAATAACATTTTTTTTTATTAATGATATTTAGAACTGTATTACATATAAAAATACATTCAGTAAATGTGAAAAAAGGAATATAATAACATGAAACCACTTTTTGAGAAACTACCCACTGGTAGCACTCTAAAAATGTATTTACAAAAGGAGATCTCGAGGCCATCTTCTTTCTCAGACGCCTCGGAGAGTTGTCAGGGATCGAAGAGGAATATAACAATAAAATATAAAAGAAATATCGCGGCCTTCATTATCAATATCTAACCTTACTCCGTCCACTTATGTTTAAAAGATTCCTCACGTATGATCTATTCAGCTTATATTGTTAGTCCAGTGAAAAATAAATAAAAAAAACTATGCTTAGTGAAAAAAAATATGACGATATTATTTATTTTTTAAAAGAATAATATGTTAAAGACTTGTACTTAACTTTTAAACTTTTTGTTGTTGTCCGTTTCCATCTATATATTTGAAATGATAAACCCGGACCTATTTTATGCACTGAAATTTATGAATATTTCATGACTATAAAAAGGGATACATCTGTGGTTAAACTTTTGTATGCTTTGAGCAACCTGCAAACGGGAAATGCCACCTCTAAAAGGAAACCTCAGAACTCTAAAAAAACATTATTTTTGTCCAGTTTGTTGAAGACTTCTGTTCCATCCTCCACCATCGGATTCGGAACGGTAATGCATTATCCGCAAAATTATTATGAGGCTGAGGGAATGGTCTGTTCGGAGAATAGCTGGAGAAACTGTTTAAGAGGGCTGGAAAAGTTTTCAATACAGTCCTGGAAGTCCGAGCTCGGGGCCGACCCACTCTTCTCTATTGCTTGCTAATCTTCTTAAGGGGACTCCTGGTTTTTAGTGGTTCCTCAAGTGGTCACCGCTTTGCTTTTGTCCCCATTGCTATAAATATACCGATTGATTCCGTATATCTTTGGGGTTTTAGGTCGACTGGATGGGGTTGTTTGTTTGTGTACCACAGCTATAATTAAAAAAAAAAAAAACATGAAGCCAAGAGACTGCAAAGCGTTTCAAAGTTCCTCAATGAATTAAGTTGTTCAGTTTCGCAATTGAATAATATATGTATTATTGCTTTTAAAAAAGTATACGGTGACATACTCAGACATATTGGTGCCTCCGAAAATTATCCATTTATAATTAATAAAACAATCGAAAAATAAGAAATTACTAAAGAAGAATGCATATTTATTTGTTAATTGAAATCTCAACTCCATTGCACAAAGAGTCTTTTCGATATTTAATATTCCCACTCATGCTTTTTTCTAACTATAATATTACAGAAAATAAATATATTAGCACGGTATAAACCACATCTTCGCAAAAATTAAAAATATAATGTATGAGGAGGAAATGCAACACGTGAAGAAAATTGCATTTTCTTTTATATTTGAATTATTATTATTATTATTTTTTATATAGGCTCTAGCTCTGTTGCTTTATTAAGGTATTTTTTTTTTATTATTTATGAGAATTTTGATTTTTATAATCCAAACATGAAGCCAGTGAGTGCCCCAGGTTCTTTTTCCCTAATGCTATCAGCCCTCCAAATAAATTAAAGGTGATAAAAAAGGAAGTGAAGTCATGGAGCAGTTCTAATCGCAGTAAACGCAGAGAGGAAGTTGTCCTTACTCGACTAAGGGGACAGGTCATACCAGGCTTACGCATCTTCACTTAATTACGAAAGAAAACCCGTCCATTTGTCATATGTGTGGGGAGAGAATGGCTGTGTAAATATTTTCAAGAGTTGTACCTTTTACATCAGATAAGTAAACATACGGGGAATACCAGCAAATACACCAGCTGCTTTGGGAAATGATGAAAAAAAAGCAAAATCTTATGTTTTCTCTGTGAAGAAGGAATCTTAAGAAACCTCTGAACTTTTTTTTTTTTTCTTTTTTACCTACGTGCCCTTTTATTCACCTTTTATTTTCTACGTGCTGACTTCAAATAACTAAACTTTAATAAACACAAACAAGCGCCGTTACTCAATCTCCGCTGGCTTTTAATACCAGTGAAGTGGTTGAGGAAGAAGCGCAGGGATCTCCTGAAGTCTCGCTTTCCCTCCACATGTGGGGGGATAAGTATGGTTCGGAGTTCCCATGGCCGACTGTAAATAGGTATGCCTGCATCTAAGATGTTTATTTTCATTACATTTTTTTTTTTTTTAAAGATAATTTTAATTCTATTTTATTCATTTATTTTTGTTCTAGTATTACTATTATTTACATTTTCTTCCTTCACTGTAATATTTTATTTTGTTCTTTTATAGCTTTATATTATTTGAAATTAGCTTAATTATTTATTTTTTTTATTTGTAAATATGGTGTGAATGTGCTCTAAGAACTCTATTATAAATGTCCTTTATTGAGACAGATTGTAATATTTATCAATAAACAAATAATCCATTCAATAAACGCAAACAACTTTAAAATTAACGTTCATTTTATATCTTTTTAATTTTATCCAATGCTTAATATTCACAGCCAAAAGATTTATTAATATATAATTTTAATTAACGGCGTTGATGAACAACAGGTTTTACGCCTTTACTATACTACAACCAAACAACCTAAGGGTATCATTGACAATATATGAATTTTACATAAACGCACCTTTTATTCCAAAAAAAAAAAAGAGAGACTTTGGTTTAAAATAGTTTATTGCGTTATTAAAAAAATCTTTATATGTCACCTACCTTTCCTGAAACAATTTATTCAATTTACTATAGAATATAATTATTGATTTTATCGATTTCTCTCAGTTTTCATCTAATTAAAAAAACTTTTTAAAGTAATTTTTCTAACTTTATCCCCCTCTGATGCTTTCTCCTGCTAGACATTCCTCGATTTTACGCGTCTCTTTTTTTTTCCTTTTGCAATTAAAATTCTACAATTATCATCGGCACTCTGTCGTGAGATATTTCTTTATCATTCTCAAGCTAAAGTAATTTTTTTTTTATCTTTACCAATTTTTTAATTCATTTATTTTTAATCATTTTCCGTCTAGTTTTCATATCCATCCTTCTTCCAAACAAAATCTGTTTTAACATCCGAAATTTTTATAGATAATTTCTCTGGCGCATATTTTGGATTATGCTCTAATTAAGATTTTTATTGCTCTGAATGTTTGAGTTCCTGAATCGCCAAGGTAAATTTTATTTGTTATGCAATATTTACCCCATATTGTTTTCCAAAATTTCTGAGCATATAGTTCAACTAAATTATGTGCTCTCTAGCAAGAATTACTTGGTCGTTTGCAAACATATGGTATATGATGCATACTTCTTGTCTTATCTTTATTTCTATTTTTCCACATTTTCTTTTCCATCCTTTCTTTGAGAGTGACATTTACATACACTGTGAAAAGGGTTGAAAGCCAACATCTCCACAGCAGCCTTTTCAGTCTGACGCTTTTCGACCTTATTTTAACGCGTCATAGTCTTGTGAAATTCTAAAAGAGACACACATTAACAATGGATTAAAAAAATAAAAACAACATTAAAATTATTTAGGCATAAAGAACTGCTAGCGGATTAAAAAAAAATATATAAATTGCATATGATACATTATTTATAAATGAAACACATCTTCTTAATAAAAACGAATGCTGCTACAACCTATCTCCAATAATCTTTTATGAAATGATAAGAGAAAAAAAATATATTGAAAGAAGATCCAGTGATGGGCAAATGCTATTCTGACCACGGATCGCCAAGTATTTTATTCAAATTGAATCACTATTGGGAATTGAATCACTACTTTTGTTAATCATTTGACATCAACTGAAGCAGTAATTAAATTATTTGGTACTCAAAAAAAGAAATAGTATTTGTGTAAAATACTTGGTACTCAGGACTCAAATTAACATTTGCCCATCTCTGTAAATATCATGGATGATAGATTGTCAGTATGACGTTTATTAAATATGTTTATTTTAAACGTTTCAACCCAAGCGTGTAGGTCATCATCCCAGTATACAGAAAAGTGAATACTTCTCGAATTATTCTAAAATGTGACTTTTTAATCCCAAGTTCCTATTTTTCCAGGTTCTTTTCGTTGAATTATGTTATATAAATCAATTTAAAGGACATCATCGTGAATAATACTTTAGCCCGTTCAGACGCAGTTGCCTATACGACACATGTCTTTCGGCCGCCAACTTGAAAGAGAAGTACTTTTCGGTGCGGTACTGCCATCAAAATGCCGTATAGCCTAAAACGCAAATAAGGAATGAAAAAATAAAATAAAACAAACTCTAATAGTTAGTACAATTATATTTTCGGTCTGTTACAAAAACTCACAAAATAATTTTTCAAAAAATCATATTTGGGTATGCAAGCAAATTATATGCAATAGATCTATTAGGCAAAAAAAAAATAAAAAAGAAAACAACACAAGGAATGGATTCTTTTTTACATTATAAATTATTTATAAAATGTATAACAATGATCTGATCCATTCGTCATCATGAATATAAAATTCATTATTTTTTTTATTAAATTAATTTGTTTATTGAAAAATATTACAATCCGTCTCAGTTAAAGAGACTTATAATTGAGTTTAGAGAGCACATTGACACCATATTTGCAAAAACATAAATAAATAAAGTAATAACGTAATAATACATAGAGATAAGAACAAAAAGAAATATTATAAGGAGAAAGAAAACATTATATATATAATGTTCGCATTCGGAAATTTTATTTTTGCTATCTTCTGTAAATTTCTTGAAAATGAGTTGAAGAACTAGTTTTAAAATCTATTTAACATTTAAATATATTACATTAAAACTTATAGGAGGAGCAACAAGCTCCCTGTTCTATAGTTTGTTTTTTATTTATTTTGTTACAAAAAGCAATAACATAAACTAATTGAAGATTTTCTTTTTCAGGTGAGTACTGTCTGTTGACTGAGTTAGGCGTTGATTGAATTCGTACCGTACGAATGAAAAAACATCACAATAAAGGTATTTTTCTTCTGGTAAAATCATGTTTGACGTACTATCTGTACTTATCTGTAGGAACAGGAACAATAGGTGTTTTTTACTTTTTTAAATATTTTTAATATATATATATATATATATTGAAGTTTACTAAAATGAAATTACGAGATTTTCATTGCCTGGCATAAATAGGTCAAAAGCTGTCACACTAATTGTAATTGGATAATGTTGCTATTATACAAAGCGAAGCTTCATCAAATTATTCACTAATTTAATTTTCTAAAAGGTAACAAGATGATTTTCGGAGTAAACGGACGATACATACCCAACTATTTAAATAAAATATCGGATCTAGACTTATTAAACTACAAAAATGTATTTATAAACAGATGTTTTACACATTCATGAAATTTTCACTTTTTCTTCCACATAAGTATAATGAAATAGTTTTTTAAACATTAGTAATGCTTTTATTCGATGGATTTTGAATACTTTTTTTTCAAACTTAAATATAATTATAAAACTTTGCATTTAATTAGGGAATGTATTTAATTTTCTTGGAAACATGTCAAATTATATTAGTCTTCAACAATTATAATTTATATTTTTTTCTTCACTCTGCATTACTTTCTACGGCCTTCTTATTAGATAATGTTTCTTTCGAATCATCTCCGCTTTCTAACAATATATTAAAAGTACACCTTCAAAATATTATTTCTGAAGATTCATTTTCTAGCTAAATAAGTATTTTCATAATTTCTCCTTTATTTAATTTTCGAATTCTTTCAAAACATATATTTAGCCTTTTTTCATTATTTATATCAATGAGAAATAGTTAGTTATTTAAAATAAACCAAATTAAAGATAATTTAGAGGGAAGACATTTTGAACATTGGAAATTTAAGCCCAGTAAATTGGCATCAATGGAAATAAGAACTAAATGATATTAAAACTTAATTACACAATGATGCAGAGAGTTTAATCAAGACCGTTTCAGCCACTTTCGAGAAAATCGTAAAAATGTATAAAATCTATTATGTAAAGTACCACTTCCTGTTAGCTGATTTTGACAAAGAAATTGCTGTAACATCTCAGGCATATACACACCTTAAATATACAATTTTACTTTCGTATGAGTCTTCATTTTTGAGCTAGACTGATAACATACACACATACTGTTTTCCTGGAATTCGTTATTTGGTCTCAGTGGACCTCAAACCGTTTAGTTCAGTTGAAAACACAGATTCGAAAATTTTCACGATTGCAATACTTTCCCTTATTACAAATGACATATATAATGAAAGTGAAAGTAAAAATATTTCTGTGGACATCTCATGAAGTCATCCAAATACATACTGAAGGAAAATGAAGGTTATATTTACATAACTATATTGAAGGTGATATTATAGTAATATTATATTGAACTGCTGATAAACAGGAATATGAGAAGTAAAAAATATGTTAGTATTTTTTTTGTTTAATTAATTTATTTTATTTTATTTTGTTTTATTATATTTTAGTTATGCGTAATTGAACCTTCATTATAGCTGTGTTAATAGAACCTTATTTTTCCTTAAGTATGTTTTTGGATGGCTTCGTAAGATGTCTACAGCATTATTTTTTTTTTTTTGGTTATAAGTGATCTTGTATCTTCTGTCCTGACGATACCTGAATTGGCGAAACGTTTACAAGTTAATTATTCGCCTCTATGATGAAGACTCATAACTTTGCATTTTTCCTTATATAATATATAATATAATACAATGTATTATAATACAACTTTTACATAATTTTCACTTTTATGCTTATTGTTTATACAACCATAAGCGCGTATCAGTAATGCGCTGGCCAATGTATTTCATAAACGCCATCGTCAGTATAAATTCTTTTTAAAATAGTTACGTTGTTGTTTTCGTTATTTTTCTTCATATGTAATCCCTGTTATAAATTTAATTTGATTATTTTTTTAATATAATTTACACATAAACATTAAATAAAAGTACATAATTTTATATGATCGATTCAGATCAGGATATAGACAGGCTTAAGTTTCATGATTTGTGTTATTAAAGGACAGAAGAGCCCTTCTATTAATGGGAATAAGGAAATACAAGGGCCATTGATTGCTTCTCTGCCGAATTTAACGACGACAATGGAAGTAAAACCAACCTTAAGGAAAACTGTAGCTGTCAATTATATTTTCTTAAGGAACTGTCACTTATAAACTAAACGCAGTAGTTATTTGTGCTGGATTGATGATGAAGTAATAAAACAAAATATTAATATTTTTATTTCACTAAATAATTGTTATATTGGGTTGGGAAATAAGTCCTTTCGATTTATTTTTATGTCACTACGGTACACTTGTTATCTGACGAAATAACATAAAGGTGGATTGTTTATATTGTTTGTAATATGTCAACAACTATATCTGTTAACTCTTGTTGAAACTAGCTTAGTGTAGTGTTTGCTATTGCACTGTAAATATGTTAGAAAATATCATTCATTATCGATTTATTTCTCTGTATTATTTTAAAAAAGCTAAGCGAGCTGCAAAAGTTCATAGAAAAACTTGCAGTGTTCATGAGAATGATACCTTAACCGAACGCTCCTGTCAAAATTGATTTGCCAAATTTCATTCAGAAAATTTTGATATCAAAGATACTCAACGGTCTGATCGCCCACATGAAATTGAAAAGAGCTATAGTAAGGCCATTGTTGATCAAAACCCCACCCAATCAGTGCGAGAGATTGCTATGGCCCGAAATGTGTTGCACACAAGCGTAGAAAACCATTTGCACAAGCTCGACTATGTTTTCAGGCTTAATGTTTGGGTCCTTCTCATGATTTTTTTTCGAAAATCTCAAAAAATGTTATAACTTCAATCCGACTTTAGCTATCTACAAGACATTTAGGACCACATAAACTGCACAAAATCAACAGGACCTTCTCTATCAAAATACAAATGGACATAAAAATAAAAACCTGTAAAGAGTTTATTTATTCCTTATGTAGGCGTTAAATAAAAAAAAACATCTATACGGATTTGAAAAGCAATAATTCAGCTTTCCAACGGATATAGTAATATCGAATTTAAAGAACATCCTGAGGAGTTATGAATGATCGGCAGGGTGTTTTGTTCCACCGAGACAACGCTAGGCCCCACACCTCATTGGTCACTCGCATTAAATTATTTATCCTTGGATGGGACATTTTGTCCACCCTTCCTATTCACCAGACTAGGAAGTCACTTGGAGCTAGCAAGTGACTATCAGTTTTCATATCTCTGCAGAACTCCATGAATGGATAGAAGTTACAAAAGGAAGAGGACATCAAATAACACTTGGATAATTTTTTTTTAACAATAAACTCCTGACATTCCATGAACTAACTATTTAGTTAGTTTAAAGATGTCCAAAGTCATATTAAATAATGATCAATACATTGTAGATTAAAATAAATTTTATCACTATACGTTGAATTTTAGCCTGAAAAGCCGAAAGAACTTATTTGCCAACCCAATAGTACTTTATAAGTTTTACTACTATTGTATATTAACCCTTGAGTAAATGCATAAATTAAAGATATAACGTATTTTCGAGACTCAATTACACACCTATCTGAACGTTTTAGACTAAACGTATTCCAATTATATTGCGAAATATTCTACCTGTTACCCCAACTTACGGTTTATTTTTTAAATTAAAAAATTGTTGTTTTAAATATTTCTTTACTACACTATTGTATTATAATAAATATTTTATGAATTATTTTCTTTGGATTTAATAAATATGACTGGATAAAATAAATTGTGCTTCTTCGTTCTTTTGTGTTTTGATTGATTGGTCGATTCCTCCATATTGCTCTTTTATCGGTTATTTAGTCTATTCGATGTGAGCCCATTTTACCATTTACCAAATATAACTCTAATGACATAATGCCATGTTGCTGGATATATGTATTTTCCATTTTCTGATGATATCGTAAAGTTAAGAGATTGATAGAACATATAGCTCTCAGAATTATATCGATTTGTCAATAAAGTCTGGTCTATTTTTTTTTATAAAATTGTATGAGGATGTTTGTATTTGGCGATGGAGGAATTTATTTGTCATTAAAAATGAGCGTTGAGGTTTATCATACAATGTACAATGTTGTAACATTCCGGTTTTAGATTTATCTTTTACGACTAGTGTTTTCCTCTTAGTGGAAATATTTACGATCTTACATCTTATAGATTCTTCGAAGCTGTGATCCTATGATCCGGAAGTTATGGCCCTTTTAATGTTTCCGATCCACTACAAAAAGTTTTATTCAATGCTGTATTTTGTCTGTACCTTAAATGTCTAAAATTCCTTAGGTCAGCTGTATCCTGATAATTTCATTGCTCACCTTATAAGATAAAAGTGCTATTCTTTAAACGTCCTTACGATATTATTATTAAAAGAGTCTTTATAAATTAATGCTAACTTATTTATAAAAAAAATTCTTTTAATAAATAATAGTACATAATACACACCTGCAGGACACAATGAGACAAATAGTAAATTTTCCAGCAGAAATAATGAATTCGAAGTATAGTTATAATTCAATCGTTATGAATTTCAGACAACAGTAAGACAACTGAAAATCAATCAAGAATTTCCCTTTTAAAATAAAAGAAAGACATTTGGATATTACGAGGAAAAGCACCAATCTTTTTTAGTTGGAAGCATTGGGATTCGTTGGACATTTAGAATCAGGTCCTTTAAAACGATGAGTACCTTAAATATACAACAGCGATCATATTATTAACTAGAGATAGTATATATTCACATTTTAATAAATAGACCACATCCTTTTTTTTTTCTTTTTTTTTAAATCTATCACTTATAGAACGTTTTGAAAAGATATTTTTTTCTTTTATTTTCATATCACCTGAGACTTTTTTTTATGCAACCTGTGATAGGTGTTTCACAATTAAACAAGACCTGCCTAGTGTATTCCGATTTATGCTATATATGAAAAAAATATTTGAATGGGTTCTGAGTATTTCTTTTTTGGCCTTGCAAACAAAACTTTCTAACAAGCATGGCCTTAATGCCTGGGACCTATGAAGAAATTATGCTGTAAAAAATGGCGTAATTACGAAAACATTTAGTATTATACACAAAAGTTTGGACATAAAACATTGACTGTCGGTGCCGAACTGAAAAATAAATAACACTTTAATGCAGTAGCTTATAAGAGTCTAAATAATGTTTTGATTTAATTATATGGCACTTATTATCAAAAATTATCGATACCGTAATTAATATTAATCGATAGCGGACAACATAACTACTCCCTTTGTTCTCGGTACGCACCAAAGTTCGATATGTACGTAATATACGACATTAATTCTTTTTTATAACGAATTAGCACTTATTTTATTACATTCAAGAAAGTCACTTCGAAAAATCATTCAATGATTTTTTTTTTTGCAGTTCCTTGTGGATGGATGGGTAGATTCTATATGCATATAATATTGCAGACGGTAGGGTTACGTGAAGCGATGGCGGTTTGTATAGGACGTGCTGATCTTATTTCTGGCTTGTGATGGTTTCGAGTTTCAGCGACCGATATAGGAAGTATTCAAAATGGGAGAGGAATGTGGGTGTTGGTGAGGGATGGGATTGGTAAAAATATTTGTCTTGTACACCTACACTTTTTCTTAGAAATGACATAAAATATGTTCAATTATCTGCCATTATGTCGTTATTTGGATTTATTTTTTTGTTTTGAACGTTGCTAATGTATTTCAATATACATTTATGTAACGCCGTTCAGAATTAGTAATGCTTAATTTATTCCTACTGTGTTTAATATTTTTAACAATCAAATTATATAAAATGAACACTGTATGCGAGAAAATTGTTCATCCTCTCTGTAATAATCTTTAATTCAAAATTATATCTTATCATTGCAAGGTGTATTTTTCTTATTTTTATCGTTTCTGTATATTTTTTCTAAACCTATAGTACAATCTGTAATGGGGCTCACCTCAGTCTTGAGTTAACCTTATACTTGTGAGCTTACAACTAAATATAAACAACTTATATAATGTAAGTTGTTGTCAACGTTCTGGAATATTAACTGGTATCAAGGTGTTGAAAAAAGGATTTGCTAACTGTTTTCTAAAAAACGATTTTTTACGTTTAGCTATGGATAAATTTAGTGCTGCTTGTATATCTAATGTTTTCATTCTCCGCATCGTGGTTCCTCTTACTGTTTTTCTGATTATTCCATTTTGGAAATACTGTAACATTTTCTCAGTTGCTTTGCTGACATGCTCGAACTGAGGTGCACCATATAACAGATAGGTTTGTTGTACTAACTAAATTTTGGAGTTCGCATGTCTTAGATCTTAGTCTTTTATTTTTTTCATCAAAATCTCTGGTAACTTTTAAATGTCTGTCGAAGTGAATACCGAGCTATATCAAGCCAGTAGATAATTTAAAACTTTTGTTGTTAATTTTGAATCTATTTGGCATTCGCCAATTTCTTTTGCATTTCTAATATGAAAATATAATTTCTTTCAACTTTTTTCAGGGTTAATATTTATGTTAGGTTTTTTTAAACATATATATTAAATGTATAAAGAATCATAATCCATTACAGTAAAACAAAATAGTATCCTGAGTAGAGGGTGTCTATTTTTTTTTTTTTACTTCTAAATTAATAAAACCGGAACCAAAAAAAATATTATTATTTCTTTTTAATCAGTTCATAAAATAGTTTAATAAATAGTAAAATACTAAGAAAGACACCTGTAGGGAGCCTTGAGGAGCTGTATCCCAGGTAACCGTTAATTATTGACTTGCTACCTGTTGTATCTTCACGTCTCTTCCTAGTCCATCAGTATCTGTCTTGTTTTCTTGTTTATGGCTCTACCAAAGTTATTTATTTATTGTTTATTATATATATATATATATATATATATATATATATATATATATATATATATATATATCGAATATTTATTATATAATTTATTTAAATATATTAAATATCTGATAAAAGTCAAATTTCACCCTAAGTATACAATATGCTTATAAAGAAAATCATTCCAGATAGGAGACAGAGATTAAAATACCTGAGCTTCACAGTTGTCTAAATGAAATACAAACAGCGTATCTATTTATGGCCGAAATGAATTAATTATAACAAAAGTAAACTAAGGTTTATTTTCTGTTTCTCTGCTATTGAAATTTAGAAAAAATATTTGAAATTTCAAAGTAAGGGTTTAAAGTGCAATAAGAGTCAGTTCCGATATACGATGGCGAGATCTGGACACTAAACTAACCAGCATTCTAGAAAGATGTATTGAAATATTTGAGTGGAAAATCATCCATATGATAATCGGAGCGATCGAGATCAGATAGTAATGCCCAAAATCGGTCTTGGTCTTTCATTTTTCATTCATGAAAATATTTAAAAGAATTTAATGAAAATTGGTGGACAAACCATGTGAGTGGACAAACCAGAATTTTAATTTAAATAGTTGGTGACATTGTATAGACAGTCTTTACTCAACAAAGTAGAGAAACCAAAAAACCAAAAAAACATCCTGCATTATAAACCTGATTTAATAAACAAAAAATAAATTTACGTTCCTCTATCCTATATATATGAAGTATCACAAGTGAATTTTATATGGTTTAACAATATAAAATTAAGTTATGATACTTTATATACTGTATGATTCAATTAACTGTATAGTTGCAATTGCAATTGAAATTAACATTCAAATGACAAGAACCTCTTTGTATTTTGTCAGGGTCCAGGTTAATGTGCCAATTTCGTGTACTCTGGTATTATTCTTAAGAAACTATAGTCTCAAAATAAAATCATGTTTTTATTTATTCTTTCGTGGTTTATTTTTTTTTAATTTAGTTAATCTAATTATGTTTCTTCTTGATTTTTTAAATAAATAAACTATCAGCTTAATAATGATGTAGAAATGGTTGACCGTTGATATTATATGAGAAGGAGTTAATCGGGGGTTGCGGTCAAATAAATACTACATTAAACAGATAGAAATTATTTAATTTTTGCCGAATTAGCCACCTTCAGATCACATTCCTTCAACTCCTACCTATCCTACCTATCCTCCCTCTCTTCTCGCGACAATTCCCTTTGGAAAACCACAACCAAAATCCTAAATCCTCACCGCATTTCCCATCCCCTCCGACGAGATGATGGCTCCTGGGCAGCATCTGGCGAAGATAAGGCTGAGGAGTTCGCCATTCACCTATCCAATACATTTATCTCACATCCGGAATCCCATCCTGCCCACACCGTAACAGTAGAAGAACTCCTTACATCACCAATCCCACTTTCCTTGCCCCCAAAAGCTATTCATCCTTCCGAAGTGAAATTTCAATTAAAAAAACTAATCCCCCGTAAAGCTCCTGGACATGATCTCCTTACTCCTCAAATCCTTCGATAACTTCCATCCAAAGCAGTCATATTCCTTACATATATCTACAATTGTATCCTACGCACCACCCACTTTCCTCTGCTATGGAAACACTCCACTATTATCCTTTTCCCAAAACCAGGCAAACCTCCCAATATCTCAACATCCTATAGACCAATTAGCCTACTGCCAATCCTTACAAAAATTTTTGAAAAGATCCTATGGAAACGAATCCTACCCATTATAGAATAACAAAATATTCCTTCCCATCAGTTTGGTTTTCGCTCCCAACATTCTACTGTTCAACAAGGACTCCGAGTTGTTGATCATATTTCCTCAGCTCTAGAAAACAAGGAATACTGTTCGGGTGCATTTCTGGACATTGCACAGGCATTTGACCGGGTATGGCACTCCGGACTGCTCTTCAAGCTTAAAATCCATTTACCTCAGTCCTTGTACCTAGTCCTCCGATCCTACCTCTCTGACCGCTCCTTCCGAGTTCGCTGTGGAACAGAATTTTCCAATATCTACTCCGTTAAAGCCGGTGTTCCCCAAGGCAGCGTCTTGGGTCCCGTGCTTTACATCCTCTTTCCTGCTGACATCCCTGTTCATCCCGATACTTTTCTTGCAACATTCGCTGACGACACCGCAATCTTATCATCCAACTCTGATCCCAACATAGCATCCTTAAATCTCCAAAACCACCTCACCTTGATTGAGCACTGGTGTAATAACTGGCGCATTAAAGTTAATGAATCTAAATGCCAACATATTACCTTTACACTCCGACGCAGTTCCTGTCCACCAGTACACTTTAATTCCATCCAGCTTCCTTACTCAGACACAGTCCGGTATCTTGGCTTTCATTTAGACCGAAGACTAACGTGGAACCCACATACTAGACTCAAAAGACAAGAACTCAACCGACGATACGGCCAGCTATACAGACTACTAAACAGAAAATCCAAACTTTCTATTGAAAACAAATTACTTATCTACAAGACAATACTGAAACCTATATGGACATACGGACTTGAACTGTGGGGGACAGCAAAAGCTTCTAACATCAAACGTATTCAATCCTTTCAATCTAAAGTCCTTCGAACAATAGTTGATGCTCCGTTCTATGTAAATAACAAAATCCTACACCTTGACCTTAATATCCCATTTGTCCTAGACCTTATTCCAAAAAAATTCTCCAAATTTCACCAGAACCTTACCTATCATCCAAATCCCCTTGCACAATCTCTATCCAGCACCACCCATCCTTACAATCCTCCTCGAAGGTTGAAGCGGCAGTGGCCCAGAGACCTTCTGTAAATAAGCATCTATTGGAGTTTTGGCAATGGCCAGATCCTCCACTCAAGCCCGAGTGTGTATGATTAGGTTAGTTCTTTTGTTCATATACATTTATTTTATTTTATTGTATTTATTTTTATTTTATTTTATTGTATTTATTTTTATTTTTATTTTATTTTATTGTATTTATTATTATTAAGTTTCTGTATTATTATTTTTTTTTTTATTGTAAATAGAGTGTGAGTGTGTTCTCTGAACACTATTACAAATGTCCTTGATGTGACAGAATGTGATATTTCTAAATAAACAAATAAAAAATGAAAAAAAAAATTTTGCCGACGTTTCGACTCACTTTGCAGGTCGTCTTCAGGGCTAGAAAAGATACAAAACATGGTGAAAATAAAATACATGAATATAAGTAGATACAAAATAAGAAGAAGTTGTCAGATACAGAAATAAAAAGATGATTATTTAAACTACATTGTCACCCACTATATCTCTGATATCATCTTTTTATTCCTGTATCTGACAACTTCTTCTTATTTTATATCTACTTATATTCATTTATTTTATTTTCCCCATGTTTTGTATCTTTTGTAGCCCTGAAGACGACCTGCAAAGTGTGTCGAAACGTCGGCCAAAATTGAATAATTAGTATCTGTTTAATTTAGTATTTATTTGACCGCAACCTCCAATTAACTCCTTTTCACATCAGCTTAATAGATGGTATGCGTAGCGCTGTAATGACGCGACCTCATTAATCATTCATACTTTTAAGTATACTGTATGTTTCGAAAGCGACATAGAATATCAACATCAGTATGCACTAGACTGCACACACTGCACACTGGGATATACATGTTTTGATTCAATGATGCTCCCAATTTCATGTAAATTCTTGCTTCCAACACGAGCCCTTTAAATCCTTCGATTCCAAGTTGGACCCTTGGCCTCTCTCTGTTGGGATATTCGTGATAGCAACCAGTAACCTCCGATCAGACATGGATATCATATTACGTGCCTTACTAATTGACTAATCGATTAAATCCCAGACATTTAATCAAATTCGCCGACAATCTCGCCAACACCTAGTCACGAACCGTCCGTTATTAGCATTCGTGACCCGGTCACGGAGTAAGTTATTTAACGGGACATTACATCGATTGTCAGTTCTGCTCAAGTTTCTGATTAAATTAATTCATTTCTGCATATTTATGTTTGGTTGATTTCTGATTTTTTCTTTCCTTCTTGGAGACAGTTTAGTTCGAGAATTCTAACCAAGGAATTAATTTGGTAAATAAAGTATTATATATATTTATAAAAAATCTTTGTAATATTGCAATAAATATAAGAGAGATACTTTAATAAAAGTAATGCTGCCCTACTACATAGGGTTGCTTCATAGACAGCATACATATTAACCCATATGGACATAACTATTACATTGTATTTATATGTATATGTATATGTATATATATATATATATATATATATATATATATATATATATATATATATATATATGTATATATGCATCTTTTTTGTTCTCTCATTTCATAACACTTTTTTTTTTATTGGATGACATACATATTTTTAAAAACATAATCAAATACCATGAATTCAACACTAAATCTCACACATGTATACCATATCAATTCCACGAATATAGATATAATTTTAGGACGATGATAAAAAAATATAAATGGAATAAATAATTAATAAAAGACATTCTCAGTTACTACATGAATGATAGTGGATGATCCCCAGGGAGTCCAAAAGGATATTATCGCTCAACATCAACATCGCAAGCTCCCCATTATCAACACCTAGTTCTTTTTGGGATCGTTCCGCAAGAACCCAAACCAGAGGCCCCTCACGGTGAACTCTCTCCGAAGGTCTCGCGGAATTTCTCTTTTAGGAAAGGGATACATTTGTAATATATGTTTTTCTTTTCCCTTTCCACTTCACCCGTTTGATCGAGGTCATTGCTCTCAAAGCGGACAGTTGGATCCAAGATCATCGCGTGTCCCTCTTGTCTTGGGAAAAGCAACAATATCCGCATACCTTGTAGAGCCTTAACTGTCGATGAAATAGACCTCTTCAAAGCAGGTGAATTCATTTTCTTTAAGGAGCCTCATCACCTCGAACTTGACCCTATGGTGCCGGCGTGATAAGAGGAGGTAGTTTTTGGGGCATTTTTCCATCACATGGGCTGGTGTTTCAGACTCTCTACCGCATTTCCGACAGAGGGACCCAACTTTCTTTGAATGTCCACTGGCTCCTGGAATAAATCTAGTATCTCTCTGAAACATTCCAGCCTTTTACAGAGATCCTGTCTTTCTCTAAATCTTTTTAATATGTAGATGTCACTCTCAGAGATTATAGAAGGATATGTGGGGTAATGGAAATAAGAATAAGGTAAGATGTATGCATAACAAACCGGATGTTTGCGAATCATTAAGAAACCCAATCCCAAGATAGAGTGGGCATCGAGGAAAAAGAGGGAACTGAATAATAATTAAAAAAAAAAAACAGATCACCTTGTGACTTCCACAGGTAGTACGACGATTGAAAAATGCATTAAAACAGTGGATAAGCTCAAATACTTGCTATCAGTATTCGATACTGAAGAAACATCCACCTGTGGTATAGAACGAAGAATCGGTGGAGAAAAAGTAACTACAATGCTCATCATTTTTGATTATTAATTTTAGTGATGTTCCTAGTGGGCACTAATACTTACTACTCTTGGATGGAACATATTGTAATATTATTCTATAAATAAAACAAAATAAAAAAAATTTAAATTATGGAAGTTCATGTTCTCAGGATAAAGTTATAATTAATATAAAATAATTAGATATGAATACTAGTCATAATTCATAGCATTATTTTATTTTAATAATGATGAATATTCTTAAGTGACAGTTTCAAAAATATTTTAAGATTAATATATTGTTTTTGTTTATTATAATGCTAGTTTTCCATATTTATTAAAATTAACTAAATAAGGGATTATTCAAGCAAATTATCTAATTAGCTTAGCAAGTAACTAAGTTTCTAACCTTTTGGCAATTAGAGCGAGTTCTACAAAGTTGCTACAGTTTAAAATTATTGATTTCAGCTCTACCTCTGACCCCTACCTTACTCTCTACCGTATAGCGACTTTTAAACAATCCTTTCTTAGCACCAAGCTTTTTGTAATCTTCAAGAATCATCTTCGTAAGACATATTGTCATGAGCGTAGTTCTGTACAGATATATATAATAAAAATTATAAATGGACGATCTTACTGCAATCAATTAACTAATTCCATTTTAATCAAAAAATCATGTTTTTTTTGTGTAGATATAAAAAAAAACTGATTATAAATCAATTTTACTTTATTTAAATTACAATATTATATACTTTTTCTTTAATATACAATTACTGGTTCTTAATAACAGTAACATGGCTGAGTGAGAGACATTGGGATCTCCTAGAATCCTGCCTTTCGTTCCACGAGTGCGGAAAAAGGCTTGGCTCGGAGTTTCCCTGAATGAATGAATTTCGTAAATATTGTGTAAAAGTATGTTTTTTGCTTAGTTTAGTTGTTTTTTTGCTTCCTAACTACCGAAGGGAGAGAAGCATTGTGTTCGTGCGAGAGGTTCAAAAAAAATTGTGTGCTCAGAATCAAAAATTTCCACTCGCTTTTTATATTTCAGTCATCAATAATAAAATTTGGTTCGGTGTCTGTCTGTCGGTCTTTCTGTATTCAAATTGATGTGACGGGCATATCGTAATACCGCTCATTCGATTTTTTACGAGATTTTCAGTGATTATTAGGATTGGTACCTAGATGGTTTCATATCAATTTTATCAAATGCCATTCAGCACTTCCTCTTACGCAAACGTATTTTTTTTATATATGCCAATATTTCACAAAGGACTGGTTTGATTTAGCTCAAAGTTAGATAAAAGGTTGGTAAGGGTGAAAAAATAACGCAATGTCTATTTTATTGAATTCTGCCTACTAATTTCTCGTATATATACGTCAACGTGTTTTCCTTGATACGTCTATATCTCTAAAATCTCATGTTTGATTTGGCTCAAATTTGGAGTTAAGTTAGTGATTGTTGAACAGACAATCAAGTATGTATGAATTTCATCAAATTCTATCCACTTCTCCTAGAAAAAATGCTTTTGCGTTCGGATCAGCAAACATATTATTTGGCAAGCCTATAGTTTGAAAACTGCGCGTTCAATTTGACCCAAACTTGGAGGAAATTTGAAGATTAGTATAGAAATTTCCTAATATGAATTTTATTGAATTCCATTTAATAATCAACATTAATATAATTAATCGTTAACAATATAATGGCAGTGAAATGTGAAAGGAACTGATCATATAGAGTGGGAGTTAGTTTATGACAGTATTTTATAGGGTTATAAAACTTTATTCAAAGAGTTAATTTATATTGTACTGGTTCGTCGATTCCAAATGTTATTTAGACTTAATGTAATTTTCAATAAATTTTAGACTTTGTATATAGATATTTTTAAGCTAATGCAAACGGTGAGGAAGCTATACTGACCTTCTTTGGCAGACGTTTACATGCATTTAGTTTCAGTTATATTATTTTTTTGTTTAATTTATTCTTTTATATTGTACATAGAGTGTGAATGTGCTCACTGAACACTATTATAAATGTCTTTAATAGAGACAGCTTGTAATATTTCTTAATAAAGAAATTTTAAAAAATACGATTAGGTATACATTTATTTTAACATGATTTAATTTACAGGTGCCATTTCGAGTATATGGTTATTTGATGTATACTCGTGTATACTTTACTTCTTCTCAAGATTATGAGTACTCATCTTGACAGCAGATCCGCTATATCTCGTTACTTATGACAGGTGTAGGTGAACACAGTTAAAAAAATAAAATTATTTTATATATATATATATATATATATATATATATATATATATATATATATACGTACAACGTGAACGTAACTGTTCAAGGAATCTTGCAGGACTCGGAAAAGATGTATGGAAAACCATAGTGTAAGAAGGGATTCCTAAAGACTTCATAGGGTAAGGGCAAACTCAATAAATAAATATTAGCATTCGTTTTTTTGTGATAATTTTTTATGCTTCAAGCCCTACTTGAGATAATGGCATCATCACTCACACAGACCTCTCTCAAACCCTACCATTGAATGCTCTGGAAGGACAGGTGTGTGAGGGAGCAAATATTAGCCCCAGAGTGCAATAAATGTCAGCTGTCTACGAGCTCTCAGCCAATTTACTTTATATCTGTTGAAGCTGTCAACGCTTCGGCCCCACAACACCATTCTCGTCGCCCTTTTTCATTTCTGTTTGTACGTCCGCACTTGAGGCGAGAGTTGTTTACTTCTTCCTTATACCTTTTCACTACACTCCCACAAATTTGTATGTACATGTTGGATTACTGACGTTTATGGCAGTTGAACCAAATATCTCCTTTCTTTGTGTTTCTATGGCGGCACATGTTGCCGATGGCAAATCTAGCGGGACAAAAGTCCCAAAACGAAGACTGAAATTATTACATGAAATGTGTTAATGTCATTAGCTAAGATGTAAATCAGTTAGGAAATGCATAAATTACCGAAAGATAGTGTCAATTAGGAACTTTAATAAATAACTAATACCTTATAATTATACAACTAATTATAATGTTATAATGTTATAATTGTACAACTCGGTCTGAATATGGACACAATATACAATTCTTCTTATCCCACCGCTCACATGCAGTTGTCATTCCTAATAAATCCCCATCATCACCCCTCCAATTAACACAAGACGTTCCTCAGGGCTCTTCACTCTCCCCTATCCTTTTGTCTATTTACATTAGTGATCTTTCTGACTCCACTAATAACTCGTGTTACCACTTATATGCCAATGATTTACAAATTTACCTATCTTTCCACCTTTCTAAGATGCCTGATGTTAACCAAAAGCTACAAGAGGATTGACTGCATCAACGAATGGGCAGAAATAAATGAGTTAAAGCTGAATGCATATAAAACTAAGGCTATTCTCACCGGTTCCAGGTATCTCATTAGTTTCCTTCCTTAATCTCCTCTTGTCCAGCTCTATGACCACCACATCCATTTTTTCTCAATAATCAAACATCAAGGAGTTATCTTGCAATTCCTTAGATTCCGTGATTCTATTCTTCAAAAAACCAGACTGGTTACTTACTATGGTTTTTAAGGTATGATTGCGATAGAAATTGAAATTAACATTCAAATGACATTTTGTATTTTGTCAAACCAGGCTAATGAACCAATGTTTTATACCACGATATTATTATTCTTAGGAGACTATAGTATCAGAATAAAATTTTGTACAAACAAAGTTTATTCACATGCCCCGAAATTATGAAAAAGATTATAATTTCATCTAATTATTTATTAACAAAGAAAAATTGTATTATGATATAAAAAATTGCTTGTAAAGCCCCTGATACGAATATGTGTACTTAATACCAGACAGTGAAAAAAAAATCTATGATCTCCGTCTAAGTCAATTTTACTATGTTATATTTATATATAGTGATATTTTAAATGTTATATTTAGATTTTAAAATTTTAATGAAATCTAAAAAGAAATTTAAGAGAAACCATGACTTTTTTAAACAATAACAAATTAGTCTGAATGAAAAAAAAAATATTTTTTTGTAAATAACATGGCTTCTAGAATTTTGTGCCGCAAAAATTGGATCCGACACAACTCTGCGCTGTGAAGGACAATTAAGCTGAATAATAATAAATAATAATAAGGCTTAGCGAACCCGAAGGTTCGATGCCGACACCACCAATCGCTTGTTACACACCTCCCTCCACCGTTCGCCGTCCAAACCCAGTCCCTTCAGATCGGTTTCAGAACTCAATTGTTTTATAGATTCTAATTTTTAAGTTTCGGGACAAGAGGCGCGAACTAAGTAGTTTTGTTACAGAAAAATAACAAGCATTCCCCGCAGGACAATTAAGCTACAATATAAAAATTAAATCAAACAAAATAAATTGAAATAGTGCCCAGAGGTCGAAATCCAACTATAATATAGATTGAACATTTAAGGAAAAAATAAATGAATTAGTTTGTTTTCAACATTTTTTCCTGCTCCTATATAATCGTACATTCAGTTTTATATTTACTTGTTTTTTTTTCTCGATTCGATGATTTTTTTTTCTTTTTATTCTTTTTGAAGGGGATTTAGTAAGTTTTCACAAATTCAGATATTTAAAACGCGATATTTCTGCACAAAATAGTCCGAATCCAATGTCTTTTATTTTATTTTTTAGGGAATTCATAGATAACACTGAAGCTTGTCAAAAGCTACTAAACAAAAAAAGGGAATAGATTGAGAAACAGAGAAGAAAAGGGAACCGAACTGTTTTGTTTTGGTCTATTTATACAATTAATGGGATCTTTAAGAAGACTTTAGCCAAGTTTCGTTTAAATCGTTCCAGCCATATTGGCGCTACAGTCTAAAGCGACACACGTTCAGCAGCCGCTATTTCGAAACGAAAGGTTGAATGTTAATGAAATATGTATATATATATATATATATATATATATATATTTTGAACAAACAACATTTATATTTTATTTCTTTAGTCTATTTCCAACTTTTATTTATATAGCACTTGAGCTCGCCTATAGCTACTAAACAAAAAACATTTAAAAAAACAATCATTCTTTGCCTATTTATATGATTATTGTAAGCCCGATCGTACGTTTTTAGAATTTTGGGCGTATAGTATCATATCACTACCAATGATAAGAATAGATTTATTGATTATATTTAGAATCCTTTTGATAAGCTAATAAATACCTAAGGCCTAACCGTCGATGGAAGGTGTAGATGTTGTGATAACATTCATTCCCAAGTGATCGAATAGTAATTGTGAATCTTGCCAAAGCTGATTGAAGATCTAGTTAGTGGTATCAGGGTGTAAGTTATTATTGTATTCGAGATAATAGAACATTCCCCCAAGCCTTACTGTTCCATTGTCTCTCTTAATAGCGCCGATTTTAGATTAGATTAAGCTACTGTTTGTATACCGTTATATAATAAAGGATGTCGTTTGAGAAGTTATTAATTACGAATATTTTTTTTTTATTATTTTAATGGAACTTACAACTGTATTACATAGATAATACAATAAGTAAATGAGAAATTTGTAACATGGCATGTAAAACATGAAGAGAAACTACCCATTGGTAGAACTCAAATTAAAGTTCTATATTAGAAGATCCCGAGGCCATCTTCTTTTCAGACGCCTCGGAGGGTTATCAGGGATTGAGGAGGAAGCACGGTTTGAAACGAGAGGGTTGGGATGGTTCTGCAGTTTGTTATGGAAGGAAAGATATCTGGATTGGGCCAGATCGGAAACAAATGGAACATTAAGGTCTTTATGGATGATTTTATTTGGGACAAAGTAAGGAGCGTTGAGGATTTTACGAAGGATTTTGGATTGTAAGGATTGGATACGAGAGGAATTCGATGGTTTAGTGGAGCCCCAAAGCTCAATTCCGTAAGTCCAAATAGGTCTTATTATTGTCATATATACGAGTCGTTTATAATTGATTGAAAGCTTAGATAGTTTGTCTAGTAAGTGCTGCAGTAGTCGAAAACGTCGAGCGGTTTCTAGTCGTTTCAGTCTAGTATGGGGGTTAATTACGAATATAAAATTCAATATAAATATTTTAACTAACGTTCTGTTAATATATATTTACAAATCACTCCTGCATTTTTTATGATCTGCAACCATTGTTTTTTTTTTTTTTGTATTTTTTAATTTAAACTCTTAGGATTGCTATATTGGTTTTTTATTTGGTGGTTTAATTCCATAAAGTTCATATTTATATTATGAAAATTAGGAGTAATGAAAATTCAATTTATTTTTATGCCTGATAAAAATATCGAGATTCTGAGGTCATAGGTGGGTAAATTTTTGCTTTGGTCTCTGATAAAATCATCAGTTAGGAGCGTATGAAACCTTTACTTTTACTATCCAAAGTAATATCGATGAATATTTTAAGCTTTATTGCTTAGTTTCCTTAAATGTGGTAAATTTTAATTTATAACAAATATGATGAAATTATTTATTATACAGAAAACATAAATGAAAATAACAATTTCCTCGAATTTCTAGATCCTCATCAAAGGTTCCATTTTTTTTTTAACTTCTTTAACTTATGGACATAGGGAAATATAGTACCCAACCATCTTTTTCCGATTATTCTTCCAGCACATTTTTAGGCGCACCTTACGGGCAATTATCCTCAACCATATATAATTATTTTTCTAACCCTGCATTATTTATTTATAGGCTACTTACAGCATATCTATATTATATAAAAAATATAATACAGATATATTATCTAGGGTGTCTCAGAAGTTTCTTCTTTTTTATTTTTTTTTTTTTTTTTTATTTGTTTTGGTTTTATTTACTATGCTATATATGAACCGTTCTGCCCTATTACCTTCTTCCATCTCTCAGGAACTCTTATTATTCCCTCTTTCCAAAATTGTTAAGATTCACTAGCAAAATATCGTTACTGAATCTATGACATTTATCATGGAGAGAATTTCTTAACGAAAGAAACAAGTAATAATCGAATGGGACATAGTCTGGGGAGTAAGGAGTATAATGTAGTGTAAGCCAATCAATCTGTAAAAGTTTATGTCTTTTAAGCCAACTTTGCTCAATAAAATAAGATTTAAAAAAAAAAAAACTTTAAAATACATAATTTTTTCTGTCCGAATGCGTTTCAATTATATCGTTTATAATTTTTTTTTTATGTCCGTGAAGGTTTTTACGGAAACTAGAACAGCTAGTAGTTATATGATAGTTGATTATTGCTTGTTGTAATTCGGTTTGTTATATTTTGTTTTTACCTATCGGAGAGCGTATGTTATTAGTCATCGTATTGTAAAGATTCCGATTCTTTTCTGAACCATAAAGTTTTAAAGTGTATATTTATATAGTTCTAAATAGGTGTGTGTGTTTTGTTTCTTGTCTAATTTTCAGTTCTGATAATTTGAAAAAAAAAGAATAATAAATTCAGTCGTTTTTAATTTTTTTTTTTAAACATTATCTCTGAAATGATGTCCCAATTTAGGATGAAAATGAATTTTATTAATTTTTAAATGTTACTAGATGCAGTGACACCTAAGATAGGTTGACATTGGCTGTTCCAGGGTGATTAATGCAAGGTTGCTACACCGCCACTACAGGTAGCCAATCTGCCCTGTGAGGTTGCCCGATTGGACGGCCTGAATCTTCAACAAGAATTATTATTTTTTAATATAATTATTGCTTAATTAATTAATTGTCGCGCATAAAATAATAATTAAATTCAAATAATTGTTTTTTTTTAAATTGCAAACTTAAAAAAAAATCCTCGATAATATTACTTTTCATTTGAAAAGATATTATGCTGTAGTTTCTATAGAACTATTAGGTGGTATTAACTCGATGTCGTTTTAAATTATTGAAGAAACAGAACTTTCTATTTTCAAACCAGCCTTAGCAGGAGTGCCTCAGGGGTCAATACTCGCTCCTTTGTTGTATATCATTTACTTATACGATATTGCAGACAGTGCCTATTCTCTGACCTCAACTTACGCAGACGACACAACAATCTTGATAAGACAATAAAACTCAAATACGCCTCACAAACTCTACAATATCACCTAAACAAAAATCACATAAATATCACTTTTACTCTTCGACGTGAAACTTGCTCTGCTATTCACTATGTCCAAAATTCCTCATACAAATATCAATATCTTGGACTGACATATGAAAGAAGAATGACATTGGGCTCACATATCAAGAACAATACAAACATTCTAAACCTAAGACTACTACTATTATACTCACACATTTCAAGACATTCGAAGTGAAAACTTGGACTGAAGTTGACCACACATACTTACCTACTTTAGCCCATTTGGACATACTCTTCCCAGATATACGGGACTGCCAAAAAGCCTCACATCCGTAAACTACAGACTTTACAGTCACAAACTTTCAGGACTATTACCAAGGCTTTTTGGTACGTCAGTAACATTACTTTACATAAAGACCTTCAGATGCTAACATTTAAAGATCACATACGAACATACTACAACAGATTTCACAATAACTTACACTTACATACCAACTCATTGATTCGAGGCCACAAATAACATGACCGATAGCAACCGTAGAAGGCTCAAAAGAAGGTGGATGAGTGACCTCCACTAACTACAAATATTAAAATCAAGACAGGAAGGGCACCGCTGGGCACTCCTCTCCCTCACGCCTGTTCCAAGACCTATTCTAATCTTCTGTACCTAGACATCATACTCGCTTTTGACAGATATGAGTGGAAAAATAAAGTTAATAAAATAAATTATTGAAGACAATGTAAATCACATTGTAACAAAATATTTCATGTATCTGAATGAAACCAGGCATTTCATTATACTTATAAGAGTGGCCATGTTGTTATAGAGACATATAGAAATATTCGAAAAAAATATTGTTGTCCAGTAACGAAGTCGTGGTAGTGAAACAAATGTGAAGGGCCAACAACCTTGTTTTTAGGCTTCGATTTTAATATCCTTTAATTTGACTCCCCGTACTTTTTTTGAAAGGCTTCCAACACGCGAACCAATCTTTTAATTATATTCCGATTCTTTTGTCTTTCTTCTTTTCATCGAATTGTTTCCAATTCTCTATCAGCCTAAATTTCTTCGCATGGGAGAGTGGCCATCGAATTCGGAGAATCTGCTAACTTTAAAGTTCATTGAGTTCGTGGTAAATAACTTAACAGTCACTGTCACTGCCGCTTCTGATTTCTCGGAAGAGTTCTTTGACGATATCTCCGATCGGTTTGGCCGAAATTAATTAAATTGCCATGCCAACAAAGGGACAATTTTATCAAACGGAGTCTCTTTGGAAATACGAAATCGATTGAGTTATCTTTTCCCTGGCAAAAAGAGTAATTTATAGTAATAAGGTCTCTTCAATAAAATGCATCGATGATTTATTTCAAACACATATTTTATAAAATATGTATTCAAGTTTTTATTCACAATTGTATGAATAAACATATATAGTGCGCTCTTATATGTTTTAGATTGATCTCTATAGGTATTTAAATGTACAGTAGAACCCCTTTTATCCGATCTAATGGTGTGTATGAGGGTTCACGGCTAATCGAATTATATTTTATTGACTTGATATGACAGATAATGTTAATTTAAAAAAAAATAAAAGTGTAGACAACTTTTATTGAAATATTTATTCACTGAGGAAAAAATGCATTTTGCCTCAATTAAGGGTATAAGTATTTGAGATGTAAAAGACTCATTCACTAAATTTCAAATAGAAAAAATATAACAAAAGAAAACTTAAGTCAATATTAAATAAAATTATAAAAACAAATTCATACGTATTTAAAGTCAGCCGAGAGAGCTCTGATTCAGGCCTTTTCCCCCACGTGTGGAGGATAATGCATGACTCCAAGAGATCCCAGCGCTTCTTTCTTAGCCGCGCCACTGTAATGGGTATACAGTAGGAAAGGCACTAAAGCCACATACGCTCATGACTTGAGTGGAGAAGCTGGCCATTGCCAGGACTCCAATGACGTATTTAAAAGATACCTCGAGACCACTGCCGTTTCAACCTTCTAGGAGGATTGTAAGGATGACTGCAACTGTAATGAACGATTTGAAAGGTATAATTTGATGACTAGATACAAGGATCGAGGTAAGTGAGTTTTAAGCTTGAAAATAAAGCCAACGCCAATATTTCTTGTTTTCAAGCGCAGAGGATATATGGTCAACAACGCGGAGGTCTTGTTGAACAGTGGAATGTCTTGAGCGGAATCCAAACTGATGGGAGGGAATATTGTGGGTTTCAAGAACGGGTAGGAGATGTTTGAGAAGGATTTTTTCAAAGGTTTTTGAGAGAATCGGGAGTAAGCTTATTGGTCTATAGGGTGAGCTATTATTAATAATAAATAATAATAAAAAGGCTAAGCGAACCCGAAGGTTCGATGCCGACACCACCAATCGCTTATTACACACCTCCCTCCACCGTTCGCCGTCCAAACCCAGTCCCTTCAGATCGGCTTTAATGCAATCTTCACACCTTCGCTTCGGTAGGGAAGAGGATAATGATGGAGTGTTTCCATATCAGAGGAAAGTGAGGTACAGTGATATAGGTATGTGAAGAATATGATTGTTTTTATGGGAATGGAGAAATAAGAGATTGTAAATGATAATAGTTGTAATGGAGAAATCAAAGGAATACTAGCGCGCCCGAAAGATTAGAACAGACTTCCAGAGTAACATGAGCTTAATATAATAGGGACTCCGACAATATTATATAAATAATAATAATAATAAAAGGCTCAGCGAACCCGAAAATTCGATGCCGATACCAGGCTCTGTCTAAACTCAACCCCGCCAAATCATCCTTAACACAATCTTCCCACCTTCACTTTGGTTCAACCCTCGGACGTTTGCCGGTCGGTTCAGCGCATATTATCTCTTTAGAATTCTTTCGTTACTAAATCCAGCTATTTTACATAACCATTTTATTTGCCTCAACTTAATCACCTCAATTATACTAACCGGATACAGTTACCGAAATTCAGCATCGTGTAACCGCCCAAATGCTCCGGTTGACTGGTCCGTCCTTTTTCGACCTGAATATTCTGAGCAATACTTTATTTCCAAAACCATTAAGACGCTGCTCATTCCTTAATGTAAGCAGCCACGTTTCGTATCCATAAAAAACCGTAGGTAGGATAATGATTTTGTAAATTCTAATTTTTAAGTTCCGGGAGAGGAGGCGAGATGATTGTTTGGATGGGTGAAACTAGACACGAATTATGCTAAAGAATGTGGATGATGACTGAGGTTCTGTTGTAAAAATTCTTCTGGGATTAGGTCAATAACTGGTGGTATATTAAGGTCATAATGCAGGTTCTTTTTGGTTGTAACAATAATCTATTATTTGAAGACAGTTTATCATATATGATCATTGATTTGTATTGGTTATCAATTGTTTTCCTTCTTCAGATTTTTCGTTTCTGTGTGAGTATATATGTATATGTATATATATATATATATATATATATATATATATATATATATATATATATGTGTGTGTGTGTGTGTGTGTGTGTGTGTTTGCGTGCGTGTTCATTTTTTTCTTTTATCACAATACAGCTATAAGTATTATTGAAAAGACTTTATTATTTTTTTTTTTTGTCGTTTACTTATTATTATTATTACATGAATTATTGTATATCTTGTTTTAATTTTTATTAAGTTAGGTTATGGCCAGATATATATTTTATTAAATTGTTCATTATTTTATTCTGAGCGGATTTAAACACACAATATAGTTCTTTTTTATTATATTCAATTTAAACAGATAAGGATAACGGATAACAACAACATAATTCAAATCACCGTTATTTACTATTAGCTAGACGTATACCGGTCACATAGGGATCCTTATAAACTCAGTTCTGAGCCACATGTTGAATTTATATCAACAAAAAGAGATAAAATTTAAAAAAAGTCTCACCATATTTATTACAATGGTTCATATGTTGTTTGCAAACTTTAACCTAATCACAGAGAGTAACGAAATGTCAAAAAAATAAAATCTTACAATTAATTTACTATCTTAATTATTATTTTTTTATTTATTTATTTATTTTTATTTTAATGAAATTTACAACTGTATTACATATAAAATACAACAAGTAAATTTGACATTGGTAACATGAGATGTACAACATGAAGAGAAACTACCCATTGGTAGAACTCAAATTAAAGTTCTATATTAGAAGGTCCCGAGGCCATCTTATTTTCAGACGCCTCGGAGAATTATTAAATTTGACTGTAAGAGAAGGGAATTCCAAAACAAATTTTGCACTGAAATATCTCTTATTTCCTTCTAGTTGTCCTGATTTCCCTTTTATTTAACACACTCTCTTTAGCATCTCAGAAAGGACTACGCCCTGTCCATTGAATTTTCCTGTATCGAAGGAATTCCTCACGCACTGTGAAGCCTACGCAGATGCCAACGCAGCCATAAATTTTGATGCAAATGGTGCAAGCATGACATCGCATAAATTGCCACATAATCACACCATAATTGAAGCCGACCTAGGCCTGTAAGCTGGTGATCTAGTGTAAGTTATGGTGTCACAGCGAGGGTGTGCCAGTTAATTTCTTCTTGTTAGTCCAATTTTCGTGAGAATAGTGTTGTTTTTAGTAACTAGTTTTAGTGTTAGTAGGAAAAAAAAAAGTAAGACAGATTACATTTTTATAAATTTTTGTCAAACATGTTAATTTGATAAACATTTCAAAAATACTAGATTTCCGATAACTATTTATTCTGTTATTTAATAAAAAACCTAAGTATATTTTATCATTTTTATTATGACTATTTAACGTCACCTTAAGTGAAAAAACTAAAATAATATTCTTGTTTGTCATCAGCTTCAATTTTCATACATAACTCAGACATCACAAAAAAAAAAATTGAAATTAGACGTGATAGAAAATGAGGCGTGGTATACTTTATTTTCTTGAACTAGCACGCTAATATTATTTTATTTTTGAGATATCTTTATACTTTTTTTTTTAAACATAATCTAAGGGTACAGATGACCCATACGTTGGTCATTTAATAATGACTGTTCCAGTTTTTTCACTTTGTTCGTGTTCCTAATAAAAAAATCGTTATAAAAGAATATTCGAAAAGACAATCCATACTATATCATTGGTGTTCTTAAAAATATTGTTGTTCTGATAAAGATATGAAAATGCGAAATCACAAAACTTGGAGTTATTTTATTATTTATATTACATCAACTCACTTGTAAATATGAAAATGCTCACTTTTATTGCATACCACTTATATTACTGCATTCCTTTTTTTCTTTATCATGAAAAGTGAAATTAATGAAGAAACTAAACACACATCTACCCATATGAACATAAGTTTACATCTCCAAACGGTCACTATTATCTGTGAAATGAATGTAGAAAAGGATAAAAAAAAGCCGGTGCTGTGCGCGCATCACACAACTTTTGCTTATCACACTTATTGGCAGAAATAAGTTCAAAGGGGAGGGGAAAGTAAAAATTATAAAAGCTATATTGATTTATATTTCATTGTGGGTATTTTTATTTGTTTAATACGCTTTTATATACAAATTTTAATATGTATTTCCGTCGAAAATTCAGATTTGAAAATTTTCATGATCACAATACTGTTCATTACTATATATTTCATACATAGGTAAGTAAAAGTAATATATGTTTTATTTTTTTAGAAACTGTAAATTACAATTTATTACTGCACTATGCTTGATAATAGTTAAAGAAGTTATCTAAATATAAAAACATTGATTTTTTAAACTTTTTTTTTTCGATATTGTATTTTTGGGCCGATAAAATATTTTCTTAAAACTACAATTATTTCATTTTTAACATGATTTATCTTATTTTTTAATTATTGCAGCTTCAATCATATCCAAGTTAAGACTGGCTTGAAATATGTTTACATAGCCATACTGATAAGTATTATGTAATGTATTTACTATTAGAAAATTTCAAGAGATCATATTTTTTTTTCTTATTTATATGATGAAAAAATCTAATTTGCGATAGAGAAACTTGCTGAGAGGTAAAATATATTAGACAGAGCTAGGGCAGCCATGGTAAGGGGCTCTAGGTAAGCAGCTCCCAGGGATGTTATTAGATCTTGGTCCTGCCTCAACCAGATAGCACACCACCCAGGTTCTAGTCTCGCCCCCCTCCATAATAATTTACCTGATACTAATATAAGAACACCACACCCACATTTATACATATATATATATATATATATATATATATATATATATATATATATATATATATATATACTTTAATCTTGATGTGTAGGCTTTAATTTTTATTAATTAATTGGTCACGTGGTGTACAGGTGGTTAAGGTAAGAATAGCCTAGAGTCCAAAGTCCAATTCTCCTCCGCGGCGAATTGAGTGATTTAAGTGTGCCATAACCGGCATTTTAATATATATCATTAAAAATTTTAATTAAAATCATTTAATGCTAATGTCAAACAACAAAAAAAAATAACGGAGATTATCTTACTTTTTCTCGTAACTCGCTCAATTCTCCTTTTATTCCCGTAATGGAAGGATCAAGGCATGAATGAGAAAATAAACAACTCAACAAAATGTTCGCATGCTTTTCCATTTCCTCGATTTGACATGCCGCTAAGCCGCTGGGAAAAAAAAATCCACTTAGACCGAGACCGGAAATTGAGAGGGTGCCACAACGACCTCAATCATCGTGGGCCCTTTTGATAAAGTCACCACTGGAACCTGTCACCAGGCCTCCTTTAAATTTACAATACTTACAAAGCAACCTTATCACCTTCCAAAGGGAAATTACTTTATGTCAACGGGATTAATATAACAAGCACTTTGAAAAGTTTAATTTGTTCTGTGAAAACCTTCAGGAAGCAGGCAACAGTCATTTTTAAAAGTTAATTAACTTCATTACAAAAAGAAACATTCATTTCGAATTCTTGGAAAAGTCGAGTTGCTAAACTGTATACGTTATTAATCAAATAAAAATAAACTAGTATTACCCAGCGACAACTCTGACATTAGATGTTTATGTCATTCTCTATACCATCTACAATCTACTATATACCATCTACTATACCTTATATCTCTATACCTTAAAAAAAGAGATACATTTTATCAATTACTTATCACATATTATGATCGTATACTTTTCAAACTCATGGAAACTTCGGAGCCATATCTTTTTTTCTTCCCATCTGCAATGGAGGATCAATCATTCTCCTTCAACTCAACGCAAGGGTCAACAAGTCCCTTAGTTTTCTCCTTCATTGCGTATATTATCAATGTCAAATGTCAAAAAAAAAAATAATACTGTATTACTGGTTGTGCTAAAACTTAAAGCACGAACTTCTGTTTATTTTTCGAAGATTGTCATAAGAAGGATAAGTCTTATATTAGTTTTATCCAATATGAGAAAAGTATGACTCTACACTTTGACTACTATTATAGCAACTAGAAGTATTTAAAATCCAATACGGACGATTGGCTCTTTCCAGAGAGCTATTATCATTTAACCAATCCTTTGTCTTAATAGTAACTTTCGTTCTGCGTTTTTATCTGCCTTTTCAGCTTTACCAAATGTACGTTACACATGCCTATTGTTCTAAAATGAGTATTCCGCTACGCACTGGATAACCTAATATTTTACCCAAGGAATAACAGTTACATAACTTTGTGTGTTAGTCTGACTTATGGTATACGAAATAATGCTTAATTAACTGTTAATTGCATTTGTACAGATAAATAAATTATACAACTTGTAGAAGCAATTAAATTTAACATGTTCGCAGATGTTTGAATATGGAGTAGGTGTTGGAATAGGAGTTGTTTGAAGAAATTTGTAGGCAATGATTGGCATATGAATGTATGTAAAAAGTTCCATTAGAAGGTAGTATGAACGAGGAAGGATTTGCTAAAGGAAGTAATTTTATAGGAGGAGATATATAAATCTATAGGTTGAGATCTGATATTGAAAGAGTGGATAGAGAAACGTAGACTAAGGAATTGTAGGCCGTAGGGAGGGTTTTCGGTTCTGAAGATTTAGAAAATGCTAACTCGGGAAGTAGGATAAAGCCACTTCAGCTCGGTGTACCAGCAAGAAACATGAGAACTCCTCGAGATTTCAAAGATGTATCTTATAAAGCAATAAATGTGTTTATTCAGTCTCAATTCCATTCCTCAATAAGTAGGCCTAAAGTCGAAGTAGGAAATAATAATGTAATTTCAGGGGTTGTTTAAGGAGTGATGGATCTTCCGGTAATCTGGGAGATATAGTTATTCCAGGAAAGGCTCGTATCAAAGGTTACTGCTTGGCTTTTGTTTTTAGGCAAAAATTTATGGGACGGTTGTTGAGGTAAAGTAGAGGAGAATGCTGAAGGGACTAATTAGAGACCTAGAACCGATGAGAATAGCCTTAGTTTTACCTGCATTCAGTTTTAACTCATTTAATTCTGCCCATCTGTTGATTTAGTTGACTATCTCTTGTAAATGGCTTCAGGAAGATCACTAATATAAATATAGGAAAGTGTCGAAGGGAGTGAAGAACCCTGAGGAACACCTCGTTTAATTGAAGAGGTGGATATGGAGGCTTGTTCGAAAACTCAACTGTCTGAGAGCGATGGGATAATAAAGAGAGGAACCATTTTAGGACGCTTTGGAGTTTGGAAAGAAGGAACTGGCGTATTGACGGAATCAAAGTCCTTGGAAAAGTCGAAAAGGTTTAGGATAAAGATTTTCTGTTTATCGATGGAGGATTGGAGGTTTTGGGTAATATGTAGCAAGGAAGGTGGAATTGCGAAAACGAAAACCATATCGTAAAGGATTGAGAAGATGGTTTTGCTCGAGAAAGTTCTTCTACTGAGAATGGATCTTTCTACAGGTAGTGAATGAAGTGAATGAATGTGTTAAGAAGATTTTTTTAATTTATTTATTTCTTATTTTATTGATGTATGTTATTCTAATTTCTTAAAAATAAGTATGGTATGAATGAACACATTTAGCCTTAATTTTTATTGCCTTCAATGTGGCAGTTTGTATTATTGTTAAACAAAAAATAAAGTTATCTTAGGAAGATTGGTAATTCTTTCTTCCAGTTAATAAAGTTCTAGTTTATATTTATTTCAATATATTGTGTTTCAATACCTGACTTTAGGTGTAGCTTGATTGATCATGTTCCTACTTTTCCATGGTAGGAATTTTCTGTTTTAGTTTCATTCCTTTCCTGTTATGGAATAATACTTGCGGATTCCTCAAGCATTCACTTCCTAAATAACAAGAAGTTTAATAATTGTATCTTCTCCGTTTCCATAGTTGCTTATTCCTTCGATTTAAGATGCAAATTAATCAGTGTAATCCTTATCCAAATATGATTCCCTAAGTTTTTAAGTGGCTTAATGGATAAGCGTCCTAATCTCTTCTTGGCATAATTATTCCTTGGAAACGTGGAGAAGAGAAGTGGGCGGGGAGGGAGGAATTCTTGTTTAGAGCCGAGTCGACAACTTGTTCAGAAAAGAAAATCCTTCAAAAGTTTCCTGCAAAGTAGACTTGTTTAGCTATTTATCATAATTATATGTAAAGGTTTACCGCATTTATTTTTCACCTGTTTAAGTATATTTACTTAGTTTCACTATCTATCTGAAGATGAACTTTTAAAGATAGATAATTTGAAAATGTTATTATTAATCCTGAATATCTTTCAAAACTCATTAAGTTTTAAAAAAATTATATGTGTTTATAACTGATAAACATACCGATGTGTGAATGGGATAGCTCATTAACTAATTATGGAAAATATATTTTTAATTATACAAGTGATTATAAAATAACCTAAACGACTTTTGTTAGTTTATTTATTTATTATTAGTTGTACAAATTTGTGGCTCACAATACATTTGCCATCCACTTTAGTTTTCAGCAAATATGATATCAAGGAGAAGAATAACAAGACAAAAAAAACAAAACAAAAAAAAACGTAATAAAACAACACATACATTATAACATGATCACAAATACAGACACAAAAAAGATAATGCAGCAAGTAGCTCAATGCAATAAATCTCTTGGCCACCGCCTCAGCAGTCTTCTGGGCGGATTATATGGATTTGTGGCAGTAGATAGAGCTTGAGTAAGTGGATTGGAATTTAGAGTCAGTCTGTCATGAAAATTATTAAAGCGGTCAGTGGCAGTTGCCGTGATGAAAGGAGTGTTAAGGTCAGTGTGTAACGTGAGATTTGAAACGTCTACAATTTTCCGAAGGACTTTTGACTGGAATGACTGAATGATTTTTATATTTGATTTCTTTGCTGTTCCCCATAGTTCGATCCCATATGTCCATAGTGGTTTAATGAGGACTTTGTAAATAGTTAATTTATTAGTCACAGATAATTTAGAACGTTAAATTAATACGTTAATAATGAACATCTCTACTTTTGTTTTTAAATTAATTTCTTCGCCCACACCTGACAAAAGTACTGACAACTGATGAGTCTACTGTCTAGAAGAAGACTAGTAGTATGATTGGACGGCGTGAGGAAGAAGAGTGCCTAGTTGCACCTCTCCCTACCTTGATTTCTTTATACTTTTTAAGTGAAGGGATCCCTCGTACAGCTTCTATTGAGACTCCTAGGTGTGTTTTCGTGCATGCTAATCGTCGGCATATCTAGTATGGATGTGTTAGTATGTTCATGTAAGTTATTGTGAAATATTTATGTTTGTCTGTATGCGGTCGTTAATTCTTCGAATGTGAAGGTCTTTAGGTAAAGTAATGTTTGTGGCGTACAATGGAGTACAACTTATGGTACTACAAGTTCGCAGTTTTCGTATTTAAGTCGTTTTGGATGTGAAGCTTGAAGGTCCATATGGGCTTAAGTAGATAAGTGTTTAATTTGTTGCGTATCGAAAATAATGGTAATTAAAATATATATAAACAGCGCAGATTAAGAAGAAAATGGCCAAGAGAACTACTAAATCAATAAACATCAAATCAAGCAAATACACCAAGACAGTACAAACACAACAAATTTGCTAAATGCGCGGCTGCGCAGGTGCAAATTGCATTAAATATAAATAAATAAATAAATATACAAATTTCATCAAAAATGTCTGAAAGGTCAAATAAATTTACAATGTGGAAGAAAAAAAGAATTTTAAGTCGAAATATTTACCATTGTTATAAAATGTTCGTTTGTGCAAAGACTTTTTCACACCACTTTATATATATACATATTGCCAGAGTAATAGGCAAGAGACCACGTGGGAGGGCAAAAACCAGATGGATAGATAGGATAAACAAAGATATGGCTGAGCTTCATGCCGCAAACTGGAAAGCAGTAGCCCAAGATAGGCAGAGATGGAGAAGGCTGATTCAGGCGGCCAAAGATCTACAATGATTGTAGAGAAACCAAAAAAAGAAATGTAAATATATATATATATATATATATATATATATATATATATATATATATATATATATATATATATATATATATATATATATTCTCTCTTTTTTTGTGTCTAATTGGCTAAGTTTTGCGGCTATTGTAGAGAGTAAAATAATCTAGTATACAGAATTTGCAAAAAAAATCAACAAAAAATATTGTAAATAACTGTGATATGGAAAACTTGTTTTCAGAATTGGAAATGGCTCGATTAAACGAAACATCGTAATTCTAAAATAAACATTGGAAATGAAAACATTATTGGCGTAATATCGTTATTATTGAGCTTATTGTATATAGGTATGTATGTGTTCTTTTTATTCATTTATTTTTAGGTTATTTTATTCTTATTTATTGTATATATATATATATATATATATATATATATATATATATATATATATATATATATATATATATATATATATATATTATTTTTCTGTATAATTTATTTTATTTACTGTACATAGAGTGTGAATGTGATCCTTGAACACTATTATAAATGTTCTTGAGACAGATTGTAATATTTTTCAATAAAAAAAAAAGATTATTGAGCTAGTATGTGTTTTCGTATTTAAGGAATCAAATACGTGATGGATATTAGTTACAAGATAAATGAAGTGTAGACAACAAATAATCTTAATATAGTTTTATATAGATATCGCGATGCGACTGTTTTAAAAACAGTTGTTCATAAAACAACCTGTCAAAGTTTAAAATATAGCACACTTGAGGCAGGCAGAGAAAAAGGAAGAAAGCAATATTATTAGACAGAGCAATTTATTTTGCCCATTACAAGAAGAGTGGAGAAGGGAAAGGCTTCAGCGGGTTTGTTATATTGCCGTTGCCTACCTACGGCTGCGGGGGAAGGAGAATTGAAAACCATTATCAAGTCTGTAATTTTCCAGAGAACATTTTCGAAACCACTTTTCTTTTTCCTTTTTTTATGAGGTACAGTTCGATAATATACAGTGATGCGTTTCGAGTTTCTGCCTTTATAATCTGTTTTGGGTTTTCGATTTCTTGCATCAAAATACAGTCGCATGTCATCTGTGAGATCCCTTTTCCATTTTGTCCAATTATAATTATAATAATACTTTTAATATTATAGAGCGCCTTTGTTCAGCCTCTACAGGTCCTTATTACCAGTAAGGCAGCAGAGTCAATGGCGTTGGGATCTCCTGGAGTCCTACCTTTCTTTCCATTAGTCGGAAGAAAGGCTTGGTTCAGAATTCTCCAGAGTGAATGGGTTTTGTAAATATTGTATAAAAGTATACCCGTGGGTAAGTTGCTGTTTTTATTAGTTTAGTTCTTTTATTTGTATTCATTTACTTTTAGTGTTATTATTTTTTCTGTATTGTTTGTTGCAAATAGAGTGTGAATGTGCTCTCTGAACACTATTATAAATGTCCTAAACTGTGACAGATCGTAATTGTTGTTGGTATTTGGTTTGATGTCAACTAAATAACACTACTTTTATACTGTTTAGATGATTGATACAGAAAATTAAGGTAAAAAAAGATTAAAAAAAAATTAAAAGAATTATTAGAATAAAATAAATAAATAAAGATAATAATAGACACTTGTAGATAATAAGATAGAATAAATAAACTTTTAAAAAATATCAATAAATTAAAATTAAAAAAAAATGTAAATAATAATAAATCTGCAAAGGATCATTACTTCATGTTTCTGTCAGTCATGTTTGTGTTTTACGTCTTTCATTGTCTAGGAACTCCTTAGCTAATAAATGATTTCTTCTTGATTTTCCAGAGATGCTGATATATTCTGGGGTATTCCGAGACCTCACGGACTGGTCACACTTTTGACATTTGGGTATAAGATCTTTTGTTAAGAAGTTGAGGTGTGCCAAACTATTAGCCGGGTGTAGACGACCTCTTCTCTACGACTGCTGCGTTTGGAGCTGGTCCACAGTTCACCTCTTTCTTAATTGTCTTTAATTTGCTAAGTACGCTGTTGTCCGCCCGTATTTTCCATTTTTAGGATATGGTCTCTCTTAGAGGTCGTGCAAGTTCAGATAGTGTCATAAAAGCTTTAACGCGGCCTGGTAGTGTAAGAGCTTCTTTTGCTGCTCTATCAGACATTTCTTTCCTTTAACAAACAAATATTTCATAGAAAAAAATAAAAACATGAAGGGGGTAAAACAATTCTTGAAAACTACATTTCTAATAAGTATCTCAAAACAGTAAGTAAAGCTAATTATAATTTAAAATACTAAAACAAATTGACTGAATGCTTACAATAGTAGTCAACTAAGATCTTAGAGATGATTCTGCTAATAATTTAATAAAACTTCACATGAAAAAAAAAACTGAACAATACTGGCATGTAGCTGTCACTAGGCTAGAAGGATTGCAGGGGGGGGGGGGAGAGAGGGGGTTGCAGTTTGAACAGGCCCTGGTGAGATTCACAAAGGTTATTCTGAAATATCTCACATGATAATCGACTAATCGTGTGTTAATTAAAGCATTTTATAAGAAATGAAGTTTTAATTTCAATCATTTGTTGAAAAACATCTTTATTATGATTACAAATTCTTGACACGATAAAAAAACGCTGCAAATCATTTCACAAGGATTTATTATTTCCAAACAAGTATACATCTAAAGTAACATTAACTTCGTAGTTACAAATAAAAATAAATAAAAGGTGATTCCAATTATTTGATCAAACTTTTTTTTTTAATAATTAGTAATATGCTAAAAAAACAGTAGCACATTCAAAATTTAAAAACCGAAACAAAGGATATAACATTTGCAGTAGAACATTTAAAAAAAAAACTAGAGACCATATCTTTGCTCCTAATTACGCGATTTTAACGAATATTTTTTTTTGTTTTTAAGGAAATTCCGTAAACATAAAAAAAAACAAATTTTTTATTCATGTTTCGAAATCTAAATATCCTAATAAACAAAAAATCTAAAATTTTGAGAGAGGATTAAGTTTTTGAATTTTTCGGTCGATCACAATGCTCCATTATTGAAATTAATAAACCAAAAATATTTTAAAATCGCGATATCCCTACTAATAGTTGTTTGATTTCAAGGAAACTGGCCGCCATTTTGAAAGTATAAGGCGGATAGTAATGTCGATGAAGGAGGATTATCCTAGGGTGACCTCCGATTTTATATCCAAATTTGAAGAAAAAAAAAAAACGGTCCAGTGGTTTCAGATAAAATGCGCGGACGGCGGACGGACAAAAATAAATTTATTCGTTTTTCGAATCCTACGTATCCTGAAACGTGAAACCTCAAATTTTGAGAGGAGGTTAAGTTTTTGAATTTTTCGGTCGATCACAATGGTTCATTATTGAAAATAATAAACCAATATCTCATGTCCTCTACAACGGTCTAGTGATAGACGGGGCAAAAGTTATACTATTCCGCACGGCCGAACAACGTTGCTGACCGTATTCGCAAAAACGGTAGGCTGTTGCTTCTTAATTATTGTATTTTTACCGAAATAATATCTCTCTATTATGTTAAATAGTTTTGTGTGACCTTGTACTATTTTAAATTACAAAAAATCTGAAAGGAACGTCACGAGGACCCCACATATTTTATTTACAGAATTATTTTCCTTTTATTATGGTTACCAATAGGCAATAATAATAATATAAATTTGCACTAAGGCGCGATTTATAATATAGGTTTTTAAAGAAATTAAAATTGTGTCCTCATCGTTGTTCCGTTCTGTTTCTTTTATATTGATAAAAAATAATCCAATCTGAATTACAGAATGCATATAAATTATACTCATACAATTCGAGCTAGGAGAAGCACAATTAAGCGAACAGTTAAATAAGTAACAACATTATCATACATAAATGCACTATAATATAGGAGGTACTCTCTTGTTATAATATAATAACATTGTTTGTATATATATTTATATATTTCTTCATAAATCTTTTTTTTCCTTTCCACATACTACAAGGTTCTAATTAGAAATTTCAATTTTTTTTTTAAATATTTTTTTTGGACTTAAGAAAAACAATATATGAACAATATGAAAACAACGATGCCTTCATAAGGTTAAAACGATTTCTAAAAAAAAAATACCAGTATTGGGTAGTTTCATATTTATTTATCAGTTTATCGTCCAAGTTCTTTTCAGTGTCTTCTGAGAGACATGTTACTCATGATCATACCTTTTATCAGTGTGCTGCTATATCCGTAAAGTTTATTATTAAAAATATAATAAGGAGTACGCATGTGTTGATAAATAGTTGGTTTTTGTAAGTAGTTATGTCCGTAGTTTTGTTATTTATGTACCAAGGAACGTCTGTCATTAATTTTTAAATTTTATTGGAACTAAATTTTGAAGTCAATTAACGTTTTCCTTTTTCTTTATAGATATTTGGGCCATATTCCGTTTTTCTGTCAAATATTATTGCAGATAATCTTTTAGAGGAATATGGGAGTTGTTGAATTAAACATTATAAGATTAATTCTCAGACCACGGATATTATACTCAGGTTTTTCAAGACGTTCAAAATTAAACCTTTTTCAAACTTCATCTGTATCTGACATGTGACTCATGACAATCAGCAGATTTGATGGAGATATAGATGATAATAGCATGACATGAGGAAGGATAGCACCCAGCGGCACCTTTTTCTAGTCTTTAATTAAATTAAGACAAAAAAAGAAACATAACACTTTTATTTACCTGATTAAGCCCATATAGTCATAGATATATTGGGCAATTAAAAAGAACCACATACATAAAGTATAGATTTTTCAGTCAAAAACCTTTCAGGGCTATCACTAAAGCTCCATGGTACGCCACAAACATTATGTCGAAGTGTTGAGTGGAGAGTATGCAAGTTACCAGAAGGCCTCGGACAGTGCGTGTTAAATTTAGAGGAGTAAGATGACTAAGTGGACGTAGGAAGATGAATAGAAGGATGACCTTAAGTGTCAGGCGGATCAGCACCCGATCACTCTCGGTCCGCGGTGTAAGGTACCAACCTTTACACTCCGCAAGGATGGTAACCCCAACCGGAGGGAACGATCCCCAGACTTGTAGGAGGATGAAATACTAACGGAGGGATCAATCTCCTGACTTAGTATATAGGACTACAAGCGGACGGATCAGCTTGCATAGAGTAAGAGAAGAAGTTAAAAGGTTAATGGATAGTGTAAAATAAGAAAAGTAGATTAATGAGAACAAAAAACGTATATGAGGCATATAATGATCATCTGCGTGATGGTCTACACCCAAATGGAATGGAGATCTAAAGACATGACAACATTAAGACGGGACTGCGAAATCCATTCCGCCAAGACTAAGTCATCAAGAGTCGTCACGATAACAGTTATTTTTAAGCTTTGATCAGTATATGTTATCGCCATTAAACTTTATTGATAAAAAGTATTTACAAAGTATATACATGGCGCTGCCAGGTCGCTACCTAGTTCACCTACCCGCTGGTAGGTGAACTAGTTATTCACTGTAGCAATTGGCGGGAATCTGGTGCCGCCAAAATTATTTTACATAAAAACTTTCACATGGTAACATTTTACTACCTTATACGGAACCACTGCAAAATATTTTACGTTAACTTACATGGACATAATAAGCTTGAAGGGGAATCTTGGTTGAATACTAATACTAAATCAAAATAGAAAGGGTGCCACTGGAAACTACTCACGTGGCGTGGATGGAAAAATGAAGATTTAAAAAATTAATTTAAAAAATAAAGCTACTGATTGAAAGAATATGAAAAAAATTAATATACATTATGACAATAAAATATTATTGTTTCAATGGTTTTAAATAAACATTTACCTATTCATAAACAAAAGCGTTTATAAAGTGAATTATTGAGCTTATAATTAGAAACAGATTATGTCGCAGGGTAATCTATTCAACTTATACGCAGGGTAAGGTTTAATTTCAACTTTAGTAAAACGCTTCGAAAGAATTATTAAGTGCCAAGATTTTCACTCTCCCCTCCCCCTCCTCCCTCTTCAGGTTATGGAAATTTATTAATATTAATAAAAATCGACAGGGAACCGGATTGGAAACTTTTCCTCTGATCCGGAGTAACTTTTTCCGAGATTTCCCCCGCCCACTGCATTAAAGAAATTGGCCGGGAGGGGGAGGAGTGGGAGGAGGGGAGTTTTGGACAGGCAATTACCAAGCGGTACTCGAAGGCTATTTATACATATTTAGCGAGGAGGCGCTAACGGTGATCTATCGTCGGGATATTTAGCGCTTGTTGGTGAGATCATGCGGGCTGTGATGAATGGTCCCCGGCGATGGCGGCTTCAATTTGAAAAATTGCTCCTGGCAGGCCGAGTCAACCGATATCGAGTCTCTACACTTCGCGGACCTCCTCTGCGAGAATATCTGGTAACTGGACTAATCCGAAGAAATCAAACAGGATGTTGTAATTTTTCTTTTTATACATTTATTCTTACCTGTCAACTGTAATATCTTGATTATCAGCAAATGAGATACAAGACATGACGACATGTCAGACATGGAGTGAGCAGCATCCTTTACCTGGCTTGATTTAACTACTTCAGTTGTTAAAGGAAAGGAACATATTCAAATATATTGGAGTAGGTTTCCTCGCTTAGCTGTAAATACTAAAATCATGATAGGAAGGGATGGCTCTGGGTTCTGTTTTCCCTTAAATCCATTAATTTCTTATTACTATTGTTCTTTCCATCAAGATACCATCGTAATCGTCAGTAATTATATACAGGTGTAAGTAGATAACTTTAGATTACTTTTTTTTAAAATTATTTATTTAGAATTATAACAATCTGTCACGTGGACAATAGATTATAGTGATACATGAACACATTCACACCATATATACAGAAAATATAAAATTAACAAAAGTAAAATAATAATCATAAACTATGTACAATAAAAAAATAAAATAACCTAAAGATAAGTAAATTACAAAACATAAAAACACAGTCATACCTATATACAATATATAAAATTAGGCAGGGAACCCTAAGCTAGGCTTCTCCCCCAACTATAGAAGGAAAAGCAGGACTCCAAGAGATCCCTGCGCTACTCTCTTTGAGATAATTTAATTAATTTTTTTTTCTAAACCATGAAAACTAAAACAGAGACAAAAACTGAGTACATATACATACTAACTTAAGCCCATATGAACATTCTCATCACAGATATACGATATACGATGTCACTTTGTGGAATGGAGTTGTCAATATAAACTAGTGGTCCAGGTATTATATCAAATATTTTTTAAAACATTTATATTTAATTTTTATTCCCTCCATAACTCTAAAATACGTCAACATAATTTTACATAATGACATACGCATGCCAACAATTATAGACCACATACAGAGAAACTACAAATAATTTAATTACAACTTATATTGATCCTATTAGACTTATTTAAATATATTAAATTATATATTTTTAACGGAATACGTTTTTATCTTATTATAATTATATTATTAGTAGTATTTATATCATTAACCTGTCTAACAAGTAGTAATTCTTTCAGTCTTTCAATAATAGATTCCAGTATACAACTCGTAAAGTCCCCCCTAGAGGCTTGCATTCTTTAGCAAATCACTCATTATTCGTGCTTGCCCTTTGTGAAATTCCTGGCATATTTTCTATGCGTGATTCCTCCGTTACAACATTTTTTTAACACTGCTTATTTTCTAAGCGTATTCATTAGCTGCTAGACCGATTCCATTAAATAAATTAAAATTATTTTTTCCAAGTACCTTTTTCCTAATAACTTAAGTTACCCAACAACATGTACTGGAATGTACATAAGTTATTTTACATTGAATTATGAAATATGTTTAAAATAGACAGAAATAAGTTCATGTCTACAAACTTGCTTTTATTTTCACGTAAATAGATAACGAAAGTATATTTCTTTATGCCAATGATGAAGAAGTACCATTTGATCATAAAATTTTCCTATATGCCGGTGCAATATCTGAAATAAATGGAATGAGATGTTACCTAAGAAATTTCAGTAGAGACGTTTGGATAAAATTGATAAAAATAATTGATATCGTGTCATTTTTTTTTCATATCTTCATCTACACTAGTCTTACTCTCGATAATAAGCAGAAGTGATGTTATTGTTAAGAAAGTTGGCATTTTATGCTTGAAGAAAAATAGTATCCAGCAGCATCCCTTCCTGGTCTTGGTTTACTTCCTTAATTGAGGAAAAGAGATCTCTCATCCAGCTCCTCTTCAGTCGTCTTCTAATGGGCATGTCAGCTGTGGCTGTCTCTGATAAGTCCGTTGTGATGTGCGTATAGTTTAAGATGGAATAGGGAGTAGATAGTATGTATGCGTTGACCAATAGTTGGTTGCCGTAAGTTTTTATGTAAAGTTTTGTTGTTTACGTACCGAGGAACTGTCTTAAAATTATTGTAGTTTTTGTAAGTGAGCCTTTTTCGAAGAACCGTAAATTCAAGAGGCGTACATACTTATGGGTTTAGTAGATAAGTGTATGTATTTAATTTTTGTCTGATTATCTTTTTTGATTTTGTGCCAAAATTAAATTCGCTATAAATTTTTATTATCTAACGTATAATTTTTAAACTGATATAAACTCAAACAAATAAAAGAATACTATCAGTGCAAATTTATTTGAGCTATAATAAAATGTGTTCTTTATGCGAGCTGCAATAATTAGCGGAATAAATGCCAATATCATAAAACATATAAAGTAAAACATTAAGTAAATCGTTATTCTTGTAATATATAAATGCAAGAGCGATATAATTTTTTTTTCAAATGGATTTATTTAATTAGATTTTGATTAGTGGCAGTGAAATTAGACAATTTTGTACATTTATAGTGGATAATATAACATTCTTAATGTTATTTTTCACTGCATGGTGTTTTTATTATATTTTTTTTTTGTTCCATTAAATTTATTTCCAGCTTAATGATTCAACAATCTTTAATGCTCCTCGGTTTTATTGAGCCTCTGCCATTAAGCTGTTTTGTGACCACTTTCCAATAGGTGAATTTCCACACAATTTTCCAATTTCGGTTTCGGTCTGCCTGTACTCCATCCACAGTACGATGGCTTTTCTAGTACTTTTTGTTGGTATTTCAGATCTCTTTGTCCGAACCATGTGTTCTGTTCAACTTAATCTTCACAATTCTGTTATTTATCCGCATACGGTTCATCAAACAACTCGTATTCTTCTCTATTATTCCGGATTTTCAAACTAGTTCTTCCCTCACAGAGACAAGTATTCTTCGAAGAATTTTTCTTGCATAGATCTCTCATCTTCCCCCCCCCCTTTGATTACAGCTCTTTGGTGTAAGATGGCCTCTCGTTGGGGCTCCGTGATAGACTCAAAAGACTGAGGAATAGCTTCGTAAGATTTGTAATTAGGACCCCGAGACGCTCCCGTGTTTCCCACCACTACATTGAGTTAGGGTTGCTCTTCACCTCCTTAAGAAGGCTGTATTTCCTAGGCACATTCCTGTATGAAATCATCAGCAATCATGCCCTTTCGACCTTCTCACTCCTCATATATTAACCTTATTCCAAACTCTTTTGTTGCCTGCTTTGTAAATTTATGAAATTCGCTCCCAATCAAAATTCGGCATACTCCTCCTTATCCATCTTCAAAAACCTCCTCTTCCCATTCCTATTCCAAAAACAGTAAGATACCTGCGAACTATTGACATTATACATCCATTCCATATCAATTATCGTCATATGATAATGCTGTTCTTTGCTGGGGATATTACATGAATTTCCTGCTTTCAATGCCAACCAATACATCTATTTTTCTAATTATTAGTAATTTTTTATATATATATTTAAACTTTTACACTTATCTTCCATAACAAATGACCATGCTCATCTTATGACGTATTTACATATTATCCAGCATTTAGGTTTATGTTGACAGATGCATTTCATTTTTCTTAGTAGAAACCTAGAACTCAATTTAATTTGTTATTTTCTTCTTTCTTTCTTGCTTGAAGTATATATTTGTACTACACCATTTAACATAGTGTACTCTTTAATTTTTTAAAAATTATTTTAATTGTTTTGTAGATAGTTTTATTTGTTTTATATATAGCTTATTCACTTAAGGTTTTCTTCATTTTTTTATTTATTTTATCCATTGTTTGAAATTCGTATGCCAGAAGTAGTATTTTCTTTTTGTGTGTTTTTTTTTTATTTTAAAGGGACTTTTTCCCAGGATAAAGTTATTTTCTACCTGTCTATCTAAAAGATCAGCAGTTCTTATTCTTAATTTTTGGTTAATGTACATTAATATAAATATATATTTAAAACTAGTTTTCTTTACTCTCATCCGTAAAAATACTGACTACCAGTTTGCCTGCTGTCGGAAAGTATAATATGGTCACAGAGATCATATCAGTTATCGTATTTCTGTGTTAGTTATTGTGAATTTTTTTGTAGTGTGGAAATATGTTCGTAACTATTGTTATCTGTAAGTCTTTATGTAACGTTTTGTTTCTGACAGACTGAATAAGGGATAACTAAAACACAATACTTTACATTTTTCCATCGCACTAGACGTATCCACAGCCATCCCACCGTTATCTCAGTACCATAACACTAGCTACAGTGCAGTGCACTGATCTCCGAGGTATGTGCAAACATCTGCAATGTTTTGTGATTTCTTCGTAGACGGTGTTTTACTATTTGAGGTGATTATAACGTCAAGGTTAAATCCTAGGGAACACGACTAGTCCGAGAGGAACAAACCTGAATCCTACCATCCATATACCTTAATTATATATAATTTCACTTAATACGTCTATTTACTCCCCAAAATCGAGAATTAATCGAGAAAACAATTAACTTTTAACTTGATTTTTTTTCATTAGTAAATGACTCATGAAAATTTATAATTTAATCTGTGCTTCATTTAAATGAATATAAATATATGGTTATGCATGCAAATTTTTAGTCATGTTGATTTATAAACAAGTATGTAAACATTTATATTTTATTGCTTTGTTTATTTTATTTTTTTATTTTTAACTTGTTTTTATTGTTTTTTGACGACATTACAATTATTTCTTTTAAATAAATTATATATCCTCACTTCTACACTGTCAGTTATTTTCCCCAAAAGCAGACTCTCTTATTGTTAGTATTTTTGATAAGTGTGAGTGAATAAATAAAGTTTAAAATCCAAATATTTTATATTAGTCGGTATTTCATTTAATTATAAAGCTTAATTAGTTTATTTTTACCAATAAATATAATCCATTCATAAAACATTTAATGACAAAAACTATTATACAATGGTACATCGCTCATGAATTATAAATTTATTGTAGATAATACTGAATATGAAATAAATACAAAAAAAAAAAATACACACACATATATATATATATATATATATATAATATATATATATATATAATATATATATATATATATATATAATATATATATATATATATATATATATATATATATATTAATAGCGTTTTATTTTTATATAAACTTCTGAGAATATATAGGTTAATAAAATAACCATTTAATTATCAAAAGAAGATTTTATGATTATGAGTAGGCTTTAGGTTATTAGGCTTCCTAAAAGCCCCTTTTATTATTGACCTTAGTAAATTTAATGAATGTTTTTTCAATAGAAATTCTGTCTACTTTACGACGGACTGCTTAAAATTTAATTATCTCGTACAGTTCTTGAGCAATACCTTCTTATTCAATGAAAAACGTCACCACCTTGAGAAAAACACAAAATCGGTCCTAACTATTTTTCCGTTTCGAATCGATCCATGCATCGAATTTACTTTCTTAAAACATTTCCAGATACAAAAAGGGTAAAGTTAGTCATAAAAAAAGAAAGAAAAAAAATTGATTAGTACATTTCAGAGATTTTTAGTAACGGTAGAAAGAATTGATACAGACAAAAGTGATAAAGCAAGAGAACAAAAGAAATAAAGGAGCTGCTATGATTGGACATTACGTATTTCACCGTGGCCAGAATGGCCCGGCTGATAAAGCTGACCGAAAAAAACAAAGTCCTGCCAACTTACTGCCTAAGCTACTTTATTGCAGCTCGTACTTCGCCTCGAACAAAAAGCCACGATGCAGCAGTTTTCGGAATGTAAGCTCCGACCGTTCTGGGGCTTTTAAAAATATTGTTTATCTTTTGTTCACGGGGTGTTTTATTAGTGGGGTTCAGAAAAAAAACCTTCTGTTTTATGAATTATTAAGTTGGCGTTTCATTGTCGTGTTAAAAAAATTAAAATAATAAATGACGATTAATCAAAACATATTTGATTAATTAGTCATATTTGATTAGTTAGTCCTTGATACCGAAATAGAGATTAGTTTTTATTAAAGTATACAATTAAAAATAAGATGAATGATTCTGAATCAGAATTATTCATTAACATTTAAAATATTTACTACTACAGAATTACTATTAAGCATTCTTAACTTTAAAATTTTTCGATAAACAAAACGAGTGCAACACTCGAAGTAATATAAAATTATAAAGATCGAGGAGAGTGTTGAAGGAGTAATGGAGCAAAATATCGTTTGGAGTAAATAACAGGAGGGAGAGTAAGTCGCAAGTAAGAGGGAATTATTACTTGACTCCATCGCTTCTTAGAGTGCTTACTAAGAATGATAAGTATCTGCTACTTAAGTCCCTTCCTTAAGTAGTCGACTTGTTGTCTTGTTTATGCTGCGGTAAGAGGGGATGAAGCATTATAGATTATAACTATTTTATTCCGTTTAATAGTTTTTTTTTTTTACAACTTTGATTTATTTACTTATTTATTAAGTATTACAACAATTTGTCTCTTGTACATTAGTTATGATGTAGGTTATGATGTAGGATGTGAAATAACATTCACTATATGTACAAAAAAAAAAAATAATAAGCAAAATAACATATAAAATAATCAAAAAGTCAAAATAGTCAATACAATAAATAAAATGGAATTAATTAAAAACAAGGAAATTTAAACAAAGCAAAAAATCCATGCATACTTATATACACTATTTACGATCGGGCGAGAGAACTCCGAGGTAGACTTGTCTCTCCAACTATGGAGGGAAAAACAGGACTATAGAAGAACACTGTGCTACTCTCTCAACCGCATCGCTGGTACTGAAGACAGCGGAGATTGTTCGAAAATGCTCGTTTAATACTTTAATTATAGTTTTGTTTCTAAGTATATTATTTATTTAATCTTTCTTTTTGTATCTGTACCATCTAGGCTTTAGATAGAGTCATAAGTTTGTATTATCTTATTTTCTTGATTGTCCTTAAAAACTTCTTTGATTTAGATCATTTTTTGAATAAATTTCCGGAAAGCAAATAAATTATGCAAAAGTTGTTCAAGCTTTTAATATTTGCAATGATTATCCTAAAACTATAGATTGTTAGCGAGGTTTTTTCATATTTGTTTACTTATGTTTATCGTCTGTATTAATCCTAAGGCTACACAATTCTATAATTTAATTATCACTTGATTGCCTTTTAATGCCATCCAGATGTCACTTATTTTGTTTATTATAGTTATTTTTAGATAAAATTAAATGTCCTAGAATAAAATTTAATTTTCTTCTTCTACCTGTTCTTCAATTGGTTAACCCAAACATTTATCTCCTTGTGACTTCAATATATTTGGAAAAAATGGGTAATTTTTGGAACGATGATATCCTGCTTGATGCTATTTTCTTTTGGGCAAATGAAATTTTGTTTATTTGATATCAGAAGCACCTGACAGTACCATAGATTGCCTGTCTGCAACTACCTTTAATGAATTAATTACCTAACTGAATTAAAATACAGGATGACCTGAATTCAATAGCTAACTACAAATGACCTTGCAATCACATACATTTGATTCAGGATTACCATAATTTTATTTTTAAAATAGTTTTGGCAATCATTGCTTTTGTGCTTCATACTTGCCGAAAACATGAATACCCATCATACCGTGAACTCCAAGCCCATCCATCTGTTCCAAATGTAGGATCTCTTAGATTGGACAACTAAAAATGACGTCATTCCGTTGCCGTTTGGAGAGATAAGGTGGAACACTAAAACTGATGGATATTACTTCACTGTCGCTGTATCTACAGTATGAAAAAGTGGATTCTTCGTTTGTTCCATCGAATCGGTTTGTCCTTGTGATGAAGGTCAATTATTCTTCTGAAACTCAGAATTCGTATATATATTTGGAAACTATAATTATTGAAGGAATGGTTTTGAAAAATTGGCAGTTGGAGAAGACGAGGTCGGCGTAGAAAAACGAGGAATTAGCATACAGAAGAGTCTGTGGTAATTTGCAGTTTGCAATTTGAATAGATTTTGGATGTAAAAATATAGAAGAAGTTCACAGAAACTTTATATATTGAGGAAACGCATTGTTTTATGAAATAATTCTAAATAAAAACAAAATTTTAGGAGACGTGGCTACTAAACAACCAGATAATTTGTTTTACAGCACTGCAACTGCAACACAACTTACAATAATTTTTAGCAATAGCTATTATGCTTTCAAAAACTATTGAGAATTATAAAAGTAAATATAAAGGGCTCTATAAAAAAATATCATTCAAGAGAAAACTTCTTTAGGCCCGTTTCGCACTTTTTTCGTGTATAAGTGAATTAGATTGAACAGTCAGATCTCCAATGTGTAACGCTCAGGTAAACTCGGCTGGAGTCGATTAACTAATGTGTTTTGGATATGGATTGAAATATTTAAAAAAAAAAAATCGGACCTGCATATCTTTAGCGATGAAAATGTTCATTCCATCCCATTTGCAATGAGCTATTACCTAAAATTGTATCTTAACGCGACGCCGTGTTAGAAAGACGAAAAGTAGGATATAATGTCAAAACCAAATTATTACAAGTTGTATTGAAGATATGGATTAAAATATCTCAGAAACTGAAAATCAGACGTGCATACTGTAAGCGAGGAAATTGTTAAGCATTTTATCCTCTGTAATTGGCTATTATTCAAAACTATATCTTAACGCGACGCCGTGTTAGATTGACGAAAAGAGGAAATAATGTCGAAAACCAAATGATAACAAGTTTTATAGTAGATATGGATTAAAATATCTCAGAAATTAAAAATCGGACTTTCATGGTATAAGCGAGGGAAATTTTCAGCATTTCTTCGTCTTTATAATGAGCTATTATTAATAATTTATATTTCAAATTATTAAGCTATTTTTTTAACACATGTTTTTATTTATTGGTGTCGATAAAAATACCCGTATTATACATTGTGCTCGTGAAATAATTTAATTATTTAATAAACGAATATACCTCCTTATGTTACTAGAAATATCCTTGGTTACTTTTCTCCTCGCCGCTTTATTATCAAGTTGATGAAAAATACACCGTAAAAATATATCAAAAGTTATGATTTCTTTTTTGTTTTATTTTCTCCTCCCCTTATTGCATTCCATCCATTTAATACAGGACGTAATGAGAAATAGTAATGAAAGGTTTTTCTTAGTTTATATTAAAGTTATTTCTTTCCTCCTGGCTTTCCGAGATTCCTCCGCTATATAAGAGAGTATAACAAAGAAGAAAGAAAGAAAGATAAGAAGGATTGTGATTAAAGCTGTAGAAAGATGGACCGTCGTCACAATATGCCATTAGAACCAGCGCTAGGTGCACAAAGGATATTTCCCGAAAGGCGTGAGCCTTTACAACGGCTTATTTATTGTGGTCATTATTTAGCCTGGCTTATCTGTCTGCTTTTGAGGATCCTAGCTGTGAAAGATTAGGACTTCACTAGTCCCTCTATTGTATTTATTACGTTTATTGGCAAATATTTTATATCCGGTTCTAACTAGAAGTATAATAATGATCTTTATTGTCATATATATATTTTACGAATTTTCCTGAAAGGGTACATTTACGTTATTATTATCATTTATATTTTTCCTCTTTTTTTTTTTATTTTATGTTTTTGACGTTTTTAAGTTTTATTTGAGGTCCTCCGCCTTCATTTCCCTACATGAATAATATTTTGACTTATTCAGATTAGCTTAAATGATTTGAAATTAGCTTGCAGTTACAATGTCCGCACAATTAATATTGTAATTTTTATGAAGCTACTTTATTTTGCTTTACTGTTATAAACAATTTATTTATTTATTTAGACATATAATAATCTGTCTCGTTGACAATAATTATAGTGATATATAAACACACTCAGACCATATATAACAAAAATATAAAAGTAATAAAAGTAAAATAATAACTAAATAATGATAAAAAAAAAAAACTATGCACAAGAAAAAGTAAAATAACCTAAAGATAACTAAATTAAAAACATAAAAACACAGTCATGTGTTTACATATGACAATATATACAATATACAATATATACAATCAGGTAGGGAATCCCAAGCCAGGCTTTTCAATCCAACTATAGAAGGAAAAGCAGGACTCTAAGAGATCCCTGCGCTACTCTCTTAACCGCCTCACTGGTGCTAAAGCCAGTGAAGTTTGAGCGAGAGCGCTTTAGCCACATACAATCATGTATTGAATAAAGGATCTGGCCATTACCAGAACTCCAAGATATATACTACAAAAGATCTCGGGGCCATTGCCGCTTCAACATTCGAGGAGGATTGTAGTGATGAGAGGTACTAGATAGGGATTGTGCTAGGGGGTTTGGATGATTGATAAGGTTCTGATGGAATTCGGAAAAAAATTCAGGGATAAGGGCAAGGACAAATGGGATATTAAGGTCATGATGTAGGGTTTTGTTGGTTAAATAGAACAGAGAATCGACTATTGCTCGGAAGACTTTGCACTGAAAGGATCTGATGCGATTGATGTTAGAAAACTTTGCTTTTCCCCAAAGAAACAATATTAATGAACACTAAAAGGCATGGTTGTTTTAAATTACGTATTTAGTGAAGTTTCCATATAGAGTGACAAATTTCATTAAATCATCTGAACTACCTCTGATCTAAAAACAAGTTAAAATCACTTATAGTATAACTTCGTATATCTATAAATTCACCAGTACATTTTTACAAAGCCTTGTGTTTTATACATCGTTATTCCATTTTTCAACCCCCTTCTTGTACATCTTATCATTGATGCGTATTAATATGGTTTAACTCCACTATTTTTTTCTACCTTTAAACGAAATTTTCTTAGTACGAATAAATTGTGTTTTACTTTTTCACAGTAGTTGGGTATTTATTGCCTCTAAATCAGTGCAGACAAGAATAATTGCTTAGCAGTTTCCGTAATATGACAACAGGACCATACGAGATTAATTAACTATCTAAACCACGTAGCATGGCCATAAACCACCATGACTTTCAACTGAGAATATATTGCATAATGCCTTTCTGGGTGGATTCCACTCTTTAATGTCCTTATCTTGTATTACTTTTTTCCATGGATCTGCCACAATCCTTTCTTGTAGATTTTTTGGAAGACCAACAGACCCTTCTTTCTTAAGGACATATTTATTTCGACTTCTCTTCTCACAGGAGGAGGTCGAGAAGTTCAAATTTATTTGTGAGAAGAACATAGACTTTATCCGGTGGAGAATGTGATAACGAAAACATGAGCGAATGAAGCACGTTGGAATTAATCATATCATCCTTGGGTATGTAGATGATATAAAAGTCCTTGAATACAATCAAAGGAAGATTGAGAGGCTTGCTAGGACTTTGATAACATACGCAGAGATACTCAATCTACAAGTAAATACCTCAAATACCTCAGATTTACAATAACCTCAATGAATTTCCAACTGTTAGATACAAACTTTATTTATTCTCTCTTTCAAAGTCATTAAAATCCTGAAAAATTAAAAAAAAAAAAAAAGAGTGTGAAATGTTATGATATAGTCAGTTCTGATATATACTGAGACTTGGACACTAACGAGCACTCAAAAAAGAAATATTGAAAGATTTGGAAGTAAAATCCTCCGTACAATAAGCGTAGCGTTCTAGGCTCAGAGCACCAACGAATGGAGTAGTAGGACTAATAAAGAACTGGATGAACTGGTAAATAAATAATAAAGAACTGGATGAACTGGTAAAGAACTAATAAAGAACTGTACGAACTGGTAAAGAACTAATGAAGAACTGGATGAACTGGTAAAGAACTAATAAATAAATGAAACAATTGGTCAATCAATATATCAAGATACGAAACAAGTAAATAAAGATGGGTGATTCTATCTGCAACAACAGTCAAGAATCCTACAAACAATAAATATCTCAATAGTAAGACAAAACCAGTTGAATAGATAGGATCTACAAATATGCTGCAAAACTATCTGCAGATAAGTGGAATGCAATAGCCCAAGATAGACAGAGATTGCAAAGGTTAGTTAAAGCGGCAAATGATCTACAAGATCTATAAAGTAAACTAAAAATATAAAAAATATATTAATATTAGAAATATAAATAAATTCAGGTATAAAAATACTTTCCTTTTTTCCCCTACATATGTTCTAATAATATATTAGATAAAAAATATGTCACAAACGTGTAAAGCCACGTCTTTCCCCAACAAGTGTTGGGTGCTGTTCAATCTGATTGTAAACAGCCTAGTTACATCTAAGCTCACCGATTGTTCTCCGTCAGGCGATAAATTAACAAGAGCCTTACAAGGAGAATACATCTCGGCTTATATTCAGTGGCGGAGGTATACAATGAATTAGGGTACTTAGTCACCTTACGATATTATGGTTTGTTTTGTTATTCCCACGGTTGTTATGTTATTTTCATTTTATGATTGTTATCTTATTCAGTATCCCAATCATTACATGCTGTACCAGTCAAATCATTAAATTTGTATTGAAAATTTAAGGTAGACGGTATTGTTCACGAAACATCAAATACTTCTTTAGATTGAGCACTAATCTCTTTCACTAATATAAGTAACTTCATGACATATATCGCTCTGGTGAAGATTCTCATTGATGACCAAAAATTCATTTTGATTTTGCCTCATATTATCAAAGAATTAACTTCAAAATAAAAATCTGTTCCGGATCTTTCTTTTCTTATCCCCTTTATAATTCTTCTAAAATATAAATTATTAATATTTTTAAACATTTTTCATTCTTTGTCCAGTTTTACAAAAATATTTCCGAATTTTTTAATTATTTATTTGTACACTTATAGTATTACATTTCCATTCCAATGTCTAATCCTGATATAACTTCTTGAACCTTTGTCCTGGATTGGAGGACTGTAAATCGGGAGAAGAGTTGGATGGCCACTCGAGTAGTAATTGGACAATATCGCGGTGGGTGAGGTTTTCCTACTGCCATTGTGGTACTTAATGACCTAAGTTGCCTGCTCACTTGTTTCATCCAGTCCGATTGTCTCCATCCAAAGGAGGCGGTGAGTTGCAATTTGAGCATTGTCCTTCCAGGGGCCTATTATACCATTGTCCTCTTCAAATATGTATTTTATACCCAAGAAAGTGACCAAATACTAAAGCAAAATATCCAGTGCTAACAGCTCAGTTCAAAAATATTTTTGTTCGAAAAAAACATTAAATTTATTTTTAAAATATTAATTATACTGCATTGTGAAAAAAAAAAGGAAATAAAAACTTGTAAGGAAGGAGATGGCGGATCTGCGGTGACGGTCATAAATAGACTAAATAGTGGCAAAACTCCTTTGTTAGAAGCCAACGTTTCGACCCGACTTTGCAGGTCTTCTTCAGGGTGGAGTGTTCAGCTAGGAGTTTCACGTTGAACTGACCCAACTCCTAGCTGAACTCCTAGGTTGACCTGCAAAGTCGAGTCGAAACGTTGGCTTTTAATAAAATAGTTTTGCCACTATTTAGTATATTTATGAACGCAACCCCGGACCATCTCCTTCCTTAATAATACAAAGGTCTAACTATTAAGTATTCAATAAAAACTAGTACTTTTTTTATTTACTTTATTTGTTCACACACACATGTAACAGGTTCCAACAACCAACGAGTGTGATGTGTAGATATGTAGAAGATTGGAATAGGTCTTGAAATAGGCATGAGAGAGGAGTGCCCAGTGGCGTGCTCCTTAATTTTAATATTTGTAGTTAGTGCTGCATTAGCCGGAAACGTATAGCAGTTTCTTGTCGATTTGGTCGTATATGAGGATTCAAAGTAAGATGGAATCCGTTCAACAGGGATAAGTGAGATATTGTTGAAGGATACTGTAGGAAAGGAAGCTATAAAATTAATATAGATATGAAATAAATTGGGGGACACTAGGGGGGGACATTAGCGAAATTATAAGGAATTGTCGATAGGTTTATAAGGAAGAAAGGTATGTTATGCCTGTCTTAAGGCATTTAACAGTATTGCTAAAACATTCCTCGACATCAACGCTAATAGAGGCCTTAATTACTTTTTAACTGACAAAAGTTACTATTTGTATTATATTTCTTTGAATAATTGTTTTATATATATCTAAAGATAGAGTAATGAATGTTTTCCTCGTTATAAGTTAAACATTAGTTGTTAATTAGTACGTAGATAATTTTAAATTCGAGGTTACTGTTGTTTTGCGAAGGAGTGCATTAAGTACAGTTGTGATATATTTTATGGGTAAGGTAGTGACATAAGTATTTTTTTTTTCATCACCATCATAAGTAGCGTGACATCCCGTCACTGAGACTGTGCCTCCTCCGAAATTCTCCGCAAGTTTTTTCGGTCATTTTCTTCAGCTCTCCAGTTTTGGACTCAAGAAAGGGCCAGTACGTCCACAGAGACCAAGTCCATCCATCGCACATTAGGTTTGCACAACTTGCCGCCATAGAGCTCTTGTGTAAGGATCATTTTCGGAATATCATTGGCAGCCATACTTTGCACACGACTTGCCATTCGAAGTCGCCCGAGCTTCACGAACTTGACTATCTCAACATCGTTGTAGAGCCTCGCTAGTTCGACACTCCTCCTTATACGTCGTTATGTTTTTTTTTTGTTTTTTTTTTGTTTTTAGATACCTGGAAAACGTTCGAATAAACAAAAAGTTGATTCTTACACAAAATATTTAAGCCTTATTAGTTATTAGCGGTTAAATCGTTCTACAATGTTATATAGTACAATAAAAGTGATGTTAGACTATTTTGTTTTTTTCTTCACCTTTCACCGTCGATCCCAAAGTCCTTGGGTTGTGGCATTTTTATTTTATTTTCTAAATAGCTCCTATGAGATAACCGTTTTACTTTTTAGTACAGAAGTTTAGTATTTATATTTAGTCAAGTACACTTTACCAAAAAAAACACCTACATTTTATATTGGCTTAGTGACAAAATTGAGGACGATTAAATGAAAATTGTCAAAAGCGTATCCAGTGTCCCCTGTATCCCAGTATTTTATTATTCTTATAGTATTGAGGTATTTCGTAATATTGCTATTGATAATCCTAAGAAGTATTCAGTTATGAGCTTTCGATTATTTTATTTGCTATGATTTGGAGTACAAATGGATGGATTTTTCTGCAAGAGTCTCTCTTGGTAGAGGTCTAGAAAAAAAGTGAATGGAGCCGCTGGAGCTCGGCCAGGCTCCAGGCCGGGAGGTTAACCCCATCCTCTCCAGTATCTACACCACACTCTTTGCGAGGGAGTTGGCTTTCACATATTTAGCTGTATTATTTAAAACTCTCGGTTAGATGAGAAATTTTTTAGCATTTATGTGAAATTTTTTTAATATTCATATTGTCCATTTTTTAAAATGTATTATAGATTCACTTCCGTACGAGTTCTTATTGTGGGGGCGGGTTGGCCGAGTGAGCTAACGCGCGTTCACAGCACCGCGCGTTGATACAATAAAAAAATAAAATAACCTAAATATAAATAAATTAAAAATATAAAAACTTAGTCATACCTATAAGATTTATAATTAAAACTCATAACTTGATTATCGAAACTATTTTATCCTATTCGCCTCTCTGACATGGCGTCGCGTTAAGATATAATTTTGAATAATATCTCATTGCAGAGAAGATAAAATGCTGAACAATTCTCTCGCTTACAGTATGCAGGCCCGATTTTTAGTATTTGAGATATTTTAATAGATATGTGAAAACACTTTAATTTGTGGACTCCAGCTGATTTAACCCGACCCTTACACATCGGAAATCTGACAGCTTACTTGTTACACAGGTAAAAAATGATGACCATGTCAATTTAAATTTAATCCCGAAGAATCACACTATCTTGCGGTACAGTAAAAAAATATTAAATTAATGTTGCTTATCTTTGTTAAATATTTATATTCCGACTAGATTGGTGAATAGGTTTATATAATCAGGTTCCATATGTAATGGCATATGTAATCTTGAGCTTAGTTGAGGAGCCAGATATAGCCTCCTGAATCCTCCGGTTGTTGTTATACCTGAGCTACTAAGTTCATCAAGAGGGCAAGCTCGCACCTTCGCCAACACGTACCAAAAATGAGCCAGTCTTCTTTAGCCTGGAGCCTTACGTGACCCGACTTCCTCCGAGGCTGGATAAATCCAGGATCAGAAAGTTCTTCCCCGTAACTCGAGGACGGCCGCTAATCTTGCTATGGAGGAGTCGGCGGTAATTGCAAAGTCCCAGGAGAGTATCGGCTTAGAGTGGAATATAGCCGCCCTGATGTTTGTTGTTCGTTAGATGATTTAGGGGAGTACCCCAGGGGAGGTCTTCTGGCTTAATTGAATTCTGTACAACTGGGGTCATCGGCATCGGCCAATTCTATCTCACAGAGCTACCTAACCTCTTTCTCTTCAGAGAATAGGGAAAAAAAAGAGAGGAAAACTAATTCAGTTTTTCTTCGTCGTTATTAGTCTTTTGGTATTGAATGGCACAAAAAGAGAGATGGATCTTTATTTATTTTTTTTTTATTATTTTCAATAATGAACCATTGTGATTGAACGAAAAATTCAAAAACTTAACCCCCTCTCAAAATTTGAGCTTTTACGTTAAAGGATACGTATAATTCGAACAAGGAATAAACTTTTTTTTTCCGTCCGCCGTCCGCCCATTTTCTCCGAAACTACTGAACCGATTTTTTTCAAATATGGATTTAAAGTTAGAGGTCACTCGAGGATGATCCTTCTCATTGACATTTCTATCCGCCTTTTGCTTTCAAGATGGGGACCGAAAAATCTGCGTTGCTATAGGCTGTAGCTAAACAAATGTATCAATTTCAATGAAACTTCACTAAAATCTTCTTTAAATTTATCTATATAACATACTTCAACGAAAAGAGACTGGAAAAAAAGTTATGGGGGATGGTAAAATTAAATTTCGAATAACTCAAAACTTATTCACGATTATATTGTATCGTTATTTAAAAGTTTACGGAATTTCCTAAAAAAACGAAAAAAAAAAAAAAGATCATTAAAATCGGACAATTAGGAGCAAAGATATGGTCTGTAGATGTTTTTTATTTGTTCTTCTGCAAAGTTTTATATCCTTTGTTTTTTTTAATGTGTTACTGATGTAATGCTTCATTTTAGCATATTACTAATGATTAAAAAAAATGTTTAATCCAATAATTGGAATCTTATTGGTACATACATCTTAAAGGTAATTTTACTTTAGATGTATAATTGTTTGGAAATAATAAACCATTGTGAAATAATTTGCTGCTTTTCTTTTTATATCTTGTTTTAATAAGGTATGTATGAATAATATGCCAACAAAAATATTTTTTTTTTACTTTATTCTTTTACTCATATCTGTCAAACTTGAATTCAACATCGAAATAACTTTAAGTTAACACTGTTATTTTAAAAAGAACATAAAATTATGAAAGGAAATTAAAGTGTTTCCAGGTATGAAAATTGCATGGCTCACATGGAGTTTTATTTTTGCTTTGAAAGAGGAACAGTAAATATTGAAATTAATTTACCAAATTATCACTTAAATCATTATATCATTCTTCATTTGATTATCTTAAAAAAAATAAAATACTCAATTTTGATGTTAGCATTTATTTATATAAGATCATTTGAGGGAGATATAATTTCGGGACACGTCTATTACTTATATTCTGATATGATCACTGACTCAATTCCTTATTTATGATTATTCATTTCCTTGCTTATGATCGAATAAATAAGAACAAACAGATCTGTCGAGTAGCATGAGTATAGCATCTTCAGTAATTTTATTTAGTTCACGATCAATCATATTTCAAGGTCAATTGTTTATTTGAAATTCTATGAATTAATGAAACAATTAGGGAATAAGATCTAGAGAGTAAGCAAAAGAAATGGACATGTTTTGATTAATTATTGCTAGATTATTTGTACTTTATGCCAGATAACACAAGGGGTTATGGAAATATTAGCTTGTCAAAGAAAATCCTGTTGCGTATGCTTATGCGAAAGTAGTGATTTGCTACAATCTACCAAAACTTCATTTAAATTGGATTAACTGTAGTAGGTGCTAAGTCCGTCATATGGGTTTGGCTACGGACAGGTATAACTTTATTTTCTTGTACCAGTTGCCTACTGAATTGAGGCAGGATGTTTGTTCGTTTATTTATTTAGGCTTTAAGGAGTAAAAACTTGGGGTCATCAACGCCTGTAAGTAGGTTATATTTCTAAACTCTTTAGAGGAGAAATAATAATAAAGAATGAATAATAAAAAATTAATAATAGATAGATAAAATAATAAATTAAAAACATATACAAATGAAGTGTATTAAAAAAAAGAAAGCACAATAAAATAAAAATTATATTTATTTTTATATTTCATTTGATAGCCTATGTGTTGATATATTTAAGAAAATGTAACACTGTTTTTATGTTTTGTTCGTTGTTGCTTAATACTGCTAATATATCCGGTTTTAGAGATAATCGATTTAGGCTTGATGTATAATAAGTTCATTCTTGGAAAATATGATTGATTGTGAAAAGGCTATTGCAGTGTTGAAAATTTGGAGGTGGGTGCTTAGTGATGAGATGTACATGAGTTAGGTCCGTGTGTTCTATTCTTAACTTGATAATTGAGGCAGTACATTTTCAATTTTTTTTTTTTTTTTTTTTTGCTTTTTTTACATAATGTCTTAATGAAGCTGTAAGCTTCTTCATCATCCAGGGAAAGATTGGGACCAGCTGTTTTAAATAAAAAACTATTTTGTTAAAATGGACTATTCCTCCACAATAAGAAAGCTTAGAGACAGTGGTTACAATAGTGCTTAAGGGCATCTTTGCCGGCCCTTTGGAATTTCCTTAAAGAGCCTATGAAAAACAGGTCTTTCTGGACCAAAGAGGATCACCGATATTAGAGGCCGCTGGAGCTAAGCCCCCTTTGGCCGATGAACGGAGAAACGCAGACTAATAACTCTCCCTAACAAAGATCTTTGTGCCCTTAGCCGAGGATCAGTGTCTTCTCAAAGGTTTATTGTATACTTAATATAATGAGTAGCTGATACCTTTGTTATCGCCCCTTGTCCCCTTCTTCTGCCACGACGGTTACAGCGTATTATATACATCAAAAGCGTATCCAGCTAGAACTGTTGGGAGATTTCTGGTATAAACCTATTTGATATGTGAGAAGTTGATAATATTGTTCTAAAAAATAATCAATAATACTCGATAATGCGAAAATTGTTATCCTATTTTTTTTTATTATTATTTTTTTCTTAACCCCATATGATGTGGTGTTGAGAACAGAGTGGTAGTAAGAGGGTTGAACATGAACTCTTGTACTGCACAGAGTGCATTTAAAGAGTAGGGTGGGGAATTGGGAGTACTGTGGTTATTCATAGTTATGGTTTGTCTTAAATTAAATTAATTTTTTTTTAAAATGAAAATATAAAGTTTTTATTCTGGGACACATAACAATAAACTATATGAGTATGTAAAAACAAGTTAACGCCATCTAAATTCTAGACACTTCAGTAGGTATATTTTAAAACTTATATAAAAATTATTATAGCTCCTTATAGTTAGAAGATTGATAATTAGAGCGATGGTGAATGAATGCTATTTGAAATAATTGCCAAAGGAGACCTACAGGGAGAGGTTATCTTCACGTGAGGTTAGAGGGTTATCTGCATGGAGGTTACAGACGTGGTGCCCCCAAATTCAATGAAAATTATTTTGGTGATACAAGATCGAAAAATATTAGACCCATGTCTTTTTTTTTAAGCACGTACTTCTTTCCCAACCCGGTTGATCATGAAAAGTAGATAAGAGAACTTTTTAATTTCACCCAGAAATGATTATGTTTGATTATGTTATTTTATTTTTCACATGTTTGTATTATATATATCCGTATGTATTAATTTTTTTTTTATTTCGTTTTATTTTTCTTGCAATATTTTTATTTTAATGAGTATTGTAAATATTTAATTTAATTTTATGGCCACACATGCATTTCCTCAGTATCTATAATTTGTCCTAAAGGGTCAAAAGTCACAGGATAATAAAAATCTATTTTCATTTCATGCCTGAGGGTTCTTGACAACGCGTCCTAGGAGCTACAAAAAATAAATTATAATTTTTTTTATTCTTTTATATTATTGTTTTCTAATTTTATTCTGCATGGATTTCTAAGATTTTATATGCCAATCGACTTGTTAGGTTTAAGCAATCCTATTTAACACAAAAAATCGTATATTTTTATTTCCTAAATTATTTTTTCGTTCTATTGTTTCATTACTATTTATTACTTAGCTTAGATAATTAAAGAAATAGTATATAGTGATATATCAAATATGTAAAGATATCCTGCCTTATCCCACTTCTCGCTGCTGTAATTAGTTCTCCAACTCCAGACAAAAACTCATAATCGCAATGCCTTCTTGAGCGCGGTGCATTGTCTACAGCCTATTGTGCTGTGCCATTTACTGAAGTGGCTTCTTATTAGTGAGATTGAGATTATTTCAGCTCAGAGACGATAAAAAATCAGACAAATAATGAGACGAAGCAAACATTACAGTGTGGTAACATAGTTACTTAAAAACACACAAAACTTAAATTGCGTACTTTCCTGCCAAAAATCTGACAAATTTTTATATGAACCTTTTTTTGTCGTTCCTAATGTTTGCATTCAATCCTATAAATACTTCTCTCTACTTTCGGGACACCATTTATATAAATGCTACCGTGTATTAAGGTTCGGATAATATGTCCACCTTACCACGATCCTATAAAATACCTTCTCTACAAAATCAAACATAGCTGTAGCTATACCTCGTCTATTGTTCTCATCAAACCTAAGAGTGCATTTGGTTTCAACAGAAAGGAACTACATACGGGCAGGTTTTTACAGTTTTATTTAAATTATAAAAATTTATAAAAGGGACGATATATAGTGTCACATAAGGTTAGTCAATTTATCGAAAAAAATTGCCTTAACATCCAAGCATACACCTAATCTGAATAGATTATTTCAATAACGTAGGATTTTCGTTATTGAACTAGGCTGTTCACTCACAAACACAGATATTCGGATTTGGTAGACCTCAAATCGTATATTTCCGTTGATAACTATTCAACTATACTTTTCTTAGTTATAAATTGCCTTATATGGGAGAAGTGAAAGCAAAAATGTGTTTTTAAGCTCGACGTCGATTCTAGTTTCAACTTCTCAAATGTTTAATTGCTTCTGATCTGTATCTACAACGTAATGACTCATGCTATCAATTATCTAAATTAATGCTAACAGTATCAATATTTCTTCATGAAAGCTTAAAATGATATGATAATCATAAACTTTATTACATGTTAATAAAGTTTATAAACGTTTCGAGCTAATAACCACCCTTCGTTCAAACAACAAGTAATTAATTAATCATTTAAACGAGTATTATTTCTCTTTGGAGATGGACTATCTATAATTGCGACGGAGGCAATATATAGATAGAGCAATTTATAATATTGAGGGGACATGGGCAATTAATTATTCCACTCGCTTGTAATTGCCATGCTCTTGCTGTATCACGGCCTTCAACTCTTTGATTAGCTCTTCGGCAGCCGAAATGGGCCGCATCAGTATTCTGCGAGGACGGCGCACCTGATACATTGCCGTTGGTATACCAACTCAGTAATTATGGTATGTAGCCAAGAGGAAGCATGGGTTTTAAATACGGGTCACTTCTGACGACGATGACAATACATAAATCGTTGATTGAATAAAGTAATTATTTGATTTTTCTTTATATTATTGCTCTGTACTATTCCCATGGTCGTTAATATTTATCATTATATTCACATCAAATAGTAACCCGTTGAGATAAATACAAGTACGAATTACTTGCAAAGGGTTGGATTAAGTATGGGTAACCTATAAAAAATGGGGTTAATTTGGTAGAAGTTTTTCAAGGGACCTAATGTAGTTACAAATATTGTCTCCAAGGATATATATATATATATATATATATATATATATATATATATATATATATATATATATATATATAATATATAGTTATTATAGTTATAGTTCAACTATTTATTTAATTTTTAACGACGTTTCTAGCATTTTTCTCATTCTAAAGGCATCACAACTCAATAATTTCAAAATCTTTCTATTATATTGTTCTATATTATCTTTTTTTAGGTCTACAACAATATAAATTAGCATGGTTCATTCTATTTACATATTGTATAATGCTCGTCAATTTGAACTTGGATTGCCGATATAATAGAAATATTTTATTAGTTATAATAGAATGATTTTGAAATTATAAAGTTATGATGACTTGAAAATGAGCAAACTGCTTGAAACGTCGTTAAAATTTAAATAAATAGTTAAACTATAAGGTCTTTTGGATATATATGTGTGTCCTTCAAGACACGATTTGCGAGGGTAACATATATTTATTGATTGGGATAAAGATATTCTCGGAGAGGCACAAAGATACCGAGAAAGAATATGGAGAAGATCTGGGAGGTCTACATTTTTTTCATTTATTTACAGAGATACTATTTAAATAACATAAACAATTCAGATATTTTCTTTTATAACTTACAATTTAACATTTGCCCGATTTAAGTGAAACAAAGAATATTTGCACTTGGGGAAAAAAAATCCACTATCTAAACATAAGATGAAGTAAAACAAAGTTATGTCACTATTTATAATTGTAATAAATCATGCGTCAACATTTTATGGTTCTATTTTTTTTATCACAAATCATTAATGGAGTAAATTACTATTGTTTTGCACAGTCCTTAATAACATATCCTTATGAAACAGCAAGTCAGCCGTGAACATGTCATTTTTAAGTCCGTTGTTGTGTTATTGTTATTTAATAATAAATAAGTAAAAATTAGTGTTGTCTTACGTCGGTATATTGTCAGCAGATTACGTCACAGGGGCCGCTGTTATTACTTTTAAAATTATTGATTGAAAAGACACTTTATTTTTTTGTGAACTGTAAATTTTTGAGGCGTATTTCTAAATATATTTAAGTAGGTATATGTATGTATTAACCTTTTGTCTAATTTTCAACTTTTATTTGAAAAAATAAGTAAATTAACAATTAAAAAATTATGAAATAAATTAAAGATCACAGAAATAAATATAAATATATAAACTAAAACCAAATAATCCATACACAAAAAAAATTACACAATTACTTTATTCATGGTCCCTTTTTATATTTTTTTCTAGATTTCTGGTAATTTTCTGGCTACTTAAAGACCCTTTTACTTCTGAAAAAAACATTTAACGGTGAAAATTCCTAGTTGTACATCTTCCAACTAAAGTATATTAAGTAATATAAAAATATATGAATGAAAGGATAAAGAGATTAATATCAATACAGACTTTTATTTTTGCATACTTTTCTATGTATGCAACATTTGTGTGATTTTGTGAATGATTTTATGTAATGTATGAAAGGGATGAGTGAACAAAATATTTTGTAATCTACCTCATCCGGGTTGAAAACAGTGTTTTTTTTTTGTTTTGTTTTTTACAAACGAGTTAAACTTTAGCTGTTTTAAAATTTTTATCAATAATATGTCAGAGGTATAGTTTTTTTTTTAAAAACTGTTAAATAAAAGTTCTTTCTTAAAAAAGTTTAATTTTATTTATCTCCCTCTCTCTCTCTCTCTCTCTCTCTCTATATATATATATATATATATATATATATAAGTTAAGCGTCTCCGGGCTTTGTAAACAAAAAAAAAGAAGGAAAGAGGAACGAGAAACAATACTCACGGCTTCTGAATTAACACTGTTTTATTCGTTCAATAATCTGCCTTATATACAATTGTTATGTTTATTTACATTACAAGATGGTATTAAGGCTGATATCGCCAGTCTCCGGTCTTTATCTCCCCCCCACCAGTTTACGAATAGGATTTTCGGAAACTTATAAATTCCTAGATCGGAGCCACCGGTATCAGCCTTAACCCTTTACAATTATTCGTACCAGTATAAACTTAAAGTACACCAAACCTCACTTCCACTCCGCTGGAACGAGAAATAAATAAAAAGAAATAAACCACAGAAAGTAAACACACAACGTCTTATTAACAATGGAACAGAACTCTTAATCCTATAAAAATTACAATCACCTCTATTATGCTGCCATATCTTTATTTACAAGAACAACAAAAATAATGAAAAAAAATGACATCATCAACAGTAATAATAATAAAAAAAACATATTTTTTTATAATACGCGATAAGGGTACTACGAATCAGTTGGTTTCTGTACCGGTTCTAACATTGGGAGCTTCAATTGTTCAATATGAACAGTTCTCCTCTTCTTAGGTTCGTTAATGCTTTCAATGGTTACCAGATTATGCTCCCTAATAGCAATCACTCTGAATGGGCCCTCGTACCGTAACAATTGTTTCCCTCTGTTGGTTCCAATTCTACGATACACTATTGTTCCGATTTTTAATTCTCCCATTCGGTCACGTACCTGCATATTCTGCCGCGCTACCCGCTTCTCCTTTTCCCGCTGAATTCTCCCCGCTACCTTTCCCCACGTCTTTCCTACCTCTACCCTAGTACTCTGGATTTGCTCTACGAGATGTTCATCGGTCGTTGTTTCCCCCCAATCTCTCCTTGGCCTGCGCATCCCGAATAGTATTTCCACAGGTGAAAACCCCGTTACGGAGTGGATCGAATGGTTGTAAGCTGTTACGGCTTTCTTCATCGCGACATCCGGCTCCAACCCTTTCTCTCCCTGATATACACGGATGTGGTCACTCAACGTGCTGTGCAAACGTTCGATTCCTCCTCTACTCTTAGGGTGTCCCGGTGTGTTATAATGCCACACAACCTCTAACCTTTTCACCTCCTCCCTAATCGCGGTATTGTCGAATTCTCTGCCACCGTCTGATGTGATCCTCTCGGGAACTCCGTAAAACTGTATCCAGATTTGTAGGGCTTCCGCAACTGCATTGGCAGACTTGTCCATGACCTGATGTGCCATAGCTACTTTACTAAAGGTGTCGATGATCGTGACCCACTTGAACCCTTTCCAGGTGAATGTATCGATCTGGAGGTCTTGTAGCGGCATATTCCCTGTAGGTGTCTCTTCCTGAACTCCTCTGGGGGGGTGTCGATCATACTTCGTGCGCATACATACCTCGCATTTCCCGATGATTCCTTGGATAGATTTTTTCATTCCCCACCAGAAATACTTTCGCCGTAATGCCTGCAACGTCTCGTTGACGCCTCGGTGGTTGGTCTTCCCCTGGTGGTATGCCAATGTAATTGCTTGTTGCTGCTCCTCATCCTGTACGGTTTCCACTGCATACTTGCACCGGATGATCGTTCTATCCATGCCTATTCGCTCGGATCTCCACATCCGCTTTATTTTCTCCCATACCGTGTTGTTCCCAACATAGAGATGGTGTGTCTTTCCCGGTTCCGTGGCGTCCTTTAGTGCCGTACGGATTTGCTCCTCGCTCACCCCGGGTTGCGACCAAATGACGCGAATCCTACTTTTCCCGTATCTTCGGTAATCTATTTTCATGATCCCTGTTGTCCTGGTTTTCCAGATTACCTGTCTATGCTTGTCGTTGATGATTTCGTCTATTTCCTCCATCGCCACTGGTCTTTCCTCCGCTGAGCTATCTTCTTCCGGGGACCCCTCCCTGTCCTCTATACTGACGGTATCATCTGCCCCTTCACCCTCAGGAGTCCATTCCCTCAAGAATTGGCGCACGTCCCGCGATGGACCTCCCCCGTCCTCTTCTACCGCGTTGATCATGATGGCCCTAGAGAGCCAGTCTGCCACCACGTTTTCCTTTCCCGGCTTATACACCACCTCCATGTTGTACTGACTAAGGAATTCTTTCCATCTCGTGACCCTCGCAGAGGTTTCCTTAAGTTTTCCTACCCACTGAAGGGGTTTGTGATCGGTGTGGACTCGAAACTTCCTCCCAAATATATATGGCCTGAAATGGTCGATGGCCCACACTATCGCGAGTAGCTCCCTCTCTAACGCGCTGTACCGTGATTCCGCGCTCGTAAGTCGTCGGCTCGCGTATGCTATCGGACGTTCACCCTCACTTCTGCCCTGGGATAAAACGGCCCCCAACGCGTATTCGCTCGCATCGGTGGTGACGTTGAACTGCTTCTCAAAATCCGGGAACGCCAATACGGGTTCTGCCTGCAACCTATCCATGCATTTCCGAATATTATTTTCCATTTCCGGTGTCACCACGATCCTCGCGCCTTTCTTCAGCAAGTTATTGATAGGTACCAAGTATTCTGCCATCTCAGGTACGAATCTTCTATAATAATTCAGCGTCCCGAGAAGCCTACGAATCCCTTTAACGTCCCGTGGCACCGCCATTCGTGTGATAGCCTCCACCTTTGCCGCATCCGGTCTGACCCCCTCGCTAGAAATAGTGTGGCCTAAAAAATTGATCCGCGTTTGTCCCAACAGGGACTTCTCACTGGACAGTTTCAGCCCGAATTGTCGCAGCCTTTCGAATACCGACCTCAAATGCCCCACGTGTTCGGCTTCCGTTCTGCTAAAAATCAGCAGGTCGTCCATGTATACTTGACATACGGAGTCGTCGATCCCCCTCAGAAATTCGTCCATCAGGCGTTGAAACGTTATGGGCGCATTCTTCAGACCAAACGGCATTCTGGTGAATTCGTAATGCCCCCTTTCGAATGTAAACGCCGTCTTATGTTGGTCCTTCGGGTGCATCCGTATTTGGTGGTATCCCGCCTTGAGGTCCAACGTGCTAAACACCACGGCCCCACTCAACCTATCAAGTATATCCTCGAATCTAGGGATCGGGTACTTTTCGTCTACCGTGTTGTCGTTCAACCTACGATAGTCCACTACCACTCTGTATTTTTCCTTATTATCCCCCGGCGCTGCCTTCTTTTTCACTGCCCACAGGGGACTATTAAATGGCGAGGTGCTATCGACTATGATCCCTTGCTCCTTTAGGCTTTCCAATTCCTCCCGAATATGCTGCCTCAGCGCCTGCGGGTATCTCCTTTCCTTTACGTAGGTCACCCTATCTTGCTTCAGTGGAACTTCGTGTACCGTCTTCCCTGTTACCCCCAATACCTCGCCCTCCCTGAAGAAAATATCTACGAACTCCGCTTGTAACGCCTTTCTCCAGTCCTCCACCCTGTTCACCGCTCCTATCCGCACCCTTCTTTCTCTCGCGACCCCTATACATCCAAATTTCCTCTTTCCCAGCCTGATACTCCAAGCTCCTCTACGGTTTCTAATGCTTACCCCTACCTGTCCTAACAGATCACACCCTATTATGACTTGGTACTCCCGCGTCATGCTCTCTACCACATGCACCTTTAGCTCCCCCTTTTTCCCTGCCCACCGATCAAGCGTAATTGACGCTTCCCCTTCTACTTTACAGGGACCACCCAGAGTGATTAGCTGGCAGCCACAGTTTTGTATCCGGAGTACCCTCTCGCTCCCGCACACTCTCCCCAACGCCCCCCGAGTCAAGATAGTACTCGAGCTCCCTGTGTCCACGAGACACTTCACTCCCCCGTCTACCTCAATAATCGGCAACCAGCATGGCTTACCTCTAATATTGTTGCAGGTTGCTGTGCGGTCGCCTCTCTGCTGACACCCTTCTCAGATGCCACCTCGCTTCCTCCTTACCGCCGTCGCTCGTCGTTGCTCGCTCCGTTGGCTGCTCCTGCCTCCTTCGCCTCCACTGCTGGCTGGCTCGTCAGTCTCCGTTCCCGACGTCCCCGACTCCTCGGTTGCCTCTTCCGAAGATCCGTCTCTCTGCTGCATCCTAGCTCGTTTTTTCAACTTTTGAGCGTTCACCTCCATTGGCTCGTCTAGAGGTCTCTCTCTCCTGCGAAACATGTACGGGCACTGTCTGGCAATATGCCCTTCCGTCCCGCACTCGAAACATCTAGTGCGCGGACATTGTGCTACCAAATGTCCCGGTTTCCCGCACCCGTGACATTTTCTGTCTTCCCTCCGGGGTCCATTCCTAGGCCTGGACTGTCCGGATCTTCTCTCGCCCGTCGTGGCTTTTTCTCCGTTCGGGTGTTTCATTTCCCTCTTCCTCCACCCGATCTGGGCTGTCCGGGGTCGTCTGTCACTCACCCGGGTCCACCCTGGTTCTTCTACTTCCATCCGCGTCTCTTCCTCTCTTGCACTCAGATCTATCATTTCTTGGGCACACTCGAGGAACGATCGCTCTCTAGGCAGTCCGTCCCTTCTCCCAGTCTCCTTAGCCAACTGAACCTTGAGTATTGTCGAAAGGAATTCCATCCTAGCTTCGACCTCTCCCACACTCATGGTTTCACGCATTTTCTCAGTTATGCGGTTGTACTTCGCCACTAGTACCCCCGCATACTGTCCTCTTGATTGGCGTTGGGACCGACACTCCCTAAACATTTGGAAGATATCTTCTTCCGGCGTCCATCGGCCCCCTCCGAAAGCCTTCTTCAAACGCTCCTTAATCACTGGCCATGGTGTCTCCTCGTCCGCTTGGATTTGGTTGAGGATGTTCCTCCTCACTCGGCACACGAGAGCTGCCTTCAGTGCTTCTGCGTCTCCCAGGTTCACGAGGTCCTCCGCCACCTTTGCTTCGATTCTTGATATGAGGCGGTCTCCACCTTTCAGGAAGTGATTAAGTTCACCTATCTCGCCCCCGAATCGCTCCAGGTCTGCGATTGCTCTCCGTAGATCCTGCGTGGTCGCTGCCCTTATCTTCATCCACTCCAATGCATTGGCGTGCGCCTCTGCCAATGTGTCCCTAGGTAAGGGAGGGATCTCTTGTATCTGCGGTACTTGAGGTATCTGAGGTATCTGCGGAATCTGCGGAACCTGAGGGGCGATCTGAGGAATCTGCGCTATCGGCATTTCCTGAGGTTGCGGCATTTCAGGTGCGTTCAACACTCCTGGTCGAATTATGCCCTCTGTCGGCATCTCGTCTTTTCCTTATGACTAGGAGAAGAGAAAAAAAAATTAAAATAAAGAAAGGAAAAAAAAATTTTACTTCCGTGTTCTCCTGACGTTCTCCCGGGTTTCGGCACCAGTTAAGCGTCTCCGGGCTTTGTAAACAAAAAAAAAGAAGGAAAGAGGAACGAGAAACAATACTCACGGCTTCTGAATTAACACTGTTTTATTCGTTCAATAATCTGCCTTATATACAATTGTTATGTTTATTTACATTACAAGATGGTATTAAGGCTGATATCGCCAGTCTCCGGTCTTTATCTTATATATATATATATATATATATATATATATATATACTTTCCTTCCGTATGTACATGTTGTGTAAATGAATAATGTAGCCCCATAACCATTGCCATTCATTGAGGTAGACTCTATTAATTCTAAAAAAATTCAATAAAAAAAAGTTACTAATCATAAAAATATTTTTTGTTAAACTTATTCTCTCTAAAATGAACATTTCAAGTACAAAAAATTGCCAATTATGTTTTTTTTTATCTTTGAATATTAAATCTGCACCTGTCGACAACTGTTAACAATCAGCAGATGGTCTGATTAAAGTAATAAAACTGGCATGCCAGGAATGGGGTAGGATAGCACTCAGCAGTATCTCTCCCCTGACTTGAATCAATTATAATATAAATTCATAATTATTACACTGCTCAGTTCTGTTACTGAAAAACTAATAAATTCCTGTGATCCTGGAAAATATTTCAGTGTTAACTTTGTAAAACGTTATAAAATGAAAAGTTTTATTTGTTAATTAGTAGATTTTTATTAGAGACTTTAAAGCTTTAATGTTTTTGAATTAACTGTTATGTACATATGTTGATGATAATATTTTTTGGCTTGTTTTCAAAAATGAACCATTATGAGCGAAAAAAAAATTCAAAAATTTAACCCCCTCTCAAAATTAGAGATTTTACGTTTCCAGGATACGTAGGATTTGAAAAACTAATAAAAACATCTTTTGTCCGTCCGCAGTCCACGCATTTTCTCCGAAACTACGGGCCCGATTTTTTTTCAAATTTATATATAAAATCAGAGGTCACCCGATGATGATCCTCCTTCATCGATATTACTATCTGCACTTTAAATTAATCTATATAACATACTTCAACGAAAAGAAGCTGGAAATAAAGTTATGAGGGATGGTAAAATTAAATTCCGAATTACTCAAAAAGTATACACTTGTTTGTGGATATTTTATATGTTGTTTTTTTGTATATATTGTACTGCAAAAGTTTTATTCTTTGTTTTGGTTTTTAATTTTTGAATGTGTTACTGCAGTAATGCTATGTTTTTTAGCATATTACTAATGATTAAAAAAAAATTAAGTCCAATAATTTGAATCACCTTTTATTTATTTTCCTTGGTAGCTAGGAATGTAATGTTATTTTAAATGTATAATTGTTTGAAAATAACAAACCATTGTAAACTAATTTGCAGCGTTTTCATTAATAACAACGTAAAATTATAATAATTTTTTCATCAAAACATATTCATTTAAATGGTATATAAAAAAAAATGTATTACGTTTCAAAATAACTGTTTTGGAACAGTTTTTATCAATAAAAGTAAAAGTTTAACAAAAACTTGTATACGTCTACGTACATAGGTAAAAGTTAAATTTTTACTTTCAATTATAAGTGCTCCATTCGACCCATGCATTTCATTTTCCTCCCCAATCCGTAGGAGAAACGATAAATTATCCGCCTTTCAAATCGCCCATTATAATGACGGATTCACGGAATGGCGGAGACAAAAGTAATCCTTTTATAATGTGTATAAACGGAAATCCCACAAGTCTTGTATAATACCCCTCACCCTTTCCTCCGGGTTAAACGGATCCCGGAGTATGTAATTACAGGAGGCTACACTCTCGGCTTTCAAAGGTATCCAGTCTTTCCACTGTCGCTTCTTTCTTCCTTATTCATATTTCCGGGTCATCTGCAACACGAGAAATCGAGGGGGAACAAGATTATAATTGCAATATTTATCTAAAATATGAATGAATACATTCATAAAATATTTTACTACGTATATATGTTAGTTATATACGTAGAGGTTTGTAATTATTTTTTTTTTTACGAAAATTAAATATTTTTGTCTTTTACATGTACTGCTGTCGATAGGTGTAATATTATTTTATATTTATATTTTACTGTTTCTTTTTACAGATTGAACTTTTTGTAAATAGCTGGTAACGTCAATATTTATGTAAAATATGATCGAAGTTCTGCTTATTTTATTTTTCCAAATATATTTTATCATAAAATATTATTCATATACATAAAGGTTTTTAATTTATTGTTTTTTTAAAAGAATAAATATTTTTATCTTTGCCAAATATTGCTGTCTAGAGGTGTACTATTTTTCAATATTAATTTTTGTCTTTTTTTTTCTAATTAATATGTTTGAAAATAACCAGTAACGTCAATATTTATGTAAAATTATAAGCGAAGTTTTTTTTTTTTTTATTATTTTGAAATATACTTTATTATACACTGTTAGCCATATACGTAGAGAATTTTAATCATATTAGTTTTTTTTTCCTACCCCCCAGGAATTTCTTGATTACAAAATACAATATATATATATATATATATATATATATATATATATATATATATATATATATATATATATATATATATATATATATATAAATGTATATATATACATAAATCTTCAATTTCCTTTTATTGCCCAAGGACATTTTAAGGTAAGAGGGCTATGCACGCTGTATGCGTTCTTTGCATCTGTGGACTTTTATAATACCATTGGGCGTGGAGGGACCGCAATTTACAAAAATTAAATGTTTTTATAATATAATTTTTATAGTTGACATATACTGCCATCGAGAGGTATAATAATATTCGATATTTATTTTTGATTTTTTTTACAGATTAAACTATTTGTTAATAGTAACGTCAATTTTTATGTAAAATATGAGCAATGTTTTTTTGTTTTGTTTTTTGGCATTTTTTCAAATATAGTTTATTATACGATGTTAGTCATATACGCGGAGATTTTCAAATTTATTTATTTATTTTTTTACAAAGATTAAATATTTTTATAAAATTATTTTTACCTTTGACATGTACTGCCATCGAGAGGTAAATTATTATTTTAATATTTATTCTTGATAAGGCATTGGATAAGGCAGTGGATCAGCTGATGAGAAGGTTGTCTCCTCAACTCCTCTCTCAGTTTTTACCAATTTTATAGCGGAATCTCTCTGATTATTCACGTGATACAGTTAAAGTGTATATTAGAGCAGTTGATATTTACTGTTGGCATCTTTTTTTTTGTTATTTTAAGAAAAAAAAAAAAAAAAAATTTTTTTTTTTTTTTTTTATTTATTTATTTATTTTTCTCTTATGATATGCGGTATGATCAGCAAGTGATGGCCAGTAAGGTGCCCAAGAGGTCTCGGTCAGACGGAGTTAGCTCACCAGCCAAACAAAGGACTCGTCGCTGCCTACGAGAAATACCTCCAGTGACCAAAATGAACACTTCAGAACCAGAACCTCAGCCCCAACCAGGTACGTCTGCACAAGAAACGATTGAAGAATCACCTTTCTTTACTCCAAACCCCTACCAAGTGCTTCAAAATGACAGAGAAGTAATGGAGTCTGCAGCAATATCCAGAGAACCAAAGCCTCCTCCGATATTTGTGAAAAATATAAAAAATTTCCAGATGTTCTGCACCCAACTAAATAAAATCTGCTCTGGCAGTTATTCATGCCTTAACAGGACCAATGACACCAAAATAACACCTGATTCTGCAGAAGCCTACCGAAAAATAGTGAAGTACTTATCAGAAACAAATGCGAATTTTCACACTTACCAGCTGAGGCAGGAAAGAGCTTTACGAGTAGTGATAAGAAATTTACATTCCTCAACCCCCACTGAAGTTATTAAAGAAGAACTAACGACGCTTGGTTTCAATGTACGCCAGGTAACAAACGTTTTGAAGGAGGACAGGGAGCAGCCAGGATTACGAAATAGGATCCCACTACCATTGTTTTTCGTGGACTTGGAGCCATCACCAGGTATCGAAAAAATATATGATATCACAAGAATATACTACACAATGGTGAAAGTTGAGAAGCCATATCCCAAGAGAGACATCGTGCAGTGCCATAATTGTCAGACCTATGGCCACACGAAGACATATTGCCACCATCTGCCGCGTTGCGTGAAGTGCGGTGAACAGCACAAATCTGTAGAGTGCACCAAACCTATACAAGATCCAGCAGTATGTGCCCTATGCTTGGAGGGACACCCGGCCAACTACAAAGGCTGCCAAATTTACAAGAATCTCAAAACCAGACACCAGAAAAACCGGATTCAAGATGAAGCACTAAGAACAAGAAGAGAGAGAGAGCCTTCCAGAATTGTAAACAATGATGTATCATTCTCCCAATTACTTAGAGGTAAGACTTTAACCGATAAATGTCAAGCCCTGCCACAACAACCTCAACCCAACCTCAAAATCCTCTTCATCCTAATATACCTAACCACCAACAACAAATTCCTCATATTCCTCCTCCTTCAAATGCAACAGATCTCACAAGTTTGTTAGCATCTTTCCTCACCGATTTCAAATCCCTTGTTACTCCACTCATATCACTCCTCACGAATCTCGTATCTCACCTCATCCCTCCTTTGAAAAATCCTTAAATGACTCACATCCCTAAACCCATATCCATTCTCCTTTGGAATGCGAATGGTGTTAGAAATCATACAGACGAACTATCTACTTTACTACTTGACAAGAACATTGATGTGGCACTAATTACTGAAACTCGACTAACCACTAAACAGCACTTCAATATACCACAATACCTGACATATCGTACTGACCACCCTGACGGAAAAGCACATGCCGGTACTGCTGTAATTGTACACCAATCCCTCTCCTATCACGTACTCCCATTACCAATACATGATTTCCTACAGTCCACCGCTATCGTGATAAAAACCTTCTCCTTTCCGGTCACTCTTGCATCAGCGTATTGCCCTCCTAACCGATCCATATCCAATGCCCAATTCAGTTCTCTCCTCGACTCCTTAGGACATCACTTCATCTTGGGTGCAGACCTAAATGCCAAGCACCAACAATGGGGTTCCAGAACCACGAATTCTCGTGGCCGAACCCTGCTGTCTGCACTCAATTCCCAACGTTTTCACCTCCTTTCCCCCAACTCTCCTACCTACTGGCCCACAGATCCCAACCGTAATCCTGATCTTCTTGATTTCTTTATCCACAGCGGCTTAAGTCCCCTCAATTGTTCCATTACACGTCTAAATGAACTTTCCTCTGACCATAGTCCTCTAATCCTTAATGTTTCACTTGAACCTGTTCCCAAACCTTCTCCACCGTCATTCATTAGGGGCCCAGTAAACTGGGACCTTTTCCGCCAAATAATCTCCGATAATATTGATCTCAACATATCACTCAAAACTCCCGATGACCTTGATAGTGCCGTAAATTCCTTTACTACCACAATCCAACAAGCCGCCTGGACTGCCTCCTTTCCAAAAGACTCCTCCAGAATTCCTATAAAGACCATTCTACCCCAACACCTCCTTAACCTAATCCGCACCAAACGCCGTGCCAGATTATTATGGCAACGTACCCGACATCCTACCGACCGCTGCTCCTATAATTACTACTGCAAACAATTAAAACTGGAATTAGCCACCTTCAGATCACAATCCTTCAACTCCTACCTATCCTCCCTCTCTTCTCGCGACAATTCCCTTTGGAAAACCACAACAAAAATCCTAAATCCTCACCGCATTTCCCATCCTCTCCGACGAGGTGATGGCTCCTGGGCAGCATCTGACGAAGATAAAGCTGAGGAGTTCGCCATTCACCTATCCAATACATTTATTTCACATCCGGAATCCCATCCTGCCCACACCGTAACAGTAGAAGAACTCCTTACATCACCAATCCCACTTTCCTTGCCCCCAAAAGCTATTCATCCTTCCGAAGTAAAATTTCAATTAAAAAAACTAATCCTCCGTAAAGCTCCTGGACATGATCTCCTTACACCTCAAATCCTTCGACAACTTCCATCCAAAGCAGTCATATTCCTTACATATATCTACAATTGTATCCTACGCACCACCCACTTCCCTCTGTTATGGAAACACTCCACTATTATCCTTTTCCCAAAACCAGGAAAACCTCTCAATAGCTCAACATCCTATAGACCAATCAGCCTACTCCCAATCCTTTCAAAAATTTTTGAAAAGATCCTTTTGAAACGAATCCTACCCATTATAGAATCCCAAAATATCCCTTCCCATCAGTTTGGTTTTCGCTCTCAACATTCTACTGTTCAACAAGGACTCCGAGTTGTTGATCATATTTCCTCAGCCCTAGAAAACAAGGAATACTGTTCGGGTGCCTTTCTGGACATTGCACAGGCATTTGACCGGGTATGGCACTCCGGACTGCTCTCCAAGCTTAAAATCCATTTACCTCAGTCCTTGTACCTAGTCCTCCGATCCTACCTCTCTGACCGCTCCTTTCGAGTTCGCTGTGGAACAGAATTTTCCAATATCTACTCCGTTAAAGCCGGTGTTCCCCAAGGCAGCGTCTTGGGTCCCGTGCTTTACATCCTCTTTACTGCTGACATCCCTGTTCATCCCGATACTTTTCTTGCAACATTCGCTGACGACACCGCAATCTTATCATCCAACTCTGATCCCGAAATAGCATCCTTAAATCTCCAAAGTCACCTCACCTTGATTGAGCACTGGTGTAATAACTGGCGCATTAAAGTTAATGAAACTAAATGCCAACATATTACCTTCACACTCCGACGCAATTCCTGTCCACCAGTACTCTTTAATTCCATCCAGCTTCCTTATTCAGACACAGTCCGGTATCTTGGCTTTCATTTAGACCGAAGACTAACTTGGAACCCGCATACTAGACTCAAAAGACAAGAACTCAACCGACGATACGGCCAACTATACCGACTACTAAGCAGAAAATCTAAACTTTCCATTGAAAACAAGCTACTGATCTACAAGACAATACTGAAACCTATTTGGACTTACGGACTAGAACTGTGGGGATCAGCAAAATTTTCTAACATCAAGCGCATCCAATCCTTCCAGTCTAAAGTCCTTCGAACAATAGTCGATGCTCCTTTCTATGTATCCAACAAAACCCTACATCATGACCTTAACATCCCATTTGTCCTAGACCTTATCCCAGAAAAATTCTCCAAATTTCACCAGAACCTTACTTACCACCCAAATCCTCTTGCACAATCACTATCAAGCATCTCCCATCCCTATAATCCTCCAAGAAGGTTGAAACGGCAGTGGCCTCGCGACCTTTTGTAGATTATATAAATTGGAGTTCTGGCAATGGCCAGATTCTTCACTCAAGACATGTGTGTATGTGGCTAAAGTGCTCTCGACCAATCTCCGCTGGCTTTAGTACCAGTGACGCGGTTGGAAGAGTAGCGCAGGGTTCTCCTGGAGTTCCCTCGCCTGATTGTATATAGGTATGCATGTTATTTTTTTTTCCTTAGTTTTAATTTTCTTATTTTTTAGGTTATTTTATTTTATTGTCTATTGTATATACTTTTGATTATTATTTTGTTCTATTTATTTTATTTTTTTGTACATATGGTGTGAATGTCATCCTACCTCACTATAACCAATTTCCAACAGACAGATTGTTATAATACTCAATAAAGAAATTTAAAAAAAACATTTATTCTTGTATTTTTTTGGAGATTAGGTCATATGTTTAAAAATAGTAACGTCAATATTTTTATGTTAAATATGAGCTATGTTTTCTTTTTCTTTTTTTATTCTTCAAATATGGTTTCTTACAAAATGTTAGTTATATACGTAGTGATTTTTAATTAAATTAATTTTTTCCACAAAGATTAAATATTTTTATGTAATAATACTTATCTTTGACATGCATTGCCTTCGAGAGGTGTAACATTATTAGATATTAATTTTTGTCTTGTTTTTGGAGATTAATATGTTTGAAAATGGTAAAATATGAGCGATGTTTAAATACAGTTTTTTTATACAATGTTCATCATATATAGGTACATTGAGATTTTTTTTATTTCTTCGAAAACAACTTACGTTTATTGAGCAACTCTTATCATAATTTATAATTTATTTATCGGTTTGTAAGTACCAATTACCATGTAAAAACAATCAATGAATCCCATCGGGCAATATTTTTTTTTTTTCGAAAACGTACCTTAACACTAAGAAAGTGATGTAAAAATTACTTTATTTTCGGCCTTATTTTGAATTAATGTAACTAGCAATACTTAAGTATACCTAAAGAAATTATTCATAAAATTCTTTTTTATCAATTTTATTAAAATGAAAATTAATAATAAATTGATTTTATCGTAAACAAAAAGTTATTATTTTGTTTGTTTTTGTACAATTCGAATAACTCTCTCCACCCCAATAATTCCACTCACTTTTTCGTTTCAAACCGATCCCCCCTTGACTTTTGCTACGTTCAAAAATGTTCCTTGAATGTTGATTAAAAGTACGCCTATTTAAGTTTCAATATTTTTATTTAATTATATAATCAACGATTTTCTGAAATGTGTGCTAAAAATACCGATTTTCTTAATGTATTTATTTTTTTAAATAGTGGTTTTAAATTTACTAATATATTTGAATATATAGTTTTTTGTATTTGATGGAAAAATCATCAATAATGATTAGGGTTCTCTTTGGAAATAAATGACTCGATTGGAATATTTCATAATATTTGATTTTTGTTTCATTCCAGGTAAGTCTTTTTTCTTCAACTCATATTTCATTCAAGAAGTGTGTTTTCCTGTTCAAAAGTAAGTGGTTATTTATGAAAAACCAGTATTATAGTTATTTAATTTAAATCGGATACAAATTTTTAACAGATTAAATTTTTAAAATATCGCAATATTTCATCAACACATAACCTGTTTTAAAAGAACATTTTTATAACATTTGAATTTTTAAAAAAAATCTAAAATACCATTTGATGACAAGGAACGAATGGATAAAAATTGAATTGAATTTTTACAAATGTTAAATGACTTCATAAAATAATTTTTGAAATTTACTGAAATTGTGATGTATAATATTATATTATTATTTATTTTTAAAGATTAAAATGTTTTTAAAATAGGTAGTGTCGTCAAAACGTTAAAACATTAACTTAATAAATTACTGTTCTTGTTAAAATGATCTTTTGTTAACAAAAGATGCTGTGAGAATATTACGATATTTCAAACATATCTATAATTGAATAAAAATAATAAGTGACCGTGTTAGAATAAAGAATTATTTCTTAACTTTTAATTTACACTGGAAGGATTCTTATAGCAGTTGATGGTGTATTATTTGTTGTTTTTAATCTAGAACATCCCCAGGTGATGTTTTATCACTTAAATCTTGGATTGGTACATTTTAAAAATATATTACGTTTTTTTTAACTATTAAGTTGATAATTATTCATTATTAATTTAATTTGATTTCTAGTTGTTTAAATATTTCTAAAAACAAGCACTCTAGTCTTATTTTTCCCCATTCACCAATAATTTAAAATTTACGAATAACAGTTAATTGAAAAACTATTATATAACTTTTTTTTTAAATTAAAAAAAAACATTCATTTCACCTAATAAATTTTTAAAACTTATAACATACAATATTTTAGTTTGCTAACAAGTATAATATTTTTTAAATTTAAATTTAAGTCCTTAAAACTAATTAAAATCATTTGTAGAATTTATTTGAATTTTTACATTTTTTTTTTAATTGTTCAACTCTACTACTTGCAATATCAGAAAACATCTTCCCTGAGATATTAGAGAGTAAATAATATAAATATTATATATATATATATATATATATATATATCCTTTTCAGGTAGACTATTGCGTAACTTGCCTTGCTGTTGGTGATGTATGCCTTACCCTCACGCTTGGAACCGATAAATAGCAGGGGGTATCCAATTAGCTAGCTAGGCTACCCTATCTGCCTTCTCTTACCAGGAGGTCATCCATGTCTGCAGATGGCCATCTTGTAGGCTGTATATCTTATAGGCCGCACCCAAGGGTATTGATTGTTCTGTTTTTAGTTGTTCGGACAGTACTAGACAAAATCTATGAAGATTCTGTATAAAAATAATATATTTATCAAAGGGAAAACAAAACGATTGTTTTTATTCCTTAAGAAAATCATTGCCGTTGACACAAGGTTGGTTTAGAAAAGTTATATATATATATATATATATTTGGCCGGTAGCTAAATTGGAAAGGGGACAAATTAGACCAGCCAACTTAGCAATGTGGTGATATTATTTTAAGTACATAGAGAATTGAATTCATTTTTCACACCTCGAAAACCTTCCAATGCATTATATTATATTAATAAAAAAAATTATGTTTTTTAAATGAAATTTTTGACTAGGATGAAAACTTTTTGAAATTTTTTTCGACTGCAAAAATTGTGATAAATTCAGGAAAAATTCATCAATTCATTCGAAAATTATTAAGAATTGAGTTCTCTATATACTACACGAAGTGGTGCAAACCCGACCTCTGTAAACAAATTTACAGTAAAGCTTCTCTTATCTCTATGTTTATAGTTATATAATGACCAAAAAAATTTTCACGAATCAAAATCAAATGAACAGCAAAATAGCAAAAGTTTTGTTTTAAATTATAATTAATATTTTTTTCCTCGGCTCTTAGGGCCCAATATTTTTCGATGTGTGTCACAGAAAAAAGATTTGGTTGAAATCTATGATCCACTGAGTGTAACCTCGTATATTTATTGATTTTAATGATAATTTGTATTTATTCGCCACGAAGTTATGCATACCAGGTGCATGTAAATCGATAAAACGCTTTGAACTTTCACATTTTAACACAGGGTCATTTCTCGGTACGTTATTTTATTTAGTACTTTCCACGACTTTTAGCTGATTCTCAAAATGCATTTTGATTTTTAGTTCTCATTGCTGAATAGTTAACAGTTTTATTTATAAAAAATAAATAAAACGAATTTGTTTTGCCTTTTAAATGTAATATATTTATTTATTCACTGGCCTGGGATATATATTTTCCTGGAAAGTGGAAGGCTCGCCTTGATAGATAGAGTGCATATTGATTCTGGACTCGAGAGACCCTAACCTGAAAAAGGCAGGCAGAAATAAAAATAATAAATTAAAAATATATATGTATGTATGCCCTGGAACTGTGCCTGGGATAGGGGTGAGGGGTTAAGGGTAGGAGGTCAACTCGATCTTGTAGAGAATGTGTTTGATTTATTTGGGTGAAAAAGGGGGTTATTATTGGTCAAAATATTTCATTATATATATATGTATGTATATATATATATATATATATATATATATATATATATATATATATATATATATATATATATATATATATATATATATATATATATATATGTTAGGTAGTCAACGCATGTAAATGTGAAAGAAACAGTAAAAACATAACAAATGAATTATGTTGAAACTAATTTGATGTAAACAATGGTAAAAAATACTCTGATTTTTATATTGCTTATCAATGAAGTATTCGGTTTAAAAAATGGTTACAATCAATTTAGAAAAATATCGTATACCAAAAACCACTCTATAAAAAAATTCAAAAATTGTAATTGTAAATTGTAAAAAAATAACAGAAAAAAAGACTTTTTTCTGTTATGCTTTTATCGATAATTAAAAATTATTATTAATAATTTAATATTTTTCAAAATGCATTGTATGGATTTATCATGTGAGGTGGTGGAGTTGTTCAGCAACCTGATGACCTAAGTTATACATGATAAAATAACTACTAATTCGCGTACGGTGCCGGGGACTTTTAACTCTGGCATTAATCCCCCAGCCTCACTTCCTGGTCTGGAAAACCCACGTATAGCCTTAAAGGTGAGGAAGGGGAAATCAAACAAAAAAAGTAGGCATCATGCAAAAATTGAAATATATTTGATTCTCTGATAAGATTTCATTTGTAGTTAGCTGATTTTTGATTAAATTTAGAAAAAAAAAATAGTCATAAAACCTTATCTATTTTTTAATACAAATTTTCGTTATTATAAATCGTTTAAACTGCGACTGAAACTGATTCATTGGTTCGTGGAAATATAATTTCAATAATTGTTTTATTATTATATTTTTTGTGTAAAATTGAGAAGGCATGTTTTCCTTCTACTTTTGATGTGTTTGAAAAAATCTTATCATAGAAAAGATTTTCATCCAAAAAGTGAATCATATCAAATTATTTAGTACCAATTTTTATAAAACTGGTATATTGATATTGAAATTATAAAACATAACTTATAGATTTGTCCGAAACATGTGCCTACCAGCTTATGTCGGCGAGACCCGAATTTCTCCAAAAAAAAAACAGTGGGTTACCTAGGACTAATATTCGACAGAAAGATGACCTAGATCCCGCACTTCAAAATGAAAAACAAACGAATTATTATACTTCACACACTGTTCTCCAAATCCATATTGAAAATTAGACAAAAATTAAATACATGATACACTAATGATAAGATATTCTTACAAAAGCTACAACCTTCTCAATATAAGATTTCAAGACTAATAACAGTAGATTTTTGGGGGGCAAAAAATAATACATGCGGCATTGGCCGTAAGGCAGAAACTGTTACACTTTGATTGGTACATTCTACCTCATCATCCGTACTCCGTTGACATTGCCCCATCCGATTATTATTTGTTTCCTTCGTTAAAAAAAAAATAACTAGGTGATAATTGTCACAAAACCGAAATCGATATAAAAACTTATCTCGATGAATATTTTGTAAGTGTCAACAATTTTAGAAAAAAATGGCGTAAGCGGCTTCCTGGAAGAAAGTAATAGAACAGAACGGCTCATATATTACACAGTGTACTGTACTCACTTTTTTCTAAATCGAAATTGAAAGTTTGACAAAAACTAAATACATACACTTACCTACTCAAACCCATCTGGACATACGCATCTCAGATTTAAGGTTCGTAAAAAAGAAACGCACTCACAAAAACTACAGTCATTTCAATCCAAAATTATAACAGGAGAAACCTGGTACGTCAACAACAAAACTTTACATAACGACTTACGACAACCAACTATAGACCAACACATACGTAATCTCTACTCTCGGTTTCATCTCAGACTAAAGGACACACAAACTTAGAAACGACATGGTCACGACTGACATGCCCATCAGGAGGAGACTAAAAAGGAGTTGAATGAGAGAGCTACTGACCTAAATCAATGTAGTAAATAATATCCAGGAAGAGGTGCTGCTGGGCACTATTCTTCCTCATGCCTATAATGCCAATCCTCATCATCACAACACATCTGCTGATTGTTAATATCATGATAGGTGAGAATAAATATTTAAAGAGAAAAAAAAACAATAAATCAAGAAAAGGAAAGGGCTTGTGGGAAAAATTAATATTCTTATTCAGTTATTCTTTCATTCTGTTATCATTAAACGTATTTCTGTTATTATTGTATGTTGTTTTCTCAGCCCCGATGAAGGTTTACAACTGAAGACGAAACGTTGGTTAGAATTAAGTATTACAATTTTTATCATTACATTACTATCATCTCAATTTTTTTTTAAATAAAATTTATCCACTTTTTCAGTATACACTAACCGTGTTCATTAGTGCCACTATGATGTCATTATATAGGGAGAATATATAAATGGAATACATCATATATTCAATAGTAGAGGCAGTAAATTCAATCCGGGAAGAGACGTAGGCGGGGATATAATAAAAGACGAAAGGTGACCCACGTCGTAATCCTATTCATGTAGTCCACTAGAGGCTAATGAAATTAGGCTTCTATGCAAAGCGCCTCAGGGGCTAGTGTACTAAACCTCTTCGGGTGGCTCCGCTACTTTTAGGATTAACGGAGGAAAACTTATTCCCAAGCATAAAAGACAAACGTCTCCCCTAATAAAAGGACCTCGGAAAAACAGTTTTCCTTTTATTGGGATTGCGATTCGCCGACTGTGCCGTAAATAAGACTATCTAGGTCTGTGCAAACGATCTACTGTCCCCTTCCAACCGTCTCTTAGAGGGAAAAACACGATGAAGAAATACTAGGTGGGAAAAACTTTTAATAATTTCCCCGTTTTTCGTCTGAGCTTTTATCTTAATTACTTTAGTGTGTTTAAAAAATATAATCTTCTACTCTTTTAGGAAGTTTTTAATTTAACATTTGTCTTTATATTTTTTATCCAATTTGATTAATTTCTTAAAAGTCTCGTCGAAAATTATTTAATGCTTCTGGATTTTTTTTGTCTCTGAATTTACAGTGTCTGACTCATTAGGAAACTTCTCTATTAATGGTTAAGTTCTTAATTGAATAAATCAAGAAAATTATTTTAAAAGAAAAACGAAGAATAGAAATAAAACTTATTCACTCAAAGTAATTTACTAAAACAGCTCATTATAGAGTACAAAGTAGGGATTTTTAACATTAAATTATCATAAATACATTTGATATTTATAATGACTTAGTGACATGCGAGATGTGTCCGTTAATTAACGTAGTGTAATGATTCTAACTTGATTTCATACCGATACTGGTACTGGTTGGGGGTCTTTTTGCCAACCTCAAAGACTACAATACCAATGGTAATCTATTAAACCTCCATATCTATCAATTATTTCCATCCTTTTCGTTCTTAGTCCAAAATGGGAGGGTCATTTTAGGAGGAAGTTCTGTTCTCGTATTCCTTCTGAACTCAAGCCTGTATCTGAGGGACGCAAATCGTTTACATTTAGTGTTGCCCAAATGTGAGACGAGTCTTGGTCTTGCAAACTCAGCCTTAGTTATGGTCTTGGTCTTGCACAAGAGTCTCGCAACAGTCTTGTAGTTACTTATTACTATAGAGATGTTACTGTAATTTTTTAGATAGGAGAAACCTAACTAAATCCGAATGAAAAATTAGAGGATTTAAATGCAAAAGTATATTGGTTATTCCAATTATTAACATATAGTAACTAAGATTCTCAAGAATTGGTAAGTATTTTGCCTTAATTTTTATTTAAAAAATCGATTTTATTTTACTAGCCCTGTTCTTGGTCTTGCAACAGTTAGGTGGCCTTGGTCTTGGTCTTGCACTTGGAAAGACTGATTTTGTGCAACACTAGTCCCATTGCGTTACTATCCCAATGATGAATAGGGTTTATTTTTTGGCTGGACCTAGCAGACACTTAGTTCTAGAGGAAAAGAGTTTTTTGATAAATTATTTGCCTTGCCTAAGCTCAGTGCATTCCCTCCACTCCTTACCTGCTTTTATCCATATCCAATTACGGACTTATTTTCGCTGATGATTCTTTAATATTCCTATTGCAGGTTTTGGACCCATAATACGGGATTCCAATCTCTTTCTTGTGAGGGTATGGGTTTTCTGATCCCCTTTAATTCCCTAACAACCAGGAACCCACACTCTCTGTTAGGCGTTATTTTTATTTTATAAATATGTACTTATTTTCAAATTTAATATACACCCCTCCATGTGAATCTTCCATAGTCTGAAACAGTATTGGAAGTCTACTTCAGAACGTGTGAAAGAGTTTACACCTTCATTAGTCTCATATATCGTTTCTTTTAATACAGATTGAAGAATGGTTAATCTTAAATAATGATCCTGAAACGAAGCGCCCATCCATTGGAAGAGCCCAATTTTATCAAGAGAAAAATAAAAAAAGTTCGGATCAACGAATCAAAATTAAAAGATATGATCGTTTTTTTCTGATATTCATGGTATCTTTACTGAGTTCCTGAAGGTCAAAAAAAATTTCAATATTACTATATTAACGTTCTAGTTAAAAGAGAAAGCGGCATTTGTCGAAGTACGTATTCTCTTATTTAGAAGGCATTGTTTATTTTATTTTACTCCCTACCCTGCCATTAAGTCAATACGGGAGTTTTCAGCTAGTTAATTCTCATGCCTGCATAGCTAATCAGTACTGTGAGTTTATCTTTTACATCGTGATAAATTACTGAGCTCACAGCCTGTTTTCATTTATTAATCAATTTATTCTGTCAGGCCTCTTCCCAGGGACTGTTTCTTCACTCCTACCCAAGGAGAATTGGGTTGTGCCTAAAGCTTCTTTCCATCCACTTTCAAAGCTCTTAAAGTGTGAGGAAGTTTCCTTTTAGACATTGGTTGAGGGAACTAGTTATCTATTAAAATGTTCAGTTCCGTCTCCCTCATTATTTGTTTAAAAGGCGTATGCCTGATTTTGTATCAGTATATATACATATTATGTTATCGATAATTAATTTATGATATGCACTTTAATTTCTTAATCATTTTCTCTCTGAATTCATATCTTTACGCCTGCTAACTCATTTAAAAATATTCACTTTCTTTGGAATATAAATGTATTTTACTACTTCCGGGGAATATATATTTTTTTTTGTAATTACTCAAATTGTTTCAGGCAAAGCGTCACCTGTTAAAAAAAATTTCAAAGAGCAGGTGAATCTGAGGAGGCCGTAGAAATATTTTATAAGACAGTCGAGAAAACCATAATTTTCTCGAAGCACTCACTGAAATGAAATGGTGAATATCAAATCCACTCGGTGTCAGTATTGCAATATCTGCCTCCGTTCTAGCTCCCTCAAAAGACACATTCTCTAATGAAAAACGTTTCGTTTCAACGGTTCTCTGATTGTTTTTTATTTCATCGAAAAACTACTCTTACTTGGTAGATTTATTCGTACTACAGTCTTAATACCAACATATTATTGAAAATTAATTGCTTTCTAAAGGAAATGACGTTTCTTAATATATTATACGTAGTACTCTTCTCCATATTGCAGTTAAAAATGCATGCAAATCTGTTTTTCCAGGAGATTGACTTAAAATAATGTAATTTATTTAACCTTTATAATTCAGTTATTCCCTTGAGAAATATGTATATATATAAATGTTAATAAATATATTCATAAAATAAGTTGTTTGGTTGTTATGTCTTCATGTATTATGATTACATTCCATTCTTGCTTGAGTGGATGGGCAGGGTTGAATATGGTTTTTGTTTTTGTTTATTATCTTTGCTATTTATTTAATAAACAGAAGTAAAAAAAAAATTATTCGCACTATTACTATACTATACATGCTTGTAAAATTTTATCTAAATTAATTCAAATAATAACTGCAGCCCCCTAGTATGTCAACAACAAAACTTTACATACCGACCTGATACAACCAACCATTGGCCAGCTCATACGTACTCTCTACTCTCTACCGTTTTCATCTTAAACTACACGGACATCACATGGCCACGGCTGAAATGCTCACCAGGAGGCGACTGAAAAGGAGTTGGATAAGATATCTCCTTTTCTGATTTTAGGATGTAAACCAACCAGGAGAGGTTCCATTCTTCGTCATACCTATCATGCCCTTTTCATCCTAACAAGAAATCTGCTAATTTTAACTAGGTGCGGATGAAGAAGTGAAGACAAAAAAAAAATAAAAAAAAATTAAACTAATTCAAATAATCTCTAAAATCATCTTGGATACTTCAAATATTGTACCTATAGCTGTTTCATTGTTTAATGGCCATAATGGCCTAGGCAACCAACTGGGTATGAGAGTGTTGACCCTACTCCGTATACTTTAATCGGTAATCACGAGGTGTTTTTACAGGATGTCTGCTCCCTCTCCCCCCCCTCCATTGTATCCATGAACGGTCTATTATAGAAAAAGAAATATAGGGGGTACCTGCTGACTCTGGACAGTCATAATCCATAGATGGGCGCCACAGCCCTTGAATCCGAGAGAGTTGGTGGGAAGGACACTGCCAAATTGGTCCCAAAGATTCGGCTATTGGTAGACGGCCGCTTTACCATTATGTCAGTTGCAATATGGTGTAGAGTGAACCCACCAGGCTATCTAACCGCTCCCACAAGCCATAGATGACCATCGCTAATCGAAAAAAAAATATACATAGGTTATTCACCGATCAACATCTATTACTCTAAGGTGTAGATTACAGCCCTCGAGAATCATAATCATCATTGAATCATTTTGTACTTTGTTGGTATCTAAGCAACTTATCTAAAGTTAATCTGTTATTATGATGTAAAACATGTATTCGATTTAATGAAGTTGTGAAGGTTGTGTGATGAACCACTCGTAATTCATTTGAGGATTGTCTATCAATATAATATTTAAGTCTTGAAATGGATTCCATAGTTTCTAGTAGGAATGTTTTGCGTAAAAACAAACGAATTTTTGTGTTCATCACCTCAACACTATAAATAGTTTGTTTTTTTGTCTATAAAGGATGTATTTGCGCCTGTCAACTTATTATTGACAATTAGCAAATGTGATAGTAATACATGAAATAATGACATAACAGACATGGGGAGGAAAGTACTCAGCAGTACCTCTTCCCTATCTTGTTCCCATTACTTAAGTTGTTTAAGGAAGGAGACTTCTCATCCAACGCCTTTTTAGTCTCCTCCTCATGTTGTGGGATATGTCAGCTGTGGCCATATCTCTTATTAGTCTGTTATTATGTCCATTTAAATTTGTGTAAAATAATTTATAAAGGGTCGTTATATGTTGGTCAATTGTTGGAAAGTGGATGTCAGTATGTAGAGTTTTGTTAGTCACGTACCAAGGTGCTTTTTTTATGAGTCCCAATAATTTTGATTGCAACGTTTGAAGTTTTTGTAGGTGGGTCATTTTAGCGATGCCGTATATTTGTGATGAATACGTCCATGTGGGCTTAAGTAAGTATGTATATGTATTAAGTTTCTGTTTTAGTTTTAGTTTTGAAGATTTAGAAAAAAGAGGAAAGTAGTTTGAGTCGTTTGTTATTTGTCTTACGTTTTATTTTAACATGAGGACCCCATGTCATCTTTCTGTCGAAGGTGAGTCCAAGGTAAAGTACCGTGTCCGTTTGAGGAATATGATTGTTGTCAATATAAACTGGAGGGCAGGTTTTTTTTTCGAAGAGTAAACTTTGTATGTTTGGATTTGTCATGATTAAGTCGAATTTTCCATAGTGTGGACCAATCTTGTAATTTAAGTAAGTGATGTTGTAGTGTTAGTTTATAAATAGTTTGAAACAAGTTTAAAAGTTAACACAATACAATTAGAAGATTTTTGTTTTCATTAACGAGAAAAAGCGTAAAAACATCACCAACAATTACCATTATATACCAAATATTACCAAGGTATTACAGCCTACATTTTGTATAATAAATTACGACTGCATTACTATGAGAGTTAGCATATTCTTTAGTGGTCAAACCCCACGGGGGCTGGAAAAACATGTTTCTACAGGATGTGTAGAGGACGGAGACATGTTGGGAGTGGACTGCAAATATTTGAGCCGCGTCAAATGCCCTCGGAGATGTTTGTTGTCGGGAAGAAGCTCCTTAGCTCCGGCCAAACACCGCTGCCCCACTCTACTTACACAAGCTCTTCTTCTGCACCTGTACGCGGCAACTAGTGCAACTTGGCGCTTTTTTTTTTAGTGCTTTGTTGCTCAGTCAAGTTAATTTGATATTGTGATATAAAACATGTATTTGCTTCAACGAATCAGCAACAAATATTTACCTATAATCCAGCCAAAGAAAGTTTATAAAAGGAAATAGCAGAGACAAAACTTTCGTACATTGTTTGGACTAGGAAGGAGGTAAACATACTAAAATTCCTCACTCCTTGGCGATTAGCCACCTCAAGCGATAAGATGTGGCCACTTTTTTCGGGTTTTTACTTATCAGAAAAACTATCCATTGCATCAACAAAGCCGTCCTATACAAAATTTAAGTTGATAAAATTTTCAATATGATTGATTATATACATTTTTTTCGGTACCTCATTTAAGTTCCGAGAAATCCGCCATCAATTATGGCTTTACCTCGTGTTTTTTACTGTTCTTGACTAGCTAATTCTTGATTGCTTCCTTCAACGGTCAATAAATAAAATATTTTTTTTAATAATTAAATTTTCTTAATAATATACATTATTTTATTAGTCTATCTCAAACTATTCCAAAGTTAGATTAATTATAACTTTATTTGTCGATTCCGAAAATATTCAGAAATTTTTTTTTTATTATATACGTTATTATATTGCTCTAACTTTCTACACATCGAAATCTCTACTTATGGACTGCTACTCAAGCCCATTTAGACCTATGCTTCATAGATTTACTGGACAGTCAAAATGAACCATATAAAATGCGACTAAAAAAGAGCTGGTAGAGAAAACTTCTTTTATGAATTTTGGAATCATACAAATATCAGGAAATTTTGCTAAGTTTATTTAAGTTTTGCTGGGTACTACTTCCTCATGCTTAAGATGCCAAAATCAAATACAATTTCGCTAATTTTTACATTTACTGATTGTCGTATCCGTGGAAGTTGAAAGTTCGAGGAGATTTTTTTTTTTTTACTTTAAACAGTTATTTGCACCTCTCAACTTGTGTCGACAATTAGTTGTGAAAATGTGCTAAAATGCGAGCAATAATTACATGTCAGACGGATAAGCACTATCACATCAACCAGCATCAATCTCATCAACACTTCTATACCTCTGACTTATTAAATTCATTACATATTCTCGAGTAGCCCCTGGTGTCCCATTACAAAATTTTTAGTCCATATTCAGGTGTATGACACGTTTGCCATGTCTTATTAATTAGTTGAAAGACCGTTTAAATTTACTAAAATCGTTGGTAGCGGTCGTTATATGTGCTAGTACGACTGTTGGAAGGTGGAGTGTGGGGCCCCTCCAGTTTATATTGACAACAATCAAAATTCCTCAAACGGACACATACTATACCCTTTCTACTTCCATCCTTAACTAACATGGTACTCGCATAAAATAAACTCATACACATAGAAACGACTCAACCTACATTACTCACTTTAAATCTACAACAACCAAAACTACAACTAAACATAATACATATACAATCAACTTACTTAAGCCCATATGGACTTACCAATCATCCACAAATAAGGTGGTAGTCATAGCAGATGTTTTGTTAGTCACGTACCAAGGTGCTTATGTTATAAGTCGTAATAATATTTATATTTGAAGTTTGGATTTTTCTTAACTGCATGCTTAAAACTATATCAGCTGTCATATGTACATGACATGCCAAACTATGAATATAAAGAAAGAAATTAATTTCTTATTTTTAATGTCCACCATTAGGTTCTGAGCTGTTATATTTTTTCTCGTTTCCTCCCATTAATGCAAACTTTGCTTGCAAAGTGATATATTATAATTCAATTTCTAAGTAAACATACTATTAGCGGACTCATCTACACTAGCTTTCGTTCGTCAATTAATTGCCATAGGTTTACTGAAGTACTTTGATGGTTAATTGCTCCATGGCAGAGTTTACGCTGCTTAGAAGTAAACACGCTCAAACCGGATCTGGATTGTAGAGGTCCATGGATCATACTCCACCAATCCTAAAACGATCGGCAAAGAGTCCCTGCCTGTGCTCGCTGGACCGCGATCCATTTCCTCTTTGGCTCAGTGTTTATTCTCTTTCAAAGGGACTCCAAATTGAATTGCCGTGTATTTAATTTATTTATTTATTCCCATACATCGTCCCTTTTATTTTTTGGGTCCTTTTTTTTACCATAAAATTCGGACTCTCCCTTTAGAGGGGGCGATCCCCTTTCTCTTTAATCTCCGAACGAGGTTACCCGATTTCGAGAAATAAGACTCCAGGGTGCTGAGTTGTATTTAATTGGGATTTCGAGTGCTTCCGCAATTCTTAGATTTTTTTTTTGAAACAAGAAAAAATAAATTGATTGATCTATAATATGTACTACATGTAAACATAATGTAATATATGTATAAAGTAAATATGTAATTCATGAAGCCATTTTAAAATCTAAAACAAACCTAAATTAGTGTGTGCTTTAGACCAAACGATAGAAGTGAAAACATCGCTGAAACGAGATTAACAAAGTGAAACATAAATTTTATTTTAATAAATTATAAATAAATCATCATTTTTCATATACTTCTGTAATAAAAAAAAAATCATATTTTACATAATACCTTATGCACTAACAGTAGCAATATTACGTTTACATGTGAACTCCACCAACTTTCTTTTGTTAAGTAGCCCCTTAGATATTTCACTCCTTCTTTTGCCCGTTACACCTTACGGCAATGCGGGTTTAGTTGCGTTCACGCCGTAACCAATGACTAATTAGAATATTTCTAGGTATTTGAAAGTATATAAATTATTCTCATAGATAAATAAAAACTTTTTTTGATTCATTTTTGGTATGGAAATGATCAACAAACCTAGACCTCAGTGTTAAAGTAGGTTCTGCTTATGATAGATAAAATATTGATTAGTAAAAAATAAAAATAAAAAAAAACAGAAGGGGTAATTCCCGATAGTTAATTTATAATATATTATATATAATATACTGGATACGTATATGTTGTATAAATGGACCTGCTAACTTACTAATAAGAGATATGGCTTCAGCTGACATACCTAACGATACGAGGAGGAGATTGAAAAGTCGCTGGATGAGAGACCTTCCTTTATAAAAAAGGTAATTGGTCCAATCCAGGGAAGTGGTACTGTGTTGGATGCTATCATTCCTCATTTCTGAGGTGTCATTTATATATATGTATATATATATATATATATATAAGTTATGGTTAGATGTAAGTTTATATGAGAGTTAATCCTAGACAATAGTTGTAAACAAACCGTAATGCTATATATATAGCATTACGGAGAGAATAAAGTCAGTCTTATTTGAGCAACCACGCGTTTCATTTCAAACCTCTTCTTTCTTTCTTTTTTTTATCTTTCCGAGTTCGAACCGACGTAAGTGGTGCCGAAACCCGGGAATCTTAAAGAGTTTACTGTTGTAGTTGTCTTTTCGTTTTTATTTTTTTTTTCTTCTTCTTTCTTTTCACGTCGTGGAGATAAATAAAAAAACAGGATGCCGAACGGAGTAGGTCAACCGCCAGTACGTCCACCACCACCAGTACCGCCTACAGCACAGGTAGCGCAACCGATTGCGGCACCAGCGGCACCGGCAGCGTTTCCTACGTTGGCAGAAGCATTAGCGAGGGACTTTCCTCCGCTACCTACGGAGACGTTAGCGTCAGCACATGCGACGACGCTGGAATGGCTGAAGGTTAGAACGGCGACATCGCAGGACCTGAGGAGAGCTATATCTGACCTGGAGAGATTTGATGGAGGAACAGGTGAGTTGAACCACTTTCTAAAGGGAGGCGACCGGGTGATATCGCGTATAGCGGCCAAAGAAGGGGAAAACTTGATAGATCCGCTGGATGCCAACGCATTGAGGGCAGCCTTGGTATGCCGGGTTAAAAGGAGTGTGCTGAACATGATCCAGGCGGATGAGGACACCCCATGGAGCACCGTGAAGGACAGGCTGAAGAAGGCATTTGGAGGGGGCCGTTGGGCCCCAGAAGAAGACATCTTACAGATGTTCCGAGAGAAGAAACAGCCGTATCAGTCCAACGGACAATATGCAGCAAACCTGTTGGCACGATTCAACAATGTAACGGAGAAGACGAGGGAAGTAGCGGATGCAGTGGAAACGGGAGCAAGAATGGCGTTCCTGGCAACCATCCTTAAAGTACAACTGGGTAGAGACACGGGAAAGAAGGATGGACTACCTAGAGACAAGGGTTTTGTAGAGTGTGCCCAGGAAATGATTGATGCAAGCGCGCGGGAGGAAGAAGCAGCCAGGGGAGAAGAGGAGAATGAGAACGGGTGGAACCGAGTATCGTACAGGAGAGCGGAACCCGGTAGATTTAGAACGAGACAGGAAGGCTGGAAGAAAAGAGGAGGAGAAGTTAGCGCGAGAGAAAGAACGGCGATAAGGGAGAAAAAGCCAGGGAAGGAGAGAAGGAAATGGACAAAGGAGGACAGGAGATGCCACGGGTGCGGAAAGATAGGTCACCTAGTGGCGAATTGCCCGCGAACCCGATGTTTCGAATGCGGAACTGAGGGGCATATTGCTAGACAATGCCCGTATATGAGTAGACGGGGGGAAGCGGGCCGAGATGAGCCGATGGAGGTGAACGCCCAGAGATTGTGGAGGAAGAGAGGAGCGGCATCGGAGTCGGACGATTCGTCGGGAACATCTGGAACCGAGGAGGAGGAGCCGGTGGTGAGTGCAGCTCGAAGAAGCAGAAGCAGCAGAAAGAGTGGAGAAGGGGGAGCCGTCGCGGACAGGAGAGGAAGATCAGACGAATGAGGAGAGGAGCAGAGGGGAGGCAGCCACGCGGTAGTAAATAATATTGGAGGTGAGTGCGTTGGTTTGCCAATCATAAGTGTTGTGGGGAAGGGAAAGTGTCTGGTGGATACGGGAAGTTCGAATACAATAGTATCTAGGCAGATGTTGGAGGAGTTGTGTAAAGGAGAGAGGATACCGGGAATAAAAAAATGTACGTGTAGGTTGATCACTTTGGGTGGTCCATGTAGGATAGAAGGGGAAGTAGAGTTAGATTTAGACAAATGGATCCCAGGAAGTGGGAAGTTGAGGGTACATGTAGTAGAGAATATGCCGAGAGAATATGGGGGTATAATCGGATGTGACCTATTGAGTAGAGTGAGACCACGAATAAACTACAGGGGAACAGGTTGGAGGGTACGAATGGGAGGAAAGAGGTACCGGTGTAAGAAAGGGAGAGTGGGAGGAAAAGGGAACATTGGGGCAATAGAACAAGCGGAACATTGGGTCCAAAGGATAAAGAGGGAATACGCGGATATTTTTTTTAAAGAGGGGGAGGTGTTGAGCGCAACTGGGAGGACAGCACATGAGATCCCGTTAAAACAGGAAAAGGTGACGTACGTGAAGGAGCGACGTTACCCGCAGGCTTTACGTCGCCATATCAAGGAGGAGCTCGAAAGCTTGAAGAAGCAGGGCATCATCGTGGACAGCACGTCACCATACAATAGTCCCCTGTGGGCGGTGAAGAAAAAGACGTCGTCGGGAGAGCAGAAGTACAGGGTGGTGGTAGACTTCAGAAAGCTCAATGACAACACCCTAGACGAGAAGTATCCGCTTCCGCGATTCGATGATATTATTGACAGGCTTAGTGGGGCAACCATTTTTAGTACCTTGGATTTAAAGGCGGGCTACCACCAAATTCGTATGAACCCTAGGGACCAACACAAAACGGCGTTTTCGTTCGAGAGGGGGCATTACGAGTTTACTCGCATGCCATTTGGACTAAAGAACGCTCCCATAACTTTCCAGAGGTTTATGGACGAATTCTTGAGAGGATTAGACGAAGAATTCTGTCAAGTCTACATGGATGATCTCTTAGTCTTCAGTAAGGATGAAGAGGAGCACGTCGATCATTTAGGGCGCGTATTCGACAGATTAAGACAGTTTGGGCTGAAGTTGTCGGCGGAAAAATCGATTCTGGGACAGGATCAGATAACATTTCTGGGACATTCCATTTCAAAGGAGGGGATCAGGCCCGATAAACAGAAAGTCGAGGCGATACAAAATATGGCGATGCCCAGGGATGTAAAAGGGATCCGCAGATTATTGGGAACACTCAACTATTACCGTCGGTTCGTGCCGGAAATGGCGGAGTATTTAGCACCTCTTAATAATCTTCTGAAGAAAGGCCGGAAGATAATAATAACGTCGGAGATAGAGGACAGCGTAAGGAAGTGCATGGCGCGGTTACAGGATAAGCCGGTACTCGCTTTCCCCGATTTTGCGAAGATGTTTATTGTCACTACAGATGCGAGTGAGTATGCGTTGGGGGCAGTACTTGCTCAAGAGGGAACTAAGGGGGAACAGCCAGTAGCGTATGCGAGTCGGCGGCTTACAGATGCGGAAACGCGATATAGCGCCTTGGAAAGGGAACTCTTGGCCATTGTATGGGCGGTAGGACACTTTAGGCCGTATATTTTTGGCAGAAAATTTAGGGTGCATACCGATCACAGACCGTTGCAATGGGTTGGTAATTTAAAGGAATCATCGGCTAGGGTCACTCGGTGGAAACAATTTCTAAGCCAGTACAATATGGAGGTCGTATATAAACCAGGTAAAGACAACGTGGTAGCGGACTGGCTGTCCAGAGCCATAATGATAAATGCTATCGAGGAGGAAGAAGGAGAGTCGTCGCGGGACGTGCGGCAGTTTTTGAGAGCGTGGACACCAGAAGGGGAAGGGGAACCAGGGAATGTGGAAGCAGAGGGATCGAGAGGAGAAGAGAGCTCAGTGGAAGAAAGGCCTACAGACATCGAGGAGTGCGAAGAGATCATCAATGATAAGCGACGACAGGTAATTTGGAAGACCAGAACGTCGGGACTCATGAAGATTGACTTCAGTAAGTATGGAGGGAAGAAGGTGAACACCATTTGGTCCCAACCAGGGGTGAAAGAGGAACAAATTCGTAAGGCTCTGCAGGACGCCTCGGAGCCGGGAAAGGTTCACCACCTGTATGTGGGGAATGCAACCGTCTGGGAAAAAATCAAGAGACTCTGGAGATCAGAAAAAATAGGCATCGACAGATCGTTTATCAGGTGTAAATACTTAGTCGAAACGGTGACGGACAAGGAGCAGCAGAGGGAGGTAACATTGGCACACCACCAGGGCAAGACCAACCATCGGGGGGAACAAGAGACGTTTCAAGCGTTGCGCAGAAGGTATTTCTGGGATGGCATGAGGAAGACAATTTCAGAAATCATTGGGAGATGCGAAGTGTGCGCGCGCACTAAATACGATAGACGGCCACCTCAAGGATTACAGGAGGAAACCCCTACGGGAGACATACCATTGAAAGATGTGCAAGTCGATACTTTTACCTGGAGGGGGTTTAAGTGGATTACGATGATCGACCTCTTCAGCAAGGTAGCGATGACACATCAAGTAAGAGATAAGTTGTCGGAGGCGGTTGTGGGGGCTCTACAAACGTGGGCCCAGTTCTACGGAGTGCCTGATCGCATAACGTCGGATGGAGGGAGGGAGTTCGACAACAGTACCGTACGCGAGGAGGTTAAACGTTTAGATATAGATTGGCATTTTAATACTCCGGGACATACAAAGGGCAGAGGAAATATCGAGAGGTTGCACAGCACGTTAAGCGACCACCTACGTATTTATCAAGGGGAGCAGGGATTGGAAGGGGATGTAGCTATGAAAAGAGCAGTTGCGGCCTATAACCATTCGATCCACTCCGTTACAGGGTTTTCTCCGGTCGAGGTATTGTTTGGAGTGAATATACGGCGACGGGATTGGATGGAAACACTCACGGATGAAGCACAAGCTCAACGGATCACTTGCAACAGGGCAGAGATAAAGAAAGTATGGGAAAAAACGAGAGGGAAAATAGAGCGGGAAAAACGGAAAAGGGTGGAGAAGGCCAATCTGAACCTCAAGGACAGAATGGGGGACTTGAAGATAGGGATGACAGTCTATCGTAGGGTAGGTTCTAATAGGGGGAAAGAACTAGCACGCTACGACGGACCATTCAAAGTGATTGTACTTCGCGAACACAACCTTTGTACCATTCAGAGTCTGAACGATCCTAAGAAACGAAGGACTGTTCACATAGAACAGTTGAAACTCCCGATAGAACCGGGTCAGTCGTAAATAGTGGTATATCCTCTTTTCTGTCTCCTACAAGCTATGGAAGGACGGTAGAAGGTTTGTTTCAGTTGGAAATCTTTTATTACAGGAAAATGTTTAATTTTATTTGTTCTGTGCTATGGCTGTATGGGAATGCCAAGGAAGATTATTTTTTTTTGTTACGAAGATTATTTTGTTTTGTTTTGTTATGTATTATGTTTTGTTATGTATTATATCACTAACCCTGCGTTAGTTTATGAGAAATGTTCATAAACTGGCGGGGGGGAGTTATGGTTAGATGTAAGTTTATATGAGAGTTAATCCTAGACAATAGTTGTAAACAAACCGTAATGCTATATATATAGCATTACGGAGAGAATAAAGTCAGTCTTATTTGAGCAACCACGCGTTTCATTTCAAACCTCTTCTTTCTTTCTTTTTTTTATCTTTCCGAGTTCGAACCGACGTAAGTGGTGCCGAAACCCGGGAATCTTAAAGAGTTTACTGTTGTAGTTGTCTTTTCGTTTTTATTTTTTTTTTTTCTTCTTCTTTCTTTTCACGTCGTGGAGATAAATAAAAAAACAGGATGCCGAACGGAGTAGGTCAACCGCCAGTACGTCCACCACCACCAGTACCGCCTACAGCACAGGTAGCGCAACCGATTGCGGCACCAGCGGCACCGGCAGCGTTTCCTACGTTGGCAGAAGCATTGGCGAGGGACTTTCCTCCGCTACCTACGGAGACGTTAGCGTCAGCACATGCGACGACGCTGGAATGGCTGAAGGTTAGAACGGCGACATCGCAGGACCTGAGGAGAGCTATATCTGACCTGGAGAGATTTGATGGAGGAACAGGTGAGTTGAACCACTTTCTAAAGGGAGGCGACCGGGTGATATCGCGTATAGCGGCCAAAGAAGGGGAAAACTTGATAGATCCGCTGGATGCCAACGCATTGAGGGCAGCCTTGGTATGCCGGGTTAAAAGGAGTGTGCTGAACATGATCCAGGCGGATGAGGACACCCCATGGAGCACCGTGAAGGACAGGCTGAAGAAGGCATTTGGAGGGGGCCGTTGGGCCCCAGAAGAAGACATCTTACAGATGTTCCGAGAGAAGAAACAGCCGTATCAGTCCAACGGACAATATGCAGCAAACCTGTTGGCACGATTCAACAATGTAACGGAGAAGACGAGGGAAGTAGCGGATGCAGTGGAAACGGGAGCAAGAATGGCGTTCCTGGCAACCATCCTTAAAGTACAACTGGGTAGAGACACGGGAAAGAAGGATGGACTACCTAGAGACAAGGGTTTTGTAGAGTGTGCCCAGGAAATGATTGATGCAAGCGCGCGGGAGGAAGAAGCAGCCAGGGGAGAAGAGGAGAATGAGAACGGGTGGAACCGAGTATCGTACAGGAGAGCGGAACCCGGTAGATTTAGAACGAGACAGGAAGGCTGGAAGAAAAGAGGAGGAGAAGTTAGCGCGAGAGAAAGAACGGCGATAAGGGAGAAAAAGCCAGGGAAGGAGAGAAGGAAATGGACAAAGGAGGACAGGAGATGCCACGGGTGCGGAAAGATAGGTCACCTAGTGGCGAATTGCCCGCGAACCCGATGTTTCGAATGCGGAACTGAGGGGCATATTGCTAGACAATGCCCGTATATGAGTAGACGGGGGGAAGCGGGCCGAGATGAGCCGATGGAGGTGAACGCCCAGAGATTGTGGAGGAAGAGAGGAGCGGCATCGGAGTCGGACGATTCGTCGGGAACATCTGGAACCGAGGAGGAGGAGCCGGTGGTGAGTGCAGCTCGAAGAAGCAGAAGCAGCAGAAAGAGTGGAGAAGGGGGAGCCGTCGCGGACAGGAGAGGAAGATCAGACGAATGAGGAGAGGAGCAGAGGGGAGGCAGCCACGCGGTAGTAAATAATATTGGAGGTGAGTGCGTTGGTTTGCCAATCATAAGTGTTGTGGGGAAGGGAAAGTGTCTGGTGGATACGGGAAGTTCGAATACAATAGTATCTAGGCAGATGTTGGAGGAGTTGTGTAAAGGAGAGAGGATACCGGGAATAAAAAAATGTACGTGTAGGTTGATCACTTTGGGTGGTCCATGTAGGATAGAAGGGGAAGTAGAGTTAGATTTAGACAAATGGATCCCAGGAAGTGGGAAGTTGAGGGTACATGTAGTAGAGAATATGCCGAGAGAATATGGGGGTATAATCGGATGTGACCTATTGAGTAGAGTGAGACCACGAATAAACTACAGGGGAACAGGTTGGAGGGTACGAATGGGAGGAAAGAGGTACCGGTGTAAGAAAGGGAGAGTGGGAGGAAAAGGGAACATTGGGGCAATAGAACAAGCGGAACATTGGGTCCAAAGGATAAAGAGGGAATACGCGGATATTTTTTTTAAAGAGGGGGAGGTGTTGAGCGCAACTGGGAGGACAGCACATGAGATCCCGTTAAAACAGGAAAAGGTGACGTACGTGAAGGAGCGACGTTACCCGCAGGCTTTACGTCGCCATATCAAGGAGGAGCTCGAAAGCTTGAAGAAGCAGGGCATCATCGTGGACAGCACGTCACCATACAATAGTCCCCTGTGGGCGGTGAAGAAAAAGACGTCGTCGGGAGAGCAGAAGTACAGGGTGGTGGTAGACTTCAGAAAGCTCAATGACAACACCCTAGACGAGAAGTATCCGCTTCCGCGATTCGATGATATTATTGACAGGCTTAGTGGGGCAACCATTTTTAGTACCTTGGATTTAAAGGCGGGCTACCACCAAATTCGTATGAACCCTAGGGACCAACACAAAACGGCGTTTTCGTTCGAGAGGGGGCATTACGAGTTTACTCGCATGCCATTTGGACTAAAGAACGCTCCCATAACTTTCCAGAGGTTTATGGACGAATTCTTGAGAGGATTAGACGAAGAATTCTGTCAAGTCTACATGGATGATCTCTTAGTCTTCAGTAAGGATGAAGAGGAGCACGTCGATCATTTAGGGCGCGTATTCGACAGATTAAGACAGTTTGGGCTGAAGTTGTCGGCGGAAAAATCGATTCTGGGACAGGATCAGATAACATTTCTGGGACATTCCATTTCAAAGGAGGGGATCAGGCCCGATAAACAGAAAGTCGAGGCGATACAAAATATGGCGATGCCCAGGGATGTAAAAGGGATCCGCAGATTATTGGGAACACTCAACTATTACCGTCGGTTCGTGCCGGAAATGGCGGAGTATTTAGCACCTCTTAATAATCTTCTGAAGAAAGGCCGGAAGATAATAATAACGTCGGAGATAGAGGACAGCGTAAGGAAGTGCATGGCGCGGTTACAGGATAAGCCGGTACTCGCTTTCCCCGATTTTGCGAAGATGTTTATTGTCACTACAGATGCGAGTGAGTATGCGTTGGGGGCAGTACTTGCTCAAGAGGGAACTAAGGGGGAACAGCCAGTAGCGTATGCGAGTCGGCGGCTTACAGATGCGGAAACGCGATATAGCGCCTTGGAAAGGGAACTCTTGGCCATTGTATGGGCGGTAGGACACTTTAGGCCGTATATTTTTGGCAGAAAATTTAGGGTGCATACCGATCACAGACCGTTGCAATGGGTTGGTAATTTAAAGGAATCATCGGCTAGGGTCACTCGGTGGAAACAATTTCTAAGCCAGTACAATATGGAGGTCGTATATAAACCAGGTAAAGACAACGTGGTAGCGGACTGGCTGTCCAGAGCCATAATGATAAATGCTATCGAGGAGGAAGAAGGAGAGTCGTCGCGGGACGTGCGGCAGTTTTTGAGAGCGTGGACACCAGAAGGGGAAGGGGAACCAGGGAATGTGGAAGCAGAGGGATCGAGAGGAGAAGAGAGCTCAGTGGAAGAAAGGCCTACAGACATCGAGGAGTGCGAAGAGATCATCAATGATAAGCGACGACAGGTAATTTGGAAGACCAGAACGTCGGGACTCATGAAGATTGACTTCAGTAAGTATGGAGGGAAGAAGGTGAACACCATTTGGTCCCAACCAGGGGTGAAAGAGGAACAAATTCGTAAGGCTCTGCAGGACGCCTCGGAGCCGGGAAAGGTTCACCACCTGTATGTGGGGAATGCAACCGTCTGGGAAAAAATCAAGAGACTCTGGAGATCAGAAAAAATAGGCATCGACAGATCGTTTATCAGGTGTAAATACTTAGTCGAAACGGTGACGGACAAGGAGCAGCAGAGGGAGGTAACATTGGCACACCACCAGGGCAAGACCAACCATCGGGGGGAACAAGAGACGTTTCAAGCGTTGCGCAGAAGGTATTTCTGGGATGGCATGAGGAAGACAATTTCAGAAATCATTGGGAGATGCGAAGTGTGCGCGCGCACTAAATACGATAGACGGCCACCTCAAGGATTACAGGAGGAAACCCCTACGGGAGACATACCATTGAAAGATGTGCAAGTCGATACTTTTACCTGGAGGGGGTTTAAGTGGATTACGATGATCGACCTCTTCAGCAAGGTAGCGATGACACATCAAGTAAGAGATAAGTTGTCGGAGGCGGTTGTGGGGGCTCTACAAACGTGGGCCCAGTTCTACGGAGTGCCTGATCGCATAACGTCGGATGGAGGGAGGGAGTTCGACAACAGTACCGTACGCGAGGAGGTTAAACGTTTAGATATAGATTGGCATTTTAATACTCCGGGACATACAAAGGGCAGAGGAAATATCGAGAGGTTGCACAGCACGTTAAGCGACCACCTACGTATTTATCAAGGGGAGCAGGGATTGGAAGGGGATGTAGCTATGAAAAGAGCAGTTGCGGCCTATAACCATTCGATCCACTCCGTTACAGGGTTTTCTCCGGTCGAGGTATTGTTTGGAGTGAATATACGGCGACGGGATTGGATGGAAACACTCACGGATGAAGCACAAGCTCAACGGATCACTTGCAACAGGGCAGAGATAAAGAAAGTATGGGAAAAAACGAGAGGGAAAATAGAGCGGGAAAAACGGAAAAGGGTGGAGAAGGCCAATCTGAACCTCAAGGACAGAATGGGGGACTTGAAGATAGGGATGACAGTCTATCGTAGGGTAGGTTCTAATAGGGGGAAAGAACTAGCACGCTACGACGGACCATTCAAAGTGATTGTACTTCGCGAACACAACCTTTGTACCATTCAGAGTCTGAACGATCCTAAGAAACGAAGGACTGTTCACATAGAACAGTTGAAACTCCCGATAGAACCGGGTCAGTCGTAAATAGTGGTATATCCTCTTTTCTGTCTCCTACAAGCTATGGAAGGACGGTAGAAGGTTTGTTTCAGTTGGAAATCTTTTATTACAGGAAAATGTTTAATTTTATTTGTTCTGTGCTATGGCTGTATGGGAATGCCAAGGAAGATTATTTTTTTTTTTGTTACGAAGATTATTTTGTTTTGTTTTGTTATGTATTATGTTTTGTTATGTATTATATCACTAACCCTGCGTTAGTTTATGAGAAGTGTTCATAAACTGGCGGGGGGGAGTTATGGTTAGATGTAAGTTTATATGAGAGTTAATCCTAGACAATAGTTGTAAACAAACCGTAATGCTATATATATAGCATTACGGAGAGAATAAAGGCAGTCTTATTTGAGCAACCACGCGTTTCATTTCAAACCTCTTCTTTCTTTCTTTTTTTTATCTTTCCGAGTTCGAACCGACGTAAGTTATATATATATATATATATATATATATATATAATAATATCTAATAATATATATAATATCTTAAATTTAAATATAATATGATAACATTATATTTATTCCTATTTTTATTCGGTTATTGAAGTTACTGTTTGATTTCGTAATGTAGTATTTGGGTATGTGTTTTTATTTATTCGTACATACACGTTATTCATAGGAGAACTTATATTACAATGAAGTTTAATTTCTGTCTGTCTATCTATTTTAACTTCGAATCATCTTCCATGAAATGTTATTTTTTTTATATTATTTTTATTACATTACAGGGCAATAGAAAACCTGCATAGAATTTCATTTCAAAATTATTTAATTGTCAAAACAATCATTTGCTGTAACATACGCGAAACAGTAATGATACGTATGTATATTATAATTTAAATGAAATAATTTTAGGGTACCTTAGATATATTCTATATATTAATTTATTAACAATATTCCATATTCCATTGAATTATTCTAACGCCCTCGAGGAAGATGGGGGAGGGGCTGCAGCTGTCAGTGTGGCAGATGCCCTCACGAGTAGATCGATACGGATATTAATTAACTTTGGCAATTATCCAGGATTCGGTTAACTATTAATTAGCCTAATTGATTATTAATGCCTTGCTTAACCGTGATTCGCTGGCAAGGTAAGGAGAGTCTGAGGTAAAAGTTCTTACAGTCTCTTTTGAGGGTTTCACTCTTAAATTGGTTTTAATCTCGGTAATTCTTTTCTTGGATCCTTTGAACTGAAATTTGAAAAACCACGGTTCAATCTTCGTTCTCAATTTTACCGCCGACATTCGGAATAATATCATCATAAAAGTATTTAGTCGGGTATTTATCTGCTAAAACCGGGAGGTGAAATCGAAGTAGGTGAAATATTTGCTTTTTTTATTAGGTGTGCCAAACCTTTGGCACTGCTATACACTTTGGTTCGTTTTATTCGAATCTTTGAACATTTTAATAAGATTTGTTTAGCCGACTAAGTCGATCTAACGAAGATTTAGAGTCCTTCAGTTTAATTTCAAACTATAACCAAAGCTCTCTAACCAAAGCTTCATAACATTACTTAAAGACTTGCTATAAAAGATTTCACAATAACTTACACGGACATACCAACTCAGTGATTCAAGGCATGGTCGCAACTTACATGCCCGATGGTACCCGTAAGAGACTCAAAATAGGCTGGATGAGGGTTCTCCTCCACTAATTATAAACATCAATTCAAGTTAGGGAGGAATGCCGCGGGGCATTCCTTTCTCTCACCCCTACCAACTTCTTAATCCACTTTCTTCTTCCCGACAGTAAGATTGCTGGTTGTTGGCATAAAAATAAAGTTAAAAAAAAAAAAAAAAGTTCAGTTCAATCATATATTGTGAACTGAATACGACTCATTGTTGATTTTGATTATTGATTTATTTTTATTTTTTTGGGGAGGGGGAATTAACAGTGTGTAAACCAGACATTCACGTTAAGAGTAACTTTACAGAAATCAAACTAAACGGTTTGCTACGTTTTATCCCCTCAAAAGAGATGACATTAAACTGGATAATTATTTGTGATAATTGCCCAGAAATGTTTAATAAAAAATAATAATAAAAAATTGGCAAAATAAATTTGGTTCTATATTATATTGATTGGTCCAAGATTAATTAATTGAATTTCTTTTCTCAAAGGCTGGTTTGTGTTTGTCATTCTTTCTAATTACTATTACCTGTGATCATCATGATATATATGGGTGGCAACATTAAAATAACTTTTACTAAAAAAGTTATTTTATTTCTATGTTTAATCATATATATATATATATATATATATATATATATATATATATATATATATATATATATATATATATATATATATATATATATATATATACAAATTAAATGGAAATCGTTATGTACAGATACTATATACAGTAAATAAAATAAAAGTATGATTTAATAATGACTTTGCAGATATGATTTCAGATGTACTGTTTTGAGAGTCTTATTGCCATGAAATATTCTAACATTGGTAAATTTATTGTTGGGAATTAAACTTATCTATGTCAATGAAATGGTGTATTTGGAATGTTTCTATCGCTGCATCTGCTGATCTGACGTTATCACGTCGAAAATCTGCCAAAGGTGCCCATCTTCCTGGTCTATGTAAGGCCAAGTCTTCAGTCCCCAAGCAGGAAGAAAACATCTGACCTATCCTCAAGGCCAGAAACCAACATAAGACCCATCCTCAAGGACGGACATCTACATAAGACCTCTTTTCTTCCTTCTCAGTAGATCTTATACCAATATTCAGGGATGGTTTTTATTGGTTCTTAACTTCACCCTATTACTTCACAATCACAGGTAACACAGTAAAAGTAAACGGTTACTTAACACGTTACTCTGAGCCTTCATCAGGGTCCAGGTATAGGTCGGTCCTTATCTACCTGCTCTGGCCATTAACATTGATTTTTATATCAGAATTCGGGTTCATTCAACTTTTTTTCGACACCAAATAATAATTTTTCAAAACTTATTTGCTATGTTCAATACATAGAAGGTTATTTTCAAGTCATCTGATAATCATGTGTCAAACAACGGAACAATATCCTATTTCTACTTCTTCTATGTTATCTACAGAAAGATTCGTATAATATCTTTGAAATCCACATAGTCTAATGTAGTCATACTATTGCCAGTATATCTCTACAAATATTCCTAGAGAGAAATATGATGTGGATATGTCAGAGGACATTAGTCTCTCCAAGATAAAATATAAGCTTTTGATTCTTATATATTTTTTTTTTTTTTATACTCCCTCTTACTTGAATGACTTATAAGGATGACAATGAAGTTGACTACTGGATATAAGTTCGTGCCTCTTTCTTATGGCTGGAGAAGAACGGTTTAAACAAGAAGCCTGGAACACATTAGCACATTGAATAATGTATAACTTTGTCCAGCTCCGATGATAATTGCCTTTTGAAATTTTTCACTTAGTTCATTTAAAGTTTTCACGGCAAAAGTTGAAAGCAGATTGGGCAGACCGCAACGACCCAGATAAGGAGCGGTTTGAGTTAGCAACAAGAAGGTGGGTGCCCGCTCCTGGAAATAATTCGAGATTTATTATGTTCCTTGGAAAACTTTAATTGAATCCCGGGGCCGGTGGGGCACCTCTCTCATTTCCATTGGAGCAATTAGTTCTCGGGCACATCCGAGACACGTACTCAATAAAGGCCAATCGCTCTGATAATCCTTCTTCCTAATGGACTTTCATTGGGATCTATTTGCATCCTTCTGGAATTCTGATAAAGGGGCATCGATAAATTGTGTAAATAATTTATGGCTCACCTCTTGGATTAACATTAACAACGGCCATGGATCTTCTACTCGAAAAGGAGCTAAAAAGAACGTAGTTGGGGCTCACCTGTGCATTCAGATAATTCTGAAAAAAAAAATCTTAGAAAGAGGAGCGGATGTCAGCTGTTTTACATCAAGCTGTTAGTCAAGTCCTTTTGAAGAATATTATCAGTTTCATACTTCTGAAGTTCTGAAATGAATCATCATTTTTATTTTATTTTTTTTTTCAATTCAACAAAACTCCTATACCCTCTATGACACGGGATATAAAGATTAAAAAAATCTTATTAAAGTTTTAGCTCTCAATTTGGAATAAAATGTAAGCACAATATGTTTTATAAAATTCAACATATATATACGAAATGTTGACAATAACTTTTTTTTTCAATCTCTCAATAAAAATTGTTTAGTTTACATTCTTCTTTTTATTGAAAATATCTGGCACGGGGGACAAAATATAGGGACCGGGACAAATTATATGAGATAATAAAAAAAAAGGATATCAAGAAAAATAAACATTAATAAAACCCTGAAAGATCAAAGGTGTCATATTTGAGGAAATAATAACTCTTTACTATCGTTTTTATTTGCATCTGTCATGGTCTATGTCACTCTTAATTTCTAGTTTTTCCTCTAATTACTTATATGTTAGATATAATCATAGAGTCTTAATGTACTCGAAAAATGTCTTCTATGCAACATTTTATAGCCTTAAGTTCAAGATAGAAATATTTTTTGAATCCTTTCCGAAAACTTGTACTTAACTTATTTTATTTCATTATACTTTCAAAAGATATTTTCATGAACATGTTTTACAGTTTTAAATTATAATTTTTTCCACCATGTTTTCTCTCTAATTATTTTTTTATTTTATTTGATATTTAGAGTTATATTTTTTCTAACTGATTTATTTAAAGATTATTCAAATAGATATATAGTCAAGATTTTTTTTTTATGATTATGCTAACGGCGGACCAGCCCCCATCTTACAAATTATAAAACTGTTCATTTAATTGTACTACTCGGTGCTCAAATTGTATAACCGTAATTTACTAATGTGAAATATATTCTGTAATTAAGTTTGTATTAATTTTTACCAACATAAAATAAACAGAAAGAAACCACGGTTCAGATAATTTTTAATCTCTTTAAAAATCTATATTATACATAGCACTTTATTGTCAATTTATATTATGATATAATTATAATTATTCTTGAAGAAATTTAGTCGACTGTTCTACATAAAATGGATGATAAATATTCAGTACACAGTTTTTGTTGTTGCTGACGTTTCGATGTGACGATGTGCTCGAAACACAATAAAGACACCTGACAATAAAGAGTTTATAATGACTCCTTCCTGAATATTTATCATCCATGATATAATAATTCTTATTGTCAATTTGTAGCCATAAGATATTTTAAACTTCATATAAGCATTACATCATTTTGGGTCTTCTATTTCATACCAAATATTTTCATTGTACGTCATATCGCGCTTCCTTTTCTATTTGACAATAATTATAATTATATCGCAATATAATATAGATAATGTTATATGTAATATTATAATTAATATATTGCTTTCAAGCGGAAATGTCTAGATAGATAAATAATTGCTGTCACCTAGATAAAATGAAATTATTAACTCCATATGCAAATCCGACTGAAGTTAATAATTAATATTTAATTATTAAATGTAATATTTTTTCTTCTAGAGCTTGCAAGAATGTAATAAAATGATTTTTTTTTTATTTGAAATAAAATATACGTTGACTAAGAACTTGTTTATATAACATAGATATATTTTTAAAAAAAGATATATACAGTATATAATAAAATAAAAAAAAAATAAATAACTAAAAATCTTCAATAAATATCGTCCAAGATGTTTTATTATTATTAATTTATAACATCTTAGTCTGCAGTCAGAATTATATTCATTTCTGTTCCAATTTTTCGGAACGAAGCTCTTTTTTCCTCCCCTTGGCAGCCAGATCGGAAGAAAGGATTCCGCATTTAGCAGCTGCGGGGAATGGAGATGCTCATCTGGGCAGTAGGGGAACCTAAGAGACAATATCAATTTGGTCGCGGACCCCAGAAGTTGTTTTTCCGCCCCCTCATCCTAGGGATTATCCCAACCCCTTTCCCTCTCCCCCCTCACTTCATCTTGTTCGCTTAGTCACTTCCCTTAGCCGAGGAGTCACTTATACTCTTCCGATATTTTACTCTTTTGTTGTCCTGAGGAGTATAAATGACACCACAGAGCAAGGATGGAAGTTGGTATTTACTTCCTACTCCCTCCGACACACATGTATACTCAGAGACACTTTTCTACAAATATCCTGTAAAACATCGAACTTCTTTCATACACAATCGTATCTGTTATATTTCATCAAGAACAATGTATTATTTATTTACGAGCACAACCTCCGTTACTTGTTCTATAAAGTTTATAGATGGAAACTTAGCTGAACTATAAATAAACAACATCAAATCGTTGTAACCGGAGAGAAGAGGTTCTCTTGACCAGACTAAGAATAGGCCGTACCAATCCAATCCATTCACATCTCATTAGCAAACAACCTCCAGTAAAATTTCAATATTGTAATAGTACACTTACAGTTAGCCACATTTTTCAGGAATATTCTTTCTACATCTCGAATTTAGCTAGTTTCAGACTCAAACATTCTTAAAAATAACGAAGACACAGTACAGTTACTGTTAAATTTTCTGAAATCAAACAACTTGTTAAACGAAATTTAAAAGTTTAAATTCAAATCTAGTTTAAATAGACATAATTTAACACAGGCGTTGATGACTTCAAGGTTTTACGCTTTGAAACCACAACTAACAACTAGTGTTGCCCAAAATCGGTCTTTGTAAGACCAAGACCAAGACCCCCTTAGTGTGGCAATACCAAGGCCAAGAATGGTTAAAAAAAAATGTTTTGTAAAGAAAATTTAAGGCAAAATAGTTACTAATATTTGATAATTATAGTTACTATATGTAAAGAATTGGTATAAACAAAATACTTTTGCATTTAACTATTCAAATTATTCATTTGGACTCAGGTAGGTTGCGCAAATTTGAAAAATTAGAGTAATATCTATATAGAAATAAGCTAATATGTAATTGCAATTCTGATGCAAGAGTCTTGGTCTCGCATTTAGGTACTACTAACAACAACAACAACTATAAATAATTTATGCACTTTCCTTCTTAATAAAAAAAAAACTTTTATTGGAATAATACAAAGCTGTCTGCCAATAGCTGCCTTTAAAATATACATAATGAAAACTAAAAATTTATATAAATCAAACCTTTAGTTAATTCTATCTTTAATATTGAGTTATAATTGGAAAAATTCCAATTATTCAATCTCTAAAATCCATGTAAAGAATAAAATAACCCGTCAGCGTTTCGCCAATTCAGTCATCATAAAGACAGAAAAGAAAACCATCCCGAGATCAATTCACTCCGTGATATCCGATCGCATACTGGAGAATGGTGAGGTAAAAGCTGAGGATGGTTGCAAACACAACAGCTGCTCATAAAAAAGGACAGATTAAAACACATGAAATTACCAACAATAATACATGAATATTCCAGGAAAAATATCAGTAAGAATAAGAAGAAAATGATAATGAATGACAAATGAAAATAAAAAATAAAAATAAAACGCATAGCAGAGTAAAGTTAACTTTAAAAACAGCTGATCACGCAAAGTTAAAAATAAAAAATAAATTAGCTTGATTTATTATACTTATCCAAGATGTTCAACGTTTCAGAATAAAAATTATTCAAATTTCTACCAGTCGCATAATAACCGTCATTATCTAACATCAGGCAATATGCATAGCCTTGAATATCTTTCTTTTAGAACTATTCTTCTTTTTTGTAACTTTATAAAAATGAAATATATGTTTAAATATTTTAGATTGATGAGCTAATGCAGTGCTAGAATCCTTTTCTATCTATTGTTTAAATAAACATTACATTATCAAAACTATAAGAAATAATTATTTTTTGTTAAATTTTATATTTATTTTACTTTGGTTTATTCATAATATAAGGATATTATGAATTGTATTATAATATATCAAAAACATTTCATATTTACAAGCAGATAAATGATATTCAAATAACCTGTCTCAACCTTTACCACTCAGTAAGTCAATAAGTTCATTAAGGTTTATTATCATTTTCATAATATTCTCGCAAATTAAACAAACAGCGACGTGATGGAATACATCTACAATTACCTTTAAATAAATTATTGCACAATCTTCTTAATACAACCTTGTTAAGATAAGCGAATTTTCCACGCAAGTATAATTTAAATAAAATTCATTTTTCTTATATATGATACATAATTTTATAATCTGAAAAGCTTATAAAGAGCATGGAAATGAAATGTAATTCTTTTTTATGAACATTACCTACATCATTTTTCAAACATATGCTATAAATTCTTTTTATCGCGGAAAAAATCGCAATTAGCTGTTATCGCGTGAATCGGTTTAACAATTACGTTCATGCATACTGAACAATGTCTTAGCATTTCTATCACTGGGTAGCTGAAATGAGGCACGGTTAATTCAACTTTTAAATATAATTTAGCACATTTTTGTAGACATATTCATCGATAAAATTTTCTATTAATTAATATGAAATTATGATGAAGGACAACGGAAGAGTTGTGAGGGTTAAAAATATATTCATATATTATATTCCCTTTTATTTAATCCACATTCAATAAGCATTAGTTTAATTTCTTCTATAAAGCTAATGATTTTTATTACACGCTTCAAATTTTATTTTCGATTACTATGTTCTGCTGTAGACTTATATTTGTGAACTATATTTGAATTTCATTAAACTCCTCTTCTAGGAGATATGTCGCTTTTGATAATACATTGTAAATTTAGAATAAAAATAAATAATATTTGCAAAAATTATGTTCATCACAGATTTTCGAATCATTCAAAATCACATAAGTCAGTCTAGCCACAGGCGGATCTACGGAGGGGAGGGAGGCTTTCGGGCTGAAGCCCTTCGCCCCTAAAATGGAAAAATATAACCATGTTTTAAAAAAAAATAAAATAAAAAATTATTAAATACTATCTCTTAAAGTATTCTTGTTCCTGTAATTATATTTAATAAGACTTCAAGAACCACTTAAACGCTATTTCATACAGCTAGTTAATTTCTCTCATTTTTTTTTTTCAAATTATATGTATATGAAAAAAAAATCTTTCGGGCTGAAACCCCTCCCCCCCTCCAAAATTAAATCCTGGATCCGCTAGTGAGTCTAGCTACAAGTTAAAAAGCACTAATAGACGTTATTATGTTCCATTTTTATTTTAAATGCCGCTTTAGTCCGACTATCAAATATAGTTCGGAATCCTTCTTTACAGCTGTTCTCCCGTTGTGTTTTTTATTATCTGGCAAGTTTCACAACTACTGTATCACATCACACGAACTAAGTTCTCTAACTTACAAGAACATTTTTTTAACCTTTCCAATCCTCTCTTGTGAAAATTACAACCTACAATCCACTGTTGAACATTTGAAAATCCTAATTCGTGATATGAAAACTCAGTCCTACTTCTTCGACAGGAAGTTATGATTGCCTAGATCATTTGGACGTAGGTCCTAGAATGCCCTATTCTAATCGTTGTATATTTTGAGTTTAATATTTTTCTTGCTGGTCCCGGAAATATATTTTGGCACTCCCACTCTGGTAATTACGCTGTGACAACCTCAAATCAGCCGTTAGGGGTTGACTAAAAGAACCACAAGACCCACTTGCCGGACTAGCTCCTTCCACCTGCACCAGTACCAGTAATAGTACTTATCCGGAACTCTCAAATGGGACGATTGAGAATCATTTCATGGTATTGCGGGGGTTTATATTGTTAATATAATATTGGAGATAATCGGGCCGGGATCAAGTTCAACCTCCAGATTTCTCCTCTCTATTAATTATTTTATTAAAAGTACCCACTGCTAGGTGTGCCCCCGAAGGATCTACATACGATCAGCCGGATTAGAACCCGGGACGTTGAGCTCTGGAAGTCAGTTCCTTACCCACTGAGATACCCCGATCCCTAATTATAATTATTAAATAGTAGTCATTAGTTTCAATTATATATATTTAAACATGTTGGGATTATGAAAAATCTCGTATCCGAGTCTTTATTTATTACAACTTTGTTTTTTGTTTATTTAATAAAATTTACAACTGTATACAAATACAACTAGTAAATATGCTCAAATTATAAATGACATGAACAGGCTTGAAGAGATACTTCCCAGTGGTAGTACTCCCTAAATAATTCTAGGTAAGAAGATCATGAGGCCATCTCCTTTTCAGACGCCTAGGAGGATTATCAGGAATCGAGGAAGAAGCAAGGGTGGAAAAAGGGGATTTGGATGGGACTGGAGTTTATCATGAAAGGATAGATATCTGGCTCGGGCTAGATCAGCGACATATCGTACATTAAGGTCTCAATGAATAGTTTTATTTGTGTCAAAGTATGGAGCATTAAGGATTTTACGGAGGATTTTGTATTATAAAGATTGGATACGATACGAAATCGATGGTTTGGTAGAGCCCCAAAGCTCAACGCCGTATATCCATATAGGCCGTATTATTGTCATATAAATGAGTCTTTTATAATTAATTGAATGTTTAGAGCGTCTGTCTAGAAAAAGTTTGAGCAGTCGGAAACGTCGAGCAGTTTCTTGTTGTTCAAGTCTAGTATGAGGATCCCAAGTAAGACGTTTTTCCATTTATTAAAACTATTTTTATATTCTTATTTTTTTATATTTTTATATATTTATCTTTAGATAAGTCCAGACATTATCAAATGAAACCAATTCCCAAAACGAATCACACCTCCATAAAACATTTAGTTTCCAAGAAAACAACACAGATTTGTAAACCTCTATCTGGGGAAAAGTTTGAACTAAGTTGCTTCTACTTGGGTGCCGTTCATTGAAACATTATCAGGAGCCAAGATACGAAACTTCTTATCCGCTAGATCTTGGCAAGTTTTCCCGAGGAATTCGAAAAGTGCTTTATTGAAGGTCCTAATCAATCTCACATTTTTTCTCTTTTCGGCAGATATTTTCGAGGAATATCGCAAAGTTCCAAGCATCTCCGCTACTTTATCATTACTTGCAAAGCTAATTGATGACAACGGAAGAAAGTTTTTCTTCTTCTGAGTACTTACGGAGGCATTTTTTTTTTTCAAGTTACGTTTCAATATAATTTTATGTCAATTTTATATATTGTTAACATAATTAACTATATTATTCTAAGAAGACAGCGTTTTTATTAAGTGCTATTTAATTAATAAATTAGCTTTAAAGAAAATTATTATCCATTAACATCCTATTATTCTTCCTATTCTCTTCTTCTTATCAAGCTATCCTCTCAGTGAATTTCTTGATAAGGAGAAAAGTAGTCATGATGCTTTATATATACCGTCATCATCTTCTAGATCTTCTGCTGAAGACTGTAAAAAAATATTGCAACACTTCTAATATAGACTTTAGAGCAGGTATCTAAGTAATATTATTAGTACAGAAATTCTAAGCATATAATTACTTCGATAACATTTTGTTCAAGATTTTATGAGATTCTGGCCCATTTTCGTCCTGATAATTTACTAATTATAAAATATTAAATAATTATTTCCATTGTGTTTAGTACGCTACCCTATTATTACCATTATTAATTATATTATCATCCCACTCTTTCTAGAAATACAGCAATTATAATATAATGAATTGGTAATACTATAAGGTTTTGGTGTTTAAGACAGACTAACCGTTTCTATTTTTGCACAAACTAAAACTAAATTTTTTTTTTATTTTTTTTTTTTTGACTCTATATCTTCATCCGCACCTGTCATGGTAGTACTTAATTTGAATTTGAGTACTTAATTAGATAGACAAAGTTTGCCTTCCTCCAGATTGAAAACGCTCCAATTCTAAGAGTTTTCGTGAATAAAATAGTTGTAGGTTACGATGAGATGAATCTATTTACGAAGTTTCTGGCGGATGTTAATAATTCAATAAAAAGAAGTCTGTACCACGCACTTTTAAGTCCAGGGTTGATATATCCTCCGGCGATTTCATTTTAACTTAGGACTTTAATATTTCAGCGTAAGGAGCGGTAGACAGCCACCCTTATTCTATTGCAGATTACACGTTCCACATATTTAGGCCCACTGGGATCGGGGAGGTGGTGTGGTAGTCTTAACCGGGACTATCTGACCATTTAGCCGAGATAAAAAATGTAAGCCGTGGCGGAACGGGTTGTGCTATTAAATATTCATAAGGCCCAGGAACTGTTCTAATTTAGCGGCCACGCCCTCACTACTGTTTCCATATTCAGACCCCCCCCCGTCTCTGATGCCATCGGAGCTGTGTAATGCAGGCCTCTCATTGGCTCGTTTATTAGGCCTACTCTGGTACTTGGTTAAGGGAAACATTGGTACAAACAGAATATGTTTGTTTGTCATATTCGGTTTGAATCAGAGGGCTTCGTACTTACAAAATTGTTCGCTAGTTGAATAGCTATTGAAGTAATAATATTGAATATATATTGTTAATTGTGCAGAATATACTTTTTTGGATTAAATTTACTATACTATATTAATGCTTTGATTGCTTAATTTTGTCTATCGTTCGGGCTTGAGAAGAGGGATGGGGTTAATGACACAGTTAAAAGTCATGGAACAGGAGCGAACTTAATTATTTTATCATGTAATGTTCGGTTTATCACTTTTGCCAGAAAGGTGTGTTTTGCACACGCATTAGCCCGCTTGGGCACCCCACCCCCAAATCACGTTGAGGCGTAGTTTCCTGATTGCTAGTTATAAACGTTGTGGATTTCATTCCTAGTTGGGATGGTTAATATTTTTTTTTCAGAATGACTCTTGATACGCGGCGGTAACCGTCATTGGCTGACACAGTTTTTATATGCATGTTAATTTTTTAAAATTTATTTATTGAATAATACAACCTGTCAAATGGACATTGGTTATATGGAGGTAAGTGCTATGAATAAGAAAATAAGTTTTTAAAATTATTATGAGGTTTTGAAAACCAGGTTGGAATATCCTGACACCAAACACATCAGGTACCTGCCTGAAACCTGCAAGGACCGACCTATACCTGGATCCTGGGGAAGGCTTAGAGTAAAAACTAGTAACGGGCTAAGTAACTGGTTCTTTTTAGGGTGTTACCAGTTATTGTGAAGTAATAGGGTGAAGATAAGAACCAATGAAAACCATCCTTGCGGCACCCTGAATTTGTGTATAAAATCTATCGAAGAATAAGAAAAGAGGTCTCATGTTGATTTCTGGCATTGAGGATAGGTCTTATGTGTTCTCACGGCTTGAGGACTGAAGCCTTTTCCCTATATAGACCATGAAGATGGGCCTCCTTGCAGAATTTGGACCTGGTCTTGTCGAGATGCAGCACCTCAACTTAGCATATGCAGCCATGAAATCTATTAACTACGCCACTTCACATACCATAATAGCTAAGTTGTAATTACCAATCCTAATGTTATAATATTCTCAAAACAGTCCATCTGAAATCATACCTTCACAGTTAATTATTAGATTCATTGAATCTTCTTATTTATTTAATTGTAAATATAATTGGTATATATTCTTTATTCAACATAGGAATAAAGTATGTTCTTGGTAAAAGTTATTTTATTTCTGGCACCCATTTATGTCATGATGATCAGAGGTAATGCTGGTAGTTAGAAAGCATGATAAACACAAACCACGCTTTATAAAAATAAATCCAATTGATTAATTCTGTACCAATCAATGTATTATAGATCCAAATTTATTTTACTGATTTGTTATTATTAATTTTTATTAAATAATTCCAATTTTAATAAATAATAATGATTCCAGTGGCATCCCGAATAAAATTAAACACCGCAAAACGTAGCATAAGATAACATTCACACAATATTTCCAAAAAAATAAATAAAATGGAACGGAAATAACTAAATAATAATCAAAAAGTATTTTGATACAATAAATAAAATAACTTAAAGATAAATAAATTATTAGAAAAAACACATATATGCTTATATATACTGAAAATTTTCAATGTTAATATGTTTTATTTTAGAACAAATAGAAAGATTACATTCATATCAGGTGTGATAAATATTCAGGAACCAGTCTTTAAAAAAAAATTTTTGATTTTTTATTTGTGCCAACGTTTCAACCCAAACATGTGGGTCACCTTCAGGGCGTGGTTTGAGCACTAAGAATGCTTTCAAGTACTCAAGAGTACTTGAGCACAAATAAAAAATTAAATTATTTTTTTTATAAAAGGCTGCGTCCTGAATATTTATTATCCAAGAAAAGATCAGTAAGTGGCAGTTCATAACGTTAACTAATCATGAACTATGAACAATATGTCCTTCATGAAATCAGAAAATTGTAACTATATTTGATTTATAAAAGGGTTTGTTTCGTTTCATGCCCTTACAATGTTTTTGTGTCGATTAATAAAGTGAAATTCATAAAAACGTTTTTAAAAGTTAACCTATATCAAAAAGGCACATAGTGACTTTTTTGTAATAAACTGACGATATATTGTGTCGCTTGTGCTTGATTCAAACTACTAAGCATTCGATTTATTATTATTTATAAATGCATATGTCTTGTCACAAATATTTTGTAATTCAGTTTACGAACGTCATATTTGTTGTTATTAGGATTCGCTCCGATGTCTCAATTAAAAGTTAAAATCAATTTCATGTTTATATATTAATATTATCAATTGAAAATGTAAAATTAATCTCATGTTCGTTCTGTGAATTTATATTAATTAAGTATTACCTCGATTAATTACTAGACGAAATTGCCAGATGATTGTTAGCATACGTTCGGGTTAGGTGGGCTTTATAAGGCTCAAACGGAATGACTGTTCTGATCCCATTTCCAATCCGTAGGCAGTCAAAAGGCTTCAACCATGATGGTTGATATTTTGCTGTCACTGGCAGGCCCCATGTATAGCGGCGAGATGAAACAAATTAATCAAGAGAATTGTTACACACTGGCTCTGTAGCTGATTAGCGGGTGAGGGGGGGGGCGAGGTGGTCAGTGCCTCAAAATCCCCCCTCCCTTTCCCGGTTCGTTTGCTCACTCACAACTCCGGTTCCATTATTCAACGGCGCGTCCCATAGATACCAGTATATTGAATAGCCCTGACACAATAGAAAGTTATATCTTTCTATTCTTTAAATTACTGAACTTTATACAATAATCAAGCGTTTATTATTGTTACTAATCATTCATGGATACTGTTGTAGAAACCGTAAATAGTAAACTTCGATAATTAATCAGCTGATAGCGTTAATTTCATTAGCTAAATAAATATCTGCATCCCGAAGGAAAAGAACAGCACTTTATGTCTTTTTATTCGTTCAGAGGAGTCAATTTTTCTTAACATTTTTTTATGCATTGATTAATATAACATTCTGTCACATGGACAACAATTATAGTGAGATAACACTACATTCACACTATAACTTTGAGCTATTAAAATTTATTTCTTAGTACCTAAATTTGTATCCAAGATTTAAAGAACACTATGTCAAATTTTTGTACTTATCTAGGGAAGCAAATTTTCCATAACTTTGAACTTTAAAAACTTTAAAATTTGTTGTTTTTTAATTATTTAATAAAAATATAATAGAATTTGATTGGAGTGTCCGTTCAAAATAGAAAGAAAATATATATATATTTATTTTTATTTTTGCCGACGTTTCGGCCCAAAGTTCAGGACTTCATCAGGACTAAGAAAATATTTCTTTCTTTCTTGTTTTCTTAACCCTTATGAAGATCTGAACTTTGGCCGAAACTTCGGAAAAGAAAATAATTTATTTATTTTTAAAGAGAAGAATAGTTGGGGTGATCAGTCAAATAAGAAGGCAAAAATAAATTATAACATTTATTTTGACATTTGCCGACGTTTCGACCTGAAGTTCAGGCCTTCATCAAGGCTAAGAAATGAACCAGATAACAAGGATGAAATATATTTCCAGATCATTGTAATCTGGTTCTTTTCTTAGTCCTGAAGAAGGCCTGAACTTCAGGTCGAAACGTCGGCAAATGACAAAATAAATATTATCATTAATTTTTGCCTTCTTATTTGACTGATCATCCCAACTATTCTTCTCTTCATTATTCACGACAGTCAATCATTTACCCACAATTATTTATTTTTACTTTGTGTTTTGTCAACTGTTATTGTTGTTATTATTTGATAAAAAAAATTGACCTTTACCTCCGGGGCATATATATATATTGTTTTCAACATGTGAGTATGCTCAGATGAAGCTTGAAGGGACACTATATTCGATCCGTACCAAAGTTTCTTTCTAATTACCTTAAACATAGAGATATTTCGAAAAGAAAGTAAAGCAATTTTTGGAGACTCCATCATAAAATAGACATTTGAAGTAAACAAAAAAAAAGTATGTAGAAAAAAATAAAAGAAATGATATTGAAAATAGTTTTGATGAAAAGGGCGGGAAAGGTGGAATTTATCGACGAATGGATGAGAGAAATCGAATGGTACTTGGAAGAGAGACATCTGAATAGAAAGAAATTTAAAACGGATGACTTCTGGCAGGCGTCATCTAGGAGATCAAGAAAATATTCAATAGAAGATCTGAGAATAGTCAAAGTAGAGAGACCGAATACAACTTAAAGGAAAATTATGGGAATGCCAGTGGAAATCAGTTTCAACAAATGATAAATTTCAACCTATGTTTTCGTATATGTAGTTTCCCCTCTTTTTTATGTAGGAATGATTATAATTATAAACATCAATTTCTAGTAGTATCTAGGGGTACAGGTAGATTCCTATTCCATTTCAGGATATCACTTTTTATTAACGCAGAATTTGTCACATTGTGAAAATTGAAGTGCTTGTACTCTCAACGAAGTAATAGTTAAAAATCATTTATAAATACAACTATGCATGGTAAGGTAATGATTTCTTATTGGATCTTTACCTCAGGTAGAAATTATTTCAGTTCAAACAAAGTATTCCAATCATCTCTTTCTAGGGTGATTATCGAAACAAAAGAAAAAAATCCTCTTTTTCAGCAATCCGATTTGAAGACCTTTCTCATTTATTGTTAGATTAATTATTCATTTATTGAAAATTTTCAACTCTTCTCTAAACGAAATTTGATTATATTTAATTATAATTGTGGGTTGATGGTCGACTGTAGTCAATAATGAAGAGAAGGATAGTCGGGGTGATCAGTCAAAATAAAAATGGCAAAAATTAATAATAATATTAAGTTCAGGCCTTCATCAGGGCTTAGAGAAGAACCAGATAACAATTGGTATGAGAAACATAAATAATGTAGGTAAAAAAAAAAAACTTAAAGTAAAATGAAGTAGAGAAGTGAACATTAGAGTAAAATAAAGTAGGTAGAATAATGACAATAACAAGAACTAAGAAATAAATAATAATAACGGTAACAATTTGAAAGTGTGGACTAATGAAGTAAACATAATCAAGATAAGATAACATAAGTTCTAAAATCTTAGAATTCAATGTAAAACCAAGAAAAGGAATATGAAGTTACATAAAAAATTAATATAAGTAGAAAAGTTGAGATATCGTAAATAGAATAGTTAAATAGAAAATTGAGATATTGTGAAGTCTATCAAAATGTACTGACAACGTATAAGGGAATGAAGAGTTAATATAAAGTACAAAATAAATGAGCAAATATATATATATATATATTTGCTCATTTATTTTGTACTTTATATTAACTCTTCATTCCCTTATACGTTGTCAGTACATTTTGATAGACTTCACAATATCTCAATTATATATATATATATATATATATATATATATATATATATATATATATACATATATATACATATTTGAAAGTTAACGAATATCAAAAATTCACTTAATGAATTGTTCCGATAATCTAACGATATACATAGTATACTCGTATATCAGTTATATAAAATAGAGTAAATACAACCTCTATTTGACATAGCATTGGGGTGAAGAAAAAAAGAAAGAAGAAATTGGTTGTTTTTATTTATTTTTTTTTTACCATTTACATGGTACTATGTATTTGAGTTGTTTTTTATTTTTACATTATTTTTATTTATTTATTTTTATTTAGAACAGGAAAAGATTCAGTATCACTTTTGACATAGCATTGTGTTATAAATACTATGGATATATGTATATTTACTCCTTCTCAATATATTTTATAGTTATTGTTCGGTTTAGAGGTATCTGGTTCCTAGGTTTAAATAAAATAAATTTAAGTACTCTATATTTGAAATAAACTAACTTTTATTTCAACACAAACTTTACAAAGAGATTTTAGAATTGGAGACTTTTTACAAAAATTCACATATGAATATTTTTAACAATCTGAAATTGTTCAAATATTTAAAGAATAAAAATCACCTTTGACTGGTTCCGTAACATGTTTTTTTATAGTTTACAATACTATTTAATTTTTTACATTGTCGTTGTGAGTATTCATTCAAAGCCATTAAGTAACTTATATAAATAATATATTTACTTTACTTACCTTATTTTTTTTCTGTTTGTTTCTATAATGGTTTTCTCGTAAAATTAATTCAACGTTACTTTCCTACTTTATTTTTTATTTATTTTAATTTTATTTTTCTTGAGCAGTGATATTGCAATAGTATCATCCTATTGCTCACCTGTTTTCATTAATATATCTTTAATCTATGTGTGTACCTTTTTTATTACATATGTTTTAGTTATTCTTTTATGTAATAGATCTTTTGGCCAAATGCAATGCTAATTTGTATAATAAATATTGTTATTCTGAATGATGTAGTCCCAGAATAAAGTTTATATTTCTATTTCTATGTTATAGTAATTCTGTGCAGTAAATACGACGTGAAGAAGTACATTATCTTTACAATAAAATAACACTGGGGTTACATGCTCAGGCGAGACTGATGGTGTGATCCTTTGCCCTGAGCTAACCAGAGGCAGTTCCATAAGTCACCGGTTACACGGAGCAGTTCCTGTCACCGCGGAGTTATTGCCGCCAGACATGTGACTGAATTAGTGACTCGAGACAGTCCCTGAATTAATTCCACTCGCGTGAGACACATTTCACTTAGACGGCTGGTTCCATCTTATTCTTCTCTTTACGGCTATCCCTCTTCGCTTAATAACTTATTTTATGTTGGTTTTACTCTCATGTTTTCTATAAACATGAGGCAAACAAGCTTTTATCCGAGGTTTTCCTTATAAAAATAAAAAATCTAACGAAAAAAAATTATTTTTTACAATTCATAAGTTCATAATCAGTATAATATATATTATTTTTTTTGTTTAAAATATTAATTCTAAAAAATAATAACAAAGTGTCATTGAAAATTGAAAAGCACTTATATTTTTCAGATATGTATAAGTGGTGGGATAATAAAAAATTAAGCCAATTCTTGAGATTTAGTTAATTCGCTTTAGCAAAACTAGAATCTGGAAAATTGGACAAAACAAACAATGTTCTTCACGTATTATTAATTATATCAATATTGTTAGAAATTTTTTTTGAAATCATTTTTTTTTATAAATTAATTTTTTTTTCTCATCCTCTTTTTAGTTTTCTAGTCTGCTTCGTGTTCTTTAAATTGTTTTTTTTTGTATATTTACAATAATTACATAAATATATTGTAAGAATAATTGATATGCAATGCTCTCAAATTTAAGTACACCACTTACAAAAATGTGAAGTTATTTTTTTGGGTGAAGGGAAGAAGGAAGAGACTTAGATAAAATTCCAATAAAGTTCAAATTTTAAAATAAATTATTTGTTTAACTTATTTTAAATCTTACGCTTAATTTTCTTTTGTTAATTAATAAAAACAAATATTTTTTAAATATTTTATCACCTGAAGAAATAAATATTTGTCTTAGGCCACTCTCAGCGTGCTGTTGGCAGTTTTCACACATTTGTTACTTGGAATATTTATTGAATAAATAAGATATAGTTTAATTATTAATTATATGTTTTCCACTTCAATTATTTATCGCTTTATTGGTCATCGTTTATACCAGATGCATACACTGCAGATGCAAGTTATATTTAATGTCGAAAGAAGAGAGTTTGAGTGGATACCATTGCCGGACAGTATTGTTATTAATTAATAATTTTAAGACACATACTATTTAATTTTATATTTTTCAATTTAAAAGCTTATGGATATTTATATATAATTAAAACTTTGTTTTCTTGTTGTTGCAGGTATGTTCTTTCTATTGAACTCAGGTTTCTACAAAAATATCATGGTGGTCAGTTTTTAAGGTAAAAATATTTGTTATTTTAGTTTTTATGTCACTCATATTAGTTAGCTTGAAGTATATCTAAAATCTATCTAGATAGTAGAGTAGTTCAGTGAGTAAGGCACTGTACTAGTAACAAATCTGAGTATGTCAGGTAATTAATTGTTCTGGTACATCACTCATTGATCAACTCTGTGTTTGGTCGGGCAATTCCATCAAGAATCATTGAAAAATGTTTTTTTTTTTTTGGAGAAAAGTCTTCTAGACGATAACTGGAGCAATCTGAGATCAGATTACTAACCCAAAAAGATCATTAAAGAACTTCTTACAGTTTTCAGTGCTTTTCCGATGATGTGAAGGCGAGAAGGCTGAGATGAGAGGGCAATATACATCGAAGCAATCCAACAGGAACTCATTAAACAACATTGAATGTTACACCAGTTGGCAAGAGACCTCGTTAAAGGGAGATAGATAATTAGAGGTGGTGGTGAATCCGACAATGTGATAAACCAAAGTTTGTATGATAAAATATCTATGGATTTTTTAATCCTAGCTTTGCTCCTTCCCCCTCTCTCCTGACCTAGGGGAAACAACGGTACAGCCTAAAAAGCGAAGAAGTAGTGGGAAAATTTTTTTTTTTAATTCTACAAAAATAGGGCAGTACTCAATGGTGTAAAGGTATTTGCCAAGGATAGATAGAGGTGGTGGAGGCAAAAATAGATGTAGAACGTCTGTGAAGGCAATTGAAAAAAAAATCTAACATAAAGACTTTTCCATCTTTATTTTATCTTGTTATATTTTTCCCTTAAGTAAGCTTAAGAAATGGGCGGCGTTAAGAATGTACATACAACTATAAAGTTGGCTGTAATCGGCTTTTTACCAATTATGGTTATTATTTTCAATAATGAACTATGGTAATCGACAAACAAATTAAAAAACTTAACCTCCCTCCTCTCAAAAGTTTGAGGTTTTACGTTTCAGGATACCTAGAATTCGAAGAAGGAATACAAATTTTTGTGCCTTCCGCCATCCGCGGATTTTCTCATTGACTACTGGTTTTCAAATTTAGATTTAAAGTCAGAATTAACCCGAGGATGATCCTCCTCCATCGACATTACTATCCGCCTTTTCCTTTCAAGATGGAGGCCGAAAAACCTGTGTTACTATAGTCTCTGGCGCCTACCCAGGTGCACCGATTTGCATACAATTTTGCTAAAGTATTCTTTTCTATGTCCTTTAAATTTATTTATATGATATATTTCAACGGAAAGAAGGTGAAAAAAAATGTTACAAGGGTTGATAAAATTAGATATCCGAATAACTTAAAAATTATACACTTTTTTGTTGATATTGTATATGGTTATTAAAATGTTTATGAAATTTTCTATAAAAAAAATTGTTGAAATCGGACGATGTGGACCAGTCTCTAGATATTTTTTATATGTTCCACTGCAAAGGATATATTATTTGTTCAAGTTTTTAATTTTTGAAAATGCTACTCTAGTAATGGTATTTTTTTTAGGAAATTACTTATAGTCCGTGGTACAGACCCCTTTTTATCAAATTATTAACATCCGCCTGAAACTTCGTAAATAGCTTTATCTCATCGTAACCTACAACTGTTTTATTTACGAAAACTCTTGGAATTGGAGCGTTTTCAATCTGGAGGGAGGCAAACATGGTCTATCTAATTAAGTACTCAAAACTCGTAAATACCCATTTGCTTTCTACTTGGATCACTAGGATAATTTGATCCCAAAATCGATTAAAAAAGTGGCCTTCAAAATTATTGAGCCGTTTGGCGTGACCTACACCCCCAAATTATCAAAATAATGAGTTTATGTAGGCTAAACGGCCCAATATTTTTGTAAGCCACCTTCTTTATCGATTTTGTGATCAATTATGTTTATGTTACGAAACAAATTATGTTACGATCCATGTAGAAAGGAAATGTGTGTTTACAAATTTTTAGTACCTAATTAAATAGACAAAGTTTGCCCCCCTTCAGATTGAAAACACCCCAATTCCAAGAGTTTTCGTAAATAAAATAGTTGTAGGTTACGATAAGACGAAACTATTTACGAAGTTTCAGGCGGATGTTAATAATTCGATAAAAATCGGTCAGTACCACGGACTATTATGATGAAAAAAAATGTTTAGAGCAGTAATAGGAATCATATTTTATTACCATTTGTTCGTTGCTAGGAAGGTAATGCTACTTTAGAATAATTATCAGCGCTTTTTGTTTTACTTCTGACTGCCACCCTGAGCATCTTTCTTATATCCCATAGTTGGGGAACATCGGCTTCGAAGGCCGCATCTGGCCTCTGTGACGTAGTTGTAGTCTCCAAACGTTTTCTGGCAATATTTGTTAATCTAGAGCTAAAATTAATTAATATTTAATTATATAAATAGCGAAAATTTAATGATTCGTAGAATCAAGTTGAACACACGTATGTGTGTGTTTAATGATAAATAAAAATAGTAACGGTTAATTGCGGTCTCCATTAAACTGGCTGACCTTCCTGCCTGTGATAAAAAGTTTTCCACCTACGATCTTGACCATCTCTGATAATTGTTTCCGTTCCAAATTATGTAATCTTCTTATCCTAATTCTTTAATCCATCTATTCGTTTACTCAAACGAAATAAAACCTCCTCTGCTGGCCAGTTGGTTTCCATTTAGCCGTGCTCGCTGTGGTATTAACGCTACAGATAAAAAAAAAATAAATCCACTAAGAGCCGCTGTTGCAGATAGAAGCGGGTAATGAACCATGTACTAACTAACGACTTCCCTTCTCGTGAAAAATCGTTTTGAATTTTTCACTGCTGCCAACTACACGTGCGTACTTCAGTTGATAATTCAGGCACGTTACCGGAGAACAAAAGCGGCTTTCCTTTTATTTATGACCATACTAATCATCGCCATTTTATCTGGAGTTATCTAAGCCAGTTCAGGATCAATTGTTTGCATTTTTGATCATCTCATATATTACGGTTTTGCGAAATCCATCATTAGTGACGTTAAAACTTTCCAGGCATGTTGAATAAAGGCGATGAATGCTATCATATCTTACTACAAATTTTGAATAACTTTAATAAGAATTAAAGAAAATAATAAGTTATTTTGTTATTGCTAGGCTTTCTTTTCATTTAATTGAAACCTGGATATTGTGTTTTCATTTATATATAGCCGGAACATATGCTAGATGAATAAAAAAATAATTTTTTTGTGATCATTAGTGACTTACTCGAAGTTGAATGAAACATATACATGTATAAAGACATAGATATAGTAAAGGAGATACTTGCTGTCTTTACTAAAGATATAGTAAAGGAGATAAAAGAAGCCTGTGATGGGTTGGAAAGATAAGCAGAAATAATGCGTATACTAATGAAGGGAATATCAAAATTATTGTACTCAGAAAGAAAACACCTCCAAAGATTAATTTTGTGGATAAATCTCTTCAGTTTATGACTAGTTTCTAAATATTATTCTATATATTAGATCTACGATTAATGGATGAACATAAAAGAGGAGATTCGAAACCGTAAAATTGGCGCTGATAAAGCATATTTTGTCTCAAGAAATTTTCTTTGCTGTAAACTCACATTAAAGATGATCCTGTGCAAAACAATCTCCCACCCGTACTTATCTATGCCAATGCACCTTTCACCATTTGCACAACTTAAAATGGAGAAAACATTTACTTATTGAGAGAATATTGTTTAGACTGATCCTATCGCTTGAGAAGTAATAAAGAGACCATCGACCTATACAACGATCTTCCACATCTTCATGGGACTGAGACATGTAATCAGGTTCGATGACTGTTGAGCAGCAAGAAAGATATACATTCCTAACCCCAGATGAATTCCGATCGCGCGGAAGATTAAAAGGGAGGTGTAAGGACTCAGTGGCAGAGGACCCAAGGATAGTCGTAGTGTCCAGCATTTGTCTTTGACCGAAATGATTGAGAAACCGAAGTTGAATGGCCATATTAGTTTCATGGTTTGGTCAAGTTGTTAATTAATTTATGACAAAAAAAAATTACCAGAATTAAAAGACAAGAGCTTAACCGACGACTTGGCCAGTTATACAGACTACTTAACAGAAAATCTAACATCTCAATTGAAAACAAATTATTAATATACAAGACCATACTGAAACCCTTCTGGACCTAAGTAGTTGAACTGTGGGGAACAACTAAATTTTCGAACATCAAACGCATCTAATCCTTCCAGTATAAAGTCCTCCGTATAATAGTCAATGCTCCATATTATGTTAAGAACAAAACCTTACATCATGACCTTAACATCCCTTATGTCTTTGACGTTATTCCACCAAGATTTTCAAATTTTCATCAGAACCTAATCCATCATCGTAATCCCCTAGCACAATCCTTATCCAGTTCCAGTCATCCCTATAATCCTCCTCGAAGGTTGAAGCGGCAGTGGCCTCCAGATCTTTCGTAAAGACGTCATTGGAGTTCAGGCGATGGCCAGCTTCTCCACCATGAGCGTATGTGGCTTTAGTGCCCTCTCTTAGTCTCCACTGGATTCCCATCCTAGTGATGCGACTGAAAGAGAAGCGCTGGGATCTCTTGGAGTCCTGCCTTTTCAGCCACAATTGGGGGAATAGGCCCGACTCGGAGACCCTCGGCTGACTGTAAATATTGTAAATACGTATGAATGTGTTTTTATTTATTTATTTTTTTATTTAATGTTGTATCATGATCGGTTTATTATGTTACTCCAAGTTTTATTTTATTTTATTTTGTTATAATCTTGTTTTTCTTTTAATGCATATATGGTATGTTTGTGTTTCATTCATCCTAAATACTCAATGCTCTTAATTGAGGCAACATGTCTTTTTTTCTAAATAAGATATTATATTTAAAAAAAATATATTGTTCGTAATTCGTAAATACGGCGGAATTGGGATTTTTTTTAAACAAATAGGTTTCCTTAACACGAACAAGTGAAAATTTACCAAAAAGTGACTTATGAAGTTTGTCGATTCTTTGATTAAAATTTAATGAGCAAATTATTGCTTACGAGTAAGAAATTGTTTATTCGAGAAACATCTTTCGTGGTACGGTATGTAGGGTAATGGTACTTTGTAGGACTTGAACCGAAGGAAGCTGTAGATCCTGACTTACACCTATTCTATTTGCTTACAAATGGTAGGGCCTTCCAGCTCCCTCCAAGCAAGATATCTAAGGGATCTATACTACACCCGGAGGAGAAAACGTAGGAGCCTCCGTAGTCGTTGAGTAATGGCTGAGCTAAGTAGGCAATGTTATCGCAAGAGACGATAGCTCTCTGTTGGCTGGCTACAAACGACTTGATAGGCCCCCTTCTCTTGCCAGTTTCCAGGTTTTCCAGGTACCTTCCACCCTCATCATGTTTACCTTTGGTGTACAAACAGATCCATAATCAATTGTTAAACTAATATTCATATAGTTATGTTCATATCTCTTTCTGATCTCTAGCATGATTGATCACATTCATTTTTAAGAAAATTAAGAGATACCACTATAAAAAAGCTGCAAATGATTCCACAATGGTTTATTATCTCCAAACAATCATACATCTAAAGTAACATTACCTTCCGAGTTACAAATAAAAAAGGTGATTCCAATTATTAGACCAAACTGTTTTACTTTAATCATTAGTAATATGCTAAAAAAAAAAATTAGCATTATTTCAGTAACATATTTAAAATTTAAAAACCAAACCAAGGATATAACATTTGGAGTAGAACACATAAAAACAAACCAGAAACCATATCTTTGCTCCTCACTGTCCGATTTTAACGATGTTTTTTTTCTTTTTTAGGAAATTTCATAAAATTTTAAAAAACATAATACGATAACCACAAAAAAGTAAAAACTTTTCGAGTTCGGAATTTAATTTTAACATCCCTCGTAACTTTTTTTCCTGCTTCTTTTCGTTGAAGTATGTTATGTAGATAAATTTAAAGGGCGTCGTGAAAACGACTTTAGCGAAGTTTCATTGAAATCTGTACATTCGTTTAGGAGCTACAGTCTATAGCAACGCAGGTTTTTCGGCCGCCATTTTGAAAGTTAAAGGCGGAGAGTAATGTCGATGAAGGAGGATCATCCTCGGGTGACCTCTGATTTTATATCAAAATTTGAAAAAAAAAATCGGTCCAGTAGTTTAGGAGAAAATGCGCGGACGGCGTGCGGGGGACGGACAAAAAAATTTATTCGTTTTTCGAATTCTACGCATCTTGAAACGTGAAACCTCAGATTTTGAGAGGGGGTTATGTTTTTGAATTTTTTGGTCGATCACAATGTTTCATTATTGAAAATAATAAACCAAAATTACTTTGTTAATTGTATTGCAAAATTTATAATTTATATTCTTACCTTACTTTGATAAAATATTACATTTGTAAAATATATTTTCCTTTCCAAAATTACTACGTTGTTTGCGTTTAATTAAGTTTTTCAACTTTTAATAGGTTACATAGTAGGTTATAAAGTAATTAAAATAAAATAAGACAATAGGTCAATCTTATCAATTATTGGAAAATAATTGAGAAAACATTATTTAAAAAAAAAAGATCAAAATTGGAGAATGGAAAGACAATATATTGTCGATTTATTACAAAAAGGTACATTTCATAACCTTAAATAAGCGAGAACTCTTAAGATTATTTCCTTTATGAAATTGTAAGACCCTGCGTCCATCTAGGTATGTATCAGCACCTGTCATGGTATTGACAATCAGCAGATGTGTTGTGATAAAATAAGAATTGCCATTATAGGCATGAGGAAGCATAGTACCCCTCCATAATCGTTATTTACTTCATTAATTAATGTGAGAGGATCTCTCATCCGGCTCATTTTTAGTATCCTCCTGATCGGCATGTCAGTCGTGGCCATGTCGTCCATAAATCTTTTTGTGTGTCCGTGTAATTCGAGGTGAAAACAATATATTTGGTTGTCGTAAGTCGTTGTGTAAAGTTTTGTTGTTGACCTACCCGGGAGCTCTTGTTATAAGTCGTAAAAGTTTGGATTTAAATTACTGTAGTGTTTATAAATGCGTCTTTTTTGTCGAAACGTAAATCTGAGAGCCGAATGAACACTTACCTACTCGAACCCATCTGGGTTCGAGTAGGTAAGTGTATGTATTTAGTTTTTGTCAAACTTTCAATTTCGATTCAGAAAAAAAGTTGGTATAGTATTTTCAGTTGCTTGTTTAACGTGTGGACTCCAGGTCATCCTTCTGTCGAATATTAGTCCAAGCTAACCAATAAAACATAATGATAACAAGTTTTATCGAGGATGTGGATTAAAATATTTTAGAAACTAAAAATCAGACCTGCAGTCTGTAAGCGAGGGAAATTTTCAGCGTTTCATACTCTTTATAATGAGTTATTATTTACAATTTATATTTCATATTATTAATATCATCTTGTAGATGTTTTCACTTCTATTGTGTGGTCTAAAAGGTATGACAACGATTTTTTTATCTTAGATTTTTTTTTCAATGCTCTTGTTATAAACATAATATTATGCATTTTTTTTTAAAATCTTAATGGTTATGAGATTAGTGAGATTTACATCAAAAATTTAAATGTAGAGAGAATCACTTTATTATCATAAAATAAAATGGTGCTGCCCAATTACATTGGGTTGCTAACAACACAGCATACTTATTAATCACTACAGACATTATTTAAAATTATTATACAATTATATAGGATTAACAATATGTATGAGCATAGTATACAATATTTTATAGATATATATATTTTTTTTTTCATTTTTTTTTATTTTTACTATTTCTTTCATTCATTTATTATCCTTCTGTACCCTTTCTCTTCCTTCTCTCCCCCTATACATGTGCCCACTCCTCACACTCTCCCCTCTCTCTTTCTAACCTAATACAGAAAAAATACATAAAGTAAGTTAAATAAATAATAATATAAACATAATAAATCACTATTAACCCCCTGTTTAAAGTGATAAAGTTTCTTATAAAGTTGAGGTGTTAATTATGTGATTCTAGGTTAAATGTACGATGACCTATACCAGGAATTGGTTTAAAATTAATTCCATTACTGCTTGGTTTTCTTTTTTTTTTTTTTTTTTGTAATATCTATATATTTAGAATCAAATTATTTCCGAGAAGTATGTTGAATGAAGCATAAGGTAAATTAACAATAAGTATTTTCCTGGTTATAAAGTCATATTGGAATAAGAACTCCAGACCAAAGAAAAGGGAGAGGGTTCCTGAAAGGAGACGTCAAGAAAGAGTGGCATTGAATTTCCCCCCTGTGAAAGGTGTCATTCGAACGCTCCTTTAAAAACAGATTATTATTTCTCGAGTTCCCTCGCGATGGCATGTCTTCATAATTATTCCGTGTCCTTCGATGTTATTGCCTGAAGAAATGGTTATAGATTTTCTTGATAAAGATTAAAAAATAAAAATAAAAAATAATTAGAATAAAAGTTAACAGGTTTTTTTAAAAAATCATTAAAATCCTGGCCATTTCCCTAAGAAATCATGACAGTAATACAAAACTTCCATGTTTCACGGCCGTTTAGTTTCATTAGTCGAAATAATTTAATTAATTATTAAATATGATCTTCATATCTTAAAATGCTAATCTTGAATTCATCATTATTTATATATGCGAAATTTATCAAAACATCTTCTCATCATTGAAATATTGAGTCTTTATAACATTAAAAAACATATCTTGAATGATACCTCATATATTGTATTCCTTCAGCTGACAAGAAAACGGTGGTTTTGAAGATGGTTGTTCCGAAATGTTCAAAATTGTGTGGATTGTTAGTATAAGTGGCTTGGACCTAATATAGATTTTCGTTTTTATGAATTAAAGTTTATTATGATGAGTTACGAATCAGAAAGTACTTGAAGAAGCACAGAAATAACTTATGATTGGAAATTTTACCTTCATCAAAAACTCATCCTCAATAACTTCAACTTTTATTTCTTCATATACCTTTTTAATTTTCCAAATCTTCCGGTTTGATCCGTATACAGCTTCATTTATTCCAGTCATTATCTTCAATGATTAAAAATGGCCATGACCTAAAAATTTATTGTAAACAATAGACAATTGTAGTTCAGGAAGCATTAGTATTGGAAAACGACACCACGGTCTGAATTGTTCGGTGTAGAATGCACATCAGTATACTAGTGATTTTAGTGTGTTTTTGTTTTTTAGTTATTTTTACTACTAGCTATAACTACTAGTTATTTTTTTTTTCATGTTTCATATATATTAACTTTATAATATTTAATATTTTATTATATTACACCTACTTTATAATATTTCTCATATTTAATTTTATTTATTTATTAATAACAAAGCGGCTCTGACACAATATTTTTTTATTTTTTACAAAATATTAGAAGTAATACACTAATAAATTTTAAAGAGTTTGTAAAAAAAAGGTAAATTTAAAGATACATAACATTAAAACGTTACAAATAGAAATTATAGAAATCTTAGAATATACTTGAGTTTTTCCAGAAATGAAACATTTTTTTGTCATCTTCCTGTTATTCAAAAATTCACAACAATCAATTTTGATAATCTATAGGCCATAGATCACCAAAAAAAACACAGTTTTTTTATATATTACATGTATGTTTATTCCAACGTTTCGGCTTCAGGAGCCATTTTCAAGAACCTGCAAACTAAACTTTAATTTACTTTTTACCATTCAAGTATAGCCTCAGACAATAAACTTGTATCATTCACCTACCATGCACCGCGCCATAAAATTTTTTAAAATTTGTCATTACGATATGACTCGTCCTAATTCATTATTTTATTACAAAGAATGTCGTTTTGCGTTTCTAAAAATTATAATATATAATTATAAATTAAAAATAGACTGCTATAATTAATTTAAAATTTTTAATTTTCGATTTATATACCTCTATTTGCAGACGGTATCAAGAAAGTATTGTTCTTCAATAGGGCATTCATACAGGACTGGATTTACTTACATAAGGAGTGGGGTGGAGGGGTTAGTGATCAGCTGTTTTATATCAGTACGCTATATATTAATTTTGTCAATCGTGCTAGCATAAAACGTGTTTAAATTATCAACATCTGTCTGTTGATTCACTGAATGTTTTAGATTTATTTATTTATTTAGTTGCTGTATCCTACGTTCAAACCATTGTGAGGTTTGTCCGTAATATGCTTTATTTTCACAATCCTCGCATCGTATTTTATAAACAATATTAGTTAGTTTTTCTTTTGGAATAATATCCTTAGTTCTACTATATAATTTATCTAATTTATTAATAGGTTTTTTCCCAAATCTGATTTCATTTATATCATATTTTTTAAAAGTTTTTTCAATTTTATCAGTTAAACTTCTAATATAAGTGACCGAAAAATATTTTTTGGGGTTGGGGTCTGCGTTAATATTCTTATTTTTCTCATTCTGAAATTGTAGATCAGGATTTTCTTTGTTATGCTTATGTTTTTCAGTATTATCTACTTTAAAATAGTTTGTGATTAGATTTGCTTTTTTATTTTTGGTCTTGTTTTGATACGTTTTTATATTGTTATTGATGTTTGGACCCTTTATTTCTTTATAATTATCTAAGTTTTTTCTCTTTTATCTTTGTGCCATAATTTATTTATCAGTCTTATGGGGTACCAATTTTGGAGTAGAACTTCATATATTTGTGTTTTTACATCTTTAATATGTATTTCATCTGTAATTAGTTTGGCCCTATCTATTAAATTTTTAGCTGTATTAATTTTCTGTTGTGTATCATGGTTACTATGCCAGTTTAGTATTCTATTGCTCGTAATAACTCTATTAGTACTCTATTCTCGTAATAGAGAACAAAATATTGGGAAACGTAGAATCATTGAATCTATTTTTATCACTAAAAATCTAAAACATTCAGTGAATCAACAGACAGATGTTGATAATTTAAACACGTTTTATGCTAGCACGATTGACAAAATTAATATATAGTGTACTGATATAAAACAGCTGATCACTAACCCCTCCACCCCACTCCTTATGTAAGTAAATCCAGTCCTGTATGAATGCCCTATTGAAGAACAATACTTTCTTGATACCGTCTGCAAATAGAGGTATATAAATCGAAAATTAAAAATTTTAAATTAATTATAGCAGTCTATTTTTAATTTATAATTATATATTATAATTTTTAGAAACGCAAAACGACATTCTTTGAAATAAAAGAATGAATTAGGACGAGTCATATCGTAATGACAAATTTTAAAAAATTTTATAGCGCGGTGCATGGTAGGTGAAGGATACAAGTTTATTGTCTGAGGCTATACTTGAATGGTAAAAAGTAAATTAAAATTTAGTTTGCAGGTCTTGAAAATGGCTCCTGAAGCCGAAACGTTGGAATAAACATACGTGTAATATATAAAAAAATTGTGTTTTTTTTTATGACCTATGGCCTATAATAGACATATGTCAGATTATGAGAAAATGGCACCAAACCCGAAGGATGGGACTAGAAAATCAATTTTGAATTATACTTCATTTCGTTCAGCTTCATTTTTTTTCACATTTTAAAATCCGTATTTAATTTTATGTCATTATTATTATATTATTGCGACTCACAACAAAAGCACGATGGTATGTGCCTAACAAAACTCTACATACTGACGTCCACCTTCCAACAGTTGACTAACATGTTAAGACCCATTACCAACGATTTTATACTAATTTAAATGGACATTACAATAGAATAATACGAGACATGGTCACAGCTGACGTACCTCAGAACATGAGGAGGAGACTGAAAAGGCGTTGGATGAGAGATCCTCTTCCTTAAACAATTTAAGTCATTAAAACAAGTTAGGAAGAAGGTGCTGCTGAGTACTTTCCTTTCCAACATGCCATTTATACGTTGTATTTCCAGCAAATTTGCTGATTGTTAACAAAATTTGACAGGTGCAAATAAATTTTTTATAGCCAAAAAAAAAGATATTAACACTTTAATTAATATTAATTTTCTTGTGAAATAATCTATTTCTTTTTTTAATATTAATTGATTATGTTATTTGTCAATAAAAATTTTTATTTTAGAAGGAATCTTTAAATAATTGCTTTGTAGTTCATTTTTTTTTTATCTTTAAATTTATCTTCTTCGAGTTTAATAATTATAAATATAAGAAATTTCATGTTTAGTTGTGGGATGACTGCAGTGTAAAATGCTATTACTTTAACAAAATGACTTTGACTTAACTGGTTATTATACTTGCTAAGCCGCTCTGATGGAATTGCCAACTGCAGATATCTGTAGGATGGGACTCGTCTGCCTGATTTAAACGGTCGCTGACAGCTGTTCGCGTGATAGCTAGCAATTGCTGGCTTTTCGTGACGCTAACTCTAGGGACATTCCCTTGGGACAAATAATACATAATAGAGGAATGTGACGAATGTCGCCTCCTAGAACAGTTATTCTAACATTGAACACGAAATACTACCAGCAATTCGTGTAAATAATATAATAATAGGAACAATATTTCAAACAGAAAACTGTAAGATTTTTATATATTTTTTAAATTGTCAAAAGAATTATTTATATTATGATGTACCATATAACATAAATGTTTTGATTTTTATTTTTCAACGATCAAAAATTGTATTCGACTACATATAACATCTTTATTTTTTTCTGCTATAAATTTGTACTATCTACCACTTGTATTAAAAAATAGATACTGTTGAAATGTCAGTTTTCTCTGAAGGGACCAGAAGCAAACAGGCGTTCAGAATCTGAAAAAAAATATAATAAAATAAAAATGATAATATCAAGAATTTGATGGTACTTACATTTAATTAAGTATTAAGTAAATGTTAAATTTTATTACATGAACCCCTTGATCGACGATTTTACATGTAGTATATTTTGGTTAATTTTCTTGCTTCATGGTTAAGCAGAGGACCAAATTGGAACGATCGCCTCCATCTCTTACTTTCAAGTAAAATGTATAATAAGGGGAAAATTTGCAATCATGAAAAACTTCTAATCCGAGTTTTTTACTGAAATACACGGTTTGAGGTACCCAATTTTCAATTTTTTTCTTATATAGAACTTTAATTTTTACTTTTCGAAATGATTAACTATTTCACATTGTATACTAGCTATAAAAAAAAATTAATATAAAATATGAAAGAATTTATAATTAACTAAAGAAAAAATAAAGGGTCATAATATAGAATCGAAGAAATCCGAGAGCACATGAGCTTGACCAAAAGGATAGAATAGGCTCTCATACGAAACATGGATTTAATAATATTTATGCTCCGATAAAATTATTATTACACCTACAATTTAAATAAATATAGCGGCCTTCTTTATCAGTGGTACCCTTGTCGGATAAAAAATATTTCGTGGGCATTTAATTGTTTATTATAATATAGTAAATAATTAAAATATACAGTCGTAAAAGGAAATGGTTAGTTACAAAAAAAAAAAAAGAAAAATACAAATTTAAAACATTATACGGCTATAAAAAACGTATGGTAATTATATGTTTTAATGATATTTTATACAGTATGTTATTTTTAATTTTCTCTTCTCTTTTTCTGAAAATACCTATTTCTAATTAAAAAAATAAAATAAAGGATAGCAAATGGAAGTTGTGTGATGCGCGTTCCACATTTTTTTTCTTTCAAATTCAAATCTAACTGAATAGCTTAGCGAATTAAACCGGCGTTTGCCTCGGTCGGCCGAAGGATGGACTGAAGGTGGTGATGACATTATAACATTCTCAGGTTACTACATCATGCTTTAAATAAATTTGTCAATCAATAAATGTCGTATTTTCTTCCTGAACACACAGTTTGTAATGTATTCAATTCTTGGAAGACTCTCTACCCATTTAGTTACATGTACATTTTAAAGGAGTGGTCCGATCGAAAGTCCTGCTTTAACAGCATTACGTACTTTCCTTATTTTAGGGCAGAAAAAAGCCTTACAAAACATTTTTCTATTTCAAACGAGTAAAATCATGCGGTTATTGATATTATGTAAATAGGTCAGTAGTTTGATTGGATGTATAGTGGGTCCCAAAGATTAAGGAAAACGTGAATTAAGCGAAATAAAAACGACTGAAGTTTTAAATTTACTAACGACGCACCTCAATTGGACATTCATAAAACCTAAAACATTCTTACTTCTTTTGCTTTTTTTTTTTTTTTTAAATATACGTATTTAAATTAGGTACTAGTGGAATTAAAAAGACGAATATCATACGAAATGCACGGTATAATGGAAATAAGTGAAGTTAGGAAATTAATTGTGCTCCTGGAAGGGCCGTAAAGTTGGAATTAAGGGGGTTAGTCAAGCTGGCACTCTCAAATCCACCCTTTTTCTTTTCTTTCTAACCCTCTCCGGTTTTCTTAGTGAAGGAAATATAATTTCCTTTCCCACTTTTGTAAAGTTTCCTTCGTTTCGGTATTTTGAAGAGTTGCTGGAACGGATTCTCCAACATTTTAGCCAATCCTCTAACATGCAAAATGGATTAATTCCAATTTGCTTCTTTATCGAGTTGATGGGAAATAATTCTCAATTTTCAACTGAAGAATGTTTTTTTATGGAAAATTGTTGTTTTTATTAATATGTTTTAATGATAGGTTTAAGAATAATTGTATTATCTGTTGCTCTACATTATTTTATTTTTTACAAATGGGTTTCATTCACTATCACATGCATAGACGTTTTTTTAAGTGTATCTGTATCATTTAATTTATGAAACATTTTACTTTAGTTTTTTCTTTGGTTGGTATAATTACAAAATATGCCACACCCTAGGGATATATACATAAGGATTAAATAAATAGAATTATATAGACACTTTAATTATAAATAAAATTATATAGAAATATTAATTATAGCAGCAGATAAAAAAAAAATTCAAGTTGCAAAAAACTTAAATATACCATCTAAATTACAGCCATATATATGTACAATAATTACATTAATTAAGGAACTCCGCACCGAGCTATGTCCTCATATAACTCATTGAGTTGAGTGAGTTGGACTCCACAAGGCAGTAGAGCTGAAAATTCAAGACGCCAATGTCGAGAGAAGAAGTCTATTCCTGAAACTGCAACAATATATTTATAAAAAATCTCCACTGCTGTTTAAACCATACAGGAATTGTTAGAGAAAGGCAAGGATTGTGATAAAGGATCTGGATGGTAAACAGGGATCTGATGGAAGTTTAAAAATCTGAATAGGATGATGTCTTGAACATATGAGATGTTGGAGCTATGATAAAGGATCTGGATGATGAACAGGATCCTGATGGATGTTTAAAAATCTGGATGGGAAGATGTCAGGGACATATGAAATGTTGGTGTTAGATAAGACGTCTTGAATCTGACGGTTCATAGGTTAGTGTTCCAAGTACTTTAGACTTGTGGGCGGGGTAGCCGAATGGGCTAACGAGTGTGCTCAGCCCCGCGATTTCCCCGGCAACCAGATGATCTGAATATGAGAATAAAAAAAGTACGAGTTCGCGTCCCTGTGCCAGAGGGAATTTTAAATTCCCCTCGTCAAATCGTTGTTTAAACCTGGTTTGTGGTTGGGTTCCAAGTGGTCCAACTTGAAGAAATAAAAACCGTACTGTGTCTGAATAGGAAAATGGTGTAAAATTAAAAACGATTTGAGATCGTAAAAAGGAGGATCTTTATCGGAAGATGAAACTGACCCGTTTACATTATTGATTCATTTGACTTCGAAGTGACAGAAATAATAAAATTTATTTTAATATTTGCCGACGTTTCGACCTGAAGTTCAGGCCTTCATCAGTACTAAGAAAAGAACCAACAATGTCTGATAAATGTATGATAACAAGGTCTGAGAAACATAAATAATGTAGGTAAAAAAAATAAAGTAAAATGAAGTGGGTAGAATAATGACAATAGTAAGAACTAAGAGATAAATAATAATAACCGTTACAAAGTGTGGAATAATCAAGAAAGGTGACATAAGTATTAAAATGGTAATCTTAGAATAAAACGTAAAACAGAAAAAAGGAATATGATGTTATATAAGAAATGAAAATAAATAGTAAAATTAAGATATTGCAATTAGAACAGTTAGATTGAAAATTGAGATACTGTAAAGTCTATCAAAATGTACTAACAACGTTTAATAGAATAAAGAGTTAAACCAGAGCCGTCGAAACGTCGGCAAATGTTAAAATAAATATTATTATTTATTTTTGCCTTCTTATTTCTGACTGATCACCCCAACCACCCTTCTCTTCATTATTCACGTCAGTCAACCACTAACCCACAATTATAACATTTATTATCTCATAATAATATTTTAATAATTTAATAACATTTTTAGAGATCTGTGAAAACTGAATTAAATATCCTTTATCCATTACAAGGCAGAATTGAACAGTTTCGTTTTGCATTTTTATTGACTTGGTTCTGAACAGCATATTGAATTTATGTAAATGAATGCAAGAAATATCCAAATTGTGCATCTTTATACTTTGTTTCTTAAGTAATAATGCACTGTTCCAAAATGTCGCCTACCTCCGTTATTCTCTGAACACTTCAACTGTAATAATAACCCATTTGAAATCGGTTTGCGGAATTGGTTTGCTGAAGTTGAAATTGTAAGCAGCGTGCAGGACCACGTGATGCGGTGAGGGTCCTGCCCTAGTTCCATATTCGCTTAGCCCCCTCGCTAATGCACCGAGCCAAGGCATAACAGATACTAAAGAGCCGATACTAAAGATAACAGTGTCCCTTTAACGATAGTCGTCTTATCAGCATTTGCAACTTTTAATTTCCTTATTTGGTCGGAAGGGAGAGGGGTGGGGAGAGAAATGCGCATCTAAGCTGGGATAGAAAGCCCCAACTTTATGGTCGTTTCTTCGATGCTTTTCTAAACGCAGAGCTTAATTCAAGCGGGCTTGGCAAGCACCCTCCAATTACCTGGGTAAAGAAACTGATAGTGGACTTATTCGACTTAAGTTTATTTTTATTTAAGTTTACGGATTAAAAAAAAAAATATTTTTATTATTGTTTATCGTTAAATTAATTATAAAAACTCATGTCAACTCATGTTAAGGTTGGTCGCCCAGCTAGAGTCGATAAACCTCTTAGATCTCTCTTTTGTATTTGATCAAGTTGGTGTTAAAAAAATGGATAGCTGAATAAAATTATTTTTTTATAAATTATTCACTGACGAAGGTCTATTATTTTCAATAATAAAATACATATACTTCGAAAATTTGATGAAAGTAAACGTCTTTTAACCATCCATGGCTTTTCTCCATGATTCGGCCAATTTATTTTTTTATATATAAAACGATAAATTGGCACATGTCAACCTAGAATGACTCAAAGAGCTTAAAGTTACCAAGTATTATTTTGTTTCAAAACGTCGGCCATAATACGTGTGTTTCTAAATATTAAAGCGTACAAACTTCTCTAAAGTTGTAATACAACTTGCCTAAGGCTTTATCCTTAAAGCTTTAAAATTAATTTTTTTTTTTTTATTTCTTTATTGAGTATTATAACAATCTGTCTGTTGGACATTGGTTATAGTGAGGTAGGATGACATTCACACTATATGTACAAAAAAATTAAAATAAATAGAACAAAATAATAATCAAAAGTATATACAATAGACAATAAAATAAAATAACCTAAAAAATAAGAAAATTAAAACTAAGGAAAAAAAACACATGCATACCTATATACAATCAGGCGAGGGAACTCCAGGAGAACCCTGCGCTATTCTCCCAACCGCGTCACTGGTACTAAAGCCAGCGGAGATTGGTCGAGATTGGAAATTTTTAAGGATGAAAATTTAAAATATCTTTAAAATTCTATTAATTTAATTTAAAATATCATTAAAATTCTATTAATTTAATTTAAAATATCTTTAAAATTCTATTAATTTAAATTAAAATTTCTAAGAATGTAACAAAATATTTTGGAATTTCATTCAAGATTTTTTATTGGGTTAGCCGACGTTTCGACCCAAACATGTAGATCATCGTCAGGGAAATCGTTCGGAAGTCGAGACAAGAACTGACAACAGCAGTTCTATAATTGCAACAATAAACATTAAAGCTTTATTAATATTATTACTTTTACTCTGTAGAAATAAATAATTACTTTCCACAAAAAAATAATAAATCAACTTTGCAAATTATGAAATGCTCTTGGATAATTAAACCTGCATTTCGTGCTGGATGCAATGCAAAATACAGTTCTCCTGCGTGAAACTTGCCTCTAGGAAGACGGCTTCCCGGTCCTTTGTCTTCGGCGATGTTGAGGAAGAGGTTGAGATATTAATGGAAGAACGGACACGTCTCTGGACCACGTCACTAGAATATGCGGGCTGCCGTTTTCTTATTCACGGAATAGGCGAGTGAAGTCAACTGCCTCCCTTTTCCGCGCATGTGAATTATTTCTCTCTTTCATCCGCTTATAAATTCAATTTTTTTTTTCCTGCGTCATGGAAAAATTGTTTTTTCGGAATGAAAAAGTTACCTAAGTCGCAGGCTTTAAGATGAAATATAATTCTTTATAAAAAATATATGTTTAAGAGACTGAATGTTTACTTTATTTAAATTGAAATAGATGACCAAAAAGCCTCTATCGTGTCCAATCGTTTTATTATTATCAAAAACTTTAACGAAGGAGCAACTTTCCATGTGTACAAAGTTCCAAACGTTATTTTAAAGTTAATAATGGTCTGATGAGAATTCGTTTAGGTTTCAAATGATCAAATTTACATCTTGTATATGTATATTGTATAGATAAAGGGTGATGTAGGGCTGCAGCTTTTTAATTATTTTTTATCGGGGATGTGCTATATTGATGCATAAAAAATTGTATACAACTATATATTTTTTAACACCAACTTGATTACTTGCAAAAGATAGATCTAAGAGGTTCATTGACCCTAGCTGGGCGACCAATCTTAAATGAGTTTTTAAAATTAATATAACGATAAACAATAATTTGAAATTTTGATTAAGATTTTCGAACTCTATGCATTTTATTATTAAAAATAACAGACCTTCGTCAGTGATTAAATTGTAAAAAATGAATTTAAGCAGCTATCCATTTTTTTTTTAAACACCACTGCCAACTGGAGTACATACAAAAGATAGATCTAAGAGGTTTATCGACTCTAGCTGGGCGACCAACCTTAACATGGGTTGACATCGATTGGTCTCACTGATGGACTCAATGGGCTAGGAAACCGTATCTGATTGTGCACACTCAATATCCTTCGAGTATACTTCTATTCCTATTATCTTCAGTATTTATTTTATACGTGTAACATTAATATAACTTAAAGTTTTTCACTTATTCTTACGAAATACTAATGAAGAAGGTTTTCTTACAGAAATAAAAAAAAAATAATAATCAAAAATTTTATAATTGAACTATTACAATTAAACGTAACTAAATTAAGTAAAACATATTTTTTTTAGGGACTAATGTCTCCTCCAAAATATATTACTGGGATAATATAGGATCTCGTCTGAAAGTACTGTCTCACTGGACAGAAAAAACACATAGTCGTATTATTAATTGCGATTATATCTGGAGATTCCGAAAACTGATCAAGAAAATATTAGACTGTTTAAAAACATGTACCACTACAATCCATGAAGGGTCTCGGGTGTAGTACTAAGTGAGGAAGTACTGTTTCAATGCCAACGGTTGTGCAGGGAGGTGATTGGGCCGATATCACGCTCAACCGCCAGGTTTTCCCCCTTAATTATTTTTTTTAATTAAGGGTAGCCACTTTATAGAGGCTAGGTATACCCCAGGAGGGTCTCCCGATCCCAGAGTCGATCCTCGGCTAATGAAAAATTACTAGTCATTAGCCAGAATCGAACCCCGGATCTTGAGCTCTGGAAGTCAGTCCTCATTCGCTGAGCTAACCCGCTATCATTAGACTGTTTAAATAATAGTATTTGAAGTAAGAAAAAAAAGTGATAAGTTATAGAATATTTAAGTATCTATATTGTATTAAGAAGACTATCAACCAAATCAATATTTTTTTTTTTATTTGTTATATTTTTTTTAATTTCTTCTTTACCTTAAATTAATTATATTTACTATCCATCAATCTTATATATTATATCTAAAGGATGGAAAAAGCAGTGACTCATTGAGTCAGGCACTTGGGTTCTATACTCAAAGTCCTACGTTCGAGTAGATTATAATTTATCTATATCTATGTAATTATTCCTGAATAGTCCGCCCTTTCCTTATTTCCGAAGCTATATATGGAAAGCTATATAAAAATCATAACATTTTTAAATTATCAACTACTTTTAATAAAATACGATTTTTTTATATCAGACTGCAGTCATAATAAAAAAAGACAATGAAGCTAGATTTAAATATCTTTTTAGTTTTTTCAATTAATATTAATTTATCAAATATCAGCTAAGCTATGCTAAATTAGTCACGAAGATTAATGCCACAAAACTGACCTTCTTTTTATTTTATTGAATTATAATATTTATCATACGTTATACTTATTTTTTAGGAAGCAGGAAATATCGGTTTAAATATAGTTTTTTTCTACCATACCGTCAGGAAATAATTATTTATTCGCTTACATCAGTCGTGGATCGGACTTGGGATCGAAACTCTCCTTGGGCGAACCAAGCCTCTTTAAACTGAGCAATCGTAATTAAATAATTAACTAAGGGAAAATACAGAGCTGTTGAGTGTGATCTCGATCTAATCACTTCCCTGCACAACCTTTTGTCTTTAAACATTCGTTTTCTCACAAAGTACTAAACTCAAAACCTCGATTAATGTTTTGTTTTTTATAGAAATAAATGATTTTTTTTTTAAATCACGAAGTTCATTTAATGAAAATATAAATAAATCGTGAACTAAATATAAATCTATACCACAAATACCATAAAATCAACCCAATAGAAAAAAATATATATTAATTTTTGTTGTAAATAGTGCATAATGTGCCTGTGTTTGAAATGTTTATTTTACTTCTGGAATTTTAACTATTTTTTTTTATCTCGGACTCCACCTGGACACGTATAAGGTCTAACTTGGAACCCTCATACCAGACTGAAACGACAAGAAACCGCTCGACTTCAGCACTTACTAGACAAACGCTCTAAGCTTTCAATACATTACAAAATACTCATAAACATACATATGACTATAATAAGGTATATTTGTACTTACGGAGTTGAGCTATGGGGCTCCACTAAACCACCAAATTCCTCTTGTATCCAACCCTTACAATCCAAAATCATTCGTAAAATCCTCAATGCTCCCTACTTTGTTTATAATAATAAATCATCCATAATGTTCCCCATGTTTCAGATTCAGACCAATCCAGATAGATATCTATCTTATATAATGAATTAATAAATAAAATAAGACCTGGTAACTTTGAGACTGGGTGGGGAACTTCGGGACAACGGATAATATTTAGTTTTTGGTGATTCTGTTGTGAATACACCGTGTTGGTTCAGTCTGTAAAAACGTGCTTTTTGTAGGCTTGTACTGCGCTACTACCTTGCTACGCTTGAGGCACAAGCGAAAGTTTCATGAAATCAAGAATTTTGAAAAAAAATCAATGAAAATAAATAAAACATAACCGCACAATGATTATTGAACCAGGGTTCTCAAATTGCTTCAAGATAGTATCGCAATACATGCCAAACAAAGCACGTTTTTGCAGACTGAATCAACACAGTGTATTCACAACAGAATCCCCACAACTTAAATTTTACCCGTCGTTTAATGTTACCCCATCTTAAAAAATATATGTTTTTCTTTTCTCTATGTTATTTATTTATATTTTCTGTTTCCAATGTTGTGAATGTGCTGCCTCATCTACATAATAAAACTGCTTAATTATAACAAAATGTAATATTTCTCAATAAACAAGTTTAAAAACATTACTCTATATAATGATGTAGAGATGGTTGACCGTGATATAACTCCTGATATTAATCTTTATAATAAAATTTGAAAAAAACAAACACAATCACTTAAAATTTAAATGGTTGCTTATTATCTTATAACTTATTAATATGATATAATCGACTTTGTACAGTGTTTATGATCTTCTAGAATATTTATTAGATTTATACCTTAAATAACTCTTATATAATTCTACTTTTGTCTTTCAGCTACTTTTGATCCAATCTTCAACTTGTTATTATTTTATTTTATGAAATAAAAGAACATTAAGTTATAACAATTTATTACAGATGAAATCGAAAGACGATATTAATGGCCCCTTAAGGATGAGATGCGATAATGGAATTATGGGAGAACTGATTCAGTAAGCAGTGGCTTAATGAGCTCCAGCCAACTGGTTATCTCTACTGTCGAATAGTTGGGGACCCCGGTTCCTCCATTTTGCTCTATTAACGCCCACTAATAGACCTCAGGGCACTAATGCGGTTAGTCATTGTTCTTGTTCGTGCGTCCTCCGAAGAGTCCATCCTCTCAGCTCTCTGCTCCATCAACTCCGTCTTCGGCTTTAAGATCGATGGGCAATCTCATGACAACAATAACTGGATCAATATTTGATGCAAAATAGCATATTCAAATGTTAACGTTACATCCTATAATAATTTATAATAAATCGGATGGGCAATATTGGACTTCAATGGAAGTCTTGGGCCGACAAAAAAAAAAAAAATAAAATAAATAAAGATGTACCGTAAAGTATATTCTAAAAGAGCTTCGCATGCTCTAGGTGCTAATGGACATCATTTAATGTGATCTCCGAAATTTATAACTAAAAATCTATCATTTAAACCGGAACATTTAGACTTTTTGAGACAACAGACATCAGCTGAAAAGTACCATAAAATTCTTAAACAACGAAGTTTGAAGTAATTTGTTGATTATAAATAAAATTAAAATATTTAAAATTTAAGGCGGTGCTTCTCATAATTTTTTTAATGTTCATTATTTGTGTATACTAAGTAAATGTATGTACTTCATAATATTTGCTGAATGTCCTGTCTATTATATTGTTCATGTAAACATTAATTCACAAATACTAGTTCCTTCCTCTCGATAAGTGATCTTTAAATCCTCGAAAACCTGTTATACCAAAAATGATATGCTCAATTCTGACGTCCAATGAGAAGTAACTTCAAAAGAAGTTATGATTCATACTGTTCTCCAGTATTTGGTTCCGTATCTCTGGAACTACTGCAACAACTTTTAGATCTTAGATGCCCTTAACCGTTTTATTTTATCATTAAAATAATAAGTTAGAGAAAAACTTTTTGGTTCCATTAATTTCAGACTGGAGTTGCACAAGGAATGGTACTGTCCCGAGTTCCACTTTTATATTCATATTTAAAGAATCTTTGTAACATAATTCCAAAATGCAAAAATAGCTGTTTTTTCAGATTATTTTACTTTCAAAATTATCATGAAGCTAGTAAAGTTGAGAAACAATAGTAAAAAATATTAAAAAAATAAATAAATTATGAGTTAAGATAATGAAATAAAGCAAACCCTGTTAAAAAAAGATACATTGTTTGTTTTGAAAAATAAATTATAAGCCATTATTTAAATCAAAACTAAATTTACTAAATACAATAGTTATAATAGCAATAACAGGCGTTAATATAGTTGATTTGAATAAAAACTGCCCGTTGTTCAAGGATAAAATAAAATTTAACACCTTTAAAATATTTAACAAACCCCCCTTTCAATAACATTAAGTCTACGGGAGAACCAAAACGGTCAAAACAGAAAATTATATCTAAATAATCGTTTAAGGTAATTTAAATTTGTTATTTCATTTATTAAAAAATAAATAAATAAACATCGACATGACCACTCTATCTTCTAGTTATTTATTCGATATGATTATGATCGAACAAGTTCTAATAAATTTTTTTAAATAAAATTTATTTTCATTATTTAATAATGAGTTCAGATAATGAAATATAGCAAACTCTGTTAAAAAAATATGTATTGTTTTTTTTTTAAAAATAAATTGTAAGTCATTATTTAAATTAAAACTAAATTTACTTGTCATCTAAAACAGAGTACAATAGTTGTAATAATAGGCGTTTATATAGTTGATTTGAATAAAAACTGCCGGTTGTTAAACGATAAAACAAGTTCTGATAAAATACATTCATTAAATTATTTAAAAATAAATAATGAGTTCAGATAATGAAGAGTTTTAGTTATTTATTAGTTATATTTATGATCGAACAAGTTCTAATGAAATACATTCTTTAAATTTTTTCTGCAGAAAAAGAAGAAATTCCTGCTGAAAGGAGAATGCAATTCATGAATTATTCCTCTTCCTCTGCTTTCTTTCTTATATGAATAGATCAGGAACTAAAATGAAGAATTCGGTAATCCTCCTCAGGTCCTCCAGATTTCCATATAGTTTCTTTTCTATTTCAGCTGGAGGGAGCCAGATCACTCTCCTTTGCTGGGAGTATACTGCACGTTTGTAGTATGTGTTCCACATTCTGTTCACCCTCACCGCACTCGCAGAGAGGACTATGAGCCTGTTGTGTCCCGTTTGATAGTGAAAGATCAGCTTTCGTCGAGTCAGTCCGTAGAAAGCATCTCTGAGGTCGTGCAATAGATGCCTTCTAAGGCACTATTGGTTAATAATAGCTTCATTGATTGTTTTACCTCGTCTAGGCTGATCTTACAATGAAATTTCGGACTCAAAGATGCTCATTTGAATGCCAGTCTGTCCTTTCGTTTCCAGAGAGACCGCAGTGTCCAGGGATTCATTGCAGGATACCTTTCTCGTGAAAGGACATTAGGTCTTCAAGATCTTTTGCAAGATTTTCCAGGCTTTTGCTCTACTTCGCTGCATCAGTAAGGAACACATTTTTTTAGTTTTTAGGCCTCTTTACTATTAAAGAGATTATATATATAATTTGAGGTTATAGTTTTTTTATGATATTAATAATATTATAGTACAAGATAGTAGTAATACTGTTTTACAAAAAAATATAACAATTCAACGATTCAATATTTATTTAATAAATTTCGCAATTTGCCGTATATGACATTGTTTATCAATAGAGCACTAAATAAATTTAATTAATTATTATGAAGAAAGTAAAAATATTATTACGTTAAAAGATTTAAAATTACTTCGTTTTATGATACCATTGTTATTATTATATTAATACACTGACTCGAGACCTTGGGGCGACATCCCTGCAATACGAGATAATTGAGAAGGTTAACCTGACAAAGTACTGAAGCCGAAGAAAATGTCTACCCTTTGTGAGGAGCTTGGGCTATTACCTTCCTCAGGCACACACAAATTTAATCTTGATAATTTGACGAGAAATTACAAACAGTCGGAAACACGAAAGAGAAACGCTTTTATTCACACGCGAATAATTTCCGAAAGGCCCCTAGCCTTCGCTATTAGTGAAGAGTCTTTCTTCGGGCAAAATTATTTATTAGATGCAGTTCACATTTTCACTTACCCTTATTTTATATCATTAATTTCGTTTAGAAATCTATGTAATATGGGTCACAAATCAAATTTACTGGAAAATATGCCGAACTGTAAGTTGTCTGAAATTCTTTAATTTTATGTTCACTTTGTTTCCGCTGGCTTTGGTTCCAGTGACGTGGTTGAGAGTGTATCACAGGAATCTCCTGGAGTCCTTCTTTTCCCTCCATAGTTGGAGGGACAAACCTGCCTGGGAGTTCCCTCGCCTGATTGTAAATTGTGTATATAAGTATGTTTTTTAATTTCTTTTTTTTTATGTTATATTATTTTTTTTATTGCATATACTTTTGATTAATATTTAATTGTTATTTTTCTTGTGTTTATTTTCAATTTTTTTGTACTTACAGTGTGAATGTGATCTTATCTCTCTATAACCAATGTACAAGTGACAGATTGTTGTAATATTCAATAAAAAAATAAATTTTAAAAAACATTATTTATTTTTTTATTTATGACTACAACAATCTGTCACGTGGACAATAGTTTATAGTGATAAATGAACACAGTTACACATTCAAGAAAATATAAAATTAACAAAAGTTAAATAATAATCATAAACTATGTACAATAAAAAAATAATATAACTTAAAGATATAAATTTAAAAAAAATAGTTATACCTATAAACAATATATACAATTAGGCAAGGAACCCCAAGTCAGGCTTCTTCCTCAACTATAGAATTAAAAGCAGGACTCAAAGAGATCCCTGCGCTACTCTCTCAACCGCATCACTGGTTTAAAAAAATTAAAATTTTGTCTAGCAGGCTTACCAGTGTTTGTTAGTTTTTATTCTCAACCTTCCTTGGAGGATTGAAATACATTTATGAGTTGTGATTAAGTGAGCATTTTATTTTTTGAAGTGTCAGCTAAGGAATTATTATCCTGGTGATTAATCGGCACAATTCTTTTCATCCTGGTCGAATTGTAGCAGTGAGTAAATGATATCATGTTTGACATCATGAATTACCAGCACCCGTTTTTTTTTTTTATCAGAAGCTTATTACAACGTATGCAAAACTAGTTGTGACTATAATTAAAAGTTTTTTTTTTATTATTTTATTGAAATTTACAACTATTAACATATATACAACTAGTAAATAGGAATATATATCATAAACTTACTTGTGGAGAAGCTACCCATCGGTAACACTTCAAAGATAAATTAATTTAGGAGGTCCCTTGGCCATCTTCTTTTCAGGCGCCTCGTAGGGTTGTCAGGAATTGTGTTGTATGAAAGGTTACAAACTAGAGGATTGGGGTGATCAAAGAGTTTGGAATGAAAAGAGATATATCTAGTTCGGGCCAAGTGTTCCACAAGAAGAATGTTGAGGTCTTCATGGATAATTTTATTTGTTACATAATAAGGAGCATTTAGGATTTTAGATTGTAAGGATTGGATACGGGAAGAATTTGATGTTTTTGGTGAGCCTCAAAGCTCAATACCATTTGTCCAAATGGGCCAGACGACGGTAGTGTAAATGATTTTTTTTTTTTTTGGAGAATATTGGAAGTTAAGTCAATTAAGTGTTGTAGAAGTCAGAATTGTCAATTAAGTATTGTATTAGTCGGTTTGTCAATTAAGTGTTGTAGTGGTCGAAATCTTTTGGAAGTTTCTTGTATTTTAAGTCTAGTATGAGGATTCCAGTTAAGGCGTTTGTAAGAAGGAGTTCTAGGTAACGGATCTGTTTGACACTATATACACAATCAGTGGAATATTGTTAAAGGATACGCAGGATAGGATGTTGTAGGTTTACGGGGAAGGGTAAAAGTAACTTGTTGGGATTTGTTTGGATTAATTTTAATTCTTTAATTTACACACCATTCTTCAATGGCTGAAATGTGTGACTGTAGGGTTTGTGATGCAATAGTTAGTTCATTATTGACAGATAACTCACCTGTATCATCAGCATAAGTATTGAGGACGGTTGAATAATGAAAATTAAAATTAAAAAGTTTTAGAAAATCGTGCCAAATCGGTTTTTTATTTTTTACATGCTTTAGCCTTAAAAAAATGTTTTTATTAGCATTATAAATTTTGACTATTATTTCCATTTTCTTTGAAATAAATATTTTTTTGAAAATGTCATACTGTGTTGGCACTTTGTTGTCAAGACTTGAAGATGTATGGGCTTTAAACTATCCAATGAAGTCTTTTATTATTACGTGAAATCATGCTAATAAAAAGCATTTTTAAAGATTTATCAGTTATAACTAAAAAATATTAAAGTTTCTTTAAGTATGAATTTGGTGAAAGGTGGAAACAATCGAACGAATCGAAAGAAATGTTTCTAATAAACTGCTGCGTTTGGTTGATCCGGGACGACACTGCGTGCTCGGGAATCAAAAAAAAAAAAAAAAATAGAGCAAGAGAAAGAAAAACAAATCTAAGAAATTTCATCGGGAAAAAACCTGTACTCCTTAGTATAGAATTTCGAAATAAATTAACTAAATATACCTTCACGTGCTAATGTATGTTTATTTCATTTTAATTTTGTTTTGTATGAAATAATATAGTAGTATGGGCCCTGCCGCCATCTTTGAAATAACCATAACTGTTTTCCTCTTCAGAAACACATGCAATGCAACCAAACATTCTTAGTCCAATTCTAAGAATTTGCATTTGAATATGAAAACCGTTTTCCTTGTTGTTGCCTTCACTGAATATTTTTCTTTTCTAACTTGCTGTTTTATATGTATTATTTAAATTGTTTTGTTTGCTGTTTTATTTTTTATTTATTTATTGCTAAAATATCATTATCATGGCAATTATATTTAAATAAAAAAACTCTTTCTTCTTAGTTATCTTTATGAGAAATGAAGACTTGTCTCTAAATTTTTTTTAAAAGTTTTAATTTATCTGTTTGATCAGATTAGGCATCATTCAAGTGGTGATCCTCGTGTTTTTGATATTTGTGTGTATACATTTTTTTCTATTTATTATTTTTTATCTCATAATGAAACATTAGGTATTACCACTAACGGTTTTAGCCCGAAATATTTTTTTTTTTTTTTTGTATTTATATGTTTAACGATAATTGCTTCGGAAGAAATAAATAAACTAACTAACTATATGAAATGTTGTTTAAGTGATTCTTGAAAACCTATTAAATTTAATTACAGGAACAATAATGCTTTTAGAGATAATTTTTTCAATAAATCATGGTTATGTTTTACCATTTTTGGGGGAGAGAGGGAGGCTTCAGACCGAAAGCCCTTACTCTCTCCCTCCTCCACCCCCTCCCGTATATCACCCTGTGGGTATTACGACGAAACAACGAGATCTAGGCGGTATCCTTCTTTTGTAAGACTACACGGACGCCCTCCTTTAGAACATCGGAAAAATTAAAAATAGAATACCAACGAATTAAAGAATGGACCAAAGGAGAAAAGAACTACGGAGACAAAAGATGATTATGAATCGCTTTTGCACACGCATTCTTAATTGGGCTTAATTGAAAATAATAATAATAATCAAGCAACAAACTACCAAGTTCTGATAAACGTTGTCACAGCTACTATTCGATTGTTGGTATAGTATTTCAAATTTTTGGAAGGACACCCTCTACTTGAAAAAAATTAAATTTGAAAATTGCTTATTTTTTGGGAACTATCCATGAGGACCAAAAGGAATTTGTCTCTCTTTTTCTTTCTCGTTTACTTCCAAAAGTATTTCCGGTATTCAGAAGAGAGAGTAGGAGTCGTTCTAGAGGTACAACCAAACTCATTCTAACCAGAGTAGGAAAGTTAAGATTTATTCCGTGGCAGACTAAATGAATTTAATCCTCCCAGGCTAAACTCGAACTGGCTCTACTAGACCCGATATTGTTAAATCGGAAGAAACCTGCGACTTAGGTTATGCTACAAATCTTGAATTCACTTCCTGAAAGAGAAGGTGCCTTACCACCTCCAAAGTCTGGAAGGCGCCGAAATTGGAACAGCTCTGTGGTTCTTCAGCCCATCAAACAACATGATGTGTTGGTACGTGAATCATCGCGGCACTGGTGGAAGCTGATGCTGCTCTCGGATGACACTGTCTCTTTGAAACATTATTCTTTAAGCGATCTGATACGAACTCTGCATTTACTTTAATGTCTGGTACGGGTGGTGAATTATCGGTCGTGGAACAGAATTCGTAATGAATTGAGGTTCAATAAAATAAGACTATCGTTAAATACGTAAACAAAATCTAATTCTGATTATTAAAATAGAAAATTGTTATATAAATAGCGTTGTTTAAATTGTAGTAAGAATAGTCTCATATTCGTTCAGGATTGACTTATCTGGCATTCTAAAATTAATAAATTTAGAAAGGTATCAGACAAGGTAGTTTCGATGCCATTATGAACAATTTGAAAAATGAACATGTCACTGTTTAATGACTGCTATCGACGTTGCTCTGAGGGCGTTCGCATCAATGTGATGAATATCTAGTGACATTATAATTTCTTAGTAATCAATGCTGATGGGGTATAATACACGATGACTATCATACTCTATGAGAACGTTTTCCTAGACCTGCCAGTCATATCAGCAATCAGTATCAGTAGTTTAGGAATGGATTTTACAAAGGACAAGTATTTTTTGCAATATTAGATTTACTTTTATTAGATATGTATTAGCCTTTTTAACTTATTTCAGTTTACTTATGGTTAACGCTTCGGACGGACTATCTACTTCATTTTTAATGGATGGTAATTTTTAAAATACTTGATTCGTCATCTGAGTGAAGATTACATTTTTTTTAGTATATTAATACCTATGATGGAAGAAAAAAAAAATAAGAACTCTAAATTTAAAATTTAAAAAAGAAGTTGCATATTACGCTCATGATACAACAATTTTAGTCAAACACAATAACCCCAGACTAGCCTCAATAAATTTAGAAAACCATTTACTGACTTTACAAAATTGGTACTCACTTTGGAAAAAAAGATTAAATCATGACAAGTCACAATATATAAGATTTACACTTCGACGAGAAACGTGCCCACCAGTTTATATAGGAGAGTACCAAATTCCTCAGACAAACACAGTACGTTACCTGGGACTAATATTCGATAGAAGGATGACCTGGGGCCTACACTTCAAAACGAAACGACAGACATTAAACAAGCGACTGAAAATACTGTTCTCACTTTTTTTCTAAATCGAAATTGAAAGTTCGACAAAAACTATATATCTATACACTTATCTACTCAAACCCATCTGGACATACGCCTCTCAGATTTACAGTTCGGCAAAAAAGGCGCACTTACAAAACTAAAGTCATTTCAATCCAAAATTTTACGACTTGTAACAGGAGCTCCCTGGTACGTCAACAACAAAACTTTACATAAAGACTTACGACAACCAGCTATAGACCAATACATACGTACTCTCGTTTTCATCTCAAACTACACGGACACACAAACAGGCTTATAAACGACATGGCTACGACTGACATGCCCATCAGGAGGAGAATAAAAAGGAGCTGGATGAGAGATCTCCTCACCTAAATCAAAGCAAGGGCCAGGAAGATACTACCCTAGGGTACTATCCTTCCTAATGCCTATAATGCCAACCTCATCATGGCAACATATCTGCTGATTGTCATTACCATGACAGATGCGGATACACAGTTAAAGTAAAAAAAAAGGACAAAAGAAAACAAAAGAAGTTGAACTCAGACACAGTGGACATATCAATAATTATATGCTTAATATTCTATAAGTTTTCTCTTATTTGAATGATCAGTTTGAAATAATACATTTTACTGTAAACAAGATGTAATCAAGGAGAATATGGTACAAGTGTTGTTAAGCAGAAATCGACAATGTCCGACATTTGCCGGTCTTCCTCCATTTACAAATATCGGATACCCGTGTGTCCGACGGGACTTTCATAATGTATATTTAACTTATATTTCACTTACCTGTAATTTAATAAACAAAATATTTTCACGCGAATGATGAGGATATATATCTAATATTATACTAGAAAATATCAGAATTTTCTGAAAGATCCAATTTTTTTGCACTATCACTATTTTTATTATATATTGTACAGTCTTTAAAAAAAATGGAATGTAACTCAAACGTATATATTTAACAGATTGGATGGGCCGGAAAATATGTCAACTAATGGTTTTAAATGAATATGATATACAGTCGATAAGTTTTACATTAACTTATATATATATATATATATATATATATATATAATTTTATAAAAGTTGCTTAATATATGTGCTAGTGGACGGTGCTGAGACTGTCGGTGTGTCCCTGGCCTTATCGAAGCTCTATTTTTTCTATTTTTTAAAATTTTAGCATTGAAGAGGATCCCATCGTTGACTTATAAAAAGAAAATACCAGGATCGAAACGTCAATAGAGGAAATGAACATTCAGTAGTTTATTAAATAATTAATAAGTGACCTTATTCCCAATTAAATAGAAATGTTTAAATTTAATACTCAAAGGTCGATTAAGGAATAGTTATAAATATATATATATACATATGTGTGTGTGTAAATGGTGAATGTAGCAACATAGACAACATAGTGAATGTTGTGTGATGCACGCACATCACCACCGACTTGTATATTTTATGGATTATTTAAATGCCATCCATTTATACTTTTTTATATTGTACTTTATATATTTTTAATTTTACTCCTAATGATGAGTAGAAATAATTCAATGTGGTGGAAATTCAGCGAGAATTGTATATAATAAATAAAAAGATTAAATACACAAATTAGTTACGTTCTCAACTCACGAGGAGAGAGATGTTTTAGGATCTTATAAACTCAGCTCTCCCCTACAAGGATACACTGTTAAATCCGGCACCCCAACATCAGTAAACAGGGGTCCTTTACATAACCTGACCGAGAACAGCCATAAAATCCTAAGGGTGCCAAAGTCGACCCAGGACTTTTTCAATTTCCTGCCAACTGGTCGAATTATGGGAATGGGGAGGGGTGGTTCGGTCAGCCAGCAATATCAGCCGATAACTGCGTCTCTACTTTATCACTGCACTAAGCACTCCGCTTAATAACGGATCAGTTCTATCAAAAAAATTGCTTTTAGTTACTAACTCACTCCTATTAATTTACCAACTGACATACAGTCAGTGTATTATTTCCTAGTAGTGGATTACTTAATGCATTGGCTTATATATATGTGACAAAACTTAAAATGGCATAGTTTTAGATGAAAATAAACTAGTTAAAAAGAGCTTGATGCAAGATTTAGGTAAATCCAGATTCACAAATTTTAGTGAGAGCCATAACATATCCTCTAATTTTGAAGCGATAATAATCTTCTGTCAGCAGGAGGTTTAGAAGTGCTACTTCTTCCAAGACATGCACGGCCTCATGAGAGACTACTGTCCTCTATTTTGACTGTGCGAAAGATTTCGATTACATCCCTCTTATCTCACAAATTTCACAAAATTTTAGTGAGTGCCATAAGGTTTTTTGTTCTACCGTATTAATTGAGAAATATTACGTTCTGGCACAGTTGTGGGATATTAAAGACTTCAAAGAGCACGTTTACAGCGCATTTACAGAAAGAAAAAAAATTAACAACAATATAATACACAGAAAAGAGGGATGTAGTCGAAATCTTTTGCACAGTCAAAGGATATTAGAGGACAGTAGTCTCTCATGAGGCCGTGCAGGTCTTGGAAGAAGTAGCACTTCTAAACCTCCTGCTGAAAGAAGATTATTATCGCTTCAAGATTAGGAGAGAATGCCTAGCGGGTCTATCTGTGTACCTTCAAGTGTGTATAGGAGATCCCAGTAGCTGGAAGAGGATTCAACGGGAGGAAATAGTAGAAAAGTGGAACCGGTGGTGGATGAAGACTACAAACGGTGCAATCCTGAGAAAGTACATTCCTACCGTCCGATCGCGGCTAGATGCGACTTTGATCGGTCTACGGGATCTCACAGATTCTTACTTGAATAAAGATAGTTGAGTTTGGTGTAAACATCGATCCCCTATGCTAAATTTGTTGGATACCGGAGAACTCTATACATGTTGAATTATCCTGTACCACCTACAAATCACTCAGGGCGTAGCTGTTGAGTAAGACAGGCCTCTGTATACTTACGGAAATAGATCTCTCTTGACTATTGGCCAAAGACAAATACAAGTTCTTAAGAATTTTCATTAAAGGGTGGAAAGAAATAATTCTACCAACCCACTTCACTATGGGAAGAAGATGAGGAACTACGCCATGTTGGCTGCTGCAATGAAAAGAAGAAAAAAAGGTCAAATTTGGACTCAAAAGTAGAAAGTAGCCACTATAGAGGAGAAAATGTAAAATAAATGCAGCAATGGGTTGCTATAAACAGTAACATCATACAGCTGCAAATACCTGTATTACCTTAGAGAGTTGGAAATAAATAAATAACATAGAAATGAAAAAAATAGAGTAGCATAAAGAGAAATAAAGGAAAATAAACATCTTAAACACAAGCATACTCAGCCAGGAGAATTCCGAACCAATCTTGTCTCCTCTCTTCTGGAGGTAAAAGAAAGGCTCCATGACATCCCAGCGCTCCACCCTCAACCCCGTCGCTAGTATTGAAAAGAGAGTCACATTAATAAGAAATTAAAAAAGACAACAAATAATCCTACGATGAAACTTTAAATAAGTCAAGTTCAGGAAAAAGCTTAGTCTTGTTAAAAGGTAATATGCATTAATTGTTATTGGTCCCAGTAACACCTGTTTTTTGCCCCATGGAATAACATATTTTCCATCGGTCGATGATGTGCTGGAGGAGAATAATATTATATTGTGTATCTCTTGTACCAATTGAAACTGCAATATAGTCCAAAGACCTATATACAATAAAAGAACTTTCTTAGAAAAATTTTAACCTAGTTTTTGCCATTAGAAATATTAAAAACTTGAAATTATATTTTTTATGTTCTATAGGATAAAGTAACTACATAATTTAAAATAATTTTAAAATGAAAGCTTTTCAACATTCAAAAAAGAAATATAAAATTCCCTGTTGTATCTCTTTTCATTAATTTCAATTTGATGATATAATAATAATATTGAATTTTTAATTGCGTGCAATGAAATTTTAAATAATATAAAAAAAATAATAAGAACAGAGCAGTACATATTCGACTGATTTTTAATTTATTTAGAATTAACGATATGTTTTAGAAACAGATACAAACTATCTTTGAACTTGAATCGCTATTTTAGGAAGCTTACTGCAAAATTTTGATTAAATAATTATTTGTCAACGGAATGGATTACCGGTAGAATTCAATCGTTACTAATTTCCCTATGGAATTAGTTTTCAAAGGGTTTTCATTTTCCTGCTAATTTATTTCAGAACTTCTACATGTGCGCAATTATAGGCGTTATTATATCTCCCTTTTCCTCATAGCTCCTATATTTATTATTTCATTTCCTATTTTCATTCTAAATTTAAAATAAATGATACCGAAAAAAAAAGAAGAAAATCGAACATATATTTAGCTTAAGTCTATTGGTTGTATTTCTTTATCGATGTCATAATTAATTATAAAGATTTAGGATTCCCAGGGTCCCATAGCTTCTTTGAACATTTTTTTGTCGTTATTTTTGTAGTAGTGGTTCACTATTTCATCAGCTACTGAACCATGTTGAATAAAACTTCCTTATTGCATAGTTCAGTTAAAAGTAGTGAGGAAAAAAATGAGACGTGATGTTTATTTGTCAACTTTTTTTCACTTTTTTTTGTCTTATTTTTATGTTTTCACGGTATCCAAATCATTTCTAAGAGTGCAGTTAAAACTGTTTAAAGGTTTTAAATTATTATAACTATTTTTGTGGAATTTTGAATTTTGTGGAAATGAAAACAATTGTTTTGAATTCTCCTTTTAAAAGGAGTGTTTGGTCTCAGTAATTTGGTGTGAGACCCTTTGACCTATAATTTATTGATAGGTCGCTGGTTATTGTGGACTATATGAAGTTGGATCACTGAACTTCAATACAAGTATAAATTATGTACTGTATAATTATAAAAACAAATTATTAAAAAAAATGATAACATGTTATGTATGTTTTTTAAAAAAAAATTATGTATGTTATGAATAGAAACAAAAGAAATGAAATTTGTGTGCTTTTACAATTTTGTTGTTCTTGGAAGATAAAGCAAATTTTGCTGACGGTGAAATTACAATTTTATAGTATGGCATTGCCATTTTGGAAATGATTTTGAGTCAGACTAAAATTGAATGTTTAATTTGGTCTCAATTAGTGTCTGAAATTGAGCTTCATTTCTTGGCCTCATCTTCTTACTCCCCATATTTCCTCCACCAGGTTGTTTCCTTGAGGTTTAGCAACTCATTTTTTTTTCTATTATATTTTCTGATGACAAATAAAATGAGAGTGCGCTCTCTTACCAAATGACTAGGATTAACTGCACAGAAAAACTTTACATCAATACGGAGGCTAATAAAATATTGGTGAAGTAAGAATTACATAGAACAGTTTTCTTCATTTTTTTGTGTGTTTCAGGTGTTGATCCCTGAACAAGTAGCTTTTTCTAACACATTGTACGATCTCTCTCTATGGACGCGGACTATAATATATATTGAAAACTTCTCTTCGCGGAAACTTCTCTATAGCGGACGCGTAAACCGATATCACAGTATTTTGATTGATAAGTTCCTTCTTAATGGAGCAGGAAATCAGTAAACCTCATATTCTGAGAACAGCAATTATATTTATAATAGCATAATACCATTATATGTATAGTATGCATTATAGGGTTTAGTTATTTATTTATTTATTTATTAGTTATTTCTTCAAGCTCGTACAGAACCATGAACATATGTATCATTCAAACTATTAGTGGGGAAAATGGAACTATTTCAAAAATTAGAAGAACTCGTCTCAACCACCCCAATAGATGTGTTTTTTAGAAAAATTTGTGCGTTTTAATTTTCGAATATTTTAGTTTTATTATGGGACGATAAATTTAGAGAAATCCATTGCTTTTAGTTAAATTAAAAAAAACTCAATTAAAAGAGGAAAACTGGAGATAAAAGACGCTTGAGTAAACGTGTAATCCGTTTAGTATTTATTTCAATGAACTAAAGTACGTTTATAGCAAGCTATTTCATGTTGCTTTTTTTAAGTGGAGTATTTATTGTTTTATTTTTTTTTTTTTTAAAGTAACATTCACTTACGACAATACATCTCACCGATGGTTTTTTTTTTCTCTTGGGGAGAGGAATGCTAAGTTGAATTAAACTAGGATGTAATTACACACAACAGTTTAAGCTAACACGACCAAAAACTATTTAACAAAAAAACAAAACAAACAGCTTAAATTTTCCAGTGACATTGAGATAGGTCGCTTCCACTGGCGGACATAGTACATATCCCGGCCATTCTAATTTATGTAGCGCTCTCAATTTATGTGCCGGCTGTGCAATGCACGGCCTTGCAAATATTGCACCGATAGTTCTCCCATGGGAACATGTAAATACAAGTTATACGGTTACACTGGAACCGGGTATTGTATCACACTACCCTTATCGTAAAGCATATCATTGTTAATGCATTTTTGAAGTCAGATAGCATCGTTACATTAATTTGAACTTGATTGTAAAGGCAAACTATTTTTTTTTCATTAATATCAACATTAACTCAAATAACATGAACATTAATATCAAATAACATAGTTGTTTATGCTAATGATATAAATCGAAAATATCCAAATCATAAAATCTTCAGTCTCCAACGTGTTGAAGAACAATTGACCTGCTAACGTTTCGCCAATTAAGTCATCATCGGGTCAGCAAACCAAGAAACATTTATTTGAGTCATTTCACGAAGTATTTGGATAAATACTGAAGGAAACGAGAGATTGCGCAAAGAAAATAAAGGGACGTTGCATTAAACAGCTAATAGTGAAACTATCACACGAAATTATTTTTATGTATGTATATATATATATAATCTTTTTTGTGGAAACAATAAAATAAAAATCAAAGTAAATTATAGCAAAATTGTTTATTATTCCCAAATAATTATACATCAAAAGTAACATTAATTCCTTTGTAACATGACGGAAAATAAATAAAATGTAATTATTCTTAATCATATAACAATGATTCCTAATATAGACCTAATGGTTTCAATATATTAGGATTCTTTTTGATATTATTATAAATAGTTACTTTTTACTTATTTTCCTTCATGTTACAAGGGGAATTAATGTTACTTTTTATGTATAATTCTTTCTGAATATAAAACCATTGTGCAATAATTTTCTATGTCTTTTATTTTACTGTCCTCACAAAAAATTATATGTATATACTTACACATAAAAATGATTTCGTGTGATAATTGCACTGCCTCACATTGCTGCATAAAATTTCATCCCCGAACTAGGACAAGCACACCTTATACTGCTTCCATTAGCGTCGAGAACAACAAGTGGAAAGGCTGTGTACTAAGGGCTCGAGTTGCGACCCTTATAGATTATACCGAGCCACATCGAGAACTTCCCACTCCCAAGCCCTGACCCTGGGCTCCTCAAATGAGAGGATGCGAGTGCCTTTGTCTCGTCGAAGAGAGGCCTAAAGGAGTATGCTTTAGGGACTGCCCCAACAAATGTTGTCCTGCCGTTCAAAGCTTCCGATTGTTGAGGATGGCCATTGTTTCTAATGATACAGCGAATATCAACAAGTACAGTGAAGAATATATCAGTACCCGGGCTACGAATTTTTAATGTTGTTAGTTTTAACCGTTATACTCTGCTCAGGAAGGGTAATATACAAATTTAGTGTCAGATTTTTCTTGCGAGGAATCAAGTTTCGTTATTTCTTTATTATGCGAATTATCAGATAAACCAACTTGACGGCATTTGCCTTCGTCTAACAAATTGTTGACAAAACAGTGAAGTGAAATGAAAAATGCTTATATTTTAAGAATCCAAAACTCAGAAAATTGTGGGATGACCCAGGAAAATCATTAACTTCGATCGTAAGACCAAATCGCTATGTAATGAAGATAGCGCTATGAATTTGGTGGTATTAGAAGAATGTCTTGTACAATGGCTTCAGCTGATAATATTTGCCAACCTTAACGAATGATTAATTCGAACCATACATTAATCGAAAAGCGACCAGAATGTGCTACACGACACGTAGTTTTAATTTCGTAGCAACGCAACGCCCGATAACACACAGAATAAACACTATGTCTATATTTATTTGGGAATTCTTTCCCGATTCGCCTTATTTACCAAATTTGTGATTACCGCTTCTTTCCATCAATGCTTCATACACACTTTATGAAACATTTCAGCCATTACAGATATGTCAAATATGGTCTGATGATTAGACTAACTTAAAAAGTGTACGGATTTCCTGGAGGGCATTCACGAAATACTTGAGAGTTAGAAACGATGTGTAGTAGCAATGGGGTAGCAAACTAAGTATAATCAGCTATAGATTCAGATAAAAAAAATAGATCTTGCTTAGGCAACTTTTCTAATTAAGGCAAATAACTCTCATGAGTTTCAATAAGGCAACATTCAAAATTATGGGCAACATTATAATTTTATGCAGTGAACTGTATCTTTATGGATTGGCAGGTTGAGATGTTCAATAAATAGCTTACCGTCTTTATGGCAGCTTACAACTTTTGGTTACCAGGGCCCTTAGGTGGTGGTGTGTCTAGAGTCGCTGCTAAGCAAGAAGTGACCGAGAAAACCAGCAGCTCTTGAGGCTTAAGTGTTATCTTTTATCCTTTATACCTGCCCCCACCACTCGCAACTCAAATCATTTTTGGCACAAAGAGATGTATTAATAAAAAAATATAATAATACCGCCAAGGAGATTTTATATTGATTATAAAAAAAATGGCTTTTTGAAACAACAAATAATTCTAATAATATAATATCAAAATAATTTAACATATGTCTATTTTAGGCCATATGTCACCAAAAATACACAGTTTTATTTATTTATTTCCAGTATGTTTATTCAACGTTTCGGCTTCAGCAGCCATTTTCAAGAACCTGCATAAATAAATTTTAATTTATTTTTTACCATTCAAATATAGCCTCAGACAATAAACTTGTATCATTCACCTACCATGCACCGCGCCATAAATTTTTTAAAATTTGTCATTACGATATGATTCGTCCTAATTCATTCATTTATTTCAAAGAATGTCGTTTTCCGTTTCTAAAAATTATAATATATAATTAATAAATTAAAAATAGATTGCTATAATTAATTTAAAAAAAAATTAATTTTCGATTTATATACCTCTATTTGCAGACGGTATCAAGAAAGTATTGTTCTTCAATAGGGCATTCATACAGGACTGGATTTACTTACATAAGGAGTGGGGTGGTGGGGTTAGTGATCAGCTGTTTTATATCAGTATGTTATATATTGAGTATGTCAATTGAGCTAGCATAAAACGTGTTTAAATTATCAACATCTGCCTGTTGATTCACTGAATATTTTAGATTTCTAGTGATAAAAATGGATTCAATGATTCTACATTTCCCAATATTTTGTTCTCTATGCAACACGGAAGCAGTACCGAAATCAAATTTATGTCCATTTTTTGTGGTATGCTGCGATAATCCTGTGGCTAATTTTGATTTTGTCGTTTTAGACCTGCAATTTTGTCTATGTTGCTGTATCCTACGTTCAAACCATTGTGAGGTTTGTCCGTAATATGCTTTATTTTCACAATCCTCACATCTTATTTTATAAACAATATTAGTTAGTTTTTCTTTTGGAATAATATCCTTAGTTCTACTATATAATTTATCTAATTTATTAATAGGTTTTCTACCAAATCTGATTTCATTAATATCATATTTTTTAAAAAGTTTTTTCAATTTTATCAGTTAAACCTCTAATATAAGTGACCGAAAAGTATTTTTTGGGGTTGGGGTCTGCGTTAATATTCTTATTTTTCTCATTCTGAAATTGTAGATCAGGATTTTCTTTGTTATGCTTATGTTTTTCAGTATTATCTACTTTAAAATAGTTTGTGATTAGATTTGTTTTTTATTTTTGGTCTTGTTTTGATACGTTTTTATATTGGTATTGATGGTTGGACCCTTTATTTCTTTATAATTATCTATGTTTTTTTCTCTTTTATCTTTGTGCCATAATTTATTTATCAGTCTTATGGGGTACCAATTTTGGAGTAGAATTTCATATATTTGTGTTTTTACTTCTTTAATATGTATTTCGTCTGTAATGAGAAAACGGCACCAAACCCGAAGTATGTGACTAGAAAATAATATCAAAATGTTAGCTAAACATTGTATAGGAAAATTCCAACGAATGCAGGTAGTGTTTTAATACGGAGTAAGAGAACATATATAAAAGAAATGATTTCCCAAGAGTGTTAAAAATAGTTATTTTAACAGAGATGGATACTTTTTCTCCCTCTGGCTAAAATATGGACTGCCTCTCTTCTAAGTTGGAAAATTGGAATGTTTTTTTTCGGTGGTGGGAAGGGGCAGAGCGGAGCTTGGTTTTGACTAAACTGATTCCGAACCGCGGAGACACCAGGGAGTGAGCTCCAATCAACCATCTGAATATTTAGCTGCCACTGTTATTGAATATCGGTCACGGCTACAATAATATATCACGGGGCTCTGTCAGCAACAGCCACTGTCAGTTTTCTTTATCGAGGACCATTTGATTATAGTGAAAATTGGGGAGAGGATGAGAGATGTCATTTTTTTTTTCCGACATATTATCAGAATATAGAAATGCTATAATATTTTATTTTTTTAAGTGAGTTATATAAATGATGATAACCTCGCGGAATTGATTCGGGTAGTGTTTAAGCCTTTGTTTTACACAATTTTGTATTTATTTTTTTAATTTAATTGCTAACAGCACCAGAAGTATAATAGCGACTTACGCAGACGATTCAGCTATTCTAATAAGACATAAAAACCCAACACACGCCTCACAGATTTTACATCATCTAACAAAACTAAACGATTTGTGAAAACTCTGGAAAATTCGACTCAACCAAGATAAATTACTTTCACTCCTGTTTACCTTGACAATGCCGAACTTCCTCAAACAGATAAAATCCGATATCTTGGACTGACATTCGACAGAAGAATGACATGGGGGTCCACATATTAACAAAAAAAAAAACTTAAACCTCAGACTACGGCTGTTATATTCACTTCTCTCAAGATGTTCAAAATTAAAATTAAAACAAAAACTGAACACAATTATCTGCTTAAGCCCATATGGATCTTCACAAATTTACGAAACAGCCAAAACAAACCACATACGAAAACTACAAACTTTTCAGTCTAAAACTTTCAGAACCATAGCCAAAGCTCCATTGAACGACACAAACATTTCATTACATAAAGACCTTCAAATGCCAACAGTTGACGATAGCATACCTACACACTACAAGCAATTTCACAATAACTTACATGGACATGCTAACACACTTATACAAAGTATAGCTACATTTAACATGCCCGAAAACACACTTAGGAGGCTCAAAAGGGCCTGGATGTGGGATTTCCTCGCTTGAAAATATGTTGAAATCAAGACAGGATAGAATGCCGCTGGGCACTCCTCTCCATCAATCAACTTGTACACTTACCAACAGCAGACCCACTAATTGTCATTGCTTATGACAGGTGTGGGTGAATAAATAAAGTTAAACAATTATTTAATGAAATTTACAACTGTATAAACAATACAACTAGTCAAAAATAGAAAAAAATGACATGAACAGATACTGCCCAGTGTTATCAGTCCCTATTTCATTCTAAGTATTCTAAGATCACGAAGTCATCTTCTTATCAGACGCCTAGGGGTTATTATATTATTATTGTTATATTAGATTATCAGGACTCGAGGAAGAAGCAAGGCTGGACACAAGTGGATTCGGATGGGAATGGAGTTTATCATGAACTTATAGGTATCTGGCTCGGGCTAAATCAGCGGTATATGGAACATTAAGCTCTTTGTGAATGGTTTTATTTATGACAATTATGGAGCATTAAGGATTTTACGAAAGTTTTTGAATTGTAAGGATTGGATACCGTAGGAATTAGATGGTTTGGTAGATCCCCAAAGCTCAACTCCGTATGCCTATATAGGTCTCATTATGGTTAAGTAGATGAGTCTTTTTTAATTGATTGAATGTTTAGAGCGTTTGTCTAGTAAGTGTTGGGGCAGTCGGAAATGTCGAAAATTTTGCAAAGCTCATAAAATTCATACGTATTAGTGAGAAAGAAGAAAACATATATTAGTAGGTCGTAGTTCCGTTTTAATTTCATATAGGATAAAATATTTAGGTGTAAGTTTATAGATAGAAAAATTACTTAAAGAAATTTTCCTTATTGAGTAATATAAAATTTGATCACAAATAAAGACATAAATAATAGTGACAGAGAAGGTAATTCACAAAATATTTACAATAAATAAAAATAAATTTTATAAAACTACAGCAAAATAATAATACTGAAAGTAAATGTATATAAACAAAAAGAAACTAAACTAATCAAAATAACAATTGAAATACATAAATATTTCTATTCAGTATTTACAAAATTCATTCACTCAGTAACTTCGATTCATGTTTTTCCCACCACTCTTGGAAGAAAAGGCATGTTTCTAAGAGATCCCAGCGCATCTCACTCAGCCACGTTACTGGTATTAGGGACATGTGAATACAGAATTATGGTTGACAGATATAAATTGCGTTTGGACATTTCACAAACTATGAGAAACACAAATATTTAGGTGGTTGTTTCTCTATGTTAGTATTTCCGTTTCTTGTTCGGTCTACCAGCCCAAGGGCTCCTCAAGTACTGTTACCAGGATATCAAATACCTCCATCGATCTTTGTATTCTGCCCATCTTGACCTTACCAATTTTAATATTCTAACTACATTAAACAAGTTTATTCTCTATTCTATCGTAACAATAAATATTCAATTGTGAAGATATGTCCTATGAGGAATAACTCACTTGTTCCTTTTGGACAATGAGAACAGCTATTGGGACCAATAAAATATTCTTTAGTTTTATTTCAATGAACAATTAGAATTTTGGAATAATCTTCCAATAAGAGAGCAATATAGGCACAAACAGAGCCTTGAGTGACAGCGGAGCTTGAAGGAGACAGTTGGAAAAGGAAACCCCGTGCAAACAGAGCTTGAGGGTAAATATGGGGCCAATCTATTCTTCGACTGGAGGCGCTGGAAGCTGACTGGAATTCCACCGTCCCCCACCTCCGGCGAATACTGTCGATATTTCTTTGCCTTCGGAGATCAAATTGTAGGTATGTTCCGGCCCAAGCTGCTTCCTTATCAAAACACCATTTCTTTTCTTTTTTTTCGATTTTTAGGACCAGATTTATTTTCTTAGTAAATAGAATATCTCTAAAAATGAATCAAAATATGATTTGATCTCGAGGATAGCAGTTGGTCTATTACCTAGGTATAAACTAAATCAGGTCCTATTTTTTCTTAATTTTAACACCATAAACAAAAATTAAAAAATGCTCACCCATTCTGTTGATCCGGTGGTAGTGAAACAATGTGGACACCAAGGGAATGGTAAGTTTCATATTTATTAGATTTAAGGGCTTCGAATAACGAAATACAACGAAGATAAATATATATAAATATCAGTATATAAGTGATTGAGAAAAAAATTAATCCCTTTTGGTTTATGAGATAAATATTATTAATGCACTTGCAATAAATAAATAAACTACAGTAAGACTTAATGAAAGTTGATAAAAGTGGAAATAAAAATTATATAAAATGAAATATATTTTTATATTATAAGAAGTCAACGATTTTGCTTTAAGGGTACCTATTTATTTAATTAATTATAGAGTTTTTGTTCTTATTTTATTTCTAAGATATAATTAAGCCCATTTTTAAGGAGGTTGACAAATAATTAAAAGATGCAGTAATTTCTGTTGCTATTAGCAGGTTTGTAGACGTTATGAACCAAGCCAATACTTAATTAATCATTAAATATTTAATACAATATAATGGTATTATTAATAGTGATGTAGTTAACAATAGTATAATTAATATAATAGATCATTTATTTTATTTTTTACATTTATTTAGTTGTTTTTTTTTTTTGTCGCTACAATGGTTGCTCATAAAATCAATTTAACATTCCTTTCCAAGCAGCTATATTGTATTATTGTGACCCTATTGCTCATATAATTTATTTAATATATCTTTATAGCTATGTATATACTTGTATTATTACTTATGTTTAAGTTATTGTTTTATTGTGGTCAGATGTAATGTTAATATGTAAGAAGAATATTCTTAATAAATTCGATGTCTATTTTTTTGTTCGTTTGCTCATTATAATTGTAATCGAAATTGTAAATTTTAAGTTGCAGATGGATTGGAACTTGTACGGAAATCGGTCATTTTTCATGCTAAATAAGTGATAGTTGTTTTAATAGACTGATTCTAATTTTTATAAAAGATCAATTGAGTTTTACTGATAACAGTTAGAAACGAAACGGCGTGAGAGAATTTAGTGCTTCAATAAAATAAGAAGTTTCGATTCATAAAAGATATATGTGTAAACTTAAAAGAGGACAATTATTTGAAGGTAGTAGATGAATGGAACTGTCTGACGGACATTCAAGTTCACATGATTTTTATGTCAAATTTATATACCTTTTATTCCATATAGCTTTTATATAATAAAATATTTTAAAAAAAACATTATAATTCATATTTGTTTATTAACTAAACTTAACGTTATATATACACACATATAAACATTTACCTGATACGTCAGATAGCAGACGCAGAACCTTCTCTTGTATGGTCAGTTCAGCGCTGAGAGAGTAGCACGATACCAAACGGAATTTAATTAGAAAACGGTCAATTAATTCCCTCTTTTCTTTTCAATTAACTTCAATTAACCGCCCTTTTACTTTTTATTGCTGTCGCATTTCCTTTCCTTACCCTCCCTGGAACATCAACACCGTGGAAATGAAAAACTTTCAAACCGTTTTCCGAATATTTCATAGTCCTTGTAAAAAGTCACCTTGATTATTTTTGGTAATTGTATGTATAATCATAAATAATTCTTAATGACTAATTGTCATTATTTAAATTCGGCTTATTTTAAGTGTTCTTTTAGGTGCATATCTTCTTCTACTAAAATTGTTATTTTTTAGGAAGACAGCTATACATAAAATTCAGCATTAAAATCATACATAAAGATTTTTCTAAGAGGATCCAGTACAAAAAATACTCTTAGAGACCATTTACCATAGTATAACTACTCTTTTACAGCACCACAGAAAATTAGTTATAAAATTATTTGACAAAAAAAAAATCCTCTTGTATCACTTTGAATCTCAATGTCTATTAAATCTACAAAAATTAAATTATCCATCAGATTTATTTTTATTATAATTGCATCTTATTATTATAATTTGATTACTAGTACTAACTACGGAAGATTGAATATAAATATGAGATAAATAATTTTATTCTTAAAGGGCATAATAAATCTATTTTACTTTATTAATCTAATACTTCCACTATCCCAACCCTATTCTGGTAAGTCTGTGTTACTGTAAATATATATATTGAGAGAGAGAGAGAGAGTGAGAATTTCGATGACTCCAATCTTCGTTACGAACTCAGCAAAAGTGATACCGTTATCAACAAATAATTTATAATATAATTGAATCAAGTATTGTTAACCGCATTTCCGAACAAGATATTCAAATATAATTACACTCTTTTTAATATCTAAAGGAATTTAGATATTAAAAATCATATTTTATAAAAGATAGTTCATTATATAAAAACGTTATGGTATTGTCGTAGATACTATAAAAAAACTCGGAAATAAATGAGAGGAGTAGCATATTCAGAAATATTTTACAACACAGATAAATAACCTGAGAAATATAAAAAATGTATGATTTTTTTTTTTTCCTTATGAATTTCTTCAATGTGAAGTTTTCCTCAACCAAACTCCTTCTTTAGCAAGTCTCCCCATCTTTGCCGTTCCATCGTATCCTCCTCCGACTTCATAAGTATTTATTAGTAGATCCAAGATTTAATTTGGGGGAAGGACTTTTTTTTTTCTTTTTTCTAAAAACAAAACAACTACTTTTATGAAAGGATGTTAGTGGTTCTGGAAGGCCAATTAAAATTAATTATTGGGGATGGATGCTTTTAGAGATATCCATTATAATATAAAAAATAATAGATTGTGATTGTTTCAGTATTTAGCTTACAATTAGGTCTCGCATAAAATAAATGTGGACCACTGAAAAAAATACTTTTTTTTTCATTATTTAAGATGGGTTCATTATGAATACTAGTTAAGTTTTCAAATAATTACTTTACTCGATAATTATACAATCATACATTATACAATCATGGTTTTATGAGGGAAATAATAATCATACTCTAATTAAAGAAGATATAATTGCAATTTATTTGTCTATAAAGCAACAGAAGTTCAGTATTTCATATCAATATACAGTAAAAATAATTGTAAAACAATTCTAAACTTCATTCATAAAAATATAACCTTGCATTGCAAACGTCAGCAAAACTTATGTACGAGGTACGAGGCTGACCTATCCTCGTACCTCGTACATTATGTCATAACCTCGTACAAATACGAGGATCCTCGTACAAACGTCAACACTGTTTCTTACCCTTTCGGTCCTCGATATCCTACTTGATCTCCTCGAAAAATCCATTTCAATTGAAAGGAATTTTTTCCCTGGGCCATAATGAGGGGCTTTGTCTCCGATCCATATAACATACGGCTATCTATCAAAGCTTCGTATATTAGCTCGTTTTTATTAAGATATTGCTGCTTCAAAATAAGTAAAGAGTTAAGCATTCCCACTGTTTTTTTTTTACCTTTTGTAAACCTTTTCTGGATTTCTGTCTTTGTTCTAGCATTAGGTTCAACAATGAACCCCAAATAATAAAATTGTTTCAATTTACTGAAGTTGAATAATGTTGGGTCGGCGCTTTCTTGTTTATCCGTGCATACATATTTAGTTTTGTTGTAATTTATTTTGAAGCCTCCTTGCTCATAATGATCTATTATTTTTTGAAGTAGGTAGCTTATATCCTCTTCAACTTTCACATTTATTACCAAGTCAAAAATATGAATTATTAAATATCAATAATCGGGGACATTTTAGAACTATAGATGAATACGAACTGAGTAAAAAGTCATGGTCATGCCGAACACTTAACAAATAAATTAAATCATTTATTAATATAAAATTATAAATTTATTATTTTTTTATCTCCATTTCTTTATCTGCATTTTTCATAAGCAATAACAATTAGCCGATCTGCTGTCGGTAAGTGTACAGGTAACGGCTTGATAAGCGTGATGGAGAGAGTGCCCAGAGGCATCCCTTCCTTTCTTAAATTTAATATCTTTTTAAACAAGGAAATCCAGCTCATTTTGAGCCTATTAAGTGTGTTTTCGGGCATGTTAAATGTAGCCATACTTTGTACAAGTGTGTTAGTATGACCATGTAAGTTATTGTGAAATCGCTTGTAGTGTTTCTGTATGTGATCGTTAACTGTTTGCATTTGAAAATCTTTATGTAATGTAATGTTTATGACATACTATAGAACTTTAGTCATGTTTCTGTAAGTTTAGGAATTAAAAGTTTGTAGTTTTCGTCTGTGGGTCGTTTTGGTAAACATGAACAGTAATACTTGTACCTTGGGTAGTGAAGCCAAGCTTTGGAAGAAATTGTGAAAAATTTTGGAGGAATGGGGTGGGACTAAGTAGTATATTATACATTTCTAGTTCATATATGTTCTAATTTTATATATTCAGCCGTAGGAACGACTAATCCCGTTTGACTCTTCATTCTGGAAGAGTATCATATCCAGACTATAGGACTTTCTTTTGATGAATTTGTATTTAAAGTTTGGACAAGGCAATCCATATTTATATAAATGCAAGAAAATCTATATACCTATTTACGTATATAATTGATCTGTTGATTCTTAAGTAAAGGTAGAATAATTGATAATGGAGACTATGTGATTGGTGATTTCGAATTTGAGGATGTAGGTATAGTTGCGGAAGGTAGGACGGTTAGGAATAACAACAACAACATCTGTAATTAATAACACTAGTTTTAAGAGCTTGTTGACGGTGTAGCAACAAAGACATTTTCGTGTTTTAGTGCCCCCCTCAAGAAAAACAACCAACCAATATTAACCACGCACTATAGCTTATTTTTGCAACATTTTCCAAGTTCACTCCAAAACATACTGAACACATCATACTTATGCTCACTAAAAATGAATAATCATTTTCATTTTTCTTTTTAAAAATGTTTTCAGTAAATTTATCATGCACTGCTTCCATATGTTTAGCATCGTTAGCATTGGCGTTATTGACACATATGCTTATCCAGAGGTTTTTTATTTAAAAAAAAGAAAAACTCCAAAACACTAAAAACTATTAAGAGTCTTGAGTTCAGTACGTTGTAAGTATAGTTTCAGGCCAACGGTTGTGCAAGGAGGGTCGATATCATGCCCTACTTTCAAGTTTTATTCCTTAATTAATTATTTAATTAAGAGTATCCACATTATAGTTGCTGAGTGTGTTCTAGGGGGTTCAACATGGATACCATATAAACATATGATCACCACATATTCTCTAATTTCGCATAAATTCGGCAGCCTTATGAACATAACAGATTAACTAGTTTCATATAAACGAGTAGGGCTTAGATTTTTGTCCCTTTTCAACGTCGGACCTCGGAATTAATTTTGAAATAGTAGAACGATCCAATGAATTTTAAGCTCACGGGTTTTTTTTTCCTGTTTCCAAATATCGTTTTGATATACAGCGTGGATCGAGTGTTCCCAGTAAAAAAAAAAGTATGAAATGCTGTTAACAGAGGCTAGTGGAACGACAGAGGTCAAATGCCGACCGCCTAAATCCACCGCCGGGAGGACAGCTATAGACAGACCCGTGCCCTTTGACCGTCCCTCTGCTTATTGAAAGGGTCCAATCTGTGTCTGTAGCATCTGCCTCTTCTATATTTTATGGTCGGAAATCGCTCCGCTTCTCTAACGAACGCTATTCTTCTTCACTGAATCGTTTCCAAATGCTTTCTAACCTTCTGATCATAGCTATGGCTAATATAAAGGATGATGGCGGATCAAAGGGAGTACGAGGAGAAAGATGCCTATTCTTCGTTCTATTTGTTGTTAACTGGATCGCGATGAATACTTTGATATTTAGGGATAGGTATTAGCTGTAACAGTTGTTGGTTATGCTGACTAGGATTTGGGAAATATTCAAACAATAAAACTAATTATACTGATACATCTAGTCACATTATTGGGGGCGGGGTGCCCGAATGGTCTAAAGTGTGTGCACTGCACCGCGAGTTGCCTGGCGACCGGATAAGAGATTTGAGAAGATTAAAAAAAGTACGAGTTCGCATCCCGGTGCCGGAGGGGAACTTAAATTCCCCGCCCTCGCACCCCCCGGCCCAGGAAAATCCCATATAGCCTAAAAGGCGAGGTAGGGAAGAACAAAAAAAAATAATAATGATAAAAAAAAAATCTAGTCACATTACTCTACCAGGTTTTAGTCTGTGGCAGATAGTTGTATTATTTTACCTTAGATCAACTAACCTTAATCGAAGAAAATCCTGTCTATTGAGATTGATAATAGCCAATTATCTACGTTCCAACCGTTCCCTTAGAAACACTACTTTCTTTCAAAGATTGAATCAGAGACCATTTATGGATTCTGGATCAAAAAAGTTTCAGATATTATTTTATTGTTACAAATGATATAGATACCCGTAAGTAGGGTTGCATTTTAAGTTATTAATGATACAATATTCCAGTTAATAAAATAATTAGCTATTATAAAAGCAGCATACACGTTATAATATCAATGATCCGTTTAATTGAACAAGCTATGCCCAAACTATTAATTATTCAAATTGATAAAAAAAGAATAATTGAATACTAAGTTTAACATATTGTATATCATTGTTCCTGTACTATATACATTTATTCTAAAGAATCAGGCCAAGTGTTGATCCAAGGAAAACTATTTGTGATGTAGATTCTATGAAACTATATTTTCAGGTGTATATTAAATGATATAGATACTCGAGACAAGATCAAAAACTTTATCTCATTTTTTGTAATTTATTAATGATGTAAATCAATTATCTTGATAAATTTGTCCATATTACATTCCATTGTTTCTAATCCTAAATTTTCACCAGCTAATATTTATTTATTTATATATATATATATATATATATATATATATATATATATATATATATATATATTGTTATTAGTTATAACAATTATTTGTATTTTTGTCCCTTTTTTATATTGGATTGATTGTAAACATTAAGGATTATAACGTGGAAACTTAATGTGCACCGGAATATTCGAGAAATCATGCAGGACTCAGAAAAGAAATCCTGATGGATTTTTTTTAAAATTTCGGAACAGAAAGTAAAAATTCATAATGTAAAACAGGATACTAAATGGCTGTTTCGGATTTAAGGAAATTCAATAAATTCTTTCAATACAATCAAAAATGTAATTTAATTATGTTTATATAGGCCACCATATGTAGGACACCTCCTCGGTAACATAGATGGCCTATGTTCCTTATTCTCTCTAATTAACGTAAGGTAATACTGCTTCCGAAACCATAAAGCCACATTGTTGCCTCTTGACGGTACAGTATCAGAGATAATTTTTTTACCGCTATTATCTTTTCTACATCCAATTCCAATTTGTTTTTCCTATTCCATTTTGATTATCAAAATATTTCGGTCGTTTCTTTGTCAAAAATACGAAGTATAAAATATATATACCACTTGATCGTTTTTCTCACAAACGTCATTATGAGAAGTCTTAGAGCCGCAAAAACTCCTATTTTCAAGATGTTCGGATAATTCATATTTCGTATGCTTTTAAATAGGGACATAGTTAACTCATATATTCCTACAGTTTAGACTCGAATAAAAACACTGATTTTCGATATAGAATAAATAAAAATTCCTACAAAATTAAGTTTGCAACATGTTATAGATCATTAAAAATATTTTTTTTAGTTTTATTGATTTCTGAAAATAATTGTTTGTAGAGTAATTTGTTGATATGAATAAAATAAGTTATTTATGGATAAATTATAAAACTTTCGTATGTTTATACGATTATTTATTACTTAACGAGTATTGAAATTTCAATTTCCCATTGGAATAGCATTTTGTTCCAACGGCCGCCAAGGTCTTATCGAAATCAAAGTATTCTTTGAACTCTCTGTTTATGTTGAATAGAAAAATTAGCTGCGGTAATTAGCGGTTTTGGTAATTATCAGAAAATCAAAATCAAATGTAATCAAGAAATCTGTAAAAAAAAAAAAAGCGGATAAAATTAAAATCATATTTGTGCATCAATAAATTTATATCTAATATGCTTTATATCTCTCCGTAATAGACAACTTAACGAAGAGTATAGAAAGAAATAAACTGAAAGAAAACGGCAATGAACAGCTTTACAAGAAAGTAAACAAATTTTATGACTCAGAATTGATACTGAGACATTGCTTTCAGCTTACTAACATATATTTTGTTTTATCTTTATTTACTCTGCTTCTCTTATAACAGTTCTTTTAAAGTTTATCTATGTTCTCTTGATAGTTATATATGTCTACAATTGATTCGTTACATAAATTAATACCATATATTTTCATGTTTACAACTTATTATTATACAGGATGTTTCAGGATTAAGTGGCCAAACTGCAAAAATAATCTAAGGACCTCAAAACAAGAAAAAAATTTCCTCTGAAGGTATGACCACAAACGCTTTGTTTAGGAGATATTCACAGTTTAGGAGATTTTATAAGACACAGATTCGTTCTACATTGGATACCCGGACACTGGTTTGACGGGCAATGCAAATGCTCCTGAATAGCAAAAGAAGGTGCTGGAAAAGATCAGCCAGGTATACCAATCCCTTTCTTGACGGCTGAGAAGTTAATCAAAACAGTAATCACCAAAGAATTTGAACAAAAGGCAGTTGTAGTTGAAGGAGGAGCAATGGGCATCATTACTAGAAGAAAATGGAAGAGTACCAGGAGATCTCCCTAGAAGTGAGGCCGTTGCACAGTTTAGGATGAAAACCGGAGATGACTATTTCAAAAGGCACCTATACCGTATTGGAGTTGTCGAATCAGCAACATGTGCACTGGGTCGACAAGGATTCATGACAGCTCAGCATCTACTGACTTGTTCCCCACTACAGGACATTAGAAACAAAGCCAGGACAGAAGGTGAAATTTACTGGGCTATGCTAGACATCGCATGGGAGAAATATTCACACCTAAAATATTTTCGTTCTTATGAATTATTTACTTTGAATGAAATAAGCAAAACCTATTTATTTGTTAAAACCGACGTTATTAATTAAATGTAAACATTAACATTTAAATTAAATGTTGTTAAAAATGAAGGTATGTCGACAAACGCTTTGTTTAGGAGATGGATTAGATAGATTACCAATATGGCCTTTTATCCCTCACTGTATAAAAATTATTGAACACATAAGGATTGATACTATTTGGAATTGGCATTATGAACTTCCAAAAACATCTATCAGTTTTTAAGAGGCTTTCGCAGAGTACTGATCATTATGCCTTCCATTTATGCTAATGGTGAATATGCCAATATGGTATACGGTTTTTGCAACGGTAATGCTAATGGTGTCCGTCGTGAATATACCAGGCGATTTCCGAATAAAAGATTACCAAACAAGTTTTTCTTTAGGTCCACGTTTTAACGTCTTACTCGTAGAGAAACTGAAATATTTGCTATAATACCACATGCTGATGGTATTTTTGTCCCTTTACGGAATGAAGTACGGAGTGCGACCATATTACAATATTTTGATGATATCCATCTGGCAGTGTACGAAGAGCTGGAGCAGAATTAAATATTACACCAGCTACAGTATGGGGAACCCTCATTGCAGATGGACTCCACCTATATGATTATCAATGAGTACAAAATTTATTACCACAAGATTTTCGGTCAACAAGACCGGTCAACCGGTCAACAACCTTAATTCCTTACGTAGAAGGATAATTGAATCTTATGAAACAATAACACATATCCAGTGCCGTCCTGCCATTGCTGCTGTTGAAGAAAGATGCTGAGCCTGTCTTAATTCTCAAGGAAATCATTTTTAACAACATTTAATATGAATTGAATGATAACGTTTAATTAATAAAGTAGCTGGAACAAATAAATAAGTTTTATTCACTTAATATATAGTAAATAATTCATAACAATGAAAATCTCCTAAACAAAGCGTTTTCGGACATACCTTCATAAGAATTTTTTTCTTTTTTTGATGTCCTTAATTCATATTTTCAGTTTGGCTACTTATAACCCTGAAACGCCCTATATATAAAATCTACTTTAATTATAGGTAAACAAATTAAAAATAGTAATAACAAGTTTTCTTACCAAAATGGTTTTAGTCTATAATAAATTCAAAACGCCAGATATCTTGCCTAAATTAAAAGTTGCCCAGGGTTTTTTTTCGTTTTAATGTCTTTTATGACCACTGTGCGTTGCGCTAAATTCCCAATTATAACCAAAATGCATTACACTCATTACACCCATTCAAACGATTTCATATTTGATAATACTTCTAATGGCCCATGTGCAATGTACTATGTTTGTGAAGAAAATAATATTTACTGAAAAATACGAATTTATTTACTCTCTTCGAGACAGAAAAATCATACAATAAAACATCAGAATGGTCAATTTGGAGGCGATAATTATTTAATATTGTGCACATTTATTAATCAATCGGTTTTTAAATAAATAAAGAGATGAATCATAGATGTCGTTTGAATTAATTATAGCCAAATCCATTTGACATGAAAGCTCTTTTAACGCCAACCGATTTATCATTACCTGTCGATGTATTTATTGTTACACCTCCAAACATACCTGTATGATTTTTTTTTTCAAATATGTTATATTTTTTATCGATTGTCTTATTATATTTAAATTTATATAGAAGAAACAAACATCCGCCTGGAATGCATGTAGATATATTGTATAAACGTCTCTATTTGTGAAGCTTACAATAAAATATGTATATGCCTATTTCAATATACCAGAGCAAATAACAGACAGGAAAACAGAGGTAATGTTCACACGCATGTAATAGAGGGGAAAGTGGTTTATTTTTACCTCATAAAGAAGTAGCGTGACATTGTGGAATAAGGAAGTTTAGGGTTGTGTGTGATATGTTCGGAGCACAAATTGTATAAAATGGGGATTTATGACAAATTGTAAAACAGGTTGGCTTCTCAAAAATATATTTTTTCTATGCATCGCGACCTCTTGAACTAAAAAAGGTTTGTTAATTTTCAATAATTTATAAATATATACATAAGATTGATATTATATGGCAGATAAAGTTATAAATAAATTTAAATTTTGTAACTAATCTAGACGGATTACTTCCTGGCACTGCCAAATTCAAACTTACTAAATCTGGTGTGTGCACTCACACGACTTCCTACCTATTTCAGAAAAGATTTATATCTTTGCATATGTCCATGAAGAAACAAAAAAAAAATTAATAAGATTTATTTTCCTGAACATTTATCAAAGAAAATATTTGAGTATTTATTCGATAAACTAAAGCGATATAAACCGGCTTAAGGTAGATCAGTGTAAAAATTTCAATACCCTCTAATAATGCTCATCAAAACATTTTTGCCATAGTCTAATTTTGTCAAACAATAATTTTATAAAACTTGTGTGATGCGGGCAATAGAGTTTCTGACTATCACTTAGTTATTTTTTTTCTCTCATTCAACCCTTTCTGACACCAAGATATGAACCCGTAATCTTACATTACAAAATGAATAGCTGTAACTTCGTTAATAGTTGTTCGAAATGAACAATTTTTATTCAGTTTTGTCGGGAATTTTATTACCTTAAAAAAAAACAGGCACATAAACACTAAAATTGTTTTTAAAAGTGTTTTCCACTTTTAGTTTTTGCACAGATAGACAGACAGACAGACCAATGGCATATCGGAAATTGGACTCGATTGCAATACTTTTCTTACCTAGTATAGGTAGGGAAGTAATAAATTAAAATATACAATATAATTTGCTGTATCATCGCTAATACTGGTTCGATTCTGATGATTTTTTTTTGTTTTGTTGGTAATTTAATTACCTTTCAAAACTTTTACTAAATTTTACTATAGAATATATACTTAGCGAGTAAGGCCACAAAACATTTTTCATTTGTGTCACGGGCATCAGTAGTCAAAACCCTACAAAATAAAAACAAAAATCGGTTCACTAGTTTTCGAGAAAATCTTGCCACAGAGAGATAGACAGACAGACAGAAGGACGGACAGACAGACCAATGGCTAAAAGTGTGTTTTTCGAACTCAGGAGGCTCTGAAACGTAATAAATCCGTCAAAAATCGCATATCGGAAATTTGACCCGATTGCAATACTTTCCTTACCTAGTATTTATTTACTGCGGTGTGAATGTGCTTTTTCGTCCGTATAGCCACTACTGTGCTTGATTAATAAATAATTTGTTACTCAATAAAAGAAAAAATAAATACTAGTTAATTTAGGAAACTAATTAATTTATACTGGTTAAAGGAGGTAATTAATTTATTCTGGTTAAGGAAGATTATTAATTTAAAATAGATAAAGAAAATATGTAATTTAGGTTAGATATGAAGATTATTAGTTTATGCAGGTAAAGAAAGTTTAATCATTATATCTTTAAGTATATTACTGGTTAGGAAAGATTATTAATTTATACAGGTTAAGAAAGATAATTAATTTATACTCTCTAAGGGAAGATATTAATTTAGACTGGTTAGGGAATAATATTACTTCATAATTCTATGTAAATTAATATTACTTCCATATAATTTAATTTGACTCTTGATAGAGATATAATATAATATTATCCAATAAAATAAACCAAAATTGTATTGTTGAGGAAGTACAAATTAATAATCTTCTTTAACCACTATAAGCTAATTACCTTTACCTGCTTATATATCAGAGTAAATATTTTCATATCACAGCCGAATTCTAGCCCAAAATCTAAAATATTTGTGAACAGTACCGTCTTTGCCAAGCTGGCCAGAATATTGTGATTTAATTTTCTTATTGCGTTAAGTTAGAATTTGAGAATTTATTTATATTACTAAATATTATATTATATTTTCGTATTTATTAAATTAACAATCAATAACATGTTTGTTTGAAAAGATAAGTAATTTTTTTTCATTAATCTTATTTTTAAAATATTAAGCAGGCTTAGGTAGTTTAAAACATGTCGGATTTACATAATTTATAATTTATTTTACTATTTATTAATTATTTTAAATGCCATTTGGTATATTTCGCACGGGGTCTGGTCTGATCTCTTTTAACCCTCCCTCCTACACTCACTAACGGTTTTATCTCGAGGGCGAAGACCAAGTCTCTTCCAGCGGCAATTAACAGTACATCTGTTCCAACTGACCCTACTTGATAAATCAACAGCCCATCGGCTATATTTATTTGGAAAGGAAGAACCACACCAAGAGTGACGGAAAGAGACGTCGATAGGGTTAAGCGCCGTCATTCACAAATTTAGCAGATCCAGCTCCTTCTTTTCGATGTAGCTATTATTTCTGTTTTTTACTAACATAATAAAATGTATTGCTTCTTCAGGAATAACAGTTGAAATCAATAAAAATAATTAACAATATTAAGGTTTTAAATTATTCATAAATATCTCAGAAATATTTAAGAACTTATTATATTTACGCAAGAAAAAGGGCTCCCGGTCATTTACCAGCCCCTTCTCTCCTCCCATTAATGTACATATGTCGTTATTTTTATTGACATTAGTTACAAATCTCCACATATATTATTACAGTAAGGCTCGAAATCGGTTTTGTACTATATAATATAATTTGTACTATATAAAAAATAAGCTCCTGTCATGCTCAAATACCATCTTTGGGGTACCGTTGGATTCAGAATTTCACGGTGGTTAGCGAATCGTATTCTCCACTTTTTTGTTTTTCTTTCTAAAATATAAAGTCGATACAAAAATTTTGCTAGGCTTCAATACTGAAACGGTGGTAGGTCTGTAGATCGATACGGGAGAAATTGGACCTAGAAGATTTGGATGCGTACAGCAAGGTCCGGATAGTTCGTCCGGAACTATCTGATCCTGCGTTTTAAACCGAAAAATGTACTATTTTCGAGATAATGCAAGGCAGAGGGTTCGCATTCTCTATTATCGAGAGAGGAGAAGTTTATATTATTTCTCGATGGTATTTTCGATCGGAATGCCATATCTTCGTTAATTCTTCACCAAATCTCAATATTGAGCCACAATTTCGAAGGCTTCTTTCTCCTTCAGGCGGGCAAAATAGTCCAATCACCCCGAAAATTCAGGCAAACAAGTTATGAAAGAAAACAAACTTTATTAGCAAATAACTAGAACATTACACACTTTCCACTTGGTTATGCCCATGATCATACAATAAGTTTCCTACAAAAGGAAAAACAAATCATCGAAATCGGACAATTTTTACTAAAAATGTAGCTTATTGAAATTTGTAAACATGTTGGTTCCAAACAAAAATGAATATTATAATTAATTTCTGTTTTCTTTGTCGATTTTATTTATCAATAAAGTAACAATTGATTTCTCTATCTTTTGATACGTTGCATTATTTTATTTTATTATTAATTTGAGATTTGATAACAATATGCTGTGAGAATTTTTCGCACGGGCCTACTAGTAGTATAAATTTGCTTGAAACATGATATACCTTGTATCAGTTTCACTCAGCGGATTTTAGTAAATGGTGACCTTTACCGCTTTGGAGAGGTAACAAATGTAGAGGTTGAGTCTCATTGAACTTTTACAGGGACAAAAACTCTGACAGATGTAATTTAGAGTTCTTTGTGACGGTATATTTTTTGCCGGCTGTGCTGCTACTGGCATTTTCCATTGAAGCTTTGATTAGTATGACCTTCCAACCCACTATACACACTTTGTGAAGATAAAAATATCGATGCTATTCAAGATTTTCTACAGTATATTTTTATTATATATATATTTAAAAAAAAAAAAAAATGAAAATACAGATTGTTCGTTTGGAAGATCAAACAAAATACTCGGAATCTGGTGGAATTAGTTGTTTGGTCCCGGATGGATCCATTTGATTAGTAATTAACCTCTGTTGATTACCTTGTTCATGTCTTGGTCAAGTCAAGTCGGCAAATGGATGTATTTGCCGTTCGGTCTCTCATAATTTCTTGACTCCCTCGGTTGATTTGGTGGTCCGATGAGCTTATTGGAAAACCTCCTTTGACGAATTACGTCGTTATAAATTCTCTTTGATGAAATTGTCATTCCCTTCACAAGGACAAAGTCAGAAAACTTTGCTGTCCTTATATCCGGAATAGTTAGTTAACCTTGCTCGCCTAATTGAAATTTGCTCCTGATAAGCCTATTGAATTGTTTATATTTGGCAAAATATAACTACTGTCCAATAAAATTTTATACAAGTACGATTTTTTTTTTTTAACAAAATTACATTGTAGCTACGTAAGGTTTTTCTAGAAATATTTCACAACGTGAGCATGGAATCTCTTTAGTGCACCAGTAAATAAACAAAAAGTCACCAATGATTAGGCACCAACAAAAACAATATCTATATTGCAAATCATATAATCCAGACAAGAAATAGTACATCCCATTTTAACTATTAATAAAATAATAAAAGCAATTAATATATTACAACAAACATCCTTTCATATTACTTATGTATCTTCTCTAGGCTGTTTTTTTTTCAGTTTTATATTGATTAATATAACATTATGTCACATGTACATTGATCATAGTGAGGTAAGATTACATCCACACTATATGTATAGAAAATATAAAATGAACGGAAGGGAAACAAAAACTAAATTTTAGTCAAAAAGTAACTACTACAGCCCATGAAGGGTCTTGGGTTCAGTACTTTTTAAGGAAATACTGTTTCAAAGCCAACGGTTGTGATGGGAGGTGATTGAGTCGGGATCACATTCCACCGTCTGGTTATTAATTAATTATTAATTATTAATTTAATTAAGAGTACCCATTTTAGATACGCTGGGTGTGTCTCAGGAGGGTCCCCTGACCACAGAGTCGATTCACGGCTTTGGAAGTCAGTGCTACCCACTGCGCTATGCCGCTTCCAAAATAACTTAAAGATAAGTAAAATAAAATAAATATACATACCTATATACACTAATTACAATCAGACAAGGGAATTCCTGGACAGAGGCTTATCTCTAAAATGATAGAGGGAAAAGCAGAACTCTAGGAGTTCTCTGTTGGAACGCTACTTTTTCAACAGCATCACTGATACTAAAGCCAGTTCAGATTAAGTGGTGTATTGAGTGATTATCCACATTCACTGATGTCTTGAGTGAAGAATCTGACCAATGCCAGAACTTCAATACATACTACAAAAGGTCTCGGGGCCACTGCCGTTCTAAGCCATTTAACTTATATGTGCAGTACAGGTCTGCATTGAGGTGGTGTTATGCTTTTAGTCATAGTGAAGCCTTAGCAAAGCGTTTACTGTATGTTTAGAAATTAGTGCTTCCTCCTTCAAAACTTCTGAAGCATATTTTTCTTCGCATCTGAATATTTTTTTTAGTTAAAAAATGTATTTGCTTTTTTAAATGCTTATTTTGTTATCCCGAGCCAGGGAATCAGGGCGGATGATTAATGCCAAAGTTAAAAGACCCGCCGACACCGGGACACGAACTAATTATTTTTTGTCTGTATCTTGGTTTTCAGGTTGCCGGGCAACACGCGCTGCTCTGCACACACGTTAATCCGCTCGGCCACCCCGCCCCTAAATATAAATACATATAAAGTAGAGCAGAAAGTGGTTTTAAAGGTGTTCTTCAGCCGTATAACTCTACACTAGTCTCAAGCCACGCTCCCATTCCCTAACACACTTCTTAGACTCATGTTTCAAGTTCTTTTCTTAAGATGAAACTTTTTTTTAAATATTTAGTAATCCCTCCTCAATCTTATATAAGTTCTTTATCAATTCAATTCCATTTAAGCTTAAATCTTCCACAATTCTCAGAGTTTATTCATATTGTTAATTATGGTTTGGAATAATTTTTAATTGGAATGAGTACAACAACTTATAAACACACACGCTATTTCAATTTCAGCAAAAATATTCACTGTGTATAACTGAATTCCATACTTCCTTATGCTTTTCCAGTTAAGTAAAACCAACTAATGAACACAACTCTAATTAAAAGAAAGAAAAAAACGAAACAATATCATTAATGAAATTCTAGAACATTATTATATCTCCTGTTGCAGGCAGGTAACCTTATTTCCCTCCAGAGGAAAACGAGTGTTGCATTATTAAACCCAAAGCGAAATAAAGAAAATAACATGAAAGAAAAGCTGGAATAATAACGTTTAGACGCTATTGTCTTTGCTCTCTCACTGGAGGACAATTTTACTTTTCTTTTTATTTTAAAATGGAAGATAAACGTATCTCATATTTAAAAATATTTATAATTATTTACAGTTCCATTATTGTTTCAATTCTATACAACCTTATTTATTTTTATATTTCATTTGATTACCTATAAAAAAATGTCTATTCGCTCTTAAGAATATGCCTCACCGGTCATAGTAAAAATCAAAATTAACTTCTGATAATTATTTATTGTACGTTTCGAATAATCTATGTCCCTCTCATCACCCCTTTTTATTCTCCCAAAAAAATATTGGGTAAGTCAATTTGATATGATAAGCTTGCTTTAATGTCTGATTTGCAATTCTTGCAAATGTTCAATGAGAGGACACAGATTTCCCAAAACGTACAATAAATAATTATTAGTAGTTAATTTTAAGTTTTATTAAGATTGACCGGTAAGGCATAGTATTGAGAGTGATAGACATTAAAATACAAAGGCCAAAATTTAAAAAAATATATCATTTTTCTACTTCTCAAAAACCGATTTCGTAATTTTCCATAAAAATGTAATTCATACACGCACTTTTCAATATTTTTGTATTTATTTTTATTATAACATTCCACATCCACTCGGGTGGGTCATTAGCGGCTTTAGATGGAATTAAATTTGGTGGACAAATTTGATGTCTTTTATGAATTCAAAATACTTTTTGTATCTTCTCTTCATCATCTGAAAGTGCGTCAGATATGTTGGAAGTTATATTATGTTTAATTCTGGTGTCAGAGTATAGTCTGCAAGTTGCTAAAATGTGTTCCAGTGTAAGTGATGTGTTGCAAGTTTTAAAAAATGGTGGTTCCAGGCCTCTCATTAGGTAGCCATGGGTAAAGGCTGCATGTCCAATTCTAAGCCGAGTTAAAATTATTTCCTCTGTTCTGTTATTTCTGAAAGAGGTCGTCCATGGTTGGATATATTTTTTTAATTTCTTGTAATTTGTTTGTAGATTGGTTCCAATTAAATTGCCATTTTTCATTTAGCATTTTTTTGCATTGCAATCTCAAGTCAGCAGTTGTCGTTAAATTGATCATTGTGGTTCCATTTGTTTTTCTTCTTGCGAGGTTCACAGTTCTGTCTGCAGCTTCGTTCCCAGATATGTCACAATTTGAGGGTACCCATACGAGGACGATGTTTCTTTTTGAGACTCCTTGATATCTCAGAGCAGTTTTTGATTTTTCTGGACAATGGCATTGTTGAGTTCCCTTCGGCAATGGCCATTAATGAGCTTAAAGAGTCTGTAACTATAAGGCCATTTTTTTATGTTTTTTCTGTTCGTAATAACAAGCCCTGATATACGGCGAATATTTCGCCTTTGAATACGCTGTTTATTTGGGTCAAATTGAATTTGAGGCACTGGTCTTTCAGTATTACTGCACATCCTACGTCACTATCTATTTTTGGTGCATCTGTATAATGGGTTGTGTGTCAGAGGTACTTGTGTTTCATTTCTGTAAATAAGTTTGTTTTTTTGTTTTGTTTTTTGACAAATTGGTCGTCTTTAGTTTGTATTTTCCTAGAAAGAGATGCATCTGTTTTCAATATTTAAGCCTGCTTGAATTTTTGGATATGAATGATTGCGTCTTGGCAAATGGTCACAAAAAAATAACCAAAGTTCATCTTCTAAAAATACAATCTTCGTCAAATGTATGTATTACATATATTGGAAATATCTATATTATTAATACATATTTCATACAGAGAATGTTTGTATTTTTCATATCAATATAAATTTCTGAAAGAATACCAATAATAAAATTATTTTAAATTATCCTTAAACTATGTAAACAGAAAGACATATTTTTCTCAGTTTATATGTTGATTTCTTCTTAATTAAGTTTTTTTTTATTGCAGGACAGCTTGCCGTATTACTCACTTGTACACTTAAATACTTTAATATTTTTATTTTATTAGTTTGAAACACGCCGAACTGAAAATGGTTTGTATGAACTGAATGATTTATTAGAAACATTCAGTTTTAAAGGTTGTGATTAATATATAAAGTTATATATAACGTTATCCGGAATCCATTAAATTAGACATCACAAATAGTTTAATTGAAATGGAGTTTCGAAACTGGAGCACCTAGATAGAAGTTTTATAATAATTATAAACTGATTGAGGTTAAAAAAAAAAAACATCCTCTTGATGGGAATACGTTCAATCAACCAGAAGAGAAAAAATTACTAATAGATAGCATGTAAAATGTGCTTAAGATTTGAAGAAAATTATAGCAAATTCTAATGAAAGGTATTTTTTCACATTTGGTCTAAATGGAATAAGTGAAGTTTTCACGTACTCATATTTTTACCTGCACTTAAAATAGTTTTTTTTTTTTTTTTTTGGACGCCGAATACGTTTGCTAAGAAAAAATTGTCACAAAAAGTATAACTTCGTGTAGAGGAAAAATGACAGGAATTTGCCAAATTGGTCGATTGAAATTACCGTTTGACTAAATGAGTCCAAAACCATTAGTAATAGGACAGAAGGAAATAATGGGAAACGTGCTATGTTACTGACTTCTAATAGTGAGCGATGATTTTAGAATGAACCAAAAAATGTTTTTTTGTGAGGCTAAAGTCTCCTCAAGATAATAACACAGTTCATGAAATATGTACATTAGTCTGGTATGTAGAAATACAAAAAAATATAAAATAAACCAAACAAATGAAAATAAAATGGCTTTTACCAATTAAAAACTAGTTAGGAATTTTAATTACATAATCTAAACCTTCTTGCTTGGCTGCGGAAGTTTTAATATGAAGTAGATGGTAAAATAGGAGTTTTTTGAAGGAATACCAGTATGTGGACGTGGTTTGACAAAGCCCACATTTTTATTTCTGTATATAATTCTAAAGGGACTTGTCCCAGAATAAATAAAGTATTATTAAAATTACGGAGATAGTTAAAGAAATTCCAAAAGAAGGTGGCATGAATGACTTGCTGAAGTTTTTTAGGAGGGGATATATAGATCAAGAGGTTGGAGGTCTGGTATTAAGAAAGTAGGTAGAGGAACCTAGAATAAGGAGTTCTACGATGTAGGGAGGATTTTTTGTTCCGATTACTTGGAAAAAGAAAACACCAAGAAGGAATTGACTTCAGAACTTATAGTAGTTGATTGATAATAAAATAATCCATAATAGCAAACGTAATTACCGTTAATAGAGTGTGAATGTGCTCTCTGCCGACTATTATAAATGTCCTTCATTGTAATATATCTGAATAAAAAAAAGTATCGGAGAAAAAAAAATACCATTAAAGAACTGTGGAAGGAAAAGATCTACGTTAGGAGAGTGGAGAAAGTGATATGTCAGTTCTTCTTATTGTAATAGTGTTTCTAGCTTCAAAATATCCACCCTAGAAATATTTTTCTATGCTTTCTTTCTACCTCTTGTTTTAAATAAAAATATTTTGTATAATATGTAATTAATTAATTATGAATCTTTTTACTTAAAAAAAGATCTCATGGCGCAGCTTCATTGCAATTTAGCTTCATTTATTCTAAAATATATTAGAATCTAATCGCTTACTATTAGAAGTCAATAACATAGCACGTTTACCATTATTTTCTTCTGTCCTATTACTAAGATAAGGATCGACCAATGCGGAAAATTCTAGCCATTTTTCCTCTACACGAAGTTATACTTTCTGTGACAATTTTTTCTATTGCCATTGCTAAGCCAAATATCTAAACATGTAGCGATAGTGCATCCCGAATGGCTATTACATATGTTAACAATGAGATAAAATCTATTGATTATGTTCCTCGGGAGGACTGGGTGAGGCAAGCGAAGCTTCGAATAATAGCTCAATGGAATGAAACATGGAGAAGAAACCCCTCAAAACTTGCTCTGGTTAAACCAAATAGAGGAGGTCTAGAAGAGAGGAAATTGGTCAATGCGAATTTTCGCATGGCTACCTTCTCCACGGTCGAGAAACACATTCCTGTGTCAGGTGTGGTTCTCTTAGAACTGTGAACTACATACTCGTGTATTGCACACATTATGCAGTTATGCGGAAGAACCTTAACATGCATGAGACTATCCGAGACGTGTTGCAGGATACCGAGAGAGAAGTGGAAATCTAACTGGATTTCTACAATAGAATATGAAAAGTGTGAGTGAGTTGAGGATTGCCAATGACCATAACGGGTAGAGGCAAACAAAAAAATAAATAAATAAACTTAGCTGTTTGTACAACATTATTCTATTTTTACGAACCTTACCGTATGTTTTCTATTTGAAAAAATCTAAGAAATAAATTAATCCTTTCCTATTTCAGAAATGCGCTAATTATCTTAGTATACATATATATGTTCTTATTTCGAAGGAAAATCATTCACTATTTCCGTTTGAAAATTAAGGTTATCTGAATTAACATCATCTGCTCATGCATTGACGTGTGGAACTAAATCGCTTCGTTTCCTTATTAAATAGACCAGAACTGTCAGTCCACTTTAAAGCAATTAAAGATAACCTTTGCTACAACAGTAATGAACGGATAAATTACACTCGCTGCGATGTGTTTAAGTGTCTGACTCTGTTTCTAAAGGATAGGATAGGCTTAATGAATACCCTGGAGCCTACTTAACCCGATTAAAAGCAAAGAAAAATCTCAAAGCGTTCTTCCCGACTGGCAATGTTCCATGGTTCCATGGGGACAGAAGACCGGAAAGAGGAAGGGGGAAGTCGCTAAAGCAATGCAGATAGGACATCTTTTATCGGAGGGCTTATACTCGGAAGATAAGTGTCCTGAGGGCTGCAACTGTGTGAAAGGGTGCCCTGCAAAGGGCCAAGGGCGCGCACCCGCGCCTCCTGACCTTTCGTTTTTATTTCGAATCCTTTTTCTCTTCTCCCTACCTCCAACCACACCCTCCTACACATCGGGTTCACTAATTAGAATCCTTCCTAAATCGTTTTTAATTAAAACGCGATCCGCTGTTACGAAATGTCTGGTTTTTTTTTATTTCTTGACTGGTGAAAACTTTCTGAGCTTCAACTTACTTCTGCTTTCAGTTACATTTTCATAAATTATTTTATGACATACTTTTTTTTAAGTACCGAGTTATATTCAGTTTTAAAATTTTGGTTTGCTTATAATTTCAATCCGTTAAATTTCGGTGCTTTGAGACAATAAAAAAAATGTATTGAATTAATTTCTTAATACCTAGAAGCTAATAAATCCTCAGATTCTCTAAATTCCTATCATCCTATTAGTATTCTTCCTTCCATTTCTAAATTTTCTGAAGAAATACTTCTTCCCTTGATAAATTTAATGAGATCATCAATTCGATTTTAGAAAACATCCTTCAACTATTCAACAATGTCATCAATTAGCAGATTATATTTCTGATTCTTTATAATATAAAAATTGTTGTCTTGGAGTTTTTTTAAATCAGTCGAGCTTTTGTTAAAGTTTGGCTTGAAGGATTTCTATCCAAACGTGAAATTTTACTTCCTTTGACTGTATTATCTGATATTCATCTCATATTTAAAGAACAAGCATTTTATTCTAAAAAGTAGGAACAGAACATCCTGACATTAAATGCAATAAAGTAGGAGTACCACAGAGTAGTTTCGTTGGGTCAATAATATTCAATATATACATCAGACCTACTACAACAATATAACATTCTGCTAACAGTCCATCTACAGTTATGATTCTACTTATTCTATTTGGATTTCAAACTTCTTATATTCATTTAAAGTTGATTATTTGTTCGCTATTATTTTTTTTTATTTTAATTTAATAATAATTCATCACGTCAAAATTATTAAAAAATAAAAATTTTAAAAGAAGATAATAATCTGTCTTTTATGTTTTAAATTTATTTTGAAATGAACTGTAATATCAGTATTTTCACGGTTTTTTTTATCAAGTATGCCCATAAATATTATCTTTTCTTTAACATTCTCCTTGTGCCGTTCAACGTTTAGTTAGGTTAATCAAAACCCGGATCTCCATCTAGCTACGTCTCTCGCAAGATTTGTCATCTCCTGCAATGTCTTTTATCTCGTTTGTCCCAACTTGGAAATATAGCTATTATAGCTAAGCCTTGTTCTTTCACCAGGTCTGGTGCATACTGGTCCCATAGACATCATTTGAGGTAAATACGTATCCATCAGGCATCAGATAGGTATCTCAAAATCATATTGTATCAGAGTCTCATTTTTCAATTATTATAATCATTGCAAAATGTTAATAAAAGTTATTGGGTTCAAGACAGAGGTGTAAAGGAAAATAAAATATAGAAAAAGTTCAACATTTTCATGAATCTATGATAATAAACCTCTGAATTTAATACAGTAAAAAACACAATAATAACTCAACTTTTTTTTAAAATAATAGTTTATTAGACTTCTATTCTGAGAAACGAATATTCAAATTCCTGAATTTTGTTTTTCGTTTGTCGAATATTTTCACCGTAAACAGAAGATATTTGTAAAGTTAGGGTACAACAGACGTCAATTGGTGGCTTAACGAGCTATTCAAACGCCATGGGAATCTTCCTTTTTTTATCGAAATCGTGTAAAAAAATCTAACTATTGAATTTACCTGACTGTATATTTTTTTTTTTCAAAAATACCGAAAGAGGAAAATTGTTCTTTTAAAGGGAATATATGTATAGAGAGTTTATGCGTGTTGAAATATTGGTTATTCACCAGGTATTTATTTTATTCTACTTGAAAATTTACCTTAAAACTTCAACGAATGGCCTGTTGACCGAATACTCCTCATATACAATTGAATCAAAGTGGAGTCAAACTATTGAGAAATTTAAATTACCAGTGTATGGGACAAATTATAGATAAATAATATCTAACGAAATTAGTTTTGTTTTATATACAAACATATTGTTTGTACTTTTCAGTCTACACGATGTAACATATTTTAAATAATATCACAAAAATGTATATATGATCAGAAAATTAATGTTCTGTTCATTATCAACAAACTTTTATCGAACTTATTTAACATGATTTGAAGCACTAAAATATATACATATAGTAAAATGAAAATAAGTGAAATTTTTGTTTCTCGAATTTACCGATTCAAAGTGAAAAAAATCTTCGAACGAACAGTAAAAAATTTATTGGGCCTTGAGAAAACTATGGAACTATTAAAGATAATGGAATTTATTTTGAATACAAATAATATAGTTATTTTATTTTTGTTGCATTTTATTTTCCTCGTACATGACTATTAATTGAGGCATCTCCTAACAATAAAGTATAACTCAAAATTCTATTTTTATTTTAAAGCGGAAAAAATATTTGCTGTTGATGCAATAAATTTTCAACATAGCTGTCTGTTTTCTTTGCAGTTTTGTCTTTAGTAACGTAAATTGAATTTTTAGTAAATATTTGCTATGTTAAAAAAAAATCGATCTATTACAGATTGCTTCAACAACAGATATATATTTTTTTTATATTTGTTTATTTAGAAATATTACATTCTGTCACATCAAGGACATTTATAATAGTGTTCGGAGAGCACAGTCACATTCTATATGAGTGTGCTCTATGAACACTATTATAAATGTCCTTGATGTGACAGAATGTAATATTTCTAAATAAACAAATATTTAAAAAATCTGTTGTTGGAGATTTTTATTAAATTATAATTATGAGTAACATGATAAGACAATAAAATTAACTCGTATAGTTCGATAACTACATTCTGGCAACCGGGATAATTTTGATACTAAGAGCACAATGCTTACTAAATTAATGAACACTAATTCAAAGTTCTGTTTGTCATAAACCCTTCGAATTATTTGACATAGCATACCCTACTTTTGCGAAAGTTCGGTTGGGGTTCCGCATAAGGAACGGAGTTGGATAAATTGGCAGAAAACGGTTCGGTAGACTTAAAAGAAATGGCTGAAACTACCTAACGATCTTGTTTGCTACGGGTTGGCATGCGTAATAAAGCCTAAAGGTGAACCCATATTGTTTCCTTTACACATCTACAGGCAAAGGGCTATGCAATGGAAGCAACTCCATAAATTGTGTTGTAGACACAGGTTATGTGATCTTGGAACAGTAAATTTATGACAATGTTTTTATTTATTTTTTCGTTCATTGAAATTTGCAACTGTAAAATTATGACAACAAGTAATTCCTATTCTTTTTTATTAAGTTTTGTCTTGTTGAAACCACACTAGCTGTAATAAATGTTTGTACACTTTATACTGTAACAAGAAGGAACTGAAGGTCTTCATACCATACGGAGGACCTTTCATGGAGTTCTTGGTCCTCAAACAACTCTTAATATTCCTTGATTGTATTATTCTAAAAACCATATAGCTTCTTGTAACCTCCCTTGATTTCTCCATTTCGACTGCGCCTGCTTGATTTATGGATGACTATGTGATCAAAGAGACTCGTGAACTGTTTCATAAGATACAACTTAGATATTCCCAGGCGTCCTGATGTTTCCTGCTGGTACACCGAGTTGAAGTGGTTTTATCCTACTTACCGACGGCAATTCCTTCTTGGTATTTTCCTTATCCAAGTTCTTAGAACCTACTCCTTACTGTACGTTTCTTTATCCAATCTTTCAATTCCAGATCTCAACCTATAGATTTATATACTCCCTCCCATAAAAGTACTTCCTTTAGGAAACCCTTTGTCATTCTTGCTACCTCTTTTTGGAACAGTGTACCTACCTCCATATGTCGATCCTCCCTCGATCTCAAATTCCTTCTTACAACTCCCATTCTACCATCTACTCCATATTAAAACTTCCGCAAACACGTAAAATTTACTTGCTTCTGCACACTGTATAATTCAATCAATTGTCTAATTGCAAATAACAGTTAATTGGGCATCATTCTGCATAATATAAGCCAGTCTAAGGTTTATAATTATGGAACTCTGTTATTATTCTTAGGAGACTATTCCCAAAAGAAAATTATGTTTTCAAGCATTCATATTACTTCTTAACTATTTATTTCTAACTTTCCTACATACAAATTACATCTTATACAGCTAATACTGTATACCTTATTATTATTCTTATAATAATATTTGTAACAATATTTATGGGACTGTAATACACAAATAGAAAACGTACGAGCTTCATACGTTTTTGCGCGACTTTCATTTTTTTTTTTTTTTACTTGTATTTGTTTTATTTAGATCTGACATGATAGTAATTACAATCATGGGAATCTCTTTAATTTCCTACATACAAATTACATCTTATACAGCTAATACTGTATACCTTATTATTATTCTTATAATAATATTTGTAACAATATTTATGGGACTGTAATACACAAATAGAAAACGTACGAGCTTCATACGTTTTTGCGCGACTTTCATTTTTTTTTTTTTACTTGTATTTGTTTTATTTAGATCTGACATGATAGTAATTACAATCATGGGAATCTCTTTAATTCTGTTCAAGATTAATTATTGAACGAAGTACCTAACTTCCTGAAAATACAAGGAAATATATTCGAGAAAGAGCAGGAAAATTTGATGAACGTGTCTTTTAGAATTTTGTAAATGTAAATAATATGTTGAGATTCGCGTGCATAAGAAATTCAATGAAATAATCAGCCATCTTTCATCTCGTGCCATGATACCCTACAACCTTCTACTTATCCATCCTTAGACCGCACCGGCAAACATAAATCAAGTTGATTGAACTTTAAAAAATGTTAATATGCGCTTGTTTAAGTGCCATATCTGGGATATAATTGCTCGAAGTGTGTCATTATTTAGTCCGAGCATCATTAAGTTGTCAGGTTAGAATAAAACTCGCAATTAGATGAATAATTAGGACAAATGGAGGCCATTCGTAAATGTAATTGTATCCAATCTGCTCTATACCTCCTTAATTGTTGATATCTTCATCTACATTCTTATGTCTCTAAATTCATCAATAGTTTACTTCAACGTATAAAATATTCAAGATTTGATCAAATTTAATAGTCCGTGTTGCAGACCCCTTTTTATGTTATTATAACCATCCGGCTGAAACTTAATGGCTTCATCTCATCGTAACCTAGAAATGTTATATTTACGAAAATTATCGGAATTGGGGCGTTTTCAATACGGAGGTAGGCAAGCTTTGTTTATTTAATTTTTTTTTTTAAATTTCTTTATTGAGTATTATAACAATCTGTCTGTTGGACATTGGTTATAGTGAGGTAGGATGACATTCACAGCATATGTACAAAAAAATAAAATAAATAGAACAAAATAATAATCAAAAGTATATACAATAGACAATAAAATAAAATAACCTAAAAAATAAGAAAATTAAAACTAAGAAAAAAAAAACACATGCATACCTATATACAATCAGGCGAGGGAACTTCAGGAGAACCCTGCGCTACTCTCCCAACCGCGTCACTGGTACTAAAGCCAGCGGAGATTGGTCGAGAGCACTTTAGCCACATTGTTTATTTAATTAGGAACTAAAAACTCATAAATACCAATTTGCTTTCTACTTGATTCGTAAGATGACTTTTACACAAAATTGTGGAAAAGGGAGGCCTGCAAAAATATTGAGCCGTTTGGCGTGACCTACACCCCCAAATTGTCAAAATAATAAGGTTACAAAAGCCAAACCGCCCAACATTTTTCTAGGCCATATTTTTATGGATTTTGAGATCAATTTATCTTACGAGCCAGGTGAAAAGCAAATGGGCATTTACAAGTTTTTAGTACCTTATTAAATAGACAAAGTTTGCCGACCTCCTGATTGAAAACGCCCCAATTCCGATAATTTTCGTAAATAAAATATTTGTAGGTTACTATGTGATGAAACTATTTACGAAGTTTTAGCCGGATGTTAATAATTTTTTAGAAAGGGTATCACTTTCTATTATGTTTTTATGTTAAAATTGTAATCTGCATTTAATAAGCTATTTACCCAAATACATCGCTTTGAAACAACAGCATACTAATAAAACCAATTTCATATTTCATTATAGTTGGCTAATGCGTTCTGTAAAACACGCGTTGCCTTGGTTGCAACCTGTTAATAAACTGAACATTAAGAGTTCAAATCACCGTGCCGGTTGGGACTTTTAACTTGGCATAACTCCCCTCCATTTCTCTTGTCCCGGAAAAAAACCGTATAGCAGAAAAGAAAAGGAAGAGGACACAAAAAAAAAACATATATTTATATATCTTTTCGGTTATATTTCTGCATATCCAAATGAGATGAAATTTAGTTTGTAGTGGTGTTCTATAAGAAGAGCAATACCATTAAAGCTTGGGTAAATTTCTGCAAAACTTTAGCATTTTCAAGTTTTAAACAGTCCCTCAAAACATCGAAATAAAATTAGAGGGTTAACATTTTGTATGTAAATTAAGTTTTTGTTTGAGAGGTACTTCTCAGGGAACTCGAATTTCCCCGTTATCACTGCCATGTTTTCGGGGTATTTTAACGTTTTTTTAGCGAAAAACTCAAAATTTAGATATTTTTGTAGATTTTTGAAAGTATGTATTTCAAAGTTAATTAAGTTTCTCACAAAAACAAAAATTGAAGGTACACACCATATATATTTGGTAAATAATTATTTTGAAATACTAATCACGGTTTAATAATTGATAACGTCATTATTACCCAAAGACGACAGCGCGGCTGTCGATATACTGAAGTTTTATTCCTTACATAAAAAATTTAAATATTTTTGAACCAAAGTCATGAAATATAAAGCTTCAGTTTTAAAAACGATTCATATATTTTAACATATTGCATAAAATAGTAAAGATCCTTCAGTGTCATCAGCAAACGTTACCAGGAAGGTATCAGAATGGAAAGAGATATAAACGGTAGAGAAGATAAAAAGAATGGGACTTACTATGGGCAATCTGTTAAAGCAATATAAATTAAAAATTATAAAGCGATATATATATATATATATATATATATATATATATATATATATATATATATATATATATATATATATATATATGATACATTATAGAGCAATATATAATATATATTATAGATCAATTCGCTTTCTAGGACTGAGGCAATATGATCAACAACTCGTAGGTCATTCTGGAAGATTTTGGGATTCGTTTCAGGAATATCTTTTCAAAGATTTTTGAAAGAATTGAGAGTAGGTTAATTGAGAGTGGTGTTTAATTTTTAGGAAGTTTGCCTCGTTTTGGACAAAATGATAATAGTGAAATGTTTTTACAAAACAGACAAGTGGGTGGTTCGAAGCACGGTACTGTATATGTAAGTGAACAATATGACAGCTAAAGATTTTTTTTTTTTAATTTTAGAACAATATCATATGAAATTGTAAACAATTTTTTTTAATTTTCTGTAATCAATATATATACTGTAACTATGTGTCAGTCACATAATTAACTTCAAATTGTACCTTTGATTTATTAAATATCTTGATTGCTTGTTATTAATTGTGCACTCACGAGTAATTCCTGTCATCAAAATGAATCTAAAATATTAAAGTAAACATTTTTTTTTAACTTTTAAATAAGGTATTTTTATCTTATACGATAAAAACCAAGAAAGTTGTTCGAGAAAAACGTACTTGAAGAAGAGCGAAATGACTTTTATTAAACTGAGCTGACTCACCTATGCAGTTCAATATCATCAAAAATCTTTCGAAGCAATATTTTAAAAATTAACTATTTGTCATTAGTTTAATCTTTATATAATCTTCTTAATTTTTTGTTTTGTTTTATTTTTATTTTTTCACTCACGCTTTTCGAAAGTACCGACAAGCTAGTGTGATATTGAGTAGTAGAAAGGGGTAAGTCAAGGCTTGAGGAAGAGGAGTGCCTAGCGGCGTCTTTTCCTGTCTTGATTTTAATTTTTTCTTAGTGGAGGAGATCCCTCATACAGCTTATTTTGGGCCTCTTACGGGTGTTATCCGGCATGTTGGTAGTGTCCATCCCAAAACAGTGAGTTGGTATGTTCGAGTAAGTTAATGTGTAATCATTTATAAAGTGTTCGTATGTGGTCGTTAACTGTTGTCTTCAGTAGGTCTTTATGTAAAGTAAAAAAAACTTATCAGGGAGCCTTAGCTATAGTCCTGAAAGTTTTTTATTTAAGTCTGAAGTTTACTTTTGTGGTTCTTTTTGGCAGTCCCGTATATCTGTGAAGCATAAGTCTTTAAATATGCTTAAGTAATTGTAGGTATTCAATTTCTGTCCAAGTTTTAATTCCGAATGTCTTGGATGAAGTGAATAGATAGTCATATTCTCAGGTTTGACGTTTTTATTTTGTTCTTGATATGTTGTCCTCATGTTATTTTTCTGTCAAATGTCAGTCCATGATATTGAACTTTGTCTGTCTGAGGAATTTGGACATTATCAAAGCAAAAAGAAGGCAAGTTTCACGTATGACGGTAAAATTAATAAAAATTTTTTTTTTTAATTTGTTTATTTATTTTCATGGTTAACTAATGGAATCAACGTTTGTTAAATAAAATGATTGCAAAGCATGTCTCAGTTCCACGTTACTATTATTGAAAATAAAATGATGAAAAAAAATCAAAGAAATATCTAAAGAATAAAGAAATAAATTATGCTAAAAACGGCTTTTAATTAACTAATAATGATTGGAGTAATGTAACCCTTTTACAAATACTGTGATCTTATAAACAAGCTGATAGATGACCCTGGGTGTGACTATCAATCAAGCCGTGGACTTTATTCATAAGGGAGCCAGTTTTTTTTTCTTTTGTTTTAAAACTCGATTCATATTTATTATCGACTCTGGCTGACATGGACTATCCTGAGAAAAATCGTAGATTAAACCGCAGAGGGGGCCATCCCCTAACGATGACTGATTCCTAGCTCAACTGGAATTATCGAAAAATGGAGGTGAATTGGGCTTTAAGCTACTCCCGCTTTATAAAAACTAAAATGTAAAAAAAAAAACTTATCTGGGCAAAAATGATAATATGTATGATATTTTTATTATAACATTTTTTTTATCAAAAATTTTTATAATAAGTCGTTATGGCTAATTATGTTTCGGTATTTTTTTTTATTAATATATCGCTCTCTTGTTTAAGTACTTATATCCTAATGTTTAGGGTCATGTTTATTAACTCATCATATGTTTAGAGCTTCAGTTGCTCATTTTTTCTGCTAACATAATTTGACTCGAATGGTTAAAGGGAGTTTATATTTTGTTAGTAAATATAAACCATACCATAATAGAAATTTTATATAAATTTGTTTCTTTTAATAATAGTTTAATACTTTTTTTTCTCTCTTCATACTTCTATCCACACCTGTCTTACTATTGACAATAAGCAGATGTGATCTCATTGTAAAGAAAATTGGAATTTACGGCATGAGGAGGATTAGTACCCAGTAGAACCTCTTCTTGGTCTTGGTCTACTTCATAATTTAGGAAAGGAGATCTCTCATCCAGCTCCTCTCTCATCGCCTCCTGATGGGCATGTCAGCTGTAGCCATGTCGTTGCTAATTCCGTTGTGATGTTCGTGTAGTTTAAGTTGAAATCGGGAGTAGAGAGTACGTATGTGTTGGTCGATAGTACGTTGTTGTAAGTCGGTACGTAAAGTTTTGTTGTTTACGTAAAGTTTAATACTTAAATACAAGATGTATGTTTTTATTAGCTATAGGAAAAATGAGCGGAAATGGAGATGCGTCAAAGCGGGAAGTAACGGAAATAGTACCATCGTATCGAGGCACTTAAATAAACGAGACTACATACGGCCTCGACAGAAAGCATTTAAGTAGGAAAAGACTGTTTGGATGAGTAAGAGGCTAAAATAGAAAAACAAATGTCGGGTCGATGAGCACCCAAATCACTTTCGATCCTCAAAGCTGAGGGATGAGTCTTAAGAAATCGCAAGACGGCAATCAAAAACGAAGTCATGAGTACACAGACTTTTTGGAAGGAAAAATATCAACGAAGGGATGGACCTCCAGACTTACTAGCGGACTAGAAGTGTAGTAGCAAGACTACAAGCGGATGCACAAGCGGATTTACGGGGCTTTCAAGCTGAAGCCATCCTCCCAAAATGGTTAAACGTAACCATATTTTAATGTAAAACATATTTTAAGATATGTCTTAAAGTATTATTGCTCGTTTAATAACATTTAATAGGACTTCAAGAATCACTTAAACATTATTTCTTATAGATAGTTAGTGTATATTTTTTTTACAATGTAATTATCGTTTTATATATATATATATATATATATATATATATATATATATATATATATATATATATATAATAAACTATTGAATGTTCATTTCTTCTGTTTGTTGACGTTTCGATCCCGGGGTATTTTCTTTTTTTTAGTCAACCATGGGATCCTCTTTTAAGCTAGAATTTTAAAAACTAGAGCTTCGATCAGGCCAGGGACACACCGACAGTCTCAGCACCGTCCACTAGCACATATATTAAGCTACTGTTTAATACTAAGTAGCTTAAAAGGCCTGATCGAAGCTCTTTTTTTAAAATTCTAGCTTTGAAGAGGATCCCATGGTTGACTAATAAAAAGAAAATACCGGGATCGAAACGTCAATATATATATATATATATGGAAAAAAAAACTTCCGGGCTGAAACCCCCCTCCAAAATTAAATCCTTGATCCACTAGTGAGCGGACGGATAAGCATTTAGCCATTGTATAAAATATTTAGAAGGAAAAGTGGTATAGGTACTCAGAATAAAGGTATAATCATATTGATTTGGTACCAGAGGATGTATATAAAATATACTGTTCAACGCTGACTACGAGGAGAAAGGAAATTCCTGCAAGAGATAGCTGTGAGAATCATACCTTCATGTAAAACATGGGCGACGATCGTCATAAATTTGCATTGAAGTAATTAATTGATAATTTTATTTTAGGCATTTTTGGACGTTTTGACTTTTTTATTGCACGTTTCATATATTTTTTCTGAACAAAATTTGGGCTTTAGTGATGATATACGATTTTTCAGTTGGTCAGTATCGAGTTTTTGATAACTTAATAGTTGTGTTTCGTTTTTAAGGTAGTAAAATAATTAACCATTCAAAACCATTAATTATGTAATATATAATTATTGCTTAATATATATATATATATATATATTATATATATATATATATATATATATATATATATGTATATATATATATATATATATATAACCTACAATTAAAAATATTATTACTCTTGCAGGAAGTGATGGAAGCTATCTGTTTCCAACAAGTAGTGATTCATTCTTTTGTCCCCAAAGTCTATCTTCAACATTGAACATCCTGTAAATGAAATATAATATCCTAACATGAATACAATAATACCTTCATAATGCTTTTACTGTATTCTTAAAATCATTGAATATATTAAAGATACCCAGATAATCGTTCAGAGAAAGAGGGGAGGGTGTTAGAATAGAACACTAACACTCTGTTTAATTCTAATATTAAATATAAAATAAAAAAATACCTACCTTTACGTGTGAGGGTGGCCATTGAGTAAATTTTGCAACTGAGAATGGCCTACACGGCGGACCCAAGGCACGACTTTAGCGCCAGTGATTAATGCTTTCTCGACGCTCCAGATACTTTTTGTCACTTTAGTAATTACTAGATCGGCTAGGCTAAAAACGGGTCCCCAATCCATCTTTATTGTCGACTCCCTTCCTCTCTTGTTAGTTCTTTTTTACAAGGACGGTATTAATCAAATCGATACCTACTCAACTCGCATCCTTTGAAGGAACCGAGTAGAAGTCCAACATATTGAATTTAAACTTAGTGTAATCTTTTAAATTTTAATTTTAACTATCGATACGTAGTGTTTTTAAATATAAAAAAAATTAAAGATAAAAGTTGTTTGTTTAATTTTTAATACACGGAATAGATAAAAAAAAAAATGCTGAATTTAACAATAAATTAAAAATACTTCTTTTTGTTACATATTGCTTGCATATATTTGAACAATTTTTAAAATTAGTTGCGTTTTTGTCTTATTATTAATATTGTTTACTCATTATGAAGGCCTCTGTAGGAGTAACGTAGAGAGAATTGCACTGAGATCCCAAGGATCTTGTTCTAAGAAAAAAAATGGAAATTCATGAAATAATAATAGATAAATAAATGTCAGTATGTCTAATTATTTGCACCTTTAAGAAATATAAATGATAAAAGTTATACAACAATGATTTAGGGTAAGCGCACCACTGGCCAAACATAGCTAAGTAATTTTTTGTCTTCATTCGCTTATGCCACCGTAATTATTATAGTTATTAACTTCTTCGTTTGACGTTTAGAATATCTAGAACCTCCCTTTTCAATTTAACACTTTAAAATAAAATAAAAAAATTTGTCATGCAGCTTGTATGTAGGTGTGACTTTGTTTTATTCATTTTGTTATCATTCGACTTAATCTGTTATTTTACTTATCTTGCATATTATTTTATCTTTATATATATATATATATATATATATATATATATCTTTTTGTTTTCTTTCTATTCTTACTTGGTTATTTGCCTTTCTTACGCACATATTGTGTGCATGAATATTATAGCCCTAGTACCAATGCTTGATGTTTAACAATAATGATAGCATAGCATAAATGTTCAACTTACTATCAGCGAAACTGTTAGAAGGATAAAACACACTGATTTCAAGAGGACTACATAAACAAAAATGTTAGACATTTTTTAATTTTTTCTGGGGACTTCATTCATACAGTTGTCAGTAGTGGGCTTTGTTCTTCAACCTAGAAAAAAAATAGAACCTTAAAATCTATAAGGAAGCTTATTATTATTTACATTTAAAGTCCAACCTGTCAATAACTGGGTCTCCTGTCCATAACCGATGCGTTCACACTGATTGACAGATAACACTAGTACCAACAAAAAAAAAAAATAAAATAAAATAAATTCATACATACATTTATAAGATTGATATTTGAGGAGATAAATAAATAATTGGATTTTTAAGCAAATTTAAAGATGAAGTCGATAAAGAATTCCAAAACAAGATATTTATTGTACATAGGTATAAATAAGTTTAAAAAGATTTATTTTATTTTTATTATATTTCATAGTTTTTATTTTTTATTATTTGTTTAATAGATAGTTATTGATATATTATTCGCATATATAACATGAATGAATACTTATAGTCTTAATACTTACTGCCCAGATTTTATTATTATTCATAAAAAAAAAATTAAAACACCAATATATCCATCATGAATAATGGATTTTAATTGAAGCGGTTCAATTAAAAGAAATGTCCAAGTTTGTAGGCTAGGACCTCGCTACCTACAGGCAGTTCACATAATACAAGTCATAATCAACGTACACGAAAGTGGCAGAGGAAACTAGGAACAAGAGGGTTTAAGGTGCATAGAATCATAGAATCTTAGGACTTATTTGGGATAGCAATAAATTGTGGGTAATTTAATAAACAATTTTTTTCTTAAATAATAATTTATTTTGTATACTTAAGGGAGAAAGCTGCAAAGTAAGAGGTAATCAGTTAAATATCTCTTTCGATTATATTACTGATCGAGTTTATATCGTAATATTAGGCAATTACCTAATATTATTTAAAAGGCCTTCCTCTAAAACTTTTATAGTTATTTCATTATGCATTTAAACATATATATATATATATATATATATATATATATATATATATATATATATATATATATATATATATATATATAATTTCATTGTTTGTTTTTTCTCATCGGGATTTTTATTTTTATTCTTATTAACTTCCTCCTTTGTAGAGTATTTTTTTTCGAGATTCTCAGCTACGAACATAGTTATAAATAATTCCGTTTGAAGAATTCTGAAGGAGTCTTGAGAGAATCATTTTATTTTCAAAAAGGGTGCTGTCCAATTATATTGGATTGCTATAGTTATCAATCAATTATACTTATCAATCAATACAATGGGAAATTCTAAAACTAAAATAAAAATATAGAGTATGATCAATATATATATGAGCATGGTAAACAATTTTTTTTTCTTCATTTTGTATATATATTTTTTTTTGTTTCACTGTTTCTTTTAATTATTTCTTTTGATAAAAACTCTATTTCTATTTATTCCCTTTCTCTCCCCTTATACATTTCTCTTATTTTCTCCTATCTCTTTCTTATCCAACTCATTCCTTCTCTTGTCAAATTATACAATAATGACAAGACAAAAAAACAAAATAAAAATTAAATAATAAATCAAGAAAAAAATATTTTAAATAATATTTTGTTCTAGTATACATTTACAGAGAAAAAGTTGAAAAAAAAATCAGTTTTTATCAATTTGTTTCTTTAAAAGAATCAAAGATATTGAGGTTTTGCCTTGAAGTTGCGAGTAAATCTTCGATTTAAGTCTGAATCACTTATCGCTCCTAGATCAACCGACTACTTTTGCCGAATTCTTACCTAATGCTCTCAATTATTTATGAAATAGCTATGAGTTTAGTCTGTATCATTCTATCTGAGAAACAATATTTTATGAAAAATCACTATTTTTTTATATAGCAACTAACTAATATACTATCAGTTATAAAAAATATCAATCGCTTAGAGTTAAATTTGAGTGATTACAAAAATAACACAACGGACATTTTGTATTTAAACCATTCCAAATTAAGTACTATATACTTACATATTTTTATATGATTTTATGTATATATTTTTAATTACTTATTCTCAAAAATGAGTGACTCAAAAATAACCTTACCTGGTTTAATTATTCTAAATTATTAGTAAGGTATTTTTCATATTTTTAAATAAATAATGCTATTTTGATAAAAAGAAGTCATCAACTTCCAGCTGGAAGAGAACTGCCAATTGTACAAAAAAAGTAAAGATACAATTTTCCATCTCCTTAGCAATTGCCATATTTTTAATGCCATTAGGAAAGTTATAGCTATCACGGAGCTATCCATAAATTGTGTAGAAGTCAGCTTAAGAATAGAAAACAGAATATATTTCAAGAAATTCGCTATTTCTGTCGTTGTATTAAATTGAGAAGTTTATTATTAGGCTGAGAAGAAATAGCTGAAGAAGACTTCAAAGGAAGTTTCAAAACAGAAAAAAATTGTTTCAATATATTGTTTCGCTCCATTGTATTATTATTTGTATTGAATTAGTACATATATTTAATTTATGTCATTGTATTGTTATGTTTTATTGTACTGTATTGAGGCTGAAAACGTGATTGCGCACTCATATGTATATTTTCTGTATTTTATCAATGAGGACGTACCTTCAGCAGAAGTTTAAAAGGTTAATTAAAGAAGTTAATTAAGTATTAATTTAGTCAACGCCTTTCTATAGTAAAATTATTATAATAATCATTATTATTAAATAAATAAAGCAATAATAACAAAATTTTACCATAACATACTTTTACGATTTAAGCCTTTCGATTGACAGGATGACTAATTCCAATTTCACCATTTTTGATTATTAATTTTAAGGTTATTTCTATTGGAAAAATATATATCTTTATTCACAGTTCTATATATGAAGACTGCACTCACCTACTTAATAAATGAAATAAATTGAATAAATGAAAATTTTTAACATTTATTTCAATTGGTGATTAAAATATTTTGGCGGTTTATCATCGATATTTAAATACTTCAATAATTACAATATTTTCACTTTTTGAATTATAACCCATGTATAATAAAAAAAATTCATAAAAGCATTAATGTTCTATATAGCATTATTATTACAGTTTTTGTTTTTGTGGCCTTTAAGAACCATATGCATATTATTTGAGCCTTTCAGTTGACAAAATGGCTAACTCCAATTTCAAAACTTTTTATTATTAATTTTAATGTTATTTCTAGTGGAAAAATGTATACCTTTATTCACATTTTTATATTTCAACACTTCAATAACCTACTCTGGTATCAATTTACTCACTGCCTTTACAGATATTATAAAATTTCCGAGTAGAAATATCACTGAAGTGCGCTCAAAAGTGTTCAAATTGGAGTTAGCCATCTTGTCAACTGAAAGTATCATTTGTCAGTGTATTTAGGAGGGCGGTGTAGCACAGTGAGTACGAAGTTGTGCAATCCAATGGGTCCCGGAATTTTCAAATAGAAAGTAATTTCAATTATAAAGAGCTCTAAAATGAACTCGAATTAAACAAGATTCTAAAATGTAATAAAATTGATAAAAACATATAATAAGTTTTTCAATAATATTTTAAAACAAGAAACATAAAGTGGGATGTCTGCAAGTTCATGTACTCATCACCTCATGAAACTTGCAATGAATTAATAAAAACATATAAAACATACATCAAATCAGTTAGATCATTTGAATACATCATCTTAAATATAAAATATGTGTTATCATTACAATTCACAAATTTGTATAAATTATTCATAATGTAAATAAAGAATTGAATTCCATTAACTTGTTAGCAACTGTCCTTGTTATAAGTATCTTGAAACTTCCATTGAAATTTATATCTCTCCGCTATAATTTGTCTCTTGAGTACTTTCTCGAAAGTTTTGTCATTTGTTTATCGGTAAAATTTGTATTCAATTAAAAATAATTGAAGTTGTGTTAAAAAAAAACTTTATAATTAATCTTTAAAAAGTTTCTTTTTCGTTTTAAGAGGAGGCAGAGTTCTTTTCTACGTAACGAGGTTTTTATTAGGCGAGTACTCGCAACCCACTGTATTATCTGTTAATTAATTGAGAACTACAAAAAGACAACTTTTTTTTTTAACTCTTGTTGAAGAATTTGTTTATAATTTCATTGCTGGGAATATAATTATCTCTCAAGGCTAAAATTTACATTTACTTGTATTAAAGAAGATTTACTTGAAAGTTTGATTAATTATACAGTCTGTGTTAATTAATAAGAAAGCAGGTGAGATCATAAGAATTCTCTTATACCAATGACAATCTCACAGATCTCGTAAGTGTAAATTATACTTTCCAGTTAATAATAATATTAAATGCTTAGCGAACCCGAAGGTTCGATGCCGACACCACCAATCGCGGTTTATAAACCACCGGTCGCTGTCCAACAAATTTATAATAGTAATCACTTCAATTGTATTAATCGGATACAATTCACTTAATTGAGCGTTGTACAAACGTCTGAACTCTCCGGTTAAATCATCCTTCTTAGGTCCGAATATTGTACGCAGTAGTTAACATTAAAAAACCTTAATACGTTGTTCATCCCTTAATGTAAGCGGCTATTTATCGTATCCATAAAGAACCGTAAGTAGGATAATGGTTTTATTGATTATAATTTTTAAGTTCCGGGACAGGAGGCGCGAGCTAAGTAATTTTATTACAAAAAAATAACAAGCGTTTTCCGCCTTCTGCCTAACCTTAATCTTCTCTTAAATTTTGATTTTTCTAGTTATCGTAGACCATAGATAACTAAACTTCTCTACGTGTTCAAATATATGACCTTCTATATCGATAGCACAAAATTATCACCATTTTTGCAGCTAATCATGTATTTTTTTCTTATCTGTGTTTATTTCAAGTGCTGGTTCTTTACCGGATTTCATTAATGTTGCTGTATTTAGTTTTATTATTTTCGTGTCTTCGGTTAATAGGACCAAATCATCAACATAGCCAAATACGTGTGTTATCCCACCCAGATTCAACCCTTTTTCCGTACGTATTACCTTCCTAATGGCATGTTCTAATGCCAAATTTAAAAGGATAGGTAGAAAGTAAACACCTTGTTTTAAATCCGAACGAACCTCAAACTTTTCGGATAAGTTCTTTTTTTGAATTTTCTAATAAATTAAATATTATACAGCTTCTGACGGTCAATAGAATCGTAAGCATTTCTTTCCAGTTAACAAACATTTAATATTTGATCACATTCTACAGAATTTCTGATTTATTTTATTTTTGAATACTTGATTATTCATGTATGTATGTGATGTTTACTTAAAACATTTGTTAACAGTTTTTAACGTTTATTTCAATTGTCGATTAAAATATTTTTGCTGTTAATCATCGATCCCTAAATACTTCAATAATTACAATATTTTCACTTTTTGATTTATAACTCATCTATATTGAAAAAAAAATCCTTAAAAGCATTATTGTTCTATATAGCATTTTTATTATAGTTTGAACATTATTTGAACCTTTCAGTTGACAAAATGGCTAACTGCAATTTCAAAATTGTTATTATTATTTTTAGTGTTATTTCTAGTGGGAAATTTATACCTTTATTCACACTTTTATATTTCAACACTTCAATCACCTACCCTGGAATCAATTCACTACTATACAGATATTATAAATGTTCCAACGAAAAATATCACTAAAATTACTTCACTCAAAAATTTTGAAATTAGAGTTGGTCATTCTGAGATCCGAAAGGCTCATTTAATATATTTTCCATATATATTTAGGTAGAATATAACTTTTTCTGTTGTTTATTTTTAAGTTTTTTTATATATTATCCTCTGGTATTTACTTATTCCTCTCGTCTTCAGATTTCTGTTCCTTAAATTACTTAATATTTTTATAGAATATTTCAACTAAATAAATTACGAAAAAAATGCAACTTTATATATATTTTGATATACAGTAAAACAAAGCTATCTAATAAAAAAAAGAAATATGAAATGAATGCTAGAGGTCTAACGGAGATATTGCATATGCATGAAGTTCTGAATATTCCGAGCATGCCTTGCCAATAACCTTTTTCGAATCCCGTCAAAATAGGGTTATTATACATTCAAATTTTCTTATTAATTATTCTTGTTTAGGTTCAACTATTAGCTGATGGAATAATATTATGAAACGGGTAGGATACAAAAAAAAAATCTTCTTGTATTACATTTATACCGCTTCACTGCAAAAGGCGCATCTGTGGAAAATAGGTTTATACATATTTTCAGTTTTGAAATTGCATGTAAATATTTTTTTATTAATCTGGGACTGTTGTCCCTTTCGAATAAATGATAAGTACATGATAAAAACCTGTGTTGACATAGATAAATTAAGCATTTACAAAATAATAGTTAATTAAAAATAAAAATATAGAGAGAAAGAGAGAAATAAAAAATCATACATGTATATACAAAACAAACATTGGAAACTAGACTAACATAAGTAAACAAGAAGGGGTACTTAAAGAATTCTTTTAGCTACATTTCATGATCAGTCTGATTGGGAAAGAAGTATGTTTTTAAAGAGGAGAGGTTTGAAAGAGGAAACTGATGTACGTGTCTAATATCAGGAAGGATAGAATTCCAGAGGGAGACAGCTTGGATTATAAAGGATTTGCCAAACGCAAAATTTCGGTGAGGAGGAGGATAGAGGTCGGAAGTACGGGATCTTGTGAGACTAGATTGAATAACGTATTTAAATTGTAGATTGTGAAAAATATAGGAGGGTCGCTGAGTTCTGATGACCTGGTATAGAAAGATAGCAAGGATTTACAGATGGCGATTTTAGGATAGAGCAACTTCAACTTAGTGTAATGATGGGTTATATGCGTATCCCTTGAGATTCCGAAGTCAAAACGTATTAAGCTATTCATTAGCCGTTTAAGTTTAGCTTCGAGTTCTTCCGAAAGTTCCTTTATGTATGAACTAAAATAACAATTTAATTTGTAGTTGATATTTATCCTTATTTATAAAATTATCGCTTCTGAATTTTCATTGATTTACAGTCATTTAAAACTTAATCTTAACTTAGGTAGAAAATAATTCTGGTTCTACGTTAATCAGAACTACTACAAATTTAAATGCTGTTATTTTGAAGCAATCTTGTTAATTATAATTGACTGAGTGACGAAGTAATTCCGTTCCGTTCCAAGGTGGTTCCAAGATTAATAATATATAATAATACCATAGAAGTGAATTTGCTAAAATGTATTCAGAAAAGAACTTTTTATATAGAAGTATGGGAGAAAAATATTGTTCAATTTTAATAAACGATTTATTTATTTTATACAATACAAGAAACATAAGTAATAACCTCTGTAAAACTTTTTGAAATAATTAATTGGCCTGGGAACTTTTACTGCATTTGTTAAGTGTCTGACTCCACTCAAAATCACGTTTACCTTTTACAATGCCGTTTTGGTTAGGCAATTCAAGTCAAAGGGAAGAAGATACAACTTCATCATAGATATTTCTATATTTTTTTTTTTATTCGGCAGCGATAACGAAACAGTAAGAAAGGAAAAAAGCTACTGTTTTGTAAGATGAATTTACTATTTGCAAGACGAGAAAATGAATTACTTTATCCGGTAGTGTTTGCTACTATAATGGAGTGACGAGAAAATTTATCGTTAAACTTAACAATAAAAATAACCAGACTTAACAGTTGTGAGAGCTCTCCACTGCTGAGGATCACTGGTGAAACAGTTGGAGATAGCACTGCTGAGAGAAGAGAGTGCCACTGGAAAATCATTTTGACGAACGCTACCTTTTCCAGGTTAACTTGCAATTAAATTTCACAACAGCCACATGGTATTCACCACCACACAAATTATTAAAAAGAAACAAAACAAATTTCTTCATTGAGTTCCTCTTTCTGCATTAACTTGCATGAGATTATCGTCACTCTTCACCATCTACAGATCTTGCGACAATGAATGAAATAAGCCCCTTCTGCGGAGAGAGGACCTAGTAAAGCCTTGAAGACTTACGAGGCTAAGTAGCGAGGAAGAACTCTATTTCCAAGTACGCCGACTGCTTCCTGCCCCCAGCTTCCTTCCTGTTTTAATGGTCTTTCTTCTATTCCTCTGAGTCGTCATCGTTTTATAGTCTCTTCTTATAACAACTGACCTGTTTTGCTTCTTTGCACAGATACAATGATTCCACCTTTTTTTTATTGTTGAGTGTCATTTTACTCTTCCACCATATTCTAGATGTTATAATTATTGTAATAAGTGTTATTTTAAATAAAACTAATACAAATACCGGTATATAATAATAAAATTTTATATTAAAACTAAAAAGAATGTTCGAACGCGAAAATTACGAAAAAGATACAAGTGTACAAGTATCTTTCCGCTTTCACGGGTGGTACAACATACTATGCTCATGTCATAAGTAGAGTCCCGAAGATGTCCGATAGTAAACGTTATTAAACGCTGTCAAAGATCCTGAAACCAGTGAAGATTGAGCGAGGTCCTTTAGTTAGGAAGCTGTTCATTGCCAGAACTACAATTTAAAGGGTGCCTCAGTTATCATTGGCTGAACTCTGGGAGTGATTCTAGACCAAATTAAAAAAAAAATATTTGATGCCTGAGCCGATTCCAAACGAGGGAGTTTTAGACCAATTTTATGTCTTCCTTAAAGGTTTTTACTTTCATTTAGCTATATAATTAATATATAGTAAGGCTAAATATTTGTATTGACTAAGAAGTAATTGTTCACAAATATTTAAGATAATTATATTCTAAGCACACCGTCGTGAAGTAGACGAACATTTCTTTAAAAAACTGTGATTATGTCATTTGTTATTCATGAAATGTATTTCAGTGAAATGTATTTTATTTCTAATTATCTTCAACATACTTCTCGCTATGTGTATATTTATACTTTATTTTATTATCTCTTCTCCTAATCTTTACGCATAATCACTTAAATATCTTAGGGAACATATGTATATCATTATTTTTTTTTTTTTGTTCTTCCCTACCTCGCCTTTTAGGCTATACGGGATTTTCCCGGGCCGGGGGGTGAGGGCGGGGAATTTAAAATCTCCTCCGGCACCGTGACGCGAACTCGTACTTTTTATATCATCTCAAATCTCTGTTATCCGGTTGCCAGGCAACTAGCGGTGCTGTTACACACACGCTTTAGCCTATTCGGCCACCCCGCCCCCTAGCAATGCTTTACCTATAAAATAGATTTTACTTTCCTTTCTAATTTCATTCAGTGATTATTATGCAATTATTTTAGCTCCAATATTGTAGTACTGAACCCCTATTACCCAACTGTCCTCGTTAATTTATCCTAAGAGCTTAATTAATACTTAATGTATTACATGTATTTTGTTATTATTCATTGTAATAAGTCTTGAATATAACCAGATTTATAGTTAATATATATGAACAATACTGTTATTCTAAAGGGACCTAGTCCCAGAATAAAGATGATTTTTCTATTTCTATTTCTATTTCTATTATGTTAACTAAGGTCAATTATAAACAGTCAGTGCTGAATACGAGTAAGTAAGACAGAGATAGAGATATGCTGCTCGTATGTGGGTACTGTAATTGCAGAAGTACGGCGGTCGTATTAAAGCTCTTTAAAGTCATTTTTTTCATTAACGTTGGTAAATTTAATCTCTGTCCCTAACAAAAGTGTATTCCACTTTACGATGGTATGCTTAGAATTCAATTATTTTGAACAATTTTTGAGCAATTTCTTCTTATTAAATAAAAAACGTTACCACCTTGAGGAAGATATAAAATTAGTCTTAGGACATTTTGTCTAGAATCACTCCCCAGATTTTGGCCACTAAAAACTAAGACATCCTGTATACATACTACAAAAGTTCGAGGGACCACTGCCGTTTTAACCTTCTTGGAGGATTCTAAAGATAGGTATTACTAGATAGGGATTGTGCTGGCTGCTATAAGTATATTGAAAATCCCGATATTAATTGGAAATGACCAGTAGCGATTTCGCCTATTTCGTCAATCACGATCTGAATGAAGGGAGGTAATACTGTGAAAAAGTTGTCAATCCTAGGCTATTCTAGGGATTATACTTACAAGGATGAGGAAGAAATACTCAAGAAATTCCTTTTTGGAAAACTGGATCGATCGAGAGGATGAGAAAATGTAAGGATGAGATGGGAAGAGGCAGTGATGAAGGATGTTCAGGCCCTATTAGGCCTGCAAAATTGGAGTGTCTAGATCCACCACATCGGGCTGAGGTACCGTTGAAAAAATAAATAAATAAAACATAAAATGCATTTTATGTTACATTATCACATAAAAGCGAATTAAAACTGATCTGACAAAACGGATTTTAAAATTAAAACAATAAATCGACAGATATGAAGAGAGTTGAGTTCTGGGCCGACAAACTAGCGTATTTTAGCATATTTTTTTTTTTTTTAGTTTGAGATAATGGTTATTTCCAGTAGGTCTGTTTTTTTATTAATTGATGCTTTGTCTACAGTCATATAATCCTCAGATATATTTTACTTTAATTATTTAAATTTGCTACTAATACTGTGCTAGAAGTGATTAGTTTAATTAAATTAATTAAAAAATTTCAAAATATTTAAATCTATCTAAGGCGGCTTAAAAATGTAAGGATATGCATTTAAGAATTTAAGGATTATGAGAGATTAGGATATTTAAAGAAACGAAATTTGATTAGATGCACAACCACAGTAAAAAAAATAAAATATAATCGGTTGCTTTGCTATATAATTTAATCAGTTCTTTATTAAACATGATTGGAAAATATAAAATTTATATTATATTTCTAATTAGTCTAGTCTTTGCTGGTTTTCCAAATTTCACCAGAACCTTTCTCATCACCCAAATCCCGTTGTACAATCCCTATCAAGCACCACCCATCCCTACAATCCCCTTCGTAGGTTAAAGCGGCAGTGGCCACGAGACCTTTTGTAAATATGGATATTTTGGAGTTCTAGCAATGGCCAGATTCTCCACTCAAGTCATGAGTGTCTGTGGCTGTAGCGCTCTTACTCATCCTCCGCTGGTTTACAATACCAGTGAAGTGGCTGAGGGAGAAGCGTTGGGATCTCCTAAGCCTCCCTTTTCCCTCCACATGTGGAGGGGACAGGATTGGTTCGGAGATCACCTGGCAAATTGTAAATAATGTATGTTTTATATAAGGTGTTTGTTTTACTTTTATTTCTATTTTTATTTACTTATGTGTATATATATATATTTTTTCTTTACTCTTTTGTTCTTTCTTCTTATTCTTTTGTTATTACTTTATTTATTTATATTTTTGTATATACGGTATGAATGCAATCTCTGAACTCTATTATAAGTGTCCTTAAACTGTGACAAATTGTAATATTTCTGAATAAAGTGTTTTAATAATAAAAAAGTCTTTGCTGGAGTGCCCCAATCTTCAGTACTGGCTCCACTACTGTATATCGCATACACTTACGACATACCCATTAACAACGAGACGTTGAAAGCTACTTATGATGACGACACAGCAATTCTAACAAAACATCATGACCCCACACAAGCTTCACTTGGGTTACAACATCATCTAGATAAATTACAAGGCTTTTACAAATTTTGGAAAATTCGACTAAACCACGATAAATCGACTAGACTTCGAAGAAATATCTGTCCTCCAATTTATATCGAAAACAACCAAATTCCTCAGACGGGCACCGTACACTGCCTTGGACTTACCTTTGAAAGAAGGGTGACATGGGGTCCACATGTCAAAATGAAACGGTAGACCCTCAACAGACGACTCAAACTACTTTACTCACTTTTTCCAAATCTTCAAAACTAGAACTGAGAAACTAAACACATACCTATACTTACTTAAACCAATATGGACTTACTCCTCACAGATATACAGTATAGCTCAAAAGACACACACAAACTTCAAACTTTCCAATAAAAAATTTTACGGCTTATAACTATACCTTGGTACATGACCAACAAAACCTTACATACCGACTTCCTCCTGCCTACAGTTGACCAACAAATAAGAATTCTACATAAAAGATTTCACAATAATTTACACGGACATACTAACATACTAATCAGAGATATGGCTTCAGCTGACATGCCCATCAATACGAGGAGGAGACTAAAAAGGCGCTGGATGAGAGACCTCCTTCCTTGACAAACCCTGGTAATTGATTCAAGTCAGGGAAGAAGTTACTGCTGAGTGCTATCCTTCCCCATGCCTGACATGTCAGTTTGTTACTTCAATCAGACCAACTGTTGATTTTCTGATAAGTTGTTTGATTATAACCTGCCTGTGTAACCTTATCTTCTTTCCAGTATGCAATTGGGTATCATGGAATGATGTTGTATTTGTATAGTTATATTTGGATTTTGTATAGTTCTTTTCAGTCCTGATGATGCCGGAATTGGCGAAACGTTGACGGGATTTTTTCTTTGCCTGAATATCGGAGACATATGGCTGTGTGATTGAAATTTTTCTAATTATAACTTAACAGTTGCTGTATAACATAGATGATATGATACTCTATGGTATTTTTTGGGACGTGTATAACAATAACAGAATGAGAACAGCATTACTGGTAGAGTTCAGCATCGAAACTACTTTTGTCTACATTTTATGAGTTTACGGGCACACATGTACCAAACATTTGCCATAGTGTTCTCTAATGGGCTGTTGCCGAGTAGTATGGCCGCTACATTTGTCAAATGTTTCTCAAACGTGTGGTTGAAGGAAAGTCAATAAATCATTTCAACGAAATGGAAACGTTTCTTTATTCAATCTTTTAATTAAATAAACCTTAACCAAATTTACTTTGACCGTTTGTTTACTTTATTTGATTGATTGGAAATTGGTTTGGAGTGCCTTATTTACATTTGGAAATTAATAAGTTGAATAATTACATTTCTCAGTACGACAGCATTAGATTGATCATTATAAACTTTAGAATGTATTGATTTTCGAATTGTATACTGAAATTATGTATGTTTTTTTTTTATCTTAAATGCGATAAGAAATGCCTTTTAATTTAATATGACTGTTCTATAACTTGTTCAAATTATAATTCGTAACTATGCATCATGTATGTTCTGAAATGTATATTTATTGCATAAAGTTTCTTTCGAATTGTATAATAGCTACCAAATCAACATCTGGAAGAATTTAAAGCGTAATAGAGTGGAATAAATCACCAAGTTTTAAAATTACTACCGTGTTTTATTGCCGTGTTAATTATTTAGGTTTTTCTTATAAAAGATATAATTTTCTTTAATTCATATTAGTGCTCTCACTCAATCTCCACTGGCTTTAGCACCAGTGACGTGGTTGAGGGAGTAGCGCAGGGATTTCTTGGACTGTTGTTTTTCCCTCTATATTTGGAAGAACATGCATGGCTTGGGGTTCTCTACCTGATTGTATATATTGTATATAAGTATGACTGAGTTTTTAATTTACTTATCTTTAGGTTATTTTATTTTTATTGTACATAGTTGTTTGATTATTAATTAGTTATTATTTTACTTTTGTTGATTATTATATTTCTAAATAGATAAAAAAAATCATATGATATCATCCTTAATTAGATAATTATTTTCCGTTTGTATACATTCCGGGCTATAAGCCTCTCTTCGTTTACATTGTAAAGAAAATAAAAAGATTTTCGAATAAACAAATTTTGAATTCGCAAAATTTTCAGTTACACACATACACATATATTATATACATATGATTGAAATTAATTAGTGAAATTAGTATTTCTGATTAAATGGGTTCTGTTCTGTAAAAGGATTTTCAGTTGTTTGATGTCGACCATTATCGAAATTAAGTTTTCTCGTTACATTTAAATACATTAATTAATTATGAGCAAAGGTTTTTCATTTCCTTTTTCCCATTAAATTTATATTTGTTTGTTCTTTTAATTACAAATTAATGTCGCTTTTATTTCGTGACAATATTCAGACGAGCTACGTTTCCAAAACGAGTTATATTATTTAATGTGCATGAAAAGTTTTTATTATTCATTTAATTTACTATTTTCTATAATAGTTCCTGGTCATGTCGCAAAGTACGGATATTCTTTTAAACTTTTATTTGTAATAATAAAAACACACATTAGATCCACAGTCCTAGTTTATTTTTACTTCACACTGAACGTTACAGCCCTTAGGTCATTTTCAAGGGGAAAAAATATAATCTAAAAATAAAATCATTTAGACTAATTTGCATTGGTCACATACTTATTGTCTATCACTGAAATCCCCACTTGACAAACTATATAAAAGAATATATAATTAATCCTTTTTTTTTAGTTATAGTTTACAAATATCAACTGATCTGCGTTGATGTGAAAATCTTTTTGCAGCATATTTTATCGACTACTTGGTTCATTTCCGGTTCAATTTCAATTCTATTTCTGTATATGATTATATTTTTATTTAGTTATATTCTATATTTGATTATAGATAGTACTCGAAAACTGCATAAGACTTGGTGTTTTTTTAGAATCCTCTGGAAACCTGTGTATCAGATCCTTAAAATATTTGTATGACCCATGAGCTATAGACACAGTACATTCAATAGAGCTAAATCACTCACGTTGGTGAATTCCCATATCATGACGATTGGTGAATCGAGTATGCTCTATTTCAGAGCGGGTGAAAACCATCGCTTCTTTCCATGTCCTTTAAATATCCCTTTGGATTATTCAAGTATTGCTGCACCATTCGGAAGTATTACATAAAGAAATAATTTCTGATTAATGTAATACTTTTTATAAATATATACAAAGTGTTTCAGGGTTAAGTGGCCAAACTGCAAAAATTAACTAAGGAGATGAAAACAAGAAAAACAATTTCTTCGAAGGTATGGCCGCAAACGAATTTTTTAATAGATAGTCACACCTGAATATTTTCGTTGTTATGAATTATCTACTTTATATGAAATAAAATAAAACCTATTTATTTATTCTAACTACTTTATTGATTAAATGTAAACATTAACATTTATATTAAATGTTGTTCAAAGTTAAGATATGTCCGCAAACTCTTTGTTTAGGAGATGGATAAGATAGAATATTAATATGGCCTTCTATCCCTAACTGTACGTGTAAAATCTATTGGCAACATAAGAATTAATATTTTTTGAATTAGCATTGGGAACTCTTAATAACATTTATCAGTTTGTAAGAGGCTTTCGGAAAGTACTCATCATTATGCCTTCTATTTATACTAATGGTGAATATGCCGATAAAGTGTATGTATACGGTTTTTGCAACGGTAATGCTAGTGCTGCCCGTCATGAATATGCCATGCGAATTCCGGATAGAAGATGGTTAAACAAGTCTATTTTTAGTACCGCGTTTCAGCGTTCCCGTTCTGCCACTGGGACTGTTGAATAAAGATGCCGAGCCTATCTTAATCACTTTGAACAATATTTAATATGAATTTATTGTTTAAATTTAATTAAGAAAGTAGTCGAAACAAATAAATAAGTTGTACTTACTTAATTTAACGTAAATAATTCATAACAATGAAAATCTTTAGGTGTGGATATTTCCTAAATAAAGCGTTTGCAGACATACCTCCATATGAATTGGTTTTCTTGTTTTGAGGTCCTTAATTTATATTTTCAGTTTGGCCACTTAACCCTGAAACGCCCTGTATAAATAATTATGACAAGTCATGTTTTAGGATAGTGGAGCGGGTTAAGGCGTTTACAATCTGTTATCAAAATTAAGCAACGTTGACCATGGAAAGTACTAGGATGGGTGACCGTCCACGCAGAGAAAATTCACACCGAATAGGATAGAACTAATGACACTACCATCTATAATTAAGTAGGGAATCAGAATATGGTTTTCAAGGATGTCAGTAGCCATCTAAAAACCTCTACACACAGAGTGAGGTACGTTTCGGCTAAACCATATTCATGTCGGCGGTGATATGGCGATATGAATGTCATACAGAGCGCGATAATTCTGTAGGGGCCATTAAGATTCGATTCGTTGACGGTATGCTTCAGAAAAAGAAATTTAAGTACTCCTGTGCTTGCAGACCAGTTTCGTTGTGTCCTATCTGGGCAGCCATAATACATAGATCTAGACCGATTGTCACTATCCTTGAACCTGAGTGAGTCGATGGAAAAGGACATTCACTGACTAGTTCCAAAGGGTTCGGTTGGCCTGCCGCTATACCATAATCCAGGATAACAGTGATTCAATAAACAATATACCTCTGTAAGAATGCCACAAAAAAAAAATCAAAAAAAAGATAAGTTGCAAACAATTTGATTGTCACTTTCTTATTTGCACTTTAAGCATCGAAGCCTTTCAATTATACTATTATTAAGAACAAGAACTGAAAATTAATCAATGTAAAATAAATTATATAACGAAGAAAACAAAATTTATTTCTTTAGGCATTTTCGTTTTCAGTTTGAGGTATCCGTTTTTTTATACATATAACTTTGGATCTCTCAATTCATAAGGAGTAAACAAATATTAACATTAAGCTATTATTGGAAGATCCGAACAAATTATTTTGTGTTTCTCAAATTAAACTTAATAAATTCGAGGTTTGGGGGAATGACGCCATTTAAGAAAGTGTTGACCATTGGCATTGCATCTCACGTAGGCAGCAAAAATAAAATATCATTGATTCCGAAACAGTTTAACATATATTGGTTAACATTTTAACGTATGTTTTTAGTCCTGGCTGGATGTCTTATACGGCGAAACATTTGGCAGATTTATTTATTTATTTATTCTGATTTAGAGTAATAAGTCGTAAGAAATATTTGGATTTTTTGTGTTTGCTCCATTTCCTTTGTAAATAAGCCGAGATCTGTAATTTAAATAAGACGAGAGATATGAATGAAGTGGGCAGCCGTCTCCTTTTCAGTCGAGTGCTCCTCCCTCCTCCCTTTCACTCTCCCCCCTTCTTATCCTGCCTCTTGGAAGGTCGCTGAGCGAGGACAATGTACTTCCTCTCTGCTGTCTACAAGTGCATACTGTCCCAGTCATCCCATTATATTTTAAGACATCCACTTGAAGTTGCCTGACAATCGCTTTATTTTTTCTGTGTTAATATATTTATTTATGTTTCTGGAAGAATTGAATAAGTTAGTTAAATATGATTAGTACAAAGCCCAACCCAGATAACAAGAAGCTATGATAATTGAGCAGCATTTATCTATTAAAAACATTATGTATTTTTATGTTGTAAAAAATTTTAATTATAACAAAATGTTATTTGTGGATTAAAATGACTAAGATATGGATGTTGAAAATCTGTTTGTTTACTTATAATGAATAACACTACCTTCATATACTTTCTTGGTTGAAATACCTTGAACTAGGTGCCCGAAACGTGAACAAAAAGAAAATAAATAAATTGTATATCTACGCAAGATATATCTTCTTTACATCTATTATATAGCATTTCCAAGTCAATTTCAACCTTTTCCAAATCAAATTCAACCTTTTCCAAGTCAAATTAAACCTTTTCCATTTCAAATTAAACCTTTTCCAAGTCAAATTCAACCTTTTCCATTTCAAATTCAACTTTCGAATTTTTGTCAATTTTCGATTTTTTTCGAAATGAAGGCCACTTACTATATTAACGAAGGTATAGCTTTTGAAAAATACAAAAAAAATTTGATAACGCGGTTGCATATCCATTTATTTTAACATTTTAGATTTTTTCAGTGTGATATTTCTATTTCATTTCCAAGTCAAATTCAACCTTTTCCAAGTCAAATTCAACCTTTTCCAGATCAAATTAAACTTTTTCCAAGTCAAATCAACCATTTCCATTTCAAATTAAACCTTTTCCAATTCAAATTCAACCGTTTTCATTTCAAATTAATGTTTTAATTTTTTGTAAAATTTATATATTTTTTTAAAATAATGGCCATCCCCTCCCCCCCTCCAATATGAAAGTCTATTATTATGATCTCCTAAGTAGAATTTTCACTTACGGATATCGATTTATTGTACCTATTCGGATTTATTAGGGGCTAGTATTATGCTGTCCTGTACCTAGTTTTGAAAATAACCCCCATTTTAAGATTAACTGACTGCGTTTCGAATCATTTAAGTTTTTTTGACTTATTCGATATAAGGATGTATTTTTATGTTTCCCGATCAGTAAATTTTGAAAATGACATCCATTTTATGTTTACGCCACTGTATTTTGACTTATTTAAGTTTTTAAAATTTATCAAATATAAAGGTCTGCTTTTATGTTTCTGGAGCCGTAGATTTTGAAAACGACCTCCATTTTAAGATTAGGCCACCGCGTTTCGACTTATTTGAGTTTTTTCGGATTTCTTTCATATGAGGGTATATTCTTATGTTTCCGGAGCTGTAGATTTTGAAAATGACCTCCATTTTAAGATTAGGCCACCGCGTTTCGACTTATTTGAGCTTTTCGGATATTTTTCATATGAGGGTGTATTTTTATGTTTCGGATATTTTTCATATGAGGGTGTATTTTATGTTTCCGGAGCTGTAGATTTTGAAAATGACCTCCATTTTAAGATTAGGCCACCGCGTTTCGACTTATTTGAGCTTTTCGGATATTTTCATATGAGGGTGTATTCTTATGTTTCCGGAGCTGTAGATTTTGAAAATGACCTCCATTTTAAGATTAGGCCACCGCATTTCGATTTCTTAAGTGTTTCGAATTTTATCATATAAGGTGTATTCTTATGTTTCCGGAGTCTGTAGATTGTGAAAATGACCTCCATTTTAAGATTACGCCACTGCGTTTCGGCTTATTCAAGTTTTTCGAATTTATCCAATTTAAAGGTCTACTTTTATGATGCCGGAGCCTTAGTTTTTAAAACGATTTACATTTTAAGATTAGGCCACTGTGTTTCGATTTTTTTAAGTGTTTTTGATTTTTCCTTCGAATAAAAAACAAAATATGAAGGATTAATTTATTTTTCAATAAATAAATAAAATATCTAATCAAAATAAATAAAATATGTATTGTCTCATTTTTAATTTAATTTTAGTTATCTTTTTTAATGTTGTGGTCTCCAGTCACAAAATTATAAGATTTCGAACAATTAGCTGAAAAATCTGAATACGGAAGGTTAAATTTATTATCAGCTGCTTTTCGGCTTTTTAGTTTGTATTCTGTGGTTAATTTAACTTTAGCTTCATAATATTTATTTATTTATTCATACTCGAAAACATATTGATGAAACTTTGTATTGTAAAAATCCAAAATGAAGCCTAATTATTCGAGATGCAGCGGCTTAATCATAAAATGGAGCTTAAATATTAGATAAATTTAAATATTAAAGATTAGAAAAATTTCAATGCGTCTCGGATAACATATAAGTAGATTCTTATACCGAAAAAGTAAAAAAAAAAAACTTTTATAATCCAAAACACAGTGGCATAAACTTGAAATTGGGTCATTTACAAAATGGGGGAAATCTGCTGCTCCAGAAACATAAAATTAGACCTTTATACTTGTTAAATTCTAAAAACTTAAATAAGTTGAAACGCAGTGGCGTAATCATAAAATAGAGGTCATTTTCAGAATCTACGGTTCCGAAAACATAAATGTAGATCTTTAAATTGGCTAAATTCGAAAAACCTAAATAAGTCAAAATCCAATGGCGTAATCATGAAATGGAGGTCATTTTCAAAATCTACAGCTCCGGAAACATAAAAATACACCCTCATATGAAAAATATCCGAAAAGCTCAAATAAGTCGAAACGCGGTGGCCTAATCTTAAAATGGAGGTCATTTTCAAAATCTACAGCTCCGGAAACATAAAAATACACCCTCATATGAAAAATATCCGAAAAACTTAAATAAGTCGAAACGCGGTGGCCTAATCTTAAAATGGAGGTCATTTTCAAAATCTACAGCTCCGGAAACATAAAAATACACCCTCATATGAAAAATATCCGAAAAACTCAAATAAGTCGAAACGCGGTGGCCTAATCTTAAAATGGAGGTCGTTTTCAAAATCTACGGCTCCAGAAACTTAAAAGTAGACCTTTATATTGGATAAATTCTAAAAACTTAAATAAATCAAAACACAGTGGCGTAAACATAAAATGGATGTCATTTTCAAAATTTACTGATCGGGAAACATAAAAATACACCCTTATATCGAATAATTCAAAAAAACTTAAATAATTCGAAACTCAGTCACGTAATCTTAAAAAGGAGGTTATTTTCAAAAACTACTCATACGATAACAGACCCACACATCGAAAAATTAAAGATAATTAAATAAATAAAAAAAGGTTGAATTTGAAATGGAAAAGGTTTAATTTGAAATGGAAAAGGTTGAATTTGACTTGGAAAAAGTTTAATTTGACTTGGAAAAGGTTGAATTTGACTTGGAAAAGGTTGAAATTGACTTGGAAATGCTATATATACATTTCGTTATATTAACTGCCTATTCAATTTTCTTAGCTATTTTAATTAATTTCTTTAAAGTTGTGTTTTCACTCTCGAATATTTTCGATATCTATTATAAAAAGAGAATAGGTATAAAACCAAGAAGCATAAACAATTCCTGACAATACCCTAGTTTTCTAACAGAAAAAAATAATTCATTGAATAACAGAAGTCTTGTTATAGTAATTACTTACCGGAAAAGACTGACTATAATAAGAATGAATGATTTATGTGCTAGAGTTTGAGAAAAGGCTTGGAGTTTTCCTGAGTGAATGAATTTTGTAAATATTGTATAAAAGTGTATGTGTATTTAAGTTATTGTTTTGGTTGTTTTATTTTAATTTTGTTTATATACATTTACTGTTAGTATTATTATTTTGCTGTTTGATTTATTTTACATGAAGTGTAAATGAGCTATTCTATCACTATTAATAGTTTCTAGACTTAGACATCGTTACTAGTGACAGAATGTCAATATTTCTCAATAAAGAATTGATTGATTCAATTTTAAGGTCACATCAAAGGTTATTGAGTTTGATCGAGATACAAGTTAGTAGTGAGTTATAAAGTAAGTTGAGTTATATATTTATTACAGTACAAGAATTTTGGAGGAACAATACGAAGTTTAAGGAATCAGCGGTTACTGTGCGAAGAGGTTACAAAACTAACCAGAACTTTCCCAGAGCCGGAGAAACTTGGAAGTCTGAGTTGAAAACAGACCAGACTTAGTCCCTGTTTGCTAGACCTTATTTCGTTGAGAACTATTTACGGGTTCCTAGGATCCATAGGCCGAATAAGCCTAGGTCCTAAGCCCTATGCTGTGACTTAGTGAGAAGTTGCCAGATCTAGGAGAGTTACTTTATCTACCTCGAAGCCACTGTCTACATAAAAAGGATTATCCGTTCCATGGATTTCTATTCTTATTGTTTGTTGAGGTAGGAATGGATTATAGATAGGATAGGGGGTTGGAATAGTTAGTAATACTAATAATTTCCCATTTTTTCATTTCCAATTCATTCTTTATTTTATTGTTGATATTTTGGCCACTTTTAGAGGACAGAATATTTAACAAAATACAAAATGGTGTTGATGAACTACATCTCCATTTACTACCGCATTTAACCTAGTAAGTTGCTTGAAAAAAAAATTCAATGAAAATTAATAACAAAAAAAAATAATAAAATAAAAAAATATATATTTAAAATAACCAACGATTGTTGTACATTGATAATCAATTAAAAAAATATCATACGTTTTATTTAACTACTTACTTGCAAATCTGCAAAGAAACTTCTTTTTTTTTTAATTTATTTAGTTTTAAATGTAATATTTAAAGCTAGCTTTATAAAATCCATACTATAAAATTCAATGTAAAAATAAAAGAGGTCATAAAATTACGAAAAATGGAACGAAACGGTTTGTAAATTAATATTTACTTAAAAGAAAACCTATTTAAAATGTAATTAATTCTAATGCAACGAAAAAAGCAAAGTTTATATAACTTCTCTCTTTTTTTCAATGACACGATGCTTTAATTAACTTCAAAGAAAATGGTTAATTAAAACCGAATAATTGGGATTTTTTAATGAAAAGTAGGTTCTATCTAATCACTTATATACCTCATAGATTTATTTATATTGATAAACGCATGTCGTCATTAATAGTCCGATATTTTTATCTTTTTCGTCAACTTTTCCAATGGATGTTATTTCTTTTAGGACTCTCTAATAAATAAGTAAATATGATTATATTACTAGAAATTAATATTTTTTAAATAAAATAAATAATAATGTTAATATGATTTAAGAATCAAATTTCTCATACGTCTCACTTCTTTTGTCAGACAATTGACCAACAAAAAAAAAATTTATCCGTTAGTCATGATTTATTATATATACTCCATTTATTTATTCGTTTTAGTTAACATTTCAGACAGTGAAAACCAGTAATGGAATAATTGCAGGTTTAATAATATTGAAAAACGAAGGTTTTGGGAATATTTCAATTAATCATAAAAATAAAACAATACAATATACAATATAATATTTCGTGTATGCTTGATCAGCTAAAGATAAATTGTTTGACAAGTAAAGAGTAAGTATGGAATTATCTCACAATAGAAAAGAAAATTATGATTTTACTGGCCGTTAAAAATTATTTAAATCTTCCTAACAAATGAAAAAAAAAAGTACGAAAAACGGTTATTATCGTCATAAAATGGCCTTTTCAAGCTTAGCACTTACTAACTCTGTCGCAAATGAGATTTTGTACTTATCTTTACTTTCACTTACCTATATATGAAATATATAGTAAGAGGAAGTATTGCGATCGTGAATTTTTTTAAATCTGAGTTTCCAATGGAAATACACGTTTTGAGGTCCCTTGGTTCAAAGTCCCTCAAAATGGTGTGTGTGTGTGCTACCTCAAAAATTAAAAATGTTAAAAAAGTGATTGAATTGTATAGTTAAAGTTTTTATATGGTGGGAATGTTATAGCAAATTTTTCGTCAAAATCGGCTAACCGAAAGTGGTGCTTATACTTCTTGCACTGATACTTTATATAATTTTATCGAAAACGGCTCTAACGATTTTGATTGAATTCATCGTATTGGTGTAAAATTAAGCAGTTTAAAATATAATCTAGTTTTTATTCTGCTTGAAGTTCTTTAACAGGGCTTAAATAGCTAAGTTTCAATATTAGCTTCCTTTAAACTACCTTTAATTTTATTTATTTGAAGCAATTGGCCATTTCACATTCATCTCTAATATAAAAGGTAGTTAAAAATAAAACATGAAATAATTTGATAATTAACTATAGAAGAAATAAACGATCTTATCTGAGAATAGTTGAGGAACCAGAGGAATACTCACTCGCGCTCGCCCAAAAGATTAGAACACGCTTCCACACGTAACATGAGCTTAACATACATAAATACATGAGCTTAACGTAACAAAAGGACTACGACAATATTATGTAAATATACGTATGCGGTTTTCAAATATGCTATTGTTGGTATACTAGAGCTAGACAATATTCAATATTTAATTGTATAGATTAAAGCGATATAAATATTAAAATTTATATACATAAGAGTACTTATAAAAATAAAAATACCCACTATGAAATATAAATCAATATAGCGTTTATAATTTTTACTTTCACTTCGCCTTTGTCTGAAAATACTTATTTTTGCTAAGAGGGTGGTAAGTGAACGTTGTGTGAGCCGCGCACTGCACCAGACTTTTAGACGACAGATTTAACCGACAAATTTGACATAATCAATCACATTTACAGAGTACAGAATACCATGAAATATGTAAATTAAATTAGCATATGTTTTGAGTTTATTACATCAGATATAATTGAGGAATTAAAAAGTAAATAATTATAATTATTAAATAATATCAATGTTGACAATTAAAGCTGGCGGGACTCGTATTAAATAATATTAATTCTGTTTGGTTTTCAGAAGTTACCATTTCACAGCACCGCTATTGAGCACCTCTTTTGAATTTGGTGCAAACACTTTTAATAATGTTAATTATTCAATTAATCGCTTCGACTCACAAATTTTCCCGACTTTCGAAGTTAAAAATGAGGCGATGTACTAAGTTGCGGAATATTAGGTGCGTGGAAAAAAATATCTTCCGACACAAATATTTTGATCCCAGTTTTGAAATTTTAAATACAAGAATTATCCAGTCGTGGGTACGACAAAGAAAAAAATATTTAGATTTCAACTTACATCATTAAGAGTTAACCGTTATGACCAATAAATCTATCAATTTGCATATGATAATGTAAGGGGCAGAAGATAAAACAAAACTTCTTTACTTGAGGAAAAGATTTAAATTAAGAGTATCGGTTAAGTTGTTAATAGATATTTGTATTAAATCGCTTCAATAGACCATTGTTTTCACCCTCAGAGCATGTTAGTTTTAGTATATATAATTTTTTTTGCTGTATAGAAGAAGGAAGATATCGCACTTTGTCGGCAACTCTAGTCTTCTTGAGTTTTGAATTATTATTACAGAGTCTTCCATCAAACAACTACAAGTATAAAATATTTGAATGTTGGTATTTTCAGATACCGAAAACGGAATGTTTGCATACTTCCGATTCAGGTACAGATAATTACGAAAAGTTTTGAACTACTTCCAATGGTGACTTATACTCTTATAAAATAATTAGCAAACCAAACGCAAATTATTTTTCTTGCAAATAATAATAAATAATCATAAGAAATGCTTTTCATATTGCTCTAATGTCGTTTAAACAATACCAGTTCGGTATAAATGGCGGTTCTACCCCACTTTAATCCCTCAATTTGTGGAGCACTTTTGGAGTTATATTCGTTGGCAATAATATATATTTTTGCCGTTCAATTTATATTTATTTTTCATATATGTATATATTCCTTAGTAATAATATATGTATATATTTTATCGTTAATATATATGTATATATGCGTTTGCAATAATATATATTTTTATCGTTACAATTTATATTTATTTATGGTAAACACGATGACACAAGTTTTGACGTGATATTGTATGATGTCACAATATATGGCTATATTTTTATCGTTACAATTGTATTTATATTTACTTGAGGTAGATAAGTCGGAACTAGTTGCGACAGGGGTCCAGACCTGTCGAACTTAAAAATGAAAAAATACAAATTAGGATTATGAATTATGGATTAAGCTTAGGGATTAAGATTATGGATTATGATTAATCAAAATAAATTATATTGGTCACATGGTGTACAAGTAGTTTAGGTAAGAATAGCTTTGGGTCCAAAGTAAAATTCTCCTCCGCAAATTCTGGTACTAAAGTGGAGTAGAACCGCCATTTCATCCCTACTAATACCGATACAGTTAGAAAAACCGATATAGTCATGTTGAAAAAAAAGTACATTTTTATTGGGGGTCCTGGCTGGACCATTAGCACCATTTAAAAACAAGTAATTAGACAACATTAAAAATCGTAAGTGTTAATTGTAAGTAGAATATATTTACCTTGTCTGTGCTGTCTTTGAGGCACTGAGGGCCAAGTTGTTGAGGGAGACATGGCTCTAAGTCTGACGTAGAGCCATCTCCCTCAATTAATGACCAGGGAGAACTAACAGTACTTCAAGCCCTTCGTGTACGGGTGGAAGGAACTCGTTGATTCCACTTTCCAGGTGGTAGGAGAGATAGACTTGCATAAGGAAGGCCGCTAGAGAAGATGGAAGAAGGCGTCGCCTGAAAAGAAGAGCAGGCTGTGTGCACAGCGTTAAAATAAAATGTAATCGGTCTGAATGTAGCAGCGAGTTGTAGCGAAGTCATGCGTCACTATTATTGTTGCCCAAATACGAGCCTTGGTCTTGCGCACTCAGTCCTGGTCTTGCGTAAGAGTCTAATAACACTCTTTCAGTTATCTATTAGCTTATTACTATAGAGATATTTCAATAATTTTTCAGGTAGGGGAAGTCTAACTAAGCCCGAATGAAAAATTGGAAGATTTAAATGCATACATGAAATAAATAGATAAAAATAATCGCGAGTTCGCGTCGCCGTGCCGGGGAAATCTTTTAAATTCACTCCCTCACTCCGTAGCCCGAGAAAACCCCGTATAGCCTTAAAGCCAAGAAAATGGGAGGACCAAAAATAAATAATAATAAAATAAAATACAACTGTCAAGTACAATAACTATTTTTTTAACAGTCTTGGTCTTGGCCTTGCAACAGTTAGGCGGTCTTGATCTTGGTCTTGCAATGTAAAATACCAAGACCGATTTTGAACAACACTATTTGCGATCCACTGCTGCATAATACCCGTATTGCTTTACTTATTTTGGTATATATCAAATAAATAAATAAGTAAAAATTATAAGTAAGAATATTTTTTTCACAGTGATATATTCTCCCATTTTTTTTTTACACTCAATTATATCATTACATATAACGTTTCGGGATCCACCTCCAAACAGTATCCTGCATCATCTTAATTCTCCATAAGATTTGTTATGTTAATAAATGGTTTTATTTTTTGTCTTATTGCTGGAAATCTTGTTTAAGACTCCTCTACGTATGTCCTCTAGGGGTCTCCTTCATCTAACTAGACTCTCTCTAGAGAAAACTTAAATAAGATTTCCAGCAATAAGACAAAAAATAAAACATTTCATTAACATGACAAGTCTTATGGAGAATTAAGATGATGCAGGATACTGCTTGAAGATGGGATATAAGTGGATCCCGAAAAGTTATATGTAATGATATAATTGAGTGGAAAAAAATGGGAGAATATATCACTGTGAAAAAAATATTCTTACTTTTATACCTATAAAATAAGTATCTCCCTTAGGATAAATGAAGAACGTAGAAAATGTTAGGTTTCGCCTTCAGTCTTTTCGTTTTATAATCTAGCTTAGTGAATGATTCGTATTATAGCATTTATACTTTGTTGGTAATAAAGCGCTGGAGAGGATATTTGAAAAAAACAAAACAGTAAATGAGAAATTTTCATTGAGTAATAAACTAGCAATATTGACTATAAACTTGGCCGGCCGCTATCCTTTCCAGATCCAATGAAGGAACTGGGCAATAATTCAAATCCTGTAACAAAGAGGACTGAGGAGAATAAATAGGGCAGATACTGACACAATAACTCAAAGCTCTCTGACACAGCATGGCCCGCTCTCTCTGATTCCAGATATTTCACGGTCGGTCTCCGAGGGGTTTTTTTGTTCATCAGTCTCTCCTGGTTGACAGTAGGTCTCAACATCGCTCTGCCTCCAGTCCCCAAGGACTTCTTAAACACAGCTCTATATTTTTGCACGGTGGAACTATATGAATTTATAATAAAACTAATTAATCCAAACTGATTCTGAATCATTAAAAAGTAGACACTTAAAAGTTAGGCACAAGGATGGCTGAGCGGGCTTGTTCAAAATACGCGTTGCCCGACAACTTGATAAACTGAAGATTACGAGTTCGAATTACGATGCCAGGGGGCTTTTAGCTCTTGTATTGATCCCCCAACCCTATCTCCTAGCACCCGTATTCAAAAGGCAAGGAACAGGAGATAAAAAAAAAATCAGTTTGTAGCTGTAGTCTGTTTTACCTAATGTAAGTTTGTGGTTGTTATTCTCACTTTTAATTCTATTGAGCCATTCAGAATGAATATTTTTTTTAACAATTTTTTTTATCTAATCATTATTCTCAGATTAGTAATTGTAATAATAATATTTCTTATCCATTCTGAGACAAGCCCCTTTAGAATAAAATCCAATCACAGAATTGTGAGCTTTAGAATCTGAGAGTTTAATAAAAATAATAACAAAATAAACAAAAATAATAATAAATTTTGAACTTCAATCTAGCATTAATAATTTTTTAAACTGACAAGCAAACGTTAAATAATATAATTATTATAAAAAATCGACTGATAATGTATTAAACACTTATTTTCTTTGAAATAGATAAATAGGAAATGATTGAACAAACGGGATTTTAAGGTGAGAATGTTTTAGTGTAGGAAAGATCCAATTATGTAATATATTACAGTTATCAAAATATAATATCTCATTATTTTTAAATTTTCTGATAGACATTTTAATGTTTTAATGAAAAATTATTCTCAACTATCGTAGGATGGAGATTCTAGTCACGTCAAAAAAAATAAAAATAAATAAATAAATTTACAGTATTTCTCGGTATATAGATTTGTAATGGCTTATATGGAAGTAGTCTAAAACGATAATAAAATTTCAATGCCCTCGGGCAGTGGAAGGAATTTATTGCACGTATATATTGTATTATTGTATACTCTATATGTAATTGTTTCAATAAACATTTTGGAGGGTAAGAAAAAATAAATAAATAAATAAAAATAAAATAATAAAATAAAATTTCATAGGCGTTAACGTTTATTTATTTATTGTTTCTGGGAATCATTTTTCAATTTTTCGTAATATTTAGTTCCTTTATCTTAGTTAAAATGTATGAAATATTTTGATTGTTATACCAATGATAGGTATTGTTTTTCCAGAACTGAATAGGATCCCATTATTTATGTTAAAAAACAGGGATCGAAACGTTTTTGGATAAATGGAATAAACATAAGTTGTTTTAAGTCATCTAAGTGTATTTCATGACCTATTATCCGACTATAATTCCCAATAAATTCTACTCCATTTTGTTAAGTAAATCGATATGAATATTGATTCCTATATAAAAACTCACAATGAATCCGATGGTGCAACGTTTCTTTTTTCTGTAAACGGACTTAAATACTAAGAAAGTGGTGTGTAATTTAATGATAATTGCGTTTCTTAATGATTTAAAAAAGGAAAAAATAATTCACCAAAAGCTGTTTTAACATATTAATTAGAATGAAAATTAAAATTAAATTTATTTTATTTTATTATCATTTTTAACAAAAGTTAAATTTTCTTACAGGAATTTAGTAACTTTTTTTTCTTCTGGAATCATATATTACTCTCTTCAAATTGGAGCCAAATCAACATTTTATTTTTTATTTTTTTCGAATCGGTCTCTGAAGTTTTTAAAGAGGTTCTGTTAAAATTTAATGTTTTTTTAATTACTATTAAAATAATTAATATTTTGGATACATATATTAATAAAAAGTTTCTTAATTTAATTTTTGTTTAAATATTGGTGTTGATATTACAACTGAACTGAAAATATATATGTCTGCTTTTTCTAAAAATTTTCGAATGATAATTACGGGTCAGTTTGGAAATAAACGACTCAATTATATAATATACGTTACATTTTTTAGTAATAAGCAGGATAACAAATTTCTAAGTGAAAATGATGAAAAGTGGAATGTTTTCGCAATCTCCTGTTCCCGTCACAATGATGCGACGTGACTTATTTGGCCGTTCACCTTATATCATAGTGTCCGATCCAATCCAAAGATGCTTGCTGAATTTCATGTTTCAAAGGACATATATTTACGATCGATTGGACAAAGATGATGTAATAACAGTCATAACTTTTCTTCAGCGATTGTTTGATTCTGGGAAAGGGAGGGTCAGCCCAAGTTGCTTTATTTAATTTGGACTCGCTTGGTTTGGCGAGAGTTGGCAACTTCTCCAGTCGGATCCTCACATTAATCATAATTAATATCAGAGCGAGTTCGAAAGAGAAAACGGAGGAGGAATAATTACAGGCTGAAATATGTCGAGAACTCGCAACAACAACTGGAAATTCCTGATACTCAGAACCATAATTGGAAATTGTTTGTTTATAAAAATACTAATCTTTAACTTATGTATCAAAATGAATTTAAAAAACGTAATTTAACACACACACACACACACATGTATATATATATTTGCAACATTTCCTTAATCTACCTTTAAGTATTAAATTTAAACATAACTATTTAATTAGGAATAAGGTCACTTATTAATTATTCAATAAACTATTGAATGTCCATTTCTTCTATGTTTATTGACGTTTCGATTCGGGTATTTTCCCTTTAGAAGTCAACGATGGGATCCTCCTCAAAGCTAGAATTTTAAAAAATAGAGCTTCGATCAGACCAGGGACACACCGACAGTCTCAGCACCCTTCGCCAGCACATATATTAAGCTACTCATATATATATATATATATATATATATATATATATATATATGTGTGTATGTATATTTATGATGTTTATCCTAGTGACTCGTTAACATAGATAAATTCATTTCACTTTTTCTCTGTTTGTCATTATTTGTGCCAGTTTTGGACGTTAAAAACTTTCAGAAAATGTGTTGTAAAATTTATTTCTTCAAAACAAATATATTTTTTAAACTTTACTTTCAGAGATATACTTATCAATTAAACATTACTGATATAATTATTACTGAATATTAGGGTTATAATTACTTTTACTTCTCCAGAGAGAGTTTTTTAAAATAATAACAGAGGCATCAATCTACTTTTAAAAAGTTCTTGGATTCACAGTTCCTTTTTTTAAAAATATATTTATATGAATTTACAAATGTATTAACTAAAAATATAACAAGAAAATATGAATTAGTATAATGACATAAAAAAACTTATAAGTAAACTACATTGGTAGCACTCCCTTAGTAGTTCAATATTAGAAAATCCTGAGGCCATCATCATTTCGTATGCCTAAGGAGCATTGTCAGGAATCGAATAAAATGCAAGATCATTAAATGATGGATTTGGATGGGGTTGAAGTTTACTGTGGAAGGATAGGTTTCTGAATTGGGCTATGTCGATACATAATGTCGACAAGATTATTATGTATCATGTTGTGTTGTGAGTTAAAAAGGAGTGTTGAGGATTTGGTGAAAAATTTCTGATTGCAAGGATTGGATGATTGAATGTGAGAAGAATAGAGCCTCAAATCTCAACTTCATAAATCCAAATATGCTTTAATATAATTAAGTAAATTAGTCTTTTACGATTGGAAGTAAATAGCGTTTGTCCGGCCCCAAAATTTAATACGATTTATAAAAAGAACGTAACAGCAATTAAGCATTATTTCTTTGAAATAAAATTTTATTATTTTCTTTTTTTTTTCTATACCACTACAACCAAGTACAATTTAGGGAAAGTACTGTTTCTTACTAAATGGTAGTACAAGGAGGTGTTTTTACTGAGATCACGCTCTACTGCCAGGTTTTTTTTTCCTTACGGGAAATTAATCAAGTCTCCCGAACCCTGGGTGGTCTCACGGCTAATGAAACAGAACAAATAATGTGCCTACCATGAGCCGGAATTCAAACCTGGGACCTTCAGAATTTGAAGATTATTGCGACCTTTAAAAATTTAATTGCTCATTTACTTCTTTGAATTGCTTCTATTGGCTTCAGCACGAGTATCGGAGAGCGAAATGCTATAAGCTGCTTTCGGAGTATTGTTTTGCCCAACTGGCTGTTGCTATAATCATTTTGTTTTCAATCATAAATATATATACTTAAGCATCGCTATTTACAACATAACGTTCTCGTCTAATGCGCTGTTTCGCTCTACACTCAGGTGCCATCAGCAACAAAGTGGAATACTTTCGGAAAAGGGCAGCTCTAACAAAATTTAGAATGGTCTACCCTTTTCGCTGATAGAATGAAGGGCAGCCCTTATCTATGAACGAAGGCACAGAACCCTATTTTCCGAAGGGCCAGGGTCTGTCTTAGATTCATGAGCTGAGGCCGTACCTGCATACCAGAGTGGTTTATTCATCATTGCGTATGGAACCCACCGTGCGTTGGAATATCCTTATGCATGGCGTTCTTTTGGTATCATTAATAGTTAATTGTGCACATACTAAAATTATGAAAATAATATTTAACTTAAATAATCATATAAGTCTTGTAATAATTTTAATACTTCTTTCACAAGGTTGGATAGCAAGGATAGTTAATTGAAGTCTTTAAATTCATCGATTTAGTTAAAGAGTACATTAAAAATTTTGTATAATCGTCAGGAGCGTTTGGAAAGATAAGAAGCATTTGGAATATTATTTATGTAAGAGAGTATATATAGTACATGTAGTTGATTTTATATACTTAATTTCTGTTTAATCGATTTTTAAATTGTATTTTTAGACTTAATTCACGCTATATATAAAAAATATAAAATAAGCAGAAGCAAAACAACAACTAATCAATAATCACAAATATATATAAATACATAAATAAAATAAAATAAGTTAAAGATAAGTAAACTAAAAAAAAAAACACACATACATACCTATATACACTAGCGAAAATTGTAAGTACGATTTCGCCAGTTGTTTTCGTTAAATATATGTTATTATTTGTAAATTTGAGATGTAATATTTTTTTCCTGATTTTTTATTTCACTTCATGTCATAAGAATGTGGAGAAAAGAAAATTTCGGAATATCGCGAAATTCAATAAATAAATCTATTGAATAAACATCATCATGATGAGAAAAGGTAGGGTTTTAATTATTATGTATATTTAAAATAATAAAATACCTATCAGCGCTAATAGTCGAAGAATACAATTTTTTATAGCAATCACAAGTAGGAATAACGGATATTTTGAAGAGGTCCTTAATTGCTTAACTTGAAGAGGCGGCCTATTCATTCAGTAAGGAGCGGAAGATTTTTTTTTTTTTCATCACTTCAGAATTTTTATTTAGGAATACTACAGAAATATCTCATTAAGGTAGAATGATATCTTTTTTCTTTAACCTATATATTTCTTGAAAAATGTAACCATAATCCATATATATATATATATATATATAAATGAATGTATGTCTGCATTACTAAACCATTCATCCGATCGCCATGAAACTTTGGGAAGTTATTTCCTGCATTCTTGGGAAGGTTTCTGGCATAGTACTTCTGTTTTACGATAATTTTATATATGTAAAAAAAATAAAACTGTAAATGTTTTTCTGTCCAAAGCCACAAAAAAACGTGTCGCTATAAACTGTAGAGCCAAAACGGCTTTACCGATTTTAACGAAACTTGGCCAAAGTCTTCTCCTTGAAACCCTCTTAATTTATGTGTATAACATACTTTATCGAAAACAAGCTGAAAAATGTTACGATGAATTCAATATTCTATTTGCCGTTAGCTAAAAAAGTACAAAATTTTTTATGGGTAATACCCATATTTATCTGAAAAATTCATTCATCACAAAATAAAAAAAAATCATTGAAATCGGAAGGTTCGTAGTAGAGGTATAGAGTTTTAAACATTTACCGCTTTCTCTTCAGAAAAGACCATTTCCTTTGGCTTCCTCACTACCGAAGGTAGGCAAGCATTTGTTTTTATTGATTAATCGAAAATTTTATAATTACTACAGTAATTGAAATTATCATTTGAAGAAGTTATATGATTCTACTTATGTAGGTCAATACTATTATACGTTTTTTATATTAATTTTTTTATTAGTTTCATAAGTTCAACTCCGAATGACGGTGTATTCACTCAGATGATTATGAATGTTCAATTTGAATCATGAGAAAAAAAAATCATTAGAATTAGTTTAAATTGAAGCCATTTTACAGACAAATTTGTTTCCCAACTTTTTAAAAATGACAGATGTCCGTTTCTACTAATCTGCTCATATCTGCTTTCTATTTTCTTTCTTTTTCATTTTGCCAGGCCAAGCCACAGCAGCGCGTGGCCGGGTAAAGCTAGTTATTTTATAAATAGAAGGTAGGAAGTAATGGAATTTCTGGAAACGAAAGAATATCTTAAAAATTGTTTTAACTCAGTAAAAAATTAACCGGAAGAGATGTATCATTACCGAACACCGAGAAATTTTCTTTGCTTTTCTTCACTCAAAGAGATATCACGAAAAAAAAAAAAAAATCCTCGTTATTTTTTCTTTAAATAAAACATTAAGTAAATAAGGGTATCAATTCTTTAGAATTAAATACAGAGGTAAAAATAAAAGTGTTCCTCTTTTTTTTTATGTTGTTGTAACTAAAAAAAGAGAAGATCTAAACTGGTAATAAGTAAATTGAAAGCTGCAAAAAAAAAAATGTAAATATTTATAATGTTATGGTATAATCACAGAAATAACAGGCAAAAATTCATATTGGACAGATTATGAATAGCTATTGATCAAAAACTGGTATATTATCGCGGACCATTCTGTGTAATTGAACAATAATACAACTTATTTTTTTCATTTAGAACCTTTGTTTTAGAGTACTCTAATTATATCAAGGTTTTGAAGAAAGCAGGATTGGTGACTAGTACATCCAAAGTTAAAAAAAAAAAAATTAAGGAACAAGGACTTTTACTTTATTAAATAACTGTAGCAGGCTTTGGTAGACCAGATATTTTAGTACAAATAAACAAACAAACAATCTGTATAATAGTGGAGTAATGATTATTTTTTTTACCAGTTATTTGGATCAAATGGTAACTTAATGTGATGCTATTCATTCTTTAGTATGTCTGTTTTCTTAAATTATTAATAAATAAATAAATTATTGAAGTTTTATGGAGTACCTTTATAAAATAAAATTTTCAACCAATACAATTAGTATCTCAGAAAATTTACAAGAAATATGCATATACACAAAACGTATTTGAATTTATTTTTCTGGCCTATTTCACCAACATACATTACCAGTACAAACTACATAATATCACATGAATACAACTTTTTAATATATGAACCCATAGTTGAATAAAGGTATAACCTTATAATATATAAATACACAATAAAGATAACTATGTAGAATTAAGCTGTATAATAACTGATAATTTAATTTCTTACATATTGAATATCTGTATTGGCTGGTTGTTTTATAATAATTGGCAAGAATAATCCAATGTTCACCATTTAAATATTCAATTATGTCCTCAAATGACGAAGTATCTTTTCTTTTTATTACACAAAAAATATAGTTTATTATTATTTTAATAAATTCTACACAGATTTTTTCCATCTTCAAATCTTCATCCATACTTGTCTTAATTGTGGCAACAAGCAAATTTTTTGTTATAATTTGGACAATGACGTTTAACGCTCGAGGAAGATTAGTACCAAGCAAGACCTTTTCCTGGTCTATGTTTACTTTCATAATCAAGAAAGAAGATCTCCCGTCCACCTCCTTTTCAGTAACCTTCAGATAAATAGGTCAACCGTGGCCATGTCCGTTATAAGTCAGTTGTTTTGTCAGTGTAGTTCAATATAAAATCTGGAATAAAGAGTAATTATGTGTTGGTAAATTGTTAATTACTATCAGTATGTAAAGTTATTTTTGTTTATGAGAGCATCTGTTATTAGCCTTAAAATTTTGGATGAATAAGATTCTAGTTTTCTGAAGTCCGTCTTTTTTGCTGAATCGTTGTTAGCATGAGTTTCAGTTAAGCATGTGTGTATTTAATTTTTCTCTGATTTTCAATTCTGATTTGCAAAAAAAATTGGGTATAGTATTTTCAACAAATAAGAAATAACTTAAGGTAAGTTTTCATCCTTTGAGTTATTTATCCTACTATTTAGACAAAATCGGTTTCCAAATAAAAATTCCAAAACATAGAAATATCAATTATTCAATTTTATTTATTTTAAAAATAATCAAGTAATTTTTTGTTATTTTGGAATTAATAGTTTTCCCCAGAGTTTTTTTTATTGTCAATTGTTCTCTATTTTTCTGATGAATATTTAAATATATATTTTTGATAAAATTATTAACACTCAGAACACTGGAGAGTATCTATTTAAAAATGGCGTACCTTTTGCAGCACTGAGCGCACAAACGGCACCCGGCAAAGGACAGAACTCCGTTTCCCCAACGGCAAGGCCAGGTCCCAACTTCGATAGGGCAGCTTCAAAGAACGTCACAGCTCTTCTAGGCAAGACGGCTTACCTCAACTGCAAAGTCAAGAACCTCGGAAATAAAACGGTGAGTCAACCAGCTACAATATTATTTTCTCAAGCCGTTATCTATATTTTTTTTTCAGATTATGTTCTTTATAAATTTCTAAAGAAAAAAATTGAGTTCCTAAACGTTTTCCGGTTGTCTATACTATATTTTAATGTCTTTAAATAAGAAAAAGAAATGTTTCGAAAAAAAAATTGAAACAAGGCCAATTTTTTATTTACAGTTTTGTGACTAGATTGTCAAACGGAAAATCAGCCTTTAGTTAAATTCTTTACCACCGAGTACTAAAAAATGTAATAAAAAAAATTACTAATTACTTAAAACTAGTGGTTGAAAGTGTTTTTCATTTTAAAACTTTTTTTTTATATATAAAATTTCTATAAACATTTTTCTGATAAAGTTCTATATTTACGGTATAAGTTTAATTTATAGTTATTTAGTTCTAAAAAAACGAAGTGCATAGTAATTGGTGTTATATTAGACTTACAATTTTTCAAAATAAATTACTTGATTCTAAAGTGTCTTTTGAAAAAAAAAAATATATATTAGAATAAAAATAGGCCAATCTATCAACTGCCTCATGCAGTGCCACATGCTCTGAAGAAGATCTGCAAGGTGGGTCGAAACGTCGGAGTAATACTTAAAAATACTATATTTTAAAATTTAGTATTTATTTGACCGCACCCCCGATCAATTCCTCATAGAATAAAAATAATTTTTTTGATAGACTTTTTGGAGAAGTCAACACAACTTATAACTAAAAGATTTTTATAAATACAAGTTCTGCCAAATCTTTTCTATAAAAAGTTGGATTGGGAAAAAGTTGTAGGCATGAAATAAATGAAAAAACCAATACAAAATCTTAATTTCCAGTTATACTGAAACTAATTAAAAATAAAAGTTAAAATTTCATTTAATGTCCTGTTCAAAACTGGACGCCTCAATTATAAATTTGAATAAAAAAGAACATTTTTTGCAAAAGACACAATTGGATGTATGCAGAATGTAATAAAATAAAATAACAGAAAATATTTTTAAAAAACAACTATTTAATAAGTAATTTGCGCCTTCTAAAACTTCCGATACAGTACCGCATGACTGTAAAGCGTAGCAAAATAGTAGGCATCATCAACGAAGGGGCTGTTTAATCCAGGAATAAGCACTGCACGTCATGCTGACTTCACAAATACCAATCATGAATGAAATCTAAGTACTTAATATTCTATAACACAACTGTAGTTAAAGACAGTTCTCTTTCGTTAAATCCCTTACATGTTGAACCATAAATCTTACACTAAACTAAATGAAAAGTCTCAGGTTAGTTCATCATGCATATGGTGGTGGAAGAATCAAGGTAAGTAAGTTATTAAAAATAAAATTAAAGTCCTTATGTGCTTTAATAGTTTCATTGAGTCTCTTATACGCGTTCCTTAAAAATGGGAACTATTATTCATAAATCATTAATACTATAAAAAGTATTAAAAAATTGATGAATTTTGAAGAAGATACAGGGAGACCGTTCTTTTAACAATATAAATTGTTTTTAGGATTCTGTGACATGAATGTTATATTACTTTTAATTGACCTTGGATAGCACACTTTTATAGCTATTTATTCTTGTATAAATTTATTGTAGGTTCACAATGATGGTCAATTCCATGTGTGTCTTAAAGAAAATATATGATTGCTGCTTATACTGATTAAAGTCTTTGTATAGGTACTCTAAGAAGAATCATCATACAGCAGACCAATATATTCTAATCAAGTAATTTTCACAATCAACATTAATTTCAATTTAATGCAAATATTTAGTAATTACACAGCCTACTTGAAGCATTGATATGATAAACCTGCAGCAATTTAACAAAGCCTCCATATTTTTTTTTGTTTTTTACTTAAGACGGATATTTAATAATTAAAACGAATCCTGCCACTTAATTACTTTATAAGTAATTAGTAACTTATTAAAATTATTATTATATGGAATATTATGTTTATTGCTATGGGAAGAGCTGCTGTTAAATAGTATTTTGCTCTACGTCTAATATGAAATAACTATCTTTTTATAAATTAAAAAAAAATAAGACAAAATTAATATTTAATCGTCTATGATTGATTATAACTTATCATTAGAGATTATTACCTACGATATATAAGTAGTCCTATAACAAAGCTGAGCATCGACCTACACCTAGAAATAACTGAATCCATAATAACGATCTTATTAAACTATAAATAAATGCTAACAGACTAAAAAAATCATATGTTTGCTACAATTGTGTACTGTAGTACGATCAGGAAACTGAAAAGAAACAAAAAGACCGGAAAATATGCTGTAGCTTTTAAAATGCTATATATCACTTTCCTATAAGTCATAATCAGTTACATTCCACAATTATCTGTGACAGGTATAAATAGAGATTTTAATTAATAAAAGAGGTTGATATCCAATAACATTTAAACGAAAAAAAAAAATATATATATACGGGGGGAAAAATCTTGGTCCAGAGCATAAAGTGATCAGTTCCACATTCCCAGCCCCTGAACACCCGCACATCTTCCACTTTACAACTTGATTTTTGTATGTTGATGGAATAATCCAGTATAGACGAGTGGAATCCAGGCTTACTCCATGTGAATTGGTGTATGGGCTTGTCCTGAAAGAATGTGAGCTGAATCTGCAAATTGAACACTTCGCAAACATCGATGAGCTTCTTTCCGTTGTATGTAATCTGAGCCTCTCCATATCTTTCGGCAACTCTGCTTCCTATTTGGCGACCCACTCCTGCGTTGAAATCCCAATAATGATGACTTCGTCGCTCCCATTTGTCATCTCCAGCACGAGCCTGAAATCCTCTTCAAATTCAACCTTCACTTACGAGGTTCACTATTACCAGGACCGTAGACGCCTATGACTGCGACCTTTCTGCCAAAAGTACCCATATCTGCACGGATAATTCTTTCCGATATATCCTCACAATATGTGATCTTTTCTTTGAGTTGTTTCTTTATCAGAACTGAAACACCTGCCTAGGCTCGCACATCCACACCACACCAGTTATGCATACATTCACCTGATATCTCTTGTCCCTTTCCTTTCAATTTGGTCTCTATGAGCAAGACCAGTTCCAATTATGCTCTCTCCACTTCTTTCTGCACTTGTGATTTTTTTTTTTGGCGAAGCTCTGAATATTCCAAGTTCCAAAATGTAAAGTCGGTTTCCGTTTCCAAAATCTGCTTCCCTTATGACTATCCAAATCAGAGGCTCTTTTCTGACTACTTGTAGCAAGATGGGTTTTACTTCAATGAGCTGCTGACCCGAATGACAACCCCCAACCTGGAGGACCAGAGGTTTTTTGTCGGGGTCTCTTTCCTTTATATAAGTTGCCTGCCACAGCTAACGTATCCGTCCGGATTTTTATTCGGAGTTGTCCCTCTCCTAGGTGTCCCCGCTGTGATGGGGAATGGTTGTGCATATTTAGATGCTGCACACATTTGCCTCAATACAATCGCCGTCTTATGGCTTTCTGGAGTATTTTTGAGGATGGCCGTACCACTGACCACCCTCCCCCCCCCTACCCTGTTGGCGCCTGCCGCTCATGGTCCGGGAGTGCAAGTCCACTATCCGCCACCTGTGGTCCCGCCTGGTCCCCTGAGCTCGGGGTCCCCCACATAAGGAGGGCATGATAAATTTTTAAATTGTAAATTATTGTTAAGGTTTTCTTTCTTCAATAAACATTATTCCTTTAAAGTCCATATATCTATGTATTATCCATATCGGATATTGAATCATTGGATCTGTTCATATATTTTATATAATATTCTATATTATCTCCATGAATGCTTGCGAAAGGGCTTCGTAAGACACTCTAGGGATTTGCCTTATTAATAAAATTTAGTATAAAATTGCAAGGTGACTCTTAGGAAATCCTTGCTATGTGGCTAAATTGGCTTCCCAAATTTAATAATTTATGCTAATTAGTTTTGCGAAATTCCATAAACATTTCAAAGATTAAAATATCTTAAAAAAAGAAAAAAATAATAATTAAAGTTTTGCTTAAAATCCAATAATAAGGCATTCACAATCATGTTTACTATGTACAATAATAGCTAATTAATAAAGATTCGTATATGATTGATTTTGTTTAACAGATTAATCATGATATAATTTAAATATCGTCTGCCCAGTAAGGTCAGTATAGCTTCCTCAACAAATTCACTGACATTTTTCCTCAATTGGAACAAAATTAATTCAAGAAGACAAATAAAAATATGAATAAAGTTAACAAAATACGGGATTTTGTTTTTGGGCCCTTGCCTTTAAGGCTATACGGGGTTTTTCCGGGTGAGGGTGGGGATTAGTGGCAGAGTTAAAAGACTCCTTTGGCACCCGGACGCGAACTCGTGACAATTTTTATCAATGTATCTTACATATCAGATTGCCGGGTGAGTTCAAAAATATTTGGAATATAGCCCTATACCACTTTGATTTTGGAAGAGTAATAGAGACCAGAAACAGTTAGTTGAACTTCAAAAGGAGCGAATTAACTCAGAAATATGACCTCCCTTTTTTTTTTCTTTTACACATTTTGCACTTTACTTTTAAAAAAATAACTTCATATTTCTGGATTCGTTTGTTCATTTCGAAGTTCAACCAACTAGTTCTGGTCTCTATTACCTCTTAAAAATCAGAGTGATATGGGACTATATTCCAAATCTGTTTGAACTCTCCCGGCATTCTGATATATAAGATAGATTGATAAAAATTGTCACGAGTTCGCGTCCGGGGCCGAAGGAGTCTTCTAACTCTGCCACTAATCCCCACCCTCACCCCCTGGTCTGGAAAACCACGTATAGCCTTAAAGACAAGGATCCAGGAAAAAAAGTCCTGTATTTTTTTAACTTTATTCATATTTTTATTTGTATTCTTGAGTTACTTTTGTTCTAACTGACGAAAAATGTCGGTGAATTTGTAAAGGGAGCAATACTAACCTTACTGGGTAGACGTTATTTAAATTACACCATGATTAATCTGTTGAACAAACCCAATCAGATACAAATCATTACTAATTAGCTATTATTGTAAATAGTAAACATTATTGTAAATGCCGTATTATTGGATTTTAAGCAAACCTTTTATTATTTTTCTTTTCTTTTTTTTAAGATATTTTAATCTTTAAAATGTTTATTTAATTTCGCAAAACTAATTAGCATAAATTATTAAATTTGGGAAGCCGATTTAGCCTCATAGCAAGGATTTCCTAAGAGTCACCTTGCAATTTTATACTAAATCTTATTAATTAGACAAATCTCTAGAGAGCCTTACGAAGCCCTTTCGCAAGCATTCGTGGAGATAATATAGAATATTATATAAAAAACCAATGATTCAATATCCGATATGAATAATACATAAATATATGGATTTTAAAGGAATAATTGTTATTGAAGACAGAAAAACTGAACAATATCTTATAATTTAAAAATTTATTAAAATACCATAATAAAATCAAATTTACAAGGCTGTCATAAAAACTAAATTAAATATGTAAAAAATAAAATAAAATAGCTTACCTGCAACTTGTGGTCCGTGGAATTTACCATCTTACCATTTTTTACTAATAACCTTAAAAATAACAAACTTTTTCTTTTTACTTTCGTCTCTAAAGTAGAAGGTATTTTTTAACAGAAGGTTAAAATTATTAAATTAAAACTTCCGCTTTATATTAAATTGACAAATATAATAACGAAAAAACTCTGCATTAACAAAATTATATCATCCAACGAGTTTAAAGATTGAAAAAAAAACAAAGTTGTCATTTTATGATTTCATTACATGTACGATATATATTTATTATTTTTTTCATTTAAATGTTATTAAATATCAACCTCTTTTATTAATTAAAATATTTATTTATATCTGTCACAGATAATTGTGCAATGTAACTGATTATGACTTATAGGAAAGTAATATATAGCATTTTAAAAGCTACAGCATATTTTCCGGTATTTCTGTTTTTTTTTAGTTTCCTGATCGTACTACGATACATAATTGTAGGAAACATATGTTTTTTTTTTAGTCTGTTAGTATTTATGTGTAGTTTACTGAGATAGTTGTTATGGAATTGTTATAGGACTACTTATATATCGTATGTAATAATCTCTGATGATAAGTTATAATCAATCATAGATGATTAAATATTAATTTTGTCTTACTTTTTTTTTAATTCATAAAAAGATAGTTATGTCATATTAGACTTAGAGCAAAATACTATCTAACAGCAGCTCTTCTCATAGCAATAAACATAATACTCGATTTACTGGGAATCATCTACCACCATATGCATGATGAGGTATTTATTATTATTAATCATGTATCACGTATATTGTGGACTGAATTACGCAATGAATTACTTTATTTTATAAATAATAATTGAAATAAACAACAGTTTGTTTATTAATGGTGCATAAATTATTCTATTTGTGCACCTTTTCGATTTTTACTATGGGTCTTAATCCTAAGCCAGTCCTAAATTTTCACAAACCAACAATTTCTGTATACGATTTCGAGAAATGAAATGGAGCATGAGAACGGGGTCTGCTAATTTAAATTAATTAAAAGGATTATCATTAAAAGCGGAACGTCTTAAGAGAATATCTTCATTTAGAAGAAAAAAAATTGCTATAAAGCCTAATGACAATGGTTGGGCCCGCTTACCTTTAATTAGGGCCAAATAGAGTCTTCTTTATTCTTCCACGATTTATCTGATCTCGTTACCTTTTCCTTTTCTCCTAACTACTAATGACATACCTACATTTCTTTTATCGCGTTTTCTTTGTCTCTCCATTTTATTTCTGGCATTACAAAAAAAATTAAGTAATAAACGAATAAATGAAAAAAATAATGTATCTAGAAATATATACAGTTACAGGAGATGTGACTCGATCGCAAACATTTAATACATAAAGAAATAAATCGGAGAAATATTTTTTAAAAATACATAAATAGTAAAAAGTAGAAAAATACAACCGAAATTATTGACTTCGCAAGTACTTAAAAAAATAGAAAACAATAATAGATAAATTCAAAAATGTTAAATTTAAAATGAAAGATTTTTAGCAGACGACTCAAAGTACTTTGCTTAGTTTGTCTAAATCTTCAAAACTAGAACTGACGCAGAATCAAAATATATACTTTCTTAAACCTATAGGGACATTCTCCTCACAATACGGTGCTTAAAAAAAAAAAAAAAAAAAAAAAAAAAATTACAATCACAAATACCATGACTCATAACTAAAGCACCTTGGTATGTACCTAACATAAAATATTATATCCATTTAATCATTCATATACAATAATTAAATTTTTAGACTGGCCACTGTGTAATAAATTATTTCATTAGACTTCACCTTTAATACTAGTGATGCGGCTGGAAAAGTGGCACTGGGATCTCTGGAGTCCTGCTTTGCTTTCCACATGTGGGGAGAAAAGGCTGGCTCGGAGATTCCTGGGCGAATGTATATAGGTATGAATGTGTTTAGAAGTTTTTATTTTATTTTGTTTATTTATTTTTTTATTTTATTTTTTTTTTTTTTTCTATTGATTTACATTTTTTTTTATAAGTATTATTTATTTACTTTTATATTTATAGTTACTTCTGTATTACTTGTATATACTGTATGAATGAGAACTTTTAGCCTTAATACTTATAGCCCTCCAACAGTGGCTGATTGTATTATTATTCAATAAAAAAAAAAAAAAAAAAAAAAAAAAAAAAAAAAAAAAAAAAAAAGACTTCACCAGGTTATCTATTTTTAGTTAATCCTTTAAATTAGGTTTTTTTAAAATTATGAAATGATAATAATTTATTTATTTGGAAAACAAATGAAATAATAAAAAATGTAAATAAATATCAAATTCGGGAAAGAAGGTTAGTGAAGAAAAAAATTATATTGAAATGAATTACCTTTAACACCATTTAATTTTTAATTTATAGTAATGATTACTTTTTAGGGCTAAAAAATCTGCTTTCGTTTCTTTATATTGTTTTTGGAAAAAAAAATCATTATGTCCCTTGTATTAGTATGTAAAGTGTATTTAATTATGCAGACTACATACGAATACCTATGACCGTTACATGTACTTTTGTGATTATGTATTATATATATAATACTTAAATCATCAAAGTTATGTAATTTAGGCTTTGTTGATTTTTTTTACTTAAAATTTCCTAACAAAATTTTTATGATATTAATATTGTTTTAAAATAAGATATAGTTGATAATAAATTAAAAGTCGATGTAAAAAGTTGTCTCTTAATATCTATCACTACTTAAAAAAAAAAAAGTTCATTCTTCTTAATAATTTTTGTTTACATACCTATTAATACAATAAAAAATTCAATATTCATGTAAATACTAAATGTACAGTTTCAGTTCATACGTATGGAAATTTAGAAAATAAAATCGATATCTTTAGTTTATTAAAAAAATAATTGGAATCACCAAATTAAAAAAAATGTAAAATTATATGATTATTAGTTTAAATTAATATAACAATGTTTTCGATTTTTTTTAAGAATAGAAAATATTAATAAAAACCCTTAGTAAATTGCATTAAGTCTTATTTTATTCTACATTTATAAAACGGAAACATGTTCATCACAGATATATCATCAAAATAGACACTGTAATTTTTTTATTAAAAAATAAAATACATACAATTTAATATTTTCGTCGATTTTTATTTTATTTGTAATTTATCTTGAAGCCATTAGCCTTATTTTATTAGTCTTTGAGTAAAAAAATAAAATTTTTCCATATGGAAATCTGGTATTTTGACTGGCATTATGTAATCTATGGTAGACTTATCACATGCAAAATGAAATTTACTGTAGAAGTTCTGAAGACACATAATGTACTTAAAACAACTCTCTACTGCCATTTATATATCAAGTAAAAAATAAAAATATGATTTATGTGTATATATATATTATAAAGTTGTGATAGCGAATAAGATGCTTGCCAATTTTCAATCGCTTCGAATGACCGCTCAAAGAAAATCTCTACCAGCAGCTTTTAATGATTTTAATAGTTTGCTCCATGACTGAGTTCTGGAGCTGCTGTTCTTTTCATCTTTAACGTATCATTATTTTCCAGTATTACTTTTGAAATATGGTTTCTGAGTTATAAGTGAGGGCAATGAACTATTTTCTTTTTTTTTTTTTGGTACAAAGAAAAATTTAACCGAGAAAATTCTTAACGAAATTAGTGCTTAGGAAGTACTTGATACACAAATACTAAAGTTAACGTATTTGTTATTATGATTTATGGCAGTTGATGTGTGGTGTACAATATAATTTTTCTTACTAAATAAATATATATATATATATATATATATATATATATATATATATATTTCCATGTGCTAAATATCTACAAATAATAGACAAAATTAAATAAAAAATAAACAAAAAACCAATCAAAACAGAAGGCCAATCCAAACAAAATCATTTATAAGCTTGTTCGTGTAAGCATTATCTTGTTGAGTGTACTTTGGAAAGATTGTCCAGCCGCCATTACAATATAACTCACCAACGATAGCTACTTCCAATAATATTTCAAAATTCTTATATAAAGCATGATTATTATTAATTCAATTTATGATTTATTTAAAAAATGTTGGCACACTTTTGTGTATTAAAAACGTTAGACAGAAAACATACCTTTACATATACACACACATTACATACATAATTTTCACCATATTTATAGAAAAATAAATAAATTAAGCAAAGCAATTTAATGCATAAAAATAGAATAAAATTCCATAAAGAGATCTAAAACTGATAAACCCCTAATTAAAAATGTTAGAAAACCAAGTAAAAATAAAATATACTTAAAAGTTTTTTTTTTTTTTATTTCTTAAAGACATTTACAACTGTACTAAATAAATATATCTAGTAAATTAGAACATAATGTATATAATGACATTAAAAACACTTGCTGAGTAACTACCCAATGGTAGAACTCTAATGATATGTTTACATTAGGAGATCACGGGGAAATCTTCTTTTCAGACGCCTCGGAGGGTTATCAGGAATTGAAGAGGAAGCAAGGTTAGAAACGAGAGGGTTGGGATGATTCTGAAGTTTATTATGGAAGGATAGGTATCTGGATTGGGCCAGATCTGAAAAAAAAGGAACATTAAGGTCATTATGGATGGTTTTGTTTGTAACAAAGTAGGGAGCATTGAGGATTTTACGAAGGATTTTGGATTGTAAGGATTGGATATGAGAGGAATTCGATGGTTTAGTGGAGCCCCATAGCTCAACTCCGTAAGTCCAAATAGTCCTTATTATAGTCAAGTATATGAGTCTTTTGTAATTAATTGGAAGATTAGAGCGTTTGTCTAGTAAATGCTGAAGTAATCGGAAACGTCGAGCGGTTTCTTGTCGTTTCAGTCTAGTATGAGGATTCCAAGTTAGTCGTTTGTCCAGATGGAGCCCTAGGTATCGGATTTGCTCAACAGGATACTTAAGAGTAAAATAAACAACTTAAACACACCATACCTTTATACACCACGAGGAACAATGCAATAAAAAAAATGCAATAAAAAAAAATTAATGCAATCCATAACTGAAAAGAATATCGTATTTTACGACTCGGTAAAAAATCCTTTATTGAATAAACTTATATTTCTTAATTCACCTCAACAATGGCAAAAAGTATCTGAAAATATAATTTTTGCTTCCCATACCCAACCAATAACTACCTACAGATTGTGGAAATTGTTAGAAACAATTAATGTTAATTAATTATCTCTAGACCTTAAAGTTCAAAGAAGCAGAAAAAATTGAGAGTTTCAAAAGCTTCAAATAATTAAATAATTTGAGTCTATGAAGAAAGAAAAATCACTATCGGTTTTAAAAATAAAGATATTAATCCGTTTGGTTAATATGTGGTTAAACACAGTTCCTCGACTTTTTAGAAAACATATATATATATATATATATATATATATATATATATATATATATATATATATATATATATATATATATATATATATATATATAATATATATAACAAGACGACGGATTACAATAGTTGCTACCGAAGTCGGCAGATTAAGGACACTATTAGTCATTAGGAGAAGATTACCCTGTCTGCCCGTTTCTAAACGGCAACGTTTGTTAAAGGGATGCACTGGGCTTAAACTTAATCCTCAGTTAAATAATATAATAAGCCTACTAGCGGTAAAACGTTCCGTCAGTTATAAAATATCATTACTGATGTGGAATATGCATAATTTCGTGACAGGTGAATTTCTGACAGGCAAATGACAATTTTTAGTACTTGTAATTATCCGTTAATATACTGTATCAAACTCAATCTCCCATATTGGAATTTCACATGAAATTCGTATAACCTTTGCAGGTTTTTAATGATTTTAGTTTTTACTGACTAAAACCCGGATTCATGAGCAAATCTATGGGTTTTTTTGGAATATGTATACATATATTTTGTTAAATATGAGCTATTATTCAACTCAAACCGGTTGCTCTAGATTTATTGGCAAATTTTTATGTTGCATAGTTTTTTATATTTATCTCGTATTTGTTTTCGTTTGTTTATTCGATATTTCGTTGCCATTGCATCAAATCATTTTTTTTTTTATTCTATACACTTTATTTGTTTCCTACTCCATCTTGTTTGTTTTTCAGTACCCCTCTATTTATTGTAATTTATATTTGACTATTGTTCTCACTTGAAAGAGGAAAACCTGTATAATTTATTTTATTTTTTTCATTGAAAAACATTCCAGAAAATGTAATAGACTTCAAACAATTTAATAATACCTCCTTAGCTTAAAGAATGAAATGAGACTTTTTTTTCTTTCTTTGTCTTTATGAGTATTCTTAATATTCCAGCTATCTCTATGCCCTCGCATCATTTAAGTTGGGACAAAAACAATGAGTTCAGAACAATATAAAAATTAATATTTATCACAGAAAATATAATGATATTATACTTAATCTATTACGAAATAAGACCCGTTAGAATAACATATAATTACAGAATTGTGGGTTTTAGAACTTCAGATGTAAATATAAATGAATAATAGAAAAAAAAATAGAAATAATAATAAATTATAAGCTGGCTTTTTAACACATTCTATACCAATAGCGGGTTTCTCATAGGTCGATGTTATCTTGTATTCGATGTACCTACGTCATTGAAATTAAACTAGTAGTATTTTTATGTTCTTTGAATAAATCATCTGGCTTTGGGTATGAGCGTGGTGGAATTGTTTTTAAAAATGTCACTCGACGGTGAATATGTTAAATAATAATTTAAAAAGGAACTTGATATGATGGTTGAGAACGAACAAATAGTTTTCACATATAATTACTGAAAGAATTACTTACAATTTTTGGGGAGACAGGTGATTGATAAGGTGGGATTTAAAGGTGAGTAGTGTATATATCTCAGTATAGTGTATATATTTCAGAGTTACATTTCAATATTCTTCTTTAGAACTGAACTGAGTTGTTACGTTTTTCTTATGTTTTACGACTGTCTGATTCCACCTCCTCGTCTGAAGTCCTTAAGCATTCAAGCACTAAGAAATAAGAACATATGCAGATATGCTACACTATCTTCTCCAGTGGCACTTCAGAGGCATAGTTTTTCTGCTTTCAAAGTGAATATAAGGTCCTGAATGTGGTTCTTGCGCAATTATGTCCTCCAATACGGATTTGTGATATTCGATAGATGTTCTTTAAATAAGTTTTCAATGTTAATTCGGTTTCTAGTTGACAAAACTAAAATAGGTCTTAATTATAGAATCAATATCATTGGAAAACATATGTTAAAAGAATTGTTCCCATCAAATTACCTTTACTCTTCGAGGTAAAACTATGACCTTCTGTCCTACAGTACCCTTTAACGATACCCCACTTAACCCTGTTAAACAAATCCGATACCTAGGACTCCATATGGGTAAACGACTCACTTAAAACCCCCATACCAGACTGAAACGACAAGAAACTTCCCGACGTATTCGATTACTGAAGCACTTACTAGACAAACGCTCTAAGCTTCCAACTGTTTACAAACGACTGATATATATTACTATAATGAGGCCTATTTGGACTTACCTGATCGAGCTTTGGGGCTCTACTAAACCGTCAAATTCCTTTCGTATCCAATCTCTACAATACAAAATCCTTAATTCTCCCTCCTTTGTCACAAATAAAATCATCCATAACGACCTTAATGTAACATAGGTTTTCGATTTAGCTCAATACAGATATCTATCCTTTCATAAAAAACTTTTGAACCATCCGAATCCTCTTGTTTCCTACCTTGCTTCCTCTTCTATTCCTGATAACCATCCAAGGCGTCTGAAAAGCAAATGGCCTCGGGACCTTCTAATATAAAAATATAATTGAAGTGCTACCAATATCATATCGTGTTACTTGTTTCATATTTACTTGTTGTATTTATCATTTAATACAGTTGTAAATTTCAATATTAAAAAAGAAATAGAATTGTTTATATCTTCTATTTGCTCCTTTTTCATTAATCTTTGCTTATTCTAAACATCACTCCATCCCAGGATGAAAATATGAGTCCTTAATTCCAATGTTCAATTAAATGGAGGCTTTAGATCCACTTTTGGCTAGGACAAGTTGGGACATAGAGCCATAGAGCATTCTTGTTGGCCAATAGAGCATTCTTGATGCTTTGAAAATCGTCAATCTTCAAAAATGCTTTGGTCTATGAAAGAACAGGAACATGTTTAACATCATATTGAAGTGTTGAATTTAAGTAATAATTTTGATCACAAATATTAATTTGTTTATTATACGTGAGACAGAAGTAACATTCTTTTAATTATTGCAAACGTTTTTACTTTAAGAATTACATTCAAGAAACTTTGAGGTTACGGAAATTGTGCAGTATATAAGAAGGGCTCCTGAGGTTATTTAATTAAAGCCCTGATTCCTAAGACCCTAAAGCCATAATCCCTTCCAGCCTTTTTTTTTACCTTACGTCTCACTCCCCCGTAACCTGCTACTTGATCCATTTAATTATGGTCTCGAAAATCTACGCATCCCCTCTTTATTGCTCAAGGGTAACATAGATGCTTACATTATATATGGAAGGATATTGAAACATTTATAATTTGTAATCTATGGAACTGCTAACTATGTTAGATATAAATACATTTTAATAAAATAAATGTGAAAGTAATTATATTTTTATAAACTAAACGAAAAATAGATATTTATTTTTATTTTGTAGATCAATTATTATTATTTAAATAAAATAACATTTAATATGGTTAGAGTAAGTCAAAAAGTGTGTGTTTTGTAAATCGTCAGTTTATTGCTAAAGGTCACATTTTTTATGAAGCTAAATTGTTCAGAACGTTTTGGAGAATTTCGACCTTATTTATTGATTAAAAGAAAAACCTCTGTTCGTTGTAATTTGTTTTAACCGATAATTTCGAATTTGAATTCTTATCTTTCCTGGAGGATTTTATTTTTTTCTGGCGTTAACTAAACCATTCATAGCTTCTCATGATTTGAAATAAATTCAACGTTAGTTAAACCGTTGGAGAGCTGAATTACTTCTTTTCCAATCCACATTAATAACCTTTAGATTTCATCTCCTTTTAAGCTAGAAATTAAGAATATACAATTTAACAATTTCATATCTTTGCTTATAAAGTGCTCTTTGCTTGTTTATGAAGGTCGAGTTTATACCATTATGTGTGCCTCTATATCCCTACATACATAATAATGGTCATGTGAATCGGTGAAGACCTCATGAAGTTATCACAATTTTTGTGATTGTGGCGAGATTCGGAATTTTCCTGCTCAGTAAAAAATTTTCGCAGAAAATTTTAATTTTTCGATTGCGATAGAAATTCATATTTAAGGGTTTTATGAGCTACAAAAAACGAACCACAGGTTTATATTACTATGACCTTATGTGTATTGTTTACCATCTATTCGTTTATTTATGATCCTATATTTCTGATGGACCTTTAACTTTCTTTGATTAAAATTTTAATTTGGTCCACATGCTAGGATCGAAATGCTGAGAAGCCGAATAAAACAGATCATGATCCTTATTATTTAATATAATAATGTATTCCAATTAAATAGACAATATAAACTAGTAAATAAATGTACTGCGATAAAGTATAGAAAAGGCCTATCTCTCCCTGGTATATAATAGAGGCATTGAGGTACAATAGGAACTTACTTCTATGTTCTAGGGCTCTCCTATCCTAGCTATTGTCCCCGCTTGAGCAAACTTCAAAATCTCACTGAGCCTTAATGGTAGAACTTACATAATGTCCTACTGAGCAACTAGTAAAACTTTAAGTCTCACTCAACTTTTATTAACTTAAATTTGCTTTAGAGTGAAATAGTAATTACTGTTTAATAACTGCTAGCTGTTTCTGTTTTGTCAATGGCTATTCTACATTGTACTTTATAGTGCGGTTTTGTAATTTGAAAATTCGACATTAAAACATTTATATGTATGTAAATTGGCTTTATAAATATAACTGGCTAATATTTTAAATGTACGCCATTTCTCGAAGTGCATTTTAGTACAAAGACTAGTTTTTGAACGTTTCTACTAACTGAACATTTAACAAATCTTTATAATGGGAATCTCTTGTGAATCAAAGTAATATGACAAAATTTACTAAAGTAATATTTATAAAAAAACTACATATTTAAGTAGTAGGTTTTATGTTCTTAGCAAAACTACGAGTTCGCGTCCTGGTGCACTGTAGGTCTTTTAACTCTGGTATTAGTCCCCTGTCATCACCCCATGGCCTGGGAAACCCTTCGTATAGCCTAAAAGCCGAGGTATAGAAGAACAAAAAAAAAATGTTCTTAATAAAACTAACCTTTTTTTCTATTTAACGCATTGATTAATAAATTCTTGTTAGGTATTTGAATATTAAAACACAAAACTACATTATTAGTAATCACAACTCTTTTATTCGTCAAAAAGATAACACTATAAGCTTACCCCAACTAAATAGAAGAAAGAAAGTGTATCATAGTTAGAAAAATGGAAACATATTAAAAACATTTTTAAAAAAATTATTAGAAATACACATAATTCTTGTATAAAACTAACGATTTTTAAGGAGCCGTAAGGAATATTTACCATTTTCCGAATATAAATTTGTAACTGAACTTCCGGTCTCAAGTTCCTGTTAATTGACAAAATCTCAAAATTAATTAATTACTATTTCATAATACACTACAGCCTCAGTCGTGCTTATCCAATGAAATAAAGTTTCTAAGCTTTCAATAAAAGTGTCCCAGTCATCCTCATGTAAACGAAATTAAATCTTACAGGTATCCGTCCTATAGCTTGCTCCTATATTCTTTGTTTTAACATGGATTACCTTTTCACTAACTTCCTTGCTTCTTTCTTTTCACTTCGAAATTCCTGCACTAAAATTTGCCTTAACCTATCTACAGAATCAGCCTCATCAAAAACCACACCTAATTCTTTCAGTTTTAAAATCAAGTCTTGTTTGTTTAATTCATACACCCACGAAGTACCTTTCCTCATTACTTTTATGTTAGGTATTTGAATGTTAAAACACAAAACTACAATATTAGTAATCACAACCTCTGTATTCATCATAAAAGATAAAACTAAGGTTACTACAACTAAATGTTCTTATTTTGTGAATAGATTCTACATTTTCTGAAATTTTATATATTAATAAAGAATATATATATATATATATATATATATATATATATATATATATATATATATATATATATATCATTGAGATATATACCTATAAGAAATTTATTTATATATTAATAAAGAATATATATATATATACATATACACATTACGTTAAACAATTCCGAAAGAATATCTATTGGACGTGTTTGTCACATTCTAAACTCTAATTGTATTTTCATATTAGATTTTGTTATTTTCGAATGTAGTTAAAATATAAATACTTTTATATTATAAAATTATATTATATTATAAAATTTCCCATTAGATTAATATTTTATACATAGCAAGAAAAATATTTCTGATGTGAAGTTTACTTTTGATCAGAAATAATTTTTATTGCCATTCATGAAAGATTACTCACAAAATTTGAAATTATTTTCTGTTTCATGAAACTAAAGATTTTGATAGCTAGTATTCCTGCTTGTCATACCTGACACTATAGCGAAACCATCATAAGAAAGAAATTTCATAAAAAATCACATATCTACTCAAGTTTCTACACAGGTAATGATTCTAACATAATACAATAAATGTGTCATTTTTTTAATTATTTTAATTTAAAAATTTTAGGATCATCGTGAACTATTGTTTAGCGTATATCTAAAATACCTAATCTAATCTGTCACTTGGACATTAGTTATAGTGAGATAGGATAACATTAAAACTATATGTCCAAAACATATAAAATAAATAGAAGCAAAATAACATTAAATAATAATCAAAAAGTGTAAATAATAAATAAAATAAAATAACCTTAAAATAAGCAAATCAAAACTAAGCAAAAAGCACATGTATACACTATCACTGCCATTAAAAATATTTACACTTCGTTTTTAATTAATTTTAAATTAATTTTATTTTTAATTTATTTGTGGTTATTCATATTGATATTTAATTTTGCTTTTTTTATATTTTTGATAGGATGTGAAGGTAACCCAATCCGTAATTGCTATACTCATACTTATTGTAATATTGAACAATAAGAAAGTTTTTATACAAACAAAAAATTAATATAGAGTATATGAGGGATAAATAGGTAATTTCAATTGAAACAGAATCATTTTAAATTTTGTAGTATTGCATTATTAAAAATTTATATTATTCTGCTTATATTTGTTTTTCAGTTCAATTATTCATGAAATTCACCTTAAATGTAATGGAAAAAATGCTGGAAGGTCTCTTACCATAGCTTCGTCAAAATACATCGTTTTTATAAAAGGGAAAAAGGTTAAGAAAAAAAAATACTTACAGATAAACTTTATCCAGAAGAAGTCATTGGGTCATGATATATGGTTGTTTCCTCAGACGCTATCTTAAGACAAGAGGGCATAACTCATGGAAGTCGAAATAATCCAATTCCGCCTCTGTTTTAGCTCCAGCCATCCAGATAGCCTTTGTCTTGGAGAAATACCTTTCTCCTGTTTTTATGCTAGATTTCAAGTAAGTAGGCTGAAATACGGGATAGAGATTTTAAACGTCAGCATAAGATAATGAAGTATGAAATATCAATGTTCACAAAATAGAAGTCGCTGGTAATAAAACGAAGCTACTGCCTTTTAAGATGAGATGAATCATTCAACTTGAATGAGAACAGATATATTGAAAATGGATATATGGATATATAATCAAGAGGGTATTGAGAGATTCGCTCGGACTGTGTTTAAAGAAGCATAACAAATTGGACTACAAGTCAATGTAGGTAAAACAAAATATATGACAGTTAGCCGAAACATCCACCCTAATAACATGATCTGCATGGACTCTATGTCATTCCCGAAAGTAGACAGATTCAAATACCTCGGCTCCTTAATAACCTCAATAAATGATCAACTAACAGAGATAGACCAGCGAATAACAAGTGTGAACAGATCTTTCTTCTCTCTTTCAAGGGTACTGAAATCCATAAATCTAAAAATAAGTGTGTCCACCACCGTGATTAAGCCAGTTCTGCTGTACGGATGTGAAACCTGGGCTCAAACCGGCACACTAGAAGCCAGAATTGAGAGATTCGAAAGAAAAGTTCTACGTAGGATAACAGGATCTATATGGGACCAGAACCTTGGCACATGGAGGAGAAGGGACAATAAAGAACTGGTGAAAGAAACGGGTCAGCCAATATCTCATGGCATGAAGGCAAGGAGGTCAAAATGGGCGGGGCATGTAGCTGGTAGCAAACCGTCAGGTCGCCTAGATAGGATAAACAAAGATACGGCTGAGATTCATGCCGCAAACTGCATGTCGCAAGATATCTGTAATAGGTATTAGAACCAAGATACCCAGGGATGGAGAAGGCTGGTTCAGGCGGCCAAAGATCTACAATGTCTGTAGAGCCAACAGAAAAAGAAAACAGGAAGTTAGGTTTCCAACTTAAGTCTTCTAGTAGCTTATGGCTGTTATAGGCGAAAGCTGTGATCGTGTGATTTTTCTTGAAAGTCCTGGGAGCACGTAGACGTGGTCTGCAACATAAACAGAACTTGATCACAATCACTCCCTATTTATCATACATTTTCCTGAATGGCTGCCAACTCTATGCAGAAATCTCCACCCTGTTTGTTAAGGAATAGGATTATTACCCCTATGTCCGTCCCCAATTTGGAGGAACAGGACCTTTGGCCTAAGGCACAGGGCCGCTCTGTGAATATCTGGGTGGGGAAATTACAGTCCCCCTGCGGGAATCGAATCCGTGCCACAATGGTACAAACAATTGAGTAACGCCTGCACTAATTTATTGTAATTTTTTTTATTATCTACCTTTATTTGGTATGAAATTCCGCTAACGAGATTTTATAAAAGAAATAACTCCTGCCTCTACACGATGAGTATTTTTAGAGGAGACTTAACTCGCTCGACCACCGCAATCCCATGTAGTACATTAGTAATGGTGTTTTATCTGGAAATATAATGTTTAATACAATGTTTTTAACAGATTTGTCGTTCAAAATTCATATATTGTCATATATGCTGTAGGACTTTTTTTCCACAAGCTTTCCCATATCTGGAATCTTGAAAAACTGACAGAAGTCAGTCCAAAATTTTAAAAATTGAAAAAAACTCAAATTTAGAAAGTTTTAAAAGAAAACTTTAATTGGAAAATTTTCGATGAACTTATCTATTGATTAAATTGGAATTTTTTTTGCTCATGTTTAAAAAAAAATAGATTCACTGTTTTGCGGTTCAAATTAATATTTTTTTATGTAACTTAGATTTATTGTATATAAAAAGTAGTGATCCATATTTCTTTTGATTGTTGTGAAATAACATGTATTCGTCTAAGCAACTGGTGTAATAATACATTTACTGATCACCAATTAATAATTGTATTTGTTACAGTAACTGTCTATTTGTTAAATTTAGCTACTAAATTTGAATATATATTCAATTTCAATCGATGAACTTAATTCTATACTATTTATAAAATAAAGACCTAAATTCTTATTTAAATAAAATTAAAATCATAAATAAATATTATCGTTACATTATTTTTAGGTTAAGGAAAATCTAATAATATTAAAAATATATATATCCTTAAGACAAATAATTTTTTATCCAATTATCTTTTATTACATAATTTAATTTAATTAAAAATAAAAGCTAATAAAAGACAGTAGTTATACTACATTTTAGTCTAATCCTATTTTCGGTATCTGGAAAAATGAAATAGTTTGTGGAAAGGGGCTGCATATTATCCGTGGGTGGTAATTATTTATTTTACATCATCCGTGGATCGAACCTGGGACGGAGAGACCCTTCTATGGGACCAGCCGGGTTCTATGAAGTGAGTACTTCTAATTAAATGATTAATTAAATGTAAAAAACGTAACTGTCTATTTGTTAAATAGGTATTTACTTTATAAATAACTAAGGAGTAGTAGGTAAAATCAACATTTAGCTACTAAATTTGAATATATATTCAATTTCAATCGATGAACTTACTTCTATACTATTTATAAAATAAAGACCTAAATTCTTAATTAAATAAAATTAAAATCATAAATTAATATTATCGTTACATTATTTTTAGGTTAAGGAAATTCTAATAATATTAAATATATATATATCCTTAAGACAAATATTTTTTTATCTAATTATCTTTTATTACATAATTTAATTTAATTAAAAATAAAAGCTAATAAAAGACAGTAGTTATACTACATTTTAGTCTAATCCTATTTTCGGTATCTGGAAAAATGAAATAGTTTGTGGAAAGGGGCTGCATATTATCCGTGGGTGGTAATTATTTATTCTTTTACATCATCCGTGGATCGAACCTGGGACGGAGAGACCCTTCTATGGGACCAGCCGGGTTCTATGAAGTGAGTACTTCTAATTAAATGATTAATTAAATGTAAAAAACGTAACTGTCTATTTGTTAAATAGGTATTTACTTTATAAATAACTAAGGAGTAGTAGGTAAAATCAACATTTAGCTACTAAATTTGAATATATATTCAATTTCAATCGATGAACTTACTTCTATACTATTTATAAAATAAAGACCTAAATTCTTAATTAAATAAAATTAAAATCATAAATAAATATTATCGTTACATTATTTTTAGGTTAAGGAAATTCTAATAATATTAAAAATATATATATCCTTAAGACAAATAATTTTTTATCTAGTTATCTTTTATTACATAATTTAATTTAATTAAAAATAAAAGCTAATAAAAGACAGTAGTTATACTACATTTTAGTCTAATCCTATTTTCGGTATCTGGAAAAATGAAATAGTTTGTGGAAAGGGGCTGCATATTATCCGTGGGTGGTAATTATTTATTCTTTTACATCATCCGTGGATCGAACCTGGGACGGAGAGACCCTTCTATGGGACCAGCCGGGTTCTATGAAGTGAGTACTTCTAATTAAATGATTAATTAAATGTAAAAAACGTAACTGTCTATTTGTTAAATAGGTATTTACTTTATAAATAACTAAGGAGTAGTAGGTAAAATCAACATTTAGCTACTAAATTTGAATATATATTCAATTTCAATCGATGAACTTACTTCTATACTATTTATAAAATAAAGACCTAAATTCTTAATTAAATAAAATTAAAATCATAAATTAATATTATCGTTACATTATTTTTAGGTTAAGGAAATTCTAATAATATTAAATATATATATATCCTTAAGACAAATAATTTTTTATCTAATTATCTTTTATTACATAATTTAATTTAATTAAAAATAAAAGCTAATAAAAGACAGTAGTTATACTACATTTTAGTCTAATCCTATTTTCGGTATCTGGAAAAATGAAATAGTTTGTGGAAAGGGGCTGCATATTATCCGTGGGTGGTAATTATTTATTCTTTTACATCATCCGTGGATCGAACCTGGGACGGGGAGATCCTCCTATGGACCAGCCGTGTTCTATGAAGTGAGTACTTCTAATTAAATAATTAATTAAATATAAAAAAACGTGGCAGTTGAATGTGATCTCGACTTTTCACATCCCTTCACAACCACTTTTCTTGAAACAGTACTTCCTTACAAAGTACTGCATCCGCAACAAAGATTGTAGCAGTACTGGTTTTTTTACATTATACATAAATTATTTGATAATAGGTTTAATTTATTTATTTGCTAATATGATACATAAGTAATTAGGTAATATGCCCTTAAATGTCATATGTGTAATATATGATAATAACTAATATTGTTGATATTTTTTAATATAGAATAAGTTACAGTATGAGCAAGTTTCATACCCCTCTTAAAGTAAAATATTAACTCTGCAACAATTCAGATTGTATATGAAATTGTGTACATGTATTGCTCGAAGGTACATATTCGTGTAACTTCGCAAACTGGGCATAGAAAAATGTATAAGAGGTAGTACGACTGCAAGAATATTAACAGAAAAGAACCTAACACTATTCTGGTCCAATAGCTACAAATATTAAAACGTGAATTTCGTTTCGATAATGTCCGAGTACTATAGAAAGAGAAAAATAGTTCTAAGAAAAAGATATTTAAGACTATGCATATTGCATAGAAGTTGTACAATGAATGCTGTGTTATATGACTGGCAGTAGAAACTTGAATATCTCTTATTAGTAAATGTTGAGCATCTCGGATAAGTCTAAAAAATAAAGCTAATTCGTTCTCGTATTTTTATTCATCTGCGTTGCCAGATGTTTTTTATGATAACTTTCTTTCGTTGTGTTTTTTTTTATTTTGTTTCACTATTATGTCTTTTCACTTTGTAACCAGGTTTCGGCAAGTTCACGATCACTTCCGTTACAAGTGTTCATGAAACGTAGAAAACAGTCTTTCAGATTAACATGGAGCCGTTCGGCACTCAATTAACAAGTGTGACCGAAGTGATAGTGAACCACGCGTAACCCGTGCGGTCCTCATATCAATAATTAATTTTTTTTTTCTTTATTATTCTCTTGTATTTATAATTTATGATCGCATTTATGATTTTTAGTTGGATATTTCATAATTTTAATCATTCTTTTTTTTTAACTAGAGCAACTTTTTTATCATAATCTTGCTGTTTTTCCTTACCTTCCTTCCAGTATACGATTATATGTAATGGAGTGATGTTCAATTTTCTTTTCTCTTCCGTCCTGATATTATGCCAAACGTTGACGTGTTCTTTTCTTTGCCTGCATTTTGAAGAAATAAGGCCACGTGGTCTGGAATTTTTTCAATTATAACCAGACCAACTGTTACTGATTTTTTTTTTTACTCTATAATTTTCTTCTCCCAAGCTACCAAGCTAGTTAAAAGCGAATTGGTAGCAATTGGGTGGAAGTATCTAATCTAGGCAGTTAGTGGAGAAGAGAAGGATTATACTGAGTTAGTATAAAGTTAAAACAAAGCCGGCCTTGCTCCATCCCGCGGTTAACTAAGATACAGAGCCAGCAAACCGTTTGTCTTATAGCAAATATCCTCAACCAACGGGACCTCTCCTTCCCCGGATTTATCTTCCTCAGGGACTTTGGAATTGCCAAGACAAACACAAGCCGCCCAAAGTCTGGCCCGCATTTGAATTAAAACTCTATTAGTGTTTGCTTTCGTGATGTGGTGACTGGCTCTCTAAGCCTTAAGCACAACTGATTGGCTTATTTACTTCCATGTCTAAGTTCTAAAACAAATCATGGCAAGTTGACATGGGTTAACAAAATCATATACTATGCCTGAAGGAATGAATGGGAAAAAAGTCTGTATTTTGTAATATTTACAACTACATGAGGTCTGGTTCCATTACAAACATATTTTCATATAAAAAAACAATAATAAACAACTACACCAATATAGAAATAAATCAATGTTCTTTTATAAAAAATAAAGATAAATTAAATAAACAAATAAAATAGAAACCTTTTTTAAATAATATGAATGACAAAACTGATAAAAACAAAAATGCAGGAGTGGTATACAAAATAAAAGCATAATAAAAGAGTCATCATACTAATGATTACAAAAATAAAAATAATCTAAAATATAAATATAAAAAAAATACAGCATTAATGCAACATGGTGTAGAGAAAGGACATAGATTCGATTTCGAAGATGTGCAAATTATACATGAGGAATAAAATGATTTTAGAATAAAAATTCTAGAGGAAATAGTTATTACAGAAAATTTAAAAATGTTGTAAATTTTAAATCCGATTCAAAAAAACGTTATCCAAAATTATGCAGAATTACAAAAAAGTTAAATAGTTAAAATGAAATCTAAAAACTGATAAGCAAAATAAATTGATTATATATATATATATATATATATATATATATATATATATATATATATAATATATATATATATATATATATATATATATATATATATATATATAAATATATATATATACACATAACTAATCACATCCCTTCATAACCATTGGTCTTTAAACAGTATTTCCTTACAAAGTACTGAACCAGACTACTGACTATAATATCCGATGAATTTAAATATGAAAAAAAGTATAAAAAATTATTTGTCATAATTTTGTTTATAAATCGAGTTAAATAATTATGAAAAGTTCAAATTAGCTCAATATAGACCGTGGTACACACACTTTTTTATGAAATTATTAACATCCACCTGAAACTTCGTAAATAACTTTATCTCATGGAAATCCATGTTAATTTGAATAAAGAAGTTTATTAATTTACGTCTTATTTTGTCCTTCATTCTTTCTTCTTTTTTTTTTTTTAAATTGTATCATAAATCGCAAATTATGACCACAAGATAATCCTTTAATTATAATCAAATTATTGATTAAGCACTCTAGATGATGCAAAGGAATACTCTCATTATTGATAAATCATAAACATCCGGCTGAAACTTCGTAAATAGCTTTATCTCATCGTAAACTACAACCATTCTAATTACGAAAGAAGGTACTAGAAACTAGTATACACCCATTTGCTTCTCTTTCTATAGCACTCGGACATTAACGAAGTAAATTTCACGTTTTAATATTTGTAACTGTAGCATTATGATAGTTTTAGGTTCGTTTCTGTTTTTGCAGTCGTATTGCCTCTGATACATTCTTGTATGCTCAATTTGCAAAGTTGCACGACAATGTACTTTTGAGCAATCCAGGTACCCAATTTCATATACAATCCGAATTCTTGCTGAGTTAATATTTTATCTCTATGAGGGGGATATAACTTGTTCACACTGTAACCAAATCTATATTAACTAATATGAACTATATTAGTTATTATCATATATTACGCATATGACATTTAAGGGCATATTACCTAATTACTTATGCATCATATTATCAAATAAATAAACCAAACCTATAATCAAAAAATTTATGTATAATGTAAAAAAATTAGTACTGCTACAATCTTTGTCGTGGATTCGGTACTTTGTAAGGAAGAACTGTTTCAAGAAAAGTCGTTGTGAAGGGATGTGATAAGTCGAGATCACACTCAACTGCCACGTTTTTCATATTTAATTAATTATTTAATTAGAAGTACTCACTTCATATAACACGGCTGGTCCCATAGAAGTGTCTCTCCGCCCCCGGTTCGATCCACGGCTGATGTAAAAGAATAAATAATTACCACCCACGGATAATATGCAGCCCCTTTCCACAAACTATTTCATTTTTCCAGATACCGAAAATAGGATTAGACTAAAAATGTAGTATAACTACTCTCTTTTATTAGCTTTTATTTTTAATTAAATTAAATTATGTAATAAAAGATAATTAGATAAAAAATTATTTGTCTTAAGGATATATATATTTTTAATATTATTAGAATTTCCTTAACCTAAAAATAATGTAACGATAATATTTATTTATGATTTTAATTTTATTTAAATAAGAATTTAGGTCTTTATTTTATAAATAGTATAGAAGTAAGTTCATCGATTGAAATTGAATATAAGACCAATGGTTGTGAAGGGATGTGATTAGTTATATGTATATATATATATATATATATATATATATATATATATATATATATATATATATATATATATATGACTAGTTTTTAGTACCTCATTAAATAGACAAAGTGTGCCCCCTCCAAATTTAAAACGCCCCAATTTTCGTTAGTAAAATAGTTGTAGGTTACGATGAAGCAATGTACGAAGTTTCAGACGGATGTTAATAATTTGATAAAAATGGTTCGGTACCAAGAACTAATAATTAAGGAACTGTTATTTTTATTTATTTAACTGTCATCTTCACGGTCTGAATTCGATAGCGTCAGTGGCATCACATTTTTTTTTTTTTTTTTTTGTAGTTAATACTTCATTAGACAAATTTTGCACATTTTTGAGGAGAGTGAATTAGCTTGAAGTGTTTTGGTAAAAGGATTAAAATATCTCAGAAAATATAAGTCGGACCTGCACACTATAAGCAAGGGATTTGTTCAGAATTTCATGTTCTCTGTAATTAGCTATTATTCAAAATTTTATATTAATGCGACGCCCATTGGGACGATTAGGGGAAAACTTAAAACTCTAAATCATTTTTTTTTTTTCAAATTGAACTATGTAATAAAAACAGTGAAAAATATATATATTATGCCAACTGAAAATATTCTCCGAAACTTCACGAACTGCACAAGGTATAAATAAAACAGTTTATCTAGTTTTTGGAGTTAAAACAAATAGATTTAAACATAATGAATAAATGAATGAAAATTCTGTATTTTGTAATTAACATATGCAATTACAGGAGGTCGGGTTCCAATCAATACATTATTACATAAAAAAGATTCAAAATAAAGTACTATACAAATATAGAAATAAATTGGGGAAATATTCTTTTTTCATAAATAAGATATATAAATTGTGACGTAAAAAAAAAATAAAATAAAAAATAACTGTATAACAATAGAAATAAAAATTATTAACTTTGAAGATATATGAAAAAAATCAAATAAATATTCATTGAAGGGATTTTAAAAATAGCAATAATATATTCCTACAATACAATGTAGCAGATTGCAACAATACATATGATCAGCTTCTTAGTCGAAGATAACAATGTCTTGTGGTAAACATAAACATAGACACAAATATTGATGGCATTTAATCATTCATAATGAATGATCTTATTTTAAGGCTCCCTACTGTAAAATAAAATATATATTTTAACTTTGCGAGGTTTTTTATCGTTAACGAATTACTGAGCATTGAATTGTAGTGGATTTAAACATATTCAAATAGATTAGAGGGCGATAAGGAGAAAATAGTGTCGAAAACCATATTCAAACGGGTTTTATTGAATTATGCATTGGAATATCTTAGAAAATAAAAATCGGACCTGCATACTGTTAGAGAGAGAATCGTTCATCATTTTAACCTCGCTGTAATGAGTTCTTATTCATAATTTATAGTTCATATCATTAATCTCACATTGATAATGTTTTCACTTCTATCGTGTGGTATAAAGCACATATCTTATTTTTACTTCTTTTAAAAGAAATAATACATCTTGCCACACTTACCACGAAAGCTTAATATTATAGCTGAGTGTGGCATATCCATGTCATATATAAAATACTATCAAAAATAAATAAATATAAAATTTAAAAAATATATATATTTTTTTTAATTATAAAAATATAATAAAAAGATTTAACAAAGGCAAAATCCTGTAACAAAACCATAGTGGAATAAAAAGACAGAACAGAATTTCTTAGAAGAATAAAAATTAAATAAAATAAAGTAATAATAATAAATAAATAAAAATGAATAAATACGAAAAACAAACAGACAAGAACAAAACTAACCTTCATACTTAATTACAATACTTACAATCAGCCAATGAAGTTCCGAGACCAGCTCTTTTCCCCATGTATGGAGGAGAAAGCATGGCACTAAGAATGTAGAATTAAAGTAGACTAGTAGGCAAGTGCGAAAAATTTGCACAGCATATTGTTATCAAATGCCAAACTAATAAGAAAAGAAAATAGTGCAACGTACCAAAAGATAAAGAAATCAAATGTTACTTTATCGATTAATATAATCGAAAAAGAAAACAAAAATTAATTTAAATCTTCATTTTCGTTTGGAACCAACATGTTTACAAATTTTAGTAAGCTGTATCTTTGCTAAAAATTGTCGTATTTCGATATCTTCGTATATCGTTTATATAATTATGGGCATAACCAAGGGAAAAGTGTGTAATTTTTAGTTATTCGAAAATAAAGTTTGTTTTCTTTCATAACTTATTTGCCTAAATTTTCGGGGTGTTTGGACTATTTTGCCCACCTGAAGGAGAAGAGAGCTTTTGAAATTGGTGGCGCAATCTTGATATTTGGTGAAAAATTAACGATGATATGGCTTTGCGATCATGTATTCAATGACAGTATGTAAGGTTGTGTGGATGCGAACCCTATGCCTTGCGCTATCTCGAAAATAGTACGTTTTTTGGTCTTAAAAACGCAGGATCCGATATTTCCAGAGGAACTATCCTGGTCTTGCTGTACGCATCAAAATCTTCAAGATCCAATTTGTCCGTTATCGATATACAGACCTACCACCGTTCCAGTATTGAAACCTAGCAGAATGTATCGACTTTATTTATTTTAGAAAGAAAAACAAAAGAGGAGAATACGATTCGCTAACCCCCAGTGAAATTTTGAATCCAACGGTGTTCCATTCATGGTATTTGATCATGACAGGAGCTTATATTTGGTACAAAACCGATTTCGATCCTTACTCTAATAATATATGTGGGGGCGTGGGGATACTTGTAAATGAGTGGAAATCCAGCTATCGAGTCTCAAATCATCCCCTTACTCAACTGCTTGCCTGTAAATCGTACTTCTTTACCAAGTACAGATGTATTTGTATTAATAATCAATATAACTCCCCTCTCCATTATTTTCAAGAAGTGAATCATCTTTATTTTTCATTATCATGTTTCCAGGTTGTTTGGTCTCTTTCTTCCGGCTTGGTGAGGTTGATAGTGAACAAACCCCTCTCACAGGTGCCTTGACACGATGTAGCAAACAGTTGATGGGGAACTCCAACTCGACAGTAAGATTCTCAGCCGCCCCTGGGACCTAGGCTCTTGGCAGGCCATCTTTCTCCCGACGACAAGCCTCTCCTTTTTTTTCCATCCCCCCTCTTCCTCTGTCTGTAGCCCATTTCTCAAACCGACGCCGCAGTCAACTGCCATTTTTTTACACCCTAGCTACTGTTCTTTTTTCATTTGATGTGAGTTTATGTTGGTAGAAGTGTAGTTTATTCTATCGCAGTTCCGTTTCCTTTCCTAGCCCCCAGGGCACCCTTCAGAAGGGTGGGGTAGATGCTCCACAAATATCGAGCCCCCTGGATTTTATAGTTACCGTAAACTAATGGGGTTAGGAACCCGATGTCTTTTCGATAATACCATTACTAATAAAATAAACAAAAAGCTAATGGTACTCTATTTTCCTTTCTTTCGTTACTTCTTGTTTGTTTATTATTTATTTATTTCTCTTTACTTTACATTTGTTTTATTGTTCTCAATCATTTATTAGATTTTTCTTAGCCCTGACGAAGGCGTGAACTTCGGGCCGGAACGTCGGCGAATGTGAAAATAAATAAAATTATTTATTTTTACTATTTTTATTTTGACTGATCGTCCCAACCAACCTTATTAATTTTAATTTTTGAATATGCTAATTATATGATTATAATTTACTGTTGTACTTATTGTTGGTTAAATATGTTTTCCGAATCAAATATTAAAGGTTGGGCATCACATTAAGTTGAAGGTATTGGATTTCTATGATTAATTGATGTAAATTTGACATATTATATTTACTTTCAAAAAATCTATTTTATATTGTCATCATAATTATTCGTAAAGCAAATACTGCAAAAATAGAACAATCTTAGAAAAAAACTCATTTAAAATCTATAAACGAAAATATGCTAATGATTATAAATTATCACTGTTAAAAATGGTTCATTTGTATTTCAAAAGAAAATAGAATTAATAGTAATAATCTAGTTATATTTGATTCGGTGTGAAGTTCTGTAAGTGAAGATAGTAAAAAATTCTAAACATTGAAGCAAATGGAAAAGGTATTTTTTTTTTTAAATTCTGATGTGCACATGTAATCGAAGAATTGTGTTATTTATCAAAATCCATGTTAATTTGAATATAAAAGTTTATAAATTACGTCTAATTTGGTCTTCATTCTTTATTTTTTTTAATTATATCATAAATGGCAAGCATGGCCACTAAATAATCCTATGATTATTGATTAAACACTCCAGATTCAAAGGAATAGTCCTTGGTACAGACCCTTTTTTGTTAAATAATTAACATCCAGCTGAAACTTCGTAAATAACTTCATCCCATCATAACCTACAAATATTTTATTTACGAAAATTCTCGAAATCTGGAGTTCGGCAAACTTTGTCTATTTAATTAGGTACTAAAATCTCGTAATACCCATTTGCTTTTCGCTTTAACCGTGAAATAACTTGAACACAGATTCGACAGATTCGATAAAAAAGGTGGCCTTCATAAATATTGAGCTGTTTGGCGTGACCTAAACCTCCATATTGTCAAAATTACGAGGTTATATAGGCCAAACGCCTCAATATTTTTGAGGGCCACCTTTTTTGTCGACTTTGTGTTCAAGATATCTTACGATAAGTCGAAAACAAATGGGTATTTACGAGTTTTTATTACCTAATTAAGTAGACCAAGTTTGCCGACCTCCAGATTGAAAACGCCCTAATTCGGAGAATTCTTGTAAATAAAACATTTGTGGGTTACGATGAGATGAAGCTATTTACGAAGTTTCATCCGAATGTTAATAATTTGATAAAAAGGGCTCTGTACCACGGACTAGAATACTACCATGCTGATGACGACGATCTACTACTATTCACTAAAAAAATTTAAGTTCATAGTACCATTGCAATAATGTACATATATTTATTTACACGATAAATATAAAAGGGATACGTCTTTTTTCTCTACCCTGCATATATATCAGTTTTCTTCCAATACAATTCAAAGGTTTTAAGCTATTGTTTTGAAAAATACTTCTACAGGTATTGACTAAAAATATATTTTAATACTATTAATTCGGTTTCGAAAATTATACTTTGGAAAAAAAAATAAAGATTTAAAATGTTGTTTCGCCTTTGAATTTTGAATAAATCTAGAACTATTCATTATGGCCCTACGTTAGTTTTCATATGAATTACTCAATAAAAAACACATCTGCAACATCCGAGGTGCCAACCTCGTAAGTACACTTATAAAATCCACCCCTTCGCGAAACGACCCAGCAAATGGTGTCGGAATAAAACAAACGTTTGAAAGTTGCCGGACCAGAACGAAAACCATTGAGCTGAAAGGTTTTTCCCGAGAGGAAAAACCGGCTTTCCCTGATGAACTATTGACATAGTGGGCCATTGTTCTCGTTCTCATTTAATTTCCTTCCAAGTAATTGTAGCCGAGCCCTGTAGCGATTGGCTCAGAGCCAGGAAAAAGGAAAAAAAAAAAACGGAACTCGGAGAGGATGCGACGGCTATACGTCTGATTATATTATCACCCGGTTTCAGCCCTCTTTCAGCAATTAATTGTATAACTTTGAATGGTACTTGATAGCGTCATTGTTGCTATTTTACATTTAAAAAAAAAATGATTTTTTTTTAATTGTAGTTAAAAAAACCTAGACGAACAATATAATAATATTAAAACAAAAATATATATCTTAATATCAATGGTCGCTGTAGTGCAATATTCTAACTGTAAGACATAAACGTTTATTATATCTAAATAAAAATTATCCCTTCTGGTTAATGAGATTGGAATTTAAAATACTCCATTGCTCAGTTGCGATACCGAAATTGGCGCTGTCTTGGGTTTTAAAAATTGAAAATGACGGATTTCTTAAAATTTGTTTTAATAAATTAAAATAAATACATATTAGTGGCAAAGGTAGTCATAAATCTAAGTGGTTCAATCAGTTACACACTCTGCTGTGCTCTGTAAATAAACAGTTCATTCTGGAGTTAAAAGACGCAGGTGCATTCCAGCTAGAGATGAATGAAACAATGAGCCTGTTTAAAAGTCATATAGAGGAACTTGATAAACAAAAACTGATTACCCCTACTAGGCATAGCCCAATGTATCTCAGTATGTATACAGCGATTGATTAGCATCAGCCTTATCTCGTATTAAATGCACCGTTCCATATGACGAAAACACTAACACAGATTAGGTTATCTGGAAATTATAACATTAAAATAACGTTTAATAATAGTTATTACTATTTCAAGCCAAAAGAAATTTGCACGCTTTGTAACCTAAATGAATTGGAGGACCTTTTCCATACTTTTGTCCGGTGCCCGATTTATGCTCACTTCCACCAACACTTCCTACCTCATTTCATTAACTTAACCAGAGCAAATTATTAGGAATTTTTCAAAATTGACAATGAACATGTTTTATGTTGTCACCTGTTTCGTGTGTTTTATTACACGAGGCAATGTTGCAGATTGAGGCCCTTTATTTTCAATGAATAATAACATCACATATATTTTTTCAAAACTTTGAAGATTATTTACTTTGTTCTGCTTGTGGTATTTATTATTCATGCATGAAACATATTTATATGCATATCGTTTTTTTTTTATCTTTTATTTACTATTGACATGTTTATATGTTATATATTGTATACTATGCCTGTATTTACCTTTATTACTATTTGTCATTTTATTGCTCGCTATATTCAGATGTATTATTTTGAATTATTGCATTATGTAGGCTATTATATTATATTTAATTGTTTATATTTAGGCATACAGTTAGATGCTTCGTTGTTATCAGGAGAGGATGTTGTCACTGAATCCTAATAAATTTTACATTGTATATAAGCAGTAAATGCAATTTTTTTCATTGTTATCATTATAGCCAACTCTATTGGTATGGGGTATTCCCCGAAAACAAATAAATAAAATAATAAAATAAATAAACTGGAAGGCCTAGTTGGTACTCTCCTATAATAAAAAACTATGCATGTGATTATTTTCAACTAGTTTGGTATATATTAAATACTTGTGGCGTGTCCTCTCACAATAATACCCTTATCACTTCGAGGAAAAACGCAATACGAAAATGGCCAATTCAATTTTTTCTTTTTTTTTTTTGCTTGTGAATGCGTGAAGTTTTCAAGTAATCAAAACCAAAACATAGAACGAAATCATTCTAACACTCATGAATTTAAAAACCCATGTTTCCTCATAGCATTTATATCTCTGTTAGTCCGAAATAGTCCGATTTCGATAAATATTTTTGTGAAGTTTTAGGAAATATCACAATATTTTAAGTATGCATACATAGAATCGCAAAACTTCTGATTAACTCACAAATTTACTTTTTGATATTTTACTATGAATATACATGATATTCAAATTGAGAATGTTCAAGGAAAACGTTTTAACGTGGTTTTATAAACATCTTAATAACCGTTTTGTTGCTATAAATTATTATAAGTTCTATAAAATATTAATTATTACTTTTATTTTTATTAATTATTAATTATTATTTTAAAATATAAAATATTAAGTATTTTAAGGGGTTCCTAGAAGGTGTTTTAAGACACAAGTTTCGCACTCAATGTATTTTTGGGGGGGGACACATTTTATTTACTTCCCGCGTATAGGTCTCCTAAATAAGCAACCGTCAAGAGACTCTGTTCAGGATCATTACCTCTCATTGCCACTGAGAAGACTCTTGTCACACAGTCTGTCAAAGCCTTGGTCTGCCGACTCTTCTTTGTCCGTGGATGACCTACCGAAGCTTCTTTGGTATCTGCTTATCGTTCATCATTGCCACCTTACTGAGCTGCCCACCTTAATCTAGCTCGCTTTACAGTTGGTACTATGTTAGGCTCCATGTAGAGTGGGGCTCATTTATACAGGTTTTTGAATTTTTGAGAGTGTCACATTTCGAGGAGTTAGAGATTTTTACTAGGGACCATATCTTTCTGGAGTTTAAATTTAAAGGTAACTTTCGAACCAGGATACAAGGAGAAAAACCTAGAACAATTTTTATTTTGCTCACACTGGTTATGAGAATGCTAATGAAATTTCTTGAGGACGGGGGAGTAGGATTGCAGTGCAATAACCATCGAACTTGGCTGGAATAGGCATCTTAGAGTATAAATAAATTAATTAAAAATCTCCCGGAAAAAAATGGTACATAAATTTAAATTATGAAAACTATAGTTATTAAATGATGCATTGAAAAACTAGAAATAAGTTATTTTGTAATATTAGATTTAATAACTCAAATTTGTTAAAATTTTATATTAAAAAGAATCAAATAATTTTCAAATTAAAATTTAAGTTATATTTCTATTAATGAATTATTAAATTTAAAGTTATTCCAGGGAAGTTAAATAAAGTTATTTAAGCTCCTTTCGACTGGGCATAAAGTAAATAATAGTCAAAAAGCTATCTGACATCATGGCATGTATTATTTTTGTCAAACAAACAAATGACGCTATAATAAACATTGTTTAATTTTCAATAACCAACACCAAATGCAATGTTAAATATATAATTAGCTTGAGATTTTTTTCTCTTAAGAGGGTTGATTTTTTATTTTTATAGAAAACCTTTTCTTTCCGAATTCCTCTATGGCTATAAATATTCCAACGCTTTTTAGCTTTAACTCGGCGGAAGAGTTCGCCGTAAAACCAATCAAATGGAAAATGAAACGAAAATATGAAAGTTCTATATTCCAATGAAAAAAAAAACACTTCCTTCAAATGCCATACTCCATCCTCCACATCGCACTACATACTAAATGCATTATAAAGTAATAGGTTTTTGAAATATCCGTTATTGTTAGCAATTCTATCTTGAGTGGGTATTCAAGTACAATGCTTTGAAGAAATCGAACGTCTTGCTTGGTTGAAAATCCAAATTCTACTTTATATAATTTAATGATTTTCCTTTTTCATGTCCGGAATTTAATATTTCATAAAACATAACACTAATTACTCTAAATAGCAATTCAGTGTAATTAGTTTAATTTTATATACATATTGAAATTGGAAGAAAATCCCTCTTACACATTCTTCTTATGACGTAACTAAAGCATTTTTAGCATAAATATATTTCTGTTATATTTTGATTCGAAATTGACGATGGTGATTTTCTCATGATTTTATTTCATTACACCAGGTAATATTATTGATTGAAATCGTTCATTGTCACCAAATGATACATTCAATATTTTTATAAAAATGTTTAATAATAAAAAATTCTGCTATGATTGTATTTTGTTTGTCGTATTTTTATGTTACTTAAATGTGCTTACATCCTGAGTATAGTTCGAGGAATCTCTGTCCCTCTCTTCAATATATAATATGCCCTAGAAATGGATAAGTCCTATCATCAACAAAATTAGTCCATGGTTAAAACTCAACTAATGAAACATACAAATCATTAAAAAATAATCAACAAAGTTATAGTTATTAGTTTATGGAATTCAACCTATAGGCAATCAGTAGTGAGATTTATTTATTTATATTGTATTATGTTATGTCGTATTATTCAATACATATTATTGTATATACTCATTAAATATATGCAATACTCTCTTTGTTGGTGTTTGGAGAGCATGTTGTCATAGCAACTCAATGAATTGATATTTTTACATTAGCTGATAATGTTTGATATCTACTTACTATAATTCGTGTAGTCAAAACTAATAGTATAGGGTATTCAACAAAAAATAAATATTAATATTAAATAAATATTAAATTTTAAATATTACTTTTTCTCTAAGAAATTGTTTAGTTTTTTATTCTTCTTTTAGCTCATAGATCATATTTAAAAAAAAATGTAATTAATAGTGTATTTATTTCTATTTGGAAGTTTAGGGGATGCTTTCAGTTTGATTTTTTTAAAGATAATTTTTGAGAAGGCGGGATGACCGAGTGGGCTAACGCGTTTTTAAAATATGCTTTGCATGGCAACCTGATAAGCTAAAGATTACATGTTCAAGTTTCGATATCTGGAGCATTAAGGCCAGTTATTAATCCCTCGCCCTCTCTTCTGTTCGGAGAAAAATCCGAATAGTTATTCCTATAGGTCATTCACCAAAAAACAAATATAAAATAATTTTATAAGCTTATAAATAAGATTTTATATTGAAACGCATTGATCTTTTTTTTTTAAATGAATTTTAAATATTATTTTTCTTAGATATTACTTTACTCTTATTTTTTTTACATGTTCGAGTCCCGATATCTGTGGCATTTAGCCCAGTTATCAATCCCCCGCCCTCTCTTCTTGTCGAAGAAAAATCCGAATAGTTTTTCGTATAGGGCATTCACCAAGAAATAAATATAAAATAATTTTATAAGCTTATAAATAAGGTTTTTTATTGAAATGCATTGATTTTTTTTTTAAATGAATTTTAAATATTATTTTTCTTACATAATACTTTACTCTTATTTTTTTTTACATTTTCGAGTCCCGATATCTGGGGCATTTAGCTTAGTTATTAATCCCCCGCCCTCTCTTCTTGTCGAAGAAAAATCCGTACAGCCGAAAAAGTCACAGAGAGGAAAAATCTATTTTAATGAATTTCTAATTGTGGGTAAATGGTTGACTGTCGTGAATAATGAAGAGAAGAATAGTTGGGGTGACTAGTCAAACAAGAAGGCAAAAATAAATTATAATATTTATTTTGACGTTTGCCGACTTTTCGACCTGAAGTTCAGGCCTTCATCAGGGCAACATTGTTCCGAACATCGCACAATGAAACATTGCTCCGTTTTACACCTTTGGAGTTAGCCCTGATGAAGGCCTGAATTTCCAATCGAAACGTCGGCAAATGTCAAAATAAATATTATCATTTATTTTTGCCTTCTTACTTGACTGATCACCCCAACTATTCTTCTCTTCTTTAATGAATTTCACTTAAAATGTATTTTTTTTTCTCTCTTTAGGTGGTAACCTCACAAAATATGACACTATATTAAGATACTTTCTTTTATTCTTTTTTTTTTTATTCAACCAATATCAAAGCTTTAGAGAAATAGCTGTTGAATGGTTGGAAGAGAATAAAGTAAAATAGAGGGAGGGGGCTGGGATAGACAGGAAAATCCCGGTGTTACAGAAGTCAGCTATAGAACCCTTCAGACCGATAAAGTTACCATCAACTACAGAAAGACCTCTGCAATTTCCTACCTTTTGTGTCGATGGTAGGCGTCCTTTTGGTTTCCATTCCGTGGAAATTCATGCAACCCCGTGTGTTCCTAGCCTTGGATTGAGGCGTATGCGGCCTTCTTTATCTCTCTCGGAAATCGATGTTTAGCTCGAGTATTCAGGAAAAATTATAGAATTTGATTACCTTTGTGATTAAGATACACTTCCTGTAAAGTTGGCTATACAAATATTTACTTTAAGGATAGATAGGTATTTTATATAGGTACTTCTGTCAGAATAAATTTTCCGATAACTAGAAGGAAAAAAAAAAAAAAAAACGAATAGTGACGAATATGAATAATTCAGAGAAAAATACAGAACTAGAATTAAAATACAAAACTAACTGAAACAAACAGATAAAACAAAAACATAAGATCAGATCAGTGCAGCAGGTCTCTTGGCGAGAACCTTAAAAGTACTTTGGGTTTGTGGAACAGATTAGTGTTGCACTTTGCAAGACCAAGGCCGCCTAACTGTGGTAAGACCAAGACCAGGAATAGTAAAAAATTCGATTTTTAAAATAAAATTAAGACGAAATAGTTACTAATACTTGAAAATCTTAATTATTTTATGTTAAAAATTGGTATAACCAACATACTTTGCATTATATTCTAATTGTTCATTCGGGATTAGTAGAGTTTCTCCTATCTTAAAAATTACAGTAACGTCTCTATAGTAATAAGCTAATAAGTAACTGTTACGAGACTCTTGCGCATGACCAAGACTGAGTTTACGAGATCAAGACTCGCATTTGGGCAACACTAGAACAGATAGAGCTTGAGTTAATGATTTTATATTTTTCTTTTTATGCAATATTACGATGTATAAAATTAATATTTCATTATATTTTCATGTAAATATTAAAAGGATAAGATAGTAGATAATTGAAAAAATATATATTTCCTGTATATAGTAAATGAACTAACTTAACTAAAAACTTCTTGGTATTAGGGGTATTTATTTTATTTTTTTCTTAAACAGTAATGAGCTCTTCCCTATTAAAGTTTACTTGATGAGAATGGTACTAGTGCTTATAATACTTAGCATATTTATTAAAGTTAATCAATCTTAACTTAAACAATATTACTACTAAACAACTACTAATAGTAACATTAGTATTTTTTTTTATTATTATTTTATTGAGAAAAATACATTTTGTCTCAACTAAGGCCATTGAGTATTTGAGATGTGAGTGCGTTGGTACGATGATAAAACATCGGAACACATTATATTATTTACATGTGATATCGATTGCTGATAAAATTAAATAAAATCATACGGGTTGTCCTGCTCCTACAGTACTATCATACTATGCTTATTGCCAACCTATGACGTTCCCCCTAGAGGTTGCTGTCCTGCCCTAACCAAGCATAACTGCGCGTTAACACTGTCGGTGTCCTTCAACCCGCTTCTACTTAAATAGAAGAGATGGAGATTATGGCTTCAGGGAGGCAGTCAGGAAAGTTTCAACATTATAGTATACTTATTATGTTGATTGCTATTATTAAATTGTTTTTTTATATTATTAATGCACATTACTATTGAAACAAAGCCCCTCAGCACATAATTCTTCAGTACAAAAAATATATTGCATAAATGCAATCCAAATAATGTACATTTCACATTAACAGCCAGCAAAGAACTATAGAATACAAATGGCTCATTACTTCGACACAACTCAACACACCATTGATTAAACAGAGTAAGTGTTGAACTGTTTTGGAGTTACTTTCTGTCTTTGACTTACGGCTTAAAATTTTCCAATTATCTCATAAAGAATATTTCAGGTAATTTTTTTTTTTAATTTCACTCATTTTATTATTTAATCAAATATATTTGTGAGGTTTGCAGCTTAAAATTTCAAGATTTATTGTGTGTGGTAAGACCATATTTGGTTTCAAAATGATATAATATTCTACAGAACTTCATAAATTTGTACTCATAACAAATAAATAAAATACTGACTACAGAATCACCCGGAAATTAGTTAATGTTCACATGGTAAAAAGTATGTTTAATATATACTTACCTATAGATAATAAATGTGTCATACGGCATTATTATATACATTTTTAATATTTTTTGTTTTATTAATCTTACAATAGTTTTTATTTATTTTTCTTTGTTTCTCCCTTTCTTGGCCTTTTAGGTTATATAGAGATTTTTCCCGGACCTGGAGGAACATTCATCCCAAGCCACCCTTTCAGTTAACTCCCAGTCAATTTTCATTATAGGTTGTCTGGAGTTAAAATCCTTATTAGGGAAAAACTGTGGAGAGCTACTCTGGTTATTTTCTGACTTCTCAGACCAATATTTCGATTTTAAAAAAATGGGGAATGGGACATCCTATTGACAGAAATTTTTTATTTATTTTTTTTATAAATACGACTTCTTAAGCTGTTAAAAGACGTAAGTAAGCAGTCTAGTTCGTTTTAAAATAATATAAAACGACATAAATTATATAATTATCAATAATCGAAAAAAGTTACATTTTTTTATTATAATTTACCAAATAGTTAAATAAAATTCTCTTTTAAAACTATAGTAATTATTTTTTCGTATAGTATTTTATCTTGGCTAACATTTTATTTATTTAAATTTTTTTTTTAAATTAGGGTGGTACCAATGGGTATTTTCTCAACAAGCGTTTAACGAGATTCTATTAGTACCGTGTGCACATTTACTGGATGTATTTTTTTAATTTATGCAGTTGTAAATCTCATGAATAAATAAAAAAAAATGTTTTTTTTTAATTTGACATTAATTTGTCGTGTTCAACCCTGAAACTATGATAATTGAATATTGAATTTGAAGATCCTGAAAATCAAATCTTGAAATCTAGAACATTTCGTAATATATATATATAAAACTATGTCATGGAGAGATCAAATAATTTAAGATGGAGTGATCGTTTTGATGTGGAACACATATTTCAATCTGAGTAGAAATAACGTATATACTAAAGCTTTCCGACCAGTGCCTTGATTATTAAGTTAGAAAGCTATATTGTACATAGGTATGACTGTATTTTTATGTTTTTAATTTACTTATATTTAGGTTATTTTATTTTTTATTGTATATAGTTTTTATTTATTATTATTTAGTTATTATTTTACTTTTGTTAATTTTATTGTTTTTGTATATACGGTGTGAATGTGTTCATTTGTCAATATAATTATTGTCCCCGTGACAGAATATTATATGTCTAAATAAATAAAAAATAACTTAAAAAATCTATACGTGCAGTATTTTTTTTCACCGTGTATCTTTAACCGTTCTTTTAAATGTGTATTTACACTACCTACAAATCTTATGTTTTATACCACAATGGCTCATGCTTGTCAGTCAGAGGGATGAAAGATGTGAATGATAGAATAATGGTTCTGGATATGCTGGAAGGTGATAAAATAATATACTTATAATAGTATATGGTCCCACTGATAATGCTAGCCATGATGAGAAAGGAAAGTTCTTTAATGACCTTCAAAGGGAAGTTGACGATTGTGAAGGCGCCCCAATGATTTTTGAAGATTCAAATGACAGTGTAGGTTTTGAGAAGGAAAAGTGGGATGGAGTCGTTGGAAAGTTCGGCGAATGCAGTCAACAATCACGGCGAAAGAATTCTCAGTTTTTGTGGTAAAAATGCATACAGAATCGCAAACAATCTCTTCCCAAATAGAAAAATCTATCGATTCACCCCAGAGGAACCAGTAAAAACTGAAAGATCTGGAATAGATTATTTTCTAATAAGAAAAGAAGTGGTTGGCGAAGTAATGCATGCAAAAGTCAAGAGAGGGTATGAGATTGGAAGCGGTCACTACCTCCTGGGTACTGCTGGACAGACTATGGAATTAGGAAACTCCTCTGAAAAGGCACAATAAGAAGTATAAAAAGAATATAATAAAAATCGTACATGCTGAAAAAAGAAGAAATGGCTCAATACTTCCAAGAAGAAATAAATAGGATGGCAAGAGGGTCTAACAACCCATGGTATAGTGATGATATAGAGCAGAGCTGGTCATCATTCAAGAAAATTATTCTCGATGCTGCCAGACTGGTATGCGGAGAGAAAAGGACAGGGTCGGGGTTTAAAAAAATTCCTTGGTGCATAGATGTTGTCAAGAAGACGGTACAGGAAAGGAAGAAAGCATAGAGGGACTTTCTTAGCCAGAGAACATCTGCAAACTATGAAAAATTTAACTAAAGAAGGAACGAGGCCAAGATAAGAGTTCTTCAAGCCAAACAAAAATCATGGGAAGAGTTTTGTCACAAAATTGAGAAAAATGCAAAAGAGAACCAAAAGATCTTCTACAAAGTCATAAAAAGAATGAGGAAGGAATGAACAAATTCTCTCAAAGGAATCAAGGAAAAAGAATGAAGAATTTTATGGCAGTAATAAGATATAATGGAAAGATGGAAAGAGCACTTCCAGAAGCTGCTGGATAGGAAAAACGTTGATTTGGATGAGATCCACAATGCGGAGACGAAGTATTCGGAAGAAGATGATTTTATCAGCGAGGAAGAACTGCAAGAAGCTATCTCTAAGATGAAGCTGGGAAAGTCTGCAGGGATTAATGAAATAACTCCCAAAATGATGAGGTACATGGGCAGTAACGGTGAAGAAATGTTTCTCGATCTCTTAAATTTGATTTGGCATAAGAAAAAGATACCGAAAGATTAGGAGATTGCTGTGGTAGTGTATTTTTACAAGAAGGGAGACAATAGAGAATGCAATAATCATCGAGGCATATCTCTGCTCAGTGTGCCAAGTAAGCTCTATTCAAGAATCCTTGAAGCAAGGGTAAGAAGAGTGGTCGAATGCTAGATCAGAGAGGAGCAGTATAGATTCAGAAACTCGAGGAGTACACAGGACCTGATATTCACTTTGAGGCAGGTCACAAGTAATTTCATCGAGGTAAGGGGAAAGAGAAAGAACTTTCAGTCTGCTTTGTGGATCTTTAAAAGGCATTTGACAGAGTCAAGAAGGAGAATATAGAGCGAACTCTGTCAGAAAGACAAGTTGACCTTGGCAAGATCCTGGCTGTTAGGAGTCTCTATCGAAAGACCAGAAATATTATAAGGACTGGCAACCACAAATTCAAGGATTTTGAAACGACGCACAGAATACAGCAGGGGTGCAGTCTAAGCCCTCTACTTTTCATGCAAGTGCTAGATCAAGCGCTGATGAGGGCTGTACTCAGACTGCGGCATTTTCGAATAGGATATAGGAGTCTACAGCTTACTTTCTACAGGGTCCTCGCTTTTGCCTATGACCTCGTTATATTTTCCGCGGATGAACGGCACCTACGATACAACATATATATCATGCAAGAAGAGTTGTCTAGTATTAAGATGGATATCAATCCAGAGAGGACAAAATGCATGAGAATAGGTAGACTTCCCCTCCGAGTAATAGGAATATTAAGGTTGAAAGGACAGATCCTGGAACAGGTGCAGGATTTTTGATATCTCGGTGCATGCATCAACGAAAAAGGCTTTATCAACGGAGAGGTGTTGCAATGGCTGGATGAAGCTTGAAGAATGTTTTACTCAGTACAGAAAGGTTTCCTCAACAAAAGAGAAGTGACGATGAAAACAAAGATATCCATCTACAAGTCAACGTTCCTGCCCATCCTCTCTTACTCTTCCGAATCATAGACCCTAACATCAAAACACAAGGGGCTGATTCAGACAACGGTGATGAGGTACTTATGAAAGGTTGAGGGAGAGACCAGGAGAGATTGAATCCGCAAGAAGACAATAAGATCAAACCTCGAAGTACAGCAGATAGAAACAACTGTAGAAGAGAATACACTGAGATGGTTCGGGCACCTCCTAAGGCTGAACATGGGAAGAACGACCAAAATAACGTATGAGACGAGAGTGGACGCTAGAAGACCAAGCAGAAGACCACGGATCACCTGGGAAGTAGGCGTGCGGGGGGCGTTCAGGAAGCGAGGACTGGACTGGAGCAGGAGGAGAGAGCTGGTACAGGAGAGGGACACACGGGTCGATCTCTATAGAGGACATACCCTCAGTGTGCAGTAGCGGGGAAGAGGATAATGATGATGATGATGACAAATCCTATAATTCTTTCTTTCGCAAAAAAGTATAATTTTTAAAAGTAAGAGTTAAAAACCACAATATCAAAGCCTGGGGCTTAAATATTTTATATTTGAAATACTTTTTCTGGAAGACTATTAAGACCTAATAAACATCTAACGTATTTATTTTTTAATGCAGATGTTACTAACATTGAACAATACAGTCTCTTTTATTTTCTTAGCCCAATGTAGTTTTGTCTTGTTTAAGAAATTATTGCCTAAGTTAAAAAATATACAAGCTTCATTTTATTTAATTGTCAAGTTTAAAAGAAACTATAAATGAATCGGGTATTTCTCAGCTTATATCGTTATTTTTTTTTGTATATTCATATTTTCTACAAATCTCATAACCTAATTCCTGGCAAAATGGTAAATATTTTAATGAATTAGTTGTAAAGCGCCGCTTCGTAACATTATAATATTCCATATATGAAATTCTGTTTCTGGAAACAGTTTGTATGCTTTGTCTATAAAATACCCGAAAAACTCCCTATTGTAAAAACTATATTTGTACACGACTTATTTGCGGAATAAATATTTATTTTTGGCTCCTAAGAAATAACACCAAACTTCTTGGACAGGGTTTAAAACAACATGAGCCAACTAGAAAAATCATATAGTCCTATATTTATTTACATTCACCTTTATTTCTAGTGAAAAAAAGATAATAAAAACAGACAAGCGGCATAGTGAATAAAAATTAAGGAAAAATAGTTACTAATACTAGAAAATTTTGGTTACTATATGTAAAGAATTGGTAGAACCAATATGCTTTTGCAATTAACTCTTTCACTTTTTCATTCTGGGTTTAGTTCTGTTTCTCTGTACTGAAAATTGATTGAGTAATAGCTCTATAGTATGTAGTGGTAACATTTTTTAAAAGGTTATGAAATTTCCGATAAAACTATGAAAACGTTCCTCAAAATCGGGCCAGTTTTAGCAACGTTACAAAATATGGAATTTCATACACCGATTCTAATAATTGTTCACTTGCCCGTTTACATTACTTTAGTTCATCACAGGAATCTTACTCTAATGATTTCTCTGATCGGTTTTCAGGAAAATTAGTATAATTCAACTGTGTTATTTTTAATGAATATATTTAAAATTTTAAACAATTTTTGAAATCTGTAGGAAAGTCTTGCCAATCAACAAATCAGATTTTTTAAATAAATAATTTGTGACATAGTATAGATTGGCTTTCCTCTATAACTCCTTCAATCCAAGTTGGAGTCCTATCAGTATATTTTTTGACAATAACTTTAATGTATTGTCAAGTTAATTTTGTTTAATTTGGTTGTACTTCACTATGCTTATGTAAATAAATGAATTGTTGCCATTTATTTACTTCAGTTTAGGATCCTGTTACTTAGTTTACTCTATTTATATATCTTACTGATCTTAATAAAATTATAGACAGTAAGTATATTGAAATATGAAGATCAATAAGCTATATAAATATAGTAACATGATCACAACTAAGTAACAAGGTCCTAAACTGAAGTAAATAAATGGTAACAATTGTTGTAGCATAATATATAGAATTATGAATATACTCCTACAGATCCCTAGGAGTGATCAGAAGAAAATTATATTTAATTTTTTTTGACACTAGTAATTTACTTTTTCGACTATATATGAGCTAGTAGTAGTTTAATGAGAAAGCAGTGTGCTTGGGGTCCCGTGACCGGCTGTAACAGATCCTTACTAATTTTACTTTACTATGCTTATGTCAATAAAACATCTTAATGCACCTATTCTGTAGCGTTTTTCTAAGATCTAAAGTAATATGTTTAACAAAGAGCATTATTTTTTTTATTTATCTGTTTATTTATTTTTTTTTTTTTTACTACGAATTTCATTATTTTATTTTATTTTAACTCCAAATTACATTTCTTTGATTTTTATTATTGTTTTTCCTTTGTCATATAGATATATATATATATATATATATATATATATATATATATATATAGATATATATATATTGTTTTATTTATTTATTTATTTTTTAATGTATCGTATATGTGGTATGAATGTTCCTTACTCAGCTGTGGCAAAATGTATTATTTTTCAATAAAAAAATTAAAAATAAATAAATAGCAATAAGTTGATAGGTAACTCTTGCGAGACTTGCACAAGACAAAGACCAATACGAGTCTTGGTCATGTATTCGGCCAACACCATTCAGTTCCTTTTGGTTAAAAATATCATGATTCTTACTCGGTGTATAAATATGCTATATGTTTTCTTGTTCTTAACGTATTTACTTCTAAATACAGTTTTGCTATAGGTGTGATCTAACTTTTCAATCTTAATTTTCTTCAATCTATAAAAACAAGATCTAATAAAAAAAAAAGTTCTATTACACGATAGAAAAAGCTGATACGGTTAAAAGTGTTCTATTGCTCTTTTGCTCATGTATAGACAAATGCGCTTTATCGTGGTCTGTGGAAAAGCTGGTGAAAACAAGTTATTCCAGGGGTCCGTTCTGCCCCGGGAAATTGAATAATAAAACTGGCCCAATTCGGGCAGAACCGTCCGCCGCCCGCCCGTAGACAATATCCACTCCGCGAAATTGTTTAGCCGATGGCGGACGATTAAAATTGAAAACCGGCAATTTCAACTTGTCACAAATAACAGCCTTGTCGATTCCCGCACCCTCTGCCTAACAAACAAAGAAGAAAAAAAACATTAAATTTATTACCTAATTATATTACTAAAGCAAATTTTAAGGTCCCCGACTCATTAAGTAAAAGTGTGAACGGACATGAAAAGGAAGGGGAAATGAGGGGGCATTATGCCGCAAGAGTTAATTAAATGGAAGAAATTGAAATTTTGCCTTCTCCACCCTCTCTTCCCCTTCCCCTCCTAGCCTATTAAGATTTTGAGTAAAGAAAATGAGAAATGAAAATTAAATATCCTTTCCGATATTCTATTACAATAAAGTAGGCCCCGAAGTAACTTACTCCCCCTTTCCACTTTATTATATTAAAGAAAACCACCGTAATTACCTTAAGCACCGCCTATATATTTTGTCTAGGAACTCATAATTATCAGATAACAAAATGAAAATTTCCTTGCTTGTTTCTTGATAAATTATCGATCCAGTCATATTATGTTAATTCAAGCCTAAATCGAAAAAATAAAATTCACAATTACTGTTATAACTGTAAAATAGTTCTTCAAAAACATATTATAATAAAATGGCAATTGGAAATGTATTACTTGAAATAAAAAAAAAAAAAAGAATTACAAATTATAAAGTACTCTGAACTACTATATTAAATTATTTGTTCATAAGTACATCCCCGTTATGGAGGTTGAGTGTGCCACAGAAGAGCACCCAGACCCCAGGACGTAACCACGGCTAAAGTAACGCAATTAGTGAGGATCTGCTACAACCGGTCACGGGACCCCAAGCACACTGCTTTCTCATTAAACTACTACTAGCTCATATATAGTTGAAAAAGTAAATTACTAAAACTTATTTATTTTTATCTTTTTATTGAAAAATAATACATAGAACAGCTGAGTAAGTAACATTCATACCACATATACGATACAATAAAAAAAATAACAATACTAAATAAAAAAATATATACCACTACACCTATATGACAAAGGAAAAAACAATAATAAAACCAAAGAAATGTAATTTGGAGTTAAAATTAAATAAAATACAGAAATTTGTAGTAAAAATAAATAAATTATAAATAAACAGATAAATAAAAAAATAATGCTATTTGTTAAACATATTACTTTAGATCTTAGAAAACCGCTACAGAAAGGTGCATTTAGATGTTTTTTGAAATAAGCATAGTAAAGTACAATTAGTAAGGATCTGCTACAGCCGGTCACGGGACCACAAGCACACTGCTTTCTCATTAAACTACTACTAGCTCATACATAGTCGAAAAATTAAATTACTAAAACTTATTTATTTTTATCTTTTTATTGAAAAATAATACATTTTGCCACACCTAAGTGCACTGGGTAGAACAGCTGAGTAAGGAACATTCATACCACATATACGATACAATAAAAAAAAAAAATGCTAAATAAAAAAATATATATACCTATATGACAAAGGAAAAACAATAATAAAACCAAAGAAATGTAATTTGGAGTTAAAATTAAATAAAACACAGAAATTTGTAGTAAAAATAAATAAATTATAAATAAACTGATAAATAAAAAATAATGCTATTTGTTAAACATGTTACTTTAGATCTTAGAAAACCGCTACAAAATAGGTGCATTTAGATGTTTTTTGAAATAAGCATAGTAAAGTACAATTAATAAGGATCTGCTACAGCCGGTCACGGGACCCCAAGCACACTGCTTTCTCATTAAACTACTACTAGCTCATATATAGTCGAAAAAGTAAATTACTAAAACTTATTTATTTTTATCTTTTTATTGAAAAATAATACATTTTGCCACACCTAAGTGCACTGGGTAGAACAGCTGAGTAAGGAACATTCATACCACATATACCATATAATAAATAATACTAAATTTAGTATTTTTATTTAGTATTTTTTTTAGTATTTTTTATTTAGTATATAATAAAATAATACTAAATAAAAAAATATATATACCTATATGACAAAGGAAAAACAACAATAAGAAATGTAATTTGGAGTTAAAATTAAATAAAATACAGAAATTTGTAGTAAAAATAAATAAATTATAAATAAACTGATAAATAAAAAATAATGCTATTTGTTAAACATGTTACTTTAGATCTTAGAAAACCGCTACAAAATAGGTGCATTTAGATGTTTTTTGAAATAAGCATAGTAAAGTACAATTAATAAGGATCTGCTACAGCCGGTCACGGGACCCCAAGCACACTGCTTTCTCATTAAACTACTACTAGCTCATATATAGTCGAAAAAGTAAATTACTAAAACTTATTTATTTTTATCTTTTTATTGAAAAATAATACATTTTGCCACACCTAAGTGCACTGGGTAGAACAGCTGAGTAAGGAACATTCATACCACATATACCATATAATAAATAATACTAAATTTAGTATTTTTATTTAGTATTTTTTTTTAGTATTTTTTATTTAGTATATAATAAAATAATACTAAATAAAAAAATATATATACCTATATGACAAAGGAAAAACAACAATAAGAAATGTAATTTGGAGTTAAAATTAAATAAAATACAGAAATTTGTAGTAAAAATAAATAAATTATAAATAAACTGATAAATAAAAAATAATGCTATTTGTTAAACATGTTACTTTAGATCTTAGAAAACCGCTACAAAATAGGTGCATTTAGATGTTTTTTGAAATAAGCATAGTAAAGTACAATTAATAAGGATCTGTTACAGCCGGTCACGGGACCCCAAGCACACTGCTTTCTCATTAAACTACTACTAGCTCATATATAGTCGAAAAAGTAAATTACTAGTCTCAAAAAAATTAAATATAATTTTCTTCCAATCTCTCCTAGACATATGTAGGAGTATATTCTTGATTCATAATTGTATATATTATTTTATATATTATACTACATCAATTTTTACCATTTATTTACTTCAGTTTAGGATCTTGTTACTTATTTTACTCTATCTATATAGCTTACTGATCTTAATATTTCAATGTAATTACTGTTTATAACTTTATTAAGATCAATCAGCTATATAAATAGAGTAAACTAAGTAACAAGATCCTAAACTGAAGTAAATAAATTGTAACGACTGTTTTATTGACCTAAGCATAGTAAAGTACAAACAAATTAATAAAATTAACTTGACAATACATTAAAGGGGTTGTAAAGAAAGATAGTGGTTGGACTCCAATTTGGAATGGAAGAGTTGTAGAGGAAAGCCAATCTATACTATGTCACAATTTATTCATTTAAAAAATCTGATTTGTTGACTGACAAGGCTTTCCTACAGATTTCAAACAATTGTTTAAAATTTTTAATATATTCATGGAGAATAACTCAATTGAATTAGACTAATTTTCTTGATAACCGATCAGATAAATCAGTAAGATTTCTTTGATGAACTAATGCAATGTAAATTGGCAAGTGAACAATTATTAGAATCAGTATATGAAATTCCATATTTTGTAACGTTGCTAAAACTGGCCCGATTTTGAGGAACGTTTTCATAGTTTTGTCGGAAATTTCATAACCTTTTAAAAAATGTTACCACTACATACTATAGAGATGTTACTCAGTCAATTTTCAGAATGGGAAATCCGAACTAAACCCAGAATGAAAAAGTGGAATAGTTAATAGCAAAAACATATTGGTTCTACCAATTCTTTACATATAATAACAAAAAATTTCTAGTATAAGTAACTATTTTCCCTTAATTTCGATTCACAATGACGCTTTTCTGTTTTTATTTTTATTTTTTTTTCACCAGAACTGAAATGTATGAAAAATAGATATAAGCCTTTTAGATTTTTCTAGTTGACTCATGTTGTTTTGAACCCTGTCCAAGAAGTCTGGTGTTATTTCGTAGAAGGCAAAAAGAAATATATATTTCACAAATAGGTCGTATACTAATATACTTTATACAATACGAAGTTTTTCGTGTATTTTATAGACAAAGCATACAAACTGTTTCTAGAAACAGAATTTCAAATATGGAATATTATAATGTGACAAAGCGGCGCTTTACAATAAATTCATTAAAATATTAACCATTTTACGAGGAAATAAGTTATGTGATTTATAGAAAATATGAATATACAATTATAATAACGATATAAACTGAATAAAAACCGATTTATTCTTTCAACTTAATCATTTAACGGTTTTAATTGAGGCGGGAGTTCCCCAGGGCAGCTGATCTACAAGACAATACTGAAATCTATTTGGACTTACGGAATAGAACTGTGGGGAACAGCAAAATCTTCTGACATCAAGCGCATCCAATCCTTCCAGTCAAAAGTTCTTCGAACAATAGTTGATACTCCTTTCTATGTAACCAACAAAACCCTACATCATGACCTCAACATCCCATTTATCCTACACCTTATCCCAAAAAAATGCTCCAAACTTTACCAGAATCTTACGTATCATCCAAATCCTCTTGCACAATCTCTCTCAAGCACCATCCATCCCTATAATCCACCAAGAAGGTTGAAACGGCAGTGGCCTCGTGACCTTTTGTAGGTTGTATATATTGGAGTTCTCTTCTCAAGACATGAGTGAATGTGGCTAAAGTGCTCCCAATCAATCTCTTTAGTACCAGTGAGGCAGTTGAGAGAGTAGTTCAGGGTTCTCCTGGAATCCCCTCACATGCTTGTAAATAGTGTATATAGGTATGCATATGTTTTTTGATTAGTTTTAATTTTCTTATTTTAAGGTTATTTTATTTTATTTATTGTATATAATTTTTTATTATTATTTATTGTCATTTTGCTTTATTTATTTTATATTGTTTGTACATCTAGGATGAATGTTATCTTACCTCACTATAACTAGTGTCCATGTGACAGATTGTTGTAATACTCTATAAATAAAGAAATAAAAAATCATTAAACAGATATGATGATCACACTGGTCGGAAAGCATTAGTATAATAAGTTATTTCTATTCAAATCGGAATACATGTTCCACATCAAAACGATCACTCCATCTTAAATTCTTTGATCTCTCATGTTGTTTAGAACCCTGTCCAAGAAGTTTGGTGTCATTTCTTAGGAGCCAAAAATAAATATTTATTCCGCAAATAAGTCGTGTACAAATATAGTTTTTACAATAGGGAGTTTTTCGGGTATTTTATAGACAAAGCATACAAACTGTTTCCAGAAAGAGAATTTCATATATGGAATATTATAATGTTACGAAGCGGCGCTTTACAACTAATTCATTAAAATATTTACCATTTTGCCAGGAATTAGGTTATGAGATTTGTAGAAAATATGAATATACAAAAAAAATAACGATACAAGCTCAGAAATACCCGATTCGTTTATAGTTTCTTTTAAACTTGACAATTAAATAAAATGAAGCTTGTATATTTTTTAACTTAGGCAATAATTTCTTAAACAAGACAAAACTACAGTGGGCTAAGAAAATAAAAGAGACTGTATTGTTAAATGTTAGTAACGTCTGCATTAAAAAATAAATACGTTAGATGTTTATTAGGTCTTAATAGTCTTCCAGAAAAAGTATTTCAAATATAAAATATTTAAGCCCCAGGCTTTGATATTGTGGTTTTTAACTCTTACTTTTAAAAATTATACTTTTTTGCGAAAGAAAGAATTATAGGATTTGTCATCATCATCATCATCATCCTCTTCCCCGCTACTGCACACTGAGGGTATGTCCTCTATAGAGATCGACCCGTGTGTCCCTTTCCTGTACCAGCTCTCTCCTCCTGCTCCAGTCCAGCCCTCGCTTCCTGAACGCCCCCCGCACGCCTACTTCCCAGGTGATCCGTGGTCTTCTGCTTGGTCTTCTAGCGTCCACTCTCGTCTCATACGTTATTTTGGCCGTTCTTCCCATTTTCAGCCTTAGGAGGTGCCCGAACCATCTCAGTGTATTCTCTTCTAGAGTTGTTTCTATCTGCTGTACTGTGAGGTTTGATCTTATTGTCGTGCTGCGGATCCTATCTCTTCTGGTTCTTCCCTCAACCTTTCTTAGGTACCTCATCTCTATTGTCTGGATCTCCCCTTTGTGTTTTGGTGTTAAGGTCCATGATTCGGAGGAGTAAGAGAGGATGGGCAGGAACGTTGACTTGTAGATGGATATCTTTGTTTTCATCGTCACTTCTCTTTTGTTGAGGAAACCTTTCTGTACTGAGTAAAACATTCTTCAAGCTTCTTCCAGCCATTGCGACACCTCTCCATTGGTATAGCCACTTTCGTTGATGCATTCACCGAGATATCAAAAATCCTGCACCTGTTCCAGGATCTGTCCTTTCAACCTTAATATTCCTATTACTCGGAGGGGAAGTATACCTATTCTCATGCATTTTGTCCTCTCTGGATTGATATCCATCTTAATACTAGACAACTCTTCTTGCATGATATATATGTTGTATTGTAGGTGCCGTTCATCCGCGGCAAATATAACGAGGTCATAGGCAAAAGTGAGGACCATGTAGAAAGTAAGCTGTAGACTCCTATATCCTATTCAAAAATGCCGCAGTCTGAGTTCAGCCCTCATCAGTGCTTGATCTAGCGCTAGCATGAAAAGTAGAGGGCTTAGACTGCACCCCTGCTGTATTCCCTGCGTCGTTTCAAAATCCTTGAATTTGTGGTTGCCAGTCCTTATAATATTTCTGGTCTTTCGATAGAGACTCCTAACAGCCAGGATCTTGCCAATGTCAACTTGTCTTTCTGACAGAGTTCGCTCTATATTCTCCTTCTTGACTCTGTCAAATGCCTTTTAAAGATCCACAAAGCAGACTGAAAGTTCTTCCCCTTTCCCCTTACCTCGATGAAATTACTTGTGACCTGCCTCAAAGTGAATATCAGGTCCTGTGTACTCCTCGAGTTTCTGAATCTATACTGCTCCTCTCCGATCTACCATTGGACCACTCTTCTTACCCTTGCTTCAAGGATTCTTGAATAGAGCTTACTTTTCACACTGAGCAGAGATATGCCTCGATGATTATTGCATTCTCTATTGTCTTCCTTCTTGTAAAAAGACACTACCACAGCAATCTCCTAGTCTTTCGGTATCTTTTTCTTATGCCAAATCAAATTTAAGAGATCGAGAAACATTTCTTCACCGTTACTGCCCATGTACCGCATCATTTCGGGAGTTATTTCATTAATCCCTGCAGACTTTCCCAGCTTCATCTTAGAGATAGCTTCCTACAGTTCTTCCTCGCTGATAGAATCATCTTCTTCCGAATACTTCGTCTCCGCATTGTGGATCTCATCCAAATCAACGTTATTCCTATCCAGCAGCTTCTGGAAGTGCTCTTTACATCTTTCCATTATATCTTATTACTGTCATAAAATTCTTCATTCTTTATCCTTGATTCTTTTGAGAGAATTTGGTCATTCCTTCTTCATTCCTTTTATGACTTTGTAGAAGATCTTTCGGTTCTCTTTTGCATTTTTCTCAATTTTGTGACAAAACTCTTCCCATGATTTTTGTTTGGCTTGAAGAACTTTTATCTTGGCCTCGTTCCTTCTTTCCTTAAATTTTTCATAGGTTGCAGATGTTCTCTGGCTAAGAAAGTCCCTCTATGCTTTCTTCTTTTCCTGTACCGTCTTCTAGACAACTAGGCTAAATCGAAAAAATCCTGGCGGAAATCGAGACGAATATCGGAACTCGGGGGCTGTAGCCACAACTAACGCGTTAGTATGAAGTGTATGTTCCAGAGTTTTTTGTCGAAGTATAGTCTGAAATGCGGTACACAAAATTTTTACGGAACTGGGACAACAGTCTGATGTTATGAAATATTTTATAAGAAACGTCATTTAGAATATTCTTTGACTAAGTTTACCGCTCTATTATCTTTTGTAGGTGAGCATATATAAATGCGTGTTTTTGTTCCTTACCAAAAAAATATATACCTTACATCCGCAGCGTTACAAAGGGATTACTGGAGACTTGTTAAATATTAAAGAGGAATCCAGTTTAAAGCGGGGATGGGGATATTCATATGTTCTTCTCACAGCACTGTGCTCCTTTTCCTTCAAACGGCCTGAAGGGTCACAGAGCAAATATAATCTTATTAAAATATTTATCTCTCAATTAACCATTTCTGAAAGCCCCACCATAAGAAGCGTCTGCTAATGTACTCTCGCTTTTAATATCCTTGGACACAAGTCGGGTCGGTATGGTCCAGGTAACGTTTGTACAGAAACAGTTTATAAAGGAAAAACGAGAAAATAATGATCATTTATATTTATATATTTGAGTTGATGATTCTGTTCACTTTCAAAGATATACCTTATTTTTGTTATATATTTATTACGTCATCTTTAAATTTACTGCTCGAAAGTAGTAACATAATCTTCCTAGAAATTAAATTGCATGCTTTCATTCTTACAAGTACTACACTTAAGGCATACCTAAAATAAAAAGCTTAGGAAACCCGGAGGTTCAATAATACGATTTCCATCAGCACACCTCCTTCCATTGACCCTCAACGAAACCCTATTCCGCAACTTCAGCATTTCCAGCCACCTATGCCTACCCTTCGGACTTTTACCACTATTGCTTTTTTTCGCGCCATCTAACCTTAATAATGGGTCGTTCCTTACTGAGCCCCACAATTTCACATACACATTTCAACTATTAGAGATAACATGATATTAGAGATTCGGTTATACGAGAATGGTTTATAAAAAAATTATATTTTTCAAATTACTAATTTCTTTTTAAATATTAAAAGTATAAACAGCTTTATTATATCGCTTTCTATTGTTTGGCTATCTGCTTTTCTTAGGCGGAAATGTGATTCCAAAAACGGTATTCATGTGGATTTAATCACAGAGATTCCTATATATCTCTAGGATCCAGAAGAGATCCAATTTTTAAAATTTATCAATTATATATTTAATATAAAAAATATGAGGTTAGATGTCCCCAGGCTGTGATATACCATATCGATATCTCTTCCAAGCGTATAGTGTTAACAGTTTACTATTGCATCTATATATATAATAGATGGCACGCAAGTAAATAGACTACAAATCTAAATCTAAATAAAATAAAGTCTATCTTATTTAAAATATTATAGATATATTTGAAAATATTTCATGGAAGATGCAAATGTGGACCTAATCGCTCTACTGTTTTATATGCAAGTGTCCCTTAAATAGAGGGAAATATTTAAAAAGTTTATAGCAGTCATAAAAAAAGTACACATTAATATTTAATTTTTATACGATATTAAAATAAAATGTAAATATATAATAAAGCATATTAAATCAAGAAGTTTTTCTAAATGGGATGTCTGTAGTTTAGTTGGATGATGATAAAAAAAAATAATAATTTGTGATTTTTTTAAAAACTGCTTAGTTAAGTAGCTCAAAAGTCCTCTTTAATTAGTTGCAACAATGACAAACTCTATTTTCTTTTAAATTAAATTTTGTCTGGTTTACAATGAAAAAATCGTATTTTTTAATGCTTCCTATTAGACAAAAAACGTCACATAAAAACACATAAATCTTGAATTTTCTGCTTAACTGCTGGAAATTGGGCAAAGGTTTATATGAACTTTTTTAGAGATATTGATGTCTACTATTAACCTTTTAAATATTTCTCTCTACTTACGGGACAGCTTGTGTATTGTCAACATAGCTTTGCAAAGGTAGGTTGTGAATCGTATTATAAATTGCTATCTGTTCCATTATAAAAAAAACTCCTACCATTTAATATCGTTATCTCTTTATTGAATAATCGGTTCTTATCTCTGGTTTCAGGTACATATTTTCAGTCTATCGTTTGAGCCTCCGGTACCACATCCCTAGGCCGCAACTCCGATATTCGTGACCTGTGACAGTTATAACCGAGTCACTGCGGGTACTCGTTACGGTTACTGGTACTAGTTAGCTCAGGAGCGTTATAACAATCGCCCAGGTGAAAACAGATCAATATCAGGGGCCTCCGCCCATTGACCTCAGCCGTCGTCTATAGGGGAACCACTTATGGGGGGGAGCGCACCCTTTGCACATTTGATATATATGTATATACTGAGAGAAAGAGAAAGGTTCAAAGATACCCCAAAACAAAAATGGAACCTTTCTCAAAGGCACGAAAATATTAATATTTTTAAAAAATACGTAATTGTTTGACATATTTAGTAGTATGAAAAATATTTATATATATAAACAATTTTTAAAAATTAAAATATGAAATTTAAATTTAAAATAAAATCAAAAGTAAGATCGTGTAGAGAATAGACAGTGTTTAGAGAGAGAAGGAGAGGTTACCACCCTCAACATTGTGCCTACCATTGTTGCTTGGATATAGTCGACTTTTTTTTGTTATTAATTGAAATTTAAAAAAAATATATGTGTTCATTTTTTCTAAATTTGATATTCAGCAGATATTCAGTAACCGTTAACCTACTATTCATATGGCAGATTTTTTTATTTTATTTATTTACTAAATATTACAACATTCTGTCAATTGGCATTAGTTATGATGAGGTGATCACATGCACACTATATGTACAAAAATATATAGAAGCAAAATAACAAATAAATAATAATCAAAAACTATATACAATAAATGAAATAAAATAACTTAAAAATAAGGAAATAAAAAAAGTAGAAGAAATAAATGTAATTTTAAAAATATTAAATTTTAAAAATAATACATAATAATTTAATAAATTAAATAAAAATAAATAAATGATCTTCTCAGAGATCTCTTTTAATGTAAATATCATGTTTAAACAGCTTCTGTTTTGCCTGAATCCAGAAGTTTCTGTTTTTTGGTTCAGGGGTGATTTGGAGGCTGTTGTAATTTCTCTCTGATTTCGGAATACAATTTTCTTTGGTATTTGATTTTATGTTATGGGAGTGTAATTTGATGTAAAGGAAAAAAAATGAGTTTTCCAACTGTATTGTTCAGCATGGCGCAGGATTGAAGTATTTAGTTTATTTTTAAGCGTGAAATTCAACAAATTTCCTTCAACAAGTTGAAATTCGACAATATAGAATAATGGAATAGTTCCCAACGTCTGGTCCAGTTCCAGTCCGGTTTTAATAGATATTTAATTATTGTTTGTTACGTCCACGTTGTTACATCAAACTCTGCTAATTCTGCAGCCTTAATAAAAGGGATACCCTTAATTAAGGTGGAGAAATACACTGGTATTGAAACTCTTTAGTCATGAAACTGTATTTAGTTGTCAGGTACTGAGGGGGCGGGGTGGCCGTATGGGCTAAAGCGTGTGCACAGCACCGCGAGTTGCCTGGCAACAGGATTACAGATTTGAGAAGAAAAAGTACGAGTTCGCGTCCCATTGCCGGAGGGGATTTTGAATTCCCCGCCCTCATCCCCTGGCCCGGGGAAAAATCCCGTATAGCCTAAAAGGCGAGGTAGGGAAGAATAGAAAAAAAAAAGTACTGAATTTAAAACTCTTCATGTGAACTTCTAGTGCTACAAATTTTTATTATAATACAAAATAATGAGACTAAAAGTAAATTTATTTACTACATATTTGAAATTGAAATTAATGCTCATCATAACATTTCCGTGTTCTTTATTAATTATATTTGGTTTTCGTCTACATCTAACTATTGTATTTTTTTTTTTTTTTGTTTTTGCGAATTAGCTGAAAAAATATCTATTTGATCATTGTGGATGTTATTTACTAGTTGTAAAAACAAAATTCTAGCTTCAAGTCTTAAAATAATTAATAAAGAACAAATCAAGTAAGCGGAAAAAATAAATCTGTAGGATGTTTTGAAATCAGTTATAATTAAAAATTCCCTTTGGAAGCAATGGGGTCAAGACGTGGAGGCGCAAGCTAGAAGACTACAAAGCCTGCCTATTAAAGTCTTTCTTTTGATTCCCCGCCTTCAAAAGAACCCTGCAGAAGAAGGTTCAAAATAAAAGTGGCGCGCCCTATACCCGAGATCTGGGTAATTAATCTCCTTTGAAAAGTATGCGGGGGGAGGGGGATTGTTGTAATTTCCACTTTGCTAATGTTTACTTAATTTGTTGGTAATTAGTGAGAGATTTTTTCAGACTTTGTTCGAAGTGGTTCCTTTTCGAGGGCACAGCATAAGAAAAAAACTGACCCTTTACTTTAATCTCATCCTAATAACGATAATAATTTTGTATTCCATTAAACTGGGATACAAGACTATTTAACAAACAATTCCAATGCTTAATGTTATTTATATATTTATCATTTAAATAATTATTATTTTAATGAAAAAGTATACAAATTAAAAAAAAAAATAGTGTAATTTATCAGGTTCTTAGCAAATACCCCACGATGAATGATTTTGATTTAACATCTTTCTGATAATAACTAAAAAGATTTCATATCAAAATGTGATGGTTAAAGAAAAAATTAGGATTCGTCAAGGGAACTCTGTATTTTATTTTCCAAGGTTTAAAGTTAACATTCGATGTTTAGTATTCATGCCTGTTTACATAATTTTATCTTATTTTTAAAAAATATTAAGAAGTTTTAAACTCCATAACGATAGACTAGACAAGTGTTCTCCTACTGTTTTGGCCCGCGGGCCACATTGAGAACTCGACTTAGTCCCGCATGAAGCATTGAGACCTCGACTTAGTCCCGCATGAAGCATTGAGACCTTAACTTAGTCCCGCTTGCCGCATTGAGACCTCGACTAAGTCCCGCGGGCCAGGCTTGTGTTGAAAAAAAATCTTACTGTGCAGACACTTCATCTGTAAAATGAGCTTTCCAAGAGAAAAAACATATATACAATAAATGTTGTAGTAGCCAGGTGTGTGAGTAATTTGCTAAATTTTGTATTTTTAAATTTTACCATACAATCAAAGAAACTTTCGCGGGCCTTAGTGTGGAGACTCCTGGGCTAGACAATATCTCTCTTATAAAAAGAATCTCAGACTTAAAAAAATATGCATTTTATGATACTTGAATATTTTAAGTAAATAATACTAACTTAATATTTACTATTTTATATTTACTACTTATATTAATATTTTATTTTTAAGTTGGGTTCTAGTCCAGTTATACAGTATTTTTTAAAAATCTTATTCAAACTTACCCTCACGTGTAGGGGTGGGTAGATATTCATCGAGTGATGAGAACACTTGTATTCTTCAACTTCTTCCCTAATCATCTTCTACATCATCACAGTTCGAGGCCGAGATCTTACCTAATAAAGTATGTTTTAATGCAAAACCCACTCAGAGATCCCAATCTTCAAGTAACTTCGAGCTTAAATGTTAGCGACCCCTGGCGCTAAAGCTCCTGATAAGAAAATGATTCAGCCAACAGGACCCCAAAAGCAATTACTGGTCCTAATTGGTATACTTTCGCCGCTGGGGAGAAAACAACACGGACTGCTGTTGGATTAGCATGAGGTACGGTAGAGGATTGTTGTCTTAATTTGCATGGGATCGGTTGTTAGTTGAGGTAACATGGCCGCTCTTCGATACCGTACTACTAATTATGTGCAATATAATTAGTAACTAATGGGAGCATAATAATTAGATCTTGCCAATTTGTCCGTCCTCTGCTTTGGTGCATGCAAGGGAATATATTTGGATTATAGCGTTCCTCTGATCAAGTTGCGTTGCCTACTATCTAGAGTTAATGGTAGGTATGTATCGATATAAATGTAACATTAATCGATAGTGTAATTAGCGCGACTTTTAGTAGGGAGGAATAGTAGAGAATTGTTAATTGTGAAGGACATTTATTAAATGGAAATTTTGAAGAAAAAAAAATACATGTCAAAAAATCATCTCTCAACAGCTCGAAAACTATTTCAAATTCTACAAACTATATGTTTAGAATTACTGGCTTATATCGCGGATTAAGTTAGGACCATATAAAAAAGAAATTGATTACTTGAAAATCATCATGGGTGATAAATATTCAGGACGACGTCTCTTTTTTTTTTTTTTTTTTTTTTTTTTTTTATTTATTTATGCCAACGTTTCAACCCAGGCGTATGGCTCATCTTCAGATCGCGGTTTCAGCACTGAAGATGACCCACATGTTTGGGTTGAAACGTTGGCATAAACAAAATAAAAATTGTATTTAAAAAAAGACTGCGTCCTGAATATTTACCACCCATGATATGTAGAAAAGTCGACTAACTTCATTCAATAACTTGGAAATATCGTTGAGTTTTAGAGAAAGCATTTTTTATCAAAAATTATAATTAAGTAATAGTTATTTTTGGTAATAAACAAATAATAAGCAACCTTGTTCCTTAGTTCCCTTATATTTCCTGTGTTTTTTTGCTCTTCATCCGTCCAGCGTCTTTTATGGATTAACTCTTTTTATCCTTCCTATGGAAATGTAAACCGGAATTCGAACATGTATTAGAATAAGTCTTCGATAATTGAAATCCTATAACATGTACGAATTATTGTTTATTTGTGATATTTTGTTCATTTGTAATTAGCTAATAAAATTTAAGGTAATGAATATATGATGAGAATATGTGAGTTCTTTTTAAATTATTTTTAAGTGGTCCGGAGTGGCGGTCATAAATGAGCTAAATAGTGGCAAAACTATTTTATTGAAAGCCAACGTTTCTACCCGAGTTTGCAGGTGTTCTTCAGGGCTAGAACGGGCAAGATACAAAAAAGATAGAGAATTGTGGAAGTTGCATAATATTTAGACAAAAAATTATAAACAATATGAATAAGCTTATTAAAATTATAAGCAGTAAGTACATTAAAATATAAACAGAGTAAGCTAAGTAATAAGATCCTAAACTGAAGTAAATAGATGGTAATTCAACATTATAATTACCGCAATATGTGTCTAAATATTATGTAACTTTCACAATTCTCTATCTTTTTTGTATCTTGTCCGTTCTAGCTCTGAAGGAGACCTACAAAGTCTGGTCGAAACGTTGGCTTTCAATAAAATAGTTTTGCCACTATTTAGCCTATTTATGACCGCCACCATGGACCATCTCCTTCCTTTATGCTGCAACGGTCAACTATTAAATAATTTTTGCCTGTGTGTACCATACTCCTGGAGTTAGGCTCATTCAATTCGACTCACCCTTTGTAAAATTCATACATACATATACATAAAGATTTCTTGTGCTTTTTTTTCTTGTGGGAATGTGATTGATGTTTAGTTGACTTTTCGGTATTGATTTTTTTTAAAGGAATTTTTTATTAGCAGTTGTATTAAAGAACAAGGATTATAATCCCCGGCATTAATTATCATAGCAGGAGCTTTGGCTTGATCACCAGGACCAATCCCCTCAGGTCTATAAAGAGAGTAGAAGATGAGAATCAGAGCATCTATTAATTTTTAATAGCCGGGAGGATGAAGGAGTGAAAGATCAAATATTTTCCAGAGCGGATCTTTTCTAATTTTCTTTCAAATTTACTCTTTGCCTAGGGCTGGACTCAATAATTAATTCTATGAATTCCTCTCGACTCCTTTCCCTTTGCACATCTCCTTCGCCATGAAGGGTGGAGGGGAGAAGGGGTAGATAAGTTGTTTGCTTTTAATTTATGATAGTAAATAAAGGTGAGAGGTAATCTTTTACCCGAGGAGATTTTCTTCTTATATCTCCCAAGGTGAAGAAGGAATGACGCTTATTGAAGAGGGAAATCTAACACCGTTCAATGGTTATACCTATAATCATTATTTATACTTGAGGGTATTTTATAGTTAATAATCATACTTAAATACTTATTGTAGAGTAATTGATTGTGATTCATATTATCAAATATGCCTTATATAAGGAGAGAAAAGACCAAATTAAGATCAGAATTTAACAAATAATCCAAAAATAACACATTATTGTAATAACAAACACAGACTTTTAATTTCTAGTTGAAATAAATACATAATATCGTTTCTAATGTAAATTATTTTCATAATTATCAAACTAAAGAATTTGCTTCAACTAATTGTTAAGAAACTAATTGTTACTGTATATTTTTGTAATAGTTTTAATAATTGTCCATTATATTGATTGATAGGTAGGCTGTGTCTGTAGTAACCCAATATAATTGGGTAGCATCCTTTTGCGTTCTCAACATACATAGCGATTTTCTCTTGTTTGTTTTAAATATGATAATATACAAAGATAAATTCAGTAATGCCTTTTAGGTTCCAAAACAATTGTTTCAAAATAATTGATGTACAATGGGTTCAAGTCAGTCAGTCAAGATATTTTAACTAGAATCAGTAACTTAGTTTACATAATGACAATTTAAATTTTTTAAAAGAAATAATTAAATCTATTATATAAAAAAGTTTTCAGTGGCCGATATTTTATTTTACAAATAAGGTGGAATGCTCGAAGAGCACCGCCACACAATGGACGAGTAAGGGATCTCACTTTGCTACACTTTGCTTCCGTGGTGCAGCGGCAGGTCATCCACTGTCCTTCCCACCGACTGATTCGGACACAAGCACCGACACAAATCGGTCTAGATCCATGGTTTATGACTTCTTAGAGTAAGCGGGCGTACGAGGTACCTTTTCCTCGTAATATATCGTCTGTACAATATTGGGGGCCTGGTACATACTATATGATCAGGAGCCCTTTTCTTGTGATATTAAAAAAAAATGAGAGTTTGATGGGGGAACATCTGTGTATGAAGTTACTACTTATTTTTTTAATGTCCTTTTATTTTGTTGTTGTCCTTTTATTATAAAAATATAATATTTAACATTCCTGAATATACTTATTGATATATAATTTTTTTTTTACTATATAATTCAATATCGGTTGAATGTATTTAAAATGGACCATATATAATAAGTAATTATACTAATTAATTTTTTTATATAGAAAAAGATTTTTAAAAAAAATTATGTACGGGTAGTTGACACTTAACAAGACTGACTCTTATCATTTGATTAAAAATACTTTAAAAGTATAATTTACCTCTGACAAAGCTTATTATTACTAAGTATTCAATTATCCACTACCAAGTTTTATTTTTTATTATATTTACTAAAGGATAAGTTTATCTCAAGCGGATAAGTAAAATAAACTTGCGAGAAGGAGAGGAATAACGACGTTGTCAAAATAACCTCCCACAGAAAAAAAAAAAGAAAAAAAAAAACTTGTTTCACAACAGCCGTCCAAAATGAGGAAATTGAAAACAAGATTTATATCATCCCCTTAAATAAGAAAATATTAAAATAAGCCTTCAAAAAGAAAAGACTTTCCATCCGAGGAAGAATTTTCCGCGGGGGTTGAGAAAACCTTTCCTTCCCCCCTCCTCTTTTCCCTCCTCCTTCCCTTGCGCGGGTCTAAAATGAACAATTGGACCGTAAATCATGAAGGAGTTTGTTAGGAGGCCTATGAAGTTGCATTATTTAAAAAGTCTCAAAGGGCGCAAGTTGGAGCGAGTTCATTTCGCCAATCGCAATCTTCTTTGTCGCGCCGCAGCCCAGGGCGGAATATTTTGCTCGAATAACTTCTCTCTTCGCTGACAGTTGCTATTCGTTAGTCTTTGTTGGGAGCTCATTCTCCTTCCTGTCTACGTACGCTATTTTAAAGTTTAGCGAATCTAAACTTTATAAACAAACACACGGGCGCATATATGTATATATATATATATATATATATATATATATATATATATATATATATATATATATATATATATATAATCCTACATCAACCTCCACCTGCCTTATCAATTCACTTACTTCTTGAAAATTGTTTATTTATTTACTATTATTGATTTGTCTAGGAGTATTATAGTACGATAGTTTTTCGCTAGATCCCTATTTCAGCTCTCATGAGCGCTAGATTTAGATGAATTATAGTTCCATCCCGTCGAAATTTCACGAAAAAACAGCAATGAAGGAAAAAATCTTTATTTGCGAATGACTCAATAGCTATACATGGTGTTTTCTGGATTAGACCCATGATTATCTGAAAGTTTACTAAGTTCCTAACAAAACAAAAAAAATAAATAAATGCTCCGAATCGAAATTTGTAATTTTAAATTGATCGAAGAAGCAAAGTGGGTTCAGATAATTTTTAAGGAGAAAGTTTAGATTTGAATTTCGCACCATCAAATTCAAATTTTTGTAACAATTAAAAAATATATTTTTCTTCTACAAATTGGAGCTAAGCCTCCCAGCCCTCTTTGGATTTTTTTTCAATGACAAAATATGTGATAACTTTATCACGCTTCCACTTATCCACACGATTTCATTGGCAGGAATTTATGACCACATTAACTACAGAAAATAACACAAACTGGACTCCAAATATAAAATAAAAATGTGTGTGGAGTTTTTACGTATTCTATAAGGAGGTATTAAATCAAAAAGTCATTCATTCGATTTTGAAGAGCAATGATTCAGGTTTCCGACGGATATAGTATCATTGAATTAGTAGAATATCCTGAAAAGTTATGATGTATAGTAAAGTGGTTACTATGACAGCTGGTTCAATACAACATTACTATTTATCTTTATACCGATTATAAGTTCTTACTTTGATTAAATACTTATTCCAAATATATGACTGCAGGATTTGATATTATTCTCCAGAATGTTGCCCAAATGCGATACTGAGACGAGTCTTGCAAACTCAATCTTGCTCAATTCAGAGAAGACTCTTTGCTGCCAATAAATGCAACTTTTTTTCTTCAGCATTTAAAAAGCAAAGAAATCTCCTGTACAACAAAAATAAGCATTTATATGGCTCTGATACATGCCGTGCTAACCAATAGCTCGGAATGCTGGACATTATCAGGAGAACAGAAGTTCTTTCTCCTTCGATTAGTACAAAGTATCTTGCGAAAAATATTTGATCCTCGAAATAATAATGATATGTGGAGGATGCGAACATTGAAATAGGGACACTCTAATATTAATAGAAATATCCATATAGCAAGGAGTACACAAAGACGCATGATACTAAATGAAAGAATATATACCACCAGAAAGATAAGAAGATGCTGGTTGTTATGGAAGGGTATCTGTAAAAGAATCGAATTTTTTTTCAGTTTTTATTTGGGTATCTTTGAAGTATCAAATAATTTAATGTTATTAGATCCGGTCATTTGTTATTATTAGCAGTCCAGGAAATATTGAACAAGAAAGATGAAGGTGGAAAGACTAATAGAACTTTACAACCATTTAGAATAAGATTCCGCCGGTAATATATATATATATATATATATATATATATATATATATATATATATATATATATAGAGAGAGAGAGAGAGAGAGACTTAAAGTGTAATATGGAAGCTGGAGCTTTATGTCCGAAATGCTTTTCACCTCTGCAAAAATTACTAACAATTTATTAGGTTATTTTGTGTTTAGATTTTTCCATTAATATCGTAATTAGTTTATGTTCTTTACTAGCTACTTGATTATTTTAGCATACTTATCAATTCATGGAAATGAAAAAACATCATAAATTTTTATAATTTTGATATGATATTACACAATGTTATTAAATTTAATGAATATTTCATTGTGTAATTATTAGTGAGGAATGATTTTAATACGTAGAAATGATCATAATTTATTTCGTATTTTAACCAAGATCACGTAGCCTTGATAGAGGTGAAAGAGACATTTTATCTTCACTTAAACCTAGCTGGATATAATTAAAATTAACTACCTATATTAATTAATATTAGGAACAGCTTCTACATCATTAGTCCTTCAGCAAAATTACCCTTTGCCTAGAGTAGCGTTCGGCTTTCAAATTAATTAACAATTTTCAATATTGGCAAAGGTCATGGCTGCGGACGTCATTCCAATTATTTACATAAATTTCAATCATTGAGGAAATACTCGATTCGTTCTGCAATATACTTAATTTAATATAAACTTATTTTTTTTTCACAATAATTTCAATTGTTAAAAACTTGATCTAAGTTTGTGAGTTATTATTAATTTCGTTCCAAACACCAATATTCGGTATCTGTAATTTGTCCTAAAGGGACAATAGTCCCAGGATAATAAAAAAATATTTTCATTTCATTCCATTTCATTTCATTTCAATAGTGGATCCAGAATTTAATTACGGGGGCTTGTGTTTTTTAAATATTTTAATTTGTTTTTAATAAAGATAAAGAAGAAAAAGGAAGAAACTAAATAAAATAATGTTTACATAGTGCTTTAAGGCCTGTCATAAATTTCTACAGGACAATAATGATTTTAGCGATACATTTTTTATATACTTTTCTTGACACGTGCTTATAGTCCGTGGTACAGACCCCTTTTTATCAAATTATTAACAGCAGCCAAAAACTTCGTGAATAGCTTCCTCTCATTGTACGTACATTTACAATAAGTTTCAGAATTAGGACGTTTCCAATATGGAGATCGGCAAACTTTTTATATTTAATTAGGTACTAAAAACACATGAAAATCTATTTGTTTTCCACTTAAATGTGTGGATAAGTTGATCACAAAATCGAAAAATATTGGGCTATTTCGTGTGACCTCCACCCCAACAAGTCAAAATAACGAGGTTATACATAAATGCCAAACGGCACAATATTTTTTTTTTTAGGCCACCATTCGTTTCGTATTATTTTACGATTCAAGTTTATAGCAACTGGCTTATTTTGAGTTTTTAGTACCTCAGTAAATTAATTCATTTGATGAGAAAACGCCTCATTTCCAAAAGCTTTAGTTGATAAAAATTTTGTAGGTTACGATAACATGAAGCCATCGACGAAGTTTAAGCCGAATATTAATAATTTGATAAAAACAGGTTTGTACCTCGGACTACTACAATTAGTAAGTGAAATAATTTTTTTCTTAATTTCAGATTAATTCCAAACGTTAAATACCTGAACTTTGTGATGGTCAGTAATTTCCTACAAACCTCAAAACTACACCAATAAAAATTAATTGGATTAATTTCAAAATATTTGTGACTCCCACAGCTTTCAGGTTGTATAAATATTACAAGAAGGTTACCCACGTGGATAAACTTAAACCTTCTTGAAATTACGAGGCATAAACATAAGTAAGTAATCAAGTAATGATATTTTTTGTGACTATGTTTTGGCAAAAAAATATTGAAGAAATGATTATTATTATAGTATTGTCATAGTCAAGACAGAAAATTTGTAATTATTTGTAAAAAAAAAAAAATTAAAAAAAAAAAAAATAATAAAAAAAAATAAAATAAAAGTAATTACTATGGCAATTTTAAAAAAAATAGTCGCAAATGTAGTCTGTTATATTATGTCGATTTCAATAAAATCGATTTTTACTTTTGTTATAACAGATTCTGGCCTTATAACCAAATTTTTGGCTATAACGTACCCTTTAAATTACTGGAGTGATTTAGAGGTGAGTGTATTTTTGAAAACTTTTAGCTCCTATAACAGTATCTTTCCTCAACAGGCTATAAGGACCCTCCATTCTCATCTTTCATAGTGTAAGAGAGGGCGTTTAAGGGCAAAAAAAATCTGCGAAAAAGTATTCCTTTAGCAAGAAAGTTTAATAATTCATATTATATAATTTATTCTGGATTTCAATTACAATAATAATACGCAGTATTAATAATGGTATTGATAATTAAATATTTTATATTAATTGTATGTAACTAAGTCATTATGAAAATAATTTGCCTTTAAAATAACCAATAATTAATATCATATTATCTTTATAAAAAAAAAATCTAAAATATTGTGTTTTGAAAATTGCAAATTATAAAATATTTACTACAATTATATTAAATTATCGTTATATATGTATTATTTTCATAGTGGCGTTAGGTTTTTTTTTTTTCTATATACCATGGCAATGTATAAATATATTTGTAGAATATATATATTTACGTTATAAATGAAAAAATCCAAACTATAATGCAATGATTCTCTAACATATAGGGGAACAGTTAATCTCCCAACGTTTCGCCAATTCAGGCATCTTTAAATCATCAGAAAAAACAAAATCATATATATGAAGAAAGAAAAAAAAAATGTTGCCTATTGACATCTCTCTAAACCATCTAAATACATCCTGAAGGAAAAATACGGTTCTATTAACACAACAGAGGAAAGTTATATTGAACAGCTTCATCCAAAAATAATTATGTAAGCAATGAATAATTAGGAAAGACCGGGTACGATTGTGACAATTATCATTTAATAATTCATTAATTTTCAACAATAAAGAACAACTTAATAAGGCTTATAACTAATAAGGCATAAACATATGTGTAAAAATGAACTTTAAGTATTTCTCAAAAGTTTTTTGGTTATTTCTATTTTTTTTTTTTTTGCCTTTATCAATTCATTTTTAAGAAATATTGCAATATGTCACATCCAAGGACACTACTAATAGTGATAGATGAGTAGCTCATTCACATTCTATGTGTTCAATAAATGAAAATAAATTAAACAGAAAAATAATACTACTAAAAGTAAATGTATATAAATAAAATGAAACTAAACTAAACAAAAATAAATTAAACTAATCAAAATAACTACTTAAATACACGCAAGTGTTTATACAGTATTTAAAAAAATTATGTATTCAAGATCTCTCTATCTAAACGCCAAAAACAAAAATATGTCACGACAGTAACAAATGCATTCCTTTGCAAAAATAAATAAATTAACAAAAACAAAGTCGCCTCGAAAATTAATTTTTTTACATACAAAGTAACTGCTAATTAACAACTGATGTTTAACTTGTAACGAGGAAACATCCATTACTCTATCTGTACAAATATAACAATAATTATTCAAAGATGTAGAATAGAAATAGTTACTTTTGCCTGTTAAAAAGTAATGAAGGCCTCTACAATCGTTAATGGTGTGCGATGCGTTAGCAATGCTGTTAAATACGTTCAGACAGGCACAACATCTCTTTCTTCCTAATAAACCTATCGGCAGTTCCTGGTAGTTGCGCTAATTAAGTGTCATAACAGTACCCAGTCTCCCTTACTTCAATTATTTCAAGAACATCGGTAGAAAATTTAAAATATCCAAAGCTATTATAACTGATAAAAATCTATGGCTCAGGGCCTCAGATATATTTCCTTAGAAGTCATGGACATTACTTACATCTACCAATCGCTTCCCCTTTATGAGGCGAAGTTGGAAAGGAATCGCCTCATATACCAGCGGAGTAATAGCACTTAGGATTGGAATAAGTTCCCCTCTTCCTAGTTAAATCACTTCAACTGCAGCCTATGGTCAAGGGGATGGTGTTCCTTTCCATTCAATACTCAAGAGGTACTATTTAAGTTTCTATGAAGGGGGAGAAGTTATTGTAAATAACTTAAAATTGTATTGCTCTTTTATTTCGTTTTATTGTTTCTCGTTCTGCGCATTTTCTCCAAGGCTACTGAACAGATTTGTTTCAAATTTGAATCAAAGTCAGAGATCACCCAAAAATAATCCTCTTTCGACATTAGTAACCTCCCTTTCCTTTCAAGATGGCCGTTGAAAAACCTGTGTTGACATAGACTGTAGCGTCTAAACTAACGAACCGATTTCAATAAAACTTGTCTAAAGTTTTCTCCTCAATGTCTTTGAAATATACTTCACCGAAAAGTACTTCCCTTTTAAGTTGGCGGTTGAAAGACCTGTGTCGTATAGACTGCAGCGCCTGAACTGATGTACCGATATTAATGAAACTTGGCCAAAGCATTCTCCTCGATGTAGTTTAAATTAATTTATATAACATTTCAACGAGAAGAAGCTGGAATAAAATTTATAATGAGTGGTAAAATTAGATTTCCGAATAACTCAAAAAGTATACACTGTTGTTGTTACAGTTATTTAAAAATTTTCAAAATTTTTTGAAATATAAATAATAATCGTTGAAATCGGTCGATTTGTTGCAAAGATATGGCGTTCTAAATACTTTTCATATTTTCTACATCAAAGCTTATATCCTTTGTTTTTTGTTTTTTTGAAAGTGTTACATCAACTGAAGTCATGTTTTCTATTTTTCTTGACAAATTAATAATGAAAATATATATATATATATATTTAGACCAAGATTGATTCCTAAAACTATTTTTTATTTTTCCTTCTATTACAAATCAAGTAACGTTCCTTTTGATGTATAATTATTTATAAATAATAAACCGATGTCTAATAATTTGCAGCGTTTTTTCTGTAAGATTTACAGACAGTTGATATTTTGCAGCCTTGATTAGCATTGTCCATCTCTGTCAATCTTGAGCTATTGCTTTCAAGTTTTCTGCATGAAGCCCTGCAGCATCTTTGTTGATTCTGATTTATGTATGGAGGTGGTTTTTGGCCTTCCAAGTAATCTCTTGGTTACTGTTGAGGTATTAATTGTGTAGAGCCTTCCTGAAGGATTACTCAGAGCTAAATCAGTTATTTTATTTTTAAAAATATACAAAATCTACTTTTCTTCAGGCAATCCTTGCTAGTATTCTAAAAAAAAAACATGAAACTTTCTTATTACCATAATGCATATTGGTTCAAAGTTAAGCCAAAAACAAAAACCAAATAACAATAATGTTTTATGTTATATCTCTATTTAGACATTTTTAGTCAAAATTCTTTTTTTTTTTTTTAATCTGTTGTTCAATCAACTAGAAGAACATCACCGAAAAAGCGCCACATTTTTATTTTAATATTGTTATTTTATTTACATTACTATCTTATGTAACAGTGATACGACTGGGAGAGAAGCACTGGAATCTCCTTGAGCCCTGTTTTGCCTTTGATATGAGAGCGGCTTGGTTCAGGGTTTCCAGGTTGAATGGAAATATTGTATATAGGAATGATTGTGTGACAAGTATTTTTTTTTCTTTCTATTAGCCTCTTAACTTTTTCCCTTTTTATACAGGTATTTTTTTTAATTCTTTTACTGTATATACTTTTTACTTACATGTTTTCTTCTTATTTCTTAATACCCAGCCTTAGTACCCAATACCTTTAATTGTGGCCGATTGTAATATTATTCTTCCAATAAAAAAAAAACTTCTTATTTAATGGACCTTGTAACTTGTTTTACAGAGGTCTAATGTTCCAAAAGTTATTCCTTATTGCTTTAATTTTATTATGTAATAAATGATAGCATCGAGATGGTTGCAGTATAACTATTACGACAGGATATTACAGAAAGTGTAGAAGAGAAGCGGCGACATTGTAGGTACCGCTGCTATTTACGTTCTCTCTTATCCTGTTCAATTTACAGTTGTGCTTCCTCCACGGCACTGCTCTAAGCCCGTGCAATATTTGTTCTGACCCAATTCGCTTTTCTTATTTCTCTGCAGTTGAGAAATTTTCCTCTAACCGATCTCATGGATTTTCCTAATCTTATTACGTATATATTTTTTAATTTTTTACGTTTATATCCGGCAAATGAAGTCCTATTTTGTCTTTTCTTAAAGTGGTCAGGTTTTTTTTTTTTTTCATAGGAAGCGATAACACAAGTATTGAATTCAGATAATTAAAAATTGCTATACAGTAGACCAAATTTCCTGCAAATACCAGAGTTTGTCTTTGTCAGAACTATTAAAAGGGGACTTTGAGCGGCTATACTACGGTTAGTGTTGCCCAAAATCGGTCTTGCAAAAAGCAAGAACAAGACCAAGACCGCCTAACTGTTGCAAGACCAAGACCAGGATTGGTAAAAAAAATCGATTTTTTAAATATAAATTAAGGCAAAATAGTAACCAATACTTGACAATCTTAGTTACTATATGTTAATAATTGGTATGACCAATATCATAATTTTTGTGTAATCGCTTCCTATGAAAGAGAAAATGTGACCTCCGTTTTCGACCAATATATCAATGTTTTGGGGAGAGGAGGAGGGAATTTAGTCAATAATTACCTCCCAAAGTTTGGCCATTAAGAATTTTTTTTTGTATATAGAAAATCATTAAAACAGATTAAAAACGTATTTATTGTATCGTCGATGACTAAGAAATTAAAAGAGTTCTCTTTGTGAAGAAAGAAATAGGTAGCCATCAAAAACGAATAAAAAAAAAAAAACCTAACAAAAAGGTGAAGTCGATATGAGGGACGGAGTTGGCAACAGCCTTCTCAGTAACTACTGACCCCAGAGCTCTATTCAACTTCAATTTCAACTACATTTCACCTTTTGAGTGCCCCTAACAATTGCTTTTCTTTGAAAAAAAAAAAATATATTTTTTCATACTTTCCCCTTTATCCCGGGTGTTAGAAATGTAAAAACTTATAACTAAGCACCTACAAAAAGGGGTCTTAGATAAAAAGTAATATTGGCGAGATGTAGTCGTTTAAAACTTTAGACCATTTAAAGTATATCGTTATAATTTGAGTTTTTCCATATAATGGTACTATAATCTTCACCTCATCCATCTACTGAATATGATATTATGGTATTTTATAATATTCAATTTCTTCAGTTAGTTATCTTCTCTAGGTTTTGTCGTATGCATTAAAGTTATAGGCGGTGTGGAATAATGGATAAAAATCAAAAATAAACATCACGATTACTGCATTATATTCTTCAAACATGTCTTCTTGGCTAAAATGGAGTTTGAGTATATTTCAAGAAAATATTAGGTATTTTTATTTCGCTACCGCAAATCACTTTTAACAATAAAAACATATCATTTCTTTGTCACTGTTTATATACTTCTTCTTTTCTACATTACAGTAACCCTGTATATATTTCTACGCTAACCATCTTGCGACATAACACATATTGTTATTTTAAGTAAGATAATACAGATACATTACAATACTTTAAATAATTAGAAAATAAAATAAATAAGTGTATATGACAAATTATAGTAGTAAAAGAGAAGTAATTAAATACAATATACAAACAGATGAAATGAAAACCGATAGCAACAGAAATATGATATGGCAGAATAAAACAATGGATAACGATTTACGATAGCAATTAAGGGTTTGATACAACATTTACAATGAATAATTGATTTTATTGATGTTTAATTGTATGATTAATTGATATTTAGTAAAACAATTAATTTAGGTAGTGTTATTAAGGAATGGTTAGGCACAATTTAATTATTAAGTTCAGAGAAATCGATTCGTTCCACAAATGCATCAAATTCCGAGAAATATTTTTCAATCAGATCCTTCTTTGAAGTCGGCGATTGGTCTCGCCAAGGAATCAAAGACCAATACGAGTCTGTATTTATTTATCCAGTCTAGTACAGCCATACAGGAGATGATCGTATATTTTCCCATGTCTACATACTTGTTAATAACTATCATTACGTAGTTATAACGTCATTTTAATAAAAATAAATAAATAGTTACATGTTTTTTTCTCCAATAACAAATAAATAAATCTTCATTACGTACCATCTCCAACATTTTTTTTTACTTGCGCACTATCACTGCTTCTAGAAGTATTTTTTTTTAAATTAGGAAATAATACATTTTGTCACGCTTAGGAGCACTAAATATTATAGCTGAGTGAGGCAAAGTGAAACCAGATATACAATACGAGAAAAAAATGAAATAAAACAAAATAATAAATAAATACAGCAATTCTTAGAAGAAATAATTATAATAATAAATAAATAGAAATGAGCTTGGAATAATTGAATCACGTTTTCTTCATTTTATTATGTAATAGATCATTTCAAAAGATTGATTATTTTTCAGCATCTAAACACCCCAGAACGTACACAATGAATAATCTAATCGATAACCGTTAAAAAACAATCTAAAGTCATATGTTTTTATTTAAAAGTGATTTTCTGTAGTAATCCAAAAAAAGATCTTCTGCGAATTAATCTCCAATCTAATTCCTGATATGCTTTAATGTTTCTTTTCCCATTTTCTGGTAACCACTACAATTTTATTTTTTATCAAGAGTTAAAGTTTTAAAAAGTTAATAATCAGTAATCATTATTCCATCATTATATTTGTGTAAAATTCAACTTTAATGAAAGCTGGTAAAGAACTGGGACTCGAAATTAATATATATAAATCCAAATGGTTAGATGTAGAAACGGTAAAGATTTTGCCGTCGACTATGACTATAAACAGATTTAAAGAAGAAATTTTGGCAAGGCTAAAGGACGAAAATGGTAGTTATTTTTCGGTTGCTAAATGACTGAACTCACGTCTTCTGTCCCTAAACATAAAAACTATAATTTACAAAGTTATTGTTCTTCCTAAGATTCCTTCGGGACACCTTACATTAAGGTATGATTAGCGGCTTTGGGTACTTGAAAATTGAGTACAACGAAAAATATTTGAGCCGAAAAAAGGGTGAGTCAACTGATGAATTTAGACGCTTTCATGACTATCTTTTTAATATATTCAAGACGATAGCTTTGAAGTGAATATATTCGGCATGGAAATTCGTTGGGTTAAGCTGCAAACCAATTCCTAAATGGTTAGAATGCGCTGTGTCAGTTGATAAAATATATTCCGTTATTTTTTTCTGGCACTATGTGAGGGAACTATTTAAAGTTTTTTTTTTTATTTTCTTTGAAAAATTTAATTTATATTTTATATCTAATTAATTACATAGCTTGTTGGGCTAAAAGGTGTAGGATAAAAATGTCTAAGAACCAATTTGTTTCATTTACATTTAGACATGACTCTTGTCCTCCAGTGTTCATTAATAATATCGCCCTAACTTCAACAAAATTCGATTGGGTATATTTGAAGATATTTGGGTCTCCACTTGGACAAACGACTAACATTTACAAACCACATAAAACAAAAAATAAAAGAACTTAATCAGCAATATGGACTTCTTTCTGGGCTACTTGACAGACGTTCGAAATTATCTGTGGCTAATAAATTAACTATTTACAAAGTCCTCATTAAACCATTTTGGACACATTCAATCAAACTATGGGGGCGAGCAAAGACATGAAATATTAAAATTATCCAGTCATTTCAGACAAAAGTCCTTCGGAAAATTGTAGACGTACCCTTTTATGTTTCAAACCTTGCTTTACACACTGACCTTAACACTCCATTCATCACCACAGACCGCTTTAATAATTTTCATGACAGATTGACTCTAAATTCCAATCCACTTACTCAAGCTCTATCGACTGCCACAAATCCATATAATCCGCCCAGAAGACTGCTGAGGCGCTGCCAAGAGACTTATTGCATTGAGCTAATTGCTGTATTATCTTTTTTGTGTTGTTATATTATTTTATTTTCATTTTACTACATTTTTTATTTTTATGTTTTATATATCATTTATTCTTATGATGTCATATTTGCTGAATACAGAAGTAGATGGCAAATTTATTGTGCGTCAGGAATATGAGTAACTAATAAATATCTAATTGTTTATGAAATTTATATATTATTTTCTGTGTACATTATCGTTCAATCTCCAGTGGATTTTATTCGTTATGCCTAATAGAAAAATGATTCCGTACTGGAACTTTATCAAAGCTTAATAATACCTCATCGCCAAATAGCAGAGTAACAAGATTACGTCATCAGGCGGCATCCAGTTCGCCCAGCGTCAAATTCCAACCTGCCATTAAGGCTTAGTGTCTCGATTGGATTCTCTGCCTGATAGGTCGAATGCAACAGAAGTACCTGCACGTGTATTAAATAACAGAAGAATAGTCAAAGTTTCTTTTTGAGATAATTCTGTATGGTCTTGAATTATAACTCGCAAAATACCATTATGTTGGTATAACATACGGTGGCCTGATTTTAACATGAGTAAAGCTGGACGCCATTAACCGGAGGCTCATAATTAAATCTTTGGTCCATTAAGTCCAAACAATAGTTCAAAATTTCTGTTACAATAATTAACTTTACATAGGAAATGCTAACCAGGTACACCAGCGGTCAGTTTCTCAATAAATCTTTTCATGCCAGTATATTTTTTTTTCACTTTGTAAATAAAAAATCTTGTTTTTTTTACGAGCCACTAAGAACTTTTTAGTAATTTTGTACAAAACTTAAATTATCGTTGATTATTTTTTTTTAAATTACTATTACAGTATAACGTTTACTACTTAAATTTGAATACTGAAGTGCTATCAGTGTGTAGTTTCTCAACAAGCGTTTCCGTGTTATTATATTCCCAGGTGCATATTTACTGGATGTATTTATTTTTTAAGTTGTAATTATTATAATTGATTAAAAAATAAAAATAAAATTTTGAATAAAGACGAAAACAGTTACTGGAAGATGATGTAGATGTATGAGACTCAGAAGGAAATGATAGTCTGAGGGTCACAGATTTCAACCAAAATTTTTTTGGTGATACTACATCAAAAAATATTAGAAACATATATACATATCCCAGCGTTCTTTCCAATGTGCCCCCGGAGCCAAAAAAAAATTTATATAATATAAAAAAACTTTTTTAGATTACTGTATATCAATCTTTTTTTTTTAATGAGTTATAATGTACCATAAAGTAGGCCAAATAAATTTTTGCAATGAAAAAACAAATTAGTTTCTTTTTTAGAACCCTTTAAAACTCTTAAATACGTATTTACCTGAAACAAGGTTCAAAATATATTTCCAAAGGTGAATTTTCGAGAACGAGTAATTTGATATACTTTACGTTTAATTTATAACTTCAATAATAACACAGTTTTTAAGATTTAAATGTTTTGTGTCAGAAGTTTCTACTGAATTAAGCTACTCTTTTTCAAAATGCTATACGCTTATTGAAGATGGAAATATTTCGGTGAAATGGAAGCAGTAAATGAAATTAATTTTCTGATGCCCAAGATTCAACTTTTTTTTATAACAATAATTCATTTAAAAAAAGTCATTTTCTGGTTATTTATTATCATTTATTCACAGCAATGGTGGTCCAATGCGTGATTAACAATGCCAACTTTGCTAAGAAGTTCTCGAAAAACAGTTCTTAATAATTATTCATTATTATTAAAATCTAACATTAGAAAATCAACAAAAAAAAATATAAAACTCGTATTCTAGCAAAACGCCAAAAAACATATAATCTCTTTGCGTTTTTCGTCTTTTCCCTAGCTTGTCGTACATCCTCCCGAAAATCGGAACTTTTTTAAGACTCCGCGTGATGTGGGACAAATTTTTAAAAATCGGGACCCTCCCGTCAATTTAGTTATAACCTTAAAACAACACTTGATGAGTTACTAATGCCTCTTCATATCTTATCTATGACTACCTGTTCTATTTTTTTTTAATTTGTAAGTTGACAAGTTTCTTTAAAAAATAGACCATATTTTTTTATTTTATTTTTTAGCATTGCAATGTCTCTATTTCTTTGTCTGATTCTGCGATCGATATCACTTGTAGAACTATCTTATCTTGAAAATCGACCTCAGCTATTTCAACTTGTGTCTCCAATATTTTAATACCTCTTTCAATTGGTATGTTATTTGCTGAAGTTTTAAGGTGCTCTGTTTTTAAATATTATATTTAGGACCCACTTTTCATACGATTACGTAACCTTTCTAAACATGTAGTTGCTGTCGTCTTTATCTTGGGCTAGAATTACTTCGTCATCAGCAAAAGTTTCTGATTAATAATTACATCTTCCCTAATCCTTATTCCAATTTTATTACATTTTGATTTCTACAGATATGATCCTAAAACATTTCAAATCCTATGTTGTGATTTTATAGTACCACTGTTTTCTGTCTGAATTTCACAAATTCATGTGGTAAAATATTTACTTTGGAAGCATTCATATTCCAACGTACAAATTTGATTGCTTCCGATATTTACGTATTCCTTGTCGACACTCATTACCCTACCCGATTATCCGGGGATTTGATTGAAGTATTTTAGGATTTTGATTTTTTTTTTCCTCTGGTTGAAGAAGTGTTTCTAGTTTTAGCCTTCTTAGACAGGACCGAACCTGCTGAAGGAGAAGTTTCCACCCCGCATGACCTAACGTACCAGGAAACCGTGCAGTCCCCTTTCGCTTCAAGGACCTCAGCCAGGCTCTCAATATCTTCTTGATTGCTTTCAAGGACGGGTAAATCATCTGCATATCTAAGCGGTTAATAATTATGAATATATTAAGGTCTTAATCTATTTAATTCGTATAAAATTTTACTTAAATTGTTTTCTCTAAAGCGTGAAAGCGTTGCATATGTATGAAAATAAATTCTTGAAATAAAACTAAATAATTTCAATTCAGGATAATTGGGATTTTATATTAATCATGTGCGATATCAACATATTTAAAAGAAAATACTGCAGGGTTTCACTGTGCTATAAAGTAAATTTTTCAATGGATATTTATATCTTGAAAAGCCTTCTTAATTATCTCTGTTTGATAATTTTGACACAGTGAAATACCTTTCCTTTTGAACGAGCTTTGGAAAGATACCTGAGTTCAAGGAATCTGCTATTACATTATACACCTGAGTACCGCTTTACGACAGACAGGTATTCCACTCGACTCAGGTTGAAGCTAATGCAATTTTAAAGTCGATTACCTTCAAGATCTCATAAACTATAGAATTAATTGATTTATTATTACACGCTTTTTTTTTGTTTTGTTTTAGAAAATGTAATAATCTCATAATTGATATTATAACATTGTACTTACAAGACGATCGATGTAATAATTAATATTTTATGCAAATCATGTTTTTTTGACTGTCCCTGTGGCGTTTGAAAAAATCTGGTACCATTGCCTTGTTTTTAAACTTCAGAATACACTACCACACACATATTTTATTATCCTTTCATCTTTTTTCTTCCGCAAATTGTTCTCAATTCGGCACGAATATTTCTTCAATTCGTCTTATCTTGGCAGGAGTTCCTCAAGGTTCAATTCTGACCCCTCCACTTTACATTGTATAGGCTTGCGACATACCTGTTAACAATCAGACGTTGACAGCTACTTACGCTGACAATCCTGCAATTCTCACATAATATCAAGATCTTACACTGGTCTGATACTTATATTACCTCACTTATTTTAATCATAATACTTGTATAAACTATAAATAATTCTACTAAATTTTGAAAAATCCAAACAGTTTATATAGACATCAACCAAATTCCTCAGATGGACACGGTACCTACCTAGTACTGAATTACCTAGTACGGAATTATCTTTAACAGACAAAATGACAAATAGTATTTATTTAATAAATTCAATCAATTGATCTATCTTTCTGTATAATTTTTGTGATATCAAATTGGATCTGTAAGCCTAGTAACGAAGCCTGTAAGCAAACTTTCAATGCGGTTTTCAATATAGTATACAGCACTTGACGTTGAAAACATTTAGATCTATATGATGACATAATTCTTTTAAATAAATAAATATTATTGGCAAAATAGGATTATGATTAAAACCGTAAAGTCATAAAAAAGAAATTAGTTCACACTTGCCACAGAAGAATATTTAAGATCTGCGAATTCGATTATAATGTTACCTCCATATTTAAAGTATAAATTCAATAGCAATCATATACCAGATTACATATGGGACTGTCAAATGTATTTTTTCTTCAGTATTTCCCAAAATATATAACATATATTTATTTTTCGTATTTCGCCATAATTGTTCAACACACCGATAGAAATACTTCAAATAAAACATATTGACTAAACTTTGTTATTTTTATTTGGTTTATTATTTTTAACAATAGTTCCCTACTCGATTTAATATATTTTTAAATTTAATATGACTTGTAAATCTTCCAATGTTTCTTTATGTGATTAGTTTGTATTCTAATATTTTTTTGATACCATTAAAGGTTTCTTAAATTATAATTCGCACATATTAAAATATGCCAGATTTAATCGCTGTCGTAATAAATACTTTAGTAGCTTATCTATTTTAATTACAAATAAGTTTCTAAAGTATTTAGATTTCATTGATCGATTGCTTTGGTGAACTTTAAGAACGGTCATCAGAAGCCAGAATTGCTCTATTAGTGGATTGGACAAAGCAATATGGTTATCAATACGTGACCAGCAGCTTCGATGGGTAAAACTGATTTCGTTAGTCGCTTCAAGTTGCCACGTTCCTTATTTAATTATTGAGTTCAAATCGATAATACCTCGGGTAAACATCTTATAAATATTAAATAAATTATAAATTTTAAAAATTGCAACTCTCTTTTCCTTATTTTATTCGGAAATATTTAAACATTTTCATATGGACTTTCGAGCTTCTTATTTTGTACTATAAGGAATTTTCTCATTTACTAAGATTTTCTTGGTCTTCGTCTCCCCAGTCGTTCCTCACTCAGTCATTGAACAAGTTTTATTAGCTTTCAATGTAAAACTATTATCAAGTTTACAATACTTAAGGAGCAGGTCTTGAAGGATCCGGGCATACATTAGGGCTGAGAAAACATGTTTATTTGGATCTCTAATAAATTTTAGCTTAAACAGTTATGGTAAAGTATGAAGCTCCACTAGTTGTGTGTTGAATAGACTTCGTTCATAATATTACTTTTATAACGCATAAATAAACATGTTTTGCTTAACGTTAAATGTATTAGGGATAAAAGTAGCTATCTAATGTGAGTTATCGGAGGGTTATACTAGGTATCGTTCAGTAAATCATTTCATTGTCGTTAATTTTCTATATTATTTTTTCGTATTATAATTTCTGTATTATGTAGCCCAAAAAATAATCTATATAAAGTAAACTATGAACCAGATTCGGACGAAACGGAAGTTTACGTTGTCTTTCGTTTCTAAAAGGGAAGAAAAACTACCATCAAATCTCAAATTAAAAACCTGAAAAAATATATTTATAATACATATTATTTACCTAGAAAATAATGTATACACACATTTAAAAATCGACTAACTTGGGTACGAAAATTTATGCTACAAGACAATAAAACATACCGACTAAATCATTCGCTATCTTCCAGAAACCTTCCGATACGCTTAAAGTTTTCATACTATAAAACCATAATACATCCGATCATATTTAATGGCACGCCATCTGTTTTCAATTACTACAAAGTAAACAAAAAAAAAAAACTAATACAATCGCTTGAATTTGAAAGTTACGTAAAACAGTGAAATAAACGTCCATGAATAGAGCTAAAGCGTTGAGATTACACGAAGAATTATAAATACCAAAAGTAATGAAATGTTACAAATTTCTTTTCAAGTCAACTTAAACATTCAGGACCACCTCAACGATGGCAAACGATGTTGGTGGATTAAATTCTCTTTTAGTCATAATTTTAGTTTTAGGTTCGATACAAAAAAAAAAAAAAAAATGAGGTTAGCCCTATCATATAATCATTGTAAACAAATAATATCATGAATATTATAAAAAATATAGAAACAGACCTCCTTAAACTGCAGAGATGCAGTAAAAGGAGAATTTTCAAGACATGGTGCAAATAAATCAGAAAATATATAAGAGACTGAAAAAAAAAATCTGTTGGATTGACAGATTATTTTTTTTAAGAATCAGTTTTAAAATTTCTAAACTATTATAAGTGAGCTGATACGAAATCATCTTATAACATAATAAAACCATAAATGAGATTTTTTAAATTTTATAGTTGGAGTTTTAATACTCCCGTTAGGTATAGGTCTGTATTGAGTCCATTAAGAGTCGGTTTTAGCGAGGTTTGGTGATGGATTTGGGCTTGCAACACTGGAGCGACGCTTTTAAAGCGGGATTATTTGTAGAAGATTTACTGTCCATTTAATCGTTTACTATTTTGTTGAACTGTAAGCGGAAAAATATTTTTAGAGCGAATTACAGGATTTCCAGTTTTTTTTTTTAATTTTATTATTGTTCAATTTGTCAACATTATTCTTTATTTATTCTTATATTTTCTTAATAATAATTTCCTTCTAAAGCATTTCAATTGTTTTACCAATTAATTTCAGTTAATTTAGTTTCATTAGATTAAACGCCTTACTGCTATTCTTATGTACTCAATGGTAGTCAGTATTTCTGACAAGTGTGTGTGAAGAAAAAAACAAAAGAATAATGTTGAAAAAGTTTAATTTTTTTTTTTCAATTCATTGAAATTTACAATTGTGCTAAATAAAACAGCTAGTAAATATGAACAAATAAAGAGTAATGACATGACATCTTATCATAGCACTCCCTAAATAATTCTAAGTAAGATGATCACGATGCCATCTTCTTTTCAGACGCCTAGGAGGATTATCAGGAATTGATAAAAAAGCAAGGGAAGAAACAAGTGGATTCGGATGTGACTGAAGTTTGACATGAAAGGATCTTGCTTGGGCTAAACCAGTGACATATGGAACATTAAGGTCTTTATGAATGGTTTTATATGTGACAAAATATGGGACATTAAGAATTCTACTTAATTTTTTGTATTTTAAGGATTGGATATGGTATAAATTTGATGGTTTGGTGGAACATCAAGGATCAACTCTGTTTGCCCATATAGGTCTTATTATAGTCATGTAAATGAGTTTTTTCATAATTAATGGAAAGTTTAGAGCTTTTGTCTAGTAAGTGTTGGAGCAACCGAAAACGTCGAGAGGTTTCTTGTCGTTTCAGTCTTGTATGCAGATTCCAAGTAAGATATTGGTACAATAACCGATTTATTCAACAGAGACAAGTGGAATATCATTGAAGGATATTGTAGGACAAGAAGTCGTAGATTTACGATGGAGGGTAAAGGCAATTAGATGGGATTTATTGGAATTTATTTTTATTCTCCAGATTTGAGACCATTCTTCAAGGATTGTGATATGTGATTGAAGGGTTTGGGGTAGAATTAAAGTGTCATTATTAACTGATGGGATACAAATGGCATTGGCATGGGTTGGGATATCAGCTGTATATACTGTTTAAATGATACATATTTTTTTTAAAGATCAGAATTATTAGGGATGACATTCTCTCTATAATTTATATTATTTTATTTTACAGCTTAAACCTAGAGAAGTTTTCCGTGTACCTGTACCATATCCATGTCCATAATTACAACACATCAGTAATTAATAACATTAACAATTTATATAATAGCAATAATAAAGCTTAATGAATCCAAAGATTTGATGCCGATACAACTAAAGTATGTATGCGTTCTTACATCCGTCTAAACCCAACCTAGCCAGATCAACCTTAACGCAATCCTCCCATCTTCGTTTCAGTCTATCCCTCGGACGCTCAACAGTTGGCACAGCGCATATTAACAATTAAAAATTCATATATGTTACATATTTTCTACTTGCCATACAATTATTATTATTATATCCTACCGTACCTTTTTCCGTTTTTTAATTATTTATTGAGAAATATTACAATCTGTCACATTTAAATACAATAGAAATAATGATAGAAGAATAGCTCATTCACAATCTATGTATAATAAATAAAAATAAATAAACAGCAAAATAAAAATACTAAAAGCAAATGTATATGAACTTGGATCCAATCTTATATATTTTTAAAATGGAAAAGGCAAAAGATTTATTCATTTTTAAGGGGGACAAGAGATTGTACCAGTAATGTGGTGAGTGAGAGGCTCTGGGATGTAATAGAGTCCTGCCTTTCCTTCCATGAGTGGGGAAAGACCGAAGCAAGAGATTTAGCTGTTAATGAATTTTGTAAATATTATATAAAAGAATGAGTGTATTTAAGTAGTTATTTTGATTATTTTAGTTTCTTTTCGTCAAGTTTAGTTTCTTGAGTAAAGCTATTAACTTAGATTCAAGCGGATTTTTTTTAATTTGATAAAAAGTGGTCTTTACCTAATGTTGCCCAATATCGGTCTTGGTCTTGCAAAGTGCAAGACCAAGACCAACACCGCTTTTTTGTTCCAAGACCAGAACAAGGACTGGTAAAAAAAATAGATTTTTCGAATAAAAATTGATACAAAATAGTTACTAATATTTGATAATATTAGTTACTATATGTAAAGAATTGGTGTAACCAATATATTTTTGCATTTAACTCTTCTAATTTTTCATTCAGACTTAGTTAGGTTTCTCCTATCTAAAAAAATACAGTAATATGTCTCTAGTGATAAGCTAATATGTAACTGCAAGACTGTTACAACAGTCCTAGACCAAGACGGAGTTTGCAAGAGCAAGACTTGTCTCGGTCTCGCATTCGGGCAACACTACCTACATCACGGAATAATAGGATGCAGATAGAAACAATATTTCTTTTGCAAATTATTAGTAGAGAATGGCCGGACTGTACCACTTCCTTTAATGCATTAGGTGTTAATAGTTAATGTTTATTTATTGACACACCATCAAAATAGTTAACTGTTTGGATTGGAGTTTCAATTATCGGTCCAACGTAAACGACCCTTTGTTCCTGTGTGTTTCGATGCTGCAAATGAACAGGAATGGACTTAGTTGTCTTCTGTTCTGTCATCAAACCGTGTTAATTAATTATTTTCCAGTTTTAAATGTTTCCATTATACAACATACTTCTTTGCAGTAATCTTATTAATAGATAATTAAATGTTACATCCGTTAATTTAAATGAACGTAGATCCAAAATTGAGCAAATGGGTATTGCAAAATAAAAAAAGTGATGTATCATTTCTTAGTATTCAGTATTTATTTAAAATTAAATACTTTTCTAATAAAAAAAAATAAAAAAAACTTATAGATTACAAACCCTTGTTTGTTGGTTGACCGTGGTTTAATATCTTACGACGTAACCAACTTATTACGTTTATGTAGTCATTCGACGCATAATTCGACGTTCTTTAATTTATTAAAGAAAACATATTTAACTTTGATGCATCGTTAAAGAGATACAGGTGAAAAAATGTCGAACAAATCTCACTTTTTTGGCTGTAAAATGTTTTTCCTTGGTGGCCTGCGTTAGCAATTTGGTTTTTTATATGCCTTTACCGATACATGCAAGTTAAAAAAATAAAAACTTTTCTCACATTTTTCGCAATGAATTTCACGTTTCAATCTTCAAGTTACTAACATAATATTCTTTAAATTAGTAGCCATTTTTTAAAGCAGCGGTTCTGGAAAGGTAGACTAGGTTCATTTTACTTAGAATAATATACACTTCCGTGATTTATATTCAAACTTTCATCTGCGATCAGGTCGGTTTTTGAGCCCTGGCTCCATGGCTATTATGGTAAATTTTATTTTTTCAAATTTTTTGTAAACACTTAAAGCTAAAACGTAGAAAGAAATTAAACACACACACTTACACTTCGAAAACTATTTCGAAGCTTCAAAGATATATGGATTAACAAACTTCAAATATTTCAAGCAAAAGCATTCAGGAGAATTACAAAAGCCCCTTGGTACGTTAGCAGCATAACCTTATACACTGACCTTCGAATGCAACAAGTCACACCCTAACACTCATATAAATAACATGGCCTCAAAATATATGGCAGTTAACATCCATATAAGGTTGAAAAGAAGCTGGATGAGGGACCTCCTAGCCTAACAATTATATAGAAGGATCCAATATCCGTTAGATACCCAAAGGTTCCGTCATGCTTCCTCCCTCCTTACCCATCTTTGAAACCCCTCCCCCCATATTCCAATTCCTATTAACAAAGCAATCAGAAAATGGCTAGCCACCTGTACAGTTTCAAAATCTTTTTTATAAATTGCTGCTTTCGTTATATATATCGTTTTCATTCTTTTTTTCTTCTCATGAGCTTAGAAACTTGTATATATATTTTTCATACCATGTTTCTGTTATGCTTATAAAGTTGCTTACTTTATGTTTTTATAAATGTTTTAATTTTTACTAAGATAGAATATTTTTACTTGGTACTATATCTATAAGAAGAATTTATTTTTTATTTATTACTGTTTTTCCTATTTTCTTTAATTCTTTTTTTTTTATTTAGCTAAGCAGTGATTATTTTGTTTCATGTCTTTTAGTTATAGGTATTTTGTATAAAGTTACTTAATTTCGGTTTTATATATTTTGTTAGTTTATAGATAGTTTTTTTTTTTTTTTTTACTTATTTAATGTAATTATTTTTATTTAATACAGTTCTTCTGGCCAGAAGTATTTCTTTTGTTCTGTAACCTTCTGTAATTCTCAGGTGAGCTCATTCCAGAATAAAGTCATTTTTAAAATTTTCTGTTTTAAGCTCCCTGCAGCTCCCTGGGTGCTGCTCTCCCACATGTCTGTCATGCCTTTGCACATTTTTAGTGATTGTTAATATTGTTTTTTAAGAGGGACGAATAAAGATTATAAGTTAAAATAAAATAAATCAAATGGCCGAATATTATCCTGGTTTATATACCAGTCGACATTCCAATTAGACATAGGTTTTCTCATGAACTAATACACATGGGAAATTATATTACACCATACCCGGGACGGATTTACGCAGGTTAATGTAGACCTGTTTCAGTTTACAGAGATATATATACTCCATCCTATTTAAGAGATACACGGCCTTAATAAGAGATGTAGGAGGAGAGGGGTGGGAATTCGTTCCAACTGATTAACGGTTTGCGAGGTTGTTGTATTTTGCAGGCGAACGGGCCGGGAATATTTTCCTAGCTTGGCCCCCATTAAGGCAGTTTAAGATAATTAGTACAAAATGAGATATCTTACGGAACTGGGGGTTAATTACGCCGTATGAGCACTCTTACGTTCCGCATTAGCTACATTAACTTAGACCATTCATCCGACAAAATATATTAAATATTTCAGGAGATTCAGTAAACAGTGGCAAATTCTTTCATGATATATCTACATTTCAAGCATTCATTTGAAATACTACGAGTTATTCTACTTCTAATCGTATTTGAGATGTTTAAAGAGTAATAATTTTAGGTACACATCTATCTTGGACTTGAATAGTGTTGAAATAGTACAGATATATCATAGTTTAAAGATATAATATAGTTTATAGACCTGAATTAAAAACCGTGTTTTTAAAAATTAAATTATATTAAAAAATAAAAGAAGAAAAATATTTTTTAGAGATTTTTTCCATAACTCTAAAATAACATATTTTCTTCAGCTTTCAGAAAATATAGCAAAGTGAGATTAATTCAATATATATATATATATATATACCAATTAATTAACTAAAAATATAACAAAAAAATATATACATATATCTAAGTGAGATTATTTTTTTAAAAAACAAGAAGTTTATATGTATTATTAAAATTGTAATATATATATATACCAAGTTAAGCAACACCCAGCGTGGTTAGCACTTGGATGGTTGACCGCCAAATTTGGTTGACCATCCACCAGGGAAAGCCACTATACCATTGGTTCTCAAAGTGGGCGAAGCAGTACCGTGGGGTGTAAGTAATAAGTCTGCTAAGGATAATATTTAATATTCAAGGTCACCATTGTCAATTTGGTGAATAGACATTCAAAAAAGTCATAATTGTATACTTATTAATAATAGAATTTTAATCTATTGAATTAGAAATTCTCAATGAATTCTGACAAGTTTAAATATAATAAAAGTGTTGTAATAATAATTTTCTTTTATTTTTATTTTTTTCCTTTTTGTAATTGATTCTTTATTTTTTAAAAATATTTTTTATATAATTTTATTTATTTATTGAATTACTTTATTTATTTATTTTTTAATAAACGTACTAGCATATTTTAATAATAATATTATTTTTTAGATCGAGCGCTGTTGCCTTAGGGGTGTTTTCGCCTAAAACATCAACATAACCAATCAATTTGAATTAAAATCATTCAAATTTAAGATAATATAATATCTCGGTAATTTTTTTTTTTTCATTTGTATACTATATTGCATCAAAAAATGATGAAAAGCTTCTATCATATAACCAATTTAAATATATTTGTATTAGGATTTGTTTTTATTTCGATAAAGGTGCCACGAATTTTTTTTAGCCTTGCAATGGTGGTGCAAAGATTGTTAAGCCCGCCAGAGGTGATGCAGGGGAAATAGAACTTTGAGATCCCCTGCGATGTTCTATAATTAAAAAAAATATATATACTTTGAATTTATCTAATCGAAATCTTCTATATGAAAAACATTAAATATATACTTCGAACTAAAATATTCTATTTATTTATTTTTTAATTGTTAACTGGATTATGATTCATGGATGCCTGAAAGTCTCCTGCAAATAAAATAGAAACTTAACCCACATTTCATCCCCTTAATATTCGAGTTTAGTCACATTCATTTTCGAAAAGCGATTTTTAAAATTAACAATTTCAAGGGTTAATCAATAATCAACGGTCATAAAACAAACTTTATAAGCAAACAAATAAATATATAAAACATACAAAAAAAAAAAAAAATTAATGTGCAGATTTTTCTTTGCAGTTTGTTTATAGTAATTTCATTTTAGAATCACTAACTTCAAAGGCACTCCTAGAAATTGGATACTGTTAATTAGTATTAAAAGCCTCAAGGCCTTAAAGATTAATCGTTTAAATCAATCGAATTGCGGAATTTGTTTTTTATTATTTTAATTTGACGACTTAAGTACAATTGTCTGCGACGTAAGCATTTAGAAGAGAGCTCATTCTGCAGCAATGGAACCAGTTTCCCCTCGACCTTGTTAAGAAAGAGGAAGACGATTCTTCACTGGAAGTGCAGACCTTGACAGAGATACTGAGGAGATGGAGTCTTGATGGACTCCAGCACCATAACCTTGATTGCGGTCTGAGATAAGATCTTGTAAGGGTAGGTCCAGTTTTCTTCTTATCCTTTAAGAATCCGAGAAGGCACGGAAGACAAGGATTAGATGAAATATACTGTAATCTCTTATATCAAAGTGGTAATATAACAAATGAATTAAACAAAAAAAAAATCGTTAATAAAATTAAAGACGATAATATTCTTCGAATAACTAGATTTTGTTTTTTCGTTCATTAAATATAGCCAACAATATCCTCTAATTATAATTTCATAGTTAACTTTTATTTATTTTTTTAAAGATATATATATATATATATATATATATATATATATATATATATATATATATATATGTATGTATATGTATACAGGCTGTCCCGTAAGTAGATGGAAATATTCAAATTGTAGTAGACATCAAGATCTAGAAAAAAAGTTCTTATAAAAAATTGCCCAATTCTCTGCAGAAAAGTAGAAAATTACAGACTTAAAATACTTTTAAGTTTGTTCTTGTTTTTAGAAAAAGAGAAAAAGATAGCTACCAAAAATAAATTTCTGACTGATGAAAATAAATGTTCTTCATTTCTAGATAATATTTCCAAAAAAAAAATGTTTTTACAAATAATGTTTAAACAGGGCGTATAAAATAAGTATTACGGAGATGCTTGAAATTATTAAAAAGTCCGAATGTACTCAAATAAAAGTTTTTAAATTTTGATGTTACATCTTTTGTGATATTAATGAGTTCTAAAAATATAGTTAATTGTTATTGATTACCTAACGATAAATTAACGTTATTTCATCCCACCTTTTTATTTATTTGTGTGATAAAAAATGATTTCTCAAATTGATGGTTAAAAAAAACACACATTGTATTAACTTATTACTATATAATTTAGTCATTTTTCCGCTGATCTATATATTATGAGAATTATTAGCACTGGCTACCTAGTTACATATAAAAATACTTTTAACCGTTACGTTTTTTAAATTAAGTAGTGAGGTGTGAAATAGTATTAATAATCTTTAGTATTTATTTTTTAAGAAAGAAAATCGAACTCAAAACCTCAACTAAAATGTCGATTTTGTACATAAGAATTTTAAGTATAAATCAAAAGTTAAAGATTTTGTATGTGCCTTCTTTTTTTTTTTTTTGCATTGTATGTATAAATAAAGGTTATTATTATTATATTATTATTAGTATTTTACTTTAATATGTTATATCTAAATATTCAACAGAGAGGTGTGATGCATTTATACTGTTGTTGAGTGGAAGGGGGCTGAAAGTAGAGATCCATTACACCCGACCAGAACAGTGCACCGCTGTGCACAGCTGTTGTTCAACTCCTCCTCCCCACCCCCCATTCAATGCATCCTCAGGCTTTCCTCTCATTTATATTTGCATGCTATTTAATATCTCACCTTGCAATAAAAAGAACAATATACTTATATATAATTGCAGCAGCAGCTCTAATTTCTTCAAACTGACTCGGAATAATTAAGCATCTTAATAATTTATTTTGAATTCCCAAATTTTTAAAAAATGAATGCTTCTTTCGGCGCGTTTTGCCCTTTTTGTGGAGGGTGAATTAAATTGAGCCGTCAGATTTCCGATGTGTAACGTCGACTGGAGTCGACTAATTGAAGTTTTTTTTGCATATGGATTAAAATACCTTAGTAACCAAAAATCGGACTTGCGTACTGTAAGCAAGGGAAATATTCAGCATTTCGTCCTCTTTATAAAGAGCTATCATTTAAAACTGTATCTCAACGCGACGCCATGTTAGGGAGGGGAAAAGGAAAAATAGTATCGAAAGCCAAATGAAAACGATATTTATTGATAAATATCTCGGAAACTTAACACCGGACCTTCATACTGTATGTGAGGTAAATGTTCAGCATTTCGTTCTCTTTATAATGAGCTATTTATGTTTTCACGTCTAGCGTGTGGTCCAAATCACACACTTTGTTTTTTTGTTTTTTGACAAAAGAAAGGTTTGAGAAAAAAAGTCTCAAAAATAAAATGACTAATGAACTTTCTTGTAATAAAGTTCAAGGTTCATTGCAAAAGAGGCTTGGATTATAAATATAATTTAGTTTAAATGAATTACTTGATTCTAATGTGCCGTTTGAATAGGTAAAAATAAAATTTTTCAGATCGACTTTATAGCGAAATCAGGAGAACATTTTTTTTTTTTTTTTTATTATAATGCTTTATTGATACATATTACAATCTGTCTCAATAAAGGACATTTACAATAGAGTTCTAAGAGCACATTCACACCATATTTACAAATTAAAAAAAATATAAATAAATTAAAAAAAATAAGCTAACTTCAAATAATATAAGGCTACAAAAGAACAAAATAAAATATCATAGTGAGAAAAAAAAAATGAAAATAAACATCTTAGACGCAGGCATACCTAAGAGAACATTTAAATTTATATGAAAAGTTTTTTTTTATTAATAAACGTTCTGTAAAACATTGACTTGAAAAGAAGGTGGTCAAGGGACTCTTTAAATCAACATAAGCTTTGAAGTGTTAGCAATGGGTAGATTCTTCAATAATTTTTATCATGTTTTATATTCTTTTAGCAGATATACTTGTATATATATTGTCGGTACCACGTAAAATTAACGGATCTGAGTCTGTTTAACGTTGCAGATTGGTTATTTTAACATGATGGCGACAATATGTATACAGTTGTAAACATCAATAAATGTATAAAAAAAAAAAAGTTACAAATAAACGTAAACGCTTAACAAAAAACATATATAGATTGCGATAGTTGCGTTTATTTAACCCGGCTCCGTTTTTTTCGAACACGAAAAAAACCGGCAATAAAACATAGAACCATGAGATCGCGTGACATCCATGACTGTGTAACTGTTTGTCCAATCTAGTGCTAATGTATTGCTCGTATTTCCTGTCTGTCAGGCGCAAGCGCGTTTAACAAGAGATAAACTGCCGTAACTAATGCCTATGTTTGTACGCTGTTATTTGCTCGCCGACAATATCTAGCGGTAATGATGATGTCAAGCATATACCTATTACGAGTGAATTAGATTCTTTCTCGACCTTTGATATAGTCTCCTGTTTGAAATTAAAAAAAGGTATTTTTTTTTTTTGCTGAATGTTTGATCTATCGTGCCTACACGTTGGCCGATTGCATATCCTCTATCCGGGGAACCAAGATCCAGGTCAGGAACCCCACACAGCTGGTAGATAGCAGGAAATATGGAAGCGGAGGCAATCAGCGTTGTGATGTATCAGCCCTTCCGAAGGGTGATTAATAACCGGGAGTCTGCCGATCTATGCCGCTGCCGGGAGTACGCCGTTCCTATACTAGCTCCGGAGAAGAGCTCAACTTACCACTCCTCCCTCAATATGTCGAATATTTATTGCTTGGGGTGGGTTAAATCTTAAATTTAATGCGTAATACGTTTTCAACATTCATCAAGCTTGTAAACAGTAATTATATTTTAGGTAAAAAAAAAGAAGAAAATTTAGGAATGCGGTAAAAACGTTTTTTATCAAATTATGAATATCAGCCAAAAAATCGTGAATGGCTTCATCTTGTCGTAAACTAGAAAAGATGTTATCTTAAAAATTCTCAGAAACGGAGCGTTATCTCACTTATTAATTAATTAATGAAGTGATAATAACTCATAAACAATCATTTGCTTTTCTCTTGAACTGATAGATAATTTCATCACAAAAATGAGAAAAAAATGAGCATGTGCTTAATTGTTTGTTAAAATAATAATAATAATTGGTTTAAAATAATGGTAATTGTTGGATAATTGTAGAGAAAGTTGGTGGGAAGTATATATTGTTGTAAAACATCAGGCGTGTACATATATATATATATATATACCTAATTAAGAAAATTAATGATTTTTCTATGCAGATAGTTATTATCAATTGGCTTATATTTTAATTTGATTTTTTTAAACTTTTTATTTTATGTTTAATACGTTTTATGATTGTTAATTATAATTAACTTAATTATAATTAATCCCATTTTTATTTATTTTTTTAAATAACATAACATACCACACTCCTCAAAAACTCTTTGTATCTTCTTTTATAATAAATATATATATATATATTGAAACACTTCTTTTACATGTTCTGAACATTTTTTCATCCGAAAAACAAACCGTCTCCTATAATCCATTTTTACTCATTAAATTATTTTATTTAATATTTATGATTAATTTCGTGAATAATGGAAAACAAATTAATAGACAAGTGTTCATGAAATCTGTTCAACTAAAATACCCTCCCCAAGCTGTTATTCCGTCAGACGAAGAGTAATTGATATAGAACACTGACTTTTTTTTTTTTTTATTCTGCAGAGTGAATAAAACAAAAGAAAAAAAAACGGCAAGTGTTTATAAAATATGTTATACTAAAATCCCCGATCGTTACTCCGTGCTATAAAGATTATTCGATATCAGGTACTAACGATATTAATTTTTTTTTCCTCTCATGAAATAACTGACCTTTTTGGAAGTAAAACTATTTTTAGTGAACTTATTTAGGATTTATCATTAAACGAGTTTTATTTTCGAGTTCTTAATATATTTTTATTTATTTTATTTATTATTGAGAATTACAAAAATCTGTCACTTGGACAGTAGTTATAGTGAGGTAGGATAACATTCACACTATATACACAAAAAAAAAAAAAAAAAAAATATATATATATATTTTTATAAAAATATATAAACTAAATAGAAACAAAATAACAATAAATAATAATACCACAAAGAAAATAAAATAACTTAAAAATAAGAAAATTAAAACATATGCTAAAAACACATGCATACTAAAAATATTTAATATTAAAAAAATTATTGAAGGAAGTTAGTCGACTGTTCTACATATCGTGCTCGAACCATGAAGATGACCCACATGTTTGGGTTGAAACGTTGGCTAAAATAAAAAAAAATTAAAAAAAGAATATTTATCACCCATTAAAAAAATAATTTTTTTAATAAGAGATATATTGTACATGCTGTTTCTTAGAATGTTAATTTTGCTATATTTTTGAATGAAGAAAGATTTTAAAGCCGTTCTTTTATTTATTTCTATAAATATATTAATTCCAATTTTTGAATATTTCAAAATAGAAATGGTATAATAATTTCTGTCGTTATTCAAACTTCAGGCTGTACCATCATTTCATGTATGTATTTCTTTTTCCACACTTCGGTCACTTTGCCGGAAGAGGCTTCCAGTAAATGTGGCATGGATATTTTCTATTTAAATTAATTTAATGAAGAGAAGAATGGTTGGAGTGATCAGTCAGAATTAAGAAGGCAAAAATAAATGATAATATTTATTTTGACATTTGCCGACGTTTCTACCTGACGTTCAGGCTTTCATCAGGGCTGCTCCCAAAAAGGTTGTTGGAGAAGTGATAATACTTCCCCCAACAACATTCTTCTGTTCATTATTCACGATAGTCAACTATTTACCCACGATTCTAAATTAATTTAATTTTTAGTTATTTTTATGTATAATTAAATACCTGTATACCAAACAAATTAATTAAAATTACACCTCATGATTACATATTTTTCCTTTTTTTTTTTAATAGCGAAATTTGAAACAAAAACGTTAATTTTGCTAGCAGACGGACAGGTTACAAGGACCAAGCACTATGACCATGACCTTTGTGAGATCGATAATTTAAACGTTGGCAGCCGCAGTGCTCATTCACTTAGTTCTCTCGTAGAATTTCTGTTAACGCCTGATTTTTAGTCCATACTTCAAGTTGAGTATATATTTTATAATAGAGCAGAAAAATTACATTATTCTGGGGCGATGTACCCTGAGAATAACACAGTTGTACAGAAAAAAAAAGTTCCTACTTTGTCATATTTTATAGAGTTTTCTAATTATTTAACCGTTCACTCGATTAGGAATTACGTGAATTGATTTAAATGTCCCATTATTTTACAACAAAAAAAAAAAAATAGAACAAGAATAAAAACCGTTTTAATATAAAAAATCAAAAATGATAAAAAATGTTTCAATTTCCCTTTAGTTAAAAATTTTCAATCAATCTGGAATATTTTGTAAAAAGATTAATGAAGGTAGAGTATCATTTAAACAGCGGGTCAAGGCATGTAGGAGTGGGGATGGATCTTTGATTACAAAACAGGATAATCCACTGGTCCGAGGAATCATTTCAATACGCTCTTAAACGATGATGCGGGACTGCGAGGATGGATTCTAGATTATTTTATTATATCAAGTAGGGAGAATTATGAAGAGCCCCCTGATCCACCGATATATAATGTCTTTTTAGAGGCTGTAAACGGCCTGAGCGACAATAAATGCTGATGCGACGATGACGCGGAAATGGATTCCAAATGATTTTGTAATACCAATAGAGAGAATGATTAAGATCCCTCTGATCGACTGACATATAATGATTGAGGCTGTAAACGTCATGAACAACAATAAAGCCTCAGAGGAAGATGGGATATGAGCTGAAGTTCTGAAGCAAGGTGGTGAAGAATTTTAAAAGTCCGCTACAACATAACTCTCACCATTCGGATTGAAGAAAGATTGCCTTATCAGTGGAGAAGAGCATTATGTATCCGCTGCTTAAAAAGGGTGATATTCAGGATTGCTTCAATTACAGGGGAATGTCGCTTTTTCAATGTGCATATAAAGTTCTGTCCAGGATTGTATACATAAAACTGGAAAATTGGCAGGTATCCAGAAGGAGTATATTTACGATTGATCAGATGTTCAGTATCAGGATTATCTTAGAAGAATCACACGAATGCCAGAATATTACTCACCACCTGTTTGTCGATTTTCGAAATGCGTATTACAGTATAAAAAGGCTTAAGTTATATGCAGTCTTCTGCGAAATGGGAATACTGTTGAAACTTGGCCTAATCAGGATGACAATGGGTGAAGTGTGCTGTTAGAGTACAGTCAGATATTTCATCAGATTTTTGCGCTAGATGTGACACACGGTGATGGGTTCACCTTTCTGCTATTTAATTTAGCTTTTTAAAAGGTCATACGGGACTCGAGAATACAGACAACAGACCTAATTTTTAATAAGTCTGTTTAAGTACTTGTTTTTGCAAATGATTCTAATCTCATTGAAGGATGATTCCAGTCACTTAAAAGTGGGTTCCTTAAGTTGATTGACTACAAAAGAGATAGGACTGTTGTTGATCAAGAAGAAAGGAATATTTGCTAGTAGGGTCTTTGAGTATCTTAGATCAATGATAACATCTGGAAACAGAATTTCTTTTTAAATTTGCCAGCGACTCGTCAATGCCAACAGATGCTACTAAGGTCTTAACAGACATATTAAAAACGTATGATTATCACGCTCTACCAAATGTCAATTGTATAGGACACTCATCAGGTCTGTTCTAACTTACGAATCGGAGTCCTGGACTCTCACAAGTTCAGAGGAAAAAGCCCTTCTTATTTTTGAAAGGAAAGTCCTTCACCGAATATTGGGAGCTTTAAAGGAGATTAACTATTGGAGAAGGAGAACCAATGTAACCAATGGGTTCTATGAAAGAGCGGATTTAATGACGCATAAAAGTTTGAGCAGACTATCTTATGCTGGTCATTTTGCACGGATACGAGTATAAGAGATCCAAACCAAGTTGCTGGATATAAGATTGTATGGTTCCAGAAGAAGAGGCAGGCCTTGAACAAGATGAGAGGATGAAGTAACCTATTATCTTCGTGCTATCATCAGTGCCGTCCTTAGATTGAAGAATAAATAATAAAAATTATGACAATCTATTAATTTCTAGACGCAACTTAAGTTTCGTAGAATTCATAAATTTATCTTGAACAACAATTTCTATTATTGCCTGTAAAATGTAAAGTTAATATATTTTAATTTTCTACCATCACATATTTTAGTGTTTACGGAAGTGAGATACTATATACGGTTAATAGGAAATTTTCGTGAAATGTACTGAACTGATGATAATAGAACTCACAACATTGAATCGGTCTCATGGGCTCTTGGCTTTCAGGTCATAAGTCATACTAGATCACGTCGAAACTACATGATGAATATTTCACGTCAAAGTTTATACCCGTCATAATATTCTTTTCATGGTAACAAACATTCGAGATAGCTTAAAAGTATTTGGATGAAAGATCATTCACTGGGTAAATAATAACTATACATAATCATATATAAATAAATATAACCATTATAAATATATATCTATATATATATATATATATATATATATATATATATATATATATATATATATATATATATATATATATATAATTAAATTTCAAAAAGTATCCTTATCAACTACGAGAATATAACGGATACTGACTCTTCTAAAAAGTTGGTTCACGCTGCGGCTCTCATACACCGCCATATTAAACGGGCCTGGCTAATTTAGGGTTGTTCCTCCTAAAGCACATAGGCTAAATTGTAATTAAAGCGGATATTAACATTTAATGAAGGCATTAAGGTTTTGCCGGACGATGCTAAGTGTTATTAACACAGGCCTAGGGTTAGCACATGCAGCAATCTCCGTCAGTTCAATGGGCTCGGTTCGCTGGTTCGTACCACTGCTCTTTAGCATTATATTTTCTGCCCAATATAACTCTTACCCCTCAATAACAGCTAGATATTAGTTGCTAATATCTCAAGTATATATATATATATATATATATATATATATATATATATATATATATATATATATATATATATATATATATACATATATATATATACTTGGACACTAACCAGCATCCTAGAAAGATTTAAAAATTTGAGTGAAAAATCCTCCGCATGATGACCAGAGCGATTTATAATCAGGTACTCACGCAGGGGCGAAGGGCCAATAAAGTGCTGCTTAAGAAACTGGTCAATCAATATCTCACTTTATAAAGGCAAGGAGGTTGAGGTGGGCGGGAATCCGTCTAGCACGCTCTACATGACAATGCTTCAATAGGTAAAAGACCATGTGAAAGGTCAAAATCCTTGGTAATTTCATGATTACTTTTTTAATACGCAGGCACGTTAATAAATAAAATATACAAAAAAATAAAGGAAACAAGATAAATAAAACACTGTTTCACAATTCAAATCGAAAACTCCTTAAAATGCAGTACCAATGGAGAAAAATGTAATCAATATTTTATAATACAAACTAGCAAAGAACATAAAGAGGGATTTAAAAAAATAATAATAAAAATAAATAAAAGTACGTTAAAAAGTTTCTATGCAATCTTATTTTCTCAAATTGATTTTTTTTTTTTTTTAGATTCAATTTTATATATGGTGTGAATGAATGTGTTTATTTATCACTATAATTATTGTCTACGAGAAAGAATATTATATATCTAAATAAATGAACTCTCAGAAGATTCAACTATTTACCGAATATAAGTCCATTAAACTTATCATATTATTACAGGGCGAGCACAATCAATGTTTTGCTGATCTTCGCTTTCACAATGGTATGCCGTGTAACACTCCTCCTAAAACATACCCACTCCTGACCACTGTATTTCCTGGGTAGTGAACTCGTGTCTTATATTCCCTAATATTCACTGGTATTAATGGGTCTCTTCATGTTCCATTTAAACAATTCGTAAGTCAAAGATATGTCCATTTGAATTATGTTAGGTTGTTGATGTTAAGTCCATAATTATACGCTGTTCCATTGAGCTTTGTAAATAATGTTTTTCCGTAGATGGGGTTCTCAACCCCATGCTAAAACCCTCCTCCTTTACCCGGGCTTGGGACCGGCAATGCAAGGGAAGTCCCTAACATAGGCGGAGTTAGGACGCTACCGTACCTCCTATATTATTGTGTTTTGTGTCCTACTTATGTCTTCTAATCAATGGATCCTTATTGTCAGACATGTTTAAAGTTTTTAATTATAGACTAGCCTTAACGTTTAAGGACAGAAGAAAAGTCTAATAAAACGTGTGGTGTTGAAATTGTATTTTGCTAATCAAATTATTCCTCGAAATGTAGTAATTATGAAGTAGTGCAAGAATTGTTTTAATTTAGACTTAATAAGAAAACCATCTCATATCCTTCTTTGTTTTATTTTAAACTTATTTATTTTATTGTTAATTTTTCAAACCTTTTGCGGCGACGAGCTATAGATATATCGGTTTTCCATCTTATTTTAAGTAAATCTTGTCTTTGGATAAAAGTGAACATCTAAGTTATAAATCAAACGAGAAAATAAAAATCTTAAGAGATGAAAACACTAAAGACCCAAATAAAACCAAAACATTTTTTAATCAATATTTAAAAAGATTAATCTATAAAAATATTAAACAACATCGTAAAAATTATATATAAAAAAACCGTAATAGCGAAAAATTAATGATAAAAGTAAAAAATAAATGAAACAAAAATTAAAAACAAACATATAAAATAATAATAATTAGTAATAGCAATAAAGATAGAATAACAATAAATGTAAAATAATATATAACAAACAAACAACAAAAAATAAATCAAAATATTTTACGTTCAAATTAATTTCGAAAGATCATTTAACATAACTCTACTGATTTCACCTCTAATTTGCCGATGTTTATTTTATTTATTTATTTTTAAAATATTTTTTAGAAAACATGCTATTTGTGACTTTTAATAAAATAACTATTCTTCGTAGATGGATATGTTGAATAGAACTACTAGAATTTATTTAATTGATGTTTAGACATACCAGATGAGAATTGTATTCAAATAAGATTTACTTTTGAAAGATAGTAATACATGATATATTTTACATTAGCCCACTGAGGAATGTGAATATTATAAATAAACGTGTATTGATCTTTAGTGTTTTAATTTAATCAGAATATTCATCTTTATGTTTGCATTATTATTATTGTTGTATTATCTTATATTATCTTATTATTATTATATTATCTTATATGTTGTATTATCTTATTACCAAACATCTTTTATTATTATTATTTTTAAATTCATTTTATTGAGAAAAAGGTTAATACATTTCGCCTCAATTAAGAGCATTGAGTATTTGGGATGTATAAAACAATCATACCATATATTCAATAAAATAAAAACAATAGAAAGTTATAACAAAATAAAAGAAAAGAAAAGTTGGAATAACGGAATAAATCAAACATGGGACATTACATATATAAAAATAATAATTATAAAAACACATTCATACTTATATCTTTTATTATTAGATATTTTTTTTTTTTACAAATAAGGTAGAACAGTGTACAAAAAGATTGATAACTCGTTTTGGTTAAAGATTATTAATTTTAATAAAAGTCTTAAAATAAAAAAACGTAAGTTACTTATTGTTAAGTCTTAATGAAACCAAATATAGCACCATCTCATAATTGCCTTGATAAAACAAATATAATTTCGATACCAAATTTCTTATTAGACTTCCTTCTTCTGCCCTTAACCATTAAAGCTAATTTATAATTAAAAAAATTAAATTGTCTTCACAAAAGGGATCCATCGAAGGGAGGACGGAGGCAGGACCTAAAACGCAATAACGCAGGAGATACAATAACGTCCTTACAATACTCACTCGGCAACTCGGTTTGAAAGGGAGACCACACAATATCACTTAGTCTAGATGGCCTCCTTCCGTTATTTTAACAATGGTACAGTTTCCAGAGAAGTCCGACTCACCACTAACAGTGTTAAAAAGATTAGGTATTGGACATGCATCATTCCGATTCTTGAAATGAAATGAAAATATTTTTTAATATTCGGGTACTGTCTCTTTAAGATAAACTATAAGTAAAAGTGCGGCCATACATAAATTAAGTATTTATAAAATAATAGTCGATTAAAAATAAAAATACAAATAGAAAGAGAAAAAAACAAAACAAACATATATACGAAACAGACATCGGAAACTAGAAGAACATAACCAGAATAGTCTCTAGGGGTACTTGAAAAGTTCTCTTAGGTACATTTCATTTACTGTCTGATTGGGAAAGGAATAGGTGTTTAAAGAGAAGAAGTTTTAAAGATGAAGCTGATTGTACATGTCTAATATCAGGAGGGATAGAATTCCGAAGAGAGACTGCTTTACAAATGATTTGTCAAACGCAGCAGTTCGGTGAGGAGGAGGATAGAGGTTGGAAGTAAGGGATCTAGTGGGAGGGGATCTTGATGTGGAAAATCCACCGGTCCGTTTTTAAATACGAAAATATTCTCGAATTGAAGTAATCTGAAGATTCATTAAAAGATGGCAGAATAAAATAAAAAAACATTGCAGAAGATACCGTCAGTTTATTGCAAAAATATCTAGCTAAACTTTTAGGGACTTATTTGTTAAATTCAAGAGATTTGTAGAAGTCGATTATTTAACTGTTTGCATGCAATTTGAAAGATTTTGACAGTTAGTTGTTATAAAAAAAAAAAAAGTGTTTTGTTTTTTAGATCTTTTATTGAATATTTATTCAATATTCGTTAGTAAAAAACAACTATTATCGGTTTTTGAAAATGTCTGTACCGGGTGAATTAGAATTAACGGGCCTAACTCCAAGAGTGAGTTGCACACTGGAAGATAATAAAAACAAAACTAATATGTTCTATTTTCACTAGTCATTAGTAATTTGGCTATCGAAGTTTTATTTTAATTAATTTACATTAATTAACTAAACATTTTCAGCTTTTTTCTCAGCTCAGGGCGACAGTTGATTTTTACATATTTTCATTTAATGACACCTACATCATTTATAATAGGTTGAATTAGTCGATACCGAATGTCTGCTTTTATATTGTATATTTCATCTTGTATACTTCCCTCGAACAATTATCCATTAATGTGAGACCTGGAGATCTTGGAGGCCTAATAATTGAACCGCCACGTCCAATCCAAATATCTGGAAACCTTCATTCCAAATGGTGCCTTTTCTGACAAGCAAATGAACTCCATCATGCTAAAGTTGCATTTTGTATCTGATTTTTAGATGGACAGTTTAAATCGTAATAAATCTAAGTAGTAGTCTATTGTGAGGCGATCTCTAAAGCGAAAGGACCAATTAACGTATGTTCTAATCTAATTTTTACGAGTTTACAATCTGTTGTATACAAAACGATAATGTCAATACATGTATCAAATATTGTTTAATTTAAAAATTTATTTTATTTGTAATTAACCGAAACGAATTAAACTTTAACAATAAGATAAAAACACATGTGTTTTGAAAATTATTTTATCGACTTCCACTCCTGCAGATTGGCTCGTTCCTTCTGACTCACCTTGTATAAAGAATATAAAAATATAACTATCCTTAAAACTAGTTTTATTTATTAGAAATAACCTTCTGGTGCAACCAATCTCTCTTAGGAAGATGATTTACTTCTTATTTTTTTGCCATTTTCTGCCTGATCTTATTTCTTCTCTCTTCCCTCCCCTCTCCTCTCCCCCCCCCTGGCAGATATTGCCCACCCTCTACAGACAGCCTTCCCAGGAGCTGTAGACCGCAGCCGTCCAGATAACAGCTGACATTTTGCCACAGCCGTCTTGATATTAAACCTTTAACCTCTCCCTGTCCTAACGAAAAAAAGTTCTCACTCAGCCCGAGAAATTGGGGGATTTTTCTGCTGGGTCGCATGTCTTACAAAAAAATGAGGTCATTAGCCGGAACGCGGACGCGAGGTGACTTTACACGCTCTTTCATTATCGCTCGATAAAATTTAAATACTGTTCCATTGTGTTCTCAAAGCTGAGCTGTTCGTTCATTAAGCATAATTCATTACTTTTATCTACTTCGGCCATTTTTTTTTTTTTTTTTTTTTTGAAGATGCTTATAAATTTGTATTGTGCTAATTCCATCCGCATGGACGATGACCAATGAGATGTTTCCTATATATGGCTATATCGATAGTTTACTTTACAGATGCTGTAAGTAACAATTTAAAAATTGGAAAATGTCTTGATCAATAAAAATGCCTTAATTGATCATCAAATATTTATAAAAATATTCATAAAACCAAATATAACTAACAAATATAGAATGTACACGGATAAATCTTAAATATTGATTCATTTCAAACTGTAATATTTGTGCAGTTGCCTATCGAAATAATATACGTGACGTATTTTAATAGATATCTAATTCGTTCGAATTATGTGTATGCGTTATTATTAATTAATAATTTTATAAACGTCCAGACGACTATATAAAGACAGTATTCGATATAAAAAAATCTGATACGAGCTACACACAACTTTCACTTACCGCTTAACATTGATCAGAAATTATTTCCTACCCATGCTTGAATATTTTACAATTTTCGCATTGCTTTTTTAACCGAGCTAAAGCTAAAAGATTAGAGCTAATAAATGATAAATATCATTAAAATAAAAAAAGTCGTATTTATTAAATCACAGGTTGATTATGGATTGCATGATTCGTTGGTTATGGATTGTACGCCAATTAGTTCTTAAACTGTTATTTTCCATTGCACACTTTACTAAAACAGAATAAAGAAATTTGAGTTTCTGTCATATATAGGTCAAAAGTTGTTAGACTAACTGTAAGTAGATACTGTCTGAATATCGCAAAGGCAGAATTCATCAAAGTATTTACTTATTTAATATTCTAAAAGGTTGCATGATGATTTTTCGGAATTAAGAGACGATAGATACCTAATTATTTAAATATAATATCAGATCTTGAATTATTAAACTATAGTAAACATATTTAAGGTTATAAAAGTATCCATGAAATATGTTTATATATCACTTCTTATTTCACAATGAAAATTTTATCTTAAACAATGTCATTGCATTGAATCCATGGTTTTTAAATACATTTTACGAACTTAATAATATTTTAAAAGTTTACATTTAGTTTGTAAATTTAATTTAATTTCCTTGAAAACATGTGATCTACGTTAAATATTATTAGTTTTCAAAAATTATTATTCATATTTTTTTTGCCACTCTCTGTTACCTATTACAATTCTCTATATTAGATATTGTTTTGTCAAAGATTCTCCACTTTTCAACGATATATATATAATACGTATAACTTCTGACTAGTATTTTCCGAGATTCGTTTTCATTTTTATTTTTTTCTCCTTTATTCAATTATCAAATTCTTTCGAAAGTTATTTTTAGCATTTTTTTGTTACTCTGAATAATGTAAGATGATTAACTTTTTTAATACGTAACTTTTATAATTATCTTTAATACGTAATATCAGTTAAATACGTATTTTTTATTTTTTAGTGTTCACATACACACAGACCACTTTCGGGACTTCTTTATTTGGACTCGTACATCAAAATGTGTATTTCCGTTGAAAACTCAGATTCAAAAATTTTCACGATCGCAATACTTACCCTTACTATATATTAGGTAAGTGTAAGTAAAAAAAAAAATCAAATTAAAACAAAACCTAAAAAAAAAAAATATTAGACATATAATCACGGTTATTGGTAAAAGCTTAACTATTTATAATAAATAATAGATCCTCAGATAAATCTCAAAGCTGTTTTGAATGGTTTAACATATCTTATTAACAAATCATGTAAGCCATGTTGACAAGTTTTCAGTTCTAAGACACATGTAATGACCTAAATATTTTTATATGTTTGGAAAATTTAAAAAGTTTTAGCTCTCTGTCATTTCTTTTCCATGTATTTCACACATATAATAAAAACTGTTATTCCTCCACACTCTGACTAAAATTCGTGAAATTTAAGTAATGACATTGTTGCTTTAAGAAATCCATAATCATATTTTACTATATTTTTGTTGATGGTATTTAGTGAACGAACCTACATCACATCCTCCAACGAGCACGGAGAGCCGCTGTCATTATTGGCAAACGAGTAATATCGGACTTAGCCGGGAGGAACTTCTAAGGAATATGATCCGGCCATTCCCAAATCTGTCACACGTAGGAAGCTCTTGTACGCGGTAATGATATCAGCACGATGGTTTAATAATCATCTTTAAGAAGAAAAAAAATTCCAGTTTGCTTAATTTTCGCACTTTAAAATGTAAGAGACTCCTTCCAGAACTTCCTCATTTGATAATATTAATGGTATTCTTGACTTTGTAATTTATACAACTTCTTCAATCTAATTTTAAATTTAATGCAAATGAGGTGGAACTGTCTGGTTAATTTAAGCAGATCTTAACTGAACCAACTTCACAGAATTTCGGTCCGTTTAAACTGTTTTATATCTTGAGTTGGCTCATGCACTTGTTTACACGGGTTTGCGGTATTGATTGTTTCTTTCTCTTTCTCCATCTTCATCTCTCCTTCGTTGCAATTTATTAATTTACGAAAACCAAATGACAATTATAATCATTCAAAAATTCTCGATTGGCAATAAGAACAAGAGTCAATTCAAGCTTTAAAAACATATTGATTAGAATTTAATTCTAAAATTCAGTTAAAATCATCTTAAATTTTGTTGACTGATTTCCCTGATTTGATTTATATTTAAAATCATATCTGAAGAGCTCTATCAACTCCAGATGACAAGAATGTTTCTCAACAAAAAACCTAACGAAAAATATCATAATTATGGTTCATTCTCTTTTAAGCGAAATAATTTTAAGGGGTTCACTTATACAATGTGGTCTTTAAATATGTCATCAAATCCTTTCCCACCCGATCTTATTCCTCAGACTTCTATGCTCCACACCAAACTATTTGAACAAGTCTTTCGTAACTCGAGCTGCTTCCCCTCTTGTACTTCATCCCGCCCAACACACATCCTGCTTCAACTATCTTCTCGTTCAAGTCGCTCTTTTTCAACCACATTTTCCTTACCCTGTCTAGTTAATATTATTTTACATGAAATTATTCGTTCTTTTATTTCAAATGTTTCTCAGATTTATTTCTTTTTTTTTTTAATGCGCTTAAATTTAATTTATATTAAATAACACGAACCTACATGTAGTATAAAACTGCACTGTCATATCGTTATGGACACTTGGTGATCTAATAAGGAGAGAGAGAGAGAGAGAGCTTCAGTCCGAAAGTCTCTCTCCTCCTAAAATGGTATTTTTTTTTTTAATTGGTTCATATTTGTTTGAGTGAGTGATCTAATTTAAATACTTAAACAATCACAATATATCTCAATTTTAAATAATAATTCATACAGAGCTACTAAATGTAAACACGTATGAAGATTAAAAATAAGAAATTTTTCTCTGGAATCGTTATTATTCCTTGTAGATTTTTTTCTTTTTGTTCCAGAGCCATTACCATTAGAAAAAATGACATTTTTAATTAAAATTTCTTAATAAAACTATTTATATTATTTTATTATTATTATTATTTTATTTAAACAAGCTATTTATATCACACATGCCCAAATCAGCAAAAATGTACTTTTTATTTTTTCCTTTTTTTTAAAGAAGGTATATTTTAGTTGGTGTATAATTTACTTATTTTCTTTTTGACAACTTTTCGGGCCTCTGGCTCATCTTCAAGGATTTTTTTTTTCTGAGTAATGTGTTGCATTTTATACGAACGAAAATTATTCAACATCTATTTCCTTGTCATTTTAATTCATGAGTAACTTTTTTTCTGTCTTTATAAATGTATTCGCAACTGTCAACTGTCATATGACATCAACAAAAACAGAAAATTATGACATGTCAAGTATGATTAAGGAAAGTACCTTGTAGCAGCATTTTCCTGGCTTGATTCAATTGCTTCAGTTGATTTTTTTTTTATTGATTTTTTTTACTGATTGTTGAAAAAACAGTTACAATCATTAGCGTTCATTTTTTAAGTATATTATCTATATTTAAATTTAACGAATTTAATTTAATTAATATTTTAGATAATTAGGTAAATGGCTGAAGGCAAAATGTTTGCGATAGCTTGTTCAAATGTACGAGGTGGGCATTGACTTAAGGGGAACGTTGGTCAGAAGGCCACAAACACTGTTCCCGGGAGAGTTATCCACTGTCTCAGACCACAGTCTTATCAACTTAGCCCTCACTACACCAGAACCCACTTCACTCCAGTCGGAGTTTCAGCTCTCTGTCTCTTGGTCTATAGAGTGGATATAAGGGGGAGAAGGGGGTGTAACCAGCTTTGGTTAGGACAGTGTTTAATAATTTCAGCTTTAGTAAATAAAAATATTTTATTTTTTATTTAATATCAAATCAACGATACTATTTACACATATTATACCTTCATGAATATTTTTATAATTTCTAGCTGAAATAAAATTTTATTTTTATTTTTCTTATTGACTGAATGCATAAAACATAAGTACAGACATTATTTTCCATGTTGTAGTTTGAATCATTGAATTTCTTAGCAAAGTAATGGATGGATTAGCTGAAATAATATTCGAGGGATGAGATCAGAATAATTTTATTTAGAAGTATATATATATTAAGTTGTAGTTTTGATGAAACAAATACATATTTTCTTCTAAATAAAATTATTCTGATCTGATTCCTCGAATATTTTTACGACTAATACATCCATTACTTCCCTAAGAAATTCAATGATTCAAACAACATGGACAATTATTTCTGTACTTAAGTTTTATGTATTCGGTCAATACGAAAAACAAAAATTAAATTTTATTTCAGCTAGAAATTATAAAGATTTTCATGAATGTATAATAAGTTTAAATAGTATATAAAATAAATAAAAATAATAATAATAAAGATAATATATATATATATATATATATATATATATATATATATATATATATATATTATCTTTATTATTATTATTTTTATTTATTTTTTTTATTTTATATACTATTTAAACTTATTATACATTCATGAAAATCTTTATAATTTCTAGCTGAAATAAAATTTAATTTTTGTTTTCGTATTGACCGAATACATAAAACTTAAGTACAGAAATAATTTTCCATGTTGTTTGAATCATTGAATTTCTTAGGGAAGTAATGGATATATATATATACATATATATATATATATATATATATATATATATATATATATATATATATATATATATATATATATATATATATATATATATAATAATTATTTAATACTATTTATATATTATATGTTTCTTATTATATATATTACTTATTAATTGTTACCGTCCCTTAAATAAATTAGAGAATAAAATCAGGAAGGTATATTGTAGTATCCACATACTGTATTGCATTACACGTTAAGGCGCTAGGTGTATACTAAATCTGTTACACACATCGGTATTGCAAAACAGAATGATAACGCCGTGTTTCGTTTTCAAAAATGATTTTCCTGCCATTTTTTTTTTCTTCGTTGTTTGTATTAATATCTTCTTGTGGATAATAAATATTCATAAGTCTATTAAAATTATTAAATATAATATATTCAAAGTATAAATATATATAAAATATATATTTATCCTGCATAATTTTACTCAGTCAAATTTTAAAAGCATAACATACATTTAGAATTGTTTACATTACTCTTAGAATATTTTCATTTATTAAGAAGAAATATTTCATTTTTCTTATTCTCCAATGTACACATTGTTAATTACATTAGATTATATCAATGAATATCTATAAAATTGTTTATTAATGATTTACATTAAAATAATTAATATTTCAAAATTAGAAATTTGAAAAATATTTAGGTTTTTTATATATCTATGATTCATTATTTGTCTTTATTATTGTTTCTTGATGTATTGGCATATATAACTACAATTCATCACGATTTTTGTCTTTACTAGACTTCTTAGGTATTTTAAAATCTTAGTTGCAACTTTATTTTAAAATTTATATTTTATTATTATTAGTTTATAAGCTTTTGTATTAATATTTTGTGTTATACGGCCGTTACCATACTCCGTCCCTTGATCTTTTCCGACCTAAATCAGTATTGTACCACTCACTCAAGCGTTGTCTGTCCAGCAACCATTGTTAATCCTTAGGCTACTATTTATATTCTTAATTGTGGGTTGATGGTTGACTGTCGTGAATAATGAAGAGAAGGATGGTTGTGGTGATCAGTCAGAAATAAAATGGCAAAAATAAATAATAATATTCATTTTAACATTTGACGACGTTTCGACCAGAAGTTCAGGCCTCCATCAGGGCTAGGAATATATTTATATTTTTTATTCTTATACTTTTGATTCAATTTGTACACAAAATATTTGAATTTAAATGATTTTCATTTGCTTTTGATATATGAATGTTACCAGTCAACCGAGTGATTTAAAATTTAAAGTAAAAAAAAAAAATTCAAATTATAGACAATATTCACCCCGTAGTCATAAAGTAGCCTCGGTTTAGGGTATTTATTTTCACTTTCACTTACCTAAATATGTAATATATAATAAGGGTAAGTATTGCGATCGTGAAAATTTTTTAGTATGAGTTTTCAACGGAAATGCACGTTTTGAGGTACCTGAGTCCAAATAACCAAGTCCCAAAAATGGTCGGTGTGTATGTGACACTCTAGCTCGAATACGAAGAGTATTAAACATAGGCAGGAATATGCCTTAGATGTAAGAGCAACTTTTTCCCTAAAATCGGCTAACCGGAAGTGCCACTTTATATCAATGGTGAAACACATATTTACAATTTTCTCAAAAACGGCTCTAACGGATTTGATTAAATTCGGTGTATCATTGTAAAATAAAGTGGTCTGTAATATAATTTAGGTCTTATCCCCGTTGATAGCACTTTACAGAGATTAAAAGTCCGATGTTCATATGCGTCTTTCTTTAAAGTATCTTTAGTATGGTTCACTTAAAATAACTAACTATCTCACATTATTCAAAATAACGAAAAACTGCTAAATATAACTTTTGAAAAAGTTTGATAATTGAATAAAGAAAAAATAAATAAAAATTCTTATCCAGGTTAAAAATGAATATTTGGAAATATTAGTCAGAAAGTATAGTATAATATATCGTTGGAAAATGGAGTAATTTAGAAAAAACAATATCTAATATAGAATGTTGTAAAAGGTAACGGTTCTATACTATTTTTATTGGACTTGTGTGGAAGAAAAAGTAAAATATAAAAATATTTCAAGGATACGTTTATAAGCTTAAATATATTTACTTTAGTTTATCAACTCTAGAGTTTATATTATTTTTAAATAATTAGATTTATATCATCCGTATATTCCGGAAAATAATTATGTAATCTTTTAGAAAATTAAAGCAAACAAAATAAGTTGTTAAAGTACTGTTATGTTTGTATATTGTCATGTATATATTACTTATGTCATCTCATGTGTACTTTCCAGATTTTATCTTCTCATTTTTACATACTTATTTCTAAATTTCATTTTTCTGATGTAATTTTGTAATTCTTTTCTAATTTTTAGCCCTGAAGATGGCCCATATGATTGGGTCGATACGTCGGCAAACTTATATCTCTTCATGTCCTGTTTATTTGACATCCTCATAATTTTGACATTATGTCAATTATATTTTGGGGCTTTGCTTCTTAAAAAACAAGTCAAGTCTTGGAAATCTAACGATTCATTATAAAATCCTTCCATGTAGAGAAGAACTGGCAAGGAATCGGACCCAATCTGCCCACTAGTTACCCCTTGCGGTCCATAAATAGCCCCGAGCCTTAAACCTGAGCGACTGCTTCCAGCTTCCAGGCACGTACCTGGAGTTAGAGGATCCGTCGGCTAGATCTACAGCTGAAGCTTTATATAAAAAATTCAGGTGCCGTATTAATGTATCAACTGGTTCCAATCGCCTGGATACCTGAGTCACGTCTCATTCATGGCAACTCCACGTTTATTTCATCGTTATCTTAAATCCGCGCCTTTTTTTTTGAAGGAAGATATCTGAAGGCAATAAAAAACTGTTATTTACCCGTTTTTATCTTTACTTCATAGGCGGCATTATTGTTGATAGCTGTCATTCAACTTTTAATGCCTTTTTTAACTGCTGCGTAAAAGGCTCAAATTGATTATAGAAGAGCCCAAGGTGGCTTCCTAGTTTTATGTATAAAATTATTAACAAAATATTTATGATAGAGACATTTTCCCTCCCACTTGAGTCTTCATCGTGGCTATAAAGGAAAATTAAAATCATAAAAGTAAATATAATGAAACCATATTATAAGACGAATATCCGAATAGTATTAAACTTGCAACTAATAACTTTTAACTAGTAACTATCATTTCACATGAAATATTAAATAAATAAATATTTATTTGATCTAAATATATATATACATGTATATATATATGTTCCTTCTTCTTGATCTATTAAGGTTCTGATCCATATACTATATATTCTAAAGATTCGAAAGAAAAGTTCTTCATACGATAACAGCACCTTAGTATATGGATCAGAACCTTAATAGATCAAGAAGAAGGAACAATAAAGAACTGCTAAAAGAAACTAGTCAGTTAATATCTCATGAAATGAAAACAAAGAGGTTTAGACGGGCGGATATCTTTGCATGTAACTCGAAGGACGCCTTTACACAACAATGAAGGGCAGAGTAGTAAGCAAGAGACCATGTGGGAGGCCAGATGACCAGGTGTATAGATAGGATAAACAAAGATACTGCTGAGCTTCATGCCGCAAACTGGAAAGCAGTAGCCCAAGATAGGTAGAGGTAGAGAAGGCTGGTTCAGGCAGCCAAAGATCTACAAGGTCTGTAGAGCCAAACGAAAAAAATAATATATATATATATATATATATATATATATATATATATATATATATATATATATATATATATATATATATATATTTCTGTTGGTGATACATACCATGAAGATCTTTGACCGCGAGATGTGGTCTTATAGTCCATATCCCAATTCCTGATTTAATTACACGCGGGTAGGGTCATCAGTCATACGCCCGGTTGGTGAGAGTTGCCTACCACGCTAAACGCATTAACCCGCACGGCAACCCCAGCCCCTAATATATATATATATATATATATATATATATATATATATATATATATAATATTTTTTTTTCTTTTTGAAACTTCATCCGCACCTGTTATGAATGTGATCATAATCAGATATAGAACCTCTTCCTAGACTGGTTTACTTTCTTAATTTATGAAAGGAGATTTTTCATCCAGATTTTTTTCCATCATCTCTTGTTGGGCATCAAAGCTATGGCCATACCGTGTTTAAGACAATTGTTGTGTCCATTTTCATATACGGCCTATTTAATCTCGATTTCATATTAAACTACTCGGGCACAACTACATATAATAACTTTATTTATTGATGTATGTGCGTTTCCTTACGAAACGAAATAAAAATTTCTTGGTGTATTATATTATTATTGAATTGAATCCATTGTCGGATCCAGAGAGATCCGCCCTCCTAAAGAAATACTAGATTTATTTCAAAATAACCAGACTGAAACGACAAGAAACCGCTCCACGTTTCCGATTACTTCACTACTCACTACACAAACGCTCTAAAATTCCAATTAATTACAAAAGACTCATATACATGACTATGATGAGGCCTATTTGGAATTACGGAGTTGAGCTATGGGGCTTCACTAAACCATCGAATTCCTCTCTTATCCAATCCTTACAATTCAAGATCCTTCGTAAAATCATCAATGCTCCCTACTTTGTTACAAATAAAACCATCCATAATGATCTTATTGGTTTCTTATGTTTCAGATCTGGCCCAATCCAGATACCTATCCTTCCATAATAAACTTCAGAATCATCCCAACCCTCTCTTTTCTAATCCTGCTTCCTCTTCAATTCCTGATAACCCTCCGAGACGTCTAAAAAGAAGATGGCCCCGTGATCTAATGTTGACACATCATTAGAGTGCTACCATTGGGGAGTTACTCAACAAGTGTTTTCACGTCATTATATCCATATACTAAAATTTACTAAATGTATTTTCTTAGTACAGTTCTAAATATTATTAAGAAATAATAAAAAAAAATTCAAAATAGAATAGGTATTCATGTTTTGAAACCAAATCCCCCTAAATGGAAATAAGAAAGAATACTACACACTATTTACCTTCAAAATATCGATAGAAATTATTCAACAGTTAAATAAAATTTATTATTAACTTATTTATTCTTTTGAACTTTATCTATTTGATTAATTTCTGTCAGTTTATTGCACAGATTAAATATTATGAATTTTAAGGTACATTCGCATGGCGAAGTGAGTTTTAAAAATGTTGAAACACAGAAATTTATTCAGACTCTGTAGCGCTTCTTGAAATAAAGATGAGACATGTCACCCTTCTCTTCTAGATGCTTTAGAGAATAAATAAAAAGACGAGAGAGACCAATATCAAAATGACGTGATGTCATGAGTAAGCATAGTGGAAATCTTGAATGCGGTTGAATGTATGTGTAAACATTAATGGCTGGGTAAACAACGTGTTTTTATTTATGTTTCATTATTTATTGAACATTTATAATCGTAATATATTATAAATCTATAATATTAAATTTTTATAGACACGAAAATGCCTATTGTTGGCACTGACGTGAATATTTTACATTAAAAGGCCTCGTTCGGTATACGTCGTGACCCCAGGACTCGAACAGGAAGCGTCTTTACCTGAAAGTTGGTAATTATTCACAACAAATCTATTATGAATCAAGCTTACATATGAGATATGATAATTTTTACAAAATTTTCAACTGGGAAGCAACAATGATTTTCGTAGGCTTGAAACAAGATAATAGTCCGTAGTACTTACCCCTTTTTATAAAATTATTAACATCCTGAAACTGCATAACTAGCGTCATCTCATCGTAACCTTAAACTATTTTATTTATGAATATTCTCGGAGTCGGAAAGTTTTCAATCGAGAGATTGGCAAAGTTTATCTATTTAATTAGGTACAAAAAACTCGTAAATACACATTTGTTTTCCCCCTGAATCGTATGACGATTTGAGCACAAGATTGATAAAAAAGATGGTCTTCAAAAATATTGAGCAGTTTGACGTCACACACAGCCCCAAATTTTCAAAGTAACGAGGTTATACGGACAATATTTTTGCAGGCATTAATTTTTCTTGATTTTGTGATCTCTTACGACCCAAGTTGAAAGCAAGTGGGTATTTTGGCAAAAAGCCTATTTCTTTAAATTTGAAGAAAACCGAGGTATGTATCTGTTGCATTGTATAAGTTAAGAGCTCTCAAACATCATATCATTGTTGTAATAGCAGTTAAGAAAGGACTATTGATAATTATTAAACACAAAATTTGATCAAAAAAGGGTAAAACTAAATTAGAGAAAAATGTATATATTTTGTACAACTATATTATTTTTAAACCTTGTGAGGAGCCTCAAGTTATATATATATATATATATTTCTGTTGCCATATGAATATAGTACAAATTTGTTTACCGTTCCACACTAATTGCCAATGCTATTTTTAAATGTTAGATGGGTCAAAATACCGCTATTTGTGGGTGTGAAGTTAATAATACAAGTAATCTATTTTCGTCAGCGGAACTGGGGTGCTGAGTTGACAATAATTTATTTTTGTCTTAACCGGAAGGGCACAGTGATTTTATGGATTATTTTGGTTTCCATAAGCTGGAGGATTCTATTTCTATTGATATATAAAGCTAAGATCTAATATTAATGCTATTTCAGTCTAAGTTAAATTTTCTAGAATTTTGAAAAATCGTTAGTTGTCTAAATCTTGAAAGATGATGGTATACAAGCCGCTACTCAAATTATATTATAATGATTAGTTGGTTATTAATAATTATCAAGGTGATGAAGATATTACCTCTGTGTTCGAAGAAGAAACAAACATATTTTAAATGTATTTATGAATCATTTCTCTTTTAATTAAATTATTGAAAAATAAATCTTTATTTATTTTTATTACGAGATTCATTTTAAGCAATAAATAAACATTTGTTTTTTGTTAACAAAAATCGGTGATATAGAAGTTGAATCGGGTGACATATTTATATATTATATTTAAGTATAAATATATTTATGATATAATAGCGATTCCGCCTTGATGTTTACACCTCCATCAAACAGCTACTTGACGATAACTAATGAAAGTTTCGCAGACGACGTTGATGGACCTATGGAGACTAAAACCTTCACGCTTACGACTGCCACCATATCCCGAAGATGACTGTCATCTAGCGGAAGATACCTTGTAAAAACCGGGGGATTATGCTGTCACATCGACCGGAGTTATTACAACGTGAGGCAAATAAAGTTTTTGAGGGCCACGGCAGTTAAGAGGGCCGTTTGAATTTTATTTTTTGTGGGGACGGGAAAGTGGGTGAGGGGGGTGGATCCCACATTATGAAAGGGAATATGAGGCACATCAGTTTTATGCCCTCCATAACTACGAGGATTTCTCTTTCGTTCTCATGATGGTAAGCCATTACGCACCGGCATTAATTCAACAATTTCATTTTCGTATGAGCACATTCTATTTCATATCTCAATTTAAGATAGTCGAGAACGATAATGGTTGCTCCATAAATTTGGTAACCGAAAGGATGAATCCAGAGTGTATTAAAACTGGGTCACAATTCGGATAGAAATTACATCCGAAAAATGTTTAACGTTATTTACATTTTCATATAAAAAAAAAAAACCATTTAATTTTTCCTTAGTCCTACAAAAAAAATTGAGCCATTGAACCATAATAAAACTAAAAACAACTCCCTGCGATTGGTTCTTACTTATCCCCATTAAGAGATAAAAATTTTGTAGAAAACATCGAATCAGAAAGTGTCTTACATTTTTTTTCCACAACAAAGTGCTTCACATTATTAGGTGCTTCAAATCGAATTCATATTAAACACCTATAGTTAGTCTAACCATCCTCATTAGAGTAAGAGTGTAAGATACATTTCGGGACCAAAATATTCTGACTTAGATGGGAATCGAACTTCTAACTGACATTTCTAACTGAACGGTCAAAACCCCTGCTGCAATTTTTTTTTTCGATGGCCCTACGATTCTTAGTCTTGGCCTCTGACTGTTGGATCCATATCACTGGTCCACTATAATTCATACCAGGCAAACCATACAATTCACCCATGCAGAAGAGGTCTTGATACTTTCATGTGCCTTAAAATTATTTCCTCCAGGAGCATTTTTGGGTCATCATAATTTGGCCATGCATGTCCTGCCTACCTGAAAATTTAATCTTTATTATGTCTACAACGTCATTTTTATCATCGAATTCCGTAAGGCCAGATTTTTTTTTTTTAACCTCTAAACACCGTTGTTACACAGATGTTCCATAATCCTTTTGTTAAATATGGTTAGTGAAAATTCTAAATCTTGCTGCAGTGAATCTGATTATCACAGCTTATTAGTTAAAAATACTTCATTTTTTCTAAATAATTAGAATAGTACAATTAATCTCATTGTGTCATAAACATAAAACATAAATCCACTGTTTCTAGATCAACGGTTGTGGTAGGAGGCGATTAAACCAAGACCACACTTAACCTCCAGATTTTTCCACCTTAATCAATTATTTAATTTATTGTATCCAATTTATAGAGCCTGGGTATGCACCAGAAGGGTGTTTTGATCCCAGGGTCACCCCGCGATAAATGAAACAGAATAAATAATTTGTCTACCATGAGCAGGGATTCGAATCTGACCCCTTCAACATTAGAAGTACAGCGACCTACCACTGAACTACCCCACTACCTACTACATAAAAAGAATTATCTTCTAATATCGATATGGTACTTTAACCCGATGACGTCTACAGGCCTCTGGTTTTATGTTAGATTCTATATTCGAGTGCAGTGTCTATAAAACCAAACGAAGCACTCTAGTCTGCTGTTCAGGGTCGCCACTTTTGTGTCTTCAAATAGACACATCTTGGGACGAATATTTAGGGAAGAAAAGAGATGACAGAGCGTTTTGTGGCGTTGCGATTCGAATCCGGCCTAGACGGGTTGAAATTTATTTCATAGCGTACCGTTTTGATTGTGCGTATTACTACGATTTCCCATTATGCCAGAAATATCTAGAGAAGGTGGACTGAGAGTATGTATTTCTTTTATGTTCATGTATTGTAATTAGGAATATAAGATCGACTGATTATCACCATATTATATACTTCTACGTCACACATTTTAAATACACATCTCTTAGTTCTTAAAAATTTAAATACTATGTTAAATTAACTATTTAAGTTAGGTGATCTAAGCTAAGAATTTGGTTCGCTTCTATTAACAAATTTTTCAAGTACTAGTATCTGCTTTATCTTAAACATAAATACTCAAGATATATTTGAATGAAAAACCTAGAATAGTGATCCAGTTAAATAAACACAAAAATATTGCTAGTTTAGAAGTAATACCTGATTTATTCAATTTTCCATCAACGATTACAACCCACTCGGAAAATTGGACACGGTCGGGAAATAGCTCCAACGTGGCCATTTTTCTCGTATACATTTACAGTTACATGTATCCTATTGATACAGTATTGGTTTCTCATTACTATATTAGCACATTCGCTATTCCGATATGCTTATTTTGGCTTTGATTGGATGTAATGGAATATAGATGTGATAAGGCTGAAATCGTGTATTTCCTCATTGATGAGGACAGGTATGAAGCGCCTTCATGATCATGAATATAATTAAGTAAACCACTCAACAAGACTTTTGTGCCGGCTAATGAATGCTTAGACTGCAATGAGCAGTATCATAGCTGAAATTAGTTATAAGATAGTTTATGTAAACATATATCAACAACTTATTACATTGGAGATAAATGAATAAATAGAGAATTTTTTATGGTTAATGAATTAAATCGGAATTGATGACATCGATATGGCAGAAATGACGACTAAGAGAGTTATCAAAGATGGTCAGCCGATCATAAAAACACAACCTTATCGTTTTAAGTTGTCCCTTTTAATAAAAAAAAAAATATTCCTAGTGTGATAAAGAACTTGGTTTGACTAGCTCGAAAGATCAAACATAAATATATATATATATATATTAATTTACATATATATATATATATATATATATATATATATATATATATATATATATATATATATATATGTATATGAGGAAAAAAAAAACGTTCGATTTGAAGCCTTCCCCTCCCCCAAAAAAAACATTAAATCATGGATCCGCTGGTGAATACAACAATCTAATAAGTTAATTCTCTTGTTCTTCTTTAAATATAAATGGCCTCGGCCTGATCTTGAGCATCTGACTCGTGATAAAGATTAATTTGGTATTACCGAGAAACGGGTTGGGATCGAAAGGATAATGGAATAACAGCGCGTCCCACTTTAGAAATTTTCTAATTAATTTATTATATTATCCGCTAAGTTTCAAAAGGGCGATAGCGAATGATCAACTTAAGAAGGCCAATAAATACACTTGAGTAAATTGCTTTATAATTAAATTATAATTTTTGATAATGCTGATAAAATAAGCGAACGGATTTTCAGCGTGCTTCATTGATATTCTCATGATTATAAATTTTTATAAGATGATCAGGAGAAATTTTAAATTAAAATTAATTATTGAATCAGGCCATGAAAAAATCAAAAGGGCACCTTCTAAAAAAGGACAGATCGAATCCTGCCTGTTGGGTGTTTATTATCTATTTTTTTAACTTGACCTAAACGCAACTGTTTATTTTCAATTATTTATGAATTCGGTACTAAATTATTTTAGTATCAAATTATATAAAACACTCGACAGAAGAAGGATAGTTATGATATACGTTAAGATTGATTACTGATTGGTAGAATGTCAAGAAGCATTTGCCTAGCAGTTGAGAATCATAAAATCAGGAAATGAAGATATCACCAGAATTCCGAAGATATGCTGTACAAAAAAACTAATCGGCAATTAAAGTCTTATCTCGTGGTCCTCAGAGAAGCCCCTTAAAAAGCATGATAAAAATCCATTTGAAGGAAAAATAAGAAAATGGCAAAAAGTATGAGAGTTCCAATAGGAAGAAGCTTTGGATTTTGAAACGTTTTAGAACATAAATAGCGCAGACAAATTTCTGGATGACTGGTTTTCTAAAATTCGACATTAAATCGGAAAATAAATTCCAAGTGCTTTTTTTAGGCTTACTTATTTTCTTTTTCTTCCTTCGGCACTATGACCCTTGAAGTACCATGGCCTCCTCGACAAATTTCCTCCACTCAGAGCGGTCCCCTCCTGCTTCTCTCCAATGTCTGACTCTCAGTGAGTTCAGGTCTTCCTCTACGACGTCAGTCTACCATAGAATGGGGTTATCTCTTTCTATTTCTCCAGCTGGCCGCCTTTCCATTATTTTCTTGGAGAGTCGTTTTTACTCCATCCGATTTACGTGGCCTAGTCATCTTATTCTTCCCTTTTCAAAACAAGAAAATACAATCGGTTCTTCATATAGGTACTTAAGTTATGCATCGGTTTTTATGCGGTATTGACTTCCTTCTTTGGTAGCAACATATTCTTCTTTGAATGTGTCTCTCCATTTACTCAACATCTTTTGCTGCTTGGTAAGCGTCCAAGCATCACTACCATTCATGACAATAGGACTAAGTATCGTTTTATATACCTTTACTTCGAGGCTTAATTATATCATTGGTAAACGTTTGCAATTATCGTTACTCAAAGTTTTTTTTTCTATTGTTATTTGTAAGAATAATAAAGAAACAAATTAAAAGAAATAACTGCGATCATCTCGTATTTTATGTCAATATTCTTCAAGAATTATTTTATATGAAAAAGAAATATCTTGAAAAAACATCTTCAACTTACCTTTAACAGAAGGATATCGGGGGGCTCATATGTTAAAACGGAAGACCTTTAATAGACGGCTGAAACTGCTTTACTAAAATTGTTTTACTTTTCTTTAAAATTATAATACTATGACAGAAACCAAATACATTCATATACTTAATCAAACATATATGTACGCACTCCTCACAGAAATATCAAGAATGATTCACTTAAAAAAACTTCAAACTTAGCATTCAAAAATAATATTAATTATAACTCAAGCATCTGTCAACAGTTGACCGACACATAAGAATTCTTTACCAGAGATGTTATAATAATTTACACGGACATAGAAATGTACAAATAAGAGACTTAGCTTGTGTTGACCTGCCTATCAATAATTAGAAGAGACTAAAAAGGCACTGGATGAAAGATCTCCCTAAACAAAACATGATAATTGAATCAAGTAACAGAAGAGGCACTGCTGGATGCTATGATTCTCCGTGCCTGATATGCCATTTTTATTTCCATCAGACTATCCGCTGGTTGTTAACAGTTCATCGAGAGGTGCAAATGAATATTTGCAGTAAAAAAAAACATAATTAAAAGAAGTAAAAAGCATCTGTCATAGTTTTAATACCATTGCGATCTTTGTTTTTTATTCTTTGGCTATTCTGCCTGTTGTTGAGATAGTGATGTATTATTATAACTAGCCTCTTCTTAATAAAAAGATTTATCTTTATAAAAATGAATGACATCTCGCTCGAGCGACGGGAATTCATAATGAGGTAAAACCGGAATATTTTCAACAGGAGTCCTTTTATTTTTTCGATAGGAGAGAATATTAAACAGCGGGGCAGGAAAAGGGACAAAGGAAATAAATTGATATAAGAGATGAAAGGCACAAATCGAATCAGATCAAATCTAGCGAAAGGGTACTCTTCCCTCGCCGGTTATAGCTCAGATTTTTTTTTTTTTTTAAATCAGTTTTATCTCGGCTCCGAGTATATAATAAAAATTTCAATGCCTCTATATAATAGTATATGGGAGCATCGGATAGCATAAGTATGGTTCGAAATGGAAGCATTTAGATCTGGCCCTAAGTATGCTTGGAACAGGGTTATTTCCATTCAGAGATTGATATTCCAGTCAGGTTTCAGGCATTAAAGAGAACTTTTTAGTTTGATGGGCATTATTCTACTTATCGCCTGAATTTATTTCAGGAGATGATATAATATATATTTTAAGATTGATTATTATTTATCTTCAGTCAATCCGCATTACACATTACCACGAATGTTAATAAACTAGGAACTGAAATTAAAATAAACTAGTCAACCTGCGTGAATAATTCGCATGGTATGTTAGCGAGTAAACGAATGACAATATAATATGGAAGTTGTTCAATGAAATGTATTTGTTTAAGGAAGGGATGAATTTTAATTTTTAAATTATCATTCCTCAATTCTTCATGAAATTCCCTTTAGTTGATTCGGAAAAGAGCGACGTCGGAAGCCGCATGAGGAATCCGTGGCGTGGTCAACAGACCACATGCATCCTCCATACGTTTTGGCACGATATTTATTAATTTAGTGCTAGAAGTAACTAATAGTTAATTTTTTAAGTAACATAAATTTGTAAATTAATAGAATTAAGTTTAATAAGTGTATGTGGGTGTTTGTATCCAGTTACAAACAAAAATAGCAACAGTAAAATATAAAGAATTGTTGTGGCCTCCATTAGAACTGCCTAGCCTTACTGCGGCCTCTTATAAAAAGGTTCTCTACTTATGATAAGTAGTGTAAATATTTTTTATCTAAGTATTGATTTAAAAAACTAAAACAGAAAAAAAAAAGACAAAAATAATTTTGAACCAAATATGCTGATGACACATATTTTATTTTGTATTATCGTCTAATAATATTCCAATCATTGTATCCCGAACTTCCCAGTCACACGTCACCAACCTTGAATTATGGTGAAAACAACGAAAAACTAAAATAAATTCAAACGAATTCTCTCAAATCACTTTTTTCCTTCGTCATAGACCAGCTATTTTTTTTTTCTATAATATCCTTAAATAATACTATGGTATTAATACGTATATTTATCCCAGTTGAGAACACCTAGGACTACATCTAAAACGTCTTACATGGTATCCTTATACTAGACTGAACGGATAAGAAATTGCCCAATGTTTCCGCCTGCTTCAATACTTACTCTAAACTTCCAATTAAAAAAAAAAGGTTCTTTTAATTTATACTATTTCATTTATTTATACTTTCTGTATTTAATTAATAATATTTTATATAAAATTCTTTTGCAATAAGACAATAGTTAGTTATAATAAGAAAAAAGTTAGCTCAAGCCACATTTACAGGATATATATATATATATATATATATATATATATATATATATATATATATATATATATATATATATCCTGTAAATATATATATATATATATATATATATATATATCCTGTAAATGTGGCTTGAGTTAACTTTTTTCATTATAGGATCCAGATTGAAGACATCGATGAGCTATCATCCCGCTAAGACTGGATATTGATGTGGACCGCTAAGTGTTGGGGCCGAGGGAGAACAGGCTGTGATAGTGGGCCTAATGCACAGCTGGCGTGCTCCTTATCGCGGCCCTAGGCAACTGATTACAGCGGCCACTACGCCCGCCTAACCACCCCTCCCCCCAATCCCAAACCCCCTCCTCTCATTATACTCGTAGCAGTTGCCATTATCCATTGTCGTTTCTCAAGCTTAATTGATTTTTCTATAATATTCAAAGCTTTGAAATGACAAATCGAAAAATTTCTCACTTCAGTCGATCCCGAGTTTATGACGGATGTGTTTTTTTTTTTTTTTTTTTTGTGATTAGGGAAACAGATAGAAACTATTTTGAAATTCGAGAAAATTGAAAAAAAAAAATGGAATTTTTTTTTTTTTTGATGTTTTAGACCCAAAACATGAAGGTCAGGCACTGGGTCAATAAAATAATACTTCTGTTAGAAGATCTACCTGATAACCTACAAAAAATAGTAATGAATAATCTATGCAAACTAAAAATAATGATAAGTCTTAAAAAAAATATATAATAATAAAAAATTGACCAATAAAAAATAAACTATACCCCTACAACCCATGAAGGGTCTTGGGTTCAGTACTACACAGAGAAACACTGTTTCTAGGTTAATAGTTGTGCAAGGAGGTCATTTGACCGAGATCACGCTCAACCGCCAGGTTATATCCCTTAGTCAATTATTTAATTAAGAGTACCCAATTTATAGAGGCTGGTTGTGCCCCAGGAGGATATCCCTACTCAGGATCGCTCCACGGCCAATGAAACAGAATAAATAAATTTTCTTCCGGAATTCGAACCTTGGACCTTCAGCATTGGAAGCTCAGTACGCTATCACTGAGCTACCCCTCCCTCTAATGATAATAAACAGAAAAATTTCATAAAATGTGACCAAAAAGAATTAAATAAAACTGATGGTTGAAAATTCGAACCATTCGTTTTTATTTTCAGTAGATAGAAATGTATAAATATCCTTCATAGGTCTCTGCAGAGCTTCACTACTTATTGCAGCAAAATCAATATTAATTGAAATAAAAATTGAAAATCTTCCATTCTATTTTGTTTCCTAAATAATTATAATTACATCTTATCCTACCGCTAATGCAGTGTGAGATGTTTTTTTTTTTTTTTGGACATTTTACTTAAGTATCGCAAGTTACATTTTTGTCACTTATTTAAAACTGTAACAGATTTTTTAAATACACATGGTTTTATAAATTATTACGATTTCTTTAATAAGGTTATAATCTGAATCATGAATGCATCGTTCTATTGATCGTTTGAAATTAAAAAAAAAAAAAAAGAATAATAAAACCACATATTCAATCACTATAGTATTTGTTTGTTGTTTTTTTACAACAACGTTTTAGCCCATAGGCCATTTCCAAGCTAAGAGACCTTTAACAAATAAAACACTCATTACAACCTAATTATATTTGCTGATTAATTATTTTTAAATTCACTGTGGATGAGGAGAAATATGAAAAATTGAGATTTCTTGACATGCTTACGATTAGAGTTGGAGGCAAAATGACAAAATAATGGACAAAAAAGAAACAATCAACACTATAATTTTAAGTTATTATTCTAGTCACCCGTTTCATATGAAATTTGAGAATAACAAATATTCTAAATATTTAAATTACACTTTACTATTTTTGGAAATGTAAAATTCAAATGCTATCCTCGATAATATTTCGTTTTTCTGTGTACTATTCATTTATTCATCACTATTTTGTTGATCTTAATTTATGATAAAACAATGCTGTTTAATTTTAAAAAAATCATAGTTTTTTATTAATTATATGCATTCAAATTTGTAGTTTAGGACTTTAATATCAATAATAAAACCACTTATTTGATTACTATAGGCCTACTTTATTTGTTTTTTTTACATCAACGTTTCAGCCCTTAGGCCATTATCAAAGGAGGAAACTTAAAAAAAAAAAAAAAAAACACTTTTCACAGCCTAATTTATTATTTTTATTTAATATTCTATTTTACATACCAATTTTAATAATTAAAAATCATTATGGACTGAACTGCCCTTATCAACTCCATTTAACTGGTCAAACACTAAAACCTTCCTCTATAAGATCATGTTTATTTCAAAACCTGATTATAATGTCGCAATCCCAAAATTAAAATTTACATTATTAAAACCATCTTCATGTATTGCTAAACTAGTTAATAAATATTACATTAAAATTAAATACATTCACAGCCCTATTATTAATTCACTTTTTTTAAAAAGCTATAATTTCTTTTATTATATTAAATTTTACAACTCAACATACCATTTTTATATTTAAAATTTAATAAAAATTATTCTAATATATATATTAGCAGGTATACAACTCATTCTTTTCGCGTTTTATACATTTATGAATTAATTTTGCTTATTATATCAGCATAATTCTGTCCTATCTGCCTTGAATCTGCTTTGAAATTCACTGTATGATTTATGTTATCTGTAATATACAAAGCTTCTAACATTTTTCTCTTGGTGTTTTTCTTTTTTTTTTTTTTTGTTTTTTGGTGATCATGATTCATCATTAAGTCAAATTCATGCTCTTTATTGAATCCGTATTGTAACAGTCCTGTTTTTTAATTGTCTTTTTTCATTTTTTTAATATAATTTTTATGGTTGTACTTTCTGTCATTAATTTATTGCTTTGTTTCTCCAATGTATATTGCTGGACAATCCAAACACGGAACCTTATATACTAATCCCGTTTGATAATTTTTTCATTTTTGTCCTTTAAATTACTATAACAATTATTAATTTTTTTCTCAGGACAAAAACTTAAATCATAATCATTAAAGGATCTTTTTATATCTTCTGACAGTCATTTAATGTAACTAACTCAACAACAATAATTTTTTTGAATATCATTTTGTCTACCCTATTTTCACTTCATATTATTTTGATCAAGTTCACATTGTTCAAATTCAATTCCCAAACTTTTGGGATAAAAGTTTCCAATACTTTTTTCTTTACTTTTTTCAATCTCATAAAATCGGTTATTTCAACTACTTTCTTGAAATAATTATCTAATATTATATATTTCATATGAAACGTGTGACTAGAATAATAATTACAAATTATGCTGCCGATTGTTTCTTTTCTGTTCATTCTGTAGTCATTTCGTCACGAACTCTAATCATATGAATGATTAATTAGTAAATATAATTAGGCTGTGATGAGTGTTTATTTGTTAGAGATTTCTTCCCTTGATAATCGCCTAAGGCTTGAAACGTTCATGAAAAAAACAAACAAATATAGTAAGATCTTTAGCGATCAAATATGTGGTTTCATTATTGATATTAAAGTGAAGTCCTGACCTACAAATTTGAATACATACAATTAATTGAAGTTTACTGGAAGCCAAGATGACAATGTTTAACAAAGCTTATAGAGATATGTGAGAAAAAGTGTCTACATTTTTTTACAGAAATTGACAAAAGAGCTAATTTATTTATGTATTAGACAAGTGAATACTGAAGGTAAAATGTATTATATATAAAAGTTTATTGACAAAGTTAAATACGCTTCTTATATTATGGCTCCTATCGTGGAAATTGAGAATAGATTTAATAGCAATTTTACAAAAAGTGAAAATAGAATACAAATTTTTGATAATGATATTAAAGATTTTTTAAAATTAGATTTGAAACTGGGTTACTGGGTAAAAAACAAATTCAGAAGAAAGTTCATTAAAAAATTATTATTTCTAAAGGTTCAATACCCACAATATAATTAGAAAATAAATGTATTTAATACACATAGGAAAGAGCTTATTGATAAATAAGAAGTTAAATTAAATGATAAGTTAGATAAATTGGTTAAAGTTACAATTAAGAAACACTTAGTAAATGATTCAAACAAAACTTTTATAATATTAATGTAGTTATAATATTGATACAGAAGTGAAATTTCACCTCAAAGTAACTGAATCTAAAATTATTAGTATGAAACTGTTTGAAAATCTAACAGTTCCCAATAATATAGCAATAATTTTTTTTAAGTTTGGGTGAAAATCTCAATATATTTCCTAAGGATATAAGAAAAGAAATTATTGGTATGGTAACAGATTTGGAGTTAATGTTTAGAAACATGGATATGTGTGAAAACAATAAGAATAGTCTGAGGAATAATATAGTAGGAATAGAAAAATTGATAACTTTTTAACTAGAATTTTATTTATGAGAATTATTTTAACTAGAAGTTTATCTTACTAGATAAACATAAAAAGAACAAGATAAAAAACCATAAATTATTTGAGATATGAAAAATTGATTTGGAAGCGTTATTCAAATATAAAAGAAGGAATCCAAATATATTAATAGTAAAATCGGATAAAACCAAAAGAGTTGATATAATGGCAAAACAAGATTATAATAACAAAATTATGTTAATATAAAATGAACATAGAAACAATAGATAATTGAGTACTCACCCATTGCCGGACATAAATAAGATGAAGAACTGTGTGGAGAAACTAAATAAAAATGGTCACATAGATGGCATGGTCGTAAAAAAACTGATAAATAAATATTGCAAAAATTCTGCAATGTTTGGAAATAAAACTTAATAAAACTTCACAAGGAAAATAAAGAATTAAGACTCATCGTGATTGGCAAAAATTTTTAGCACTGCTTACAGAGATGATAAGATAGACATTACGAATGTTAAAGTAGTGAAAGGAAAACTGAAAACATAGTTCCTGAACAAGATGAAATAATGTTGATCTATGACGTCGCCTCACTATTCACAAATATTCCTTTGAAGATAGTATATAGTATTAAAGAGGAAAAATGGAATGAAATTAAAAGGTTACTACGATAAAGAACAAAAGTATTTTCTTGGAAGGAGCAAAGCTTTGTGTTGAAAATGGAATATTTAGGCATAATGGTGAGATATACCGCCAGCTGTTTGGATTACCCATAGGGGGGAGGGGGGGGATTTATCCTTATGTCTGTCTGGATTGACGCTAAATAAAATTTTAAATGGTGTAAAAGAAAAATTAGAGGTGAAAAAAAAAAGTTTTGTACAAATATATTGATGATTTGTTTTGCATAATAAATAAGAATGAAAAGGATGTGATCCTGGAGATAGTAAATAGCTACCATGAGAGATCAAAATTCATTATGGAAAAGTAGAATAATGGTAAATTGGGATTTCTTGATATGGCTATGATTAGAGTCGGTGACAAAATGACCATAGAATGGACAAAAATAAAAACAACCAGCAGCATAATTCTTAACTATTAATCTTATCACCCGTTATTAAAAAAAAAGTAATTAAAACAACCGATGTTAGCAGATTGAAAAAAGTAAAGGAAAAAGGTTCTAAAATGTTCAATCAAGAAAGTTTAGGAATTTAATTTGAAGAATGTCAACAAAGTAGAAAGTGAAAATAGAAGAGACAAAATGAGTCAAAAAGTCAAAAATATATTATGGTTCTTGTTACGGTAAGGGATTTTCAGAAGATATTAAGAGGTCCTTTGATGATTATGATGCGGGAGATTATTTCTTACGTTTTGGACCAAAGTACAAAATTAAATACTTTAAAGTAATTTAAAGGATAAAATTGGAAAAATTATCAAGCGGGATCAGTGTATAAGGTTCAACGTTTAAATTTTACTGTAATATATATTGGAAAAACTAAGAAATATATCAATGACAGAATGTAATAGCATGTGAAAAAAAGATAATAAAAAAGTATTACTGGTACAACACGCATTCAATAAAGAGCATGAATTTGATTTTGTGAAGAATCATGTTCACCAAAAAAAAAAAAGAGAAAAATGTTAGAAGTTTTATATATTACAGATAAATTCTATCTGTGAATTTCAAAGCAGATTCAGGGCGGATAGGACAGAATTATGCGAAAATAATAAGGAAAATTTAATTCATAAATCTATGAAACGCGAAAAGAATGAGTTGTATACCTGTTTATATATATTTTAGAATAATTTTTGTTAAATTTTAAATATAAAAATGGTATGTTGAGTAGTAAAATTGAATATAATAAAAGAAATTATAGATTTTTAAAAAAAGTGAATTAATAATAGGGCTGTGAATGTATTTAATTTTAATGTAATATTTATTAACTAGTTTAGCAATACATGAAGATGGTTTTAATAATGTAAATATCAATTTTGGGATTGCGACATTATAATGATATTTTGAAACAAACTAGACCTTACAGAAGAAGATTTTAGTGTTTGACCAGTTAAATGGAGTTCACAAGTGGGATTCAATCCATAATGATTTTTAATTATTAAAATAGGTATGTAAAGTAGAGTATCAAATAAAAATAATTAATTAGGCTGTGAAGAGTGTTTTTTTTTTTTTTTTTGTTGTTGTTAAAAGTGTGTTCCCTTTATAATGGCCTAAGGGCTGAAACGTTGATGCAAAAAAAAACAAATAAAGAAGGCCTATAGTAATCAAATATGTGGTTTTATTATTGATATTAAAGTGGAGTCCTAACCTACAAATTTGAAAATATATAATTAATAAATAAAACCAAGTTTTTAATATTCAACAACATTCATTTATCATACCTGTTGTTTAATGGCTAGCAGTCTTGTTTGATGTATAAAAATTTATGGCATTATTGCTGCTATTTTATTAAGGGCATTTCTTTTGTTAGTCTATTTACTCCCTGAATTTATTTATTCTTACTTGATTAATTGGCTAGATGGAATGCTAGAAGTACAATTTGAATTTTATTTATTTAAGACATTTACAATACCCCATCTAAATTAGATTTCAGACAGCTAATAATCTTTGTAATAGGCGTCTTTTATTTCAATTTAAACTCTGGTTATTTTAGATAACTTAAAATTCCAGATTCGAGCGTCCCTAAACATCGACTGGCCTTCTTTAATATTACAAATATTCTATTCTATTAAAATTTATAATTGTATATTATATAATGATATAAGTATATAATTATATAATATATAATTATAGAGGTTCCCTCCTCCTTTATCCGGGCTTGGGACCGGCAACTACCCCCGAGAAGCGCAGCAGGCGGAGTTACAAATTATATTCAATATAAATATTTTTAGCTAAAAATTAATTTCATACATATAACATTTTGATACTCAAACTCCTAATTACATAAAATTAAGAAACTGAACAAGAAAATGTCGTATTATTAACCACTGGAGCAGATCTAATGAAGGAAAATTATTACTAAAAGAGTGTTACCCCTTCAATAGTTCGGTTCCAGAGGTTATTAATCTGATATTTCTTTCCTTCAATTTCGAAATTCAAAATAATTATGAGTTTAAGTATCAAATCGTTATTTGTATAACATTATTTCAAAGCTAAAAATATTTACACTTAATATAATTTGATTTTTTTGTTGTTGTATACCTCGTTTAATCTATGAAATGTGTGTCACATTAATGTTGGTATCTGATTAAGGAAATTTTATTCGTTTATCTATTTACGCTCTCATTTTTTTTTTTTTTAAAGAAATACAGTACATATTGTTACATAATTATTACTTTAGATGGCTAGAGGAACAATTTCAATTTTACTTATTTAAAACATTTACAGAATCCCCTCTAAATTATATTTCATATAGCTAGCAATCTTTTTAATAGTCGTATTTTTATTACAATTCAATCTGTGGTTATTTTAGATAACTTAAAATTCCAGATTCGAGCTTCCCTAAACATTGACTGGCCTTCTTTAATATTACAAATATTCTATTCTATTAAAATTTATAATTGTATATTATATAATGATATAGTATATAATTATATAATATATAATTATAGAGGTTCCCTCCTCCTTTATCCGGGCTTGGGACCGGCAACTACCCCCGAGAAGCGCAGCAGGCGGAGTTACAAATTATATTCAATATAAATATTTTTAGCTAAAAATTAATTTCATACATATAACATTTTGATACTCAAACTCCTAGTTACATAGAATTAAGAAACTGAACAAGAAAATGTCGTATTATTAACCACTGGAACAGATCTAATGAAGGGACATTATTACTAAAAGAGTGTTACCCCTTCAATAGTTCGGTTCCAGAGGTTATTAATCTGATATTTCTTTCCTTCAATTTCGAAATTCAAAATAATTATGAGTTTAAGTATCAAATCGTTATTTGTATAAAATTATTTCAAAGCTAAAAATATTTACACTTAATATAATTTGTTTTTTTTTGTTGTTGTATACCTCGTTTAATCTATGAAATGTGTGTCACGTTAATGTCGGTATCTGATTAAGGAAATTTTATTCGTTTATCTATTTACGCTCTAATTTTTTTTTTTTAAAGAAATACAGTACATATTGTTACATAATTAATACTTTAGAGGGCTAGAGGAACAATTTCAATTTTACTTATTTAAAACATTTACAGAATCCCCTCTAAATTATATTTCATATAGCTAGCAATCTTTTTAATTAATAGTCGTATTTTTATTACAATTCAACCTGTGTTTATTTTAGATGACTTAATATTCCAGATTCGACCGTCCCTAAACATTGACTGGCCTTCATTAAGATTACCAATGTTTCCTTCTATCAGCTGAATATAATTAACATTTAAAATTGTATATTATATAATTATATAGTATATCGATATATACTATATAATTATAGGAGTTCCCTCCTCCTTTATCCGGGCTTGGGACCGGCAACTACCCCCAGAAGCGCAGCAGGCGGAGTTACAAATTATATTCAATATAAATATTTTTAGCTAAAAATTAATTCATACATATAACATTTTGATACTCAAACTCCTAATTACATAAAATTAAGAAACTGAACAAGAAAATGTCGTATTATTAACCACTGGAGCAGATCTAATGAAGGAAAATTATTACTAAAAGAGTGTTACCCCTTCAATAGTTCGGTTCCAGAGGTTATTAATCTGATATTTCTTTCCTTCAATTTCGAAATTCAAAATAATTATGAGTTGAAATATCAAATCGTTATTTGTATAACATTATTTCAAAGCTAAAAATATTTACACTTAATATAATTTGATTTTTTTGTTGTTGTATACCTCGTTTAATCTATGAAATGTGTGTCACATTAATGTCGGTATCTGATTAAGGAATTTTTATTCGTTTATCTATTTACGCTCTAATTTTTTTTTTTTTAAATGAAATACAGTACATATTGTTACATAATTAATACTTTAGATGGCTTGAGGTACAATTTCAATTTTACTTATTTAAAACATTTACAGAATCCCCTCTAAATTATATTTCATATAGCTAGCAATCTTTTTAATAGTCGTATTTTTATTACAATTCAACCTGTGGTTATTTTAGATGACTTAATATTCCAGATTCGACCGTCCCTAAACATTGACTGGCCTTCATTAAGATTACCAATATTTCATTCTATCAGCTGAATATAATTAACATTTAAAATTGTATATTATATAATTATATAGTATATCGATATATACTATATAATTATAGAAGTTCCCTCCTCCTTTATCCGGGCTTGGGACCGGCAACTACCCCCTAGAAGCGCAGCAGGCGGAGTTACAAATTATATTCAATATAAATATTTTTAGCAATAAACTAATTTCATACACATAACATTTTGATGCGAAAACTCGTAATTACATGGAATGAAGAAACTGAACAAGAAAATGTCGTATCAATAACATCTGGTACGGATCTAATGAAGGAAAATTATTTCTAAAGGAGTGTTATCCCTTCAGTAGTTCGGTACCAGATGTTATTCATCCGATATTTCTTTGCTTCAATTTCTTGATGCGATATAATTATGAGTTGAAGTATCAAATCGTTATTTGTATAACATTATTTCAAAGCTAAAAATATTTACACTTAATATAATTTGGTTTTTTTGTTTTTATCGTGTATCTTGTTCGAAATAGTTATAATTTATATTTCATATTATTAATCTTGGCTTGTTGATGTCTTCACTTCTACATTGTGGTCGAAAGCACACATCTTAGTTTTTGTCTTTTAAAGTTTTTTATTTCTCAAAATAAAAGCTCTAAGGATGTTTTTTCTATTAAAGTTTCATTTTTATGTTAAAAGTTTAACGTTTATTCAAGTTTTTTAAGGCAAGGGTTTTTTTTTTTTAAATACAATTCCTGTAAAACTTTTACCCGAAAAGTTGCAAGAGAAAACGTTTTTATTGTAAAATAATTAAATAACTTTGTACAGTTAAAAATCGAATGATACCAAAACGTTTTAAAAATAATAGTTTTTTTTTTTGTTTCAAGCCCTGGTTTTAAAGAATCTACTTTCTAATCCGCTGACTGTTAAATTATGATAGTGAAATTGAATATTACCATAAAGGTTTCATAACTTATTTATAGAGCGGTTCATACGAGAGGTTTTATTTATTTATTTTTTTTTTTTGTTAGTTTTATAACTTCTCCTACACCGATGTGGTTGTTGCAGATGACATATGTTTCATATTCGACCGTCCCTAAAGATTGATTCATCGGGATTCTCGACGCATCCTTCCCATAATAAAGTTTTGATGACAAAGAAAAGCGACGTCAAAAGACACGAATTGCTTTGATTTCCTAGGATGGAAACTCAACCGTTACAAAAGTTGGAAGGATTATTGGAGATAATACCCAGCGGAATGGTTTGGCATTAGATGGCTGCCAGTGGAGTTATAAGTGCCATTTGGACGGAGCACTTAGGATGGCCAACTTATCAACAGTTTTGTCCTCGAGCAGATATCTGAGGCCTTCTTTCTGGTTTTATTGTAACTTGCATCCTCATGTTGGGACTCCTTTGATATCTTGGACTGTATTCTGTAGATAAACTCATAATAATACGATTTTATTTTTTATTTTCGATGCACTAAAAATAAAGTAGAAGAAGAAAGAAGAATTAGAAAATAGACTAAAGAGATGATCCGGGGTAGCGGTCATAAAACGACTAAAATAGGGAGATAAACTATGTTATTTCAATCAAACGTTTCAACCCGACTTTTCAGGTCTTCTTCACGGAGCTATATGCAGAATGGAGTTTCGGTTTAAACTAAGAATTAAAAATGTTTTAGCGATTAAAAAAGAAATAGAGAAGTAAATTTTAGTCTGGTACATTTAGCTCCTAAGAAACAGATTTGGATGTAGAATTGAAGAGGAATGGAATGACCATCAATTCCGAAAAAAGCAAAACAAACAGCAAAGTCGGCAGAACACAAGAGGATATCCGGATTGGCTGTAATTAAGAGATGATGAAGGTGATGACATAATTTACATCTCTGGGTACGCTAATCAATAAAAAGTAGATTTGGAAGTCTCAAGCAGAATATCAAAAGCAAATTCCGTCTACTGTACGATATACAATACTGTAATCGAAAAAAAAAAAGTGGATATGAAGCTCCATCTATACAAGTCTGTCTTCCTACCCGTACTTCCTTATGGAGTAGAGGGTTGGATCCTGAATGAGAGGTTACAAAGCCGCTTTACAAGTACTGAGAAGAATTTTGGGGAAAACGCGGAGTGACTGTTTCCGAAATAACAGGATCAGGGAGGAGCTACTCCCCGTTCTGGAAACTCTGGAGAGGAGACAGCTGAAGTGGTATGGACATGTCTGCCGGATGGACCACCACAGAGACCCAGTTAAAACCCTGGAGGTGAGGCCGGTGGGGAGAAGACCGAGAGGGCGACCAAAAATCTCATACGCTAGCCATCTGGAACGAATTGGAAGACGAAGAGGGAAGAGCCTGGAAGACATGAGGAACCTTGCCGGAAACAGGGATGGGTGGAACGGATGGTTAGAAGTACCCCCACGCTGAGAGCCAAATGGGTGAAAGAGAAAGGAGAAGTTATCTAATACCATTGAAATTCTTACAGATTAATAAAATCAATTGTTAATAAACCAAGTTAAATATATAGATAAATATGAGCTAACTGTAAAATGAGACTGACAATACTAAAATACGAAATATTTCATTCATATATATATATATATATATATATATATATATATATATATATATATATATATATATATATATATATATATTATAAATAAACATTATTTATTTCCAGCTTGGCATAGAGAGCTTTAGCAATTCCAACGATAATTAAATGTTTAAACAGTTAGCAAAGATAGCAATTCTCATACAAAAGATACTTGATGTCTATAACTATGGTTTGATAAAGTTTGTAAGATAAATGAATAATAATAAAATAGCTAAACATTAAGGAAAAAATAAACTAAAACTAAAAAAGAGCGTAAATTAAATACAAAATAAATTTTGAAAAATATACTAATAAATAAAATATATATATAGAAGTAAAACTTTTTTAGATAATTAAGTTCACATTAGAATGTATTGCATAAGTCTGGATATCAGTGTACGGGATGATATTGGAGTTCCTGTGTTGAAAGTTGGTGAACTTTTAACTGCGTATGATATTTGATATAGTGTTTTTAATGAATTCGTTTATTAATGATAAGTTTACGATGAAGTTTTGCATCGGAAGATTTATAGTTGAGAAGTACCTTTTTGCAGAGGTGCCCAAAAGGCATGGAGCAGTTCGTGCCATAAAATATTTTGAAGGGAATGCGTGACTTTAATTTTCTCTGGATGTTACTGTATTTTTGTGTGGCTTCAAATCGGAGGAACTTTGAAACCAGGAGAGAACAAGAGAAAATGGGATATGATCTACAATTTTTCTATTGCTTCTTTCGCTTATATGGTTATTTTTTAAGGATAGTAAGATTTCTTAGGGAGAGTCCCATCGACTTTAAGTGGAGGAGGGACAACCCTGCCTTCTGGCGTATCAAATAGCTTCGTTATAAATCTATTTTATATATATTCTTCTCGTCATCCTATCCTGATTCCCACAAACTTGTACATGGACCATTTTCTAATTACTCTCCTATCTGTTATCCTGTCATTCTCAAGTTATCGGTACCGCGAACCGTATTATTCATCCGGCCTTTGATGTCAGTAGCACGTGCATGTCACGTTTGGATAGCAAGCGTGCACTTTCTCGGTGACTTGCTTGATTAAAAACTTCCCCGATAAAAAGCCAGCTCGAATCTCGTTACGTGTTTATATTTAGTTTTCCTTTGATAACTGACTAGAAGAAACGAGTCAGAAAGGTGGAAAAATTGGATTTTCCTCTTTGCGCGATGGGAACTGCACAGGACAGGTGGAAAACTTAAAAAGGAACCTTATATGTTAGTTATTGGTTGATGTGAACTCAGTTGTGGTATTTTTGTTTTCTTTTTGAGAAATTGAATTACTTTAATAGGATATAATGTTCGAATTTCATTATTTTATTTATGTTTATCCAATAAAACTTTCATTGGATATATTAAATAAATTGAAGCCATACCATCCTAGGATGATTTCAAACTAGTATACACTTTTAAGTGAATAAAGAAAAAAGTATTTTGCTTAATAAAATTAAATGAATAAATAGAAGTTACTTACGTAAACGAGTAATAACAAGGCTATAATCGGAAAAAATCTAACCATACAGCCTAGTTTATCAAAGACTAACAAACCTATCAAGGTTTCGCTATTTATTAATAGTTTATTAGAAAAAATGCAATTATGTATGAAATTAATATCAGAAATATTAATTAAATAAATTTGTTTTTTCTAGGTGAGTGCTTGATTTATATAAATAATACAGCATCTAATTGGTAAGTGACACATTTAAAATAATCTTTTAACTTTAATTAATTAAAAATAGTTTTATTAAAAAATAATTGAAACTAAATTAAATTAAAATTATTATGTATTGAAATTAAAATATAATATATATTCGTCATTGAACGGCTGTAGGATGAACAATGAGAGATTATAATTTGAAGTAATTATATTATGAAGTTGGAGAATTATCTTCTCAATTAATAAAAATTTTCATTCATTATAAACCAGAAATAAAATTTATCGATGAATAGTAAAATTTTCATAAAATATTTTCCAGTAAATAGATAAATTATTAATAAACACAAATTATCAATTTTATCACTAATGGACAATAGATTCCATTCTCTAAAGTTTTTTAGGTAAATTACTTTTTCTTTCCGCAATCATTAATTTTAATAACTAAAATAATTTTTTTGTAAATAAATATATATATATATATATATATATATATATATATATATATAATTATTATTATTATTATCATTATTATTTAGTTTAAACTACACTTTCAAAAGTAGAGTCTGAATTTCTTATGAGAAGCAACACATTATTATAAGTTGAAAAACAATTATTGTTAATTTGTATTAATTATGATTAATACAATTAACCAGAGCATTATAAAGACATGATAAATACTTTATTACTTAATGTTGTCTTAATTTTTTTATTTACCTGTATATGAAATATTCAGTAAAGTATATAGTTTTCGTAAAAATTGTCGATTTAGAGAAGTTTTAAACGAAAATACAAGTCTATATAACTCAAATTTTCTCGAAATGGGCTGTGTAAGGACTAAATAGAATTTTCATTAAAATAAATTAAATGCAAAATTTTAATATTTATTTTAATCTTGAAAAAAATAAGAACTGTATAAGGCACAGAATTTCCATACTATCATTGTTGAAAAAAAGATGTACTTTTTTAAGAAGTATAAAAGTAGTGCCATAGTGCTTTAGTTCATTTTTTTTTTAATTCTTAATTTTAGTCACAATTATAGATTTAATAATTTAATATTAACTAACCCAAATTTAGCATATTAATTTTCTATTCGAAGAAGTTAGTAAATGAAAGTTGTATAATGCCGACGCCGCATCAGATTTCGAATTTTTTTTTTAACCTGTTTTTTTAAATCAAAATTTTTTAGATTATATGATATAACAGTTTGTTGTATATGAATATGGTTCTAGTAACCGAAAGCTTCTCAAGATGTAATATATAATAATAAAATAAATAATAATAATTAGAGAGACTGTAATTAGTTACAGAATCCTTTTCTTGATCAAAATCTATTTAAAATCACAAAAAGCAGTACTATGATTTTTATTATTTTATGCCGATTTCAATAATTTTTTTCCGATTTCATTATGTGTAATTAAAAAAAATAAATGATCTGAAGTGGCCTGAAAGAAATGATGGAAGATTAAAAAGAAGTTCATGATATTATATTATTATTATTATTATAACCATGGAAATGTTATTAGGAATTGAATTTGATTTTTTTTTAAATATATTCCAAGCAATATTAATCCGATTAGTTTTAGTAGAAAGAATCGTTTTAAAAAGTTCGGAATGGAATAAGTCGGCCTTGTATGAACATACTCACGTATGGAGGTGGCATCGTACAAACTTACGATGCCATAAAAAGTGACAACGGATGATTTCTGAAAATAAGAAATATATCGTGACGGTGCGCGGTCGTAATACATCTTACATCTTCATGCTACAGCATTCCTCTGCCTGAGGGAACATCGAGTCTCTTCCGATATAACTTTTTTTATATCCGGAAAACGCCATCATCGGTGTCGTACTTTAAGAGAAAATCCATCTTGGTTGTAAAAGTTGACCTTCCAATGAAATAAACTATATAATAGTTCGAAAGGCTACTAAAAATCGCTAGCCAGTGAACTATCATTAAATATTTATTACTAATTTAGTAAAGAGGTTTAAAGAATAGAGAGAACTGCAATAATATTCCACGCTTGCTCGTCTGTGTTGAGTTGTTAAATCAGACATCTTTTTCATCAGTCAACAGATAATATTGAAGAAAAAAATAAGAGAGAGTTAGGTTGGACCATTGGAATGCATAGCAAATATACCAAGAACAGTTTACTGAATCAAATTCGTGAAGCAATGCATCGTTGCTATTAGTGAAAAAGATCTTAAAAACCGAAAATTTCTTTCGTTTCGTTTGTTTCAATTTCTAGGCGCAAAACACCCAGGTCATCAGCGATTGATCAACTAAATAATACTACTTTTATACTGTTTGGATTGTTGGTAAAAAATAAATTTAAAAGAAGGATAAAAAAAATAAATAAAAGGATTGATAGAATAAAATAAATAAATAAAAATAACAATAGACACTTATAGATAATAAGATAGAATAGATAAATAAACAGACTTTTAAAAAATAGCAATACAATAAATAAATGAATTGAAATTAATAAACAAACTGTTAAAAAAAATGATATAAAGTAAATAAATAAAAAAAAATAATAAATCTGCAAAGGATCATGAGTTATAAACTTATCATATATGTTGTTTAAGTCTTTACGGACTTGATAACTTTGGTGACGATTTCTTCTTGATTTCACAGGGATGCTGATATATTCTGGAGTATTCCGAGATCTTTTAACCTTGCGGTGTAAAAAGGAAACTCTTCCATTCAATTCACTCTTCCATCCATTCAAAGGGCGCTCCGAAAATTTCATTATCATTTATTAGTAACTCCATATTTTATTTCCTGCTACTATTTTCCTATTTAGTAGACCGATTAGAGGAGTTGCAGAGTGCAAAATGTCACCTTTAGCCTAAAGAGAATGAACATGTAAAAATGTTACATACAAGTAACATAAGTGTTACATAAAAGTAGCTATATATGGTGATGGAAGATTTCTAACGAGTTTAAAATAATTTTTTATTTTATTATTTTTTTAGTTTCTTCCATGGTCTATATCAGATCCCTTCCAACAACGAGCCTCTACAAAAATTGCTTGTAGTAAGAGGGATTGGTTCTCCTTCTAAAATAAATTCTAGTAAATGATAGACTGAGATATTTAAGAAAAAAAAATTTAAAAACCCTTAAAACATTTTATTTGAACAGACTCCAATGTGAACTATTTAAAATTAATATGTAACTGTTATAAATACTCGTCAAGATATTTTTACATAATGTAACTGATATACAAATATTCCGTTTCTCTAATGCTTTAGGTTATTCATATAATAATTCTATATTAAGTAATTCAATAAATTTTACAAAGTTTGAACCGTTTATAAATACCTATTAGATATTTCTAACTCAATGGCGATAAATTAATTCTCATTTGTGCAAATACTATAAACAGAATTATTATATTAACGAATTTGAAATTTAAATTTAAATATAAAAACGTAAAACATGATAATGTCTAAACATGCTTCTGTTGATTCGCGGGGACTTGGATGAAGGAATTAAGTCAGAAATAGCCAGCCCGAACTACCTGCAAAGGTCACTCGCACTTTTTAGGTTTCATTAAATATAAACTAAGTTTCTCCAAAGCCGCTTGAAAGTCAGCTAATCCTAGAAGAGTCATATTGAATAGTTTGAAAGAATAATGAACTAATTAAGCAACCCTTATACATAATTGATCAAATTACTTTCTGTTAGTTGTAAATAAAATATTAGTGTCTCTTGTGATGCGTTTTAAGATTGAGTAGTTTTATAGTAGTTTTGTATTTTTCATACTGCCGAATTATTATCATCCTAGGAATTTTTATTTTATAAGAGACATAAAATTATGTATATATTTATTATATGTATGTGTGTGCCTACACTTCTTATATGTATATATATACATTGATATTTACGGTAATTCTTTTATTCTTTTATACAGGTACTGTTTTATCTCTGTATATTTTCTATTTTATATGTCACATTTTATTCATAAAATCACGTTAAAATAATATTACCAATGTAATTGCAATTTTTCAACTAGTATATTAAGAAATCGATCGGCTTTTATGTTCACGTTGTTAAGAAAGCCGAGAAAAAATTTGTGATCCAATGCCAGAAGAATTCAAATATTAAAGCATCCACACTACTCTGTCAAATATAAAACAACAATAAAAAATTCATGTACGCTAAGAACCAAAAAGGTTATAGAACAGCAGAAGAAAAAGTCGATGATGATATAAAAAAACGAAAGATGACAATTTTTGTTTTCGAAAGTTGCCCTTAAACGAATATGTTCCAAGATCGATTTCCAGAGTTACTGAAACTGAACTAATAGAGTTGGAAAGTGAGATTAGACAATTAGAAAACCAATTATATCTAAATTTAAAACTAGGTGGATTCGAACTATAACAAATAGAAAAACACTTATGTTACAAAATGTAAAGAAAAAAATCAGATCCTGTGAGTATATATATATATATCATCATTAGACATACGATTCTTTAGCATTAAGTAACGGGAGTATTAAGTAATTTACGAATGCATAACATGGTCGCCAACACAAAGGGAAGAACAACACATCTTGATTTTTAAAAATAATATATTGTAAAATATTTGGACAGAAGAATGAAAAAAACAGGCAGATAATTCATACTTCTGTAAGATTGTACTCAGAAAATAAAATTGAAATTATCTTTAAGACGAATAAATTGGATTTCAAAGATATTTAGTTTCCAAACTAATCTCTGAAAAGTTAATAAACGATAAGTATAATAGCCCAAAACGTAGGTGAGAGGAGTGCGTTAAGGTTGATCTTTTATATTTTGGTTCCGACGATAGTTAATAGATAAAGAAATGTAGATAGCTTCGGCATAGAACCTTCAGGTTTGCTTAGGATTATTTTTTTATCCTATAAAAATATTCATTCATTCATTCACCGTAAATAAATCAAAGTAATTAGAACGTACTTCAAGGCGCATTGTCAGACGCAACCATTACTTAAAACAGACCTCTCACATTCAAGAACATATTAGGGACAATTTACCGTTAGGCCGGTACTCGAATATATGACCCTATAACCCTCAGATTTCTTCTCACCCTACGCACTAAATAAAAGGAACACTAAAAATGAGGGATTACCATAGGGGTGGATTTGACACTTTTGTCCGTTGCTATAAGAAGACTTCCTATTACCATTTGTTTTTTTCCTTTTTAGTGTTATTGGACTAGAAAAAGGATATACCTCTGGATGTACAGAAACATTAGACTGAAAAATGACTGCTGGTTTCCATCAGGGATAAAGAGTTTTCCATTTAAGTGAATTATTGAGAGGAAGATTTTATTCAGATGGTTTCCCGATAGGCGGGATTACAGGCTGGGGAGGGGGATTTTCGGGGAAGGGGAAGTTAGGGCCGGGGGGGGGATGATTTCTAGTCTCAATTGATATTAAGGAGAAAAGAAAAAGAAATGAAATGGAAATGTCATCTAGGTCTGAATGTCAGCTCTAATTCTGGATGCCTAAGGAGTCAAACGTTATCGAAGGCAATTCTCAATTCAAAGAAGACATTTACTTACGTGTTTAATAGAAAAAAAAATGCTATTTATGATAGAGATCTATAAAACATTAATATGTCCATTCGAATTTATAAAAAAAATTACTGATGACTTGTTATAAATCAATGTAGTAATCAGCTCACATAACTTTAAATGTCCTTTATTAATTGACATAAGATTTTCGTATAAGAATGATGAAATGATTAAAAGAAAAAAAAAAACTTTTAATAGAATTTTTACTATCCTATATGCTTGAAAATTCTTAAACTTCTTCAGTCCTTCGTTTTATTACATTAATTAAATTATATTGCTAAATTTACGCATTTATGTACAGGAAATTTTAAGTTAGTCATTGTAAGGCGGCGATCCTACAAAGTTTCATTCAAGTTATGACAATGTAAGCTTAGACAAGATAAAGAGACAAGATCGGGAATTTTCAAGCTTTGTCGAAGGTTTGCTGAAATCGGGGAAGTGTAGGAACCGGTCAGAGTATCCTTTTCATACCACGCCGGGTCTTTGCAGAGATTAAGGTTCCGCCAAGAGGGAGAGTAGTTTTACAAAAGAGCTTCGCCGCCTCAAAGGTATCTCATGACAAAGGTGCCATTACAGGAGATTGCATCTCACCTATCAGCCCTTACCAAATTGCCTTTTAACTTATTGTCTTAATTATCTGTCCCCTAACTCGGTTAGCTGGGGCAAAGGGACTCTAAGAAACACTCAACGATATGTGAGAACCCCCAGGCGGTGTCAGCTGGTCTTTTAGGCTCGTTAACTATCACGCTGTCCTTGGAGTGTGCGTGTTTCTACGATGCGTAGAATCTGAATACGTGGTGAGGAAAGCAGATCTTTCCAGTAATATATGGAGAGGGGGGACCGTTATACCCGTTTATCCACATTGTATGCTTATTATCTTTGATTATTTGCTATATTTGACAATACGTTTCTTTAAATAACATCGTATAAACATCTCAGAACGAATCACTCATTGTTACCGATAATCCGAAAGAGGGTTATAAGAATAAGATCACGAATAATCACCCTCAAAATAATCACGAAAACTTCTTTGCTTAAAACACATGATATATCCGACTTCTTAAGCCAATAAAGTTTAGGGAGGATTAAAACGTAGTCCGTTGATTCTTAGCAAAATATTTGCCATCTATACTAAAAACTTTTTAATCCTCTATTTTTTAACAGCGTTTGTATAATTCCAAAGTAGCTATACAAATTTTAATTTCATTTCAAATGCGACAATAGAACCATACGACTATTTTTATTAGTTCAAATTCGGTCATTCCGCTGCCCAAGTACAAAGGAATATTGATAAAGTTTTTCGTAAAGGGAATTGTAATGAATGAATCATCCGTCATTGGTTTTCTATTTTTTGGCCTCCGATATCAATAAAAAATGATGAATTTAAGGAACCAGTTTCAGAAAACCCTCATAAAACCATCAGAGAACTTGTGTAAGGTCTCGCACAAGTCGGATGACTGTTTACAGACATTTGAAATTTATCGGAAAGGTGAAAGAGCTCGATTCCTGGGTCCAGTAAGAACAGAACGAACGTCATCAGTTGAAACGTCAAGAGGCACGTATATCTTTGCTATAACATCTAAGAAATAAACCATTTCTTGGGCGAGTAATGAAGTATGGCGAAAGATGGATCATGTATGACAATCGACGTCAATCAAGTCCATGGTTTGATACCGAACATTCAGCCGACAATCCGAAACAGGTCGACAATGGTTACTACAAAAATAATGGTTAGTACATGATTGTTAACGGCATCTATTTTTTATTTCTACCAAAGGTGGAAACAATGAATTCAACACCATATTCTCAAAAAATTGACTGAATCAGCACCGAAATTTGATCAGACAACAGTTGGAATATTAAGTTAATGGAATAGTAAGTTAAATTCTTCTTCCTTTTAAGAGCTTTTGTAGTACAAAGTAGACATTTCAAGTTGGCTGATATTCCAGTTTATGTCTATACCGTTGTTTTTTTTTTCAATCTGTTCGTCACTAATTACCAACTGTCAACTCCTATCTTCAATTACCTTTGCATATAATAATTTATTTTACTGTTTACAACCTTCGATAATCTTTTAAAGAATAATATAATAAATAAACAGAAGGTTGTTTATTGTCACTAGTTGTGAACTCCCATTGCATTGCACTACGAACTACAATGTAATTCCCAGAACCGAAATTCTTTTTTCAAAATATACTGCTACAGTTTCCTCATCATTTTCATGGGAATTGAGCTATTTTAGTCATGTATAAATATCTACTAAAATTGGATTTCTAAAAATATCGAAAATCGACCACCATGGAAACTATAACGTGTGTGGGTTGACTTTCATAGCTCGATCGGTATAGAGATTCTTTAATGTATATATATATATATATATATATATATGTCAATAATGGCTTCTAAAATATATCTTATTTTTATAATAATAAGATAATATATATAATATATATTACTTTATTAAATATTCATATTCTTATAGTTATGTCTTAAAGAAAGAGGGCATTACTTTTCATATAAAAATTAGATGTATCAATGTGGAAGTACCGTACCTAATGATGAATTCGAACACTGAAAACCTACTCTATAATACAGGAAACGCGAAAAATAATATTTTCTATTCCAATTTTAATGTCAAAACCAATATTTCTTAAAAAATAAAATAAGAAATTCTTTATTTTCTTAAGATATTAGATCATTATCATATGATCATAGAAGATCATTTATGTTTTTTATAATTATTAAAAAACCGATGAAACACGAATTGGGGTTCAGTTTGGAGAGAAATTATGTTGTCTGATTGGAGGGTGATAGGAGAAAATAAGCACTATTATAATTGCTCTATAAAAATTTAACGTTTTGTTTACAATAACGTTACGATCAAATGAATTTATTTCTATATTTCATTCGAATAAAAAGGTTTAAAACATTTTCGGTATTGTGATAGTGGTCGATATTATTGCCACTAGGGCAGTTGAGTCTTCTGGTCTAGCATGTAGTTTATAGGATAAACCTAAATATGGAGAAATATGATCATACCTTTAATTATTTACCAGTTTGGGACGACTTCATACCTTAATATGAATTTATATATATATATATAAATTTCAAGTTTTAGATAAAGTATTCTACTCCAATGCACTTTTTCATAGGAACTCGAAAATGCGAGGATGACATCCCAAAACGTGTCCCGGCCGAACATATTAGCTATCAATAATGTACTGGTCGAGATTGATGGTAGGCCATTTTTGCAACTTCATTGTTAAACTTATCCGATAATGGCGATCTTCGGTTTGAACGCTTTTTATCTATAGACAATTGGCAGTCTTGTCGATCGTCGTACGACTTCCAAATGTACCTACCCTTCCAGCCTTCCGAACTATTACCAACCATAGAAAAACTTCAAGAAGTCTTACATAAGACCTATGATTGGACAGAGTGAGTTGAAGTTGAATGCGGAGAAGACGAAGGCGATTGTAACAAGCTCCAATCGCCTCCTTAAAACAGATCCCAATTTCCAAACGTGTAACTAAACGATAATTCCATCAAATTTATCATACCATTAAAAACCTTGGAATAACCTTTAACGACACTCATTTAAGAAAAAAACATATATCCATTTTTCCACCTTAAAGCGACTAAATATCTTCCTCACCTATTTCCATTTGAAAATTGTAAGCTTCTGGTTACGTCATTAATATTCTCCCAATTTTATTGCTGCTGTGCGGTATATGATGGTGTCTCTGAGGATTTCGAGCATAGTATGTCACAAGTAAAAAAAATAAATTAATAAAAATCCTTATTATATCAGTTCCATAAAAATCAATATTATATCAGTTCTTTTCACAATAATAATGTTAAATTTTTATTCATAATAAAAACTCGCGAATTCTTTTTTTCTCATCCATGCTCCACCCCCCAATCAAAATCGAAAGTGTGGGCTTAAATTTAATTTTAAATTGAATCAAATAAATTTCATTGCAGTTTCGTCCCTTAATATGCATAATTAATTATTTGTCTTTTACGATCCAACTACTCAAGTATTTATTTGAGTTACTTGGGAGAAGAACAATGGAAAGTCCCTCTCCCCTAGTTGTAGGTCGAATTTAATAACCCCGAGACAATGAGCCTGGCCATAGGAGGAACACGGGCCCTTGTTACGAAGAACATTGGAACATTCTTGGTAATTCGAGATTTGTTTGAGCCGACACAGCGCCTTACTGGTCTCCTGCGACTCGTAAGGAACTTTACGGCTTCTGGAGGAAATTCATGTTTTCTCATTACCCGACCTGTCTACCCCCGATTACCCTCCCTATTGCCGTATAATTTTTATATTTCACTGCCAGCTGTATAAAACTGGGACCGATATATATTTTATTTTTCAATCTCGGCTTTCGTATTTTAAAACTCTTAAATTTGTAGAATTATTTTGACTCATTATTATGATACTAAAAAAAAATGAACTACATAAATCCTGTATATATATATATATATATATATATATATATACAGAATAGCAGAATACATTTTATTCTGGGACGAAATCCCTTAAGAATAACAATTTTGCACATAAAAATTAACATACCATCTTGCCAAAATACATATTACAATAATAAAAAAAAACTAAGTAATAACAGAATTAGCTACATAACTATACAGATATATTAAAGAAATAAGATGAGCAATAAGCTCACAATACTGCAAAATAGTTGCTACAAACAATAAACTATGGAATACTATATGAAATTTGACATGAGCGATAAATTACTTGTGTTGTCATACCATTGAATTAATGAAAAAAATAATTATAAAAGAGCAGATAAATGTTCACTATAAATGATTTACATCTGTACCTTAATGTGTTCAAATGAATACAATAACAGTATTGTAAACATTGCAATATAATAGTATTGCATACAATAATAGTATTGCAAACGTATAAGTTAATTATTTCACTTATTCGAATAGTAAAATTAAAATAATGTAACATATGTTTATAAATTAAGTACCGTGTGATGGAACTAGCAATGGTGGATAAAAAGTTTATTTTTAGCTAGAATTCCTATTACTGGGACTATTACATCAGCTCGATAGCATTTTTCTAATACAGTATTCCTTTCCTTCTATCCGATTCGTGTGATTTCGTTCCTTTAATGTCAATCATAGAGATGCCCAGGTATACATTGCGTGTGACCTTGATGTTGTCACATTGAAATATCTAAGACTCAGGATTCATATTTGTTCCATTATTACAAATATTCTTGGGACATTTAATCATAATGATGTTTGTATTTCGTTTGATTCTTGGCGAATTGCTTTCTTTTTCGTTTCAACACAGATAAATGCTATTGAGTCAAATTATATACATTTAGATATATATATATATATATATATATATATATATATATATATATATATATATATATATATATATATATATATATATTTCTTTTTTTTTTTGCCGGAATCTTTTACTTCTTATTTTTAAATATTTTTATTTCTTTTACACATTAAAAAATACAGATATATATTCATACATATGTATATATATAATGCACATATTTGGCTTTTTATTTCAAAGGGAAATTCGTTCTATACTTCTATGTGTAATTATCAAAACGTAGAAACCATTCAAATTGAATTTCGTTTATTTAAATGATTTCCTGAAATTATAATGTATGCAGTATACATTTAATTTATAAATAAATAAATCTCAGTTTTGTAGTAATTCTAGAATCATTTTTGACGGAATTCGAAATATTATATTCGTTGTATTATGGGAAACAGATTACATTTCGATAAATATAATTTAATTCCAATCGTTAGTAACCGAACACCTTATTCCTCAATTCTATTTTTTATTTTTTTTTTTCGGATTCGAATTTCTATTAAACTGAAGGAAGAGAAGCAGCGAAGATTTAGAAGACAGGGAATTGGTTGTTTGCTTCTCGCTGTGCTTTTCTGTCAACATAGCTGATTGGATATAGGACCCAACTATGTTATCTCTTATTTATAATACTTACAAAACTTAATTTTCAAGAGCACCTACGTCAAATTCTATGTCTTAGAAACAATTAGGAGCATTCACTTTATCTTATCATAAAAGAATTATGGTGTTTTAATGGATGAGATAATCAATCAGAACTTTGTATCTTCAAGCCAAATAAATTTTATAAAGTCTTAGTACTCAGTTTGAAATTGAAATGAAAAAAAAAAAAATTGTTGGATAGTGGATTACTATTTAAAAATTCATCTGAATGGACACAGTTAATGATTCCAACAACAGGTACAAGAGGAGTCTGTTGTAATCAGTTGGTACCAATTATCTCAGTCAAAATACCTAAGACTTGCAGTTTATGGAACAACTCAGTAAGCTTTTGTAATCTTTTCACGTAGATAATAGTTTCAATCATGAGAATTTTATATAACCAATACTTACGATTTTTTTTTTTTTTTTTGTCACTTTATTTCTTTTTCTGAACTTATTTCATCCATTAATAAAAAATACGTTCAACATCAGCAGTAAGTAAGAGAAAATCATATCTTATGTAACTAAAACTTTCTTTTGGAATCAAACCCAAAAAACCTATGCAAAGTATCTGTAACGATTGTGTAGTGAAAGATTGTATATGGCAGGTTATGTACACACAGCTGGTGTGAGCAAAGAGAGTGTGTGAAATGGATTCGTCACTGCTATATTTGATTCTTTTTATTTCTTCTTTTGATGTTTAGTCAAAATATGTTTTTGTTTATCATTAATTTTCTTTACTTATATTATGCAATAGTATTTTTCTTATTAATCAATGACAAGTCCATTAGTGATCTCTCATCAGCTGTGGTAGTTTTGTGTTGGACAACGAGGCGTTTCTTTCTCTCTATTTTTATTAACTGTATTTTAATAATTTTTTTTCTTCGTTGTATGATACGGCTACGACCTGAAAATTATATTTGGATCTTTCATTTTGGATTCGTGATTTTTTAATAAAACGTTTGGCTGAAGAATGAAGTTTATTTCTTTTACTTTCAACTCATCAACGACAAAGTGGTGACCCCGACGTGATTGGCGGATATACCATTATACTACACGTATACCAGTATACTATGCTAAGCATTTCGAAGCATATATGTAGGTTAAATTTTATTATAATTTGTTCATAAATAAACAAATCATAGATAGCAATTTAAAAAAAAACAAAAATGGTCATTATTCATATTTTTTTTTTAAACTTGAAGTCAGTACAAATGATACAGAAAACACTAAAAATATCCAATATATGAATTTATGTAAATTTGCAAGTCGTTTAATTAAGCCGTTAAAACTTGCTTCCAAAGTCTAACAAGAACAATAAGAACAAGAATCAGACCATCATTTTTCTACTGTCCTAAACTTATTTCTATAACGCATAATATTAAGTACACATACCTTAATATTAGTTATAAAAAATTGGACTTCAATTTTATTATGGTTGAGGAATAGATCAATATGTAGATAATGAGGACCGAATCATCTTTTAATCGTACAAGGATTAACCAAAGCGTATATGGAGGGTTTTCCTCATGCCAGAATGAATTAGAACCACCTTCAATTCACCGCGATTTACTGAATAAAATCTAATTGAAGTCGGTTTAGAATCGATGTTTTCAGTAAAATCGACGTCGCTTCAGGCAATCGATAGTAGCCAGGTACCAGAAGCACCATACTCCTGTAAGTCTTGAGATCGCGTGGTCTCCCCCTGCCGTGACCCCTGGTTGTAATTAATTGCAGCACGAAAAGCCGTCACTGAAAATCTTATTTCCGTGGCAGGGCTTATAGTATTAGCCTAACACGTCCTAACTTAGACTGTCGTCTTATTGAATTGTTACAATTTTCAAGAAAATAAAGAAAAATCTGTCAGGAAAATTCTTTCTCTAAGTGGCAAGATGTTAGCAAAGTCACAGAATATTATCTCTTTATTATTTTTCGAAATGTTCAAAGAATCAACTAAAACGAATAAACAAATTAAGCGTTAAAAATTAAGGGTATATCTTTCAAAAAATATACAGTAGTATTCCAATAAATTTGTCAATCAGTATTTCGTTCTTGTCCATTATTCTTTAATTAGTTTGAATAATGTATAAACACCCATTCCATTATATTAAAAAATAAATATAATAAAATTATAATATGAATATAGGAATAAAGTGTATACTTTTTTCCCCACAAACATGTCACTAATAATGATAATTTTATCAGAAAAAAATATGGAAAAAGTATATTAGGAAAAAACTATAGAACAGTTTCATAAAAAAAAAACCGTGGTTTAGAAAAGCACAATTGACGCAGATAAGACATAAAAGCTAGCCAACAGTATATGTTCACATGATGGGCCCAAGTTATATATTATAGCGTGTGAACCTAAGTTTTGCTTCATTCCAACTGCCAACTATAAATAATTCATCTGCAGTTGTAGTTTGGACAAGTTTGCATGCACGCTTAGCAGTTGAGTGGAAGCAGTTTGAAAGATTAGATTGGACACCCTATGAACACGGAATGATATTATGTTATTCCATAATTTATTATAAGTGCCTGATTTATTCTAATTAATTGTAAGTAGGTTATTTTAAATGACAGATCAGGATTCCTTTAGAAAAACGGGGCAAATATAAAAATAATAACAAATAGTTCATAAGATAGTATAAGTGTTTTTTTTTAAGTTATTTGAAAAAACAATAGTTAAAAATAAAACTTTTTAATAGATAACTGTAAAAGAAGTAAATAGAAATATAAAGAAAATTAGCTAGAAGATAAACTTAATAGCTTTAATATAAATAGAATTACAAATAAAATATAAATTGAAATAAAAAGCGAAGTTATTTAAAAAAATTAAAACATTTTAATGAACCGTTAATTAATTTAAAGATAAATATTACTGACAGACAAGACTTTTAATTTTAATTTTTCGTTTTGTTTTATTCTTGTAATGTTAAACTTTTAATTTTCAGTATTAACTTATCTTCTTTTAAACTTTATCTTTTAATTTTTCAAATTTTAATTAAATTGTACTTGTATATTTAACTGTAACTAATTTTCAATTTCATAAATGCATGGTGAACAATTTCAAATTCTCAAATTATAAATTCAATAAAAACCAAAAATATTTAGAGCTGCTCGATTCTATGCGGATAGATTTAAGTTGCTTGATAAATGAGTTTAATAGTGCCCTTCGATTTAAGCATTTAATAATAAAATTTAATATATTAAACCATGCATGTTATTGGCTTAATACATTCACTGGGAATCGATCCTACAGTAATGTGCCGTATAAATTATAGCAGATTGAATATATTTGATGTTGCTTACCAATGATCCAGTCCTCCTTAAGATGATCAATCGGATAATCTCTCTTTATGTCAAATCCGATATTGGGTCTGTATCTCTTCTGAAAATATCCGCTGGTTGGGTTTGGTCGGGAAACTGTTGATATACAAAGCGTTCAAGCATCAAGGTTTGTCTAATGAAGAAGTATAGTAGCCCTATGCTATTTACTGTACCGAACTTTGTCTGTAGTGATTGGGCGTATGTTGTGAACAGAAACTATTCAATCAATATCTCAAGATATAAAAGCAAGGAGGTTAAGATGGGCGGGACATACAGCTAGGATCATTCCATCAGAAAACCTATAGACAACAACGACTCAATAATCAAGAGATCACATAAAAGTCCCATACAAGATGAATAGATGAACTGCAGAAACGCCAACATAAAAAATAAAATTTAAAAAAAACTTGGTGATAACGATATTTATCTTGAGAATTTCGGTAGAGTTAATCTTTCAGAATCATCTGAAAAAGAATAAGGCTACTAAAAAGAAAATAATATCAGAAAAAGAATGCTTATTTATTTTTCAAAAAATGAAATTTTAATACGAATATATTAATATATTTTATAATTTATCTGCAATGAATATATCTCTATATTTTTCAAAAAATTAATTTATACAGTCGCGGTCATAGAAATTGCATCACCCAGTAAAAAGTTTAATAAATTTTATTTTATTCACCAGATAGCTACTGCAAAGATCTTCAAATATTTTGTTGCCAGCTACGAAACGATATTCTAAAAACAATCGCACCACAAAGTGGCCAAATTGTTCATTTTTTTCATCCACCAATTTATTTCTCTCGTTTTAAAGTGCTTTTTTTTTTACTTTTTTCATCCGGAACTATAATTGGTGGTGCCCTTTCCTCATTACTTTTTCCCGTTATAATTCCTTTAATTCCTCAAAAATTTAATGTTTTTTGGCTAGGACAGTTTTTGATACAGCTTTTATCCTAGCATTAGTTAACTGAACTGAAGAACATTATAAAAGTTTTATTGTAACCTAGTAAAGATGAACAAAATCATTCAATATAATTAAGGTTATCAAGACTATACATGTTTGCATTTATTTTTATTTATTTTATTTTCGCCTCTACCCTAAAGGGTCATTGGCGCCATACTGTTCGTTTTCCGTTATATTATTTGGTATATACCACTGATTTTCAAAAATGCATGTGTTTTTTGCTTTATTTTGATTTTCTTACTTTTAAGTTATTTTACTTTATTTATTGTATATAATTTTTGATTATTATTTGTTGTTATTTTGCTTCTATTTACTTTATATTTCTTTTTGCATATAGTGTGAATGTTATTTTCAAGTGAGAGATTTTTCTAATACTCGATAAATAAATTTAAGAAAAATAAGTGATAATTTTTTTTTTCGTTTATATTTTAATATCTGATTCGTTATTCTGATAACTCCATAAAGGTTCCTGTGATTTTAATATTTTCCAATGGAATTATAATTTTAAACGCCTTTACACTTCTCATCCGTCCCAGTAATGGCAATAAAATTCTAAGCGATTCGAACAACTGGGGATTCTTTTACTACAGGACTAACCCTTGTTGAAGAGGGGGGCGAAATAAATTTGGGCAGATTTATTCAAAGACCAAGACCTCCTTTGCATTGCTCAAGGTACTTTGTGCTAAAAGTTTTACTGCACGAGGGAATCCCTTATCGCTACAGCTTCACAATACACTGAGCCAGCTGAAGCGTTTAAATCCTTCTTATCTCTTTCCATCCCTCACCTTCCCCGCGAAGAAAATCGTCTCTTCCAGCATCTAACGAATTCCTGTTCCTCTTAGGGCCTTCGCCCATTGTCGGTATAATCTTCCGCCGTAGAGAGGATTATTGCGATTTCCTACATCCTTAATTTTACGTCAACTTAGGAAGAATGGTAATCAGTCGACTATTTTTAGATCGCGATCTCGACTCAACACCCTTACAAACTTTCAGGAAAATTTATTTAAAATAGCATAGAAAAATTATCCATATATTTATTTTTTTTTTTTTGGTTCTTCCCTTCCTCACCGTTAAGGCTATACGGGGTTTCCCCGGGCCAGGGAGTGTGTTCGGGAATTCGAAAGGCGCCTTGGAACCGGGACGCGAACTCGTGACTATTTTTATAACACATTTGTCATATATCAGGTTGCCGGGCAACAGTGGTGCTGTACACAACGCGTTAGCCCATTCGGCCACCCCGCCCACGAAAATTATCCATATATATAAAATTATATATACATAACCCTGCCCGCATAAAGACGGACTCCATTTAACAAATTTATACAACTATGTATTTAATTACACTACCCTTTGCTGAAATTGTACAACTTAAATTTACATGTATACTGTAGTTACAATTGTATTCTTTTATGTCAGCATAAAATAAATTGAACTAAATCACAGTTTCGACAAATATTTAGTTTCTTTAAAAATCTATATTATATTTCGCACCTTACTGCCAGTTTATATTATTATAATTATATAATTATAATTATATAATAATTCACTTTAATCTTAACCAGTCGAATCACGGAATACGCCGAGGAAATTATCGGAGACTACCAATGCGGATTTAGACGGAATCGTTCGACTATTGATCAAATATTTTCTTTACGGCAAATATTAGAGAAAAAATTGGAGCATAACGGTATTGTTCACCAGCTGTATATAGATTTTAAAAAGGCTTACGATTCTATTGACCACCAGAAACTGTATAATATTCTAATCGAGCAGGGGATTCCAAAAAAACTAGTAAATCTAGTCAGGATGTGCTTGACGGAGACACTCAATAAAGTTAGAATCGGTAATAATTTGTCCGAAAAATTTGAGGTTCGTTCGGGCTTAAAACAGAGGGATTCTCTTTCGCCTGTCCTGTTCAATTTGGCATTAGAACATGCCATTAGGGAGGTAATGCGAATCGAGAAAGGGTTGGATCTGGGCGGGACAACATCCGTGCTGGGCTATGCTGATGATCTGGTACTGTTAAGCGAAGACGTTGAAACTATAAAACTAAATACGACAACGTTAATGAAAGCCGGTAAAGAACTAGGACTCGAAATAAACGTGGATAAAACAAAATATATGGTTAGCTGCAAAAATGGCGATACTACTGGTGATATCGATATAGATGGTAATATGTTTGAACAGGTAGATAAATTTAGGTATCTAGGTTCTACGATAACTAGAAAAAACGAAATTGAAGAAGAGATTAAGGTTAGACTGAAGGCGGGGAATGCTTGTTATTTTTCTGTGACAAAACTACTTAGTTCGCGCCTCTTGTCCCGTAACTTAAAAATTAGAATCTATAAAACAATTATCTTGCCTACAGTTCTTTATGGATGCGATACTTGGCCGCTTACATTAAGGGATGAGCAGCGTCTTAAGGTTTTTGAAAATAAAGTATTGCGTAGAATATTCGGACCGAAGAAGGATGAGTTAACCGGAGAGTTCAGACGGTTACACAACGCCGAATTGCGTGAGCTGTATCCGGGTAATATAATTGAGGTAATTTCATCGCGGCGAATCAAATGGGCTTGTAAAGTTGTTGGGCTTAGTAACGAGAGAATTCCTAAAAGGATAATATTTGCTGTGCCGAATGGTAAGCGTCCGAGGGGTAGACCGAAGCAAAGGTGGGAAGATTGCATTAAAGCCGATCTGAAGGGACTAGTTTTGGACGGCGAACGGTGGAGGGAGGTGTGTAACAAGCGATTGGTGGTGTCGGCATCTAACCTTCGGGTTCGCTAAGCCTTATTATTATTATTATTATTATTATATAATTATAATAATTCTTATAGCCGATTGGTAACCTTAATATATATGCAACTTGTCCAGCATCATAGAAGCCTTTCAATAATTCCAGTCTATTGTTTCTAATATATTCATTGCAAATTATGTTGTACTTCCTTTCCCATTTCATAATAATTATAATTATATCAAAACATAATATAATGAGACTATAGTATATAGTATTCAAGGGGAAATGTAGATCGAAAAATAACTGCTCTTGTTGATTACCATTTCCCGTAAAATGTTTAGTCTAAAATCTTTATTTTTTATAAGCAGAGCAAGGGATAAAAGAAGCTTAATACATATGCAGTTAAATTAACATCTGTATAATTTGTAAAATAATCGCCATTGGAGAGCAGCACTATCGGGCCTAGAGAACGTGGCTAAAAAATGTTGATAATTTTTATTTTTAAAAAGTTTAAGTAAACTTGTACTTGTTTTTTATCTTACATGAAGTTTTTATTCAACTCAAACTTTAACATCATGAGAACTTTTTGATGAAGTCATTTTAAAAACTTTTATCCAAATAACTTAAATAATAAAAGTTCACTGCAAACATTTATTCTGAAACGTATAAGTTTTTGGACAAAAAAAAAATCCCAGAAATATATTTTTTAAATAATTTATACAATTATACCAAAAAAGGAATTTCAGGAATGCGAAAATTAAAAATTAATTTTATTTTACAATTTTTAATATTTTATAAATATATCGTGATTGGCTGTTGCAACGTATTTTATAACACTCCGAACGAATCCGTCTTTTATACGCACCATCGTAATTCGCACTGAACCGTTTATTCTCAAGAAATAGCTAAAACGAAAAAAAAGAGCGTTCTCAAAATCGACGATAATGACTGGCCTTTGATTTGAGAAGAATGAAATGAAGATATGATAGCAACGATATCCATATGAATAATCCTTTCATAAAAAAATAAATCTCATTTCCAATTATAACAACTCATACGATCACAAACAAGTGCAAAACGTTGTTATTAAATTCACACTTTAAATTTAGTTGTTCGGAAACTTTGGATGCACCATGAACTTTTTTAAGAAAAACTTTTATCATAAAAGTGTAAGAATTAAGAATAACTTTTATAGCGCGAACTTTGTCTTCATAAGTTTGCTAAATACTTTTAAAATCAAACTTATTTTGAAAAGTCGATGACTCTTTCGAATCCTGATATAAATTTTATTTAATATACAATACAAAAAAGAAGTTAGCAACATATCTATGTAATGGCATAGTCCTTAGCAGCTGGAATTTGGACATCGAAAGGATTCCAAATAAAATAAATAAAATATTAAAATGAGGTTTGAGATAAAACGCGTTCAAGACATCAATGTATTTAATTTTTCTAAATAACCGCTTAAATATGAAGTAACGTCACCTTGTTTAAAATTGGTGATTATTTAACTTTAAGTACATTGGAGAAAAAAATATTCGTACACCTGATTTGAGTGAAAATAATAAAACAGTTAAAGTAAATAATACATAGTTTAGGCAATCCTTATTATATCACAATATTTATTTTCACATGAATATTAAGAAACGTATATGGAAAAAGAAAAAAAGTGCAGTTAACAACATAACTATATAATGGTTCAGTAATTATCAGCTCAATCTTGGATATCATAAAAGATTCTAAGAAAACAAATACAATTTTAAAATGAAGTTTAACATAGATGGTACTCCTGCTATCTAAATATTTAATGTTTCTAAACGATCACTACAATATGATCTATAGTTAATTTGGTGGATATATGAATACTCGTACAAAAAAATCATTCGTACTCTTAATTTAAGTGAAAATGATGATTTGGTTTAAGTAAATTATTATGATCTTATGAGTTTTTGTCACATTGCAAAAATATTTTCACATGTACGCGAATTAAGACCTATTGAACACGACGAAAATTCATTTAATAACATATCTATTTTATGGTAAAGACCTCATCTCAGCTTTGACATTATAAAAATCCTGAAGAGAAAATGTAAAATTTTAAAATAAGATTTAAGATAAATCATAAAATCATGAAACACTCTTTGGCTTTTAATATTGATTTTTTTTTTTTAATTCATCATAAATTTATTTATGAACTGATTTCTTCATGTTTACTAAAATATATCGGAATATTGACAAGGACTAATTTAATTGAAGTTTTATTATTATAAATTTATTTTATTATTTTAATTCTTAGTTATAATCTATAAAATGCTTTATTAAAAGTGATATTATGTTTATCATTATGATCCCGCATTCCTGTTCAATTAAACATACTAGCAGTAAGAGAATCACAAATTTTATACAAGATCTCGTTGTTTCATATTTTATTGATTATTTAGAAACATTGAATAATTTGATTATTGGATCACTATTTATATGATCTTAAGCCTTATTTTAAAATTGTATTTTTTTCTTTGAAATCGTTATCATGTCCAAATTTGAGCTGATAACAACTGAATCATTACATAGATATGTTGCTAAAAGCATTTTTTTTCTTATCCCATAGACGTTTATTAACATTCATGTGAAAACAAATTATTGCGTTATAATAAAAATTGCGTAAACTATAAATTATTTACTTCAACTATTTTCTTATTTTTTCTCAAATTTGGTGTACGAACAATTTTTTTCCCCGATGTACTTGAATATAAATAATTATCAATTTTAAGCAAGATAACGTTGTTTCATATTTTAGCGGTTATTTAGAAAAATTAAATATACTGACGTCTTAAGAGCGTTTTATCTCAAACCTCATTTTAATATTTTATTTATTTTATTTGGAATTTTTTTGATGTCCAATTAAGAGCTGCTAAGGACTGCACCATTAAATAGATATTTTGCGTGATGAATTTTTACTTACTTTTTTTTAGACATCATTTATGAACGTGTTTGTGAAAATGATGTATTTCTCCTGAAGTCAATTTGTTTCAGACCGTCTGTTGTTGACTTTGGAATAAGTCAGAGAACTTCTAGAAGAAGTTGGTGCTGGCGTTCGGTTTGCTGTTGAAACAGCTTTCCAGGGGCAGGGCGTGGACCGACCAGCACACCCCCAAAAATCCACTTCATCCCATGATGGTCTTACAGTGTTCTATTTAACTTTTGAGGGCCATTTTATCTCCAATATAATAAGTAATTAGGTCCCGTCCAGCAAATTATATTTTACCCTGACCATTGCGGACCCAAACCGCGAGATTAAACATCAGCAGAAATCTCAAGACCCCTTTCACAAGCCCGTTTATTTTTTATTTTGACCAGTTCGTGAATTTCTGACACTTGAGTGGCGGCAAGCATATCAATGACTGTGGGAAGTACTTATCCCGAACAGGACGATATTGGGATTATTAAATAACATATTACATCTCACGAATCTCCATATTGAATAAAATTAAAATCTTTTGTGCACAAACATTTACAATAGCACCGTGTGAGGATTAACTGTTGTACACCACCCTTACATTGATAGAATCTTTATGAGAATTGATTCAGGCTAAATGTGACGAGAGCTCTGAACATTGAATCACAAGAAAATGATTTTCTTTGAATTATAGCTCTTTAAAAATCATATAAAATATTGAACCCCTAACCACCTTTGATAAGTTTTTTTTTTTTTTTTTAATTTCTTTATTGAGTATTATAACAATCTGTCTGTTGGACAGTGAGGTAGGATGACATTCACACCATATGTACAAAAAAATAAAATAAATAGAACAAAATAATAATCAAAAGTATATACAATAGACAATAAAATAAAATAACCTAAAAAATAAGAAAATTAAAACTAAGGAAAAAAAAAAAAAAAAAACACATGCATACCTATATACAAACAGGCGAGGGAACTCCAGGAGAACTCTGCGCTACTCTCCCAACCGCGTCACTGGTACTAAAGCCAGCGGAGATTGGTCGAGAGCACAAAGTTAACTAAGTTATAAGTTAACGAACATGATCTCGTATTTCAGACCATGTAAGTACGTACTGACAAAAATTATTTTAATGATCATAATACCATTTTATTCTGGATAAATACCTCGCCCAGTCAATGAAATTCTTGCGGACAAACGAGTGTCTGAAATTCAGTCTGGTCAAAATCCAAAATCGAATTTCTACAAATGGTAAAGAGAATCCTGCTGAAGTTCACTTCGTGATTCAGGTCCGCAGTGGCGAAAGTAAAATAGACTTTACCGGACGGGATTTAATTGATTTATGTAGTATAAATTAAAATGCTCTTTAACTGTTAAATGGAAAAATGGAAGACGGCTCATAGGATGAAACGGATTTTTTTTTTATTAACTTTTATTCTGTTTGGATTCACTTGAATATTTATCGCATTGAAGATTGTGTTTTACGTTACAGAATAAATGAGGACCGAGATGAATTTTCCTCTGAGCGTGTACTCGGGCCCTTGGTGTCGTTACTCACCAGCAGGGTCTTATGCATAGACCCTTCCCTGAGGGGCGTATTTGTGGCCGAGTAAACATAGAAAAAGAAATTTTTAATTCCATAAATTTTAGTATTTTTTTCTTCTTTTTAACAGGCGCTTTACTCCAAGAAGGAGCAACTGTCCGAAACAACAACCGTCATCTATTTCTTGTGCTACATCTTTCCAGTTCTTTATGCCCAGGACGGACCTAACATGCATCGCCAGCGGAACTGTGGTCTGTATATTCGTCCCCAGCATATATTCGTCTAACACCTTCCTCGTAGATCTCCTATCTTGAAACACATCAGGTTACATACAGTTATAAAATCTACTAGTAGGTGATGGGCTCCGATTACGAATTTGTTTGTACATTCTGAGGGAATCTAATTAATGGTTGATTCCCTTCTATGAATCCTGCTTAATAGCGCGCTAGTTCCCTTTCAGCATAAGATAAGATTCGTAGAGAATACTAGAGATCCTCCAGAATACTATTATATCTTTTTTGGGGGAGTATGTGATGGTATGGTATAAACTAGTTAATAATTTTATTAGTTAGCCTAATTATATAGATACGATTGTCTTCATAATGGTTGTCTTAGCCGTGTTCTCTAAGCGTATTGAACTACTGATTATTTATTTTTCTACATCTTTTTATTACTACTTTTTGGTCTACAGGCTATTTTTTAGGACGGGAAAAATGTTTTTAATTTTTAAATCATAAAATTTTATATCATACTTAACAATATTACATTTCAGAATTTTCTAATGATTTCAATATAATTAGTCCTGATTCTATCCCTCCCTTTCTAAACTTCCACTTTTCATATTATTCTCAGAAGTTATTAACATTTCCGGAATAAAGTATTAACCATTTGCGAATAATTATTTAAATATTCTAATGAAAGGAGCGAGAGCGTTACCGGTATTTCTCCATCTCCAGGAATCTCCTCTTCCTCTAACCTTCATCTTTTATTCATTGCCGCCGAATCGCTGGGAAGGAAGCTCGCCCGCCCGTGAAACGCTGATTGCGAACGAGGTGTGTCCCGTAGGCGTCGCCCGTTTTCGAGTCCCGACATATCCTGAAAACTTACAATGATGGTCTATATATTTTCAAGCGTCACTGATTCCATAATTTTTTTTATATATATGTATAAAATGACACGTCGTTTCAATAAGGCTTCTGTAAAAATCCCGAATAACAATTTTGCGGAATTAGTATAATGTCAAGTCAGAAATTTTTCGGCACATTAGCCCATGTAAACGCGAAAAACCTAGTATTCGAGAAAATACACTCGATGAAAAATCGGTGAAATACAGACGTTTCAGTGACGTTTTAAAGAAATCTTTTTTTTTCATATAGTACCGTTGCTAATTTATACCTATCATAAAAATATATTTAATATTATGTTAATTATTTAATTTATGAAACAAGCGACTGATCTACAACACCCTACTGAGACCAATACGGACATATGGAGCAGAACTTGGGGGTCGGCAAAACAAACATACATAAACAAACATACATACTTATTCCAATTCCTCTTCACAATCCAATCAGACGCTGGTTAAATACATACTATGTTATAAGGATTTAATTTTCTTTAGACATTATTTTTTTCTCTTATTTTTTATTGTTTTGTTCTGTGTTGAACGTGAATTTTCATCACCACTCACTAAGCATTGTGAGTAGATAAAATTTGTTTTCCTTAAGTTCAAATTTGTTATTCATGGAATGTATTTCAGTGAAATGTATTTTATTTCTAATTATCTTCAACATACTTCTCGCTATGTGTATGTATATACTTTATTTTATTTTCTCTTCTCCTAATCTTTACGCATAATCACTTAAATATCTTAGGGAACATATGTATATCATTATTTGTTTTTTTACATATTTTTTTGTTTTAGTTTTTACAATTTCTTTCCCTACATATTAACAGTTATTATTATTTTTTTAAATTTTTATATTCCATCACTACAATGCTTTACCTATAAAATAGATTTTACTTTCCTTATAATTTCATTCAGTGATTATTATGCAATTATTTTAGCTCCAATATTGTAGTACTGAACCCCTATTACCAAACTGTCCTCGTTAATTTATCCTAAGAGCTTAATTAATACTTAATGTATTACATGTATTTTGTCATTATTCATTGTAATAAGTCTTTTGACCAGATTTGTAGTTAATATATATGAACAATACTGTTATTCTAAAGGGACCTAGTCCCAGAATAAAGATGATTTTTCTATTCTATTCTATTCTAAAAAAAATACAAACAGTACAATAAAAATTCTACGAAAAATTGTTAACACACCTTTGTACATTTCAAATGACAGTATACATAAAGACTCAAACTTATACACGACATTTTATTCTTCAACTAATAATCACACTGATCCTCTAGTTCTTTTTATCTCCTGATCTATGTTACCTGAACGACCAGATTAAAAAAAAAATGGCCAAGGGACCAAAAAAAAAAAAAAAATATATATATATATATATATATATACAACAAAGTTTCTAGATGAGCTGCCCTCAGGTGCTAATTGCATTGAATATAAATAAATAAATAAAATATCAAGTTTAAATAAAGTTATTTGAATGAATAAGCAAAAATATTTTAAAAATTGATGAAATACAATTTCAATCGTATAATTTTTAGTTTATTATGATATTTTCATTATGATTTTCTATAACGGACATCTCTCAATAGCGAATAACATTTGTATCTGCTATGAAGGTATTACTATAGATTATTTTTCTGAGATAAAGAAGTAAGAAATAGTAATGTATTTTTTTAAATAGCTAATTGCTAGTAAAAATAAGAAAACCCTCTTATTTTATTTTCATTAATTTTTTTCTCTTTTTAAGCGAAAGCAAGTGACTACTCCATGCGTCTTTTTTTTTTTCTTCCCAAGCGCTCTGGTCTATCTTTCTTTCTTTTAATTATTATTAGGTACCAGTTAATAATACTCTGAGTGTTAAATTTTGTTTTCCAGAAGCATATTATGTTGGTTTGACAAAGTGCGTATTGGATCGCGGAGGCTACAATTACTAGACGATTGTTAGGTATGATCTTCATGATTAGGTTGTTAATGGGGTTCATAGGAGGTAGGTTATATGTAAGCAAATATTAGTATTTTAATCGGCATCGAACCCTCGGGTTAGTTATTATTAACCATTCGAGAATTAATGAATAAGTTTCCAATTGAGAATCATCTATTTAATTTCTCTTGATATTAGCGTCTATTTATTCTTGTACCAACTATTTCTCGTATAAATATAAAATTTTAATATTAACTGTAATCCAAACGTACACGAATCAATTATCCGTTGTGAATACTCCATCGACAAAGTTTAATTAGTGGAGGTGGGTTTGCTGACTGAGCCGCAAAGGGCTTAACCCGACCTTCTGTAGAAGGACCTCCGGCGCAATGTTTCACTTTGTTTTTGTTTTGTTCCTACGCCTCCCCCTCCCCTCTCAAATGTAGTAACAAAGGGTATTTTTAAAGCTTTTTCGGTTGTTTAGATTTTTTTTTTTCAGGTTTATATTAGCAAAGAGCATCCTATAAAACACTCTCATGTTACTATGAAAAAAGGTAATTGGTAACAAAATGAGTATTTTCAGGAGAGAGATAACTTTGAATTCCTTATTGCGCCAATCAGTGATACTGAAAACTGCAGAATATTCTAAAAGGGAATTAAAAAAATATATATTAAATTATAGGCGTAAAGTATTAGTATGATTAAATAAGACATAGTTACATTTCGAATATCTTAATTCATTTATTTATTCATACTAAAAACATATTTATAGAAAAATATTACAGTAATGATATATATTGCCACATCAATGCAACAGTGGGACATCTCAATTTTAGTTGTTTTTTTTTTCTTAAAACATTCATGGTACAACACAAGAAGCATGAAAAATAAAAATTTGAGGGTAGTGGATGAGTGGTCGTGCGTGATAAAGCATAGTTGTTATCCCCTGTATTTTACTAGAGGGGTCAGTATGAATCCTGTCTAGATGAGTCGAATTTTTTTCGTCGTAACGGACCCAACACTATAAATTACGAATGACTGAGAATTGTTTCAATCATGTTAACCCTTACACGTATCATACTGACGCATTTTATCTCAGTTGACGCCCATTTATAATAATGTGCTTAATTAAAACGCTCATTTGGCCATTATCCTTTATAGAATTGGAAATGAAGAGAAAAATGGAGATATAATAGTTACTTCCTTGTGCCTAAAATCGTTTTGACAAAAGCTAGTAAGATAAGTCAACTACTTACATAAATTAAGGAAAATTATTGCGAAAATAATAAATTAGTCGAGAAAAAGAGAAACAGACAGACAAATATACTCAACATTTTTTTCTATAAGTAATTTGTGAAGTTTACGCTTTTTTTTTTAATTTATTGGCGACTTCGTGATACAGACAAATGTATCGCTGAACGCCAGGACATATCCCGTTTTATGTGCACCAGCCTTTATTTTCGATTAAGTATTATTTAGTATCAACGAAGATTTATTATTTGTAATATGTCGTGGTAGTTACATACTGATGTAATATGAATAAAGTCATCCCACGCATGGGTTTCCATTCACGTAAAAATGCATAGCTCATCTAACACTTTGTAACAAAGTACTGTTTCTTGTCCAATGGTTATACGAGTAGATGGTGCAGCGAAATTTCATACCTTATTGTCAGGTTCTCCCAATCGAATGAAGTACAAGGTAACCAATTTGTAGAAGTGAGTACCGTCCCAAAGTCGATCCATGGTAGATAAAGCATAATAAACAAACTAGCGTTTACTGCCGATGATCCGGCGACAGAGAGTTCGGAAGTTTCTTCCACTCTACCTTTAAATTATGAAAAAAATGTATATGATTTTATAAAAGTTATACTTTACTCTATATATCTTCTTTCTTTTTATTAATTTAATAATGTTGTTGGTATCATACCAGTTTTAAATATTATCATCTTGCCTAAAGCCACGAGTTGGGTTTGCCTTTTTACAAACGCCATAAAGTCGACGACGGCTCTAGCGAAGCTGAAGCCATTACAAAGTCGAAAACGTACATCCCGACCTTCTAACACTCTTCTAACACTTTGTGAGAAATTATTGTTTCTTGTCCAATGGTTATACGAGAAGATGGTGCTGCCAACTTTCATATCTAATTGTCAGGTTCTTCCAATAAAATGAAGTACCAGGTACCCACTTTGTAGGAATGAGTACCATCCCAAAGTCGATCCATAGTTGATAAACATAATAAACAAATTAGCGTTTACAAACGATGATTCCACGACATAAAGTTCGGAAGTTCTCACACTCTACCTTCAACTTATGAAAAAAAAAATTATATGATTTTATAAAAGTTATATTTTACTCTATGCTTCTTCTTTTTTTTTTTAATTTAACAATGTTGTTGTTATCATAGCAGTTCTAAATATTATCATCTTGCCTAAAGTCACGGGTTGGGTTTGGCTTTTTACAAAGGCCATAAAGTCGACGACGGCTCTAGCGAAGCGGAAGCCATTACGGAGTCCAGAACGCACATCCCGACCAGGTGTCCGATGGCCCACTAATGACGATGTAAACGGCCACCAACAGCCCCGGAAGGGGGCCCTATTTGCATGGAAATGGGAGCTACGGCAGCCCCAGGATCCTTTCTTAGCCCACTCCTCTGCCTTATATATCTCCCCACTCCTTCCTTATCATCCTCTCCCGATTTACTGTCCCCTCCGCTTTCTCCGACTTCTTCAACCGTGGCTGCTTAGTATAAAATTATCGTTTCGGTGTGGCAGTGTGCAATGTTTATTTAAGTTGCTTAGATTATTTAGACTAGCTTGGACAAAAACATATGGAATTGCACAGGTGATACGGTATTTTATCTAGATTACTTGACAGACATTCATAATTATCAATGACTAACAAACTAACTCTCTACAAAGTTTTACTTTAACCAATTTCGACTAATGGCATAGAACAACTGTAGGGTTCTGCTTAAACTTCCAATATTAAAAAAATCCAATCTTTCCAATCCAAAATTTTACGAAGAATAGTTGACGCACCATGTTATGTCGCAAACGATAGATGACATAAAAACTTGAACATGCCAACAATTTTAGACACTGCAAAAGACAACTACAACAATTTTCACCGAAGACTAATTTACAACACAATTCCCCAAAAGCACTAGAAATCCGTACAGGCCTTCTCGACAATTACGTAGGCGGTGGCCAAGCGACCTGCTGAACTGAACTATTTCCTGGATTGTGATGGAACGCTGTGAAGCTAGAAAAAATTTGCTCATTGCAAAGAAATTTGCTGATTGAAAATTTAATTTTATGTCTAATTTTATTTTATGTATTAATAATACTAAAATGAAAGATTATTTATTCTGACTGTATATAAATGTTTTTTATACAGTCTTTTTTTTATACGCTTTATTATATCAAACTTTATTCAACTTCAATATGTTATTATATCTCTTCAAACATTGAATATAGAATTTATTTAAATACAATCATGTAGCAATCAACTGATGCTAATAACTGATTTACTATTACAGCGTATATTGCACCGTTAAAATTGCATACTGAAACTTTCGTTTGAACACGGCAAACATCCAAGTAAAAACTTGCAAAATAAAGACAACACATTTTATAGCAAATAAACGTAGATTACTTTGCGGGTGACACTCTAAAAATGTCACTCAGCTTTTTCGAGTGTGCCAAGATCACATGATCACGATATAAATGGGACTTCGAGCATAGCCGAGAAGCGATATGTTCACAGTATAACGTCTCTCAACTATAGAAAATTACTCTTCAAAACACTCTCTGTTCGGTAGCTGATAGATTAGGAACTGAAATATATACTTAGCACTTACATCGTATAATCTTCAGTAGTTAGTGATGCGTTCTGATGCTCAACAATACTCCACAATTCCTGCAAGTCCATTCCAAAACTCTTAATGTTAAGGTTCTTATGTGCGTCAACTGCCATTCCAACCATCCATCTTATTTCTTGTGATCTGGGTAGCTTCTGATGTTCAGATTCTTATTATTTATCAGGCGTCCTCTAGACATTTAGGGCCTCTGCTAATATCAATCTTAAATTCCTTAAGAATAGCACATTTATATAATAATAATAATAATAATAATAATAATAATGAGGCTTAGCGAACCCGGAGGTTCGATTCCGATAATACCAATCGATGTCCACATTCTTCCATCCACCGGGCTCCGTCTAAACCCAACCCCACCAAATCAAGCTAAACGTAATCTGCCTATAGTCGCTTTGGTCTACCCCTCGGGCGCTTACCAGTTGGTACAGCGCATATCAATTATTTAGGAATTCTTTCGTTTCGATTTTACATGTCCATTTTATTTGCCTAAACTTAATCACATCAATTATATTAACCGGATACAGTTCACCCAATTCAGAGTTGTGTAACCGCCTAAATTCTTCGATTGACTCGTCATTTTTCGGTCCAAGTATTCTGCGCAATACTTTATTTTCAAAAACTTTTAAACTTTAAGTACATTTATATACATATGAAAAAAAAATCCACTGAAAATGATATTACAAAATCCGTTCGTTATAAAATATTAGTCCTTAGGTGTTTTTGTGAAAGATTTAGCAAAATTCGAATAATTAATTTTATGACATCTGAAATCCTGTAATTTAGATTCTGGTATACTAAATCAAATTTATGCAGTTTAAAGAAAAAAAAAATCTTAATCCAGAATAGGCATTTTCATCATTTTATTTCACATAGATGTTATATTAACATGCTCATGTCATAATATGTAAAGTGGCCGGGCATATAAATATATGGTTTCTCCTTCTTTACGCTCGTTGTTGACTCAGCTTCTCCTATTCTGTACCAGTGGCTAACCTAAAAAACGCCAATGTTACTTCTTTAAATAATGTCAGAGACGTTCTATTGCCAGTAGATCATTATATAATATTTATTGGAGTAAGCTAGTCGACTGTTCTACATATCATGGATGATAAATATTCAGGACGCAGTATTTAAAAAAAAAATTATTTTTTATTTGTGCCTACGTTTCAACCCAAACATGTGGGTCATCTTCAGAGCGTGGTTCGAGCAATGGAGGCTTTCAAGTACTGACCTACTTTTTAATTGCATATAATATTTACTATCCTACATCTGAAGATCAGTATGTAAAATCATTGTCAACAATGAATAATTATGACTATTCACGAAGTTCCGACAATCATCTTATTTTTCTGTTAAACAATATTTTCATTTAAAAAATTACCTCAGTGAATTTTTTTTTAAAGTTTTTTCCATCCATTCCGTATATAACCAGATGATAATATAATCCTTAATTAAAACCCAAGTTTTTAAATTGTATTAAAAGCGTTTTAATGCACGAAATAAAATATAAAGTAACACGACCGCTTCTGATTTCAAGTTTCAAGACAGGACAATAGCAGAAAGGTTCTGTTTGAATTTAAAAAGAATTGACAGATTAACTGACAATAGCAGTTGTAAAGAGGTTATGGGGCGAGGACAGGCAAGTTTTATATTATGAAAGTTTTTGCATAAATCACATTTGGTACCGAGGAAGAGGAAACCGAATTACCAGCGACACCGGGGCCTCAGGCATTCATCATCTCTTGTCCAACTTCCTGCCTCCGTCAGTGGCCTACCGTCGAGGAATACCTGAGTACCTCCGCCTCAAGGTCGGCCATCTCTCTTGTATATTGATTCCTCAAGAGCCAGGCTTTTGTCCTAGTGAGGCGAACTGCGCAAACATTAGGAGAATAACTTGTTAAAGTGTTTCAGCCTTGGAAAAAAAGAAAGAATATTGAATGAAATTGATTATTTGAAATGTTTATTGTTCTATCCTTAACGATTCCACAGAATAGGTCACTTCTATTCAAACAAGGTATTAATATTTTAATAACCTAACTTTTTATTCTATATTATATTCACCCATGAAATCGTTGGGTATATTATGAATTCCGGAAGAAAAAATACAATGCATTATGGAGTTAAAAATTTTAATGATCATAAATATTGTGAAGGCAATGCATGGAACGCTGTCTTAATTGTTTTAAGTAATTGAAAAAATGAGAATTGAGCCTTATTTCGGTCAAAATACCTTGCATGACTGTAGGCAAAAAAACAATACTTTCTAACAAAGTACTAAACCGAAGACTCTGTATAGCTTGTTTGCAGATTTTTTTTATTTTTATTTTAAAAATATATATATTCTTATTCTCAAATATCATATCTTAGTAGATAACTTAGTTCTAGATACTAGATAACTTGATACAAGAGAATACTATAAATCAATAGCTCATCAATGTTCAAGGTATACTTCACTCAAAAGATGGTATTATGGTTTATAGGCTTTGATGAAATCTCATAGACAATTTTTTCTTTTTTTATGTTTGTATCAGGATATCGATGACGCCTCTTCAGCAGATGGAGTTAAGGATTCTACTCACAGCGATATGTCTCAGCGCTACGATATTTTTGTCGGCGGCGATATGACGATATATTTGTATTACTATATATTGCATTATAGCAGTCTCACAGAGCGTAATAATCCGGAGTTATATTACCTAAATTATGTGTCAACTTGAGCCTGCAAGATTTATGACAGATGCTTTAAATATATTTTTACCTATAAATCTCAATTATTCACATTTGATTATTTTAATTCCTAAATTTTCTTAGTCTCCAAGCTAATTTAAATAATCTGACCAGTTATTCCTAGCCATTTCCATTGTTATCTGCTTAAATTATCTGTATCTACTTTCGTATTGTATTGCCTGCTTAATTTTTTTGGATCCTGTCAGAATGAGATATTAAGCAAGAAAGTGTATGTTATCTTCATCCTGTTGTGTATTTCGCCAGGAGCAACTCTTAAGCTTCTTCTTCATTCAAAATAATTGCATTTAATCCAAATTAATTCACCCTGACAGGAAGTAAGAAGATACAGATAAAAGAAGTAGATACAGATAATTTAAGTAGATAGCAATGGAAATGTCTAGGAATAACTGGTCAGATAATTTAAATTGGTTTGTAGATCAAGACAATTTAGGAATTATAATAACCAAATGTGAATAATTGAGATGTATAGGTAAAAATATATTTAAAGCATGTGTTATAAATTTTGCAGGCTAAAGTTTACACATAATTTAGGTATTGTTTGAAAAAATAACTCCTTAACTAAATATCTTTTGGAGCATTGCGTTTTGTGTATTATTACATACGGGCTGATAAGATACTTGCCTATCATACAGATATGATGATTGGCATAGTTAACTATGTAGAAAATGTGGGGTGCCAAGGCATTAACTCTGGCATTAATCCTCTGTCCTCACCCCCTGGCGAGGGAAAACCCCATATAGCCTTAAAGGGGAGGGAGGGAGAACAAGAAATATTTTGAAAATGTATTAAATTCAATCAAAGTTTAAGGGACTAATCCCTAAGAACTCGTAGTGCTGCTGGCAAGTTCAGATTTAAAGGATGTTAGCATTGTTTTGTTCTTTGATTATTTTTCAAAAGCTAGAGCTCTCCTACATGATCCTGAAACATTTTTATTAGAATCTGGAATGCGAGTGTGTACCTCAGTAGACTGAAAATCTGTTTGATTGATAGATGAAGATTAAAGTAACATATAATTGAAAACGATAACCCTTAGCCTGCATTAAAACCCTTATAGAAAATTGTAAATTGTTGAATATATATAATCTAAAATATACAATGGTTAACCATCAAGTATTTAAACATTTAGATAAAATGTCACGATTAAAACAAAATTTAAGTTAATGCAGTTCTTTCAATGAAACAAATTATTTATGACAGTGTGTTGCCCATTAGACTGAAAATCTGTTTGATTGATAGAATATATATAAAAACTATAAGCATAAATAACATTATGTTGATAAGATGGAAATTGGAATGGGTGTTTAATCGATATTTATTTTCAATGAAGTGAAAATGGTGGGAAAAGAGTGCTAACTTTTAAAAAAAAAAGTGGGTTATATGTGACCTAAACGATACAATTTCTACATTTACTCAAAAAGGAAGTGAGGTGGAGGGGACAAGACAACCCCTCCGCAATATTGGCGCTTTCTGGTGCTATATTTTGTAAACCTTATCTGAAACATTGTGTATAACCTTCATTGAACCAAGATGGCCGGAGGAGTACCACTTGTAAATAATTACCGCCTTTAGTTCTTGGAGTAAGTCAGTGTGTATATCATTCATTTTTTATTTGAACCAGTTTTGGTCTATTGCGCAGGCAAAGTTTTTGCATCCAAATGCCAAGTGTACATCATTGCTATATCGCTCTGACATGAGGGGAGATTATAACAATTTGGATAAAAACTTTTATGTATCGGAGCTCGTTAAGTATTCCTGGAAGTTTGAAAGCTTATTGTTCGAGCAATTAGGCCGCTGGAAAGTTTGCCCCACTAAATGTTTTCCAGGAAAATACGGACGGTTTTCCCGAAAGCCCCCTAGTCCGCAAGACCGCCTTAGGGTTGGACCAATTACCATGTAAGGTGATCCCATTTTGGGTGTAAATTGTTTTCCTTCTTTTATAAAGGGCTAATGGACTTAGTCCCGAGGCTGTTATTAAAGTTTGGGGAAAGCCATTTTCGGATAATGAGCCATTTCTATTCGCTGAGACTGACGGCCTCCGGTATAAAAGGTGATACAACCTCTAATCCACTTTTGGCTATATCCTGGGTAAAGAAGGCCCGCTTGATATGAGCTCTTTAATTCTGTCTTCAACGAGAAAAGCTTTATCAATTTTTTAACATAATATGAAAACTTTAATATTTATGAAGCAGTGTTTAGGTAAAAGTTTGAATTTTTAGAACAACTTTCGAACTCTTTTAGTTGAACACTCATGATCGTTAAAGGTTATTGTTTTTATATATTTTTTAATATTATTAATTATTGAATTTATAGGATTCTTACTTTTTGTTTTGATATTATCAAACTAAATAGCATAAACTATTTGGATATTCCTTTACAAAATTAATTTCAGAGCTTTATATGTTGCTAAAGATTGTGCTTGAAGAAAAGATACTTGAAGAAAAAAAAAAAAATTCAGGTTAATTGTAGAATGTGCTGCTGCGGTCCGTTTGTATTTTATTTTTTTATCTTACCTTTTAGTAGTGATAAATATCTCGATTATTATTTAATGGTTTGATAGAAAAGTGGAAATAATTCAGTATGCCCACCCGATCTATCCTGAACTAATCAGAATTTCTCCATCCTTTACTATCCAAAAATATATTTTCCACTCATCATAGTTATCAATCGGGTTTACCCTATTATATTTTTCCATTTTGACAGGAATGTTAATACATTATAACATTCATGTCAAAATAGACAAATATTTTTTGTCTGCCATTAAGGATGAACGTGAAACATCTATTGTATATACTTTTCTTATACAGGTTTTCTCTTTTTTTTCCCCATTTTTTTCATACAAACACATAAAAATAGTACCTTAATAAATTTTGAATACTATTGGTATCGGGAACATCAACGAATTATTAAATAAGATTTGATAATGGCTTTAGTTTTAAAAGAAACCTCGTCGTTAACATTATAAATAACCAAAACTGCGTTTAAATGACTTTTTAATTGAGGAAAACAATTTTTGTTTTTGTAATTGTCTTTTACCGTTTATCCTTTAATGTATTTTAAGTTTTTATTTTCTCGTTGGGTATAAGGAAGTCTAAGTATCCGGATACTTATAATAGAAGTTTATCTATCCGGTTAAAAATAAGTATTTACTGTTTTAATTATCTCCTACTTTTTAATTAAACCAATAATGTTAATTTCCTATTTAAAATTATTATTTTAATGATGTAATTAATAATATTGCTTATTATGCTCTTTTCATTAACAGTTTGTAATTAATTGAAGCTTATTATCCTAGATTTACAGCGAACATACACTAATTGGTGTAATGTAACGGGGGTAATATAACAATTACTATCAGGGAACACCATCTTGAGTAATGCGCCATTTATGAGACTGGTGTAAGAAGACCCAAGGCCCTTGAGGACTTAGGGCCGCGAAGACCCTTTGTGCTTCAAGGTATTGTTTACCCTCTCAAACGACCCCATGATAAGCCCTAAACCGGAGCACACAAATCCCTTTTTACTCAAATTTATTTTTCCCCATCTTGTTTAGCCTCGTGGGTTATTTCGCCTGTTAAGGAAAACAAGGTTCCTCTCGAACGCTTCCTTTCTCTTTTCGTTTCAGCCAATTCTTTTTCTTCTAGGGCTCTTCCAATCCCGGTTATTCCTAATACCACTTGCCTATCCCGCCGCCTACCTGTCCCTCTGGATATAGTGGCACAGTTTAATATAGTCCTCAGAAAAATATTATCTCGTATTTTTTGTAAGGAGTAGATTTTATTTTACTCTGGGAGGTGTACTCAATTTTGAAATTACTTAATTATGGCGTAAAAGAGCAACCTATTTCTCTATTACCAAACCTAAAAGAATTACGAATCATATCATACGAATAATATCAATAATCCAATTTAATATTTTTGGCATTTCAATCATTATTAAATAACATTTTTATGCAGGGTGTTCGTTATTACTACGTATGTTTACTATTATTATTAAGCCCATTGACTATTAAAGAAGTGTTGACGTGAACATTGTATGTTTCGATCAGTGCACCTTCTTCTACTCATCAACGAACACTGTATATATTTTGGTAGTGCAAATGTGGTATGAAACGAAAATGAATTAACAGCCATCTCCAACATGCCAATGATGCAATAGCTCCTCACCATTATACCTCAAACTTAAAAAGATTATCTCTTAGACCGAACGTATCAGTGGTATTAAGTGATAATGGATCAAGTAAAAATGCAGTTATTAGTTTCCTTAAAACCAATGGGTTACTTAGCAAATTATAAAAATACACTTCATTTTTATCTTTTATATTTTTCGTTGTTTATTTATAATTTTTATTTATTTATTACCTTTACTCTTTAATTATTATTATTTATTTCACTATTTTTTTTAAATTAATTCATTTGTTTATCTTTATCATTTCATTTTTTTCCTTTTTTCTCTTATAAGGCGTTGCTGAACTCCAGTGAACATAAATAAATAAACAACAGGCGTTGATGGCCGTAGGGTTTTACGCCTTGAAGTCCAAATAAACAAAGGAAATGGAATTTCAAGGAGAAGAGACGAAATCCAATTTCAAAACCTCGCCACATCTATAATAAAATAAATAAAATAAAAAAATGGGAGGTTTCAAAAAGGCATTATGAAGTGACCAAATATGTGTGTTGAGTAGATTATCTTCATTATATTATGTTTCATAAACATGCTTCACTTATATCACATTACTAGGGAGACAAATAATATTAGGAAGATGGATAACTATCTAATGTAGAAGTTCTTAATGGAGTATAATATTGTCTAATTATTTTAGTTATTTGCAAGTTGGACTATAATGTTTATAAACATTAGTCCAAGGCATTTATTTGGTATGATAAACATATATTTACATTTCAGCTTTTCGTCAGTAACCTACTATATTTTGTATTTATATCAAATTAAGCACTTGCTAGAAAACTGTAAAATTTTGTTACAGTCATCTTAAATAAAATGCTATTACAGTCAAAGAAAAAAATATACATTATACTTCATATTTCATATCCACACGTGGGAAATGAAGTAATGAATTCCGGTATAAGATGGGCACATGTGTATAAGAGTCCCATTGGGAAAAACAATAACATGTTCTGGGATGGAGGGATATGAGAGATGATCCGGAGCAAGGCAGATATGAGCTGACGGTTGGGGATATTGGGACGGGATTCCCTTCGACGGCGTCTCCTCTATTTAAGGAACGACCCACCCCCAACATCCTCCCACTATGTCATAAATACCACGAGGATTCCGATTCACCCCGTCCGGGAATAGGACCAGGATGTGGCGGATATGCGACGGGAGCATTCAATGTGGACTGTATCGGCGCATATCGTATTACAGCATTCTGGTCCATCCATCTAAGATGAGCCGGAAATTTTTTTTTATAGTTTAGGTTTTTCTCTCTTGCTTCTTTAACATCGCCGTTATAGGATAATCCAATGTTTAATTAAATGCCGATCTACAAATAAAAATAAATCCCTACTCCTTATCAATTCTGCCATTGTATCTCACATGTTCCTTATATGCTTTCCATGACATTTTAACCTTTTGGTGTCATTTAGTTCTTTTGACAAGTGTTTCACTTATTTATTTAGCAATCCACGGTTTATTACCATCCTTTTATTTTATTCTTATAAGAACTCATATGTATAGATTTATAAGAATAAATTGTATGTATAAATATTATGGCAGTATGTTAATCGTAAAGCATACGTTAAAACATAATAAAAAGTAGTCTCTTGTCACAATATAACTCTGATCGTTATCTTTATTTTAAATAAACGCTTCTACATTAGCACTCAGCTGTTGGTGAATTCGTTAACTGTGAGTAATGGTCTCGTACACAATAAAGAGGTGAAACTGATATGTTTTGTAAAGATTCAAGGGGTATTGCTCAATATCCTGTTACTAATCAAAAGCAATATACAAACTGATTGAAAATTACAAAATTCTCCGAAAAATATCCTCTTCACTATACTGATTGGAATAAAAAAAGGGCGTTTTAATTTGTAATTCAAAACACAAAGCTAAACACTGTGTTCCATCCTGATTCGTTTGAATGATAATTCCGAATGACAGTTTTTATTTTTAATTTAAATTTAACAATGCCTTCAGCGACTCTGCAAATAACTTGGCAACAGAATGAAGACTATCTTAACGATTCTAAGAAAGTTTTGTGTACAGATTTGGTATGATTACCCCAAATGCTATTTCTCATATATCCCACTGGTAAATGTTTTCATGGCTACTAGTTATAGTTGCAGCGAAAAATACGATTTGGAAAGGCTAAATAAATAGATGGAAATAATCCATTCAATGCATTAAATGATACACAGATTCATAATAGATCGCAGACTTAGTTCAGATGACAGAGGAAGGAGTACGACGAAGCGTTTCAAGCAATCCTTTTTTTTTTTTTTTTTCCTTTACCTTTAAGATTTGTAACAGCAAGTCCATTTTGCCAATAAAATATTTTAATTTTCATTGTAAGATGAAATTACACTGGATATTTATTGAATATTTCTTGATAGATGATCGCTGAATGTAACTAATTTAGAAAGAACTTAAGCTAAAAGGACTAATAGTTAAAAACTGAGATTACAGTAGTTTCATAATAATTAAATGAGAATAAGTGGCGAATTTTAGAATATAACTGCTTTTATGACGTTCGAAAACATAATCAAGTCACGGGCGTTATCTTTATTCATAGACCGTAGAAAGTTATCTCCTTCATCCGTACTTTGCGATCCAAAAGTAATTCTTCTTCGCTTCTCGAATCTTTTGCACTTGAAGGCAATGTGTCTTGGGCCCTCCAAGCATTGGCATGTTGGACAGTGACCACTCTTAGCTATACCCATTAGATGTAGATATTTATTACTTCTATCATGATTTATCCTAAGCCTGATCAACTTTACTAAGCTGTAATCTACTAATCACCGAATCTATTGATCTACAAATAACCATCTTATTTTCTTATTAGAAGAGATATAGGCGGGCGGGGGAACGAAAGGCTTTTTATTCTGGCATTAATCTCCCGCACTCATTCCTTGGCCTGGGAAAAACCCGTATAGGCTAAAAAATCACAAAAAAAAATGGAATGACATAAATCATATATCGAGCCCGTAAATTGCTTCCATGGACCCAATAATTGTGACGTGCATCGAAACGGCTTAAAGCCATTAAAGCCGAATAATTCAGTTCTTCACAATGTTTTTTATCAATTATTTTTATTTACATAAACTATTTTTTAATAATAAATCATCTTTTCTTACATAAATGATTTATTATTCTACCAGTGATTATTTTGTACTTTCACCGCCATAGCGGTGGATTACATGGATAAATTTAATTTTCTCATGACTTGCGTTTCATTGAGTTTTTATTTTAATTTAATTTTACGAAATATATTTAACATTTTCTCTATTTCAAAAGCAATAGCATAGGTCTAGTTTAGCTCAAAGCATGGATTGAAAAAGTAATACATGTCCGAAGTTGAAACTGGGCTAACATAGAATCAGGACGAGCATGACCATAATTAAAGAGTTCTCCAAAAATAAAAAATAAATAAATATTCAACAAATACAATTGGAATATCAACAACACCAGCCAGAGCCATAGCAATATAAACATAAAAGGGTAATTAGAAACAGTGTAGCTAGACAGCATTTCTATCTGCCCTGTCCTGCATGTTAACGACCAGAACGATATTAGAGCCAGGTGTGCCTAAGCACTTTCGATACAGCTTCCTACCGTCCCTTTTATTACCGGGCAAAAAAGCTGGATTTCCTAGCCAGTAATGAAACAGGTCGGGGAGGATGGCTCCCAAGTTGTTATTGCTGAATCACCGATTGGTCACGGTTGGAAGGTGGGGGCTTTAACCTTTAAATTCGTCAATAAATGTTGTATTATCTAATATGTCGCATAGGTATCCCTTATAACTGTATCCAGAATGTTGGAAAACTTCTGTTACGAAATAAATATACTTATGAATCAGGATTTCACGGAAGACATTTCAACCCTAGGGTTCCCAGTCACGTGGGTATAGTTGGTGATGAGCTTGCGGATACGGCAGCCAAACAAGCACTCGCGCTTCCAGACCGAAGTACTCCAATCCTGACCCCTCCAGAAATGAGTTTTCCTCTCAAAAAAGAAATATTGGATAGTTGGCAGTCTATATGGAACGAAAGCCCGCCTAGCAAGTTAAAAAATCAGTGGAGCCATCACATCAAACCGTCATTATTTTAATATATTTTATTTTTTATATGTTTTTAAATATCTTTTTCATATACCACTATATCTATTATTAATTTTTGATTGTTAATTTTTTTTTTTCTATTTCTCCTCTAAAGAGTTTAAAAACATAACTAACTCACAGGCGTTGATGATCTTGGGGTTTTACGCCTTAAAGCCTAAATAAACAAACAAACATTTCAACCCTTCATAGCTAAAATGGTACTACAGCTCTCTCCCCCCTCCTCCCACCCCCATCGACAGGCACTCATTCGTATAAATCTCTATTAAAATACAGTGTTTCTATCTCGACTAATCCCCAACAAAAAAGTTTCTTGCACGCTTGGAATGAATTATTGAATCATTCCAGTCTCCTTTAATGAAAACGAATAGAAACTAGCAGATAGGAAGAACGAAGAATTCTGAGAAGAAACGGTTCATTTGTCACCAACTTCTTCCCAAAGTATTGCCGAGAGAGGCAGGAGACAATCGTAATGAATAAAATAAAATAAAAATATATATATTACGTTTATATTCAAAACTTGAATTGATAATTCATTAAAATTAAATTGGAACTTTTTTATTTTAATTTTCATTTACTATGCTAACTAGTTTTAATATACGAAATGAATGAATCCTTAAATAATTAAATGGAAAAATGAGAACATTTATATTTAATTTATTGTGAGGAATAGCCCAGCTTCATATTATTTAGTCTAGGAATGGGAATGGGGATAGTTCATGCTTTCTTGGATGATTTGTGTATAGATATAGTTAGATGATCTATAACTATTACTCTAGTGTAATAGGATTGATCATAAAGATGGTATCGAAGCTCTGTTATATTTTGATTATTATTATAAAATATAGCATTTAAAATACTAAATGTTTTTCATTTTAAAATACAATGTATTTTAATTACAAATCATACATTCTTTTCAGAAAAAGTATTTCAAATAAAAAATTTTAAAAGTTACTTGAATTATAATTTTAAAAAATGCAATTACGAAATACTCATTAACTGTCGGTTTAGAACCAATTCATTTAAAAATAGGTCTATTTTAGCGAGAAAAAGAGTTATGAGATCATAAGACAGCGGATGTACTTTAGAAAAATAATTAGGAACAATTATTTTTTCTAAACAATTTACTATAAAAGTGAGTTTTGTCAAATTATTTGGTTTTCAATATTCTCTGAGGTTCTGCATAAATTGAATTGTTCCTTTTCTTTTGCAAAAAAAAAAAAGTACTTGAAAATATCATTAAAGAAAAAAAAGCATATTTTTGCAGGCATGTGCCTTTTCATGTCCATTTTACAAAATATGCCCTTATACCATTTTCTATGATAAGACCTGGTGTCCTGCGGATATTTGAAGGCTAATCAATCGTAAAGTCATATGATAATTGTATTCAAAATCATAATTATAATATTAAAAAACATAATCCACCGTCGTAAACGTTTAAGCTCGATTTTATGGGGAAGAATTTTCGTGCAAACGATCAGTTTTGTTGTCAAACGTCAAAAGGAACCGACTCGAATTGATAATCTATTTCGATTTTGAATAATACAAAATAAAATACTATAAAATAAGGCTGTATTTTTTTTCTTCACCACATTTGTTTAAATTTACATAGCTACGGTTCGGCTATGAAGATGGTATTGGTCATATTTAATTTAGTATTGTATGAATTATTACTCTAATTAGGTTAAGTCCATTTTTTTTTAATTTGTAATTAACACTACCTGTTAATTTGTAAATTGACAGTACCACTATATAGAATGAGGTTGCTCTTTTATTCAAATCCAGAAATATCAAGATAAGATCAACAGACATAAATTTAATAAAGATGGCTTACCGGTCGAAACGTAGCTATGGAAATTGAAATAAATATGGTGAAGAAAAAAATACAGCATTATTTTATAATATTAGAAAATTTTCACCTAAAACAAGCACATATAGAAAATTTTTTGAAACTAGTATCTTGAAAAAAAAAATACGAATACTTATTCTGTATTTTTTATTTTGAAAAGCTGCGTTTTATAATTTATTTCTGAAAATGTAAAGTACGAAAAAACATATTTTATTCTGTATTTTAAAATATTTCATTAGAAATATTGCCCAAGTATTTTCAGTAATACATTAGCAATACTAATAGATTTAAGCCTTCTATCCTAAGCTTTAAAAATTATCGAACATTAAAAAGTATTATTCGATCTGTGGATTAATAAATCTTATATAATTGGCGCTCAATTAATGCAAATGAATATAAATAACATTAATAACAATTCGATTATATCCTTTTTAATACGTTAAAACATCAAAGAAAAATTCTCCTTCAGTACCGAGGAGGAAAACAGCTATACAAATGCCAAGATAGATGTGTTTGTGAGGACAAGACGATGTTTCTGAAAACCTTTACGGCCGGTGCGACAGATTCAGAACACGTTTCTCAGCGCTCCTAACCTCATTTGATGGCCCAAGGGCGGAGGAAGACATGTTTATTTCTGAAACTCGGTGAGCAGGGCCTCTGCAAGGAACTTTATTCGACTCCATAAGTTTTCAGGGCGTGAGATGGCCCCCTTTAGAGAGGCATAAAAGGCGGATATTGAAATTTTTCTGGAGGACACGGCTGTGAGGCGGGATATTGCCAATCCCAAAGTCTCTCTGGAAATAATCCAATTCATGAAAGGAATGAAATTTAGTGAAATACGGTTGATATCTTGAGAATTTTTGCCGCATGCTTCTCAAAACGCATTACTCATTATTATATATTTTATTTTGTATGTGCTGGCTGCCATGTCAACGAGAATGGTATTCAAAGCACTTCTTTGTATTTTAACTTGTATATCCGTTGTCTTTACTCTGGAATCAACCACGAATAAAATTTTTAAAAAAATGTGGACGAAGAAAAGAAATTAAAATAAATAACCTCCATATCAGACCGAAACAACTAGAAACCAGTAAACAGGTTTCCGATTATTGCAACAATTACTAGACAAACGCTATAAACTTCCGACTATTTACAAAAGATTCTTCACCGTTTTGGACATCAATTCTGCATTTTGGTGCATATCGCTTCGTGAGCGGGGTCGGGAAAAGACCTCTTTTATTACGAAATATGGAAATTTATGTTTAAAGTTCTTCCGTTTGGTATTAAAAATGCGTCCGCTATATTCCAGAGAATACTATCCAACAATATATGAAGAAATAACCAGGACAATTTCTGCATAAACTACATTGATGATATTTTAATTTTTCCTCGGAATTGGGAAGACCATCTTCAGCATATTAGCAAGGCTTTTGAAGTTATGATCACTGAAGGTCTCAAACTGAAAATAGAAAAATGTCTGTTTGGTGCGAAATCAGTAAAGTACCTAGGACACAAGTTTTCGAAAAATAGATAAAGGAAAGTTTAAATATTCTGTGTGAATGTCAAGACTTTTCTTTCAGTATTAAATACAAATAATAATTAATCTTGAGAATATTACTGGATATAATCTTAACTACTTAATGTGCTTCATTAGAAGTATACGATTCCAATGAGATCTCTAGATAAACGGTATCTCTTATCTAACGATGTAATATCCATAATAATGCAGTTGGGACATTTTATGAAAAATATTTCTACTAAACGATACGTAACAAAATAATTAAAACTATTATTTTTATCTTCTGAACTATTAAAAGTATATTTCAGAACTGTTTTATTCTCAATATTTAATACCGGGATGGAACGGAACGCCATTATCAGCTCTAATTGGACTTGGCTAAAGTTGAAATAGCCAATGAAATGGCTGGATTTTACGTCACTGCGAATAATGTTCGGATCGTAAAAGGGCTTCCTAAATATTTAGTAATGGCCGGCTAAAGGTTTTATAGCCCCTAAGTGATAGGTCCAGTAATTTTTTAAAATCTGCTACAGCTCAGTCTCCCAGCTTTTATTTACTTCTTTTAAACCTTCTGAGTTATGGTATTGCCTATAATGAAGTTACAGCTATACATTATAACAAATGGTCATTCAGCTATTTCACATCAAATCTTCATGAGGTCATATTTTTTATGAAATTTTTAAAACCAGAAATATTTAAATTTATTTATTTATTAGAGAATCGGCGATTTAAATCTGATGGAACCTAATCGAAGTACAAAATGAAAATCGTCAGTTATGGATATCATGATGGGTATATTTTTATTATAAGCAATTTAAAATATTTCGTATGATCTATATTAAATGTAATTCATTTATATTTCAATATTGATCTAACCTCCACTGCTGACTGGATGTACGTGAGAAAAAACAACACTTAGTGAACAATGGGAAATTAAGTGGAACGAATCAGCAAACAGCCTCTTTCAGAAAGTGCAGAGCAGAAGAAATAATCTTGAATGGACTGAGAATTGGACATGCAGCCTTCCACGTACGGTAGCCTAATGAGAGGCCTGAAATTACCACTTTGTGAAACATCCAAAACATCACTTACACTGAAATATATTGTAACAACTAGCAAATTTATTCTGACACCACAACAAAACACAATATACCTCCTACCTAAGCATTTTTAAATTACGGAAAAATCCAAAACGTGGCTGTCTCCATAAAAGATATTTATTTAATTTTACCGTTGTATGATTCGCCACTAATGACCCGATGCGGAACACATTAATAAAATAAATTTCTCCTTTGACAAAGGAAAATACATTGCAGAACGTATCAATATCATGTTTCATATCTCGTGCTTTCAAATAGTATCCTGATTGCCAGTCATTTACTGTAATGTTTATTACTAACCAATATAAATTAACTATATTCCACATAGCTGCTAACTTCTCATCTCTTTTTTTTATATAAGTAAGGACTGATATCCAACTGCTCGCGAATTCCGATGGATAGACGTATACCAAGTAGATCTAATACAAAATACTTATCAACGCCTGCCTCTATAATAATGCTATAGATTTATATATATTATGTCCTTTTGATATTGTTTCCGTTACATTAAAAACTAGTAATGTCATGTAACGTAAACTAGCTATGTCCTTCGAGTTTTTGATGTAATTTTTCTTTTACAGGTCTCGTGGGTAAGGCACCGGGATATCCACCTGCTAACGGTCGGAAGGTACACCTACACCTCAGACCAGAGGTTCAGAGCCATACATCACCAGAGTACCGAAGACTGGAGCCTCCAGATCAAATATCCTCAGCACAGGGACTCCGGTATATACGAGTGTCAGATCAGCACTACGCCGCACATGTCCCACTTCATTCATCTCAACGTAGTCGGTGAGTACTTTATGATGACTTCTTTGCTTATCATTACGTTGTAAAATTTATTGTACAATATTTCCTAATTCCTCAAGGCCAAAATCTAAGAATCGGATAGCTAAAAACGAATGATTATGTTCCTCAATTTATGCTGATTAGAAAAAAAAGAGTTTCGTTTAATTTATTAAGCCAATCCCTTCCATGGCTGTCAGGGATATTGACTTAATAATTCAGCAATTGGGAACTGATTCTTATTTGACTGCTATATACTGCTAAAGGATTCGATTATGGGTAAGGATTTAAGTAAACTATGAGGTTAAGTAAACGGACTGTATAATCAAATGATTTGATGACTATAAGAAAAATATGATTGCTATATTTTGAGTTTTATTATAATGTGGGTTATTAAGACCCATAATTATTACAACATTAGTTAGTATGGTAATAAATTTGATTTGCATATCATAAATTATTGAAGTTGAGGTGGATTAGGCGGTGGTGCATTTAAATATCTCTGAAACTAAAAATCTGATCTCTAAGTAAGGAAATCGTTCAACATTTCATCCTCTCTGTAATAGGCTATTATTTATATAATATATATTTTATATTATCAATATCGCCTTCGTTTTCATCGTTGATATCGTTGATGTTATGTTTTCATTTCTATCGTGTGGTCTAAAGCACACATTAGGTTTTTTCTCCTTTCCAAGTATTCTATCTTTCAATGCTCATGCCCCTGGGCCGCAAGAGTTTCTACTCCATTTATAAAATAACTGTACAAATGGTAATTGATTGCTGGCCAGCTAGGTCTACTGGCATAAGTTGACATGAATCTTGCAGAAACTGTGTTCCTTTAACAAGTTTTGAAGTATATAAAAAAATTGCAAGATGGAGAGAGAAGTGTCTTGACCAACTACAACCGTTGTGCGTAAACATTTTATTTTTCTCATCTATGCCTGTACATCTCTAAAACTTATAATTCATATAAAAAACTTCTAATGAAAAAAATTAACTATGAGTATAATCTTTAAAAAGTTTTGAAATTATTTCGCAGAAAATGGTCAGATAGGTGGTCAACATCCACAGTATCTTAACCTTAAACTATGGCTTCCGTTAGTTTTTTTTATTTTTATCAGTTTTGTTTTTATAAAAATACTTTATCTCAACACATAGTAACCACGTTATATTTATTTTTATTCAACTAAAATTTCGTCTAAAATATTTTATTTAATTTTTTTCTGATGTAAAATTTATTTGACCTACTGCAATAAAGTGGCTCAGGCAGAACGGTATCCATTTTCAAGGCGTGCTAAGGGGTCCAACCCGCCAACAGGTATGATCCCATCAGGTATCAAGCCAGGTAATCAGAGTAGAATTATTATTACCTGAAAGGCTAAAGGCTCTTCTGAAAGGATGGTTCATTTTGCAAGCAAAGTATCTCCTTACAAAGTCTAATCTAAAATATTATGATGAAGCTACATATTAATTTTATGAAAAAAAAAACATGAAGAAATCTTATTAAAAAATTATTCGTGCAGTTCAGGTGATTCAGTTCGGCCCAGAGATTTTTTGCAATATATATCTTGGAGTTCTGGCAATGGCCATGAGTGTATGTGGCTATATCTCCACTGGCTTTAGCACCAGTGACGCGGTTGAGAGAGTAGCGCAGGGATCTTTTTTAGTCCTCCTTTTCTCTGCATAGTTGGCTTGGGATTCCCTGCCTGATTGTATATATTGTATATAGGTATCAATATATATATCACTATATATAGGTATATAGGTAGTTTTTTTATTATTATTTTACTTTTGTTAATTTTATGTTTTGTGTATATATGGTGTGAATGTGTTCATATCTCACTATAATAATTGTCCACGTGGCAGATCATTATATTCCTAAATAAATAAATAAGAAAATTGTAATCAGTTATGTTTTATTAAGTTATTAGCCACATTACAGTTAATTATTATGTATCCATCATTATTATTTATTATGCCCTCGAGTTCTACAATCGCATTTTATTTTGGCTTAGGTCTGATTTATTAATTTAATAAAAGTCAATTTGGTCATGTCTTTTGGCTCATTAAATATTTATTTAAAAAACAATACGTGAAATTAGCTTTCATATTAATGTCTCGCTTTTTAATCTTCATATTTTATGTATAAAATGACATAAAACTCATAAGTAAATTATTGGACATCAAATAATATAAGAATAAATTATTATAATATATATTAACATTAGTAAAATTATAAGTGTGTGTGTATATATACATGTGTGTGTGTGTGTGTGTGTGTGTGTGTGTGTAGTTCATAATTAAACATGATTCTTAAATTTTCGAACAACAGAAACGAGCAGAATGTCATTTTAGCACAACTTGAATAATGGATATGCCCAATTATACTAATTTACAATATGTTTATATATTTACTATAATTTAAGCTAATGGACTTTAGTGCTTGGTTTTTAGTGGAATTAGATAGTAGAATGATCTGTATTGATAAGTGGACAAATACTGAATTCTTATTTATAAGGCACCATATTTCAGATCTCTAATTATTATGGATACTATAATCCATCCAATTATTATAGATAGATCTCAATTATAGATACTTCTATCCCAGAGTGAATTAAATTTTGACTGTTAAAATCCATCATTTTTTTGTTATAACCGAACGCTTTATTGTTATAATTGCCTGATTAAGTGATGTTTATTTATTTTATTCAATTTTTATTTTAACTAGACGGATTTGTGTTTTCATCTACATATACTTCGGTGTAATTAATTAAATCAGTCAGCATCAGCAGTATAATGAATAATTACAAAAATAATCCATAAAATGAATAAAACCGTAAAAAAAAAATATTTTCAAAAAAAAAAATTAGATGATCATAATAAACAATTAAAACGCTTTTAATATAATTATTAATATGTCATAAATACAAATTATAATTCTTTTGGTTATAGTGTCTGATTTATGAATACTTTATACTTTATATTTATAACTAAGAAAATTGTTGTTTAATTAACGAACTAGTTTTAGTAAACATTTCTAAATATTAAAAGAATATATGTATTGTTGAAAAATATACGTAAAATGTCTTCAAAGTTTGACCAATTTCAGGCTAATAGACAGGGCCTCGTTCAGTTTTGGTATGTAGTGAAGGATAAACACGATTAAAACTCCAGTAGACTCTTGTGGTGGTTTTGTTCTTCGACGAATCAACCAAGAATAAGATATTTAAAAAATTGTGGAAGAAAAAAAAAATTAAAATAAATAACCTCCATATCTGACCGAAACAACTAGAAACCAGTAAACAGGTTTCCGATTACTGCAACAATTACTAGACAAACGCTATAAACTTCCGACTATTTACAAAAGATTCTTCACCGTTTTGGACATCAATATTTTGGGGATATTGCCAATCCCAAAGTCTCTCTGGAAATAATCCAGTTCATGAAAGGAATGAAATTTAGTGAAATACGGTTGATATCTTGAGAATTTTTGCCGCATGCTTCTCAAAACGCATTAGTCATTATTATATATTTTATTTTGTATGTGCTGCTATGTCAACGAGAATGGTATTCAAAGGACGTCTTTGTATTTTAACTTGTATATCCGTTGTCTTTACTCTGGAATCAACCACGAATAAATTTTTTTAAAAAATGTGGAAGAAGAAAAGAAATTAAAATAAATAACCTCCATATCAGACCGAAACAACTAGAAACCAGTAAACAGGTTTCCGATTATTGCAACAATTACTAGACAAACGCTATAAACTTCCGACTATTTACAAAAGATTCTTCACCGTTTTGGACATCAATTCTGCATTTTGGTGCATATCGCTTCGTGAGCGGGATCGGGAAAAGACCTCTTTTATTACGAAATATGGAAATTTATGTTTAAAGTTCTTCCGTTTCGTATTAAAAATGCTTCCGCTATATTCCAGAGAATACTATCCAACATTATAAGAAGAAATAACCTGGAAAATTTCTGCATAAACTACATTGATGATATTTTAATTTTTTCTCGGAATTGGGAAGACCATCTTCAGCATATTAGCAAGGCTTTTGAAGTTATGATCACTGAAGGTTTCAAACTGAAAATAGAAAATTGTCTGTTTGGTGCGAAATCAGTAAAGTACCTAGGACACAAGTTTTTGAAAAATAGATAAATCATAATAAACAATTAAAACGCTTTTAATATAATTATTAATATGTCATAAATACAAATTGTAATTCTTTTGGTTATAGTGTCTGATTTATGAATACTTTATATTTATAACTCAGAAAATTTTTGTTTAATTAACGAACTAGGTTTAGTAAACATTTCTAAATATTAAAAGAATATATGTATTGTTGAAAAATATACGTAAAATGTCTTCAAAGTTTGACCAATTTCAGGCTAATAGACAGGGCCTCGTTCAGTTTTGGTATGTAGTGAAGGATAAACACGATTAAGACTTGAGTAGACTCTTGTGGTGGTTTTGTTCTTCGACGAAGAAAATAGACAGAAAAAAACGGTCTTGAGGACATTTTCCAGGACCATTGTCATTCAGATGAGTTCAGGTAACTGGAGCAACGTTCAGAGAACTCTCTTCTGTTCGCTAGTCACCAGCCGAGCGGCCATCTCTTTGAACTAATGTTCTTCATGGCTGCGTTGATTTTTATATTCTCCAGAGGAAATCTCTTAAGGAGTTCTGTAGGATAATGCAGTGTCGTAGTGAGAGGTCGTTAGTTTTTATTCCAGAACCCTCTCACTGTTTAGGATAGCAAATGGTAATGTAGTTTATAAAATAGGTAAAGAACCTCTCAATCACTATTTACACACAAACATATATACATTTTACATGAGTCGTACGATATAAGAATAAAAGTTAATAATAAAAAATATAAATATTTAATGCCCTTGTAACGATCGTAAACCTTGAACCAACAAATATACATCTAATACTTTTCTCGGTTTTCGTGTATTAATCCGTCTAGGCGATAAATGCTCATGTACGGCAATGAGGAAAAAAATGGCGTAGTTTTGAAAAATCTTTCTCAAAAATGCCCTTCGGTAGTTGACAATTGAGTTGAATTTCCCTTACTAATTCCTGAATATCTCAAAATCTCTTAGGTTCCACCAAAAATATGAATTGCTTATCAAGATTTGTCTTCATTACCTCGAGAAGGTCTTATGTGTACCACTTTTATAGCGAATCAAGGTCGCTTTTTCTCCCTTTCACCTGAAATATTCCCTTGGATCTTACATACAAGCCGTAGTTCACTCACAGAAAACAAGATACCGTGTTTCTGACCTTTATACCCCTTCCTATAACACTAAATCCCTCGAACGTTCTTTTCTTTCCCGCTCCATTGTCATCTAATATCCATCATATATATATATATATATATATATATATATATACCCATCTAAGAAAAACTGTAAACGTAAAAAAAATTAAGCTGCTACTTGACCACTATAAAGGATCCCAATTATTTCGGAGAACATGGCCAGAGTGGTGGTCAACATTCATAGTAAAAATAATATCAAAACTCCTTATTGAATGCCGAAGTTTCGGCCTACATTACAGTCCATCTTTGGGGCTACGGGAGTAGTGCTTTAACGATCAGCACCTAGAAACGATGACTAAGGAATCCATTCATTAGTCATCCTCGCCAGGTATTGGTCCTTACAGCGCTTCTCCTGTGGCCTCAAAGATGGAATGCAATGTTGGCTGAAACATCGCCATTCACTAAACAGTTTTGTTATTATTTTTTTTATTAATATTTACCACCGCCTTGACTGATTTCTACTGGATAAGTTAATGAAAATTTAAAAAAAAAACTAATCAGTAATTAATATTTCTAACTATGAGTAGCACTATTTTCAATTCATATTGCACTGTAAAATTGATCTAAGGTTATATTGAGCAGTCATCCAGTAACCAGCTAACTGAAATTTATAGTCTGAAGAATATTTCTACTTTGGTTTGATTACTACTTATAATTTTTTTTTATTATTATGACAGATGATGACAGGAGTTACTTTAGAACTATAGAGATGACGTATGCTACTCCTTCCTCGCTTTTTTTATGGCCAGGGAGAGGGCGGGGAATAGGAGGGAAGTAGTCACCGGTCTGACATGTTACAGACCACTTTTGTACCTCTACCGATACAGTTTTGAAATTTCCAACTTAAGTGGTTTTAAATGTTTAATTTCATATTTGATACTTTCATTAAATGAGAAATCTTATTGCATACCTACATTTTTGATGAATCATCTCATTAAACATTACGGCAGTGCTGATCTCAAACCGCCTATATCTGAATTTCGTTTGAAGTTCTAAAATAATGAATTTTTAAAGATCTGAACGCAAGATTTCCCAATTTGACGCCTTGATAGCAGTTTCAGTCGTTTGGACAATCAGTAATGGAAAATGTAAAAGGAATATAAACGATAAGCCTATTGACTAGCTTAATGCTAGCAGGGTATCCTGAGAAGGCTTTGTGTACTAAGAGATCTTATCCTTTTTACCGAGTCGAATCACGCAGCCTGGAATGGACAAAGCTTCGAAACTCTTTTAAACAAAAGTTTTAAACCCATTATATTTCCATTTACAAAGGATCTTTTATTTCACAAAGAGAAGCAACTGTAAGGAAAATTACCGAACGGTTCTGAGCCGATTGTCGCAATCATTCGCCATATAAACTCATCATTTTCATCCGTGCTGAGTTTAGTAAAAATTGTAATTTGATTTCATTCATTGACATTTAATCTTATTATTATTTTTTTTTTTTAGTTTATCCAAAATAAAAGATTTTTATTTTAGATGTCTATTGTTTTCTTCAGGGTTTATGATTTCAGATAAAAATTTTACCAAGAGCTGAAGTTTTTTTTATGCTTAGAAAGGATTATGGCGCACTTCTGTATGTGTTATCAGCAAAAAGCTATCGACAATGCTCTAGCTGTCAGGTACACGAAACGGGAAAAATCGAAATTTAAATGATGGTTTCAAGCAAGATTTAGACATTTGGAACAAATACCTTGGAACAATCAAAGTTGTAGAACAAAATGAAAATGGTCCTAAAGCAGTTCGTAGAATAAGAAAGTTTTGGTATCTGGTGGAGAAAGTACGGTGGAGAAATGAAATTTGTTGGTTTGGTACATTTACAAACACATGTATGTCAAAGCAGTAAAAGGAAGATAAGAGTAGTGTGTGGCTACACAGTACTGTTACTTTTGGAAAAGCCTTATTTGCCAATACTAGAAAGATTCCTCCTCCGTATTAAACAGCCATTGGAGGAATGAGACAATAATTCAGTAGGTTTGGAATTTATCATAATTGTCCAACTTCAAGGCCTTTGATGAATCAGTACCAATGTAGCTTATAAATATAGCCTTTTGGATAATGTCTGAGAATATTTATTTTATCCGCTTTCGATAATGTGGAACAGCCAATGGGATTAACGCATGTATTCAACATTTTGGAGATACTTTGTCGATACTAAAACAAGTGTTTGCAATGGTTTAAGATACCTGAACAAGACGGCGACAGCTATTCTACCCAGTTAGTTGGGTCCATCATTATTTACATCGTAATTCGATGGAGTGATTGGAACCAGCGAAATGACCTTGTTGACATCTTAGTGTTTAGCTACGAATCTTCGCTACCTAAACGTAATAAACTGTCTGGACGAGGCAGGTCAACTGTCAAATATTAATAACTACCAGTTAACTGTAGATTTGAACACAATAAAGTTTCTGGGTTATGAAATTGGAAATGGTTTTCCTCCTAATGAAACGGATGAATGGCTTACCAGTCTCATTTATCCCGAGAAGCCTTGTTGAATTACAATCGAGTAACTTTCGTTAACCAGTTTACACTTTTTAACATCTTGAGGTTTGCCTCAGGAATGTGGAGTATGAGAAGTGAACTTGTGGAATGCTTTCAGATGATTAATAATAATAATATTTTTTTATATATTCTGGGACGAGTCCCTTTAGAATAATACAGAAAGATATGGCCTAAGAAGCCTCAGAGATACATAAATAAAAATACAGAGTAATAAACAGTCATAGTAAAAAATTAAAAAAATATAAGTTATTTTCTAATTTTAATCAATTAATAATAAAAAATTGAAAAAAGGAATAAGTAAAAATAATGAAGAACAAACTAATAATTTATGCACAGATTTACATTAGTATCTATTTACAATTTCATGCGGACTGGATGTATAAGAAATGATTGAACAGGCGAGATTTAAAGGTGGAAAGGGTATTAGATTGACGAATGTGAGAAGGGATGGAATTCCAAACGGATGAGGATCGGATACTGAACGATCAGAGAATTTGAATTGAAGGAACTCTGTGATGTATCAAGGACGGTGGAATTGGATGACTTGAAAGAGGTAGTATGCCAGAAAATATTTACGACGGTAGGAAGGATAAAGCCACTTCAACTCTGCATAAAAATGGGAAACAGAGGCGTCTCTTGATAGATGAATCGTACTTAGGTAATATTTATTATACTATTCTATAATTAGGTAGTATTTATTGAATATCTAAAGGTGCTTGAAGTGTAATATCTCTAAAACATTCCAGTCTATTTGTTCTTGTCATGTTGAGATCTATATAACTATTGACCATACTTAATAGATGTATCTCTCTTATTACACCTTATATCAAGTTTCGATTTTGAGAACAAGAGCTCACTGCTTCGTGGTGATTGTATTTCAGACCCAAAATGTATTTTAGACTACCCCATTTATTTTTCAGACGTACGAGAAGCGTACATTCAAATCCGGAAAACAACAAAACAACAGAGGATTAGGATGACAAAGTTAAAATACAACAAAATATAAAATATCACTAAAAGCACGCCAAGCATTTTTTTTTATTTTATTTTTAGATAACGTAATGTAACGCCTGTTTGAGAACATCTTACTTAATAGCGTTCCTTATATGGTAATAGAGAAACATAAGTATGAGCTATATGTTTGCAGAATATCAAGGCTCTTACTGAGATAGATAAGTTATTCCATCTGCTAGGTCCAGTGCTGATGCAGAGAATTGGATTAGCGTTGCTGAGTTCAGCTTCTTTGAAGGTTGTCTTTCAGCGTCGAGCGATCGCCTCCCGCGGAGTGGTACTAAGATTAGAAAACAAAGAGTAAATATTCATAGGAGTCGGTCAGCGTGGGCAGCAGCTTCCATTTGCATATAAATGGGTCCTCGGTGGTTCAGCGGATTGACGGATCTTCGCTGGGGCTATCGAGCTGTTTACTCCAGCGGCATTTACCCCGTGCCCACTGCAGGCGGATATTTTGCATCAATGGAACTAAAGATACCGCAAGCACAAGTTGGCTGTGAATTAGCACTATCTCAATTTTTAGATGTTAATCATAAATATTCCATTTTCATGTTGTGTTATGTAAAAAAAAAATAAATAAAAAAATTGTACAAAAGCTACTTTGTTTACCACCTAAGCCACATTCTTAAAGATGTAGAATTCCTTAAGTACTGACTTTTAATGGATAAAATCAACTGCACTTCCACATTTTTCTGCTAAATAATACCAATGTTTGCTCAATTAAAGAGTTATAAGCGTTTAAGAGTGACATCGAAAGCGAACAAATATATATATATATATATACATACATATTAGATATTAGCCAAACATTTGAAAATTGTTTGACCCACGAAATCGCCTACGTTTTATATGTTTGATAATCACAAAAATAATAGTAATAAAACTTCCTATATGTTATTTAATATAATTCGTGAACGTAGGTTTTTATTAAATGATAGTATTAATATTTTTAATTATTAATATTATTTTATATTTTATCTTCTGTTACTCACCGTTCTTTTTTATTTCTTGGTTATATTTTATATAATCAAAAAATTTGCAACACTCATATCTATATCATTTCAATCCACATACTACATTCCCTCATAATGTAGCCTTTTTTTACACTGTAAAATCACGTTCTTTATTGTAGATGATTTTTTTAATTTTCAGAATCATTCTGCCTTTTAAAAGTAAAAGTTACATTCAAATGATATTTAAAATTCACGTTAGAGCAGTATAATCTTATATCATCAGCTCTTATTATTTGAATATGTTTAGAATCCGTTGGTTACATTTTTTTTTTACAATTATAAATGGACGTGTATAATTTTATTTAAATAACCCTTAGATAATTATAATACCAACCCCATTCCAGACCACTTTGAATAAAATTCCGCGGTTTATCGAAGCCGCACATTAACAAGTCCTCAGATAAAAAACATCAAAGCAATGGTCGATTACCGCACAAATAGCCAGGTTGGACAATGCTGTTTTGAATCGCCAATAAAACGTTTGTTCCGCGACAATGACGAAATGAACTTATAATTGTCCCTATCAAATATTGTTAGCACCGACATAGCTCATTGTTCTCTCAACTGTTAAGGGCAGAACACTATTGTCCATAAAGTAAACTGTTTGATTCGATTCCGTCAATTGTGATGAGGGAAAATAATGGGAAACTGGCCGTTTAGACGTCAGGGTGATTCGCCAGCGGCCAAACAGTAATGTCAATAAGAGATGAGCAAATTCGTTAGTTGGTAGTTAAAGCTCCTACTATTAATTAAGTATGAGGAAAGCAAATGTTCAATATGGGACTGTTTTATTGTATTAAAATTTACTAATCATCAAATGTTTGTTGAACAGGAAAATTTTTCTTCCATGTGTATATTAATAATTAAATTAAATTGAATTATAGGAAAAATATTTTGAAAATTCAATGTAAGGAAGCTCAAATTCTAATTGATTTTAAGCAATCAGTAAATTTAGATTAAGATTTAATAAAGTTTAAAAATCGTTTAAAGATATAAGGCTTTATAGAAAAATAATTTCTACGGATGCTGCATTGTCTATCTAAAGTAACTAAAGTAATTAACAGTATGCTATATAATTAAAGTAATAATATTCATATAAATAAGGTAGCATTGTATCAAGTAAAAAAAAAAAAAGAAGAATTTCAAGGAGAATTGTCAAAAGAATTTGATACTCAGAAAGGTGTTAAACAGAGCTCTTTTCTCTTTTCTCTCTTTTCTCAGTTGTATTCAATAAGGTATTAGAAGCGGTCATGAGGACGATCCGGAAAAGATCTGGAGGATGCATCTACTATAGACTGACACAACATCTAGCGTTTGCAGATGATATTGTGATTATCGGAAGAACAGTCAGTACATTACTTATAGTTTCGAGAGAGTACTGCAGTTTAAGTACTTGGGCACTGTTATCACTCAGAATAATAAGATTAGAGATGAAATTAGGGCAACAGCTGACAAGCAATGCTACTGGTATCTAATAAAAATATTTCAAAACCGGGATATATCCAAAGTACTCAAAATAAGAGTGAATCGTACTGTTCTTCAACCAGTGGTCATGTACGGAAGCAAGTCCTGGACGCTGACACGCAACGATGAAAGGCTGTTAAACATGTTGGAAAGAAAAATACTCAGATACATCTTTGGCCCTACAAAAGAAGGAGATTGTTGCCAGGATAAGATGACTGTGACACGTACAAAGAATGGAAAGTGGTAGACTACCAAAAATGTTGATGAAGGGACATCCTGGTGTAAGAAGATGCAGAGGTAGACCTAGATTTCGTTGGCTGCAGGATATGGAGGAGGATCTTCGGACGTTGGGTGTCGGCAAATGCAGGATGGCAAGGAATAGCGCCGGTAGATCGGATAGTAGCCAGCCAATTATCATTAATCATACCATTTTTTTTAAAATATTTTTTTCGATCGCGTGCACTAATTCTTGATTTTAAAAACAAAAAGGTTATTGTTATGTATTAAAATATTCTCCTTTTCGTTGTTTAATTATATTGAATAAGGAATACTAATCACTCAGTTAAGCTGAAAGTAGTCATCGTTTCTATCAAAACTTATCTTTTAAAGAAGTTTGAGAGAGAGATTTAATCAAGAAACAGTAGTTTTAACGTTGGGCACCAAACATTTTTCTGCAATAATAAGATGTTATCAATCTTGGAGATGAAAATATCAATCTTCAATTGCTAAAATCCTTCAAAGATTAAGATATTACAATTTTTATTCATTTAATTAAACGCATTTATTTTCTTTAAAAGTAAGCTGAGTCAATTATTTATAGTTAGCTTCAAGTTAAATAAAAGAAGAAAGAATAAGTTACGAAAAATTATGATATTTTTCTCTTTTGAGATTTATTTTTTCCTTGAGCATGCAATCTAATTCATGTTTATTTCATGTATACCTTTTCGACAACATCAATTTTAATAAATAGATGTGTTATTTTTTATACATTCATTTAATTATTTAAAGATTTTTTCCCTAAAATAATATAGGTGGCACATATGATAAAATCTAATATATCCAATATAAAAGAGGACTTTAATATACCAATTCATGGATTACACAATATCATAACTGTCTCAGTTACGTGACGCATTGAGGAATCTCTTTCGCATTCCTATGTCACGCGACTGACACGCAAGGTATGTGATCTAGTATGCCCCACTCAACTAATAATTTTCATTTTACATGCCATGTTATCGTTTGTTTACATTGGTATTTGGAATAATTCTATTAATTATAAACACTGGAAGAACTGATCTTCCTGACGGAAATTTTAAAATCATTTATAATAAAATATTTCTAATTTCATATTAATTTATTTTTATCTGAAATATTTTAAAAAATAATAATAACTTATTTGTTTTCTAATTCTGTTCAAAATCTATTTAGAGGAATAAATCAGGTTCTTGTTAGTTGAGGATTGAGACAGAAGATATTTCATATGGATTCGGAATCATACGGAAAGTTAAAAAAAATGTGCCCTATGATGTTGATTATTAATTGGTACAAAAGCTTTCTATGTTATCTTCCCACCATCGCCTTTGCTTGTCCTGGTTCCATTTGTTTTGAGATATAATTATATCTTAAAGTAAAACACTTCCAAGGTCACAGTGCCTCCCTTTAGTAGGGAACAAAATATTATAACAGTATTGAAGGAAGTTATATATTGATACGGCAGAATAAACAATGTATCCTAATACAAAGCTCCTGTTGTATGTATTGTATGCAAAGGGCCGCCCTAGAACCAACAAAAAAAAAAAGACAAAATATTTATAAAAGGGCGCTGTTTGTAAGGGCTTTGTTTTGTTCGGTCCAATCTGGCTTATCGGCCCAGGCAATATTTCATAGGCCTGGATCTATTAGACTATCTGTTCCGTTCTCTTGAAAGCTTCACCCTAATCTACGTCCTACTCAATCTTCTTTCTCTCTTAATTACTTTCGCAAGCATTAATTCTAGGGCTTATTTCACGAATTAAGAGGGTTTTAATTTAATTTAAAAATAAATAAAGTTTAAACACAGGTCTTTAAACAGTAATACGTTTCAATTGTAATGAGTCGAAATGAAAATTATCGTACCGACATAATTTTTTCCCGACAATTATATGTTTGATATGTTGATGGGAAAAACATAAATTTATAAAATATATAACTCTTTGCTACCCTGATTTTTGAGTACTAAGTTATAAAAGCTCGATTAGGCCAGTAACTGAACGAATGTGTGAAGCGATGTGATAAGTAATATTAATATTTATTAACTTAATACCAATGTTTCAGAAGTATTGAAAAAAATCGCGAATCATGGGAAAGAACCAACTCATTGTAATGAGTGAGCGGTTCTGATACGATTCCTTAAAGGATAAGATTAAACTTTCTCTAGTCATACTTGGAACAATTGAGGTCATTAGAAAATGGACTTTCAAAAAAGAATTAGTAGTTTGGTTTGGCTTTTGGACGTTTAAGGTATATCCAATGTTTCCAATGTTTCCAATATTTAAAAACTGATAACGGTTTCCCTCAGTCCCTCTCTGTATTTGTTTACGTAGTTTTAGTAATGTATAAAATTTCTCAAAAATATTAAATTTTTATAGAAAGAATAATATTGAATCATTATTCTAATCAACACTTATCATCAAGCTATTGTGACAAAAATCATATTATGTATGTTTACCATCTGATATCAGTTTCTAAATATTTATGATGTATGTATTTCACAATCTGAATCATTATCAGATAAAGAGTGTCGAAACTTGTTTAATATTTACGAAAGGTTTGAACACGAATTGTTTACGATTACCAAAAGGTTGAAATAATGAGAACGTTCCTTTTGACTGCACACGCCGGAGAAGACAGGATGACTCGTTTTACCAACACAATACATCTGTAAGTGACAGATGCATTAATATGTAACATGTTGAAAAATAAAATTTCATGTCAGACACATATCCATCCCTAAGAGGTTTCTCATTTCTATTTAAAAAGTGGGAAGAGAGGAGGGACTGAAAATTTAATAATTTGGTACGAGAGAAGGAAAGGGGAGCTTCCAACATTCCATCAAAACCAAGGTGTGTCGCAGGGAACACCTCAACCCCAATTCTATTTGCATTCCATCCATCAACACACCTTGTAGTTCTTGAATATTTCACATCGTGCTATTTTCTTAGTCTGGCTCAATATTTACATATGTTTTCCTTAATGACGATTTCACTGAATTATGAAAATCCAGATGGTTTTAATAATTTTTTTTAAATTTTATCATGTTTTATTCAGACGTCTTTATTAGTATACTTCTTTTGTGTTATGAATAGAGACCGCAGTTTTGTGCTGTAAATAAATAAAAAAATTGAAGTATAGAGCACAATATTTGCAAAATCCTCCTTCCTTTCTGCTTCCAAAAAATTGAAACCTCAAAATTGTAAAATTATATGAAAAATATTATTCAGAAGAAGAAAACGTGAAGTAAATTTTATTCAGGATAGATTTAGTCATCTTAGAATAATAAAAATGAACAGTACCAATTATATTAAGCTTTGGATATGTCAGTCACATAATAGCAAGAAGATAATAATTATATTACAAAAGCTATGTAAAATAAAAATAAAAGACAAGCAAGCCTAAGTAAACATCTGAAATAATGAAATTATAGGTAAATAGACATCCGTTCGTTTACATATTTATTATAATATATATAATTCTTACATATTTAATTTATAATATTAATATATGAGAAGTTTATCTCCGTAATAATTATTATCTGGCTTATTGTAGTTCTATTTTTACTTTATCGGAAAAAACTTTCAGTCGTGTTGGAAATAATTTTCTTTATTTTCCTAGTTATAATAAATCGTGAAAAAGAAAGAGACCATTTAGTTCCAAAACTGCAAAATATGCAATTTTAAGAAATCAAAATAAAAAGCCTGCAATTTAGCCCGAAAAGGCCACAATGAGTATTCTGTACACTATTAAATTTTAACCTGTTGTTCTACAGATTTTGAATCGAATAGATGATCGGGTTTGAATATTTTACACGGGTGCCATTAAAATTAGCAAACGTGGAATTCTGCTCTTTAGTTAGCCGTAATTCATTTAAGACATTTTTTATATATAGGAGTTTTAAGTTATACGTCATGTTGAAGAAATGTATTTAAGTTAGGCGTTTGGTGAACGAGTTAGTTACAAACACCCAGAAACAAATTTAGTAAAATTGAAATTTTCTAAATACTTTTATTCATTTTAAATATAACTATCCTATTTGCCTATAAAAATAATTCTTTTATGATTTGGACAGAGTCAATTACACGTGCCCGCCCTTATTTTTCCTTTTATAATAAACTTTCGGAAAACCCTCGGACTAATTATGAATGGACGATAAGAGACTGTGAGGGTAGGTACAGCTTCCATAACGCTTAAAGATAAGACGCCTCCGCAGGCCTCAGAAGCTCCCTAGCTATCATTACCGGAGAGGAAGGAGGGCTATAAACACTGGCCCAGCACTTTGCAAAGTTCGTCCGCTAGCCTCCAGGCTACTGGAGAATTCCAGCTAATTCACTCCGGCCCTGATCAAAGTAGGCGTCCCGCAAACTAAGACCGCGGATATTTTATATTCCTCTACACAGAAAATAGTTCCTAACATTTCTTTAAAAATTTCAACATTATGGCTTATACCCGTCCAGATCCGGATCAGAATAGTACTGGGGTGTCTTCTGAAAGACTTAAAAAGCGATTAAACGAGCCACAGCGTGGGGCCAACGACCCTACCTGTGTATACACCAAGATAAAAAACCTCAAGTGAGGAGAGAAAAATAATGTATCTATAATTTTTCTCTACAAACGAGTATTAAGAGTTTTAATAAATCTTTACTTCGTGGTAACGTTGACTAGTCCGGGAGCAACCCAACTTCACTCGTTACTTTCTGAACGGTTTCGCTGATTCTGGAGTTCTACAGACCAGCTTCTGATCTGAACCCTCTTCTTCAACATTAGGAGTTGAACATCACGAGAAATCTGCAAGTAAAATCTCTTATTCAAGCGGTACTCTGAGGATGAGTGGGACTAAGAATCACAAGTAAATCGCGATTTAAAAAAAAAAAACTAATCGTTGTCATATATCATGATTCAGTGCCAGCATTACTGGCGAAATATTGACGTATTCGTTATAGCGGAGATGAGAGCAATGGTACAGCGTGTATCTTTAATACATTTTAACATGTATTGTTTCAACAACGTAAACTATTTAAATTTATTATCATTTATAATAGTTTCATTTTTACCATAATTCTACGCCCATTCATAAGAAATAGAGTGAGTATCCTTTAAAAAATAAAGTGCCTCCTACAGAAAGTAGATCCCTAGCTAATCCTGATGTACATGTTTATATTTCATGTTAATATTTTTTCTCATTTTTGAAAATTATTTATGACTTATATGTAATTGTACAACGTACTGTTTTATACTATTATAATATTATAAACAAATATTATTGCTATGTATTGTAAAGACCGCCGGTGGAATAATTATTTTAAATGTAGAAATAAACATTATAAGTGTTCACATCTGGCGGTACCTGACTGAGGGTAACCCATTAGGACAACCTTTTGTAAGTGGTAATAAAAACCCTTAAGGACCACCGACAAAGACCGACAACTAAGTGTTTAAAAAGGATCCCAAAAGACTTTTTCACACCTTCCACCAGAAATATGGAAATCTGTACCTGCTGCTTTACCTTGGCCTGGGGGAGAGGGCGTGGTCATCCCTTAGGCTGAGAATATTCAGCCAATCAGGAAAGAGACTACCAAAAGAGAGGGGGATGAAAAAAAGGTGGGAAATAGAGAATTTGGACTGAAGACTTCTTCTTGGAACTTGGAGCTGAGAGGACTTGCTCTTGGGACTTCAAGCGGGGGAGTCGAGGGAGGAAGATGAAGACAGCCGGAGAGAGCAGATGGACGGACTAGACGCTGAAGGAGAGCAGAGACAGGGAATCCAGATATGACGGCTAGAAACACTATGAACCAGCTAAGTGGTAACAAGCATTTAGTTATACTAATGTAAATTTGTGTTGGCAACCATACATCATTAATTAATAAAATCAATACATCAAGCATTCTCCTCTAGTATGATTCTTAACTATTCATTATGTATATAGGTTTAGTTATTATTTTGTATATAGATGTTTTTGGTTTTATTTAAGCTTGTAAATATAATAGTTAGTAAACCAACGTAGTACTTTTACATTCTACCTTGCATGCCACCAATTAGTAATAGAAACAAATAGTACATTTATAAACATGATACCTTTAGAAAGGAAATCCAATAAAGAGTATATGGTTCAATCTAGGATACTACAGTAGGGGGTCTGTGGTATCTAACATTTCAATACAAATATAAGTATTAAATACATTTTAATACGAATAAATGCGATTCCTGGAACCCCTTACTCGCCGTAGAAACGCGAGGCCAGGAACATAGCATTATAATAGGTAGAATTTTTTTTGAAAATTATTTTATTGATTCTTAAATATCTGAACTAATATAACGATAATCCCGTATTTCATTGATAGCAAAATAAAACATGTATGAGTATGTGTATCACTTACAAGGAAATATTGTGTTGAGAGTGTTCTTCCAGACATACAAATTTATTATAGGCCTCTGTTATTTATTAATTAAATTATTTGATCTTTAAGGCTAAAACAAAACAAAGAAATTCATACGAATTGAGAATTACGGTTGGCGTGATTTGCTTTAAAATTGAGATACGATAATTGATATAATTAACTTGCAGGAGTTGATGATGAAATCAGTTTCTAGAAACTAGAAGGCACACGGGGAGAACAAAATAAAACATCCAGGAAAAATATATTGTTGATTGAATTCCAGCGTTTCGGCTCAATTTTCTGACCTTCTTCGGGGCACAAAACAATCTGCAGTGCCGTGGAAGAAAAGTTCAACCCTGAACGGCAGACATACTGCATCAGTATGACTGAGGTTTACGGTCGAGCAGTTCCACCGCGATTTTACAGATTGTTTCGTAGCCGAATGAAGTTCGGAATATTGGGCCCAAACGTTCGAATTCAACTTACAATATATTTCTACTGGGTGTTTCATTCTGCTCCCCCCCTATTCCTTCTAGTTTCAAGAAGGTAATTTACACTTCAACTACACAAAGTTAATTATTTAATTGAGATTATTTTTACTTGGGCCTTTCCCTCGACCTCCATTCCCCAATTCAAAAAATGTTTACCTATAAGATTGTTATAGGTATTGTATATTTTAAGTCTCTATTTATAAAATTTATTTAATAAAACTCATTTAATAAAATATTTAAACACCCTGAAGGAAATATCAGAGAAAACGAGACTACATGTCTTCTATGAAAAAACCGAAATTATGACAACAGATACCAAAAAGATTAAATACCTAGGGGAGATAATATGTAGTAACGGAACGGATAAGGCATCAATCGAATGAAGAATAACCAAACTGGAAAGACTGAACTTCGCCACCAGAAATGTTTACAACAAAAAAAAACTTGTCCGCAAATGAAAAAATAAGGCATTACTGTACTGTAGCAAGACATGTAATATTATATGGTATGGAAACAGTCAGCCTTCCGAGCCGAGAGAAAATGCTGAGGATTGAGAGGAAGATTCTGAGGATGATTCACGGGCCCAAGGTAACTCAAGAGGGATACAGGCTAAAATCCAATAAAGAAATATACAAAAATTTGGAAGATTTGAAAACAGTCGTCAGGACCAGAAGACTGAGGTTCTACGGGGACATTGTCAGAATGAATAGTGAAACACTGAACAAGAAAGTTTTTGACAAAATTTGCAGCTATAAAAGTATGGGGGGATATGTAAAATAAATGAAAGAGGAACAAGACAGACTAAAAATCACGGATAAAGATTGCTTGGATAGAGAGCTTTTTAGGGAAAAACTGAAAGGGGTTGGGGTTCTTGAAGGTGGGAGGGAGAGACGAGGAAGAAAATGGACTAAGGAAGAGCGGGAGGAACAGTCCAGGAGGATAAGAGAGTATTGGAGTAAGAGGAAGGCTGAGGTTGTGAAGAGGAAACGGAAATGATATTCGCGCGGTCCTTGCTGGCCGGATCGAAGAAAAAAAAAAAAAAAAAAAAAAAAGATTGATATATAGTAACCTAAAAGTCCGAGCAAAGCAAGCAGTGGAAAAATACTTTTTTTTTAAATTATATAAATATTTTTTTCTCGGCTTTTAGGGCCCATTGGAAAGAATGCCGGGACACATGTCTAATATTCTTCGATGTATTATCACAAAAAAAAAAAAAAAAATTGGTTGAAATCGGTGACCCACTGACTTTATCCTCTCCTTGTGAGCGTCGTGATTATTTTGGTAAATTGGTAGATATTAACAATGTAAACCTTCCTAACCAATGCTATGCAATTCATGAAATTTGGACGAATGCTGAATCTAGAATAACTACAAAATGTTTTAATTCATTAAATTATATGAATTCATCCTTTAAATTCATCCCTTTCTTCTACTCATGTTCCGGTTTCTAAATACGATACATCCTCGCTGGAGACGAACTCAAGATTAATGAGTGATGACATGCACAATCTTCCTTGCTAAATCTTATCGCTTCGATATGAACATGATTTTTCTTATAAAGATAGCAAACTATTCTTTAACATATAATAAAGTTATACAAATTTTTCAGTGAAAGATAAGTATAAATCATACCAACCGAAAGTTCCAAGAAACATATTAAGTAAATACCTTAAACCGGAGAGGACGAATTCCGTTAATATTGGAGTTGGTTAACATTACACCTGGGGGCGACAACTAGTTGTGACACCACTTAGTGGGATCGATCCTCGCTTGATATTCAGGAGAGCGGTTGGAGGAGTTGTGGCAGCTTTGCAACTTCTGATTAGGCCCTCAGCCTCTTCTGCGCTTCCTGGGGAGCTCTCAGTTGAGACGTGACGTCGATGGAGCTACGAAGTCTCACGGTCAGAATCATGAACCAGGTTCACATTTAGGAGCGATTTCGAATGTTAATCATGAAACGAAAAATAAAATAGAACAACTCCGGATTTGCAAATTTGGTACACGGCTTCTAATTAAATCATTTATTTTATTATTTATTACTATTATTCTTGCGATAGATTGAAAAAAATTTGTGCTCAAAATCGAAAATTTCCCCTCGCGTTTTACGTTTCAGACATCAAGGATCAAATTTGGTTCGGTGCCTGTCTGTAGTGAAATCGATGTAACGGATATATCATCTACTACCGTTCATCCGATTTTCATAAAATGTTCAGGGATTGTTCGAGTTGCTGCTTAGATGGCCCCATATCAATTTTTTTTGTTTAAATTCCATCCAGAACTTCCGCTTAAGTATTTTTTAGATATTCATATTTCAGAAACAGCCCATTCGATTTGGCTCAAAGTTGGGCAAATAGTAAACAAATGTTGTGATTTCAATTTTATTTAATTCCTTTCACTACTTTCTATGATATATGTCAAACATTATTTATTTAATTTTTTTGTAATGAACGATTGCTTGAACCGGCGATAGTGAAAACCGAAAACGGTTGTTTTATTAAGGCTACAACACAGGCGGATCTACGGATTCGGGCTGAAGCTCTCTCTCTCCTCCTCCCAAAAAATGGTTAAATTTAGCCATGTTTTATGGTAAAAAATATTAAAAAATTATCTCTTAAAGTATTATTCGTGTAATTACATTTAATAGGACTTCAAGAATCACATAAACACCACTTCATATATGTAGCTAGAATATTTCTTTCTTTTTTTTTTTAAGAGCAGTTATAGTTATATATAAAAAAAAAAGCTTTCCGACTGAAGCCCCTCCCAAAATGAAATCCTGGATCCGCTAGTGGACTACAAGAACTTAAAATAATGCTGAAAAAGTAGGAAATTCTTGAAATATATCAGTAAATGAAATGAAATGAAAAATAATTTTATTCTGGGTCTGAAATCCCCTTAGAATAATAGTAGAGTTCAAACAATATCTACATTAAATAAACACTATGCGTGGTTAAACCAGTATAGGGATTCACAAAGGGAAAAATAACCTACAAAGAAAATCTGAAAGCGTCTTCTATGTGACATTGTGAATTATCTTGTTATTTAAAAAAAAAGTGCGAATTTTTTATTTAAATAATAACTGTATGTAATAGGTATATTTGAATTTAATAACATAGGTTAATGTAAATTTACCATATTTGGGTGTATTATAGAAATATTATAATACAGATGACACGATTGAAGGAGAAACGCTAGTTTAGGGATTCTCTGGCTGTTTGTAAATAGTCCGTAGTATTTACGTTACTTTTTGAAGTTAAATTTATTATTAAACTATTATTTTTATTTTAATATTTGTTTACGCTATTATCTTATTTTAATGTATTATATTGCTATTACTTAATACCCATTGCAATTGCTCTTAATTGGGACTATATGTGATTTTTCTAAATAAACATGGTTAAAAAAAAAAAAACCTTCCCAGTTCAATGAAAGTCACAAGGCCTTCTGCCACATATGTTACCCTTAGCTATCCCCAATCCTTAAAATGCCCTCGGGAGGGGGAAGGAATTTGTTACTTGTATATATTGTATTGTTGTGTATAGTATATATGTAAATTGCTTAAATAAACATTTTGGAGAGTAAGAAAAAAAAAACATGATTAAAAAAAATAGATATAAAACATTATAGTGTGACGATGAAATCGTTAACATAATCAATAGTATAAGTCTGATTGAATTAGTTATAACTATTTTAAAAATTACCCACATAAATATGAAAAACTAGTATATTTTGCATCATGAAAATAAAATTTTTTATTAAGCTTGTTTGTCCTTTGTTCTTTTTATAATTGTTCATTTTCCTATTGGTCAGAAATAATTAATCAAAAATTATTATTAGACTGCAAATTGATTTTAACGTTTTGAGGAAAACTTCGTCCTTCTTAGCAATATATTATTTGCTAATATATATTTATATTATTATTACAAATAATATATATACTTCTTAGCAATATTATTCGCCCAAGAATTTGGGTTTGTCACTAAATTTTATTTTAACAGGATTGATCAACTTAAGATAAGTACCGTTGAGTAATCCTGTTGAATTGAAATTTTGTGACTAACCCAATTTGTTGGTGAATAATATATTTCTGATGAGGAGGACGAAGATTTTCTCGAAAAATTCAAATAAATTCGTAGTTAAATACTAATTTTTGATTAATTTATTTCTGACCAATAGGAAAATTAACAACTACATGATGTTTTTATGTTACATGCTATTTGATATTTCTTGAATCACATTGCATTTATCAAACTTGTTATTACAACAAATAATTGTATTTCGTTCTCTTGTGCCATCTCCTTGGCAACACCGAACAGAGCCGTAGCGCGGTTGATTAGGTGATACGCAACGAACGGAGCCAGACAAAAGGGAGCGTAGTTATGGAGCACGTTCCGCGTAGAGTGCGGTCTCTGTGGCTGTCGGTGAGGAACACAAATTCCTTTATAGGAAAGTTTATCTCAAGTTTATAACTGTCTGCAACTCCCTAATTCTGTTCATAGGGAGTTATGTTATTATCGACTTAGCAGGTTGTATATTTGGCTGCTAACAAGGGAGAAACCCTCCTCTGCTAATACCATTTACCACCTCCAGCATCCTCCTTTCCAAGTCTGTCTCCTGTATAATTAGCTCCTTTGTAATCTGTAACCTTTGTAGCGGCAACTTGATTAAAGATTATAACTCAATTACTGTATTTAAGGTCGGACAATGCGGACTAATGTATCAACGTATTTGCTAATTGCCTCATTAAGGAATAGACTTTAGCACAGTATTCCCCAAAAGACTTCCATTACTAGTATCTCAAGACCAAAGTAAATACTAAAATTTACATGAGTAATATTTAAAGTATCAGCAATATAATTTTTATGATTTTGTTTAAATAGTAAATAAAAATTATACTCATTTTACACGTTAAAAAATGGATATGTCTACTTAAATGTCATCATATAAAATTTCCTCCTTATCCTAACATCCATCAAAATAAATCAAGTGGGGAATAATTGTAACTGTGTGAAGAAAAAAAAAATACATGGGAACTACTTTGGTTTCTTGTTACAAGTTTATAAGTGTTTAATGCTGTAACTTTTAATACCAAATTAAGTTCATCAATTTGATCATCTAATGGAAATTATAAAAATTTAAAGGCTAGGATGGGATGGAGGCCAGCAAATATCTTCATTACATCTTGACTTAGAGAGAAAAATAAAAATAAACCTTGATCAGTGGAAGCTAAAAATGTTATACTAGAAGAACTTTTACCAAAATACATCATTACAAAAACATACAAAAGAGACACAAAAACATTTTCATCACCCAAGACTAATTCCAGTACCAGAATCTATACCTGAGCCATAAGCAACTCTGGAATCTATACCTGAAACAACGCCAGAAGAAGAATCTATTTCTAGAAACTACACCAGAAACAGCAGACTAACAACTTAGGAGATCAGATAGAACAAAAATATCAGAATACCTGAAGGACTTTATAACTAAATGAAGTAAGGGCTTGAGCCTTTCTGGGGTTCTAAAAAAAAAAAAAAAAAAAAAAAATATATATATATCTTTTTTGCGTTGGAGAGATGGTTGTAAGTTTGAGATAAAACACAAGGGAATTACTTTCTTGAATGGAAATACTTTATCGTTGTGAAGTAATAAATTTTTAATAGAAAATATATATATTAATTAATTTGAACACATCACTGAAATTATAATAGCCATTTTGACAAGAAAAGTATATCGATACATTTTATTCACTCGAATAACCGATGAATACATTTATAAACAATAAAACAAAAAAAATTACATAAAAAAATTATGAAAAAGAGTCTTATCCAACATAATTATCTCACGCATGGTGTAGCAGACAGAATCTTTCACAGTAAAAATGCGGGCAATGGGTTTGTTCGATGAACCGAAACAAATACACAAAAGCATTGTAATTTTTCAATAGATAGCTCTTTTCTTTTTTCTCTGCTTTTTTAATTTTTTTTTTTTTTAATTTCAAAGCCCTTGCCCTTAAAACAACACGGCTAAGGGTAAAAGGGCGTGAGTTAGTTTAAATAAAACCTTTCATCTTCAATATTAATTTAAAAGTGATTTTTAATTTGCTTGCTACTTTTAGTAATTTTCTTCTTTTCGAACACGTTAAGAAGCATGAATGTTTATCTCTATTTCACGTTTAATCCAATTTATATTTCATACAATAAGTACCTATATATACATATATATAAGGTAATACACAAATATATGCTTCCAAAAACGTTAATGCTCACAAACGCAACATCTCAGATGATTATTATTCGAATATTCTGTTTATACAAATCTTAATTATTTTTACTGTATGCTTATCGAGGATTCAATAAGTTTTGCAATTTGAGACTTGAGCTTGCTGAAATAAATATTTTTTTGATTTACTACAACCAGTAAGCAGTATATATATACATATAAAAATGATGTCGTTCAATATTATGAAAAATTCTGAATCGCAATTATAGAATGTGAAAATATTGTAAATCTTAGGTCAACTAAAAGGTTTTATTGTGACGAAACTGTTTCACGAACTTCAGCTATAAATATGTTATAATTGTTTTATTATAAATATCTTATAAGATACTTTGAAAATTATTAGTAATAACATGGGCTTATGTAATGTATCCTAAATAGGCCTGATGGATAATATACTTCGGTTCATTTAGTTACTTCCAGTAGTAGTTATTTTTTAAGGGGACCTCATGTAATGATCCAAAATATAAATATTTTAATTTTTTAAATAATCACCCATGGAAATCTTTTTCGATTTTTATAATTGACATGCATTATACTAAATGTGCATGAAATACAACGAAAAATTATGTGTTTTTTTTTTATTTGTGGACTATAAATAAATAACAATAAAATTGTGTAAAAGAGATATGTTGGAATTTTCGTTTGGGTTTTGTTAAGTTCTCACAATATTATTGAAATAATTAATGATCATTATTACTAACAATGTTTTTGTGACTATTTATAGAAAAATTAGAAATGAAAAAAGTAGTTCGAAACGTTGTTGTAACTTAAATAAATGATAAAATTAGAATGGCTTTTAGATTCTTGAAGACACCATATATAACATACTTTGGTATTTTTTAATAATTTATTCAATCATCGATATTATCAAAGACTGCTTTTTGTCACTTATTTTATGTTTAATAAATAAGCGATAATTTGGTTGATAGATTATTTGACTGAACTAATACTAGGAATTAATTTACTGAAGTCCCTATCATGTAATACATTAAAAGCAATTTATGCATCCCTTCAGACACAGGCGGGACCTTTGATCTACTGGGATATTTGTGTAATTACTAATGTTCATGTTGTGTTCTCTAGGTACCTTTAATTGTTAATGGTTTGAAAATTATTTCACAATTTGTGTAGTGTCCTCTCCTTAGAGCATAATGTTATGATAATAAAAGGAGTTTAGTTGTTTTTAATAAAATTAGCTTAGCTAATCAGTCTTGTGTTTTAGCCAAACAAGGTAAACTACAGGGGATTTCTTTGGTAATTCGCACATCGTGCCGAGTATCCTTGAAACTTTCAAAAACTTAAAAATTGTGTGGAATGATTTAAATAATAGAGGCGTAATAATATTTGGATATGAACAATATTCAATTCATCCGTTGGAGTAGTACTGCTAGTGGTTATATTATCAATGGATTTGCCAATAGTAAGTATTATTCAACAAGGATAAAGGAAAGAAGATTACATTTAAATGAAATTAAATGGAAAAATAATTTTGTACTGAGACCAAAGTTCTCTTACAAATTAATACAAAGAGGTACTTCTCCATTAACTGTTAATTACAACTGCAATTGCGAATATGCAACTCGAATGAATTTTATATGGTTTAGATATATAAAAAATTACAAAAAAAAAAAAAAAATCAAATTGTACGTACTATTAATATTGAGTTATTGTCATTACTGAATCCAATAAATATAACATAGATGCGGTGGTTTGAAAATGAATTAGGTGCTGGTATAAGAAGTAATTTATGAATCAGGATTGCTGTATGAAGATGGACAAAGAATTCTAGAACGTGGTGGCACGAATAACGGACGACTTACTGAAGAAAGTAGTTTTATAGGAGGGAATATATAAATCAATATGTTGGAATAATGGTATCAAGAGAACGGATAGAAGAAAGTAGAATAAGGAATCTATAGACCAAGAAGGAATTCTAATTCTAAGAAATTCTATCGGAAGGTAGGATAGAGCCACTTTGACTCTGTTTATCAGCTAAAAACATAAGAACTCTTGGGAGTCCGAAAGACGAACCTTACGAAACAGTTCATAAGTCATATTAGAATTACAAATAAGGAATAGGCTTCGATAATCTTTGTAATAAATTTTATTAGTAATTGAGCCAAGTCAGGCATTATCAGGACATTAATAATTAAGCACGACAACTTAACGCCACAACGCTCCATAAGTCTTAACTCTGATTTCTTCGGCATTAAAGTATACCCCGTGTCTGACATGTCAGTCTAGTCACGTACTCAAGTTCTTTTGTTATAATTCCTAATAATAATCAGCACTTAAATACATGTGTTACCAATTAGTCAAGCGAACAGAAAAAACTAACCATCGAATTCATGAGTTTACTGTACTATGCGATAAAGCCCGATAAAATATGGAAGGTGTTGTTTTTTTAAAAATATTTTGAATGATTCACTGTTTTCTGTTAGTATTCAGATGAACAAATACCGTTTTTCAAAGGAGGATAAGAGAAGGAAAGATAAGAGAAAAATGCTGGCAATCAAATTTTAAATCCTGGCAGGATGTTACAGGCGGGTACCAATTTATACGACGAGGCAGAAAGAGGTCTTTAGGATTACTTATATTAATTAAGTCCGGGAGTAATGAACGGCCTGACCCGGGCTGGCTAACTAATGTATATCTCCATCCCGACGGTTGTAATTGAGCGATTTATAAATCTGGGGAAAGCAGTTTTCCTTCGCTTTTTCCGCTTTGGATCAGAATGAACGATTACCGGTCAGTCTCTTTAAGGATTCGGTTCCTCTATTATTTAGACCTCGATAGCCTTCTTCGGAGGGTTACCGCTTAGATAATCTGTGATTAATCTACAGGAAGCAGACTATAGATGGCGAAGGTATCTTTCACCAAAGATGTCTTCTGTTAATTACAATACCTTTTACTTTGTACATTAGTTTATAATATAAAATCTAGAAGCCCATCTGAATGAAAAGATATTCATAGATAGTGTGATAAAAGGGATCTTCAAAATACATCAACAAGGAATCATAGAAGCACAATGCAAGATTCTGAAATCAGATCCCATAGAATGTTAGAAAGGGAAATCAGACCGCATCAGTTACACAACTATCAAATCAAACTACTGAAAAATTGTACGAAATGAAACTGTCTAAGGTGGTTTGGGCTTGTCTTAAGATCGAAACACAATCTCCTCATCAGACTGACATACGAGTCAAGGGTTGACATGAGGTCTAATGGAAGATCATGAAGCGCATGAGAGAAAAGATTTAGAGAAGAAGAGAATTTTTACTGATATCTGGATAGGGACAAAAACTGGTTGAAAATCGTTCAGTATCGTCCAGACTACATACAAAAGAATCCCACATTACATAAAAAAGAATTATGATGAATTATTCTGCCATTGTTTACTTTCAGTGCTTTAATCTTTGAAAAGGAAATGGACAGATTTGCGTTTTACCTCTCAATTGTGTAGATGCGTTTCATATATCTATGTCAAACATGTCCTATGTTCCGGCAAATATCATGCCAAAATTATTAATTCAAGATTTAACGTTGTCGCTGATATCAGTGAAGTTATAATATATATACACAGAAAGTTTAATACCTTTGCCGTTTCTCTGTTCTATTATAATTTATAAATATTAAATAATCTTCTTGAGACTCGAGTTCAAAACGTTTGTAACTCAAAGGTTACTCAAGCTTAGATAGTTATTATTAAAAAAAAATCTAGTTATCCACATAAAGTTACACAAGAATAAGTTAGGTTTTATATTGATAAAAAACTCATTACTAAGAACTACTAAGCTCTAGTAAATTTTATTAAGCTGATTGAAGTATGGACATCATATCCGATTATAAATAATACAATTTAACATCATTCTTACCTAATCATTCTAGATACTAAATCCAATTTTATGGAATGATAACGAAGTTAAAAAATAAATCTATATGATTTTAGGTTTCGGATAAATCATATATTGTAATTACGAAGCATTAAGAAACTGACAGTAGCCATGAAATGAAAAAGTTAAGTCTTCACAAATTATAAGTTTTTCAGATAAGGTAAATAGAAGTGCGCTTGAGCAAAAACCAAGAATAATCCATGAAATTATACAAGCAATCCTTATCAAAATTATGAATTAAAAAATTAGGAAAGGCATAGTACTAGGATAGAGAAAACCACGTAAATAATGCGATGAATCTGTGAATGAGGATGGTTATCTTGCAGCAGAGAGGTGGAGGGGACGAGGTAACTCACTTGAGATAATCAAGAAAATAAGAGGTACAATTTAATAATAAAATATAGTTTTATTCCAAATATAAAAAAAATATATAAAAGTAATAGCTAACGCTTCTAATATAATAAATAACGGTTGGAGTGAGAGAGACGAGGCAGGGAGCAGCTATAGGACACTAAACCTCTTCCGATTTGCAATGAAATGGAACAATTATGCTGCCTTAACTCGGCTCGTTGGGATTTAAATATTCTAATCATTAGGGACATTGATGGCGGAACCTCTCCATTCTCCTGTTTTATCTCCCTTCCTGCTTTATCTTCTCCTTTACTGGATAGATCCAAATATAAACTTCTAGATGGTAGATCAGGCGTTTTGTATTCTATCCTACCTCAGTAGAACTTTGTTCAGTCTCCCCCAACAGTTCATTATTGTCGAAAGGTTTATAAAGCAAAACTTTCAAACTATGTTTAAGTGTAATGTAACGTAGGATCTTAATTCACATAGCTAAACAACGTACCTATTGTGGGAGTATGACAGGACGTAAGCCATTTTCTCAATTGATCGGTCTTTTGGAAGTAAGCAAAATGAGCAAAATCTACACTCAGATGAAACCCGACCTGGTCTTCTACATCGACCATCTCTCTTTTTCCACTGTTACCCCCTTGCAGTGTTACCCCAACGGAGAATCATTCTCAGGTGCCCCCTCCACAGTGACCAATTTTTTTTTATTTAATAAATAAAATACGAATTCTTAATTCTTACTGATTCACAAAAGCTACTTTTAGGCTCAATTAAATATTTAAAGGCTCTAATGAAGGCCTGAACTTCAGGCCGAAACGTCGGAAAAAATAAAAATAAATATATTTTTACTTGTGAAAATATCACTCCAACCAACTCCTCTTCAAAATTTCTATTTTTCATTAAAATTTCATCCTGTCAGAGATGAAAATATTTGCAATAGATTTATTCGATAGATATTACCAACTCCTGAATACATGATTTATGAATATAACAGCAGTCGATAGAAGTGGGCGGGAGAAGAAATTTATGATTTTTGATGGCCTAAAGAAAATCTTTTTCCCCATTTCTGTTTTTTATGTATAAAAAAAAATAAATCAATAATCATCTAAACCTATGCCAAAACATTAAATATGGAGATGTTAAAAATTTACCGAGAGTAAAAAGCTAAAAATAATCCAATTTATAGAAATTGGAAAAAAAAAAACGGAGTAGAATGGTGTAAATATTTAAAAAGAATGCAAAGTGTCGTTTCAAAAATGAGTATACTGGTGGAAGGTAGATAAAATGAAAAAGAGAAGGCCAAGAAATAAAGAGTTAAGAAAAGTAAGATTGAAAAATGACAAGAATCGAATGTTGCCACGAACGGAATGTGTCAGAGGAAAAAAAAACGGAGTCCATAGAAACTACATTGAGGATTTTTAAACAGATCCGCTGCTTTTGTAAAAAATATTTATACTTCTTCTTCAACTGTTATATTACCGTATATCATTAAAGGAATTCATGAAATAAAGTGAGATATAGATGTAATTGTTTTGAACGAATCCTGAATTTACTCTCATTGACTAGTCTTTGAATACATTATATAATGTCATCACAGAAAATATCAAAACATTTCCAAATATTGTAATGCTGCAGAAATTTATATTAACTGGTATAATTATTATGGTGAAATTAACAATTTTGGACAAAATGTGTAGGCAGAATTATCACCATGAACATTCTAATTAACCACTTAATGTATTGATTATTGTTGAATCAGTTTATATATATAAATGGGTAAAAAGCTATATAGCTGAAGGATATGTACGTAACTGATCTACTATGGAATAAGTGCTAAATTTCGTCATATTGTACTCGAGTTGCTAAGGCTTTGTCAGAACAATGAGTTCATTAGTGCATGGTTAGTTGGAACTCGAAATGTTATTTGTAGCTTACATTTACTGAATGGACTCATCGTTAAGTTAAATCTACCTCCATATTTAGATGTTGACCAACAATCAACATAAACTAACATAAAAATTAGTGTTCAAAATAAACATTATATTAATTTGGTTTTGAACGGTTGACTAATATTGAACTAATTTCGGTTATAAAATATATTTATATTACTTGCATTTATTTAAAAAAAAAAAATGAAATGTAAAATAATTTTATTTTCAATTCCTGATTCACCATTCTACGTCTCCCCCAAGGCGTTAAATCCCTATCGGTGTTCAGTAAAGCATCGATAGGCGCCGACAAAAGAATTTCCCTCAGCAACGATTTGTCTCAGACACTTTCAGTCCGACCTAGTTCGGCCGTTGTAATCTTTATCACCTGAACGTTTCCTTTAGGAGGGAGAGAGGGTAGGGAAAGTTTTGGGATAGTCAAATGGAAAATATGGGCCTCTATGGTACTAATATGTAAAAATTTATGGTAGTCCAACTTCCACATTATACGAATGGCTCTACTTCATACATGGGATAGAAACTAGTTTTATTTATTTTAATTATAATATGTCATTTGTTAATATTGTGAGAAATAGCATGATAAATAAATATTTTTTATGATAAATGAGAATAAACGACAAGAAAAATATTCTATAAGAAAAATTGGGGACTTTTTTTACTTCGCTGCCGCAAATTAATTTTGAATTAAAACTAATGATTTTAGTTTAAATTGTTACCGATTCAGTTCTTTATTTTTTTTTGTTCTGACGCATTTAGATATTAAAAAAATGAATCTTTTGCAATTATCTTCTATATTCCGGAATTAAGATTGCGTTAAGACGTGCTTCAATCACTCCAAAAATCAAGGATAGTGCATAAGTCAAGGAAACGTTCGAGAATGCACATAATGAAGTTATTTATATTATTTGAAAATGAGGTTATAACTACATAATGATAGTTAGTAACAAGTAACAAAGAAATAATAGGTTTGTATTTGATTAGCGGTAGAGAAGTAAAAAAGACCCGAAAATTGTAATCGACGCTAATACTTTAATACAGATCCCTTTTCCAACTCATAGGAGCGAAGGACGTTGATGAATGAGGTATCAAAATAAAGAGAATTTGATGGAGAAGTGAGGAATACCAATTTCGAAACTCAGATGGTTTCAATGATCGACGGATTGTTTGAATTTTTGATGTGAACTTCAAGGCACGGTATAGCTCTGAAGGATCCTGAACCTTGAACCTGTTTTTTAAAGCCAAAAATACAATGTTTTCGAGATAACTCGCCATTCTCGCCAAAAGACTCTCAACTGCTATGGTTACCATGGGATACTTATAAAATGTTTAGGTTTAAAATAGTGGTAAAGAAAATGAGGATCTATTGAAAAGGTAAATGGAGGAGTTCTACGTTTCCTTGGGCATTTCGAATAATCTACTAACAAACTTTTAGATATTTTTCATAAATGAAAAAAAATAACCGGATTTGTTTTCTGCACAGAATATACGTCTATACTTTTAGTAAGTGGTAGAATTACAAACCGAGGCTTTTCGAATCCAAACAAAAATTAGCGAGTACAATAATTGATTAAATTTAAATCCTCTAATATCAAGCCACAATTAAAGAATAATTGATTAGTTTGAGTTCAGGAATTGTTGTGTCCTATTAGCAACTATCAAACTGGAGTTATGTATTTTAGTGGGGCAACCTAATTAGTTATCCATCCATTATATAAAAAAATGTCCATAACTTTCATATTTTATTTTGTTTTAATATTAAGATAGTCGGAGTATCGGCGATAATTTTACAAATTATACAACTGTTCATATAATCACATATGTGTCAACCTCATGTTACCTCTTATTCTAATAATACAAAATAAAGATTTTAGACTACAAATTTATAAGAGAAATGTTTTTTTATAATAAAAAATTTGTATTATGTTAAAAAAATTGTTTTTGTTAGTAAAAATATTTTTATACTTACAAAATATTTTTATTTTATCTTCATAAAAAATTGATTTTATGTTGACAAAAATAATACAATCTGGATTACAGAATACATGTAAATTAAAGTTATACTTATTTGAGCAACGGGTTGTACTATTAAATGAACAGTTGTATAATTTGTAAAATGGGAGTTGGTACGTGGTTAGGCGGAAAGAAGGTATCGGCCCCCCTCTAGTTATATGCGTGAGAGGCCTCTGGTTTGGGTCTCGCGGAACAATTCCAAAAACAACAAGGAGCTTCCTCCAGGAATTAGGTGTCGATATTAAGGACTTAGCGAGGTTGGCTGAGAATATAGTGCTCGACTTCCTGGGAAACATTCACCACCACATGCATGCCTAAGCTGAGAGTTTTAATTTATGTATTTATTTGATCAAAAATTGAAAAAAAAAAAAAGAGAGAGAGAGAGCAGTCCTTTTTAGAGAAAAGAGAGAGAAAAAAAGAAGAGCAGATGAGAGAAGAGAGAGAAGGAAGAAAAAAAAATGTATATATATTACTAATATAAACTAACCACTACTGTATATTTATATATAATTTCATTTATTGTCCAACGGATTAATGAGTATGCTGTGTATATAGCAACCCAAAATAAAGATTGGGCAGCAATCTTTCATATCTTATATTATATGAAAATAAAGTTTTTCTCTCTTGTTATTTTAACGTTCGTTTTTAAAACATCATAAACATATACGAATAATCATGTTTCGCCGAATTCGCTTATAAGTCGAATGCGTGATGAAGGAGGATGGCAACCTGATGTGAGAGTACTCAATGAGGTTTGCTAATTAATAAGATTATTGTAAATGGATTTGTTCTGATTAATGAGGATCGCTAAGAATATTCTAATTGTGTTTCCGACAATAACGTTTGTTGATCACAATTCGTAATTCGCCGGACACGGAGGGGTTCGGAGACCACATATGGTTGGATATAATTACTCAGGCGGAGGGTTCAGGCGAGCTACGTGATTTAATAAAAGGTCCTGCGGTCGGGGCGAAATTATAAAAGGACTCCTTTATTCTTCTGCCAGGATAATCCTGGACCCAGCTCTAAAAACTTTGCGCATTCCATGGATTAGCCCTTGATTAGATTCCCCTTGCAGGAACTGCGCAAGGTTTGTAGCTCATGCTCGGCAACAATTATTTGTTATTATATTTGTCTATAATCGATTAGTCTTGAAAATTATAAATCTTTATGAATCCCTCCTTAAATCAATTGAATTTTAAAAGTGTTAAATAAAATAAATATATATTTATAATTATGTATACTTAATTAAACATACATGGAAATCGTAATTAGAAACTTGGTTCTCAATAACAGCCGAGAAGAACTGGCTCCGTATATTTGAAAGGAAAAAAACCGAAGAGGGTTTAATGGTCCTAAGCTTGAGGAGGGTCCTTGGTGAAGGTAAACCAATAAGGAGCTCTATGAAAAGTACTCTAACGGTTTTTTTTTTGGTTTTCTTTTACTTGAAACTTTAATAAAAAATTATTTGACTAATTTTTTAGTAACGTTGTTTCTTTTTTTTCTGTTAACATTACAGATCTTGCAGATATTTTTCGGCCTTGATATGCCTTTTCAATATCTGTTTATCTTTGGCTATTTTTTTCCAGTTATCTGCATGCGACTCTATTCCATCTTCGTTGTCGCAAACTATCTATATAGTTTTTGGCCTTTCACGTTTAATGCATGCTGTCAGGCAGCACTTTAGCTATTGTAGACGAAACAGGTTGGCTTGGGTGAGGTTAACAAGAGAGTAGCAGTTCTTTGTTTCTGATAGCGTCATGTATATGTAGAGGAATAAAAGTGTTTTGTGTTTTTGTGGTATAAAGTTTATCAACTAAACCTCATTGTTTCTTGACATCACACACGTGCCAATTACGTGTTTTAAGTCATCAAAAATGCCATATTGAATTCTTTTTTCCAATTTAAATTGTCATACATTCTTCCAAGAATGTATGTTACGAATTACATGTTCCGAAGTGTTTAGATACTAAAAAAATTAATCTTTTGCAATTATCCATATAGAAACTTATATAAAATTATTTTACTATTTTTTTAGGTACGTTATTGCTTTTTTTCCGTTGGCATTACAGATCTTGCAGATCTTTTTCCACAGTATAATCATTTATTCATATCTATATATATATATATATATATATATATATATATATATATCATTCATATCTGCCTGTCTTTGGCTTATTTCTTTCCAGTTATCTGCATGCAGCTACATTGCATATTTGTTGTTTCGAATCATCTATCTAGTTTTGGTCATCCACGTGTTAATTAAGTTTTAGGTGACTAAAAATATTATCTTGAATTTTTTTTTTCAATTTAAATTGTTATACTTTCTTCCGATTGCATTCACTAAATCGTACGTTTTTATCAACAAGTGATTTCTTTATAAATAAAATGGTCATCCATAAGTTGTTTATTTACACAGGTTTTTTTTTTTTTTTTTTAACAAATAATATAATCATATATTCATTGCCTTGCCATTTCTTAATATTTTGAAATATAGCATGATAAATAAATATTTTTTTGTGATAAATACGATTTAGCGACAAGTATTCTATAGATGAAAAATTGGGGTCCGTTTTACTTTGCTACCGCGAATTACTTTTCGATAAAAACTAATGATTTTAGTTTAAATTGTTACCGATGTAACTGTTACCGATTGAGTTATATATTGTATACGTTCTGACGTGTTTAGATACTAAAAAAATAATCATTTGCAATTTTCTATATGAAATGATTTTACTATTTTTTTAGTTACGTTGTTTATTTTTTTTCCGTTGGCATTACATATCTTGCAAATATTTTTCGGCATTGATCTGCCTTTTCCATATCTGCCTGTCTTTGGCTTATTTCTTTCCAGTTATCTGCATTCCACTCTACTGCATCTTTATTGTTTCGTACCATCTTTTCGGTTTTTGTCCTTTCACGTGTTAATCACGTTTTTCAAAAATTAAAAATGCCATTATTAATTATTTTTTCCAATTTAAATTGTTATACTTTCTTCCAATCTCTTTAACTAAATTGTCCGTGTTTTGATTTTTTTATTAACAAAATAATTCTTATAGATAAAAGGACCATCCATAAGTTGTTTATTTACACATGTTTTTTTTTAACATATAACAGAATCATATATCTATGACCTTCTAAAAATGGAATATGACCTCGAATCATAAAAATGCAAGAAACAGATATTTTATTAACTTATGCAAATTATTTTTATGATAGATCTTTTTTTTTTCATAAAGCGTTAATTTATTTAATGGAATGATATCAGGCATAAAACACTGTTCCCAAACTTTCTTATTAACAGTCCGTTTTATGGAGTTATATTGAAGAAAACTCCATGTAATTAATAATTCTAAATTTATTTATTATTTTTAATTGTGAGTTGATGGTTGATTGTAGTGAATAATAAAGAGGAGGATCGTTGGGGTGATCAGTCAAAGTAAAAGTGGCAAAAATAAATAATAATATTTATTTTAACATTTGCCGACGTTGCGACCCGAAGTACAGGCCTTCATCATGGCTAAGAAAAGACACAGATAACAAGGTATGAGAAACATAAACAATGTAGGTAAAAAAAAAACTTAAAGTAAAATGAAGTAGATAAGTGAATATTAAAGTTAAATGAAGTAGATAGAATAATGACAATAACAAAAACTAAGAAAAAAATAATAATAGCGGTTACAAAGTGTGGAATAATAAAGTAAACATAATCAAAATAAGGTGACATAAGCGCTAAAATGGTAATCTTAGCCCTTGGTTTTATTTTGACTGATCATTCCAACCATCCTTCTCTTTATTATTTTTCATTATCTATTTATTTGTCTATTAGTATTATTTATTTATAACTAAATTTATCTAATATCTGGTAAAAAATATTGTTTCGTCATAAGTGGTGATTTTAAAATAATTATTTTCATTTTTTAAAATATGGCTCAAACAGCCATATTTGTTGAGGACCTAATCGGCTACAAGGTACATTATTCGATAGGGAATTTCACAGAAGGTTATTGTAAAGGGAATAGGAGAATATGCTATCAGTTGTAATATTAATTAATAGCAGGCACACTGGGCCTATCTCTAATGAAGAATCTAAACTGACTCTACACAGCTTGTTAGTTACCGTTAAATGCTACACAGCTAATGAATTGCCTCTATAACGAACATAAATTTATAATTTGTTATAATATTTTTAAAACTCTGTCTAAGTTATCGTCTTTATTTTACGATGATATATATTTTTATTTTATCTATCGGAAGCATATGAGGCAACGGATAACATTTCATACAGATCATCCATGATTAATACAATAAAGTAGATTTAGTGATATTTCCACATCTTCAACAGCCTGCATACTCCATTTTGTTTTGTTTTCTGATTTCTGAACATCGTGATATAATATTTTTGGATATTTAAATTAATACTAACGCCGTTTCTTTAGTAACTAAGTTTGTCCTTTTTTGCTTGAATGATACATTTAGTCCTTTGTCTTGCTGTGGTTTTAGTGATTAGTGTCAGAAGCATTAAGATTTCGCTTGGCCACAATTTAAGTTGTGACTTTAAATTCACGATTGAAACACGGATCCAGTTATTTTTTTTTTAATATTCATTATATGTCAATCACCGAAAAATGTGAAAAATCATTAAATAAAAAGAATTTTATCAGTGCGTTCACGTGTCGATGGCTTTTCAAAGTACGTGCAACAACAACAAAGACTTGCGGAATAGATGGAACGAATGTATCTCGGGAAAGTTTTTAGTATGTAAGGGAAGGAAGATTTTAACAATGCGTTTTCAAAAAAATAAATCTCGTTTAATAATATAAATAGCCTCTTCGATTGTGAAAATAAAAAGAGCATTAAATAATTTAAAAAATGATTACCTTTCCACACTAAAAAAAAAAAACGTAAACTAACCTCTTTGAACTATTTTAGCCTCGAACTCCTTGGAAAATGTTGATAATATAAAAAATAAAGAAATGTACCAAACTGGAATTTATAAATGCTGAGATACGTTGTGTCCGGTGAGGAAAAAAGAAAATACCAGTTTATGGTATCTGTATATGGCAAATAGCAATGGGGAAACAATTACAGTCAACTGCATTTGAAGACATTTTGGTGGGAATAATAGTACATTATTAATTTATTAAATCAAACTGTATGTATGCATATATATATATATATATATATATATATATATATATATATATATATATATATATATATAGAGAGAGAGAGAGAGAGAGAGAGAGAGAGAGAGAGAGTGGGACAGTCATAATCTATGTGGACCAGAGATTTACACTGGCATTACCATTAATGGAGTATAGAAGTTTAAAAGTGAGTGAGACGTCCGAATTGTATATAGAAACCATATATAAACCTTATAGAAACCATGAGACTTATTTACCTAGATATAGATTTTTTTCTACTTACATTTTTTTTTTTTTATGTTTATAGTAACATTTGTAAGCTCTGACCTCAAACGCCATTTGATGTGAAATATTAAAAATCTTTGGGAATTAAAAAAAAAAAAAAAAAAAAAAAGAATAAATAAAACAGAATATTAAAATAAAACGGAGTCGAAAAAAAAGGAGGTGTAAGAAAAATACCAGGAGGATTGAAGTTTGACGGCTTAAAGGTCAGGCAGGGAAAGGCTTTAATGGCAGGACTTAATATTACCTAGAGTCCTGGATGGGAGAGGTCCTTCAATGATCCTGAGCAGGATGGGATCTGCCCTTCCACAGGGTCAAGAGGTGGTACCGGCACTTGGGAGAGGAAACGATATGTATTCACACATCTTTTTTTAAATAAGTTTGATTAATATTTGTTTGCATAGTGGCTTTCGATTATTTTAAATAAAAAATTGTCTAAATAATGATAGACAAGAGTAGTTTCAAGATAACATTGAATGATTTATATCTTCTTTCGATTATTAATTGCATCCATGACTTCATAACATGTTTGTTATTATTTTCAAAGCAAAGGTTGTCACGCTTGTTAGAATAGCATTCCTAAAAATGCAATCAAGAAACGGATTGGAATAAATTGGTGACTATCTGGTGTTACCCAATTATATATGCGTATGACACAAATTAAAATTTAAAAGTCTATTTCATTAGCTTTAATGTTTTGATAACATTGACATTAAAAATATTTTTAGGTAGTGTTGAGAAGCCCTATTTACGTGCATATGAAATAATCTCTACCAGATTTTTTTTCTAACGCATTAAAGGTTTTAAAATGGATATTTTAAACTTAACGATATTTCGCCCAAGTTACAATACAAACTCTAGGCTATAAACTATTATTAAACACCTTTCAGTTGATAACATTTTAAAAGTAATCTTTTAAGAATCTCTTCAGCAATCAGGATGACCCTTGTCAAACAAGTCTCCGCGACGAGCGGTATCCTCCCACCTGATTGGCTAACAAATGAGAGCCGATTATCGGCCCTAAACGGCACCAATCGGCTAACTCCGCCCTGGATTATATTAAATAGAGGAGCAGGACAGTGGGAGCTTTGCCTAAGCCCGCCTTCCCTGGTTAAGCTCCGGAGATGGAAATTAGGACTTATCTGACCCTCTCATCAGGGAACTCGCTCTCCCGATTATCCCCTTCCTAAATCTTTATTAACAGTTGGGTCCTCAATGGCCGCTGTCCTTTTACTTTCTTCGTCCCCTTCTCAATTAGTAAAGTGTCCTGAAAGGAGATCGTTCATCCTCTCTGTGGAAGTTCATCAGCATTATGTAAGGCCAATTACCCAATTTAAAAATGACTAGATGAGGTTAACATGCAACACAATATATCTTGTCACTTATTTCAGTATACAGTTGCCTGTAAGAACTTAAGATATTTTCAATGTCTTTTTAAATTTTGCAGATACATGAGTTTCCGTTTATTTGCTTTACCTCAACATCTGTTGTTTCTTTTCGTATTGTTTCTTTTTATATTTTATGAAGATAATTAACAAATGAAGATTAATTCTTTGACTTATTTACGAATTTCTTAATTAAAACGTTCCAATACTGACTGTTCGTCTTCTGATAATAACTAAAAATGAGATTTCGTCAAAGTTTTACTTAAGGAATGCTTTTTTTAAGTACTCAATAAAGCTCCAAAGATACCTACACGCTTCATTGGCGGATTCTAATTTCGTAGTGCAAAAATATAGACAAACGGCATTTACTTAAGAGAATATTGGTTGAGTTATTTTCCTCCTTCCCTCTGCCCGTAATCAGTTTTATCATTTCCCTCCATTACGCTATAGCTGTTATCTTACAGAGTGGACTAAATATTGGTACTAGCGGACTTTCCTAAAAGCAATCTCGGTCACCCTTTCGCCATTATGCACTAATGGCCGTGGGACGAGCCGCAGAAGCAGCCAACTGCTTGATAAGGCCTGGAGCGAATGTGGTTGGCTGCTCCACCACTGAACTAGTTGGTCCCTCTATTGTCCTTCCACTGGTCTATTCCACTTTATGGCCTCGTAGGGGCTACAATTATCGCCGCGACCGCACCGCGAAATGAGCCAACTTGTGAGCGATGGTTCCACTTGTGATGAGTGCAGTGGGCTGTTCGCTACAGTTAGTGGTCGGATGGACATTTAACCGAGAGTTGTGGTCGGTCAACAATCGTGGCATGAATAATTATCTTTCCGATAAATACACACTTAGATTTATCTTTGGACTAGAAAATTGCTTCAATAATGCGTTTTATTCTTTATTTAGGCGTTCCAGGACGTTCTATATCTTTGCTGCACCTTCTTGATCATTTTATCTCACTGCTCCATATCATTTATATCGTATAAACGTATGAAATGTCTAGCCTTCGCTGACAAAACCATTCATACTTGAAGTATCTACAAGGGTCCCCAGCCCTCCCAAGGTCGATGAAACATATCCTACCAAGAAAATGTATTACTCTATTCTTATTTAAAACAATGCAGTTAAAAACAGAACTGGACAAATTATTGATCTTATTCAATTACATTTGCTGAGATCTATTCCATGTTTTCTCCCTTGTTTCCTGCTTTGAAAGTTCGTCTTTCAAACAAAAAAAAAATATTTTTTTCACCAAAAACTCATAACCCTTTCAATTGAGCTCCCAATAAAAATTCAAAGCCCTATAAACATGTGCTCTGGACTCACTTGGATACTTCTGCTTTAATAAATACCATAATAAAAATTATAATAATATTGGATTGTCAAATAAGTCCTTTCTGTTTTCTCTGTCTTTTTTTTTCACTACCCAACACCTCTTATCTGACTTATTAATCCCCAAGGTGCAATATTTATTCTATTTGTAATTAGTCAACAACCATTTCTGTAAACTATTACCAAAATTATATTATTATGGTATTTAGTATTGCAATGTGAATATGGAAGAAAATATCATTCATTATCGGCATATTCATTTGTATTATTTTAAAACTAAAGCACGTGTCAAAATTCTTCTAATTTCATTCAGAAAATGTTGACATTAATAACGTTCCTGATATCAATAACGAACTGTTCGCCCACAAAAAATTTCAACAAAGCAATAATGAGGCCATTATTGAATATAAAATACCGCCCAATCCGAGTGAGAGATTGCCATGGTATGTTGCTCACAAACGTAGAAAAAGATTAAAAAGTTCGGATAAGTTTCTAGGTTTGATGTCTATGTACCCCACTCTCTCTAACCGACGCCAACTTGATATTAATAAATTATTAAAGGTTGGATGAAACCTTTTTCCCCACCGTACCTATTCACCAGATATCATCCGATCAAAATGACTTATTTTCTAACGTAATAATAATATTTAATAGAAATCTTATAATAAATAAAATTCCATTTTCAGAATTTATCAGAAAGGTTTTCTCTTAAATGGCGATATCGTTTCATTGCTATTAATACGAAGAAGCAGAATGAAGAATTATTATTCCTTTGGTGCAGAATTGAAGAATATTGCATGGAAGACTAGATGGGCTTTGTTTAGCGAAAATGATGAGGATGAACCGACTAAGAGATAATTCAACTGGCCAGAACAGAGACAGTCGAGAGCGAGATAAAACAGTTGTCACAATGAATCAACGAGGCTCAGATTAGTTGGGCTAAGATGCTTTTCCCACCAAAACAAAGGACGCCACTCCCGCGCGCGGGTAATTGTAACGCCATTCAGGCGGGGTTTCGCTTCGTAATGTAAACAAACAGCTGTCTAGCCTAAAATTAATTGTTCGCTATTGATTAATATAGTATGGAAGCAATAAATTTAAAACAATCAGAAAAAGCAATAATGAAATAGAAAGTTTGTTTTCTATGTTTTCAGTATATTTTTAGTTTATAATTAAAACTTTAAAAAGTATTAAAATAATTCAGGATGCGTCCATTTTGACCGCTTAATTATTTAATGCTTTTTATAGTAAATTTTTGAACTCAGAATACACCATAGCTGATATTTTCAATTTGTTGTTAATACAAGTACTGGTGATTTCGAATACTTATTCCATTACGGGCAGGACAAAACTTAAATATTTTCTAGTTTACAGTCTTTCCTTTTCTTTATTAATTATCTTCTCCTCACTTCTTACTCTTAGAGTAAATTTAAATAAATAAACACTCGTAATTTTTAGTGTTTTCTTTATCATTTTGTTTGGACGTTTCTGGGATACTTTATTCTACACTTGATCACATAGAGTAATATAAATAATTTACGATTGAATGAAAAGTAATTTATCTATAACACAATTACAAAGAAGAAAAAAAATACTCCGAAGTAAAAATTATGTCAACATTTTTTTAATTTTAAGTTTAATTTAAGCATTTATGTTATAAAAAAGTCACGGCTAAAAATTCCTGTTTTCCATCAGCTCCTGGTTTCCTCTCTTGTTTTCTCCCACCGGGTGTATAGTGTATGGTGGACCCTCGGTAGAACTCGAAGCCAAACTTAAACGTCGAATGATTCCCCAATACGCTTTATCTTCGGGATCTCAAGAGCTGTGCATATTACCCAGAATTACAGAGTTGAGGTGGCTTTATCCTACCACCGTCAGTACTTTCTTACTACCTTCCTATACCAGGCGAACTCAACGATCTTCCTATGTTCTGCAGAGCCTACAATTTAAATTCTCTATTCAATCCCGTCCCACCAGATATCGATCGATTTTATTTATTTCTATCACAGAAATTTTTTCTTTATATTGCCAATTATTTTATAAATATCTAAGTTATGGACACACTAGCATTTTTATTTATATTCTAAATTTATAATTAATGAAGAGAAGAATAGTTGGGGTGCTCAGTCAAAAAAGGAAGGCAAAAATAAATTATAATATTTATTTTTTACATACATTTTTACCTGAAGTTCAGGCCATCATCAGGGCTAAGAAAATAACCAGATAACAAGGTATGAGAAACTTAAGTAATGATGGTAAAAAAGATAATAAAAAAAACAAAAAAAAATTGAGAAAATAAAATAGATTAGATCTAGATAAAATAGATCTAAATAAAAGAAAATTAAAATAGATAGATATAAAGTAAAATAAAATTGTTAGAATAATGACTAAGAACTAAGAGATAAATAATAATAACCGTTACATAGTGTGGAATGATGAAGTAGGCATAATCAAAAAGGGGGTGACAAAAGTGTTACATTGGGAATCTTTTTTTTTTTTTTTTATTATCTTTTTTACCATCATTACTTAAGTTTCTCATAACTTGTTATCTGGTTATTTTCTTAGCCCTGATGATGGCCTGAACTTCAGGTCGAAACGTCGGCATATGTAAAAAATAAATATTATAATTTATTTTTGCCTTCCTTTTTTGACTGAGCACCCCAACTATTCTTCTCTTCATTATCCACGACAGTCAACCAATTACCAATTATAAATTTATAATTATTCTTAAGGGCCTCTAGTTCTAGAATTTTAAAGTTATTTTCATTTCCTTTTTTTTTTTTTTTTTAAGCCACTCTTCCGTAGACTGAACGACTCAAGTAAGATATTTCATAACAGTGTTTCTCGAACTAACTATTCTGCTGAATAAGTAAGTTGATGGCCATAACTTACTTCTTGAAGCATTTAAATGTTTACTAAAAAATTAAGAAGAACAACTTTCTTTATTAATACCTAAAAGCGGCATCTTGTCGAGGATCGATTCTCGAATAATTCCTTGAGATTTATCAATAATGCTCAACCGAGAATCTTCCTTTGAATTAATAATACGCCCGCTTTGAGCGCCCTCTTTCAACATTTTGTAAAATATTTACAACCGGTTGATGGAAGTTGATCCCTTGTCCTACAGTTGACAGAATATAGAAAAAGTTTGTGCTGAATTTTTTATCGCTATCTCTCCCTCCCCGAAATGTTTTCGCTGGGCTTTGAGAGGAGGGGAGTTTCGTTTACCGAAAATGTTTCCTTAAACGAATATTTGAAAATTATTATAGCTAGGGAAATGTTTCTCTGTAGTTTATTCATAACAGTACAGAAATAGATATTTTTCTAGTTTAATTTGACTTATGAATAAGACTAGAGGAAATCCCATTCATGATAAGAGGCGGATGAGTTTCGAACATAAATGCTCTTATTAATGAACCATTTGTAAAAATAATCCTACAAACGGTAGCCTTGTTAGTAAGAGGATTGCAGGGACCCTGCGGCTTCCCTTGGGTAATTCCCTCGGCGCGCCCTCAATCCCTTGTTCGCCCCTGATTTTAGGGGATCCTTCTCACTTGTTTCCACTTGAAGGTCATCCTGTTGTAGATGAAATTAGTTATTTCTTTCGTAATATTTTTCGCTAGTTATTAATCCTAAAAAAAAAATGCTAATAAAATTTTCACTATAATGAAAAAGTAAATCAAAGACGTCAAAACCTTCGTTCATACCTAGACAGGAATTCAATTTATTAATTATTATATTGTATGTTTATACTTGTTTTCCTCTTAAATCCTAGAATACACTTTGTTAAAACCTCAAGACAGAAAATCTTGACGTTATTCGTTTCGGTATGTCCCACATTCCATCAGTGTTAACGCTCAATCATTTATTATTTCACGACATATTTTCTTTCGTGTGTTAATTAATCAGTATTAAATTGACACGATGAAAATATATATTTAATTAGGTACTAAAAACTCACGAATACCCATTTTCTTTCCATTTGAATCGTAAGATGATGACAAAATCGAGAAAAAAAAAGGTGACCTAAAAAATATTTGGCTGTTTAGCCTACATGACCTCGTTATTTTGACATTTTGATGGTGGAGATTACGCCTCCACTCCGGAACTTTCGGAAATAATTTGATGGTGATTCTTTCTGAATTAATTAATATTAACACACATTTTTTTCGACGATGATAATAATAATAGATAAATAGTTGCAGATTGAAACTGATGAAAATAAAACAAAATAATAATAACATAAACATAAAAACTACACATCTAACATGCTACTGCCTTCATTATTGATTCATGACCCAACACTTATAAAGACAAATTTTAAGTTAATACGAAACAATCTCACTTATCTCTGTATATATTCTAATAAAATTTTATATTAGGATACAGCCCCCTTTTTATCAAATTATTTACATTCGCCAAAAACTTCGTGAAAAAAATGCATGTTAATATAAATTAAATCAGAAAGAAGCAACATCAAATTGTTTCCGAAAGTTCCGGGCTTGGAGGCGTAACGAGATTATATAGGCTGAACAGCACAATATTTTTGTAGGCCACCTTTTCTTTTTTTTTCAATTTTCTGTTCATATCATCTTATGATTCAAGTGGAAAGATTGATTTTGGGATATTAACAATTTGATAACTATGAGTCGATAACACGGACCACATCAATTATTTTTTAAATTAGCATGTGATACACTGTAATCTTTAAAATATAACAAATGATTTTGTTAGATAGTAATGAATTTAGACAATAAGATGATTAAATTTAGTAAAAAAAAAATATTGCCAATTTCTATCACTTTGATCCTATCTTATCCTGATATTTTTCCACCAGGAGAGGATTTTTTTTTTTTTAACTCTTCATTTAATCAATGATAGGATACACAATCCATTATTTTAAAAATTCAAGTCTGAAATGAAATGATTTTGGTGAAAATGAAAATGGTATAAATAATTATTTCTCCCAGATCCCCAACTTCTAACCATAACCTGTGATTAAAAAAAAATTAAATAAACAAATTTGTGATTTTTATTAAGAGTTTCAAAGGCTTTAAAGCCATTTATGTAAAAATAAATTTCTGAAACTAATTGAATATAAATTTTATTAATACATTGTTGATCAGTATATAAAAACAAAAAACGTTTATTTTTCATCTTAACAAAACCTTCTAATTTCATTATAAAAAAACTGTATGAATAAAATATTCCTAATAAAAATGTTATTTAAAGAAATAATAACCAAAATTAATATCAAAGTTATCATTATTGAAGTTCTTATTGCTTTAATCCTGCATAGGTTCATATACAAATCACTCAATGTGTAGTTTCATCACCCACCATTTAACTTACACCGACTTGAAAAATTTAGAGATTAATAATGATATTATTAATTTAATGATATATATATGATATATTATTGATGTAAAAAGATATAAAGTATAACTTTGTACATCAGTCTTTTTTCGAAAGATGTAGAAGATTTCATTTCATATAGGTTACAAAATGTAAAGCTATGTCATATCTAGTATAACTACACATTTTATTAATAAATCTCATCTTCAATGTTAGTGAATATAAACTAAGAAATCATCAGAATCATTTATAATCTTAACAATTCAATATCATGTTGATTGTCTCTATTACCATATTGATCTCATAAGGACCAGTATTTGATTTTGACAGAAACTTTAAATGTTAAAATAAACTTAATAAGTAACATATATTTGTTTTAGCTGTGTGAGACCAAATATAAAACTTAAATATTCTAAAAAACAATATGGTCTGATAAAAATAAAAAACATACCTGTGCACAAATAGTTGGTTTTTGAAACCAGTGAGATATGTTAAAACATAGTAATGTTTCAGGCTGTAAGTATACAAGCTTATTTATTAGTATAGATAAAATTAAAACAACATAATGCAGTAGCTCATGTAGTGAATACATTACCAATGGTAAGGGGAAAGGTGATGTAAATAAATTAGCTTATAATAATCTCAAAAAATATAATTATATTTTCAGATTTGTGTTGCAAATGACAAGCACATAATCAAACTAAAAAAAAAATTTTAAATACACATATTAATGATTCATACATATTTCACTCTAAACTTTGAAGTCAAAATAATAACTATCAACAAATGATAAAAAGTTATTGGCAATAATAAAAAGATAAAGCATAACAATGTATAGTTCTTGATATATTACAATAGTTCAATATGCTGAAATAACCAACTTCTGTCTAATAATATTAACATAATTCTCATTAAAATAATTACATGCTTCTTTAATGTCTTTAAATATTAAAATACATATTCTTGCTTTTAAAATACAATATATCAAAACATTAATGAATATGTAGTATTAATATAATTAATTATTGGCTCATTTACCAACTACAACAATTCTTATGTTTGTTGCTACCAAATGTAAGAAAAAAAATAATATATATATAAAAGTACATCATGAACTTGAGTTAATATGAATAAATTAACAAAATTAATTATTATATGTATATCAACTAAACCAACAGTATGCTGCGGTATTTATTGACAGTATCCAAATATTCCAAAACAATCTAATTGTTTGTTCCAAACAAACTTCTTTAGGATTGTAAAAATAAGTTACTACTAAAATTATTGTACTAAAAGTACAAATAATAAAATTTAAAACATGAATTCCTGAACTAATTACAAAAAATGTAGCTTTACTTAACTTGAAATAAAAATTACAAAACTCAGAAAAATATGTTTTAAAATAATACTTTATATAAAACTTCTCATCAGAAACATTATGATATTTGTGAAGCTTTAATAACAATTTTTTATATAATCCATTTTTTTTTTTTATCATTATGATACAAATTTCATGTCTTAATTCTTATTGGAAAGGAATTTTCATTTATAATTCATAAGAATCGTATTGGTAACTTAAGGGATTATAGCTTTACGTCTATTTACATTTGACAAATATGTACACTGTTAAAACTAATTCAGATTTGTTTAAAAAAATATATAACAATAATTGTGATAGCAATGAAAAATATAAATTTCGACAATAGTAAATATTTAGTGATTAGGTTATGAATATATATATATATATATATATATATATATATATATATATATATATATATATATATATATATATATATATATATATATATATATATATATAATATACATATATATGTACATTATACATTTATACATGCTTATACATGCTTATTGTGTATTATACATGCTTATTGTACATCTAAAATGAAATTGTAACGATTCAAAAAATATTTTTTGTTAGGTATTTACTCTAGTAAATGTTGTGGTAGATTCCATATTGTTTCTATTGGTTCATCTTATGCCAGAGGGCTGGCTAATCCATGAATGATATGCATCCATTTATTATAAATTATAACCTTAGAAATTTTGAGTTGTGCCTTTTTGATTCGGAATGTGACATATATCTTATATAAATAAATATACATGCATTTATATATCTTAGGTAATTAATATATGTAATATTGCAATATGCTACTCAAGGACAGTAAATATAATAATGTTAGTAAATATTAGCTAATTTACAAAATGTCAGCCTTATGGCTAATTAATAATTAATCAAAACATATCTCTAATTATAAATAATAATCTCATCATTTTCAATATGCATTTAGTTGGGTTACAGATTCCAAGGAAGTACATCTGTCAACTAAAATATGTAATGGGTTTGGTAGAGTATGAGCAACAATATTGATCTTGATTCTTCACATTTTTTCAACCAATCTTCTTCGATTTCGATTTCCATCAATTAATCACTCAGTTTGCAGTGGGAGACCTATAGTGAAAACTTCATTCCAGCTTGCCGGTATTTTTCTGAAATAGGTTCTGTTGATTCAGCCCCTTGCCAAGTTCTTTAGAATTATTATTTATTTATAGGACACGTAGAATTCTGTACAATATCAATCGTTTCTGACGTGGTTCTGTCTAATTGGTGCTCTTTTCTTGATTTTTAAAACTTCCACTTGTGAGCTGGCTTGATTCCTCGAACATAATTATGCCTGCTAAGTTGCTATTTGACTAGGTCTATATTATAAACATGATGTTGAGTTCATTCACTAAATGATATATATTTGAACATTAACTCCAACTAACCCAACGCACTAAAAAAAAAACTATATCAACAATATGAAGTCTTCCAATCACAAATAAAACAGTTCAATAATGTTGATAACCATTAATTCTTAGTTGTAGCCATGATAGTTCTTTATAGAAGAATTAATTAAACCAATTGATCACCGTTTACGCCCAATCTAACTTAGCCATAAGACTGATTACAACTTTAGTAGCATAATGAGTAAAAGCCAACAACAAAAATTGAATTATAGTTTTATTATTATTATTTGAAGTTATTGAAAATCAATCTTAGAAGCAACGATAACAATATCAGTACCATTATTAGCAATTTTTATTAGTGTAAATATTGTTGTTTTTTGAGTTTATAGAACATTACGAAATATAATAGAAAACCACAAGAATAAAGTAAAAAAAAAAATCTAATGTTCTCTAGAATAATGCGCACAATTTCTACGTCTAAGCTAATATTGTTAATTTATTCTGTTTCTAAAATAGATTTTTTAATTTTATTTTTGCATAACTAATAATAAACATATTTTGATACACTTATTTAAAAACGAGCTGATTTATAATATGTATTATAATAACCCATTTTTTTTTTCTCTCGATCTTATGCAATCAGTTCTCTTTTATTTCCCATATGACATTATTTTGGGAAGTCGCTAACAAGATAAATAGAATAATAAGAGAATATATAATATATACTATAATGTACACGAAATGCTAAACAAGTTTGTGTTAAATAGCAAAACCAATAGTGAAAAATGTTTAGGTAGCATAAATAATAACTAATTTCATTAAAATTCAGCCCAATACTAAACTAGTAACTATAGTTTTACAATTATACTTGTGAAATCATTATAGATAAATTAACTAATGTCGTAGTCGATAAAAGCAAATGTTGATTACAAAAGATATATTAAATTATATTTATTCTAAGTAGTATGATTTCTAATGAAGTAATAAGGCTTAATAAGTATTAAGAATATAATAATAACTGATAAAATAACATAAATAGAGAAAAAATAAGAATTTTATTTGTTGGAATTGAATTTCTCTTAGCAATGGCCTCCTTTCTGACCAAATTAAACAAATTAAGAGAGACACAAAATGTTTTAAAGGAAAATATTATGAGCTAAAGCTTTATCAATGAAATTAAATTGATTATTATGCATATTATATGATATGTACATATATTTTGTTGAAAAGAATATATGTTCTTAAAAGAAGTTACTAAATAATGCAAAAATATCAACTTCTATGAGTTACAATTAAACTTTGTATATTTATTGTTGTGACACTTAAAAAAATATTAATATAATGATTGATTCTTATAAAATTTGGTAAGTTTGGTGGGTGATGGTTTCTTTACCCAGTAAGCAGAGTTGTACATGAACAATTCAGATCAAAATTATTTTATTGTTTTTAATAGTTGTTCAATGAACAATGCTTTTGTCATATATATTTATTAAAATGTGTACATACATTTTAATGTATGTTTTATTTGAATTCAATTAATGTGTATATTATCTGAAGAAATTCCTGAACAACAGTGGGGAATGGACAAAAGAGGTTTTACATGAGTGAATTTGTTTTAGGATTAATTTAACCACCCACATACACAACAGATAATTCAGACCTTTTAGCCATTCCTATTTCCAGAAATAATTGTTATTTTGTAATTAAATATTAAGTGGAGATAATTACAACCTATATTTTCTTGATTGAATTTTTTTCAAATTTCTAGAAATAGAATTTTACTAAAATTTTGCTGCCCCAAACAAGTGTCAATGCTGTTTTATTAATTTTGGTCTCAATATATCTTGGAACCAAGAGATTGAAAAATTATTGCAAGATAAACAGTTCAAAAATGAAGAAAACTCTACAATAAAAAAATCAACAAAGATATCAAAAAAGGAAAAATATATATAGAAAAAGAAATAAATATAAAACATAAAGAAAATAAATAAAAAGAGAGAAAAATATTATTATAAATATAATAATGAGAGAAAAAATAAAGATGGGGCCAAAAAAAAATCATGATTATTTTTTTAATGTAGTGAATCTTGAAACTTGTAAATTACTTCAACTTCATAATATAATTATGCAAGATTGAATATAATAGTTTTTGATTTAAGGGAATATGAACTAAAGAAATCAACACATAATATATATATATATTTTTTTTTTTTTTTTTAATTAAAGGATATTCACCATCACTTCCTTTCAGATTTGAAGTAGAATAATTTAGATGATCAGAAAAAAAAACAAACAATAGAATTGGCTCGAAAATTCACTTTTAAAATCTAACCTATTTATAACATTACCCTAATTGTGATAGGACCTATAATGAATTTGTTTTTCATTTTTTCTGGCTTTAAGTATATCTGAATGATTTTTAAATAAATTTTGCAGTTAATCAATAAGATTATTATACCTAGTTAGCCTATATGAATAATGGGAATAGTATTATATATTTATCAGTGATCAAATGACAAAATAATTTAAGTAGTGCAACCTATCATAAGATGGAGTAATCACTTCTTATTTTTTTGGTAATTACCATCGACCAAGGAAATGAAAATTAATTTAAAACTCATTTCATTGATGTTAACAAATTAGAATAATCTGTTGTACCTTTGCTAATATTGGTACCATTTCGATTATTATTATTTTGTTTAATAGCGAATTTAGTAATTGTTTTAATAATGATGGATAAAAACCAAAAGAAAAAAAAAACTTATACCTTTTATATGATTCGAAAATAAAGTTTCTTTTATATCATAACTTTTTTGCCTGGAATTTCGGGGTGATGTGACTATTTTTCCCACTTTAAGTAGGAAATCTTTAAAATGATAACTCAATCATTGGATTTGGTGAAGAATTAAGGAAGATATGGCGTACCGACAAACAAATAATTTAGAGAAATAATATAAACTTCTCTTTCGTTGAGTCTTGTATAGATAAGACAGTACTACAATTAACGTGAGATTGTATGGCTGCATAACGTCTATCTTCCATAATCGCGAAAATGGTACATTTTAGACTATAAAACGCAGAGCCCGTAGTTTGCGGGACAGGTTTTGACGTCAGACCAGTGAGAGTTCTCATTGGGATATACTAGTTGATTTAATTTTCAGAAATATTCCGAAAACGAGAAAAAAAAATTGAAAGAACCCTTTAGAAATTACTGAAATATAAATTCGAGTTTAAAATTATGAATTGAACTAAATTTGTTGAGCAATTATAATAAATTTACTATGAAATAATGTGAAAATATTCAAAGGTTGGAACTGCCTGAAGACCTAGAACACAGGGGAAAAACCATTAAAATGCCGGTTATGAATTTTTCCTCGGTTGGTTAATGGCCCCTTTCCAATTCCCCTGGAAGCTGGAGAAATTGCTGGAATTCCAGAGGCTCACCCTCCCTACACCTGCCTCTTCTCCCCCAAACTCTTTTTATTTCACTCCGCCTTTTGTTCACCTCCGGGATCGTTTTCTTTTCAAGGTAGTTTTTCCACACCGGCTCTATTACACAAATAATAACTGCCATGTAGTGAAAGTATAAAAACATTTTTTTTTTTTCTCTGAACGGACAGTTAAATTAAAATTGTTTATTTAAATATTTATATGTGTGTATAGAGTGGGGTCGTTTTCAAATTGTAGCATATCCATTTTTTTCCACTGAAACAATTTTATTATTAATGTATTAAAAATGATAATTTTTGCACCTATGATTTCTTTATTTACATAGAATTTCTAAAAGGGCGTTAAATATTTCTGACCTGAGCCCACAAGCGTGTTTCATGGCGTAAAAGTTGCGCCATCAAAAATTTTGAGGGGCACATTTCGGCAGGATTATGAATTTTCGGATTGAAAATTTTCAGTGTAATTATATATGACCTCTGATTTTTTAAATTTTATTTTAGTTTGCACTGGTTTTAAGAAGATGTAAGAAATAAAATATCTTAGGAGGATGAGAGGGGGGAGGTCATAGGTCATCGATCTTGGGGCGGATGGGCACCCTTGTCTGTGACTGTTTGAGCAGAGATACACATTCATTATTAGTGATTATCGTATATCGCAAGATATTTCAATGCCACGTTTCTAACGCAGCGGAAACTTGAATTGAATTTTTTTATTCAGTTTAACATTTTCTGAAAAGATCCGAACTCGTCAGTGATTTTTTACTCCAAAATGTTATTTCAGGCCCACTCTACGTCGGTCCAATGTCAAAATAACATATCAGTTTTTTTTTTGGACGGAGGACTTTTTCTTGTTTCCTTTCGTTTGTTTTTTAACAGAATTTTTTTAAAAACAACATGGGACAGCATGAACTAGGCAAACTTAATTTAACACGATTCTGCCAATTCCATTAAAAAAATTTTCACAAATGTTGAGAAACCCAATTATTGCCAGTTCGACAATTCGACAAGCCGATGTTAATATGGTTTATTAATTCAGATGAATTAGTTACAACAATTTGTTTTAAAAACTATAACAGAAAAATAAATACAATTTTTATGCATAATATTTTTTACACTCGAATATTACCGTTAGCATTAGCTGTAAGATGATCTTGGATTTAGTTGAATCGTTATTACAACACTGGCACATAGTAATATCGGAATTAGTTACCAATGCAGGTCCCGGGTGAATCGACTGTTACATATTATTTAGCAGGCTGTGGCCTGTTGAGTGTGTGGGCTGAAGCAATTTCAATGCAAATGCTTCATATTCAGAGTTGATAGAATTAGGTTTAGGACTGTTATTATTCCTTCTACATGGTCTATTACTAAGCCGCCATATTAAACAGAACATTTAAAAAACTTAGATGATAATTTTAATGATTATTTTTTATATTCTGTATAACCCATTTAGATTTTTTTAAATTTAAAATTTTATTTAAATCATACATTTGTGCCTTCTATTTTATAAATAATTAAGAATAAAAATAAATATGAAGTATTCTCATTTTAATGCATAACCAGAGATTGAAAATTCCGAATTTAATTTGTCTATTTTCATATTTCATATCACAGGCGCAATAACTCATTTCCATTTTTATTGTTGTATATTCGATTTCTTATATTTGAATATTTTAAAGTACATAAATAAATTAATTTCAAACAGAAATATATAAATTTGAATTTAACAGAAAAGGAAAAAAAAACTCAAAAGTTGAGTTAACTCAAAAGTAGAAAACATTTCAGTAATAGAAGAAGAAAACTAAATTTTCCTATGGGACATATAGTTCTCAATGAAAATTTATAGCAGGATTTACATTTAGATTTATCTAGCATATAATGGCAGACAAAAAAATAATTAAATTAAAAATTTATGTAACAAAAAAATTAAAATAAATGTCCGTATGTTTGTATGTTTTTTTCTGATAAACAATACGGATAATATATAGATTACTGTAAAATAACAGTATGGCAATGAGAATGGCTACTCGAAAACGCACAAGTTTGTGGGCTGAACTCTCAAGTTTACAGAAATGAAAGAGGAGCAAGTAATAAACACATCTAGAAGGTTTTTTTAGTTGAAAAGGTTTGAAGAAGGAAAACAGTTAAAAATATTTCCGTGGAAAAAACTGGATATAGTTACTTCAACCAGGCATACCAACTGGTGGGAGCATCTGGGGACTTCAAAAATGAATCTAATAAAACAATTCAGTAGTCTCTTCGAGCTAATCTCATGTTCACTAAATAATCTATCTTAAACAAAGCGGCCATAATCGAAGTGAGAAAAATGAAACAGGAAACTAGAAGCTGACGGGTTTTAGGGGAAATAGAAGCATGAAATCTCAGGAACTGTCCCGTAGTAACAGCATTTCGAATAAGGTAAAATGATATGCCTGATTATTAAAATACGTAAAATGTACGTAACAACGTTATCTACTGTTGTAATAATGTTGAAAGTTTGTTTTTTATAATTTTCTTTTATTCTGATTATTTTATTTTCTAATTTCTTTCGTTTAAAACTATTATATAAAATAATTTAAACACCTAAATATATGTTCCATTCGAAATGCTAAAAAATGGGAATTGGTCGAGTTTTTGTTGACATTTTTAGAAATAGGAGATATTTAAAATTATCTTGTAGAGTATTCGATAGAGTAATATGTTTTACTTAAATAGTTGCGGTATCTGTTCATAAATGATTATCCGACCCGAAGGACCAAAATCATTTCAATTTCTAACACTATGATTCAAAAGGTAAAATAATGAAATGTTTTTTGTTAAAATTAAATTAAAGTGTATAATGAAAAAAAAATTGTACCCGTAAATAACAAATATTATCAATTAACATAAACTTCAGAAATATTCCATCAGTGGTATTTTCTGTTTATTGAATTGCATTTGTTTGTTTTTTTCTTTAACTTTATTTTCCACGATTTCAGTTACTGAACAAGTTATTTATTAATCACGTCTAGTTTTCATTTGTGATTTCAGTGCCCAAAAACCTTCAACACATCTAAAGACCATTAAAACACAAAGTTTATTTTATTATCATAAGGTAAAAGCTTGAAAATGTAATGATATAAATACCTACGTATAATGTCCTACTATGTATGGGTTAATCCTTCGTAAGCAGGAAATTACGAGTTTATATTTAAAATATTTATATAAAAATAAAAATCTTCCTGGAAGAAAAAAAATGATTCCGGCCAGGATCGAACTGGCGACCTTCTGCGTGTAAAGCAGATGTGATAACCACTACACCACGGAACCGCTGTGCAGGTTCGACTCGGTCGCAAAAATAAAAATATATATTTAGATCTTATTACTGACTATTCAACATAATTTTAAACATATTGTCATAAAAATAGATAAATTTCATTAGTTATTTTAATTGTGACTTGTAATCTTGAAAATATAGAGTTAGCAACTTATGTAAAATTTTACTCATGTTTTTATATTTCCAGAAGTAATTTTATTATGTATGTCAATAAGTGTCAGATTTTTTTTTTCATATCGTTCATATCATTCATTTGATTTTTTTTTTCATATCGTTCATATCATTCATTTGATTTTTTTTAAATCGTAAATTTAATATATCTTATTTTTTTTTGCCAAATCAATGGGATTTTCATTTTTAGTTTCTATATGTGATGACATATATGTGTTTTTGTTCGATTGCCAATCCTAATAATCTATAGTTCAATGAAGTAAAATTGTTAATTTTCTTCTACAGCTACGCTAAAGAGTGTTGTATAAGATACGTCTCGATTGTTGTGTGTTTAACACGCCCCACTTTTTCATCAAATTGTGTTTAATTCTATTTAGATAATGTAATTAAACAGATGAAATATATTCTTTTAGGCTATAACAGTTAATAAATAACAAAGTGAGATTTTATAAGCAGCTAAGTGTATTCTTTCGCCTCCCTTTTTCCTTTTACTTGTTATTTATTGTCCGAACGTTCGGAAGTGGTGCTGAAACCCGGGACTTCAAATTCAGTTGTTAAAGTCGTTTACTTATGTTTTTTTTACGTTACCAGAAATAATAAAAGGAAAGGATGCCGGAAGGAATAGAACCCACGTCAGTATTAACCTCACCAACGGTCGCAATGTTGACTCCACCGCCGGAGGTTCATCAAATGTCGTCGGGAGCTATAGCAGAAGGGATTTCCCTATTGCCGACGGAAACGTTAGAAGTGACGCCAAGACTTTCTGTGTTGTAGTGAACTTGTCTATTCTTTATTTTTGTATCGGTTATTGATATCTTCTACAGTTGCCTTAGTTTATGAAAGATGATCATAAACTAGCGGAGTAGAGTTATGGTTAGTGGAAAACCTAAATTGTGTTTCATCCTATTTATATATATAATTAAAACTGATGATATATATTCCTTTAAGCTATAACAGTTATTAAATAATGAAGTGAGGTTTTGTAAGAAGCTATGTGCATTATTTTGAATCCCTTTTTCCTTATTATTATTCATCGTCCGAACGTTCGTTAGTTATATATATATATATATATATATATATATATATAGTGAGAGTTGAGTTTGTTGTATTTTTCATCATTCAACTTTTCATAGAAAATTTACATGAAGGAATACTTAATCTCCAGAGATAACGGCTGAAGTGCCAACCATCTACGTAGAGCCTAATTTAAAATACTATCAACAAAACAAAATAAGGATGGGTTGATGAAGTGCTCCGTGATGAGAAAGCAGTCCCATATGGGCTGAGGGAAATTTAAAGCAAACATCACATCTTACACTGAGCCGCTTATACTAACCACCTCGTTTAGCGCGGCTACACTCTTCATATTATGTACTCGCCATCTTAAAGAATTTTCCCAAAATTTTCCAAATTTTAATTGCCATAAATATCTGTTATATGATGATACCGAATAAAAATTATAAACATGATTTATGTGATTCAAGATCAAATAGATAATCCAAATTACGTAAGTAAAAAAAAATAGTAATATATAAGCAGAAAGCAAAATAATACAATTTTACTTTTTCGAAAACCTAAGGTAAAGAAAGAATAATAAAGTTTTTATATATATATATATATTACATGTATATGTAAACTTCCACCTATCCTTATTACATAATTTCTTCCTTTAATTTTGATTATTTAAAGTAACTAACCATTTCACATTGTAACCAGTAATACAAAATAATACTTATATTTAAATTATCGTTGAATTTGATAAAAGGTGAAATAAGGGAGTGAAGTGAGATTGGACCGACATTACCGGAGATACCCGAGAGTATTTGAAGCGTTCGTCCATGTTCGGAATCTTCCGATGACTTACGAACATTCTTAACGTGCAATAACATAGGTATAGAACTTGCGCACTCTAGGCCACATGTGACCTTCGTGACTTAGCTGTGTCCTCCAAACGTTTTTGAGCGATAAAATATTATTAGAAGAATATATCGGAACGAAAATAGACGATGACTTGGATAAATTGTAATTTATCCAATAAACCAATATTGGTTTAAAACTCTGTATTGAGACGACATTTACATTTTTTAGGCTATATCCCCTCCGAGGTTTATTAAAAAAATAAAGGAATAAAAAAAAACGTCGTATTTATTTATTTTTGTCGGATCGAATCATAAATTATTTTCTGAACATTTTTTTTGTACTCTTTAATTTTTGTTATGTTTATTTTGAAATAACAATTTGAAAATCATGTTCGTTTCAGAATAGTCAATTTATTAGACTGATCTTTTTTACCGACATTTTTTTTTCGATAAGTTCTTCATGCCAATATTGAACAGACCTTTCATTCAGGAACACCGCACCTTAAAGAATAATCAAACGTGGCCTACGGTGTTATTGTTAAACAAACAAAAACATATCTGTATTTTATCATCAGAGTTACGATACTAACGCATACCGGAGAATGCGTTACAACTAGAAATTAACGAATAATATACGAATTAAATCTATTACTCTACAGTACCTTTCTGTTTATGGTAAGGAGTACTTCCTTTAAAGCGCCTTTAATTTTGTTTATTTAAAATAACTAACCATTTCACATTGTTACTAGTAATAAAAAATGATTAAATATAAGTTATCGTTAAATCCGATAATTAATAAAAGGTGAAAGAAGGTAGTGAAGTAAAATTGGACCGATACTACATGAGATACTCGAGCATGTTTGAAGCGTTCGTGCATGTTCGGAATTTTACGATTACTTTTACATTATTCTTAATATCCTATAACATAGGTATGGAACATGCGGACCCTAGGCCACATGTGTCCTTCGTGACGTAACTGAAGGCCTCCAAACGTTTTTGAGCGGTATTTATTTATCTAGCACTAGAATTAATTAATATTTAATTACTTAGGTTAAGAAAACTTGAAAATTAATAGAATAAGTTCATTATATGTATCTCGGTGTGTACATTTAGTGATAAATAAGAATAACAACAGTAAAATATAAAAAATTGCTATGGCCTCCATTAGCACTGTCTAACTTTGAAGGTTCCTGATCTGTGTGCTATACCATAAGCGAAATTTTCGATAGTTTATGAGTAGTATATATAATGATAATTCTGATATTGATTAACATTTAATTAGATACGTTACTATAATAAGGAAACTAATTATTTTATTTTTTTTGACATAGCTATTATATATGGCTAAACTATAAAATTGGCTAGTCTTTAGCCGGATTAAAAGTAATCCTTAAAATACCTAGAATTCATTCCCCATTTGAAACGACATTTCATTCCCCGAATAGTTTCCTATTAGTTCTATACATTTAATTGAGATGTAGAGATTTGTTCAAAGTACTAAAAAACGAAAATATAATAATATCGGAACGAAAATATACGATGACATGGATAAATTTGAATTTATTGGATAAACCAATATTGGTTAAAACTTTGTATTGAGACAACATTTACATTTTTTACTTTATTACATTTTTACTATATCCTCTCCGAAAAAAATAAAGGAATAAAAAAAAACGTCCGTATTTATTTATTTTTGTCGGACCGATTCATAAATTATTTCCTGAACTTTATGTTTTGTTATCTTTTACCAAGATCATATTCAGGCCCAACGTGATGCAGGAAAATAGAAATAATCAAAAATAATAAGCATACATATGGTTAATCAGATTGTCTCGTCTTTTGCCGTGGGATGAACCCCTAATGAATTCCTGCGAATAGGAATAAAACGATGTATAATTTGCTGTAATATTTATAGAATGAACAATCAATATAAGATTATCGTATATAATGAATCACTATGAATATATAATGAATGAAAATGAATATGAATATATAATGAATCAATATAAGATCATTATATATAATGATTTAGCATTATTCATTGCTAAAATTAGCAAATATTGGATTAATTTTCAACGAAATCTTAAAAAGTCGAAAACTTCCATTCAGCATTCCATAATTTTATATCTAAAAGGAAAAATTAAAAAACTGATTGTTGGGAAGTTTATGATTTTCATTAAATCTGCTTCATTAATTCATAAACACCTTCATGAATTAAAAGTGAATGAAATAAAAATTCGAAAATCATGATCGTTTTAGAATAGTCAATTTATTAGACTGATGTCTAAAAATTAGATTTTTTTTACCGAACTTTTTTTTCGATAATTCTTTATGCCAATATTGAACAGACCTTTCATTCAGGAACACTCCACCTTAAAAATTTAAAAAGTGAACAAACGTGGTCTACGGTGTTATTGTAAAACAAACAAAAACATATCTGTATTTTATCCTCAGAGTTATGAAACTTTAACGCATACTGGAGGATGCGTTACGACTAGAAATTAACGAATAATTTAAGAATTAAATTTAGTACTCTTCAGTACCTATCTGTTTATTCTAAGGAGTGCACCTTTCACCGTGTTTTCTGACTACAGCTTCGCGATTTAAAAGTAAATCCCATTTTTATGGGATAGGTTATTAAAGAAAAAACATTGGGGTTTTATAACCTTGTTACCCAGTCAAGTAAAAAAAAAATGCTATCACTATTTATAAATATTATTGTGACCCAGACGATAAGTGAGGAAAAGCTATATCAGGAAAACGAATGGAAAACCGTACCTAACCTAGAAACGAAACAGGCCAATTTCTCAATATCCTGCCTTGAATCAACATTGCACATTATTTGCCGTTTTATCAAAACTTCTCCTCTAAGCACAGTGTTACGATAGTTGATGTAGGGGAAGAAATGACAGTTATAATGTTTTCGTTTGCTTAAAATAATATGTTTTTAATTCAAAGAAAAAAAATGTCGATTCTTTTGTGTGTGTGAATGACATAGACCTCACTATGAAGACACTGTGGGGTTTCTTGTATTCTGTCATGACATTTGGGCTTTTCACGTCAATTTCTTGACACCTAGGATAGCCGATTAGGAGCAAGACGTTGTGGTAAATATTATCGACCGCACTGACTTTCTTGAGAGTGATGGAGTTGTAACTATTGGATTAAGAAATCCCTCCTCTGTTGTTGTATTGGTTGAAATTGATAAATGTTAAAGAAAAATAATTGTTGCTAATAAGAATGGTCGTTACGACTCAGTTAATTATTTTTTGTTATAATCCTCCTCTCTATTTTTTTAAAAGCATGAATATAAAATGATTTAGAAGTCAAGGAAAACAAAGTGAAAAAATCGTAGAGCGGAAATTTTTAAATAATGCAAAACTCTAGACTTCTTTATTATCAAGCTTTACAGTATTTATTACTTTTTTTTATAATACAAAATAACTAAATAAAAAAAATTATTAAATTTCTAGAATATTCGAATAAACACACACACACACACACGATAGTATACATTCACATAAACATTTATAGGCATACTCATAAATGTATGGTACAACTACAATGGCAGACACGTGTACTCTAATGTTTATCCAGTGACAGGAACAAACACAGTTGACAACCGCTTTCCAGTCCAAACACCGTTTAATCTGGATAGAGGTCTGTTTGGAATATGGTCCGAATGTTGCCGTTGTGCAAACTCGACCAAGAGTCAAAGGACATATTTTAAGTGGTCTTGCCGTCCAGTATACTGCGTAAATTGTTTAGTTTTGAACAGTAATTGACCGAGGAAACTATGAACAGTCGACATGGAGGGGTATCATTCATTTTATTCAATAAGCATTAACTATGAAAAAAAATTAACCATTCAAATTAATAAATATCTAACGTTTATGAGATACAGGAGTTATTGGACAACATCTGACAGTTTAATATTGAAAACAATTTGTTTTAAAGTTTATACGTTACAATAATTTCTTCTTTTTTTTTGTATATTTATTGTAAATAATTGGTTGTAAATAATAGTACTGAAGATTACGTTCCTCAGTATTTCCTTACAAAAAACTGAACCCAAGATACTGCATCAGTCGTAGTGGTAATTTTTTTTTTTTTTTTAAGGTCAGGAATTTTTTTGTATATTAGATATGATTGAGAATACAAAAAAAATTGTTATTTCGGGCGTGTAAAGTAATAAATGAATCAGATAAGATAGAGAAAAAATTGCAGAAACGTTACCAGCGCCAGAGCGATTGGGAATCAAGGATTATACACAATCTGTAGGCCAGAGGCCAGACATCTCTCAATCCGTGCCTAACATCCGAATAAACCATATCATTGTGTTACTTGCTCTAGTATTCTAATATTTTTTCTTCTAGGAGCATTCTGAGGACTTCTCGATTATCCATACGTCCAACATCCCCTACCGATATACTCCAGAGCATATACTTTGTTTTGGACTCGTTCACATGTAATCCAACTTTAGTGTTTGATTTTGTTTTAGATTTAGGAAACCGCTTTCCATAATAAAAAAAAAAGTGAGTCCAACGGCATGCAGACCATCGGCAAAGGATAAATTTTGGCTTGATACCTTGAAAATCCAACTTGGATTCCGCACTCTCTGAAGGCTCATTCCAACGGAATATTAAACAATAGGTGAGCTAAACAATTACATTGAATCCTTTGTTGTAATTTAAAAAAAAAAACCGTATGTGTCACCGGTTACTCTCACTGGGCACTATACAACCTTCGTAATCACGGGCTAGTTTCGGACAGAGATTGGCAAATGCTGCTCTTAATACTGAGTATCAAGTATTTTACTGAAATACTGACCTTTTTTAGTATGAAAGATGGAATTACTGAAAAAAATTTAATCAAAATATCGATAGCACATAGTTAACAAATTGTTTTCCTAGTTATCAGTATATCGACGATGGTTATTATGAACGCATCGAATTATTGCAATCTAAGGAAAAACGGAAAAAAGAAAAGTTCGGAAGGCGGATATTCGTATTGTTTTGGTTCCAGTGTTTACTGATAAACGAATAAAATATAAAATAATTTAACACATTTATTTATAATATTAAATACAACGTTCTTTGTTTAATTCGATAATACTTAATAAAAAATATGCGAATTCCTTTTATGTAAAAACAAATCAATTTTCAGATCAGTTAATATAGAAAATACCTTATCAAAAGTTAGGGATGAAAATAAATAACGTAATCATTACTCTAGAAAAATTATTTAAACCCAATATTTAATAATTAGCGTAGGTGCCAGAAAACAATTTTTATCCATCTTTCTCAGGCAACAAATCGTACCCTTGGAGTACAGAAGGACATTAAACCAAATAAATAATCAAACAATGATTAAGAAAGTTCGTGAAATAATTGATATAAATGGAAATTTATGACCGTTTATGTTTAGACGGATGGAAAAAAGAAAAATAGAAAAGTTCAGAAGGCGGATATTCGTATTGTTTTGGTTCTAGTATTTACTGATAACCGATTTCGAATAAAATATAAAATAATTTAAAACATTTATTTATAAAATTAAATACCACATTTTTTGTTTGATTCGATAATAATTAATAAAAAATATTCAAATTCATTTTATGATAAAACGAATCAATTTTCACGTCAGTTAATATCAGAAATACCATATCAAAAGTTATGGATGAAAATAAATAACCTAATCATTAATCTATACTAGTTATTTAAACCCAATATTTAATAATTAGCGTAGGTGCCAGGAAACAATTGTTATCCATCTTTCTCAGGCAACGAGTCGTACCCTTGGAGCACATAAGGACGTTAAACCAAATAAACAATCAAACAATAATTATTGAAGCTCGTGAAATAATTGATATAAATGGAAATTTATAATCGTTTATGTTTAGATAAAGGTAACACAATTGCTGTAATGTTTAAAAATTATTTTAAAAAAATTATTCCGGTGACAGTCAAATGTGGTTCATACAAGACATACGTTTAGACATAAGTTCACAATATGCCAATCCCTGTGGAGCAGGGCGAAAGGGCCGACCAGCCGGAGGTGAAGTACAGCTTATTAAAGCTAACACAAATCCCGAAGGGACTAGATTTAATTAAATACCCAGATCTAGACTAATTCCGAGACACGACCGCACCAAGCAGATGCTGCAAAAGTTCCAGGCCTCACTGGCGCTGTTTGGAACTCGATCTCAACGGACTGAGCAGGGAGCTGTTGGCGCCAGCAAACGCAAACCCAACGAGGGAATATTAAACACAAACTTGTATTTGTCTACTCGCAAGCTATCGGTTCGATGGATAATTCTATCCGAGGCTTGGATTGTGGTAATGATCCCTTTTTGTTTCTACTGTTGCAATATACCGATGACTTCTTGAAAACGTTAACATATAACGCTCTGAATAGAAATTCGTGATCATCTGTTTACTGATTATTCTTTCAGGAATTATTAAAAAAAAAAAGAGAGAATATCGGAGATGAAATATTCCGATACATACATAACGCTTAAATTGCCATTCATAATAATAAATTAATCTACCTCGGTTCCAGGCGGATTTACAACGCTTTTACCGTTTTTCATTTTTAAACGAGTCTATAATCAGATGGTACTTCTAAAACGGAATCTGTGTAAATTTACATTCATTCCATTTCGGGTTACAGATGGCAATGGTAATTGCAAGTAATTTAACCAATTCCGGAATCCAATCTCTGCTCCACGAATGAGGCTCGGTAGGTCCTAATCGATAACCAGTTCCCTAAGTTACAAAATATTAGCTTTGAGCTATATCATTTAATAGTTTAATAAATGATAAATGTCATGAAATAAAAAAAAAAAAAAAAGAAGAGATCTCTCTAATAATTAGCCTAGCACATTTGTCAACGTTATAATAAAACAACAATTTAATTATAATTTATTTTATTTACTGTACATAGAGTGTGAATGTGATCTGCGAACACTATTATTAATGTCCCTGAGACAGATTGTAATATATTTCAATAAATAATTTATTTATAAAAAAAAAAATAATAAAATAAAAAAAAAATAAAAAAAAAAATTACAAAATAAATTGATGATTTGACTTAAACTGAAGTAGCGACTCAAGATGATATGCTGTTCTAAATGTAGTTGCGAGATAGAGACAATTCCGACTTCATCCATAAGAATTTTAATGAAATATTGGTGATTTCTTTCCCAAAATTATTTTTTATTGTTTCATATAACTTGACGAAGATTTTGGTATATTTGGCAATTTACTTCGACCAGACAAGATGTATGTTAGAACTATATTTTTTAAATAATTATTATGACAATTGTGAGAAAGGTGGATCTTTTGAATGGAATGGTATGAGTGGTAAGATGGACAAGATATACGAGAAACTAGTACATATTATATCATTTGTTTTAGTTAGCGTGTTGTTTTGAGCTGAAAAGAGGTAAATAGATTATGTTTTATGTACAGGTGTCAAAACTAACACATTTTCAAAACAGATTGGAAGCCTTGATAAGAACGTTTCATGTCGATGGCACTTAAAAAAAAGAAGGATTATATCAGTGAGAATGGAAAATAAATAGGCAGTCTTTACCAATTCATATTAATAACATTTACAAAAAAAAAAACAGTTTGGATACTATCGAGATGGTTTCAGGAAATAGGCTACGATTGATCAAATATTTGCCCTTATAATTATAGATTAAAGAAAAAGCGAGAGAGTATAATAACTCCACGTGAATACATTTTATTGATTTTAAGACGTTCGACACAGTGTTTGTAACATATTAGTAGTATTATCTGAGAATTGTGATAGCCATTTAATTTGACACGTCTTATGTTACTGCGTATGGCATCGATATTTGAGTGAAGGAATAATAAAGAATAGTAGACTTTTTCGAAGTTTTTTCGTGTCTTAAGCAAGGTGACTACTTAATACTCCCATTTAATTCTTGTTTTATTTTAGAGACAATTATGAGAAGAGCAGTATTAAATAATTGAGGTAAAATATTTTACAGAATGATTATAATGACCAATTATAATAGATTATTATAGTAGATTCTGTAATCTTTAAGACCAACATTCTTGTATTAACGGAGGAGATTATCTATCCATCGAAGCATCAAGTTGTAAGAAGCTACATTTTACAATCTACTACCAATGAAATTGGTATGGCATACCTTGAATATTCATGGATCAAGAGCAGTGAGGATGTTATATTTCAAGAAGCAACCTTAGAAGACGACCGAAGGCGAGATGGATGGATAATATTGAAGCCTTCCAATAAACATATAATTTCCGTAACGCAAGCTGACGATAGGAATGACTGTGAGTAGGCAGTTGAGTGTGCCAAGAACTACTTGATGCTTTTGTTGCATAAATGATGAATGAATTATTGGATACTTATTATTCGCATTGGCAATTTAGGCTTCGTAATTTCACTAGGTTCAAGAGCAGACAGCTCTCCAATAAGATCAAGATCGGCCTATATAAGAGCCTGACGTATAGGTCAGAGACCTGGTCCTTCACTAGAGCAAGTGAGAACCTCCTTCTGGTGTTTGAACGAAAGGTATTGAGGAGGATTTTTGTTCTGGTTCGAGAAGGAAGTATCTGGAAAAGGAGGAAGAATCAGGAACTTTCAAGGCTGTACAGAGATCCTGATATTATCAAGTGGATCTAGATCGGGAGACACCGATGGGTGGGTCACGTGTCAAGGATGAAGGAGGACGAGATCCCTAAGAAGATATTGGCCGAAGATCGTCGTGGCAAGCGATAAGTGGGTAGGCCAAATGTGAGGTGGGCTGACTCCGTCACAGCGGACGCACACGATCTTCTCTGCGGTAGGAACTGAAGAGCCAACTGGCAGAGACTTTTGGAGGAGAAATAGACCCATTAACAGGTTGTTACGCCTGCTATGTATGCATTTATGTATGTAACTTAACCAGGACAATATGCTAATAGAATATTAAATATAAATGTAAACAGTATATCTCACACCAACAGAATAAAAAAATTTAATGCAAATAGATAATTTGTCCGAGTCTCTGTTTATAGTTATTTCATCTTATCTTTTTATGGCATTAGAGTTTGTCAGTATAATAACGAGCCCTTTGGTTAAGTTTTCGTACCCTTCGATTTTGTTCAATAAGATGCCACATATATGATGAAAGATGTTTTTAGTTTGATGGTGCTCTTCTCTGTTATAAGAAGTGGAAGAACCTTAGATATCATTTTGAACAGTTGTTGTTAGAAGCTGCACTGCATTATCCAATTCTTCTGGTGACCTTATGTTTAGGTTGTATTTTAATTATGATACATGATTAATAAAGATAGAGCCGAAACGATACCTGAATTCACTATACGTAACTGTTAATTGACTAACTCAAGGGCTTGGTTTTGAAATGTTCAAATAACATTTGTGGATTAGGCTCCACAAGACGGCTCTCACTGCTCTGCGGTAGAAGAGAAAAATATGAAGAAGAAGAAAATGATATTTTCCTGCTTTATTTATTTGCTCGTAGTTGTTTATGGCTATGCAGAACTTATAGATATTTTATCTTATTATAATTGTTGATATTAATTATCTTTAAGAGGTGATGGCAATGATATGGTGAGTAGCGAGAGTGATTGAATCAGTTGGCTTAGCATTGAGCTGAGGCAACGGTGACCGGCATGTCAAAGCTAGGCCTCACCTCCATAGTAGCTTTAATTAACAGGTGTCGCTTTCACTGTTATGAAAGGGACACCGCTACCGTGATAAAGCTACTCCACCTTTCATCTTTCAATAATGCAATTAGCCAAAATCTTCGACTGTCCCTTCTCTGGCAAAGGATATCTCACTATCAAAAGCAGTTCTTCCAGCCCTCATTAAATTTTATTTCTGTTAGAATGTGGCAAATTCAATCTAAATACCATTCGGTAAAGACTTTTCTCTCTCTCTCTCTCTCTCTATATATATATATATATAGATAGATAGATAGATAGATAGAAAAAAAACAACTTTATTCTGGAACTAAGTCCCTTCAGAATAACAATAATGTACAAAATAATAGAATATTACTGGCCTAAACGTTTGAAACAATAAATAAAATTGATAAAATAAAATAAAAAGTAAAGAAAACCTTAGGTGCACAAGCTATATACAATACAGATAAAACTATGTACAGAGCATTGAAAATTATGAACAAATTTAAAACTATGAACGAATCACTTATATATATATATAAATTTTTAGGAAATTTTGTAAATGTTTAAATAACTTTGAATTTATCTATATAAGAGACTTCAACAAAAAAGTGTATACTTTTTGAGTTATTCGGAAATCTAATTATACCACCTCACGTAACTTTTTCTCCAGCTTATAGAACTTTTTTTCAATAAATGTGTCATATAGATAAATTCAAAGGGGATCGAGAAGAAGACTTTAGCCAAGTTTCATAAGTTACGGAATGGACTTAATTCGTAACAAATAATAATAATAATGATATTAATTTAACTTCTATTTCGTTAAATACCCCAATTGGTGAATCATGTATTATCTTTTAGTTTCTCTCGACTCAAAGCATAAAAGCACAAAGCCCTTGATAGCCAGGTCAAGCTATCTCTAGATAGCTTAGAAATAGTTATCTAGAATGTACCGATTGGACAGCAGACCTATTATCAAGACCTCTCCCCCCCCCCCAATTCCCCGCTCTCTCCCCCGGCCTAGAAAAAAAACCGTTTATCCTAAAAGGCAAGGAAGGGCATACCAACAAAAAAAACTAATTGTTCAACCAATAATAGTTTGATTTAAACAGACATTATAAAAAATGAAAAAACTCTAAATGAAGAAAACTGCTTATTAAAGGATAGAAAATGATTTCCCATGACTGTCCTTCATCCAGGACGTTTCACTGTACATTCATTTTTGTTGTTGGTTTTAAACAGTTTATAAGATATAAATTATCAAAACGATTCAATACCGTAATAAGTCTTTGTATAAACTTTCGATGATTTTCAATCCTTTTGATACGAATCAAATAGACAGGAGTGGGGTGTTGGACCATCTAAAGGCGAAAAAGCATTCAAGAGAAAAATCTTAAGATGGTCAATAAATAATTTCTATTCTTCCAAGCAATTTACTTTCGAGATAGAGATGAATCTCTCAGCTTCTAAATTTAATCAGAAAAAAAGAGAAATCTAAAAAGAAAACACTTCAAAGCCTCGGAGAGGAAAAGCGGAAGAAAAACATCTCGATAAGGTACTAATGGAAATCGACAAAGAAACGGCTTCCGTTTGATAGATCGCGCGGCTCTCCTCCTCAAGATGTTTACTTCTTTTTTTTTATTTATTTTTTTTAATATATATTTTAGAAGTTCTCTTATACAGTTCGATTGTGAAAGCGATAAATAATATAATTAAATATAAAAGAATAAAGAAATAAATTAAATTTTCCACACCCGGCTCATTTAATAGTATTTTTTTATAGCTGATCATTTTTCTTGGGAAGCAGAAGGTGAAGATAAATACAAATCTTCATGGCAATAAAAACCCAAACAATTTTTTTTTTTTTTTTTTTTTTGTTTCCACCTAAGATTTCAATTCACAATTTCCATAGTCAAACCACCTTGATTTCATAGGTAACAAAACCATCGAGAGGAACTGAGATTCCAAAGGTTGTTGGAAACAACCTGGTCCTTGACTACAAAATAATTCGTAACGGTTCTATTCAGAAAGCCAAAATTTAAAGCCGGTCAAAGAGTGTATTGAAATTTTCCGCCCATAAAATTAACAAAAAAACTATAATTGGGTCAATCCAATTGAAATTATCATATTTGAATTTATTTTGTTACTTGATATTTTTTATGTTTATAATTAATTGAGGCTCGAACCCATAGTTAACATATCAATAAGGCTTACAGCTTTTTTTTATTTCGGCAGCCATTTTGAATATTCTCTTCGACTGAAAATGTTTTTCGGGAAAACTCCTGCAACTCTGGTAGTTTTGTGGATACCAAACCTAAATAAAAACTGGAATAATGGTGATTATTTTTTTTGCACTTTTGTGTAGAAAAGAAAGTGGATTAAAAAAATCATGAAAATTCGAGAACGAATAATCTGATAATGTATTTGGCGTCTGATGTATTTCTTCAATAGGAACAATTTTTAAGACTTAAATGTTTTCTGAAAGCTGTTTGTACACAATCAAGTAGCTCTTTTTCAAAATGCTTTCAACTTGTTGAAGGTGGCAATATTTCCCTAATATAGGAAATGAAGTTAATTTGCTAATGCCAAAGATGAAACATTTTCCTCACATACATGTATTTTTTATAACTATACCTCATTAAAAAGATCGCTTTCGTATTGTTTATTATCCAAAAACGGTTATCCAAACAATTGTCCAAACAACGGAGATAGAATTCTATCTGATGATCCAATTGCGAACTTTACTAAACAGTTTCTAAACAATTATTCGTCATTATTAAAGTTTAAAATTATAAAATCGACAAAAATAATGTAGAATTTATATCTCGGCGAAATACCATGAAAAATGTAGCGGGACATTAACAAATTGTTAAAAACGGGACTAACACGCCGAAATCGGAAATCCTAGTCACCTTAGCATATCTGCAAATATAAATTTATGAACATAAACTAAATTATATGACTAGATAAATATGTAAATGTAGCAAAAAAAAAAAATTTAATATATAGATTGCACAAATATAAACATTGCACATCCACAATGTCTCCCCTCCAATCAGAAACAAAGCTGTCAAGGTTTCAGTTCATTTTTGAGGCGCTGACGGAACTTATACCTGCCGTAGAATTAGTGATATGATAAACTAAAATTCAATTCAGCGCCGTAATTGTATATTGCGAGATGTTGATTAATCATTTTAAAAAAGCAATTTTCTGATATATTTGATACGATATGACTTTTGAAACGATTGAGACTTAATCAAAGAAATTTTGCCATATGTCCTTATTATAAAAAATTATAATATGAAAATGTTTCATAATTTTTCAATCGATACCTTTTGTGATACTTTAAAAAAAAAAAAAATAACAAGGTTTTCAGGATTGAGATTTCACCAGCAATAAGCACCGGGACTATATATGAAAAAATATGTTTGATTGTTATACTTTTGCTGCACTAAAAGTCTCGTTTTATGTTAATTTTCAATTTTTACTCGTCAATTATTTTAACAACTCCTCTCACAGCTTAGGGGATGTATTCTGAGGACAAAAAATAATTTCTAAGCATCATAATCATTTTAGTTTTTGTTTCATTCAATATGTGCATAAAATGTCTGAGCAATGCTGCTACCATCACTAGGCAACATTGGTTGCGGTATAACTAATAGAATTAGAAACAGGTTTTCAAGATTGAAATTTCATCAACAAGTAGTACACTGATAGAGCCATAGCAAAAAAAAATTGAGTCTCTTTATTTATCTCATAGGCGGTAAACTAATTTTTTTTTATAAAGCTGACTTCTAAGCAGCCTTCTATCGCCTTTAGGTTCCTATTTTGCATATGCCTTTATGGCTTATTTAGTAAAAACAAATTTCCCAAAACCTTTGAAATCTGATTTCCTTTCTAAGGTTTAGTTACCGAAGAAATGAAGGAGGTTTGGCTATGAAACTTGTGGATAGCAATCTTAGACAGAAACAGAAAAAAAAAAATAAATAGAAATTGTTCGTGTTTTTATCGCCTGAAAATTTATATTTATCTTCGCCTCTGCTTCTCAATAAAAATGATGAGCTATGAAAAAAAAAATACTATTAAATTAGCCGGGTGCTGAAAATTTAATTTATTTTTTTTATTCCTTTATATCCAATTATACCATTTATCGCTTTCACAATCGAACTGTATAAGAGAACTTCTAAAATATATATTAAAAGAATTAAATATAAAAAGGAATATACATATTTAGAAGGAGAGGCGCTAATCTATCTAAATTTGAATAGTATCAATAAATGTATAATAACATGAATAGTTTTTATTTTTAGGGAATTCGATACATGCCTCAACAGTGAACCGTCACCTTAACAACTTTCTTGGTGATTGGAGTTGTTAAAAAAACTATAATATACCTAACTTTAACATGTAGAAAGCTGTTACAGTTACATATTACAAAATAATTAAAGTTGAGACTCTTTTCATCATTACACTTTTATAATACTAAAAGTCTCGTTTGGGTCAAGGTGATGCGTTGATTGACAAAAAATAAAAAAAAATAAAAATTTTTATCCCAGTTTTTATTTTGGTTTGATATATACAAAATTACCAGAGTTACAGGCATTTCTCCAAGACACGTTTTCAGTAAAAAAAAACAAATTTAAACTATGGTTTTGAACTCTCAATTAAATATAGAAAAACTGGTTAAAAAATTATATAAATAAAAATCGTCGAGCAAAAATGGTCTGAGTAATTTTAAATGTATTGACCCAATTGAAAAAAAAAATAATAAAATTCAACGATATGGCTAAAAACATTTTACTTTGAAATCGGTTTTTTTTCTTCAAAGAAAAAATTTTTTCACCGGTATAGCAATTGACTGTGTTGTTTAAATCAGGATATTTATCACTATTTGTATATTTATATAATTTTGATATCTATATATTCAATTGTATATTTTGTTTATGTTCATAAATCTATATTTGCTGGTATGTGTGTGGTTTGATTTTGTAATTTTTTTGGAGGGTAAATTTCTGGGATTGTATTAGTCTCACCCAAAAAGTCCTAATCTTGTGTAATACAGTGATGCTGTATGTTAGTGATACGAACAGAGAGAAATAAAAAACAGTGTAACTATTATCTCCAAAGCATTGATTAGTAAACTGTACATTAAATAACCCTAGGTAATAGGGCAGCATTACTTCGAATAAAGTAATTTTCTTTATACTGGATGAACTAACATTCAATAAATCACATTGTAAGTTTTCTTAAGTGTCAATCCGAAACCGGACTGGGCGACTTTTATTTGTAGATAAATCCACAGAATAAGACTTTCGCACATAGATTATCTATTGGGTAACCTGCCATAGTTAACTTAAAGACATTAAAACACTCAAAACAAAACTGGTTTTGTTCAGATGTAACATGATATTTGTATCTATTTCAATAATATATTCCATAATAGAGATTTTTTTATCTAAATTGTTGCATAGTTAACTAGAAATTAAGGAATAATATTGATCCTTGTATCTTACAAACAGTAGATAATTTTTTTAATCGTTCCGTGCTGTACACAGATTTTTTTTTTAATGTTGTAAATTAATCATTTTTGTTTCTGAAGAAGAAGGGTTACCAGATGGCCGAAACGTAGTAAAACAATAAATTATTTTACACCATTACAAACTAAACAAAAATCATAATTTTTAATACTTTTTTTTTATTAATCAAAGCCTGTTTTTTATTTATTAGTGCCTGTAATTTACTAGGTTTTATGTTAAAGTTATAAATTATAGAAATGTTATTATCAATGCAGAGACCGAGCTCAAACTATTACCTAACCTAATAAATTCGTCTGATTTAATTACCAGCTATAGCACTCTAGCCAAACAATAATAGCATCGATTCCTCTGGCACTTTCAATGGATATCGCCTCCCGAAAGGGCTAGTCGATAAACTTTAGAGCAGTTTATCGGTAACTTACACCAAACTACGTGACTGCCTCAATCTATAGTCAGGAAAGTTTGAAAGTCTCTCAACTTCGTTTGATACCTGTATTAACTGGGATCAAACAGGGTGAATTGAATAAAACAGTTAATTATATTACTTCCCATGCAAATAAACGTCATATCTATTCATTTGAATATCGTATATATCTATATGTTTGAGAACAAATCCTATTTAGTAAATTAATTAATTCCATAAGCACACGGAAAAGCGGGAAGAGAAGTTATGTATTATTGATTAAGTTAATAACTTTATTAATACACTAGCGGATCCAGGATTTATATTTTGGGGGGAGGGGCTTCACCCCGAAAGCTTTTTTTTTCATAAAAATAACGATTGACTTTAGAAAAAAGAAAGAAACTAACTACCTATATGAATATATCTAACAATATAAAAAAGAAATTTGAATTACTCGACTTTATGCAAGTTAACAGATCTAATTTGACTGGGTTATATGAACTCTGATGCAAAAAAACTTAGTTATCTAAAGATTTTTCTTTCTAAATTTTCAAGACTGATAACTTAATCAACTCCCTATGTTTACAATATAATACTGCATACAGTAGATACTTAACAGTATTCGTTCAGTTTTTAAACATTATTGAAAGACTTATGCGAAACTGACAAACTTTACATTGCATAAGTGACAACGGACTCATTTTTTCCCCCCAATATGATAAAAAGCTGAATCGTCAACAATTGGCCAATGAGGAGCCAAGTTCGGTTATCTGTAGTCCTCCCTACACACATCGTAGCACGGAGCGGTGAACCTAGAGCGGCTCTTTGATCCAAACGATGCATTGTGCACTCACAATATTGACAAGTGCATTGTGAAACCATCACTGCTCCAGACAGCTTACTTCACATTGTGATAGAGATGACAATGTTATTACAGCACTGTCATGGCGAATGTCTGCGCAACTTCTATTAGATCCAACAAAATAGATACACTTTTCGTTTATCTTATTTAAAACTTTTTATATTTTTACATAACATTTAAGTTTCAACTGCGAGATGAATCAATAAAACCGTACATTTTTTTATTGTTAAGTAATTTAGTACCATCCTTGAAAACCAAGTAATAATTAGACGATATTTCTTCATTATGTTTTCAAGCAACTAGTATGTATTGAAAGATAAAACAACTTCCTGATCGGAAATATGTCTACGAAAACCTATGATTGGTAACTTCGTCATTCAGATGTTTCACACCTTCATATAATATAAAAGAGCGTAATTTGAAATAAAATTATATTCTAATTTTTAAATAAGAAAATATTTGACATGGCACAAATGATAAAAGTGCAGTTTGGAAACTATACGAGACAAGCATGCAGGTATGTAAAACAAATGTGTTAATTGGTATATGGTAAAAAAAAATAGTAATCCTTGATGAAACAGATATTTTACTATTTTTCAGTAATTATCGAGTGTTTGTGGTGTTATTTTGGTGTTGTTTCTTGCTTCTGCTGGTTACGAACAGAACTGTTTTTTTTGTTTTTTGTTTTTTTAATATATTTTAGACGAAAATGGTGGAATCTTGTGGTGCGCGCCCTGAATATATTGTTTCTTTTTATTTATCAACCACTGAGATTAAGAATTTCTGATTGCAGAGCGTGTTAAAGATTAATATTTTCGAGTCTAGCGATGCCGGTTCGAATCCGGGCTAGACGAGTTGAAATCTATTTCATGAAGGACCCCCTGAATGAATCTTGACCTTTCCACTCTGTCTAGAATAGGTTTAATTGCACCTATAGAATAACTCTACTTCCTCGCGTATGCCAGAAATGACGAGATAGCGAGTAATCGAAGAGATATCTTAAACCTGATGGAAATATCTTATTGCTTTTCTAAGGAAAATGGGACGATAACAAAAAAAATATACATATCTATAGATTTAGATACTCATTATTTCATTGATATAGATGTTCTTATATTTATTGATATTTACTCTATCATTTAAACGGTGATTATATATTATTTTTCATAATAATACGAAATATACGATTTTCATATTAACTAAGCCCAGAAAAAATCCTTTAATAGAAGCCAAAATGTTGATATTGAATACTTCATTTTTTCAATAATTTAATTTTGTCTTAATCTGGAAGCCATCCAGACCGAGTTCTCCAAGACTAATAATACAGCATTCATATATATATATATATATATATATATATATATATATATATATATATATATATATATTAAGATATAATTTTCCTTTGCCAAATTCGTGGTTGAGGTTAATTAATTATAAATTATTTTTAAAGTTAACTTGTTTCCTACACACATATACACATAAATGTCATGCTCCTTTAATTGTAGACAAAAAACTATATCTAATGGATTTATAATAAATAAATATATAAATTATCTTTTCCTGATTCAGGATACTCCTGACCTCAGAAATACCTAGAACTCGGGTATAAATACCCGCCCCCGGATAAATCCCCTCCCTCCTCACAGAACCCAGGTGTCAGGAGATGCCTTATCTCCCACAGGCTTTCAGACCCTGGTTGAAGACAGCACCCCTCAACGGGTGTTCTGCCCCGGGCGGAGTGCTATTTCCCATACAGTCTCCTCTACGATCAACCATTTTACGAACCTTCCAAAAGGACCTTCCCATTTTCCTCCCAACCTCGGTGTCCTCGATATTTTTCCTGTTGAGGTAAGGGAAATTCTCAACACAAATTAAATAATGGGCCCATGGTTGTTGGGAGAGAGAGAGAATAAAAAAAAATAAACAAATCTTACTGTCATACCCTAGGCCTTAAGCTAAGGAAACAATGGATAGCAAATAATTCAATCAAAATAATGAAAATAAAGAATAATAAAAATTCTAACCTTGGAGATCCTGGAGTGCTGGAGAAAGCTGGTGCGTCTTAATCTTCAATTCTTCCATAAATGCTAAATTGATAATTAAAAGAAGAAAAACAATCAATTAACATTAAAATCCTATGCGTAAATGATTCTCTGAACAAGTTGTGATAATTTTAAAATCATAAGCTGTTGTGAAGCCGTGACAGCTCTTAGGAATAAACTCGTATAGTTATACATATAGAATATGTGTTTGAATAGAAACCAATAGAAGTGATTCATAAGTGCTTGGAAGTAACTATGCAATCATTCCATGGAGTATTTGGTTTCTTCCTTTTGATATCGACATACTAGATACCGTGATATACAATACCTCCTACTCCAACATGACTCAACATCTGTGCCTAAAAATGCCAACCTTAAAAACCTTACACATTTATGCCAATCCACCTCCAATGTAAATATTACAACAGAAATCGATATAACAGAAACCGGGGACTTTGAAGAATTCATAATCTATACAGAAAAGGAGAAGAAAATTATTTTCCATTCGGAAAAGTCACAAGATATGGCGACCAGGTGAAGCTTACCGGATATTCTGCTACATTAGATATTAGCATGCTGATGTAATCAACGAATTCGCTAAGCAAACACTCGACTATATAATACTTATAACTGCTAACGTTTTACAAAACAGCTAGGCAGACTTGGTGTCCCTTGACATAGACATGATGCTTATCTGAACTTTGTTAAGTACTTGATTGAATACGTGGATTCTGACAATCACTGCCTATTCAAATTCGCCTACGAAAAGAGAGAGAGACATACATTAATCTGCTATAATTCCATCAAAGTGCACACAACTAGAAAGAGTATGGTTTGCAAACAAAATTATATCCTGACCAAGACAAAATCAAGACGGGGAGGATAAAATTTAAAGTTTAGTGTCAACCAGAAGTCTTCCTAGAAGCATTCTTTCACTTTCAAAAAGAAAAATTAAAAAAAAAGAGAAGAGCAATTATATCGCCCAATATTCTCGTAAAAGCTTATCTTAATAAAATTCTATTTTTCCACTTAACATTGGCTAAGAAGCTCACATGAACCAATAGGTGAAAAATTAAAGATCTTAAAAGAAACTTATATTTTTCTCAAATAAATATGTATTCGGATAATTACATATCTCACAAAATGATGAGCGGTTTAACGATTAAAATAATAATATGAGCCGTTATATAAATGAGAGTGTTAAGAATAAAAAATATTGTAGTTAAATTTCTGTATATGTAGTTTTAACTGTTCTGCCAGAAGTTTAAATAAATAAAATATAAAAGTAACATTTTTAATTTTTTTTTGTAAGTAGTTCTCACCAGAATTATAGAAAACATATATTTTTAACATAGAAGAGGTATCTCCAACAACTTACACCTCATAGAAGTTATATTTTTGACTGAAAATATCGTCTAAAAAACAGGGAATTTAAGGACATTGTTCAAAATAGTTTTCACATAACTACGAATTTTAAGTGTTGACATTTTTACGGAGTTTTTCGAAAGCTTGAAAAATGTGAGTCGCTTCGTTTTTTGTACCAAGCTCTCCAATTATTACTTCGCATGATTAGGGAACTTAAAAAATTCCACGACTCGGTTCTGAACATTATTTTAAAATTTTATTTTTTAAATTATAGTTTTGATGACGTACCGTTCGCAGTCTAGTTCGTGCGGTTCGTACTCGCTGTACTATGTTCAAATTAAGTTTGATGGTAACTTTGTAGTTATACACACATAGTTCATACATACATAAATAGAGTTCTTCAGTTGTACTATAATCTTTTTTTATTTTGGTCAGCATTGTAAGCCTTAGTTACCAGTGTTATTGTTAGCTAACCCCTCTGAGTTGCAGGTGTAGTCAGAAAAGAGGATATCCTACCCCAGTATCGCCCCCGGGGTCGTCATGTCTTACCGGATGGCGTGCCGGCTCTGTCAGGCGAAAATCGAATTCAATTTATTTCTCGTAACATGCTTCTGCTCGGTCATGCAAAGTGCCTGACTGTACCCAATTACGAGTTAATTAAATATCATTTGTTACTCTCTATGCCATTTTTTTTTTATACTCTTTCTGTCATGAATAAATCTTTCTAAGGGAATTCGATCTAATAAGAATGTCATGAAATATACCTCGAGGTTGTGACAGTCTGGAATAAGGCCATTACTATCAAGGTCTTTCAAAGTAGGGCGTCATTTATTTTGATATATTTCTAATAGTTCTTTTCACAGTGGTTAACTTATTCTGAGAACTTCCAGACTATGTCTTCTTTTATATTTATGAAGATGTACGTAGTTCTAAAGTTTCATTTCTTGGTTGTCGTCTCAGTTATTCTACCTTTTTCTTCTAGAAAATATATATTTTATCTCCTCTTTCATTTGTCAACAACAAAGGAACTTAGTCTACTAGTACGTCCATCAGAAGGCCCAAGGAAGTTGTGGACGATATACCAGGAAAGATTTATTTCAACAATAATAGTTGATCTTCCAGGAATTTCTAGTACTATTGGTTCTCTCTCAGTCTCCTCTGGCTTCCAGTATCAGTGACTGGAGAGAGAAGAACTAGGATTTTCTGGAGTTCTGCTTTACCTTTCAGATGCGGAGGACAAGGTTTGGTTCGGAGTAATCTAGGCGAATGTAAATAAGTATTAGCAGAAGAATAAATGTGTTTAAGAACAATTTTTATTTCTGAAGTGTACGTTTTTATGTTAATTATATTACCATTTTTTTCAATTATTATTTATTTCTCTTTTGTATGTATGCATTATATGACATCCTAATAATACCCGTTGTCCTTAAGTGTTTTAGATTGTATTTTTATTCATTAAACTTGTATATAGAAAAAAAAAAAACAAGTACTATTGAGACGATAGAATCGAAGATCATCACAGAAGCGAGCAAGCAATAATAATGATCAAGAAATATCAACGTAGAAAATAATGAAAACGGAATAACTAAGACATGTATTCAATATAATAAAACAAGATCATTGTTGCTAATAACAATGTTAATAATAATAATAACAAATGTTAATTATATTCATTAAAAATGCAATGCGATAAAGGAAATTCAACTTCTTTTGTTAACGTGTTAAAACTATAAATCTCTCACCCGGTTTACAATTGTTTAAAATCATTTCCCATTTGTCTAAAGACCATTAATGCACATTACGAGAGATAAGGCTTTGTTGCACGACAGAGATAAGAGCTGCATATAAACATTCCTGCATACCATTATCTGACCCTTCGTTGCACAATGGGACTTGGCGTGACTCCGAACTTAACTGCATACGGGTATACGACTTAACATTTCATCTTATCTGATACTCGAAGGGGAAAGGGGGAGACTCAGTTATCTTTCCACCACTTTGGTAACATCAACTTCAACATGCATGTTCTCAAATGGCTAATTGACGAGGTTTTTGAACTCGCCAACATTCTTCAAATTGAAAATATTTAAATGAGAATATGCACACTTGATTAAAAAATAAGATTTTTTTTTTAATGAACTTGACATAATGGCCGTATTTTTGCTATTGCATTGATGAATTATAGTAATGATATTTTTTGATACATTACTTATTCGATGAACTTTTTATCTCATAAATTACATGATTTATCTTTCTCATTTCATATAATTTCCTTCGTTTCTTTTTCCAGATATATGTTACTAGAATTCTTCACATGGATGAAACAAGCATATAACTGAACTAGCTTATATATAACAAAGCTTATACCAATTTATCGGGCATATTAAAAAAGTCCTGTCGGGTTAATTCTTGCAAACTTCTGGAAGATGAAAAATTTAGCAGGGTTCCCAAACACTTAATATTTTAATTCACAAATATTAATTATATATTCGGAATACTGACATAGATGGTTTTTGACCGTAAATAATACCCAAAATTTAAAAAAATGCTATGAGCAAGTTGTAAAAGATAGGGCAAAACCTTTAGTCTAGAGTTTGCTTTTAGAGATATTTTGTCTTATCAGTATAATTTTTCTTTGGAAAGTTAAGTATTGGTGTTATGAGCAATGATGAAAAATAAAATGATTGCTTGGCATACATTTTATTAATAAATTATTTTAATCTTTAATTATCAAGTTTATATAATTATAATTATTTAAATATTCATACCGATGTTCTGTTGACTTATGAAGTGCTAAGACAATATCAAGAAGTTAAGATCATTTTTTGAGGAAGGAGATGGTTTGGGGTGGCGATAATAAATAGACTAGATAGTGGCAAAACTATTTTATGAAAAGCCAACGTTTCGATCCGACGCTGCAGGTCTTCTTCAAGGAGGTGTGTACAGTAAGGAGTTTCACTTAGAACTCAAATTGGCTTTTAATAAAACAGTTTTGCCACTATTTAGTCTATTTATGACCGCCACCCCGGGCCATCCTCTTCCTTAATAATACAACGGTCAACTATTAAGTATTCAATTTTTTTTTTTGCTATAAATACTTTTTTAATCGGGTCCGTTCCGTTATTATTGGCACTGTGTGGATAACTTCCATCGGAGAAATATATGACTGGGACCCTCTGAGATAAAAAGCTATTTTCGTTATATTTTGAAACGTTGCCGGATGCAGCGTTATAGCCGATGGGGTTCGATTTACTCATTTCTATGCAAATTTCCCGAATATCGGCCCTACTGGATAGGGGGAGGGGGGAGGGCAGCAATATAGAAAATCGAGTGATAAATAAATGTCAATCCGATTTGGCGACCCCATCTTCACCGGTGCAGTTTATTGAATGTCCCGGTCGCGTGAGGCCAATCATATCCATGATTGGCATATTTCCAGATCTGTCCCGAATACGCCACGGGTTCCCTAACCTTAGAATGATATAACAGATGAAGTGGTAAATTTAAAATTGCTTTGTTACACTCACATCAGTAGTATACAGCCATCAATAAAACCTGAGGATTAATAATTCAGAAAAAATAATACATAATATTAAGAGGATGCTAATTTTTTTTTAATCACACAGCGAAGGCAAAATAAGGAGTTCATCTATTCTGAAAGAATGTGAAATATATTTATTTTAATATTTATATTAGTCATGGCTAATGAATAAAAAAATAGTCATTGATCATGATTATTTTTTGTGACTTATATAACCTGAAAAATATAACCTGTTGTTTATTTGTTATCTGTATGGAGGAAAGTTTCTTTCGTTAAAACTTTCAGGATTAAAATATAAGAGCTAGCTAATATTAAGTTAGATTTGATTATTTACAACTCAGATATTTTTTATTAAACTGTTTGACAAATAGTTTAGTCGATTCTAAAAGAAAACAATCGAAAAATATTTTAATTATTAATCGATTAATAATATTTTAATTATTTTATTAATCGAAGACCATAGTAGAACTTCTAACGCATGTAGCTAAAACCTGGACAATGTCGTCCCAGTTCTATTTAAAGGTGAATTTTGAAAAAGATACCTACGTTTGACTAGGATGGATAGAATTAGTAACGAGGTCGTTTCGGACAGGACTGAGGCACCTATGTCCGTAAATAAGAGAATTTGACAGCGAAGGATATGGTTGTACGGCCATATAAGAGGAAAGTCTGCCAAGGTCGAACCGAGTTCTTGATTAATAGCCACCGGGTAGACAAGACATGGCAAGGACCATCCAGAAGAAGGTGGATGGATATATAAAATGGGAGATGAGATGGCTGGTCAGTGTCTTCTGTAAGGGTATTGTTTTGAACGCTGCCATGAATCTCAATTATGAAGCGAAAAAGCTTAATAAATAATTGACAAAATCGAGAGTGTAATTTAGATAAATATGCAGAATAAAATTGCTAACTGTTAATTTATCATTTTGAAAAAAATATATATATTACTTCTATTATAGATAATGTGCATGTTTTATACCTTTGTATATATCTTATACTATCCCGTGTCACATTTTATGGCTTCAATTCATAAAATGCCTCATTATATATTTTTAACTTGTTATTATATTATTTAATTTGTTATGTTTCAGAGCCAACTACCGAGATCTTGGGAGGGCACGACTTGTACATTGATCGCGGTAGCACCATCAACCTCACCTGTGTGGTCCGGTTCAGCCCAGAAGCACCTGCGTACATCTTCTGGAACCACAATGACGCTGTGGGTATCCCATGCTTCATATGCGAATATTATTTCATAGATATAACAATTCGTACAACGCGTTTGATATTCGTACTAATTTTTTGAATTATTTATTAAATGCAAAATAAATCAGAATAATTCCAATCAGGCGATCATTATTAGATGCTTTTATAAAAAATGAACTTTTTTAATAATTTAGTTTTCATAAAATAAAATAAAAAAATAATTGCACCTAAATCACATTTGTTTTTTTCGTTGTGTATTTAACTTGGTTTAATAACAACCGATTTTATTAATCTGTAAGAATTACAATGGTATTAGATGACAAAATACATTAATAACAACAATATAAATAAATAATAAGACCAAGACTGAGTTTGCATGACCATGACTCGTCTCGGTCTCGCAATTGGGCAACACTACTATTATTCATAGAAAAAAAAAACCCTGCTCCATTTCAAAGTCATCTTTTCTTTAAAACGAAAATCTCTAATTATAATTGTATGAATAACCCAGTTAATGTTATAAGATTTAAATAAAAGTGCTTTTCTTGGTTGCCAAACTTTGTCTCAAAATATAGCCATAAGTGGCTTTCAATAAGAAACGTAAATCATTATATTTATATGGGGAGAAAATTTTTTTTTGAGAAAATGTCCAAAAACCGGAAAGACCTAAAAAGTGAAGGTTATTCTTAGATATGGTAGTGCCAATTTTTTATTAGTCTTTTGGACTAAAACAAAAAGACTAGACTGCTGAATAAAAACCGTGCTACATAAAAATCGACTAATTAAAAACATTAAAATCAAGAGCGATCTAATTCGGCTAGTCACCTTTAAAAAAAAGGTGGGTCAGGTAGGCCTTAGCACAGATAGCGAAAGCTAATATTGGTAATAAGAGCGAAAACATACTAATATTGAAGCTGCTACTTGACATAAGCTACCATTGATGTTGAAGACAGTACTGCATGTGAGAGAATAATTTTATCCATATCCATGGTTCGAATCCGACCCCTCTTGTTAATGAGGTATTAATATTTCCATATTAAGATTTAATTTATAAATATTATTATATAGCTGTTGCTACCTTAACAACGTCAGACTAATTGAATCTGTAAAAAAATTATTCGACATTTTATTTTTGTAACCTCAGAACTATCATTAATTGTTCGTATATTTATTCCTCAAGTACTTATGTGAAATCTTGAGATGTAGACTTATTAGTCTTGTATAGTGTTACTTCTATCATAGAAGAGCCTCCGACGTCACGTGTTCCACGATCAGATGTACCTTGCAGTCCTTACGGGCCAGCGGGTACAGTTGTACCCATCTGTATCTTTGATTATTTCCATTAGTAGTATGAGTGAAGCACTTCTGGCCAAGACAACTTCTTCGCATTGGTTTTTCCTCCTAGAAGTTTTCCAGACTTCGTTGTTATTTTTGATGCCGTCCAAGTATTCGTGTTTCCTACTCCATTCAGTGTACCAAGTTTCATATATCCATTATCTCAAGTACTTATGGTACTCCATGGATGTAGTCTTATTGTCATGTATTACTTCCATATCATTATCTGTTATCACAGCATTCGCTGTTTGGACATCATCTAAATTCCATCCAATGGCATCGATTAGATCTTCTATTTGTATTCGGTTAGGTGAAGAATTTAAATGAATTTGTAAACGGAATTCGTAAATCATTGATCAATTTTTTTTTTTTGTATCTACCAAAGAACCAATTAGATGATGAATCATGGTCTTAATTTACTATCGAATGTGCCGTGAGTTCATGTGTGATAAGGTTTTTCTTTGACATCTGTTTGCCAACATATGCCTATGATATATATTTCTTCCTCATCCCCAAAGGTAATTTGCCAATCATTAAAAACTATCTTCGGACAATAGCCCTAGTGAATGAACCGCTGCAGTGGCGAAGTCCTTCGTTGCGTACTAAGTCTAAAAGTTTAAAGTTGACACACTTGCTGAGCTGTAAGCGGGCGCCTTATAATCAATGATAGACCTAATTAGGGTACGGTTAATCATTAATAGCGTTCGCAGGTCTGATCCTCCCTTTGTGCTTTCAGGAATGTTAAAGAAATGTAAACCTTTTTAACTTTACCATGCGGATTTTTTGGAACTAAGTTATCTTCTTATAAAATCAGACTTGAAAGTTTATTAAATCTGCGTAAATAATAGAGTTAGTAAGCGACATGTTAGGTATTTTATCTTTTTTCAACAATGTAGAGTATTTCTAAACGTCCAAAGAAAAAATATTGAAAGCCCCATACCGTTTTTTTGGTGTACCTGCCCGTCTAGGTACATTCTAGAGAAAAGAGCTTTTCAATGCTGTCTAAGCAGATGGGATCCTTGAAAGTACTGATTTTTTGTAGCAGTTTTTGAAATAGGTCAGGATCGAAATAGATTAGTGTGTTTAAATAATATGTCAATCTTTTGTTTATTATTTTTTGAATGCATTTAGAAGTATATGAAAATATGGACAAACATAGTTATTGACTTATTTAAATTAATTCGTATAACCATCTTCTATTATCATGTTTCAGCATTAAATACGAATTTCATTATTGATTGACAGGAGAAATGACTGAACGAATTAAAGGTTGTTTTGAAAATAAAATATATAGAATCAGATTAGGCACAGCAGTGGGCTTATCTATGTTTTTAGAACATTTAACTTATTTCAGCCAGGCTAAATAGTTGGGTATGGAATTCGATCGTATTTTTTTCCTTTTGTCTTTTAAACCGCAAGAAATCTGATTTATATTTTTCTGATTTCGACGAGTTAGAGAAATGTGCTCCAATAGCTTAAAAAATGTCAGGTCGATCAGCAGTGATTTGATTGTCAGAATAGAAATGGATTAATATTTTTTTGATCCTAACTTTTCCCCAAATTTTGTTCATATTGATTTATACAACTATTACCATAACTAAAATAATTTTCAATTCAAATTTGCTTGTTCACAATAAATAAAATTATTGCATGAATATATGAATTATCTGAAGTTGAAATTAAAGATAAAATTTGTATTAGTGTCTTATATAATGGAGAATTTTTCAAATAATAACATCTCCTGTAATTATTTTTGTGATTAACTATCACGAATGTACCATGAGACTATTGAATATAAGCTGCTGATCAATTAATTATTTATAGACAAAAATTTCAGTCAAATTATCCATCTTAACTTAATTAGTTATCAGAATATACAGAAATATTTTAAAAACAAAATAAAATATATTTTTTGGATTTTACATTAAGTAAAATATGAAATACATTGTTTGTAGCTGTATTTTATTTTTAAAGTAAAAAAACACAAAAGAATTATTTGCAATATCTTTATTAAGAATTTTATTTTATTAAGAAGTATTGCAAGGCAGAATATTTGGAAAAGAAATCTCCCCCTGTGAAAATTGATCTTTTAAACTTTTTAAGGTAGATTTTAATGTGGTAATATTTGCCCATAGAATTAATTAGCCATAACAATAAGTTAAGTAGGATAAACTTCAGGGTCTTATCTTAGGAAAGGATCGAAGAGAATATTTTGATAAATAAAAAATTAATGGTGGATCGACAGATGTTTAGTTGTGAAATAAAAATAAGTTTTTCTTTCTTTAATAATACTTTCAATTACTTTTTAACGAAGCAAAGGAAGTATTCAATTTGTGTAATCCCTTAGAGATTATTAAAAATTAAATGGTTCGGCAAAACTTCACTTTAATTATAAACTGTTCAGAAAGAATATTGATTGAATAAAATAATTTATCAGCATTCTTTTTTTTTTAAATTATATCCCTTGTGATTTCGCTAATCCCAGAAATAAACCTATTTCTTCAGGAATTAGGCGGAAAACGCATGTTCATGGTATTTTGTATTTGAAATTATTTTTCTGAAAATAATTTAAACATTTTATAATTTAAATACACACTATTGTAAAAAAAAAAAAACCTGTACCACTACAACCCATGAAGGGTCTGGGGTTCAGTGCTATTTAGGGAAAGCACTGTTTCTAGGTCAACGGTTGTGCAAGGAGGTGATTTGACCGAGATCACGCTCAACCGCCAGGTTTTCCCCCTTAATCAATTATTTAATTAAGGGTACCCACTTTATAGAGGCTGGGTGTGCCCCAGGAGGGACTTCTGACCCAAGGTCGCCCCACGGCCAATGAAACAGATAAATAAATTTTCTGCCATGAGCCGGGGTTCGAACTCGGGACCTTTGCATTGGAAGATCAGTGCCCTACCACTGAGCTACCCCGCTCCCTTTACACACTATTGTAAATACAGTAAAAATTACAATTATTATACGTTTTACCCAGGTCTATTCCAATAGGGCATTAGATGAATCAGATTAGGAGAAACTGAAAACAATGGAGGGTAAAAAAAAAAATCATAGATGAGAGATATTAGTTCTGCCAGAATTGGTAAGATGAATCATATAATTCTTAGATATGCAGATGATTTAACTGGCCTTGAAAGTAATCAAGAAGACATTGAGAAACCCACAAAGAGTCTCATAAGAGAAGCTGAGAAATTCGGCCTACAAGTAAATGAAGATAAAACAATAAATGATAATAAGCAGAAAATTCAACCCCAATAACAGGATCTGCGTAGAAATCTTTCCCGAAAATGGAAAAATACCTCGGCTCCACGACATCCTCAATGAATGACCATCGTCGGAAATAGACCAGCGTTAATAAGCGAACACAGAGCTTCTTCTACCATGCAAAGGTATTGAGATTTCAAGAAATCTCAAATTAGGTTTATAAAATATTATGATAAAGCCAGTTCTGTGTGTATATGAATGTATGGCTGTGGACACTTGGAAGAAATTCTCTGCACTATAAGCTGAGTGATGTGAGATCAGAGTACTAATACATGGAGAAGAATAAAGAACTGCTCACATAAACTGGTCAATCAATATCTCATGATATGAAGGCATGGAGGTTAAGATGAGCGTGGCACGTAGCTCGGAGCTTCCCATCTGGGAGTCCTATACATAACAATGAATGCCTAAATGGAAGGCAAAAGACCAAGTGCTAGGTCAAAAATAGTTGGATAGATAGAATCAACATGGATGCATTGTAGCTGCATGCAGATAACTGGCAAGAAATAGCCAAAAATAGGTAGGGATAGAGTAGACTTGTTAAGGCATCAAAAGATCTACAAGGTCTGACAACCGAAAAAAAAAGTGGTGGTTGGACTATAAATGATGTTTGGGGAAAAATTAATACAATTCTATGATCAAAAAATCTGATCGAAAAAGTGCATTACACAACTTTCACTTTCAACATAATTATTAGCAGAATTATTAGAAGAAATAAGTATTGTGAGACAAATCGGAAGTGAAAGTAAAAATTATAAACGCAATATTAATTTATATTTTACCATAGGTATTTTTATTTGTATAAGTACCCTTATATATATATATATATATATATATATATATATATATACCAATTTTAATATTTTTATTGCTGTAATCTATACAATTACATATTAAATAATACCAACAAAAGCATTTATGAAAACCGCATATGTATATTGACATAATATTGTCGGAGTCCTTATTGTATTAGGCAGAGATCAATCTTTTATATTAGAGATCAATGTGAAATGGTCGATTGTTTCAAATAAAAAAAAAAAAATTAAAGGTAATTTAGGAGAACCTAATATTGGAAATTAGCCATTTAAGCCCTGTTTTAGGAGTACAATTCTCTGCTTCATCGAAAGACAACTGTAAAGTAGATTTCGTGGGATGTAAAAGTCAAGAGTTGAAACATAAAATCGTATTCCATACTAAAGATTCTGAAATTTGAACCAACAATTTAGACTAGTTAATATAAGAATGTCCTAAATACAGAAAAGTGAAGATAAATTTACTGCAGGTTCTATGTGATCATTCCATCGTCGAGTCGAGTCACGTCTGGTATATCTAAAATCATTTTTTTTAAAAATTATTACAGAATAATATTATTCCACAGCTCAGCAAGTGCGTCAATTTTAAATCGCTAGATTTATAGGCAGGATTTATTTTGAAAGAATCTTTGAACAATGGAAAAAATTAAAGATAGTTTGTTCACTCGTAATCAACTTAATATGATTTTTCTCAAGTAGATGTGAAAAAATCATTTCTTAATTGAGTCGGTTATCTTCAAAAGTAGCCATAAATCAGCATGTAGACGTATACAAACACACATACTAATATATTAAAAATCCATTTTTGAGTTGGTCCCGTTTTTTTTATTAATCGTTTATTTGTTAGATATATTTTTTGAAAATAATTTAATCTTAATATACACATAGACACACACAGACACACACACACACACACACACACACACACATATATATATATATATATATATCTTTATATATACAAAGATGAATTCTTTAATGTCAATATCGTAATACCAAATAACCCAAGTTTCTAATTATTAATTTGAAAATTGGAAGTTGCGAGTACTGACATCTTATTTAGTTCTCGTCCACTGGAGGCGGCTAAATGTTACAGCGACAATGTGCAGTAATGAGTCGGAACACTGTGTGCTTTGTCTGAGGAAGATTTGGGAACATATATTATAAAATAGGTTCAGAAAAGTCATGCGACCTCTATTAATGATTAACCGTATCCTAACTAGACCTATCGTTGATTATAGGACAACCGCCTACAGCTCAGCAAGTGGATCAATTTTAAAACTTTTAGGCTTGATACACAACCTAGGACTTCGCCACTGCTTCGGATGATTCAGTAGCAATACCATCGAAAAATAGTTTGTAACGATTGGCAAATTTTCTTTGGAAACAAGGAGGAAATAGGTAACATTGGCATATGACGGCAAACAAATGCCAAAAAAGGACCTAGTCACACATGAAATCACAGCACATCCAACTGTAAATTAAGAGCGTAATCCATCATCTGATTGCTCCTTTAGTAATTCCGAAAAAAAAACTGACAAATAATTTACCAACTCCATACTCAAATTCGTTTAAATCGAATACCTAATCGTATACAAATAGAAAGCCCAATCGATCTCATTGGAAGGAAATTGGATGATGAGCGAGCAGCAAATACTGTGATAATAGATAGTGCTATGGGAGTATCACGTGACAGTAAGATTACATCCCTGAAGCACCATAATTTCCTGAGGTAGTAAAAATACGAATCTTGGCCCGCTGAATGGAGTAGGAAAGACGAAAACTTGGAAGGCATCAAAATTAACCACGAAGTCTGGAAAACGTCTAGCAAGAAAAACCAATGCGAAGAAATTGTCTTGGCCAGAAGTGCTTCGCTCAAACTGCTAATAAAACTAATCAAATGTACAAAAGGGTTCGGCTGTATTCGCTGACTCGTAGGGACTGCAAGGTACATCTGATCGTGGAAAAAGTTACTCTGAAGAGTGGAAAGCATACAAACATTATCACCTTAATTAGACAGGTCAAGAAAAAATAAAATATTTTTCTCTACTTAGGTCCTGATCTCTTTCTGATTTGGCTTATTAATTCTTCAACGCTCAATATCCTTAGTGTCTTCATCAAAGAAATGTTACTGTTATTAGGAAAGATCAATACAAGCGAAGAGAGCGACACAGTTTCAATCGTGTCTGCAACAAAGTTAGTGAATTTAGATTTTACTCACTAAAGTTTGTAATTTTTTGAGATATATAGGTGAATCAAATCTTACGATGTCCTCACAAATCATAAAAGGAAATTACAAACAAAGCACACAGTGTAGGCACAACTCTTATACTTGAATTTTCGGCATGGTTTTTAATTTTCGAAAAAAAATATATAATGATTTTTGGCATTACAATCTTCATTAGTATGCTCAATTAAAGCGTATCGAGATTTACTCAGAAAAAATATGCTACTTTTAACGTCTTTTGTACCAATTAGATCCCAGATGGAATCTGAGACCCATTGTACCAAAGGGGGCCCCACTTCCCATACGCCGAAGAAAGGAGACCTTAAGGCAATAAATCCCTACAAATTACCTCTGTGGCAGAAGGCCTACTTCGAAATGTCCCCTTAGAGTAGTTAACGACCCACCGATCCCTTGTGTTGACTCTGTGCTTCTAGTTCTTAGGATCGATTTGGAACAACGTTAATGAAAAATATCGAAGAAATAAATTCAGTTCATCAACAATTTATTTGATGTCAACGAAAAATATAAATGCGAAAACTATTGATAAGGCCTGAACTACAAGGAATAAGTCTTGGGGTAAGGAATAGGAATATATTTTTGTATATTTGGCGATCTTTTGTTTTATTTTTGTTGTAATGGTTCGGTATTTCCTCAATACTACATTTTTCTATAGAAGTCTACCAATTTATGAAAAATAATACATATAACTGTACTGATTGGGAAATGTTGGATGCTTAATGGGTAAGATTGCGTTGCCCTATAAATTTGGGTTAACGGATTTTTGGAGGAAAGTAAATAAGCAACGGTGGTTGATGGTCGTCGAAATTAGAGGTTTGTCAAGCCTTATTATGGCTCTGTGATGTGCTTAGCAAGAAAATCCATCTTGATGTAATTTAATTATTAACGTTAGACAGTATGAAATTTTAATTCCATTTTAAAAACCTTTCGCATAAACACACTTTATCTCTACATTCTTAAGTTATATTCCTATGTCGTTAAATAAACATTCAATTTTCTTTTCTTTTATTTCTTTAAGAAACATCCACTACAACTTCTTTTAAAGGACCTTCTCACATCACAAACAGACAGACGCTTTGTAATTGTGAAATTACATTTTATGAATGAAATTTTGATAGAATAGTAGTTCTTACTGTTTTTAATTTAACATAAAAAAATCATTGCATTCTATTTCTATCATTTTTCCTCACTTATTTTTTTCTATTCTTGGTTTTTTTATTTGAATAAGATTTTAATCTTTCTTGAGAAGGTTTGTTTTTAGTGGTTTATATATTTTTAGAATTTGTTTTTAATTTAGTTTTTGGTTGTAGATGTGTTTTCTTTGTACTAGAAATAAGAAAAAAAGTAAATTATATTCTGGCACATTACATACTGTTTATAATTTAACATTACAAAATCATTGCTTTCTATTTCTATCATTTTTCCATCTTATTTTTTTTTCAATAATATTTTGTTCATTCTTAAAAAGATTTATTTTTAGTGGTTTATATATTGTTAGATTTTTTGTTAATTTAGTTTTTGGCTGTATATGTGTTTTCTTTATTTGTGATAGAAATAAGAAGAAAAGTAAATTTTATTCTGGGGCATTCAGCCCCCTAAGAATAATTATAATGAGCAATTTAGTGACATTGGTCATCAACAGATCAAGAAGGTAAGAAGATATTTTTTTTGTTGTTGTAAAGGTTCGGAAAAGAAAAATACCACGGAAATATTGCCGTAGGGAAGATGGATAGAGCCACTTCAGCTCAGCATACCAGCTACAAGATGAATCTAATGAAACAATTCATTAGTCTCTTCAATTTGATCTCGAGCCCATCAGCGGTTATTCTTAGGGAGGCTTGTGCCAGAATAAAGTTTATTTTTTATCTGTCCATTTATTTTCATTCTTCGCTCCGATTTAGGTAATATACAAAGGGAATTGATGTAAAAACTATAACGGATGTCGTTTAATTTATTGACTAAAATTACTTTTTCTTATTGCTTGAAGCCGATAATATAGTGGATGCACCGCAGATAAAAGAAATTTCATAAAGTAGTGCAGTAAGATTATTATTATTTCACATTTCTTCCTTCTTTTTTTTTTGTTTATTTTTAAAGTTAGAATGTATTCTTATATTTTTATATTATTTCTATTTGTTCGTTTTGTGATTATTATTAGATATATATGAGGTTCCAAAATCCAAAATTATGTTATTGTATTTTATTCTAATAAGACTTATCCCACAATAAAAAAAAACATATTACTGTTTTTAAAACAATGTGGAAATGGTAGAAATAAATTATCAATCAAAATACCCAAATCGGGGTTGAACTGAATTATTATGGTGATACAATCGTTTCTTTATTGGTATTCTTTTACTAGAAAAGAAGAATGTCTGCATAGTTCGTCTGGTTACGTATAGAGCCAACTCATGAACCTTTGCAAGGATTCAAACCCTTATTCTGTCTCGAAGCAATTTAAAAGGCTTTATGCGTTTTCCAAAACATCTGTTTCCATCTCTGTTGTTAACGAAATTCGGCTCCGGAGACACGGAGGGTGCGAGGAGATGGCCATTGCGGAAGAAGATGGTGCTGCGAACAATGGTAGCCTTCCACTCCAGCCGGCTCTCCAGTGGGCAAGGCACTCGGCTCTAGGTCCTTTAAAAATCTATAGTCCTACCCCAGGCTAAAAGCCTCAGGCCGCGGACGTAAGCACATTTTAAAAACTCACTGCTGTATAATTAATGAAGATTAAACCTGCTCCCTCCCCCGCCCATAAATTTTATCCAGGATTTCACTCACTAGCTCCGACAATAATTTATTTCATCTTAATAATTAATTGCATGAATTAACCACTTGATTAAAAATTCGTTCTTCTATTTTGTAGGTGGAGAGCTATGAGTGGCAAGGTAGACAACATAATAGATTCAAGAAAAATATTTCTAGGCCGGGCTTTTTAACATAGGATGAAAAAAGATAAATGAAATAATATTACTATAAGTGTTATTTATTCTTTATAACTGACTTATTTAAATAAAATCTTAAGAAGATTTATATAAATTTAAACTTTTAGTAGATTCCAAAAATAATTCACTGTGAGCTACCAAAGATTTCATTTAACGAAATGATTTACATCTACTAACTATTTTAAGTTCTAGACAATCCTGATCTGAATATACAATCTCGGTCAGACGGTATGAAGTGGTTAAAAAAAGTGGCATTTCGATTAACGAGAAAACTAACATCAAAAATTTTGATATCATGTATAATATGTTACCGTATACCCTACCAAACTGAAGATGTATCAGGTTGCATTTTGAAAACTGACGGCGTCGAAGTCATCAAATTAGTACTTTCAAATGGTTGTTGCACGCGGTGAAAAAAAAGAAATCAAAAAGTTGGTTTCTCTACGAGTCTATATGGTTTTATGAGTACTTGATCTGAATTTGAAGTTTGCTAACGTTGATAAATTTGATTATATATACGCAAAAGTGAGTTTTGTACTTTCAGATTTCAGCGTATGAATCCGAAACCATCCATTTTATGGAAAATATCACTCCATTTATAATTAAAATAGGTTGTGTAATGACTTTCATGGATAGTTTTTTAAATTAGGATCAGCGGTTAGTTGTCTTCGTCAGGTTTTCCATCGTAACTCGTAAATTATGAATTCTTCGAAAATGTATTAATATCATGTTAAAATTGAGTGAGCAATAAATTTTTTTTAGATCTATTGAAGAATCGTTAATATGCGAGTAGGTGAATGGTCATAAAAATTTTAGACATGTTTCGGTTGAAGTTCGGGTGCGCGAAGTGTCGATCATCTCATGGAAGCTCCTATCTTAGAAAACCTCTAAGATACAAGAAAAAAAAGGAAATACAAGGTATGCATTTTAATTGTATACATATATGCTTGTATACCAAAATTTAAGGCAAGAGAGGCACAAAATTAACAGAAAAATATGGAAATATTGGTTAGACAGCTTACTACCGTGGAAAGTAACGAGCATCAAGGAAACACGTATAAGTTTATTTGAATAGGTGGTTTAAAAATGTTTCATGACATCAATAATGTAAGTTTTATAATGTTATTAATAGAGAACACTAAAGTAGTATCTTAAAAGCAGAGTGGTACAACGAAACTCCTTATCTTTAAATTAAGTTTTGCTGAAACCTCCGTGTCCGCTTCAATGCTTTTACGATTAAGCGATTACTTATCTACTGGGCACATAAACTGTGTATGTCTGTTTTAATAGTGCCATATCACGAATACAAGTAACATATGGAGATATGTCCGACGGTATAATATAAATGATGGGACATACACCCTTGCCATAAATCCTCGTGTTAAAAACTACGTTGAGTAGCTACAGTATCCTTGATTAATGAACTCGGGAACGGTGGGTCGTAAAAAATGGCAAACAGGTGTCGTGACAGTGTTCAAGTCTGGGTCGGAAACGCTAGTGATTTTTCCTGCTATTGTATACGTGCGGACACGCACGAAATTTGTCCGAGGTTGTCAGATGATTCGTGAGACCTATTGTTCTACTGGATTCCGTAAGTGGATATAAGTCACGTTGATATGGCGTGTCCGGCTTCTTGTAATAAATCGAATCGAGTGTCCAAGCTCGGGCTAACCCCTTTCCTCCCCACTCCTTCTCCTCCTCCCCCCTCCCCCGTGATGGTACCTCTTCATTCTTACATTCCTGTGTCAGGGTTATAAATTTCATTTTCTTTTTGTTTTTTAAGGGACATCCATCACATTCTTCGCTACAATCTAAGAAATACACAAAGAGAATTTATGTGAATAATATAACGAATGTCGTTTTATTTATTGACTCCAATTACTTTTCCTTTATTTCCTTGCTTAAGTAACACAGTAAAACAATGTAGAAATGAAGTAAGTGCTCAAAATAAAGAAAGATCAATCATAATAGGTCTAGTAGAGTTGTGCTGAATTAATATGGTGGTATCATAGTATATTATCGGTATTTTTCCTAATAAATGTGGTTTTATTCCATAGTTTGTCAGGCTCTCTATCCTTTTGTTATCTCCGAACAGTTTTAAATTATTTTAATATTTCTCAAAAACATTTCCTTTTGTAATAACTCGAATCATGTGTCTAAGCGTCAGGCACTATCCCTTTTTAATAAGACTTTTTTTGTTTAGTAAAAAGTATTGAATTTATTAAGTATTACTGAGAAAAACTAGCCAAATTTGAGTTTGCTAATGTGGTATTTGGAATAAAGATTAAAGAATAAAGATAAAACTAAAAATAAAGACTAGCTTAACCTCTCATTAAGAGGAAGGAAAATCATAATAAAAAGATAGGAATAAGTTTGAAGTATTGAAGACATTGGCCAATTGGAGATGGCTATGCGAGCTCTCTTTTGAAAAAGTCAAACCTTAGACAGACTGTATAAAATAATAATAATTGAAATTCCTGTACGAAGTTGCTCCGAATTTTAACCATCGTGAATCAGATTATTGAATTTTAATTTATCAAGATTGGAAGATAAACACACCTTATGAGAGAACATATTTACAATTAAGGGGAAATAATTTTACTAAACATTAGTTTCAAATGACTAACGTACTCACACATTTGGAAGTTGAATAGAATTTTATTTATGCTATCAATTTTTTTTTCTGAAGTTTGACTTATGTAGAGATGGTTGACCGTAATATAGTATGAGATGGAGTTGATCCATTGAGGGCCATGCCCTGATGAAGACCCGCAAGGTGGGTCGAAACGTCGGGCGTAAAAATTAAAAATACTATGTTTTAAAAATTTAATATTTATTTGACCGCACCCCCCGACCAACTCCATCTCATATATTAATTTAAATTAATTTTTTTTTCACATTAATACTTAATAAAAATAAAGTAGGTCGCTTCTTTGCTGTTTTCTTTTTCTTTTTCCTTAAGTCATTAGGATCATATTTCAGCAAAATACATAATATCGATTATTAACCAGTCTTCATATTGAAATAATATTTTTAGAGGACGTATACTAATATTCTTCTGTAAAAGAGCATCATTAAAAGAAATCAAGACAAGATTTGTGTGTTATAATAAAACCTTGTACATAGGTGTAAACTGTAACGGAACCCTTTTGTTCTTTTTTAAGAAGCATTTTTTATCTGATCTAAAAGAATGGCCTCGAGTAGGAGTACTTTGTATATTGAAGAAGGAGAAAAAGAGGAGAGGATGTTCTTTTTAAAGTCTTGTTGACGCCGATGAATGGGGTGCGCACACCCACAACGGTAATTGGTGTCACGGCGTGCTTCAGCTTGAAAGAGTGTCCTTCAGAGACAAAGAATGGATCCATCCTATCAGTTGTATGTGGAAAAATGTTTGGCTGTATGTGGATTTATTACAAACAGATATACGCTTAGGTCAATATCATCATTGATTAGTAAGGTACGAAGAACACTTTTTTCCATGGACAACTTTCTAATTGTTAAAAAAAAAGTTCCGAAAAAGAAAACTACCAAATTTTGTTGTTCTAAATTAATATCTTGAGGTTCCTCAGACGTTCATGTACACGAAATTAAAATTTTTCTCTGCTTTAATTTTACATTTTTTGATCAAATATTGTATTAATTTAATAGTCAATATACCCATATTCACTATAAAAACAATTATATGAAGTTTAGGTGCTATATATTTATACATCGATTTTCTACAAAACTTAAATAAAAGAACGTTTTACTTAAAAAGCGAAACGTTAATTGTAGGTTGTATTAATAGTATGTGGTACCCTATTTATCAAATTATTAACATAAGTTTGAAACTTCGTAAATAGCTTCATCTCATTGTAACCTATAAATATTATATTTACGAAAATTCTCAGAATTGGGGAATTTTCAATTTAGAGGTCGACCAACTTTGTTTATTTAATTGGGTACTAAAATCTCGTAAATACCCCATTTGCTTTCCACTTTTCAAATCGTAAGATAATTTGAGCACAAACTCGATAAAAAAGGTAGCCTTCAAAAATCTTGACAACGTAGGAAAAACGCCACTAAGTACATTTTTTTTTGAGAAGCTACATTTTTAAGAACTATATAGCTTTGAATTTCGGCTTTATTTATTTATAAAAACACTGTATACAAATATGAAAATGTACCGAAATAAAACAAACCCTTCTATTAAAAGATGTACATAAGATGATCTGATTTCACAAATATAAAATTCAAGTTCTTTGTAATATAAGATTATGAAATATCACTTCACGACTTTTCGTAATAAACCACAAGACGATATATTCATTCATTAACCGGAATTCTAATAAAGATAATATTTATTTTATTTTTTGTAACCCAAGCAAAAGAATTGGAGTTTAGGATTTCCCTAAAAATAACCGTATGTTTTTCTTCCTTTCCTTTCGTACCTACTCCCTTTTCACCGAAATCATCCTATCTCTGGTAAGCTATACAGTAGCCATCAAAATCACAAACGGAATCCCTGCTCTTGACAACCTTTTATTGCAATGAATTGATCAAAACCTTTGTTAGGAAAAAGAAAAAAAAACTCCAAATAGACAGTTCCAGTTTTTATCAGGTATGGAGAATGCAGTTAATTCTGATATGAAGCCCTTTGAATGTTATCCCTTTCAAGAAAATATTGATAGCTTTCATTTCATTTTTTTTAAACGGTAATAGGTTTACTTAATCTGTAGAAACAGGAATTCATTTGATAATTAACTTGTTGATAATTAATATTGATAATAGTAAAGAAGAAGAATTCAATGCACATATTTTTTTTTTCTAATAAAATAAAAACCATCTTGCCGTCAGATTAACACTCAAAATAAATTTTTAATTAATTTATTTATTTTATTAAACTGAAGACGTTCATTATTCAAATAACCAGTACAAAATTTATACTACGTGTTTCATTTTATTATTATTTTTTTTGCGACAAGAAAGCTCAGCTTTCAGCCCACCTCCTTTACCCATTTCAGTAAATAATACTTAAAATAAATTTACGTATCGTTTACAATTGATTATTCCGAATACTATTCGATTGTTAGCAGAAATCGTCATCGAATTCCAGCGACTCCTTGTGCCATTTGAAGTAAAAATTTGGCATTCCATTTAAAAAGTAGTAAGATGAAATGATGTATTTATACACAAAAAATATATAAATAAAAATAAAGGGAAAACTATCATGAAGGAAATTGTAAATATTCCTCTGTAGTAAAAAAAAGTTCATTATTGCCAAACAAGTGCTTCCATCTGTGTGCTGAACAGAATAGCCATTAGTTGCTCTCCTGACTTCCGAAAAGCATGGTCCCAAGGTCTGTGGGTTGGGATCTGCATTGTCCTCCACCAGGTGGCAATTCTGCAGAATGTGCTCTGTCGTTTGTTCATTTTGGCCACCTTCACACAGGGGATTGGTTCCTGTCTTGAACTTCCTGAAGAGGTGTGATTACAAACGGTTATGTCTAGTTCTGAGGAGAAAAATGACTACCTGTTCTTTTCAGGTTAGCTTGAAATAATCGTCATGGGGATAGTGATTTGCTTTCTAGGCTGCTACCGTGTTATTTACTGAATTAAATTTGTGTCTGTGGTACAATAATAATAATAATATATTCTGTATGAAATCGATCATTAGCTGCTAAATCTTTGGATCCTTCAACAAGATACATAAAAATATTATTTATGAAACCTCGTATAACGACACAGATGTGTGAAAAGGTCTATTGATGGTAAACAATTGCCTAGCACATATAGATCCATCAAAGAGGGACCTAATGGGCAATTCGGGTGATGGTGTGGTCATCAGTGAATTGGCAGATTGGGTTTTGATGAAGACCGCCCAATTAACCCTACTACCGCTGACTATTGATGTACACTAGCTCCTGCAGCCTGACTGTTTTGTCTTCGACAGGAAAGTTACAATTTACCTCTGCTGTAATATGTCTGATTATTTCTTATTAAAAATCATGATCAATTAGTGATCGTTTTAATAATTGTATAGTCAAGCCAGATAAGAATAATGCTGGGGGACCACTTTGTTGACAATCATATATTTTACATGGATATTAGAAGGAAAACAGAAAGAAATTAAACAAAATTAAGAGAATAATAGAAATTCCTGAAAATTTTATTGAATTGATAGAGATGACGCTAAGTGATACCGAATATAAAGTCTAGATTGAAAATGTCCTCCCTAATCAACTTTGAGGTAAAAGAGGGTTTGAAGAAGGGAGAATCCATATCACAAGTTCTCCTTAATCTAGCGTTGGAGCGGGCTGTTAGAGCAATAAGGACCAATCCTAGAGGGACGATATTCAATCGACTCACTCGATGCCTTACGTATGCGGACCATGTTTTTATCAGTGTTCGGTCATTGTCGGCGCTTGTGGAATCGATCGAGGAATTCGAAGGGACAGCAATTCAACTTGGACCTGAGGATAAATGATGGGGAACGTATGTACATGGAGTCCTCAAGGAATAATGTAGCAATGCATAAATGTGTAAAAATTAATCAACATCTTTTTCCAATAAGAACAGAATTTAAATTCCTCGGAGTGATAGTGGCTGACCAGAGCAAAATTCAGGCCGAAATAAAGGTCAGAACTACAGAAGGCAATAAGTGATTTTCTGTGATGGAAAAAAAACTAAAATCTAAGGAACTGACATGGAACACCAAAGTAAGAATACGGGAGTGAAACATGGGTTTTAACACAGAAAAGTGAGAGATTACTGGAGATTACAATTTGTGAGAGGAAAGGCCTTATGAAAAATATACGGTGATGACCAGTGGTGAATTCGAAAAAATGATGAAATGTACGAACTCTATAATAATGATGATATTATAGTCACGATCGAAAGGTGCCGCCTTAGATAGCTAGGCCATATAAAGGGAGGATGAAGGAGGTTAGATTGTCTAGGAAATTTTTCTATGACCGCCAAAAGTGGGCGCGGGAGGGGAGGGGGACGGCCTTAGGAGAAGACCCCGGCTCCGGTGGATCAACGATCTAGAAGAAGACTTTAGCCAAATCGATATAAGAATATTATACAACGATTATTAGTGCTACTACAAAATGAGTGACACAAGCGTTATTTTTCCTAAATCTAAGTTAACAAACCAAAGTAAGTATGAGTGGCAAAACTGGATTTCAATTTTTCTTTTATATAGTTTTTCTATACAATAACTTGGGTCCACAATTATTTTTGGACTATTTAATTAAATATTTTATTTTCATTGATCATTAATTCATTCATCTCATGAATACATTCCAAAAGATGAGACTACCCCGAAATGTTTCGATTGTAGATCTATAGATAATATTTAGCGCATTGCATAACCATCACCAATCTAACAGAATTGATTTTCCCAAATAAGTTTTTATATCTAGCTTGTTTTTCTTTAGAACCTCATTTAAAAAGCCGCGTCATTCTTTTCAGTGACTTCAACAAATAGATTCAAATATATTTTCGAATAATTTCGTTAATTGATGAAAAAAAATCTTATTTGAACATTGCTAATACATTTTATGAAGTAAGAGGTATTAAACGAAAATAGGCTATCATAAATAAATTTTTCGCCACTGCAACATCCTTCTGTTTTACTTTAGCCTATCTCTTCTCGGTATATCAATAATCCGATAAAATATCGGTCGAGATCTGAGTACACAGCAATTCCATCTATAGACACAGCCATACAAGAACTGTTGAATCCTGAAGATTAACCAAAATAGCACTCGAAGAGAGTTCCTGAAAATAGACTATTAAAAATAATAAGGAAAAGGAGACGGGGATGTATTCATCTATTGAGGAGAACCCTGATAGCTCTATTGAGCATTCAATGGTAGCAGTAGCGCACAATATTGAATTCCATAGACCAACTGGCTTAGATTTCGACCGTAACTATCATACCCTCATGGTAGTAGAACTTTTAACTGAAAACGGAACATTCATGTATTGACTTTTCAAAAAACAGGTCTTACAGAAAGGATTTCAGATGTGGATCTTCAAATTTCGAAACAAATTCATTTCTGCCCAACCATGAGTTTCGACTTTAGCACTATTGCTTAGATACCAGAAGAACTACTTGGAAACTTATAATAGTTGGTTTACCAACACACACAGACCCGCAAAAAAAAATAAAAAAGAAAAAAGGATACATAAGGAAGATTTAAAAATTAAAAAATGTTGATAAAATTTGTAACAAAAAAGAATTGAAAGAATGATACAAATAAATATTAGACGCTATTAAAATAAAACTAATATATGACGTTAAACAAACAGAAATAAAATATATTTAAAATAATTATTGTAAAGTGTATAAAAATTATGCTTTAGTAAAATCTAAAGTAAAAAAAATAAATAACGGATAATCTCAAAGGAGGAATAGATTTTTCACTTACGCCAATGTACACCAACCAGGGCGTCACATAAACCGAGGAACGACCACTTGAAACAGTAGATAATAAAAGAAATTAAAGAGATAACTTATTTTATTTCTAAGGAGAAATATATTACAAGAGACCAATGGAAGAAATAAACTACATAATTTACACAACATCAAAATAATTACGGTAACTAAATAATGACTGAGGAAAGTAATAAACAAACAACAGGAGGCATGAAAACGTTTTCATCATAAAATATTCTCACCCCTACTGTCGTTTATTTATTATTTTTTTCAATCATTATTTAGTCATCTTAATTATTTATATTATTGTACATATTCGAAGCCATGTTTCTTGCATTTTTCTTTTGCTTAATATATATTTTTTTTTTCTATAAAAACAATAAAAAATCTGCCAACCCACCTCCTTCCTAAATTAGGATGTTTCTTGCGATCGCTCCTCAGTTCTCGTGATGAACTGGTTGGTGGACAAAGACTCAAGTGAAAAATCTTCGACTCCTTAGAGAGATGAAATGAATAGAAATCAACTTTATTTTAAATATTTTTTCATGAATTTATTAAATTAATAATTATTAAATAATAATAAATTCAATTTTTATTTTTAATGAGTCCGAACGATAAATATAATTATTAATGAAAACAGTATCATTCACCGAATTTTAAACGGTTAAAATCTGATGTAATAAATTGAGTAAATACAAAATATAATCTGTGGATCCCGAAAAACATATACCTAAAATAATTAGCTATTTGTGTATGCAGTATTCATTTTTTAAACAAATGTAAGAACACTTTCATAATACCTAAAAAGAATTTGAAAGAGAACAAAATATCATTTGTCGATAGGATTTTAATTTATTTATATGTTCAATATAGTTTTTTTAATATTCATATACTATAATTCGAAAATAAACATGAAGCATAGTAGGTGTAATTATGTCATTATTACTAGATAAATTATGTCTAAAAAAAAGGCGATGTCTCGTAAAATCTGGTAAAAGTTTTACAAGATTTCCTTCTATTCAAACTTTCCCCTCTATTCCAAATATGCGCAAATCACATGGCGTGTGATTTAGAAGTATTTTTACTATAAATAAACTAAATCACTGTCAGCTATAACGTTTTCTAACTCACAGGTTTAAAACACTGAAGTAAACCAATGAACAATTTTTTTTTCCTTTGTTTGATTGAGTGGAGTTGAACTTGGATATCGGTCGATGGATGGAAGTATGTAGACAACGATTAATGGTATCAGCATCGAACAAATCTTTTATTGTTATTGTTTCACTTATGGTACATATATTATTGTTTTCTTCTTTGTTGTGATATTGTAGTTTAGTGCTAACTCTTGCTTTATCCGGAATGCGTGCTCAGTATCATTGTAATTATCATCAACGAATTTGCTATTATTTAATGATACTGTTATCTAATTTTTGTGGCTGCTCAAGTTTTCCAAAAGGATCGGGTCGTCACTTTCCACATTTCAATCCACCTTCAGGAATGGAACAAATAGCCAATAGCTAAGGTACTTTCGCTGCCATTATATTTACTCGATCGTATATTATATTTATCGTTTGGAAATTCTTGTAATGTTCCAAACGATACTTTTTTAAGTAAGTAAGATAATATGAAAATTACTTTCACTGAAGCGAGCTGGTGATAGAAATAATTTAGCAAATTTTTAACCGCATTGCTGTTATAAAAGATGTCTGGTAACAATTCCGCACGGGAAACGGAATGCAGAAATATATATTCTAAATAAAATTTATTTGAACTGTATATGTATGTAAATGTATTTGTTATTGCAAATATTCCTCTTTTCTACTAGTTTTAATAACATTTTTTTGTATTCCTCTCGATTCGATTTACATTTATGCATGAGATTCTAATTTATTCAACTTGAAAATTAATAACACCCTCGCTATTTCGAACTTTTGTTTCAACTTTCAGCTTAGAATACTGCAACAGATGTCGGTATATTTTATTAGATTTTTTTTTCTCTTTATCCTCTTCCCTCAAATAAATCCGAGACGAGACTGGGTTAGGAATAATTAATTAACTCCTCGACTAGTCGAATAGGCAAATAAGCAATAGTTCAGGTTAATTCTATTTATTAAAGTTATGAAGTACGATTCCTTGATTGTAAAACTATGTTGAAACAACCACAAACTAACTAAAATGCTACTCATGTTCAGTTCCATTACGGGAAAATAGTTCTCAGTGAGAGAACAACGAATTTCCTCAATTTGGAAACTGTTTGGAAAAGAAGATGATAACTGCAATTATGATAATTCATTTTTATTTATATAACATTTTTGACTAAATATTATTATTTTTTAACAAACTGCAGTTATTATAAATAAAACAAGTATGGATCATTCTTTTATCATCATATTTTTTTTAGATTTTTTTATTAATGATATAAAATTCATTATTACTCAAATATTCTTTACCTTGTGACATTTATCAACATGCTTAATAAACGTAACGCCAAAATATCCTAATTAATTCATTTAAATTAATTAAATAACGTGTGATTGAGCTTTCTATACCATAACAAGAATAAAGTGTTAACATTATATTAGACAATTTGCTGGTAAAATAAATAATAAATTATACATGACGATCAAATGGTATTTCCCATAGTTCTTAATCGTTTCAATAACAGCGTGAATTTTTCAAAGTATATTTCGGATAGTTTTAGTTTATAAGATCAATAAAAAAAAAAAAGGATAAGCCCCATCATCTAGTCATAACACGGTGTGTATTAAAAGATATAATAATAATAATAATATATAAACCTCCTTAAAATTCAATCGTGCAGAAAAAGGAAAATTCCAAGACATCGAGTCTTGTCAGGAAAATAAATATGGAATTAAGGAAAAAAATAAAATAAATTCGGATTTTAGAAAAAAAATATAATAACCGTGATAGTTTTATCAATATATGTTCCCCGGAGGTGAATGATAATTTTCATTATTTTTAAATAATTTAATGACGAAAAACAAATATTAATAGCCCAAACTTATGGAACATTGGCTCCCTTGAGCAAATACAAAAATGGACATGGTGGTACGCATCAAAAAGTATGTAATTTTCTTCTTTAATTGAATTAATCGAAATACCAATTCTTATACTCTCCTTAATAAAATTAATTTTCAAGTTCCTGTCCATCTTTTTCTTATCCAAAGCTTATTTTTTTTCTAGAAATTTCCATTCAATTCGTGACCTTCGTATGAGAAAGTTCTAACTAACAAATTTGGACAAATTGGGTTATGGAGAAATATACACATTTTCTTCTACTACGCACTAAATTCTACATGAAATAGACAATATGTGTTTAATTTTTGTTTTTTAACGATCAGATTCAAATATAAAATTTTGTTAGTGCTTTCCGAAAAAGATACTTTTAATTTTTAAATTAAAATATCGAAGTAAATAATATCGATATTTCGATAATATCGGCTAGCGATGATCATCCGTACACTGCATCGATCTCTGATCTTATTCATTAAATAAAAAATTATTTATTTTTGCTAATATAGTGTAGAAAGGCTAATGAATTATTAGTTAGGTAATTTTATTTAATACGAGATTAGAAAATATACCAGTGTACATGAAATATCCTATTGTTATTATTTAATAGGTCATTTGAAGTTCGGATTACTTAATAATTATATGTTTACTTAAAGATGGAATGGACAAAAGCTGAAGGATCGAGATGTAAATAAAACATCAAGGAAGAACTTTAGGTAGGAAGGGTTTAAGTAGGGCTCTAACTGGACGAGGGAGCTCTGATCTTGACAAGATAAACACAACTCAAGTCCCTGCCGAACCGGTCATTACCGAACATCCACTCCTCCACCGGTTATCAATCCTTCACGGTTATCAACAAAAGGAACGGGTAGATGGATCCGATTATTGGCAGCAATGAAGTAGTAATCGTTATTCGTATCCTAGAGACATAGAAAACACTAGAGGGAAAATTACCCCATTGGTCTATTGTAATCATTTGGAATAATCATTTAACAACCATTAAATAGAAGTACCTTTAGCCTAATTAGCTGTCATTTTCGAGACACCTTACTGTAATTGACGTCACAAGCACTGTTATCAGGGCTTGTTGGTGCTCTCAATATTCTTCAATAAATATATATATCATTCAATTCTAAATTATTTATCAATAAAGAATTAATTATGTAATAAATATGGAATTTCATTAGCAACAATGGTTTACAGCAGCTCAGTACATTGCTGTATTTGTGTCGACAAGTGATAGCATCAAAAAAAAAGTTTGATAAACAGAGTGTCCCGTAGAAAAAAGAAAATATTTTGAAATGTGAACGTAAACATTGAGAGCTACACAAAATTTCATATTAACTATTAAATTTTCCGTTGGCAAACAAGAAATTTAAGGTTTGTGTTTTATTAGGTGAGTCACGTTTTTTGTTGAATAAAAAGCGATGAATTTAAAAAAAAAAAAAATCTATTTTATGTTATTAACAATTGAGTTATAATAAACTAGACATTTTTTTTTTTTTTTTGAAATGCGAGTTTTTCTTTTTTAAAAACCAATCGAAGAGGACCATGATGAGACTAAACTACTTCAAGTTCTGCTTTTCATAAAATCATATAATACTTGTGATATTTTTGTATCAGCATCAATCGGGACTACAGATACCCTATTTTTAGAAACACTTGTTTAAACATAAAATTTATTGTTCAAACAGATTTAAGCTTTAAATTCGTATTAATTATTTTTTTTTTCTTATCCCCATAAGAAAGGTGGTAGGCATTTTCGTATGTTTCTTTATGAGATGGTATATTAGTCCTATGCATTTAGAGGGAGTTAAGAGGATCTGAGTCGTTAGTCTGGTGATAGGGCCCACTAGTTGTCTTATGTCAGCCCAGTTAGCAGTCCTCAGTCCAGTCAAGTCTGAAGCTTTTTGTGTTTGCCACATCTTTGGCATCTGAGTTTGTGTCTTAAAAAGTGGGTTAGTCAAGTATTGCGAACTATTAAAAGATCTGACGTGCCTGCCTGTTATAAAGTCGGTTACAGTCGGTAGTTCAAAAGTTTTGTGGAGTTGGACTGCTTTTGTCCTCTGTAATAATGTATTGGAAGTTCCTAGTACAATAGAACAACATATTCGTAATAATATGAGGAGCGAGTTACGTGATGAGAGGTGTACTTACACAAATTTTAGATTATAACAGCATAAAAAAGTTATAAAAAAAAATAGCAGTTATCGTTATAATAATGCCCATAATCCTATATGCAGAGCATAATTCCAAAAACGAAGCAGAGTCAACGAAAAATTCCAGTCCCTATTTTGCCAAGAACTGTAATTAGATTATTAGGATTTGTTTTTTCAGCTGTTATGCTGTGAGTTCAGTTCAAAAATCCATTAAAGAAACTTTTCATATAATGAATTGAAGAAAAATTTCATTAAATTAATTTAAAAAATTGCTTTGATAAATTTTCTCCATTGTGTTCTTTGTGCCCGTTTATTAAGTACTTAAAAGAGTTTGTTTCGGTTTTGATACACTTAATATGCTTTTGAATTGTTAAATGAAGTCAAAATTCACAAAACCGTGTTTAAACGTTTAGCTAAAAAAAAATGTAGTTACGCCAATGTACACCAACCAGGGCGTCACATAAACCGAAGAACGACCGCTTGAAACAGTAGATAATAAAAGAAATAAAGGAGATAACTTATTTTATTTCTAAGGAGAAATATATTACAAGAGACCAATGGAAGAAATATACTACATAATTTACACAACATCAAAATAATTACGGTAACTAAATAATGACTGAGGAAAGTAATAAACAAACAACAGGAGGCATGAAAACGTTTTCATCATAAAATATTCTCACCCCTACTGTCATTTATTTATTATTTTTTTCAATCATTATTTAGTCATCTTAATTATTTATACTAAGCATCAGCTTCTTGGTTTTGCTGATGATATTGACATAGTAGGTAGGTCTGAACGGGCTCTCAGAGAAGCGTTTATAAGCCTTGAAGCAGCTGCAAGACCACTTGGTCTAGAAGTCAACGAGAGGAAAACTAAGTATATGAGAGTTGGCGGTGAGGTGGATCTGAACTCTCCATTTGAGGTAGGTTCTTTTAAGTTTGAGAGAGTGAAAAGTTTTATATACCTTGGGTCTGAAATTAATAGCAAGAATGACATGGCTCAAGAAATACAAAGAAGGATCACGGCTGCCAATAGATGTGTCTTTGGACTTGGCCGACACTTAAGAAGTAGGTACCTCTCAAAGAAGACCAAGCTGATCATATACAAGACCCTTGTTCGGCCTGTTTTGACATATGGCTCAGAGGCTTGGACGATGACTAAGGGGGATGAGATGAAGCTGAGTGTCTTTGAGCGAGGAGTCCTCAGAAGGATTTATGGTCCAGTAAAGGAGGGTGATGTCTGGAGGAAAAGAAAAAATAGGGAGCTCAGTTCTCTCTATGCAGACATCGACGTAGTCACGTATATTAAACTGGCCAGACTAAGGTGGGCAGGGCATGTGGCCAGAATGAGCACCCTTGAAATACCAAAAAAAATAATGATGGAGGAGCTGCACCTCGTAAGACGGGTAGGAAGGCCGAGGACGAGATGGTTGGACAACGTGGCCTATGATGCGAGAACCCTGCTTGGTGTGCGGAACTGGAGAGCTGCAGCAGAAGACAGAGCCAACTGGCGGAGGCTCTTGGAGGAGGCCCAGTCTCGGTAACGGGATGTTGTGCCATACATGAATGAATGAATGAATTATTTATATTATTGTACATATTCGAAGTCATGTTTCTTGCATTTTTCTTTTGCTTAATCTATTTTTTTTTTTACCATAAAAACAATAAAAAATCTTCCAACCCACCTGCTTCCTAAATTAAGATGTTTCTTGCGATCGCTCCTCAGTTCTCGTGATGAACTGGTTGGTGGACAAAGACTCAAGTGAAAAATCTTCGACTCCTTAGAGAGATGAAATGAATAGGAATCCACTTTATTTTAAATATTTTTTCATGAACTTATTAAATTAATAATTATTAACTAATAATCAATTCAATTTTTATTTTTAATGAATCCGAACGATAAATATAATTATTAATGAAAACAGTATCATCCACCGTATTTTAAACGGTTTAAATCTGATATAATAAATTGAGTAAATACAAAATATAATTTGTGAACCGAGGCCGATCCAGATAAACATATTCCTAAAGTAATTTTTAGTTAACAAAGTACATTTCACAAGTTTTAATTTGTGAAATTGTTTTTCTATATATCTGTTTCTTATATTTTAATAAATTTCGAGCTGTACCCTACAGAATATGGGTTTTACTGGGTAAATGAAAAAAATAATGATAGGGCACACTAGTTTTCTTATGTCAGCCCAGTTAGCAGTCCTCAGTCCAGTCAAGTCTGAAGCTTTTTGTGTTTGCCTACTCTTTGGCAGTCCCCTCTGATTTTGCGTCTTAAAAAGTGGGTTAGTCACGTATTGGAAGCTATCAAAAGATCTGACGTGCCTGCCTGTTATAAAGTCGGTTACAGTCGGTAGTTCAAAAGCTTTGTAGAGTTGGTCTGCTTTTGTCCTCTGTAATAATGTATTGGAAGTTCCTAGTAAAATAGAACAACATATTGGAACATGCAGAGCATAATTCTAAAAACGAACAGAGTCTGCGAAAAATTCCAGTCCCTATTTTGCCAAGAACTGTAATTAGATTATTAGGATTTGTTTTTTTCAGCTGTTATGCTGTGAGTTCAGTTCGAAAATCCAGTAAAGAAACTTTTCATATAATGAATTAAAGAAAAATTTCATTAAATTAATTTAAAAAACTGCTTTGATAAATTGTCTCCCTGAATTCAGAACATTGTGTTCTTTGTGCCCGTATATTTAGTACTTTAAAGATTTTTTTTCGGTTTTGATACATTTAATATGCTTTTGAATTGTAAATGAAGTCAAAATTCACAAAACCGTGTTTAAAAGTTTAACTAAAAAAAAATGTACCTAGTAACTTTTTAAGTAAACCGACACGTTAATCCTTATTACCACCCTTATTCACACAGCTGGGGTCAGAACTTCTAGACTTGTATATATTTATCCAGCGCTTCAGAGCAGATGGCAGTACGACAGACAGACGTGACACCGATAGTCAAGTTAAAATAGTCTTGTTAATTGTAACCTTTTGATACCAATAAAGTTTGTTGGGGGGATTAGTGTCGCTAGAATATTTATTTGACGATATGTCTCTTTTTAACAATATCACATAATTTTAAATGTATAAAATTTATACATATATATATATATATATATATATATATATATATATATATGTATAAAATTTATACATATATATATATATATATATATATATATATATATGTGTGTGTGTGTGTATATATATATATATATATATATATATATATGTTTTTGTGTGTTTTTTTTTAAATATTGTTATATGCTAAACAAGCGAAAATTGATACATAAGATGAGTTTTCATTTTCTCTTCAATTACATAATTTCTATAAATTTCCAGTTGAAAATCAACATTAATCTCAACATCATTAATCCACATTAACTGTTCAATATTGAGCCTCAAATGTTTTTATTGGTAGTTTCAGTTTTTCTAACTCGTCAGATAGCAAGATAGCAAAGAAGTTATTGATCTTGAAGTCAAAAAAATAATTTTCAATTGATTAATTAAAGGAACTGATCAAACAGAATTTGTAACCTATACCTAATTAATTTACGAAAATAATTTTGAATGCCGAAATTCCCCCATTATCATACTTTTTTTTCTAATATTTTATTGAGAAAAAAAAAATACGTTTTGCCTCAATTAAGGGCATTGAGTATTTAGGATGTATGAAAGACAAACATACCATATATACAATGTATTATCATACTAGATATAGTTAATTTATTTATTAATTATATCGCTACTGTTATTGAAAAAGGTAACTTTTTAACATGTTTGTTCTCATTGCGGTACAGGTTACAATTTGTAGTCTGCAACTGCTGTGAGTAGTCTGCTAAATAGGAAAATTGCAGAGGAAAATAAAATATGAAATTATAATAATAAACCATAAAGAAACAACTGGCTCTTATTTAAAAAAAAATCAATTTTTACATACGACCTTTTGCACTAACAGTATCGGTATGGAACCTTTTCTGTATAATTACAATAAAGGTATCTACGAATGACTGCAGCGACATCGATAACGTGACATTAATTTAGCAATTAATAATATTTTTGGTAACATAAGCATTACAAACCAGGCAAGGGGATATTGTATGTACTTGAGGGAAAATAATTATTTTAAATATTCTGCCACCTATTATTATAAGAATCATAATACATCGTTTAATCGAAAAATGCCTCATATACGCTCCTTACTGAATAATATTTTCTGATTATGTTATCTTATAGCGACTCAAGAGCATTTTAGTATAAAAACAAAAAGGACTTGCCATGTTTGTTTACTATTTGAGGTCAAAGACTTGAGATGGACAATTCCCTATCTTTAAACTTTATTTATGTTAATTAATATGAAACACAATTATTATTATTTTTTATTTGTTCAAATCTTCAGAAGTATAGATTCAACCATTTTATTCATCATTATTTGTCCACACACGATTGTATTGAAAAAAAAAAAGTAGTACTGTTATTGAAGATAAAAGAATTGTTTAGAAATCATCCTGTTCCACATCACTCAGGGAAAAAAACAAAAACCTGTCTCGTTTACCAATATTCGAATTCAGGAAATAGATTGTAAAAATTACAATTTATTTCGAGAGTTCGAACATTACTAACCGTTACAGAATATGGTCTATTTCTCAAGCGACGGAATTTTTCCTATAAAATACTTTGATATTCAATAACAGTACTATTTTTATAATTCTCAATGCAATCGTGTGTAGAAAAGTAATTCTAACAAAGAAACTAAGCCTATTCTTTTGAGCATTTGACAGAAAAACAATAATAATTACAAAAAGAATTCATGTTAATTCAAATATATCAAACATTAAAATAAGAAAAATATTGTTTCACAAGTTGCTGTTCGTAATTCAGACACGGCCAGTACTCATAATTTAAAATATAATAATAGTTTTTTCTCTAGAAAATTACATAAAGAAGAAATATTTTTCAATAAGGAACATATAAGAGGTATTTTTCAATAAGACAACCCGTATTTGTTCTTATTATAACTGCAGACAAAAAAATTATTATGTTATTTATTATGTTCAGTGAGGGTTTATGCACCGATCTTCAGATCATGATCAAATTAAATATAACTTAATGAACAAGTGAGTAAAGTTTTACGTATTATCTTATAGCTTCTTCATATATTTTTATTATTATTTTTCCTTATTATCATTCATCTTCAGTAATTACACCTTTTATGTCAATATAGAAATATTACAGTAGCCTAATATAAGAAGACAGATTCCTTAATGGAACTATCAGAAAATATACAATGAAAGATGAGCTATAATATTTCTTGAATATTGATAAAGAATTATTTTAAATTTATCCACAAAAAATATTGACTAAAACATTAATTTTTTTAAACATTAAATATTGGCTGAAGATAGAATGTGTGATCCCGAAACGTCTTGGGAAAAGTAAAATAAAATATTTATGGTAATTGGGACCCTAATATAACTGCTAATCTTAAATTAAAGATGACATTTTAATGAATTATTTTGTTGTAAAATATTACTGAAAAACACATAAAAAATTATTATTTGTTTATTATGCGGGTTAGATATTTAAACATCTTTCATAACATGTATGTGCATTTTTTTTATGAATACGATCATAACTGATAACATTTCTGAATCACTTCTTAAAGTTTCAATTCATTCAATATACTTATGGTTCGGTTCCTATAGTTTAGGAAGGCATGCTTTAACATTAATTGAACGTTCCGTCAAAAAGGAATACTTTTATGATACTCAATGGTCTTTTTCTCTTAAACATTGACGGGAAAGCGTGTTAAAGTATCGATTGAGTATCGAGTAAGTAAAGGAGGTAATGAGACTGAATTTGGAGGTATCCTTTTGATGATTCGTATACGCTTCTCCAAAAATAACTATTGTTCGAAAATTAATTCGCTAACGGGTTTCCATTGCCCATCCGCGGATTATCAAGATGATCATTTTCCCACCTCTACCTCTCTCTGTACATTACTAGAGAGAACTACTAGAGAGAATCCACAGAGCGTGGCCAGATAATAACCAACCATGGGGCAAGAAGAAAGGGCATGAGACCTCAGTAAAAAGGGGATGAAAAAGGGGACACCGCTCATTTATACGGATGGATGGGAAGTGCTAAAGTCCCTTCAACGCTCACCCATTTACTGATTAGTGCAAAGATACCATCATCCCTTTGGGAGCCTCTTCTGTCACTCCAAAGGGTTTTCACAAAACCCAGTTCACTAGCTCATTGTCTAGTTCTGGAAATCTATAATGTGATTCAAAGGTTTTGGTCAGTCAGTGTTATCACTGGTGAGTGGCTTAATGTAAATAGTTCCATACCCAAAGAATCTATTCCCCATTAGGCATCATCGAAAACGAAAAATGCATTAGTCTTATTAATTCTTGTTTTGTTTTTTTAGTTTTTATCATCCATTATTCATAATTCATCAATTTTTATAAAATCGTTTTCACAGTTTAATCTTATCCCAAATCTATAATAATAAAATTTAAATTATTTTATTTATTATTTGCGTTAGGCATATTTATAAATAAAATCAATGATTTTGTATTCACTTTGGCAGACACCCAATAATTAGTCTTAAAGCAAGATGTTGCTCTAGATGTTATAAACCTAGATTTATTATAACATGAATTAGAAACTGACGATGGAGCACATTAGTTTTAAGCCATGTATCCACAAGATCATTGGGATTGTGGTTCTGAAGATGGGAGTAAATATTCCGAAACATAAACTTGTAAACATGCAATTTTGATAATACAACAAATATATTTAATTGTTGCTAATTGGAAGTAATCTTTTCCAAATAACTAAGAGTATTAATTCTTCATATAATTGTTAAATTGAAAACCAATTTAATTATAATTATAATAGATAATCTATACCGATTGTATGAGTTTAGTTGATATCAGTTTTATAACAAGACAGCAATCTAATGGATAGTTCCAGATGTAACAAGATATATACATATATATATAGAGAGAGAGGTTTTTGTCCTAACACTTAACCCCACGTTGCTCTGTATATAAGTTGGTTTTATTCAAGAATACAAGTGTTTGTTTCTAACAGGAACAATAGATCCTCAAAGTGCAATTACTAGGGAAGATGGTGAAACCAAAAATGTACCTAATTCTTCGAGTCCAGAAACAGAAGGTAAAACGTTTGCCAACATAACCTCCGAGAAAATAGCAAAATTCCCAAAACGCGACCAAGCCATTGTTTTCAATAGCATTGACGGTGTTAAATTAATAGATTACTTAGAAATAATAAAAATAGTAGAAATAATTGCTCCCAGAGACGTACGATTTGCCTCAGGAATTTCGAATAACCGTATATGTATTCATCTAAGTTCTAAAGAACTAGTGGACGAATTAATCGAATCTAACACATCCCTAAAATTTGAGAACAATATAATTACAATACGAAGACTGATTAATCCAGCAAAAAGAATTTTGATCTCTAACGCAGAACCCTGCATTCCCCATACTGCAATTGAAGATGACCTCAAACAAGTAAAAGTGACGCCTGTGTCTCCAGTTCAATTCTTATCAGATGTCAAAAAATCCAGTTTTTCCCACATTCTCAGTAGGAGATGACAAATATACATAACTCCTAAAAGTAGTGAATTCCTCCCAGAATCTCTAGTCACTAAGACAGAAGAGGGTTCTTTTCGCCTTGACGGGGAAAACAGAGGAGAATTAGAAGTTACTAGGAATGTACTGATAAAAACATCTGGGACAAATAAAATAACCACTAACACGCAAAACGATCCCGAAAAAAATACATTAGCTGAATCCCTGCTTTCAATTAAAGAACTTACAGATACACCTGGTAAAAACTACCCCCTTTCTTTTATTCAATTATTAACTCTTCTAGAAACAGTTATTATCACTAAAGACCAAGTGTCAGCAAAGTTGGAAATAACAAACGGCCTTGAGTCTACTATAAATATGCTTTCAGAACTCTACCCTTCCCTACCTAAAAAAAACCTAAAACGTAGATTCACTAAAGTAATAAAAGGGTTACAAAATCACATCAGAAATACATCTCTGATAGGTAACACTGATAACAGACAGAACTAACCCCACGAACTCTTCCATACTTTAAGTTATACCTTCTTATCGTATAAAACATATGTTAATTATAAACTGGAATTGTGACGGTATTTACATATAGATTCGTCACTATAATGATTTTAAATTTTCAATTTCTAGCTATAATCCAACAATAATTTATCTTCAAGAAACCCATTTCTCCTACACTATTTCGGCAAATGGAGAATAGACAACTGGGATAAATTCTCAGTCTGCTATGATCGTTTTAATGACTTTGATATTTCCCCAAGTCACAGTACAAACATTAAAACATTTTCATCTCTAATAATCCAAAATGCTAACCAATTCTTTCCTAAAACAAAAACAAAAAGCACACAATTTATTAGGAAGATTCCTTGGTGTTCATCTGAGTGCCGTGCTGCCTTGACAAAAAGACACAAGGCTCTGAAACTATTTAAATCACGACCTTCATTAAGCTATCATATTAATTATCAAAAGGCTAAGCAGAAGCGCGATCGGTTATTAACCAAGCCAAAAGAAATTCCTGTGCTGAATTCATTTCCTTAATTTCACAAGCTACTCCCACGAAAATTGTCTGGAATAAGATAAGAGCTATCAAGGGTAGGCAAATTAACAAGAATTCACATTCGATATCTTACAACGATAAAACGTTCACAGAACCTAAAGAAATAGCAAATGCCTTTGGATTATATATACCCAATATTTAAAAAACTCAACGTTTTTCCAAAACCAGTGCTCTTTTAACCTAAACCACGATTCCAAGCCATACAATTAAACCTTTATACGATGAACTAACTCAAACAGCATAAGAACTATCAGACCAGGTTCAAATAAAATTCATGAAACACTCTCCTGCTACAGTTATCGATCTTTTATTAAAGCTCATCAATAATTTATGGATCAACAGAGATTTCCCCGAAAATTGGTCACTGGCAACTGTAATTCCTGTAACTGTAATTAAATCTAATAAAGATCAAAGTTATAGGCCTATCGCTCTCACCTCCATTCTATGTAAGTTGACCGAGAAAATGGTAAATCGTCACCTCTTGTGGGAATTAGAAACCCGGAAACTACTTGATTCAGAAAAATGCGGATCTCGAAGATCCAGATCAACGATACACCTTTTCAAATTTAACTCCTACTTAAAATCATCCTTTGATAAGAACCAACATGTTTTTGCAGTTTTCCTAGATCTTGAAAACTCCTGCTGGAGAATAAAAATTTTGGAATCTTTAGTCGAATTGGGTCTTTCTGGCAACATAATTCTTTTAATAAAAAATTTCTTGACAATCGAAAATTTAACGTTCACACAGGATCAGTCTTTTCAGATAACTTTGACTTACATAATGGAGTTCCACAGGGATCCATTTTAATCCGCAGATTATCAAAACAATATTTTATTAATTCCGTTTTAATCCAATACGAATAAAATTAACTACAGCTTAATTAATTTTATTTAATCTTGTTACAGGCATTTTGATACTACCGGGGCTTGGTCAATGGCGTTTTGATAGTTTTGTGGCAGTTCGTAATTAACGTACTACATCGTTTAAGAGTGATATCAACCCAATTATAAAAAAATGTAATATTAGATAAATAAAACTTCTATTAAAGTTATGGACAAAATTGAAAAATTATTTAAGTATTAGATAGTTTCCAATGTTATCAGCCGCAGAAGGAGAATTGATTTGGTAATAGAAACAAGATGAGATATCACACTATATTAATAAAAATAATTATCTTTATCACCCAAGAATTCATTAAAGAAAAACTCCGAAGTAAAATTTTATTATATTTCACAAGTTTTAATTAGTGAAATTGTTTTTCTATAAAGCTGTTTCTTATATCATAATAAATTTCGAGCTGTACCCTACAGAATATGGGTTTTACTGGGTAAATAAAAAAAATTAAATTCTTAGCTCTAGAGAGGAAGAAACGTATCAGGTGCGCCGTTTTTTTTTTTTTTTTTTTTAATTTATTTTTAGTTTTATATAAATTTCAAGTTTAATGTTTTATTTTATTTATTAAATTTGAACATTTAATTTGTAACTGATTCATAATTGGCCGATTAAGGCTTGTGATTTTTTATCAACCTGTCTTTCTAAGATTGCTGGTCTGTTATTCATGATATCCATCGCAATCATGTGGGTAATAGCTCTGAAAGACCTTACCGAGAGAAGACCTCCACGATCATTACTCTGATGATTCTATGATTGGTCTGGCTTATCAAGAGTTGATGATGATGCTACAATTTCTCTGTCGTTACCCCATCACTTGGAATGATAGAGAGCCAATACCGATATAGATTTTCCCATGCAGGCTCAAAATTTTCTTTCCTCATTCTTCTAAACCAAGCACCATTTATCGACAGTTATAATTCACTATCAGCCTTATAGTTTTATTTAACTTTGAACAAATATTTTTAATTGGGAGTAAAAAAAGGAAGAAGGGTATTCTATAAAATTGGATCATGCCTTGAAGCTGTAGGCGGAGATTCGATGTTCTTTGATATCGGAAGGGATCAATGAACTACTCATTTCAACCGAATAAAGGTCGTAATACTTTTGTAAAGCGATGAATTATTACAATCTTTTACAAGAGCTGATCCCTCTAAAGAAAAGATTTAATTAATATATTAATTACATCGAGCCGGTTCTTCTGATTTTAAATCACTGAGTATGAAAATCAATTTAGGGAGAAGGAAACAGAATCAAATCTTTTCATAGCCTTTGTTTCTCTTCCGATCTTTTGAAGGGATAGCAAAGAGTATTTTTTCATCTTCTATTTTTATACATTTCGAAAGAAAGGTCTTGAAAAAAATATCCGAATAACACTTTAACAGTTAGATTATTACCAGAAAATAGATATCTCATGATAAATATTTAAAATTCTGTCTGATCGTGAATGAACTGTTTTATTTCGATAGATAGAGCCATCAAAACTGCCAACTGTTTTGATACTCCACTATTATCTTTTTAAGCATTTAATTCCTAAAGCTATTGCATTTCACATTGACTTTTTTCAGTCAGGCAGTAAGAGCCTTCCTAAGTTCCTAGAGCTTGCATACTCACTATGAAAGCTTTGGATTAAAGATAGACAATCGAGTGTTAGTTGTCTCTCCTTATTTATTATATATACCATAAATAACTTATATATTATATATACCTAGCGGTTAATATAGTATATTTCGCTATACCTTATGTAAACCTTGGCTGTAAATTAAAAGCCATTCCCACTCATCCACTCTCTTCCTCTATTCCTGTCTGCCCCCCCCACTCTTCCTTAGTTCGGTCATCAATCGAAAAAGGAGGTATACATGAATGATGTTCAGGAATGGTCATTCAAGATTGACCTACCTCGACTTCATCACCTTATTGCCAGCCAGCATTGCAATAGTACTGAGACGTAGTCCTTATTTTCCAGCATTAGCCCGTTTAGAGTCGTAAATTATACGATATGGAGATATGACAAAACGTATCGATAACATTAGGGAACGAAGGTAATAGATTTTATAATATAATTTCTTTCTTGTGTACATTTAATAAAAGAGATATGATAATAATTATATTATCAATTAAAGGTTTACAATACGATATCAACAACTAGTTATAATCTAGTCGGGAATCACTGCTTAGTTCGCCAGTGCCTTTTGAATTCACATGCAACTGCTCTGCTACAATTTTATTGTTATTATTATTTTTTTTTGTATAAATTAATAATTTTATTTACTTGAACATTTTATATATTATTAGCATGATAAATAGCAGCCGATTGTTAGCCAAAATAAATCTTGACCCTGTTTGTATTAAATTCAAAAAGGAAAATCTATATTATTATAAAATAAACGTTAGCAAACTATGCTATTTAACAAATGAAGTAAATATGTGTCACAAAGAAGTTACATTTATAAACGTACCAATAACTGACACTGTACTAGTAATAGTTTTCAACTCATTAACATGTAATCAGCTTTATACGTCCAAAAGAGAGGGTAAACACGATTAGATTTGAAGCTAAAACATTTAGGAAGGTCTTGCCTGAAACTCATATGATATTATGCCACAATAGCCGATTGGTTGATTTTTTAAAAATTTATTTTCAATGGAGCAAGGCTAGGTGTTTATTTCAGGTAGCTTTCCTTATCACTTTTCTTTAAGATATAAGTTTGCATTTTTTATTCATTCATATTTAGTTTGCCGTTTCCTTTTTTAAAACGGTGGAGAATTTATTTCGGATTTTTTAATCATATGAAAAAATATGTATTACTGGAACAAAATACGCTGCCAGAATTTCCTTCCAAGTTTTTAATGAATAATAAACTGTATAGAAAATAGAATACACAGAAAAACGATATAGGTAAAATACTAAATTTGCTGTCAATTAAAACCATTCTCAAACAACCTGAGTTGTGTTTCACAATATTGTAAAATTTTCTTAAAGTGTCTATGACCGGTATAGTCCGTGGAACAGGTCCATTTTTATCGAATTATTAACATTCGTTTGAAACTTCGTAAATAGTTTCATCTCATCGTTACCTACAACTATTTCATTTACAAAAACTCTTGAAATTAGGGCATTTTCGATCTGGAGGGGGGCAAACTTTGTCCATTTAATTAGGTACTATAAACTCGTGAATACCCATTTTCTTTCTACTTGGATCGTAAGATAATTTGATCACATAATCGAGAAAAAAAGTGGCTTTGAAAAATATTGAGCCGTAGGCGTGATCTACATCCCAAATTTTCTAAAAAACGAGATTATATAAGAAAAACGGTCCAATACTTTTATAGGTCTCCTTTTTCATCGAGTTTTTGATCAAATTATCTTACAATCTAAGTAGAAGGCAGATGGGTATTTACGAGTTTTTATTTCTTAATTAAATAGACAAAGTTTGTCCTCCACCAGATTGAAAACGCCCCAATTCCAAGAGTTTTCGTAAATAAAATATTTGTAGGTTACGATGTGATGAAACTATTTACAAAGTTTCAGCCGGATGTTAATAATTCGATACGAAGGCGTCTATACCACGGACTAGTATATTTATATATATATATCAATACATTTTATAATGTATAAAAATATATCGGTTATAAAATATAACCCAAGTATGAATTAAATGCCTTCACAGATAAAAAACTCGTTTAGACAGATACATTTTTCTTTTGATATTTATTTATCTCAATTATGAATACATTTAAATTTGTTTATTCTTTTGGAAATAGCTGTATCAGAACGGACGCGTGTCCCCTTAACACACAGCTCATTATAAGTTGGATGTTACGCACGCACAACTTTTTACATTATAACTTTCTCAGCTAACTTGGACAATATAACGCAGGTTTAACTTTGTTGCTGTACAAATATATTTATAAATCTGAAACAGGAATCCTTCCAGAAGAGAGGTACAGCTTGAAAATAGAAGAAAATAAATAGGCCCCAACACGTAATTTTATAAACTTCTCTTTATATCCAATATCTGTTCCTTTATTCAAATTTGATACATTATTTAATAAATTTTCATTAAAAAATAAAAATATAGTGAATAGTGATAGTGAATGAAAAATAAGAAAACTGCAGCACATTCATCAATCTGCAGATTTGTGGATGGATTTTTGCAAATTTAACGCACAGTTCAATCAATTGAACAATAAAAACAAGTTTCTTGTATTAAGAGAGAGGAACGCCTTTTAATTTAAAGTAACGATCTGTTATCAATATTAGTTTAATAATTTAGTTAACATTATATTAAAAGTTAAAAACGTGTCTGCTCGAGTTGAAATTTATTTGTGTCGAGCTCACGGGATGAATCTCAACCTTCTCAATGTGGTTGGTATAGGCTTGGTTGTACCTCAAGAACAACACCCTCCTCTATGAGCCAGAAATGGCTAACTAGGTGGGATTCGAAAATTTTGGTAAGTTCAAATAATGTCAAGTAAAACGTAAATACTTGAAGGAACTTAGTCGACTGTTCTATATATCATGGGTGATAAATATTCAGGATGCAGTCTTTTTATAAATTTTTTATTTATACCAACGTTTCAACCCAAACATGTGGGTCATCTTCAGGGCGTGGTTTGAGCACTGAGGGTGTTCAGTACTTGAACCCACATATTCGGGTTGAAACGTGGTCATAAATAAAAAATTTAAAAAGACCGCGTCCTGAATATTTATCACCCATAAAACATAAATAGATAACCTACTTGTATAAGCTACGTAAGAAATTGCTTGATTTTTTTTTTTTTTTTTTTTGTTAAATGATATATTGTAATTAACGGTAGGTCGTAATTAATCTCAGGTATCAAAATTAATTTGCATTTACCTCATGTAATGTTTCATTTTATCCATGAATCTTCAAATTTTATGGGATTCCATGCTTAAAAATTTGAGGGTCTATTGGTATTTTTTAATAACATCCATTATTAGCTTCTGTAATTTTTATTGGAAATACTAATTTACGTTTTGGGAACTCCTCCCTATCTTCAGAATCTGTCCTCTTTTAATCATGAAAATTATCTCATTAACACCATTTACATAGTTTATGTGTACAACAATTTAATAATGCAATTAATTTGCATTTGCCGGAGTCTCATTTTATCGTTTTTTAGACCTTCAGATCTGTATATGAAATTATCGTTCATAATATGTCTTTATTAGAAAGTTTTTCGTTATAATAATAAAAATAAAAAATGTCTCTTCCGATAGGCGGAATTTCCACAGTAATCCTTTCTTATCCACTTCCTCGGGGTCGATATTAGGCAGAGAAAGGAGTGGATAAAGATTGATGGTTCTCCGGCATAAGAACACAATGTATCATATGGTCCTCTATAAATACAGAAAGTCGGCATTAAATATAAATGGACCCAATTGTGATGGGCCACTGTCGGCAGCTGCCTCCCCAGCCCCCTTTATGTCCCTATAAATGATTTATTAGGACCTTTATAGCCAGCTGGCGATGTTGTTTGCTTCTCTCTCTCTTAGATACTTTAATTAAACGTCGGCATTAGTAGCTCGTGTAAAGCACTAGAAATATTTTAGCTGAATCGATATTATTATTATTACTTAAAAATTTCTAAATATAACTCTAACAAGTAGGTGGAATGTGCTTTCATCTTAAACATAAAGTAGTTTTACCATGGTTATTGATTGGTTTTCATGGTTAAATTTGAATACAAAACATCAAAATCTATTTCCCATAACACGAGTTGTTGATATTAAAGGGGAATCATTTCTCCATTTCTGCAATTATTAACTTACTTTTTTTTTTCTATTACCACTGATAAGTGGCAATATATCGAATTTTAAAATGGGTAATTTTAAAAGGTTCAATCTATTTCCCTCACATTTTTTTGAAAAAGATCGCCAAAGAACAACCAAAATACATTTCATTACAGTATTAGATTATCAACACTCCAGTAGCGTCCCTCCAACTGAGGGCAACCTTATTTATAAGTAACTTCCTCTGTTTCGTAAAGTTCGTGTTAGTACAAGTGTTTGAATCACGTTATTCATCATTCTATTTCCCTCATATAGTCATTTTTTTAAAGAACGTAAGTTTGATTCTTGTTTTATATACAATATTATTTATAAATATTCACTGAACCTTTTTTTTACACTTTTCAAATTTTACCCTAATAACTACTTATTTTTAAATATAATAATAAATTCACTTCAAATTTTCATTTCCGAATTTCACTAGTTCCGATAGCTCAAAGAATTTGAAAGCTCGATCGGCTGAAAACGAAGTTATAATTCACTGCGATTTCTCTGAGAACTACAACGCAATGAAGTATGGACAGAAAATTCAGTCAGTTCACTTCGGAAGTAGCCGAAAACAATTTTCATTACACACTGTACAGATTTATTTCAAGAAGAATGTGTATGAAGAAGTACAATCCCTACCATTTCGTACCCTTTCAGAGGGCAACGATCATGGGGCTGCAGCTGTATGGGCACACCTTAAACCAATTTTTGATTAAATTGTTGTAAATTTACAAAACGTTGACACAGTTCACTTTCGATCCGACTCACCCGCCACTCAGTATAGAAAACGGACAAATTTTTATCTTCTAGCCAATGCCCTCGAAGTTTATTTCACAAAACTGAAATGGGCCACGTAGAACTATTATGCTCCTGGTCACGGCAAGTGTGTAGTTGATGGAATCGGTGTGTTTGAAGCGAACGGCTGACACAGCAGTCCCATCTGGGCAGAAAATCAATAGCTTCTAAACATTAACTGAAGTACCTCGAAAAAAAAAACGAAAATTCATACCAAACCTGCTTTCGCCGTTCAAAGGCACTCACTATACATGCCTACCAGGTTACCACCAAAATGGAACTTCTAGCAGGATTTTAAAAAATGAACAAATTGAGTTGTTTTGATAGAAATGCAAGAAGTTCTCCGGATTTCACGAAATAAATTATGGTGTTGCTCTATTCAACACTCTTGAAGTAGATAGAGAAATATTGGAAGAAACATCTGCGCTTCATCCATGCTCGCTTCTTGAGACTATGATTTGTGAACCTGAAAAGCTCCTATAGACATCCAACCTCAAGGTAAACAATAAATCAAGTGGAAACATCAGGTGCTAATCCTTATGGCCAACAAAAGGACGAGAGTTACATCATTGCACGATTTGATGGTAAAAAAGAGTATCGTTACATTTGCTGCTTAACAGGTGTGAACAATAATGAAATAACTCTTGCCTTATATTCAGTTTCAAAATTCAAAACGTGATTTCATTTTAAACGTAAACGACTAATTCTGTCTTAGACCCAGTGATATTTTGATGGAATTACCAACTCCAAAAGTCAAAATTCAAAACCGGATAATATTATGATTCTTTCCGTTTGACTTGGAAGTAGTGGAAAAATTGTGAAATTTAAGTTACTGTGTTTTTATTTCGATATTAATTATAGGCTATGCTAGTAAAAGCCTATAATTAGTTTCAAAATAACATTGATAATTTAAATTTCACTTCTTTTCGATTCGAAAAATTAAATTTATATTATGTTTGACGATTTCAAATGTTTTATTAATTTATTATTATTGTTCTGGTTTTGTGTTTAAATGTTTATACAGTGTTGAATAATATCTTTTAGTTGACTGATTTGATAATAAAAATATTTTATTAATTAAATATTGAGTGTTTTCTATTTTTCTCACACCTTATCTATTTCACTCACTTTCATGATTTCAATCATGATCCTAAATGTGAACTATTGTTGTTTAATAAATATTCATAGAAATTATTAATTAAGTAAATAGTTTAAATTATAAGATATTGAAAAAATAATTTATTGTAATCACTAAGCATCCGAGTAATATGTTATTTTCTTATGTTCTTTTTCTTGTACTTGTGTTATGTTTCTTGTGGTGTTGCCCAAAATCGGTCTTAGTCTTGCACTTTGCAAGACCAAGACCAAGACTGGTAAAAAAAAAATCGATTTTTTGAATAAAACTTAAGGCGAAATAGTTACTAATATTTGACATGTAAAGAATTGGTTTAACCAATATACTTTTGCATTTAACTCTTCTAATTTTTCATTGGAGCTTAGTTAGGTACCTTCTTTCTAAAAAATTACAATAATATCTCTATAATAATAAGCTAATAGGTGAGTGCATGACTCGTCTCGGTCTCGCATTTGGACAACACTAGTTTCTTAGTGTGGTGGGTGTTTGGCGGCCTCTGGTGTAGGAAATCTTCTTATGTTGAGAAGAAGCTTAAAAGAAATTGCGGAAAATCAAGGGCTAAAAAACAAATTTAGTTCTAATCAGGATAATAAACCCTCAAATGACGGACAAGTGAAAATCAAGTAAGTGGCGTACATGAGATCGGACCACAAGTAATCTTGAACCCATCAACGTAATACTTTCTCATGAAGTTTTAATTAATGTAATTACAGGATTTTAAAATGGTTTTGGCTAATAATCTGATTAACTATGATATGCAGTAATACTATTAAACAGGATAGCTAGAAGTTAACAGATATAGTTCTTCCTTTGTATAGTTTGTATTCAAAAAGAGTGAAAGTAGAAAATATGATTTTTTCATTTTTATTTTTATAGAGTCTCATTCATCACATTTTCCATAGGCGCCATTAACCGACCCAAATTGTCTATCTCTGTAATAATTCATTAGTTTTAATTTTAATTATTTTTATTTCAGATCATCAGCTACGACTCGGCCAGGGGAGGGGTCAGCGTTATTACCGAGAAAGGCGACACTACTACCAGTTTCCTGCTCATCCAGAATGCTAATCCTAAAGACTCGGGCCGTTATCAGTGCAATCCTTCCAACGCACAAGCAAAAAGCATCATGGTACATGTACTTAACGGTAAGTAAATGTTGTAATAATAATAATAAATAATAATGCTGTATTTATTCTGGGGCGAGTCCTTTTAGAATAAGGAAAGACAAAAATGTGGGCTAACGAGCCTCAGAGATACATAAACAATAATATAGTTTGATTAAATAGTAAAAATAAAAGAAATTATAAGTTACTTTCTAATTTAAATCAGTTAATAATAAAAAATTGAAAATAAACATGAAGTAAAAATAATGAAGAACGATCTAATAATTTATATACATATTTACAGTAGTAACTATTTACAATTTTATGAGGACTGGATGGATAAGAAATGATTAAACAGTCGGGATTTAAAGGTAGGAAGGGTTTTGGATTGACGGATGTGGGAAGGGATGGAGTTCCATAGGGATGAGGATCGAATAATAAAAGATTTATCGAATGCAGCGGTTCGGTGGCCCATTATATATAAATCTGAAGACCGAAAACGGATATTGCGGGAGTGGACAGAGGATTCAAATTAAAGGAGCTCGGATATGTATGAAAGACGGCGGGAGTGAATTACTTGGAAGAGGAAGCATGCCAGGAAACAGGGGCGTCTCTTGATATCCCGAAGATGAATCGTACAAAGAAATTTATTAAACGTTTTAGTTTCTCCTCGAGATCCCCAAAGACGCCCCCATATAGCGTACAGCAATAGTCGAAGTGGGGAAATATTAAGGAGGTTACCAGGAGTCTACGGATTTCAAAAGTAAAAAGGTGTCGCAGGCTATTCAAGTGTTATGTAGGTTGGAAAAGATACGTATGGAGATATTGGATACTTGGTTATTCCAGGAAAGGGTTTGAACGAAGATTATTCCAAGGTTTTTGATGGTAGGATAAAATTTAATGGGATTATCGTGTAGGAACAGGGTTGGAAAGTTAGGAACATTTTTGAGGAGGTGATTGAAGCCTATTACGATTGCCTTGGTCTTTTCCGCATTCAACTTCAGCTTGTTAGCTCCTGCCCAGTCATATATTCTATTTAAATCTTCTTGAAGCTTTTTCGTGGCGGCTAATAAGTCAGAAGGGAAAAAGGACAGGCATATTTGGAAATCATCATCATAGATGTGGTATTCGGAGTGATGGATCAGGAGGTAAAGGTCATTAATCTAAATAGCAAACAGAGTAGAAGATAAGGAACCCTGAGGGACACCACTGGAGAGGGGAAGTGTCTTTGAAGGAGGTTGATCTGGAACGACTACATATTGGGATCGATCGGAAAGGAAGGATTTGAACCAAAGCAGGGCACTGTTCGATAGAGGAAGATTTTGCAATGCTTTGGAAAAATCTAGAAAGATGAGGATGGTAAGGTTTTGGTGTTCAATGGAGTTTTGGAGGTCAATGGTTATTTTAAGGAGGGCAGATTGCGTTGAATAGCCCGGTCGAAAGCCAGATTGGAATGGATTGATGAGGAAACGTTCTTCTAGGAAGTTGGAAAGTTGGTTTTGGACAAGGCGTTCCAGTGTTTTTGAGAGGTTGGAAAGAAGAGAAATAGGACGGAAGTCGTTAAGTGAGGAAGGGTTAGAAGTTTTATGCAAAGTTCGGACTAGTGCAATTTTCCAGGAAGAGGTGAATATGGAGTTTTGCAATGAAATTTTTTAGATATGATAAAGTAGTGAAATAAGGGTAGGAAGTCTGGATTTTTGGATAGTGGAAAGTATTTCATCGTAGGACACATAGGAAAAAAAGAAGTTTTCAGGATTGAAATTGTGGTGTTCAATATTATGAGTAGGAGAATGATTAGAAGCAAATGATAAGAAATGGCCATTAGATGGATCATCTGGAGTCACAGGGAGGGAAATGAGGTTATTGGAATCTGGTAGAGATAAATTACGAAGTATTTACCGTTTTGATTTGGAATCGGGGCATTGGAAAGGGCATTATGGAAGTACTTGGATTTGGGTTGGTATTTGGATTGGGTTGCATTGCGAAGTTGTTTGAAAGATGCATAATCAGCAGGTAAACGGGTTTGACGGTATTTGTGCCTTGCTGCATTCCTTCTCTTTATCATTCCCTTTATTTCAGGAGTCAGCCAAGGAGCAGTGGGACGACGTAAGGTTCTGGTTTTCAGAGGAGCATGGATGTCTAATATGGATTGTAAGTTTGAGGTAAGGGTGGATATTATAGGGTCAATGGAGGTATAGGAAAATATGGTATCGGGTAGGTCGTACGAAATTTGGATCAGGTGGTGTGATGATAGAAAGGGTATAGGGTGCTGAGAAGAGGAAAGGATTTTAAGGGGTGAGTCAGAGATGTGGAGGTCTAACCAGGTGTTAGAGAACTGCGTGTGATGAGTGGGATAATGAGGGACAAGATATAGATTAAGAGAAAATATTAGGTCAGTGAGGAAGTATTTTTCTAGAGATTCTGAGAGCATAGTTACATTAAAATAGCCGAGGATGATGACATTGGAATAGTTGGAAACCAGATTGACAAAGGAGGATTCAAAAAGACGGTGGAATGGTACACGAGGAGGGCGGTAGACTACAACATATAATAAAGTAGAGGAAACAGGAGAAATTTGAACAAACATATGTTGAATGTGGGAAGTCATAAGAGGGGGGACTGTAAAAGGATTTTGGCCTTAAGACTATCATGTATATATAGTCCGACACCACCTCCAGTGCGATCAGATCTGTCATGACGGAGGAAAGAGTAATTGGGGAGGGAAATCTGTGAGGAAGGAATAAAAGGTTTCAGATACTGCTATTGTGTAGTAAAAATTATCTAAGAAATATTTCTGGAATTCATCATAGTGGGCATGAAGGGATTGTGCATTGACGTGACAGGAGTTTAGGATATTAGTCATGACTGTGATGTTGAGAAAGAGAGTTATGAGAGTATGGAAAAGGATCAAGGATGGAGAATAAGATATAACAATTTTTAACAAAAAATTCATTTATGACATAGAAGCAGAAAGATATAAAAATAAACTAAATGCTAAAAAGAACAAATTAAAATCACGAAAATTCGAATAGAAAATTATATAGAAGACTCCTTTACGATGTAAGAAAATATAGGTAAATCTAGGCTTTGATTAAAATAAATCAAAAGAAAACAACCAATTGTTATATAAAATTTCAGAATATTATTATTACTAATATGAAAACAGAAAATAAAAAAAAAATTAAATAAAAATATCTTGGGTGAGAACAAATAAAATTATTACAAACTTTTGGAAACCTATATAAAAAAATCAACTAAAAACATCTAAATCGCTAGATTTCCCTATAATTAACGCCGGATATCGGTCTGACCGTCTACACCGAACTTTACCCCTACTAAACCAGACGTACATATGTATGTTAATTTTCTTATTTTACTTTCTACAACTATTTTTCTTTTATCTCTATTTTAGTTATCATTTGTATGCATATATTGTGTGAATGTTTAATGTAGCCCTAGTATGTATTAATTTTCAACTAATAAAAAAAAAATGATGAAAAACATGCATGTATTTTTATCATAAGCTTTTTAACAATACGTATGTTTTCATAAATTTTAAAGGACGAAAGTGATCCAAGCTGTTGAAGCCAGTGATACAAGTCACCGACAGTGGCATCAATAAATAATTTAATGTTTATATATAAATTAAAGTATTTGTTTAAATAATTATTATAAGTTAATTTTATGGTACGTCGATACATTTCTTATAAGATGATTGGAAAGGCATTTGACATCTTTCGCTACCAAGTCCACTCGACGATTGAAATTTCAAAAAAATAAATTCAATTTCGATTATCATTTAATTCAAGATAGATAGTTCCTTTACAGATACTGTAGTTATAGCTTACATTTGCTATTTTTAATGGTTAAGTAAATTTATGAAACTTAAATCCGATGCCCATTCATACCCCTGAGGACGTCAGTGGTGCTGAGGTTGGCCGAGTTATTAGATTTCCGAGAGTTGTGCGTTATAACTCAAACCACAACGGGCCCGCAGCCCCGTTAGATTAAAATTCAAATTTTATAACGAAACTTGTTTGACAAAGTTTTCTAACTAGTCTAAAACAGAGGTAGCAACTCCTAACTGACATATACAATTATTTTCTCTTTCTGCCTGCCCCTCTCATTTTCAAGCAGGAGAGGGTTGAGCGCATTTTAATAGCATCGCCTAGGCGGATTCTGGTCTTTTCGTGAAAACCAGCATATTTTAATCATATTTTGAAGACCTCAATTCTTACGCCATTCCAATGGTATATATAGTAAATAGGCCAGCCAAAGCTTTTAGAACGGATTATTACGCAAAAGTTGAATATATGTTTATCCCTGATTTAAAGTAACCTATAAACATAAAAAACGCTCATTACACCGAACTTAAAATAAAATCAATTATTTTATTATATTTTCTCTCCTCTTTTAGGCGATAAAAAAGTTTTACTGGGTCAGGGAAGAAGGTGCGAGATTGATGCAAGAGTTAAAAGCTCCTTTGGCACCAGGATGCAAACTCGTAATTATTGTATCATGATAACTTGTTCATCAAGTTATTATTTATAAATCGTAAAGGAATAATAATATAAAATTATTATATCCATTATTTGAATTTATTATTCTTCCTCAACATTGTACAGATGATTTTTGCTTTGGATGTAGGTATTGGATGTAACGTAGGTAAGATGTAACTGTTGGGTAATAGTTTACTTAAAAGGACTTCTAAATGAATCAAGAAAGGGAGTATTTTTGGATGCACAAAATTTAGTTCCCTGAAATATGCATTCACAAAGTATAAAGTACAGAAAGTAAGTAAAAAAATCTTTAGCGTATATAGTGTTATTAGTGTCTCAGAACTGTAATACAATGTCAAGTTTTGGATTTGTTTTCAGAATTTTCTATAATTTTTAAATATATTTAATAGTTTCTTAATTCCAACCGTTTTAAACAAGATAAATAATAATTTACTTCTCAAAGAAAATGTACTAATACTGCATCATTCATAAATAAATCGATTCTAGAAGTTGCTGATGTAGATAACAGTACACATAGTCAGAATAATACTACACGATAACTATGCTACTATACTACCCCATAACTATGGCATCATATATTTTAAATATATATTTTATTTTATTGATAAGGTTTGTTGTTGAAATGACAAATGACTTATTTTCTATCGTTTAAAATATCTTTATAATAACAAAATGATCTTTTTACGACACACGTTTCAGGAGCAAATCATTGATTTGTTTTTAATAGAAACTTATTTTGAACAACAGAAGTAAAAATGAACCTTTTAATGAGTTCCAAAAATGATTTCAACTTGGGAATCGTGAGCTTCAATCCAATATCTCAATTTTGAAGAAATCGATGCACTTACTTTTTTTAAATATAATCGATGATGAAGAAAGTTAAAAATTGTAATTAAGCATGGTGTTTAGAAGTTAAAAGAGGTAATGAAAAGCCAATGAAATATATATTATAAGGAATTAATTACTGAAGGTAACGTTATTTTGTTCTTATTTATAAACTGAGAACCAACCTACTATCAATCTACTATACAATCAAAAATCAATCTACTATCCAATCGTATCATGAAATTACATCTTCAATGTTTCATTTTCATTATTTCTATGATAGGAAGGATTTGAACCATCGAAGGGCACTGTTGGATAGAGGAAGATTGTGCAATTTCGTAAGGAGGATGTTATGGTCAACTGTATCGAACGCTTTGAAAAAATCTAGAAGGATGACGATGGTAAGGTTTTGGTGTTCGATGGAATTTCGGAGGTCATGGGCTATTTTAAGGAGAGCGGAATTGAGTAGCCAGGTTGAAAGCCAGATTGGAATGGGTTGATAAGGGAACGTTCTTCTAGGAAGTTGGAGAATTGATTTTGGACAAGGCGTTCTTACGGCTTTGAGAGGTTGGATAGGAGAGAAATAGGACGGAAATCGTGCAGTGAGGTAGGGTTGGGAATTTTATTGAAAGGTCGGACTAGTTTTCAGAGGATCATGTAATAATGATTGTAATAAGGATTGTAGGTTTGAGGTTAGGGTAGATACCATAGGATCAATAGTGTCATTGGGAGATATGATGTCCCATTGGAAAGAATCAAGGTCAGGTTGTAGGGATTCATAGGACAGAAGCTTTAAATTACGGTATGAAACTATTTTCGGTGTAAAGGATTTCACAGGTTAATCGTATGTAATTTGGATCAGGTCGTGTGATGAAAGAAATGGAACGGGGTGTTGAAAAGTGGAAAGGATTTTGATGTGCGAGTCAGAGATGTAGAGGTCTAACCAGGTGTTGGAAAATTGCGTGTGATTGGTAGGAGAATAAGGAACAAGATAAAGATTAAGGGAAAACATTAGGTCGGTTAGGAAGTATTTTTCTGGAGATTGTAAAAGCATATTCAGTGAGGTATAGTTGGGGGTCGGACTAGGGCAGTTTTCCAGGAGGATGGGAATATAGAGTTTTTCAATGAAAAGTTGTAGATATGGCAAAGAACAGAAATAAGGGCAGGAAGACTGGATTTTATTAGTTTTAACGGGACATTATCAGGACCATAATCATTAGTGTGGGATTTTAGGATAGTGAAAAGTAATTCATCGTAGGTCACATAGGAGAAAAAGAAATCTTCAGGATTGAAACTGTGATGTTTAATATCGAAAGTAGGAGAAGAATTGTGAGTGAAGGATAGGAAATGGTCATTGAGATCATCTCGTCGTATGTAATTTGGATCAGGTCGTGTGATGAAAGAAATGGAACGGGGTGTTGAGAAGAGGAGAGAATTTTGATGTGCGAGTCAGAGATGTAGAGGTCTAACCAGGTGTCGGAAAATTGCGTGTGATGGGTAGGAGAATAAGGAACAAGATAAAGATTAAGGAAAAACAGTAGGTCGGTTAGGAAGTATTTTTCAGGAGATTGTGAAAGCATATTCACGTTGATATCGCCGGTGATAATAATATTGGTCTAGTTGGAAACCAGGTCAGTAAGGGAAGATTCAAAAAGATTGTCAAATGGAACACAAGGAGGGCGGTAAACTACGACATACAATAGAAGAGAAGGAGTAGAGGAAATTTCAACGAACATGTGCTCTAGGTGAGGAAAATCATGATGAGGAGACTGTAGAAGGATATATAATCCGACACCACCTCCCGTGCGATGAGATCTATCGTAACGTAAGAACGAGTAATCGGGTAAGGAAATCTGGGAGGACGGGATAAAAGGTTTTAGCCAGGTTTCAGATACTGCTATAATGTGGTAAAATTGTCAAGGTAATATTTCTGGAATTCATCGTAGTGTGCGTTAAGGGATTGTATAAGGGATTGTGCGTTGATGTGAAAGAAATTCAGGATATTAATCATAACATATACATGTACTATATATATTTTAATTTGATATAGGTAAAATGGCAATGAGTGAAATTTCAGTAATAAAAGAAGATTAAAATAACGGAAAATTTGATCTTTTAGAACCATATTTAACTATGTATCAAAATTTTGTTAGTTTAATCCAAAATTTAAATAATATAAATTTATTAGTGTATACTATAAACTATAAATTTAGTGTGAGGATATCTTTCAGGTACTATTACTAGGAGGCAGAATGTATCAACATTTGTGGGTTTACAGAAATAATGGTTCACAGAAAAAGAGTAACGAGTAATTTATTATTTTTTGTATTATTTTAGGTCATAAGATTCCGATGTTGTGATCTATTCAGAAATTTTGATGGATTGCATTAAAAAGAAGTCTAATAGGACTCAATTCCCAAATATAAAATACCATGAATATATATAACATCCAAAACAACACTGACTTTTAATCATAACACTGACTTAATGTTTATTAAGTCGATCAATACATGTGTAAAAAAAAACGGGCCGACTAAACGATGAATACATCAATAGGCAATGATTGTTTTACTGATTGTGTGCAATTGCCAATCGGTTGCCCATTGCGACAGTCTGTTAATGAATTTAGACTACTCTCGAATTGCAGACTGTTTCGGAGTCCAACTTCTCACCTGAATAGAGCAATCACTGATTTATATCTACTGTTACTATTGTATTGTTGACAATGTTTCAAACTGTCACAAATAATTTAAATTTAAAAACTAATGTGATCTTCGATCGAGGTTGAAGATTTTTATTTAGCTTCGAACTATGAGCATGTTAGCCGTATTAACGAGAATAAAAATAATTTCAATAACATCATGAGCTTATAAAGAATACTGCTCTTATTAATTGACGCTACGTTAATAATACTGGTTCCACCATAATGCTATAGTTGAGCTTAATAGCAAAAGTTATTGATACATCAGCCAAGCACGACATTCTTCTAAACTCCACCAAAAACCTTGTTCAAAGAATTTATGTGCAGTTAAAAAATTAAATTACCTGTACACAATGATAGTTCTGGTTTTTCAAAAAATATCACTTTCCTGAAGGAACTTGACTTGTCTATTAAAACGTTACTGGTATTTACCAATTAATTTATGGAGCAGTTAAAATATTAAATTACTTGTTAAGAATTGTGATGTTGGACAACATTACTATTTCTGGACATTAATATATTTTTGTTTATTTTATTTTTTAAAAATTAAACTGAACAAGATATTGGAAGGCATAAAAAAGAAAACCCATTAGGTAAATTTTCAAGATTAAATTTATTTGTTAGCAGATTCTACGATTGCAAAAAATTAATCAATTTTTAAGGAATACATTTAATTCTCAATACGTTATTTTCAATATTTTATAAAAATAATAAAAAATATGCTGATGAAAACGGTAAAAAATAAAAGTAGGTATAACATAATATAAATAAAATATGCTTTTTGTAATTAAAAAAAAATTAACAAGCCTGCTTTTCTTCCCCCACCCCAACAGGAAGTTGACAGTCATGAACTCAGGCTCCTTTTTTTATTTGCAATTACTGTGATAAAATTGTTATTAATGTTTAAAAAGTAAATAAGAGATTTGAAAAAAATAAAGCCGGATATGGTACCTTGTCAAGATTAAATTTAATTTTATTATAGGACCAACGATTACAATAAATTAATTAATGTTTCTGGAATACGTTAATGTTGCAAAATGTTATTTTCAATACTTGTGAAAATAATTCAATAAAAATATTGAAAATTAATAAAAAAAGGAAAGAATTAAAAATAAAAAAGGCCAAGAGCCTCTTTCCCTGTACTCCAGAACCTAGAAAGTCATTGCACGGCTGCTCTACTACGTTGAGTTTCTAAATAACACATCACACTCATCAGTCAATAGATAATACTGTAAAAAATATATAAGAGAGAGTTAAGTCTGACCATAGGTACTGTCTATTCAGAGAAATTGTAATTACGTTTTCGATACTGTTTCGAGAATATATGCTGAAGAAACAGAAAAAAAACAACACCTGGGCTAAATAAAATATGAGCGTATATTTTCCATGTTTCATGTCTTTACCGACAACGTACACTGCTAATGTTTGTAGCGATTTAAAAAAATATATATATGAAAATTTAGATACTGTTTAATCTTAGTGTCCTGAACTTTATTTGTAATTCATAATTATTCACTACTTCTCCATTTAGGTCTTTGTCGAACCGTTTCTGAAGACTTGGCAATTGCTTTTGTTTTTTAGGGCGTGAAATTGCGACGGGGACAAGAGCCCTCGAAGAAGCTAACAGAGCAGAACAGTGATCCAGTTTTATCACAGCCAAGGAGAATAAACTAACTCACTCCCTCCCCCCACACTTTTAAAGGGGTCTGGCCAAATTTACTGGTTTGGAAAAATAAAAAATGGCCAATATTTTATTTAGAATTACAAGAAATATCTGTATTTTTGTAAAGCTTGAAGACAGAGAACCTTGAGGTTATTCTTGATGAATAGAAGCACAATGGACATCAAATTTTTTTTTTTAAATCATAATCTTATTTAATTTTTTTAACATTTATTTAAGTTCTTTCCTCCTTTTCCGGTAAATTGTTCCATCTTATAAAAGCATTGAAAATACAGATTTAAAATTTCCAATTTTGTGGAGAGTGGTAAACAACATTGTAGCTGCCACAGCTGTTGCGACAAGGATACTACTATTGTTCGGTCTAACCTTCAAACTAACATTAGATGACATTTCGAATAATATAGATCAGAAGATAGAGTGCCTGACCGACTAATTTTGTATAAGAATTACGAGGATTCTGTACTCAATAACACCGAAACTTATTCCAGACAGATATACATACTACTTTATATCTTTAAATGTCCAACGTAAATAATTATGCCTCTTATGTTTATATAAATAATTTATATACACATATAACATTACAAAACGTGTTCAAGTAACACAAGGGGACAAAGCCAAATATCCCGGGAAGAATATCAGCAACGAATCAAAAGACTAACCAAGCAAGAATAATAAGTATGACGATTTCAGCAGGTTTGCTGTGCTTGATGAAGTTGTATAAATAAACAAAAATCAAAAAAATGTTGATAATCGGATCGTTCTTGTCATAAATGAGGATTTACTCTACACCTTAGCTTAACGTAGGAGGTCTACAACATTTATGGCTCGCGGGCTACATTGAGGTCTCCTTGTAAGTCCCGCTGGCCATACGATGCGATAGAAAAAAATATCTTGATTCATAAATTCTTCAGCGGAGAAATGGACTTGTTTATGAGTGATCTACTAAATTTCAAAATGTTTATATATTTTTTACAATTTTACCGCGTAGCCAGAGAAAGGGACAGTTGTTTGTAGATCATTTGGATTTATGCAAGAAACCATTGAGTGCCTGTTGTACTTGAAATACTTCGACAGTTAAAATCTTTTATAACAGAAGAGGTGCTTGAATGCTTACCAAGAATTTTAATGAAAATTTTGGTGACAAAACTTGTGCAGTTCACTTAACGTTAAACTAATTCTTCTATAAAACTGATAAGTACAATGTTTTTTGAACTACAATTTTATAAAATCGTAATGAAAATTCTTTAGAGCCGTGCTTCTTAAATGTAGAAATATTCTTACGAATTTACTTTCTTCAACTATGATTCTATTCATTGGCTGAAAAAAGCCAAATATGAAGATTTAAATGTTCTTATATTTCCACAAATATGAAACAATTTGTAAGAAATATTTAAGAACAGAAATCCAGAACGATGATGAAAATTGATACATTTAAAATTACTTTGATTGATGAACGTGTATTAAAAAAAGAGCCATCTCTAATCTACTTGTAGCACATCAGTGAATTTTTGAAATGTTTTTGGATTTGGATTAAAATATCTCAGAAACTAAAAAATGTATTTTAACGTAAGGTCGTGTTAGAGGGGCAAAAAAGCAACGATTTTGGTTAAACATGCAGTTTAATATATCTTAGAAACTAGAAGTCGAGCGTTTATCATCTTTGTAATGAGCTATCATTCAAAATTGTATCACAACAGAACAACGTATTAGAGAGGCGAAAAGGGAAAAATAGTCCCGAAAACTGATAAATGACAACTGATAACGAGTTTTATTGAAGATATGGATTAAAATATTACAGAAACTAGAAATCGGAACTGCATACTATAAGCGAGGTAAATGTTCAGCATTCCATCTTCTTTAAAATGAACTTTCATTCAAAATTGTATCTTATATCTTAATGAGGCCTTGTTAGAAAGGCGAAAAAGGAAAAAATCACTGGTGTGCTCGAAGTAGAAAAGAGAAGAAAAAATAAATAATTAAAACATTATATCGCTAATATCGTAATTTCTCAAAGTAAAATGTTTAAGATATCGGTTTTAAATTTTAAGAGATCTTCGAGTAAAATGAGCGAACTTACTTAATTCATCTTAATCCGAACTTTAGTTGTAGGGAAATTTGTGAATTGTATTTCGACAATGTGGTTTTTTTAGAGTTTGATTTGCCTTTTGGCTCCATACTGATTAAACAAAATAAGTTCACGTCTGTATATACAATGTCAGAAATTCTGAAAGGTAAAAATAATGGGATAGGGATAACTCAGCGATTAAGGCACTGAGTTCCTAAGCTCAGCCTTCTGTTGGAGCCGTGGCTGATAATTATTTAAACTGTTACATTAATAGTGGATCGATTCTTCGAGTCGGGGTCTCTTCTGGGGCATTCCCATCCTTCATGAAGTTACTCTTTATCAAATAGTTAAGATTTCATTATTAATATGAATTAATTAACAGAAAATAATCTGGCTGTTGTGCGTGATCTCGTTTTTATCTTTATTTATTTATTGCATAACCGTTGACCAAGAAACAGTACTTTACAAACTATTGTACTTTAATCTCATCGATTGGTTGTAATTGTGCAGGTTTTTTTTTTTTATTTAAATATGTATCTTCTAATTTATAGTTGTTTTTAAATATTTATGAATTTATTATTATTTTTTGTTTTGCAGAGTTTCCGGCAGCAATGCAGCATGGAGGACAAGCACACCACCGTAGTTCTCACCTCTCTTGCTTGGTCTTATGCGTCGTCTTCTTGGTTCTCACGACGTAACCGCACCAATAGTAGCAGAAACAAAAAAATCCAACACCTCACCTTCTTTTTTTTATAAAACCAAAAGCAAAAAAAAAAAATTTCAAAAAAACAAATGCCTTCATCCGCGTCCAGAGCCTTTATTTATGCCTTTATTTTTTTACTGTTTTATTTGGATCGTTACCAATTATCACTCTCTGACATTCCTGTTCATCAGAAACACACGATCCCATTAAAAAAAAAACAAAAACAGATATCCCGTACAAATAAAAAAATGAAAAAAAAAGTAAAAAAATACTAAAATGGGCTAAGTAAATATAGTTTTCGATTTAATTGTAGATTTGCTCTCTTAAAATGGCCGTAACGTCAATGTTGACTTCATGTCTCTATTAAAGGCTGTATCTGAGTTATCGAGTGCTATTTCAAAGATATTTTATAAATATTAAAACCATTATAAGTGTCTAGCTGTTTCCTGAGAGAAAAAAAAATTTAAAAAATACATTTAAAGATGAAAGTATATATATACTGTAAATATACATAATTATTATATATATATATATATAAACGTTAAAATAGAAACGTATTTTAAACTTGTATATTTTAAGAAAAAATTATTTATCAAGGATTGTTGGATGTTATTTTTATTATTATATTTATTGGCAATTATATTTGGGATATGTATATGAGGGTCGTTTAATCTAGACAATAGGAGATACGGAGATGGCCTAAAGTCGCTCGACTTGTCCAACTTAACCGATTGTAAATTTTTTCTGTTGATTCTTCCTTTTTATCTTTTGTGGATATAAACTGTTATATATGTATATCAAGAAATGTGTGTGTATAAATTTTTTTTTTTAAAATACGGAATAAACTGTTCGAGTGGTCCTATAATGAATTATAAAGCATTTGTGATAAGTGTGGGGTGATTCTGCCAGAGAGGAAGTATTCCAAATAATTATTTAAAAAAATATACACCCTCACCCCCGTCTTTTGATGCCTATCTCGACTAAATATCTTCCCAATCCTAACCCTCTTCCGGGGGATAACATATTGCGGTGCCATGCTTTTCTCACAAGGTAAGCTCATATCACATATATTTACGTAATGTAACATTATTTTTAAGTATGATATTCTTATAATTAGAATTTGTCATCAAGTTATTCATAGTTGACGTTAATGAATCTCAAAGATGATAAAATAGTATCAATATTAAATTAAGGAGTTTGGTACAGAATGTTGAAAATACGATTGAACTATGATAAATGCCAACATATCATAAAGACATGAAACTTGACATTAACATAAATACCCCTATTAGACAACGTTAACTACCTAGCACTGACTTTTGATAGAAGTTTGACTTGGGCATTATATATTACGATAAAAATTAAGCTGTTACAATATTTGATGTCACTAGCTGATGCAGTATTTAATTTTTGTGGGACTTCAGCCCGTAAGATTTTTTTTACATGCATAATGATTATTATTTCGGTAAAAAAAATAAAGAAACTATCTAATTACCTATATGGAATAATCTGTATGTGATTCTTGTAGTTCTACTATAATTATACGAAGAATAATGCTTTTTTAAATAATTTTTTTTATATTTATTTCATAAGACACAAGTAGTGTTGTCCAAAATCGATTGCCCTATCCAAAAGACCAAGATCGCTTAACAAGACCAAAACTGGTCAGAAAAAAAATAGCTTTGTGAATAAAAATTAAGGCAAAATAGTTACTAATACTTGAAAATTATAGTTACTACATGCAAAGCATTGGTATATACATAACCAAACACAAAGGGGGAAAGGCCTGCAGGGAAATAAAAAAAAAATAAAATAATTTTTATTTCTCAAACATAAAGTATACTTTTTATCATAAATATTTCCCTCAACCTACAAAGATGAATTATATAAATAGCTTCGGCTCATTGCAAAAAAAAAAATAATAAAATACTGAAAATTTAAGTGTTATTTATTGTTAAACGAATTTTTAATCAATCATTTGTTATTTAGCACCGATTTCCAATTTCCTGACTTTAATCTTGCCGAGTTTCGACGTTCCCACTGTGGCTTGGATAGTTTGATTATCAGCAGGTTAATCCGTCATTGCAGTCCTGATTGTAGTACTAATGGACATTAATCCCCAAATAAACAAACAAATGCAGTCGAAGCGTCATCTAGTGTTACAATGTTCAAACAAGTATAAATGAAAATGAAAGTTTTTTTTGAAATTGATAAAAATAAAATTGTTTACAAGTAATGCTTAGTTTGATAATTATTTTACTTATGAAATAATAAATTTAAAAAATATAATGCAATATTTTAATAATGTGCAATACAATTGAAAGTAAAATGTTTGTGTATATGTGTGTATATATATATATTTATATAATGTTATTATAATTAAACAAATTAACTTTTTATTACCTACATATCTCAGGGAAAAAACTATTGCTTCATTTGAATCGAAACTACATTTTGCAGCACATGGAGTATTTAGTATCAGAGATGGGCAACGCTATTCTGAGTAGCGACTACAAAGTATTTTACTCAAATACTTACCTTTTTTCAGTACATAAGAATTTAATTACTACTTCATTTGATGCCAAACGATTAACTTAAGTAGTTATCGAATACTCAATATTGATTCGATTTGAGTAAAATACGTAGTACTCGATAATCATAATAGAATTTTTTAATCTCTGTTTAGTATCTCTTCAAGGAAATTATTACTTCATCTCATTTTTATTTTTTATTATTATATGAAGAAGAGTTTTTTCGTTATCCAACTTTAGTCTGTTTAAAGCACTTTATAATTGAGTCAATATATTTATTCTTAGAACATCAATCATTTAATATATTGTATGCAACGGTTACTTTATTAATTTTGTATTTATTTATTTTTATTATTAAACATATAAAGTTTTATTATTGATTTATCACAATCTAAAATTACTTATTATTTAATATAAACATGTATATTATCTGATGCGTTTATTTCCAAAGTTGTCCTAAGGCTCCTATACCCTCTTTCAGTCTCCACTGGCTTTTAATACCAGTGACGCGGCTGGAAAAGTGGCACTGGAATCTCCTAGAGTCTGGATTTGTCTTCCACATGTGGAGGACAAAGTCTGGCTCGGAGATTCGTTTGCGAATGTATATATTGTATATAGGTATTGTATGAATGAGAATTTTTAGCCTCAATACTTATTACCCTCCAAAACTGGCAAATTGTATTATTATTCAATAAAAAAAAAATGTAAATGTATTTCCAAAATGGAACCCTAATCATCATTTTTAGGAAACTTAGAAAACTATATTTTCTGCTGCTAATTCTGTAATCATAACCAATATTTGAAAAAAAAAAAACAAATTTCGGAAAAATTGTTGATTATTTTAATAGTGAATAAATAACATTGAAACTTAAACAGGGACCCTTTTGGAACAAATTAAACTTCAATGGCCGTTTCGCGATACAAAAACAAGGTGATAGCGGTCCGAATTGAAGAGAAAAAATGGCGGATGATCCATATGGATAATATTTATTAAAAATTTACTATAAATATTTAACTTTTTTAATATATAGCTTCGTTTTTTTTAAAATTAAATATTCGCACCACCGGGTTCATTCCTTGCTTTTATGTAGGAATTGATATTTATTTCGAATTCCAAAAAAATATAATAGGGTTCACTGTGCAATCATCTTTGAGAAATCAATTTTTTTTTTAAATATGCTGTTTATATGTTTTTTTCTTGTTTTAATCGAGTGAAAATTTAGTATACGTCCAACGTGTCTTGGAATAAACTCAGAAGCAACAAACGATTAATTTTTAAAAATAACTGCCAGGTGTGTATGCTTTATTGGTCCTTTCCTTTCTCTCCGTTCTCCTTTTATCTCTCGAGTTATTATCACTTGGTAATTGGAAACTCTGGCGCTTTTCCAGCTTATCTATTCATGCGAGTGTGGCCACTCAACAATTTTTTTTTTCGTTTTAGGCCGAGGGAAGGGCTGAAAAAAATCTGAACATGAAAACTGAATTTCATTTACAAAAAAAAAAAAAAAAAGAAAAAGAGGCGGAGGGGAAAAAATGTGACAACACAAAGTCAGATTTCGAGGTTGGATAAACGAGAGGTTGAATATCAAGTTTTGTAAGACTGAAAAAGATACGTTGATAAATCAAAGGTTCAGAAACTTTTTATTGATTTTGTAGGGAGTTTTTATTGATGGAAAATAATTGTTTGCGGCTGTTATAAAGGTATTGTAAGCCAAAACGTAGTATCTAATTGAATATTGTGCTTCTTTAATTATAAAAAAGAATAATTAATTACTCCTTATTAATGATTATTTTTTAATTTAAAATATCCGTTCAAGTCGATTATTTCCGTGGCTACCAAAGCAAGGATTGCAGAAATTATGCTGCTTAATCAATATATGAGTGATGTACTGTGTATAATTTTTCATTTTTGTTACATTTATTTATTTATTTTTTGTTGCTTCATCATGAGTCCAATCAAACCTATTATTTTAATACTTATTTATTTCATTATTACAAATTTAAACACGATATGATATTTTGATAGAATGAATTTGTTACTTTCCTGCATTAACAAATTTATAACACCGTTTAGAAGGTGATCTATTTTTACACAGTTCGAAAAAATCATACTAGTCATCTCATTCAAAAATTACTTCATAAAATCACATAGAATACAAGTTAAAACTATTTCAAAGACCAATTTAGGATAAAAATATAATAAAAACATAGAAATATTTAAGGAATCAATAAAACAATAAACTACATTATAAGATTTAGGATACAATTTATAAATTTGGATAATATTTATTTTTACTTTGTAGTTCTAATGACTGGAATTTCCTCAACCCATACTTTTCAACATTCTTCAACAAATTTTGCTGTTTCTTTTTTTTTTTTCGAGTCGATAGTATCGAAAAATATTTGAGAGTATACTTGCCTTTTCGTAGCACTGTATTCAAATATTCATGAAATCTATTTAATAGTAATGTTGTGATTTATAGTAACGTTTTTTTTATTTAATTATTTTTTAAATTTAATATCAATAAACTTAGGCCTTAAAAAAAAATCACTTGATCTTGGGAATTTATTTATTTCAAACATTATTTTAAAATATTAATAAAGATAAGTTTTATTAAGAAATAATAATTTAATATTATTTTTATTTTAATATTTAATATATATATTTTTTTTTTGTTCTTTCCTACCTTGCCTTTTAGGATGTACGGGGATTTTCCCAGATCAGGGAAGAGGGCGGGAGATTTATGCCAGAGGTAAAAGCTCTCCCCGCACTAGGGCGCGAACTCCTAATTATTTTATATCTGGTAAATTTGAGTTTATTAATCATCGGTTTTGCAAATGCATTAGGGATGGTTATGTCAGCGGTTATAAATACCTGAACCTTTCAGATGTTTGAAAGCCTCTGAATTATTCGATCTGTGAAAAGTAAAATTGGAACCAGTCCAATAAATCTTTTCATTAATTTCTTTATTTAGTAGTTACTTTTTTTTTTCGTTATTTACGAAGATAAACAAACAATAAGCTATTAGCTAGATTGTGCCATTTGATCACGATACTACTTTCTTCACAATCACTAAAACAATTTTCTTTTCAAAGACCATTTCTTTTTCCTAAACAAATAGCTGTTTCGTGACGCCATTAAGGCATATCTGTGAAAATTCTTTCCGCTTTCTCTGCTCTACTGAAGACTATAAGGATGTAAAAAGCTAATTTCAAATTCGCATTAGGGTTTAGGAATTATTTTACCAGTAGTTATAATTCTTAAATTATCAAATCTAGTGCTCAATAAAAATTTCAATTTAACAATAAACATATTATTTGTACTCTGTAATGTGTGAAATGTTAATTTATGGCTGTATTAATAATTATTAGTTAATTTACATAACTACTTATTTATTAAAAAATAGTTGAATAATCATTATTATAATAAAACTATTTCAAACGTGTAAAATATTTTAAACTTATAATCCTAAATCTTGAAAAAGTAGAGTATACAATAGAATAGAAAAAGAAACTTTATTCTGGGATACAGTCCTCTCAGAATAACAATAATGAGCATAATAAAAAAAATACATAACTGGCCAAAGACTAACTTTTTAAAAATTCTAACAATATGTACAGTAATTTAACTAATAATATGTACACAAGTATCCTAGAACAAACCGTAATAAAGGGTGTACTCTTAATTAAATAATTAATTAAGGCGGAAAACATGGCGGTTCAGCGTGATATTGGTCCGTCACCACCTTGCACAACCGATGTCATTGTAACTGCACTTCCTCAACCAAAGACCCTTCATGAGTTTTTAGTGGTAGAGGAAGATGATAGAATGGTCTAAGGAATCGAATGCTTTGGAAAAGTCCAGTTATATTCCTGGGAGTATAAGTACAGTTATCATTTTATCGTCCATTGTAGTATGGATGTCATTTGTGATTTTAACTAGAGTGGATTAAGTGGAGAAGACTGGACTCAGGATCAATCTGGAAGTCAGATTAGAGAGCATCGAAAAGATCTATAATTTTATTACAATAAAATATTTTAGTTATGTGTAAACTGTTCAGATTTAGTTCAGAAATTCAGATTTTCGGAGTAATTAGTAGCATTCAATCAACCATAATATGACTAATTGATAAGTATCTGTTAAACTATATCTGAATTTTATCAGCTGTATCTAATGGAACGATAAAAAACAAATCTTTAATGTAAATCAGGAAAAAAATGATTAAACAAGCTTTAATTAATTCAATTTTTTTTTTATATTTAAGAGTTTTAAACTCAGTTTTATAACAGCAAAAATAAAATCTGGAGACGTCTGTTTGCACCGTCTGGAGTTTGTCTAACTTCGCGGAGCTGTTGAAATTAATTTTTTTTTTTCCTATTTAGTTTCAAACGAAATCACTCTAAAACAACTGTCTAGTAACAAAGTAGGACTAAAAAAAAAAAAAAGTCACTCTAACTCAATGTCATTTAATTTCGAAACCCTAAAAGTTTCCGGACGAACATAAATGTAAAAAAGTACAAGCAGTCTTATTTTAATAATTCGCAACCGACAGGAAAAATAATTCCGTTCCCACTGAGGGAAATCATTTCGTTAAATTATTTTTCTCAACTTTTACGACCTGTCGGAGAAAAGTTTAAATGGCATTATTTCCACCCACGCTCACTTCAACGAATCGATATGATATTACACTTGTAAAAGTTCAAACGTCGTGACGTCAAAGCTATTTATTATTAAATAAACAAATGATAGATAAGGACATATAAGTTGTATTAATATTGAATTTATTATTTTGGGGTAGACTTGTTTAGTTGCAACATATAAATTACTCATAAATAAGTCTTGATGTACGATGCAGCACAAAAGCACATCTTAAAGTGCCGGAAGATGTAAAGGAAACAATATAGAATAAAATATATAGAGACAATTTTATTTATCCTATTTAACATTTCATTATTGATACATCTGCAGATTTTTTATTTTCATTTTTTTTTCATTTTTGTTACTACCTGTTATTAAAAAATAAAGTCTAAAATATTGTATTGATAACTTTAACACTCATTATTTATTATAATATCTTTAATTTAATTTTTTTTTATAAGACTGCAATTATAGCATCAGTTAAAAAATAATTGTACACTTTTATCTTCTACGTACATATTTTCAGAATTTTGTATTGAATAAAAATATAGTATATAATGATAACAACGAGTTATTTCATAGTAATATTCATTTATCCAGATAAGCTAATAAAATGGACCACATAATATTCGAAAAAAAATCTATAAGCCTCTACTTCGCTTGCGATTCTGAAGTCTAAGGGATATTAAAGGCCGTGAAAGAAATCGGGGTTGGGTCATGATTTTCCCGGAAAAAAGGAAAAACCAAGTTTCATCTTACGTGGTCCAGTTCTCCACCGCTTGAAGCACTCCTAACATACTTAAAGGGCATACATGTATATAAGCCTTTTAGTCTTGTATTGAAAAAGAAGGTTATTTAATTTTCGATAAAATATTATAAAAAATAAAATTTCTACTAATTTTATTTTCAAACAAATATTATGACGAGAAGAAAATAAAATAAAAAATACTTAACCCTTCAGAAACATCTATTTTGAGAATTATTTACCGATTGTTGAACTATGAAGAATAAAAGTAAAACAAAAAATAACATTTTGGATTATATAAATATTAATGAATTTCTCTAATAATTAATCAGAATCCTTAGGTATATAAAAAATGTATAATTCAACAATTAATTTAATATTAAGATTAATAAGTCGCCGATGGAATAGTTTATCTTAAGGTGTTTTTAAATAAAATTAATAAATATTACCATATTTTCGAAGCAATAATTCTCCGAATATCGACGTACTAGTCTGATATTCAACAAGACCAACTATTGTTTCCGAACTCCTCAAGATATTTTGAGAAAATAATAGGGTTCTTTAGACACATAACTTCAAAGAAAATATAGTTATCATTATGCCCATTTCTTATTCAGGACGAAGCCAAAATATGTCATTATTTAGTTAAGAGTTGTTTTAGATATTTTTCTGTACCTAGAAGGGAATTGCCATACTTGTTTTCAATACAATTTTATATAGTTCTATATTATTAATTTCACTAGAAATAAATTCCACAGTTAATATTATTTTAAACTAAAATACAAAATTCAGAAAATTAGTTAATTTAATATATTGTTTACTACGTGCTCATACGAAATAAATAAATCGTACAAACATTTTCAATGTAACCATTCTTTTAATTATAGATACAGATATAGTTATAAAATATTATTTTATGTTTATTTTTTTAAATAAACATAAAGTGGTGATTTCGTAAACGTAAATATCTTCGTTTTCTCACGTTATGCCAAACTGGCATTCTATGGGCTGTGTTAAAAAAAAATAAATAAATAAAGAAACAGATACCCATGAATTTATATTAAAACTTTATATCTACTTTATATATAATATAGAAGATGGCCCCGTGATCTCCTAATATAGAAATATAAGAGTGCTGCCACTGGGTAGTTCCTCAACATGTGTTTCATATCATTATATCCATGTACCAATTTACTAGATGTGTTATTTTATACAGTTGTAAATATCATATAAATAATAATAAAAATAATATATAACATACATACCGCACTTCTCCTTACAAATATAATATACTAAATGTGCCTAAAAAAATGTAACAAAGCATGCAATTATAATTTACTAGCTCGAAAATAGTATCATCCTGTATTTTTTATTCATTTTTTTTTTATTTAGAATAGTATTGGTCAACAAGTATTTTGTTTTCCATAATAAATGTCTCTACTGTACTAATTGCTGTTTTTCTAATAATTCATAAATTATATCTATGTCACTGATTTATAGGATTAATTTAGTTGTGGATATATCTCAATCGTTGGTTGATTTATAATCATAATACCATAACTGGTATTTAATAAGTTTTTTTTTATTTTAATTGAAGTAATATCTTTAGGTGCGGAGTTTTAAAAGCCTATTTTATTACAATAAACCTTATATTTTACATTTTTTAATACAAACCTGTAAAAATTAATAATGATTTCTCAAATGTTTGGCAATATATTATATTAAAACAAAGGTACATAGATATCTGAGTGTAACGCATTATGACGTGTATGTTAACTAGCCATCAAGATATAAAGCAATATCATAATTCTCTGGATGGGAACTAATTAATTCTAATTATTATCCGTACTGGTTTAACTGAATTATTTATTATTAATTTTCATAATTCCAGGTCTGGTCGACGTAGTTGTTATGCAGACAGAGGTTGAGCTCTCAGAATTCATCCAACACCGATATAAGCCCCACCCCCTCCCCCCCCACTCTCTCTTCCCGACGCCTACTAAAATATTCATTGGCCATTACTTTTCCATTCATTGTCATAATGCGGTCTCATATTTTTGGATTAGGTCATCAACAAGTGGTAAATACCAAAATAATATTGTACCAGAGAGAGATATGAGAGTCGAGAGTGATATGACATCTTAATATACAATTAAAATCATATTGATTCACTATTGAACCTATTCAAAATATCAAATATGAAAATACTGTGTAACGAAAAACATGTATAGTGTATTGTTTAACACAAATCATATCATGGGTTATTATTTGCCTTATCGGTTTCTAATAATAACCACACACTCAAGATAGGATGTGTTAAAATCTACTAGAGAATCTTCAATGTACTATGTGACTGTCAATTGTATAGTTAATTATAAACGATTTACTAATAATAATAAAAGGATAAAATAAGTCTTGGCGCGAAGTGTCAATCTAACCAAATTATAATATACACGAAGCCTTCCTATCTCATCTATCTTAATTGTAATGAGACAACATTGAAATACGTCTTATATAAGATCATGATAAAACGTAATTTCCTTGAAACTGATCGATAAATATACGAAAACCATAGATTGGGAAGTATCGACCTATGATACTCTTTTGAGGCGGAGGACATGTATCCAAATTGGATAGCCGAGAAACTGTATGCTAGTGATTGTACCTATCTATCAGTTGAAGGATCCTGTCTGTCGGTTGTTTCTTGCAGACCACCAACACCGGATTGAGATGAGCATAGAAGGTCTAAAGTATCTACAAGGTCTAAGGTATAAGGCCGGAACTAAATTATCTCCACATGTCAAAAACATACCTTCCATGTTCTGCAACGTCCACAGTCCAAGAAACAACCACCTACAGGTATTATGAACGACCCCAAACTGAAATTGAACTGTATACTTTTCCCAAAAAGCGGAGGATATATTCAAGACATTTTTCTGAACGCTCGTTTTGGACAAAATCAGAAACTTTAAACTATTCTAAAATTAAATCAGCTCAGGCACAGTTTTAGTTATTGGTAACTTTAATGAAGAAAAAAAAGTACTCTTTTTAGACGAAAAATACAATATTTAGACGAAAAAAGTCTGATGTAATGTTTCCTTAAGCAATGAGTTTTATTCATCAATATCTATTACTATGGCGAATAAAATATTTTAGAATTCAAATTATTAATGATAATTTTAATCAATTTAATATTTTGTTTGAAGAAGGGTTAATATTAGAATAGTTCAAAGAAACAATGTTTCATTTTATATCAATGTTTCGGATTCATTTTCACTCCTACATTCAAATATTTATTAGTCTAAAAATGTTTCTCTGAAAATCCATTAACTAACATCAAAAATACATTTAGTCACCGTCATAACTTAAATATGAGTTACTAAAAATATATCCAAATTGACCACAACAAAATAAAATTTCCATCTGTTACCTAACTAATACCTCACTAACTAATATAAAAAAAATAACATAAATAATTTAATAGCAACATGCATTAGCATAGTAGATTAAATCATAATAAAAATGTTCTTTAAATGTTCGTATGAATTTAATGTATATTATCTGTTTGATATAGTCTCAGGAAGTGAAATATCATAGTCATCAACGCCCGATGCTTTTCGTAATTTACGATTTAAAAATAAATAGTAACATAATAGATAATTAAAATAAAAAGGTACTATCGAATCTTCAATTATTTTAATCTTTTTTTTTTTTATAATTTATATAATAGAAAACATATATTAAAAATATAAAAATACAAATATTTTTTTCAGATTTATAAAATAAAGGACAATTAAAAAATTAATTAAAAATATTAAAATTGTAGATAAGTGAGGTAAAGCTGTAATATAACAATTGAAGTTCTAAAAAATAAATTTAGGCTGGAATGAACTTGTATTATATTTAATAATATTTATTTTGTTTAAAATCTAAAAAGGTACTTTGGTGAACAGTATTTATGATGTTGGTAGAGGGATTTTTCATTTATTGATTAATTATTCTGTTTTTAAACCAATTGATTTTAACCCGTAAATAATACGAAACATAGCTATGAAATTAAATGGAATTTTATATTTTAAGCTATAAGTTATTTTTTAATTATTTTAATATAATGATAGTATTGAATATTTAATAGTTGAACGTTGCATTATAAAGGAAGGAGATGGTACGGAGTGGCGGTCATAAATATGCTAAATAGTGGTAAAACTATTTTATTAAAAGCCAAACGTTTCGACCCGACTTTGCAAGTCATCTTCAGGGCTAGAACGGACAAGATACAAAAAGATAGAGAATTATGGAAGTTACATAAAATTAAACAAAAAAATATAAACAATGTGAATAAGCTTAGTAAAATTATTAACAATAAGTACATATGAACAGAGTTAGCTAAGTAACCAGATCCTAAACTAGAGTAAATAGATGCTAACAATCGTTGTAGTGTAATATATAACAAATGGAAATGTGAATATACTTCTACACATCTGTAAGTCTCTAATTTTATTCTTCTAATTCTATTTACATATTTATTTAATTTTTTGGTTTTTTTTTTCTTTTCGTTCTCCACATTCCTTGATGGCTATTATTTCATAGTACATCCTTTTTCCTTTTCTTTCAATCTCTCCTGTAGATCTGTAGAAGTATATTCCCATTTGCATTTATTATATATTACAGTACAACAATTGTTAGCATCTATTTACTCTAGTTTAGGATCTGGATAATTAGCTTACTCTGTTCATATTTTAATGTACTTACTGTTTTTAATTTTAATAAGCTTATTCACATTGTTTACAATTTTTTGTCTAAATGTAACAATTCTACAATTCTCTATCTTTTTGTATCTTGTCCGTTCTAGCTCTGAAGAAGACCTGCAAAGTCGGGACGAAAGGTTGGTTATTAATAAAATAGTTTTACCACTATTTAGTGGTAGCACCCCGGACCATCTCCTTCCTTTATATTGATTGTAGTTTGAATTATTTAGTTTTTTGTATTGATATTGATAAGCTAATGATAAATGTGAAAATATATCAACCTCTGGGTATGATATTATGAACCTATATTTCAGATTATGCGGTATATCATAATCAGATTGTGACAACAATTATCAACGAATGAGAGATTAGGATTAAATTATTATATTCCACAAGAAATCAAGGTAAATAGTCTATGTCTTCATTGCTCACAACGATCCGGTGTTTGTGATGAATGCAAGAAACAACCGTCGACAAGACTTTCCAACTGATAGAGAGATAGAACCACCAGGATTCAATCTTCCACGATCCGACTTGAAGAAGACCATTGCGTCCAAAGACCCGAAAGAGTACCCAAAGCCGATACTCAAAAATCTATAGCTCTCGATCCTTTATAATCCGCCACCAAAGTCATTAAGTTGGACCAAAACCCCTTGCAAGACGCTCTTCGATATTTCCCAATTACTTTTGGGAAAGAAAAGAATAGAAGAATCGGTGGGTATCTTAAGTTGGTGATAGGCGCTTCTGGCTCCAACTGACTTATTTCATCTTCAAATTAAAATTAATATTTCGCCCATAACCAACCATACAATTGACAGTTACATAGTAAATCAAAAAGTCTTCAGCATATTTCAAAATCTTCCTATTTCGAGTGTGAAGTTATTATAAACGAATTTTCATACCCCTAAAAAAATCAATAAAATAAAAAAAAATCACTTAATCGAGTAGAAAAAATAATCGATTACATTAGACAAAATGTTTTATTTCCCGTCCCACAATTATATTTTATCTAAATATAGTCCGAGGTTTCGGCATATATCCATCATTACCATATAACATATCACTATTCAAAACAACCATTCTCATCTTTATAAGTAATTATAATTTTTTTTTTTTTTTTTTTATTTAAAGCCATTTCACTTGTCAAAAAAACTATGGTCACTAAATCCAGTGAATGATGACAGTAATAATTTTAATGGGCCTCACTCAGCTTTAGTACTCAGTGCCCTCAAATGTGGCAAAATGTATTATTTCTCAATAAAAAGATTTTAAAAAAAGAAAATAATAATTTTAAAGTATTAAATCTAATATAGTCCACATTAATTATTGTTTTAATATTTTATAGATTTTTTAATATATTTTTTTGTTAAGTTTTATGTTGCGGATGAAGATATTAAGAGGAAAGATAAATTTCTTGAAGATGTTTAAGTGATCATGTCTTTTTGTCTTTGTTGTGTGTGCGTTCTAATTTTCTGGAGTTAAAACTTTGGCATTCGAATACTATATATATATTTTTTTTTCTTTTTTTTTTTTTGGCACTATAAATTTAGAAATTATCTGGTATCGGTTTCACCGAAATATGTATATATAATATATTGTATGATTGTAGTTGTATGTATTATTATATTGTAGTATTTATATTGTTTGTATATGAAAAGCAAATTGTATGTCCAAAAAAAAAGGATTGATGAGTATGCTGTGTGTCGAGCAACCCTATGTAGTATGGCAGCACTGCTTTAAATAAAGTATTTCTCACTCTCTAATGGCCATTGTCTCTTGACAAGTTAAACTGACTTAAAAAATAAAATTTTTATTATTATTACTTTTAAAAATTATTATTGTGGTTTTGAATAAGCAGCTATGCCAATGATGACTATATATCGGAACGCACAACTATATATAAATAAAATAAAATTTTGGAACGCAAGACCGAACATTTTGTTAACTAATAATACTTAAAATAGCCCCAACCAATCTACATTACAATAAAGAAATTCTATACGGCAAATGATGGCTGAGATATATAAAACTTATTTATATACATTAAAAACACTCTCTCTGATTCGTTGATAATTGTTTTCGACTGTCTTACAGCAATGGAAGTATACCAAGACGGAATTTAATTTTTCCTAGATAGGTGTGCCTGAGCTGAAGAAGAATAAAGTACATCGAATGTCATCATATATGTTTTTTCAACTTTTTTTTATAATATTACTATAAGGAAATAAAATATATATTATTACTACTATATATAAATTAATGACGTCATCTTAGTTTCAGGGACACGGCCGGCTGATCTTGTACATAGGACTACCCTGCTCACTCATGCCGGAAGTGAACCGTACAGACATTGAAAGTGTGGCTTTTAATTTTAATGTAATGTAGTTTTATGGTATATAAACAGAAAAAAGAAAAGAAAAAAAAATACTAAAAAGATAAAAATTATTATTAAAAAAAATCAATCTAAATATATATATAAAAATTTTAAAAAATATGTGTAGTTACTAACATGAAATCAAAATGTGTAAATGTAAGAGAAAAAAATCTATTTAAAATAAAACTTATTGTCACTCGTTTTGAGTTTCTTACCACTATGATTGTTAAAACTAGTACTATCTTTACTTATTATAGAAATATATGATTGTTGTATATTACTGTTAGTTTTACTAATCCAAATTTCTTATCCAATACTATATTAAAAAACTATTTTTAAACTATCGAAAGTAGAAAAAGCAAACAGGAAATAAATAATGATGGAGACATATTTAACTATAGAAAATATGATGTAGAGATGGGTGACCATGATATAATATAAGAAGGCATTGGTCGGAGGTGCGGTCAAATAAATACTAAATTTTTGAAAAATAGTATTTTTATTTACACCGACGTTTCGATCCACCTTGCAGGTCTTCATCAGGGCGTGGAACAGCTGTTTCAATTGCTAGTCTATTAACTGCCTCCTGCAGTGCCACATGGCACGCCTTGACGAAGACCTGCTGGGTGGGTCGAAACGTCGGCGTAAATAGAAATACTATTTTTTTTTAAATTAGTGTTTATTTGACCGCATCCCTCCCTCTCTCCTCCCCCCCGACCAATTCCTTCTCTTATAGAAAATATGGTTAGGAATTAAGTTAGTGAATACAGTCACACAGGAAAAACAAAATTGTATGCCCAGTTTTCAGCCTAAATTGCAGGTCTTCATCACTGCTCCTTGCTTTAAGAATGCCCAGCAAGTGTCTAACGTTGAAATTAAATATTTTTACTTTGATTGCAACACCAAAGTTACTCCTCAACAAAAAAAAAATTATAATAATAATTTGCATCGATATTAAAGAAATGAAACAGATCTTAATAATAGAGAAACTTTTACTTGATTATAACAGTTTTGATTTTTTTTTTTTTTTTTTTTTTTTTTTTTATGCCCTCACTGGTCTGGAAAGATTGTTTATTTTATTTTTTGCATTTTCTAGAGCTCAAAATTAAAATCTTAATGTTTTCCGGTAGGTTTATAAAGTTGGCATACATTTTTTTTCCTGTTAATGCATTGTTGTCAGTAAAATGGGATGATAGATTTTATAATTTTTTTAATATATATTTTCAGAAGGTTGTTGGGATTGAGTTTTTGATTTGTATTTGCGCTCTCACTATTCTGACTGATTATTGGGATCTGAAAAGTTTTTTTTTTTTATTTCCGTTTTCTTGAGCTTATAATAAAAACCTTAAGTGAAATGCCTTCGTCAGTGATGCTTGTTTTATGGTTATAAGTGTCTAACGTTGGAATAAAAATTAATTTTTAAAAATAAAAAAGAAATTTTATTGATAGTGAAATGAAATAGATCTTAAAGATAAAGAATTTTTGAATTTTTGAATTTTTTTTTTTTTTTTTGGTATCTGATTGAAGGGATTGAGTAATTGATTTGTACTCATTGAAGGAAGCTCGTCGACTGTTCTACATATCATGGGTGATAAATAGGTTTTTAATTTTTTATTCGTGCAGACGTTTCAACCCAAACATGTGGGTCATCAGCAGGGCGTGGTTAGAGCACTGAGGGTGTTCAAGTACCTACGTATCGCTCGAACTACGCCCTTATGACGACCCACATGTATGGGTTGAAACGCCGGCACAAATAAAAAATTTAAAAAAATTTACAATGACTGCGTTCTGAATATTTATCACCCATGATTTGTACTCATATATACCTTCTTATTATTCTGACTTATGACTAGGGTCTGAAATTTTTCTAATTTTTTTTTTTTTTTTAAGAGCTTAAAATCAAAATCTTTAAAAGTAATAACCTGTATATAAAACTATTATTTTTAAAGAGTTTGAAATTAAAATCTTAAAATGTAATAACATATAAATAAAACTAAAGGTTTTTCATTTTATATTGAGTATAAAATCAAACTCATAAAATTTAATAATCTGTGAATAAAACTAACGGTTTTTTCTAGAGCTTAAAAATAAAATCTTGAAATTAAAAACCTATAAATAAAACTAAATCCGTTTTTTTAGTCAATTATTCTAAAATGTCTAAAAATTAGTACCTTATGTAATATAAACCTATAATAAAATTATTATTATTAGTGTCCTAAACTGAATATTAATCTTAGCCATAGAAAACGGCTATTAAGTACCCGAAAGTACTTTGGTTTCCCTCTTAGTAACGCCTCTCACCGAAGGCCTAACCAGCAAGGGTGTGCCACCAACTCTGTTCCAGCAGGTACAGCCCTTAGGTTCCTAAAGACACTGATGCCCCCTTACCACGACAAGGTGGAGAAGCTATCAAGGGGGAATGTGCCTACGATGCACAAGGAAGTTGTTATAACATTATTGAATCTACGAACGGTTTCATAGATTTTAATCAAAACTTTTTTTTTTTTTTGTAGATGCTCAACTGAGCAATTAAAGGACATATATATTATCCAAATCGACCATTGGAGTAATGTTTTGGCTGTAAATTAAATGCAGTTCCCAATCCTTCTATTTTTCATTCTATTCATTTCTATCTCCTCCCCCTCCCCACCACCTCTCTCCTTTAACTTGGTTATGAAGATAAATTTATCTTTTTTAGATATAAAGCATATTTGGTGAGGAGTGTTAATATTTTAATTCAATTATTTATTTTAAAATTTTTTTTTACTTATCATCCCATACACTCTTACATCAGATGTTCAGCATGGAGGTGAGCATTGAAAAATAAGAGTATGCTACTTTCAGTTAATCCCTGCCCTAAAGAAACAGAACGAGCTCAGTTAAAAGATGCTAGCTTAAATCGAAATGAAAAATTATTTTATTTTATAATCATCTATAAAAAAAATATAGATTTTACAAAATATATATGACGATGCAATAATATTTTTTTTTTTTAATATTTGTAATTTTCCAGCATAACTCAAAACTTCTGATTTCCGAGAAAACGTCGTGTTAACAATAAGTTAACTTTCAAATGATTGATTGTTTCGCCTTGGTCGGCAAAGTTAGAAATATTTTAAATAAATCCAATTTCGAAGTCAAACGCTGAACTTTTAAACTTTAATTTTTAGTACCACATAAAATAAGAATGTTGCCAAAAAGTTACATAAAAAATTGCAATGATCTAATTTTTAAGAAGAGTAAATTGGAGCACCATATTATTAATCTGAAGATATACGATCGTGTGAAGAACAAATGTTTTTTTTCTCGAAAATATGAATTTTGGTGAAGTTCGGTTAACATAGTCGTCAATACGGAGGATCCACTCTTTTTTCCAAGTCCGTTTGATGCTTGGATTCATTAGGTAAAACCAAATATCTGTTCTGATCCCAACAGATTTTTATCGCTTTCACTTTTTCAAAATAATATTGTCCGCTTGAAAATAAGAATAAGTAATTTATTTTTTTCACACAGTGTATCGTTTGGAATAGCTGTTCACGTTTATAAAAGAATTTTGTACCAAACATACAAAATTTGAATGGAAATAATAAAAATAATGTCTAACAATTTTCGTTATAAATTTGTTAAGATCGGATTTGAAAGGATCGTAAAACATTATAAATCAATATTTTACCGATTGAGTGTCTTAGGCAACTAATATATTTATCGTTAACGAAAAGAAAATTATTTTTACAATACCTTCAAAAATTAGGGGTTTCCGAGTCTCGTAGCCTTATGATCTGATTTTTTTTTATTTTAGATTATAAAATAGTCTAAATATAGATTATCACGAAACTTCTTAAATTGAGAAAAATGGGCGGACCTCTTTAAGAAAGATGTATAAATATTTTTTTTAATAAGATAACTTGAAGGCTTAGTAAAGTAGATAACGTTTTCAATAAATATTTCTTCTGGCATTCCAAATACCATACAACTGTATGGGTATAGTATAGATACTGCGAAAATCGTAAATCTGATCCATATAAAACATTTTTTTGTAAGTAAGATTTTTAACAAAAAAAAACACTTTCTAAGGCCAGTGGAAAAAAAAACAGAAAGAAGGTATCGATATAAAAAAAATAAAAACCGGAAGAGATAAGAGACTTACGAATAAAAACTTCGCAGAGTTCCTCAAACCCGTCGTAAAAATTGCGAAGTAAGAAAAAAGTTTATTGCTTTAGAAAGCACTGGGATCAAGGAGGCCTAGGTTGTGGTTATTGGACCCCACCTTACACCAAGTCCCGTATTTTATAGCATCGCCTCACCTCAGGTACGTTTTTCCGTTACAAGTATTATCAATACCTTTTGCGTATTTGATTAAGTAATAAGTAATAAAGTATAACTACATTTAATTTAAGCAATAAACATAAATACAAACATATGTTCACAATAGTGAATTTCAAATTTTAAAAATAATTATAATAATTAGATACTGCGTTATATCCATAAACGGCCTATCCATCAAGTGCGCATCCAACAGGGACGACTGGGCAAAGGAAATCGAGCAGGCTATGAACCGCTACATGCGTCTGTTGTGCCAAAAAAAAAAGAAAACAAAAAATGCTGTGTTATCAATTATATTTCGTATATTACTCCTAATAACAACCTTTTATATTTTTGCCAATAAGATTCTATTTTACCAACATAATATTTACTTAGGACTGAGTATCCAAGCGTTAAGACTGGACAGGAGTACGAAATCATGAAAATTGTGAAAAACTTTATTTAACCAATCGTTTTTCAAACTTGATAACCGACCTATCAAACTGTCACTGCGTAACTCATCCAATATCGCAAATTCTAGTTAAACCATTCGGAATTCAAGATATACACTGAATTTCATAATTTTAGTCATTAAATTATTATTGGTTTATTAAGCACAAATTATAAAGATAGGGTGCGATTTCTAACAAATTTATAAAAATCAAGATTTTATTATTATAATGTGAATTTCCAACAGGACGAATTAAACAAAAACGTTATATTATTAACTCGTGGAAAATTATGATACTTTAAAATATTTTTTCTTATTTTAAAATATTTGTATAATTGACGAAATTTAAAGAGCATCAGAATAAAGGATCGTTTGTAGGTATGATGAATAGTTTTAAATCATGACAAGTATTTCTATATGAAATATAATTAAGCAGTAATCAAACGGATATTTAATTTTTTAAGAGAATATCCCAATTAAACTTTCTTAATAAATTATTCTTTTTATATAATAAAACTAAGTTTATACGCCCAGAGTTGATCTAGGGCTTGGAGTAAAGTACTTGCGTTTGAACGAAGGATCCTCTGATAAATCTTTGGACCTGTAGAAGAGAGGAAGGTCCGGCGCAGAAGAAATCAAGAACTTGAGGAGTTGTAGAGCTCCTGGAGATGGTGGATGTGGTCAAGTTCATTAAAATAGGAAGATTACGCCGGGCTGGTCATATCTGTCCAATAGATGATTCCGGACTTCCCAAAATACTAATGTTGTAGGAACTACACAAGACAAGAAGAATAGCACCACCCAAGACAAGGTTGTTGAACGGAGTATGTTTGGAATCAAGAGATCTCATCCGAAATCCGAAATTGGACAAGAGCATCACAAGACCATGCCCATTGATGGGTAGTCGCACCAATGATTCAAGATGATGATAGGCATGGAATAAAATAAAAATAGAATGCCTAATAAATTTTCTCTCTAAATGTCCTAAGATAGCAGCAATACTTTTTAGAAGATTTTTTATCGTTGGAAGAAACAATGAAATATTTATACGGCAACAAGCGGATCGTACTTTATAACTATTTGTAAAGCAGCTCGGCAATATAGGTATATTGCAATATAATACGGTATATTACAATACAAGATATAGATATGCTTTGTATAAAGAATCAAATTATTAAATATTAAAAAAATTAATTTAATAAAATTTATGATTGTTAGATACTGATACATTATAAAGTAATGTGTAAATCACTTTTTATATTTATATCGATTATTGCCTATATATTTACATTTTATCTCTAGCAATGAGAATCAAATTCAAATAAGTTTAAAGATGTTATTACTATTAGTAATAAAATTGAATGCAATTCGTAATAATTCTTCCTGGAAAAAGGGTAATAATTTCAGCTGACGATGTTCTAGCTAAGTAAATATTTTATTGAATTTTACCTTTTATTATTATTATTAATGGTATTAGTAGTGGAAAAATAATTCACTCATTCATATATTCAAAGTTTCCGTCGATTGAATAATCAATGATGGTTAATAATCAAGGCACAATGATAAAGACAACGAACTCACTTAACGTATAAGCGAAAAAAATGTAAGTTTTCCTATTTTTTAAAAATATCTAATGCCATATTATATTACCCTAAAGGGAATAAGTTACAGAAATAAGTTTTCTTATTCTTATTCTAATTAAAATGAGATTTTCTAGAATCGTCTAAACAGAAATGCGTTGAGTACAAGTCACAACAAAACAAGATAAACGTTATGGTATAAGATTGATTATTTCATTTGAATGCTAAAATGTTCCTCTGGTTAACGAAAGAAAGATAGCCAAACTTCTTATACCAAAGTTCGACAAGATTTTATTTTAAATAAATAGGTTTTAACCAGAATCAATGGAGGATATAATGGAATTAATTAGATCGAACTATACCGAATACGACATAAACATTTTTTTTTTTCTATCAAATGTGAACGAACATTACATTAGTTGTGCACAACTATGGCATAACTGAAGAATAACGTTCATTGTTCCTTTGATGGGTATGAAAGGAAAAATCTTCCTTATCAAGTACTGAACCCAAGACCCTTCCTAGTTTGTAATAGTATCTTAATTATTTACTCATTATTTTAAAGTTTAGTCAAAAATGAGAGTGAATGCTGACAAATTAACATCACCATGATTTTATTTATTAAAATGAAGCAACTAAACGTAAGAGAAAATGTAAATAGCTTTAATAATAGTAGAGCTTTATATAGCCCTTCTTACAAAAAAAAAAAAAAAGTGGATAAATAACGAATACCCAATAAAATAAATTATTAATATTAAGTCTTCATTGTTTCCGAAATTCAATGAAAAGTTAAGAGTACAAGATTCCACCGCATAACCATTAGTCAAGAAACAATACTTAATTATTAAGTACTGAACCCAAGAACCTTCCTAGTTTCTATTAGTGCTTTACTTATTATTTTAAGTTTCGTCATTAAATAAAAATTGGTTATTAAGCGCAAATCTTAAAAACTGCTATTCTTACAACCTAATGAGCGGATAAATACAACAAAATCAATAAGAGGAGTGCGTAATTATTTTATTCATTATTAATTATATCATGATATTATATAATAATCCTTCTTTGTTCTGTTCCGAAATTCAATAAAATATTCAGTACACGTAGTTATTATTAAATAGTTATAACTATTTATATTTCTAATTTATTGAAATATTTTTGATAAAATCCATTATTGCTATATAACAAGTTATTACAAATTATTGATGCATACCAGGGATTATAGCTCATACATAATTATCTATTAATAAGCAAATCCTACTTCTTGTGAAATACAACTGTAATATAACAATATGTATTTTAAAAGAAAATACAAATAATTTTGCCAAATTTTGAGGGTCGAAGGAGTCATTTCTGTAATTTAAAAAAACATATGAAACACAGGTTAAAGAACAAAAAAATGATATCTATCATTTTTTTCTTTTCTATTAACACAGATTGAGGCAAATAAAGAAGTTGATGTAAATATTTATGGTACAAGGGATAAACAACGACAATACTTAAACAAAAGGTCGATCGGGCTAATTATTCTTTTGAAAAAAGAAATTATTTAAATAAAAGTATTATTACAAAAGTTTTTATCTATATCACTGAAAAATTAAACTCTGACACATTCGCAACGTTCAAATATCGAAGGAAACGAATGATTGAATAATATTCTTACTTACTAACTTAATCCGGTCCTCTGTTACCGCTGAGCAGTTGAGGTTCCTTCTTGTAGAGCTTAATCCAAGAATCTCTATCCAGTACAAAGTAATGTGTAAATCACTGTTTATATTTATATTAATTATTACTTATATATTTATGTTTTATCTCTAGCAATGAGAATCAAATTCAAATAAGTTTAAAAATGGTATTACTATTAGTAATAAAATTGAATGTAATTCGTAATAATTCTTCTTGGAAAAGAAATAATAATTTCAGCTGACGATTTTTTTCTAGCGAAGTTGTAAATGGAATTTTACATTTTGTTATTTTATTTATTATCGTTGAAGATTACGATAGAAAACACGTTAAAATATTTGTACTTTAGTTGCCAAAGGTTAAAAAACACCGTTTGTAATTATAATTGTCGAGTGTGATTAGGAGAATAATAATAAATTATTCTCCTCATGTAATAAAAAAAATTAATAAAAAATATCATTTTCTGGCTGGCACATTATCTATTAGCAAAAATACCTAAGAAAAGATTTCTTATAATTTGAAGAAACCATATTTGAATAGCAAAAATTAGTTCATACTCATATAGTAAGTATGACGGAATAAAAAAATTGCAAATGAATGTGTCTCCATCGCATAACCATTAGTCAAGAAACAATACTTCCTTATTAAGTATTGAACTCTAAACTATTTATGTTTTGAAATAGTGATTATTTACTAGTTTACATATTATTTTATAAGTTTAATCATTAAATCATTATTGATTATTATGCGAAAATCGTAAAGACAGTGTGCTTATTAACAAATTGACAGCACCACGAGTTTCTTTAATTAAAATGGAGCAATAAAAGAAAGAAGAATATATAGCACATGTGGGGACCTGATACATTATAAAGTAATGTGTAAATCATTGTTTACATTTATATTAATTATTACTTATATATTTATGTTTTATCTCTACCAATGAGAATCAAATTCAAATAAGTTTAAAGATGGTATTACTATTAGTAATAAGACTGAATGAAATTCTTAATAATTCTTCTTGGAAAAGAAATAATATCAGCTAACGATTTTCTAGCAAAGTTGTAAATATTTTTATGGAATTTTACATTTTGTTATTTTATTTATTATCGTTGAAGATTACGATAGAAAACACGTTAAAATATTTGTAGTTTAGTTGACAAAAGTTCAAAAACACCGTTTGTAATTATAATTGTCGAGTGTGATTAAGAGAATAATAATAAATTATTCTCCTCATGTAATAAAAAAAATTAATAAAAAATATCATTTTCTCGCTGGCACATTATCTATTAGCAAAAATACCTAAGAAAAGATTTCTTATAATTTGAAGAAACCGTATTTGAATAGCAAAAATTAGTTCATACTCATATATAAGTATGACGGAATAAAAAAATTGCAAATGAATGTGTATCCATCGCATAACCATTAGTCAAGAAACAATACTTCCTTATTAAGTATTGAACTCTAAACTATTTATGTTTTGAAATAGTGATTATTTACTAGTTTACATATTATTTTATTAGTTTAATCATTAAATCATTATTGATTATCATGCGAAAATCGTAAAGACAGTGTGCTTATTAACAAATTGACAGCACCACGAGTTTCTTTAATTAAAATGGAGCAATAAAAGAAAGAAGAACAGATAGCACATTTGGGGACCTGCGGACTTTTGGCCGCATCTGGCCTCCATGAAGTAGCTGCCTCTAACGTTGTTCATTAATCTAATGCGGTCTTCATTAATCTAGTGTTAGAATTAATTAATATTTAATTATTAAGTTAACCAAAATTAGATAATCTATAGAATTATGTTGAATATATGTCTATGGGTGCATATTTACATATTAATAAAAATAGCAACTTTAAAATATTAACATTACTGCGGCATCCATTATCACTGTCTAACATTACTGCGACCTCTAACAATAAAAAGAAATTCACAAAAAAATAAAGAAATTAAAAAAAAAATACAGAAATTAAATATGGGACTAAAAACAAATTTTCAATCAAATGAGTTTGAAATAATTTTACAAAATATTAATTATATTAAAAAAATATTAAGTCTTCAGCATATGTTCCGTAATGTACGTAGTTACTATTTAATATCCACAACGATTTATATTCCTAATTTGTTGAAATATTCTTTGAATTATACATATCATTGTTTTGTTTTTATTAACATTTTCTTACAATTATAACCAAGAAGTTTTTACAAATCGTTATCGCGTTGCAGGAATTATTGGCATATAAAACTGGTATATAATTATTTATAAACTACCAAATAATATTTCTTGTCGTATTATCGGTAAATACTAAATACTGTAGTTTATTAGACGCTTACGTGGAGTGTGACTATTGACAAATCAACAGCATTTAATTTCATTGAGTAATAATGAGAGTTTCATTTCTGAAGGTGTTTAAATCTACAAACAAGTTGTCGAGGCTTTGGATCAATATATATATATATATATATATATATATATATATATATATATATATATATATATATATATATATGTATATGTTTGATTTGGAATTGGAACTAAATGCAAGTTTAAAACGTTTTTTTAACAAGTTGTTTAGTTTAAACAGGAAAACTATAAGCGGTAACGCAGCCGGTCAAACGACAAAAAACTTTTGCACAACAATTTTGACGCCTAGAGTGAACACAATGGTCGCTGAATTTCCGACCAACAGCTAGGTGTTAGGGTTAAGTTGCCTCCGCTGAAAGGGAGAAGTTAAAACTCTCAAGTGGCGCTAAATAGGCAATTGGCGCCCTGCGGAGTTTTCCACCCCTCCTTTTTTTTTATTCCTCTAAGGGATGGTTTAGTGCACAGAAAGCATACAGTGCGGTTTATCTGGGAATTATCCACGGAGCATTTGACTGTATAATGTGGAGGGAGAGAGAACCGACCATAAAAACTGTCACGGTTGGGACTCTGTATATATATACACAGACACTGTGTATACTTACACCTTTATCTGCAAGGGCTTGTTTTTGTGATTCGAGCCCTTTGTGTTTGCGGGCCGTAATAATAGGGCAAGCGTTTCCTTAAAACACTTGCTGACGCTTCGCAGTTGCCCCGAAATTCTTGATGAGCGAGATGGAATAATGAGAAGGCGTTGGGTAACTTTATTATGAGTCAGCGTTCTTTCCTATAGAGGCATTGTAATGAGGTTACCGTTTGGTTTACTTATTCAAACAATGAACATTTATTTCTTTTTGTTTTTTTTTTTAAATATAGGCACTCGTAAATCATTATAGGTTATAATTTGACATAGTAATTATAAATATTATGTTCAAATTAACTATTGTATTATGAGGTCATCATTAGCAATCTTATACTCTGACATATCATTTCCATTTTAACTTCCTGTTATTTAAATTCTAATTTTAGCAGAAGTGCTAAACTCTTCACCAGAGGATGGAAATGTTACTTTGAACTTTAGGAATATAATATATAATTGTTCTAGAGGCCATAATAGTATCTATTAAATTTCAGCTGCCTACAAATAAAATAAAATTATGCAACAGAATATAATTCTTCTCCTCCCTCTTTTACTTTCTCTTCATTGCTTTTTAGCATAGAGCTCACTTCACCTCGGAAAACTTATTATCAAATGTTTCATATAGCAATATATCCTAATGTTCTTCACGAACACTTACCTATTGTTCTTCATTCCTTTTGCATGTCTAGCACCGATACTGGAAGCTGTAGAGCACTTTATTTTACGTCTACAACACTTATATTAAGAACCAAGTTGCCAACATACAACCTAAAAGGTTTGATGTCAAAAATAGTTATTCTGGCTCACTCCAGATAGCCTTGTTTTGTGGTCTTTTTAAGAAATTTCAGGTAAAGGGGTTTGTATTTGTGAACCATTGTAAAGACGATTGGCAATATAAATGTAGGTTATATAAAAACATTATGCAAGGAATTTAACTCCTAGTTATTAAAACGATAACTGTGTTAACGTTATAATATAACTGCAAGTTATATTTATAAAACTAGCTGACCCGTGCGAATACTCCGCACTAACCTAATAATTTTATCTTTAATAAAATAAGGGGTCAGCATTCCAAAATTCCATCCAATAATGTTTGATACGTAAAGGTTTCTTACATATATTACGTAAGTTATCTGTTTATAAATAGGATTTACAATCAGCCATGGTTTAACCATTGCATTTCCATAAATTTATAATTTAAATATTAGCATCATTAGTTCCTTCATTAGATTATCATAAATTAACAATAGCTTCTAAATATCGCTTTGATCATCTGATAACGACAAAAGCCTCAAATTTTTATGAGGAAATATTTGATCCAATCAGGATGTATGTTACATTACCATTTAAAAAAAATAGAAGGTGTATTTTTAAAATGACAAATTACAATAATAAAGATCTAAAAGTAAATTCCATTGTTATCAAAGCACATTGAAATTACCAACAATGTTAAAAGCGAGAAATATTTATATAAATAAAAATAAAATTAATATTGAAATTGTTTAAAAAGAATATAATGTTTTGAAATTAAAAAAAAAAATACCAACTGATACATAATATACTCTGTCGCGGAAACAAAGGGCAAATTCCCAATTTGATAAATAACTACCCAGATGTTATACAATCTTTGCAGTGTAACAAATAACAAATGTTCAGAAAGCTATAACTCTCCACCAAATTGTCCGATTTCGATTATTTTTTTTTAACTTGTTACAGGGAAATCAGTAAGCTTTCGAATACTTAAATGTATAATGAACCAAAAATTATCCGTTTCTATTGATACCTCATTAGTCAAAATCCATCACTCCCGAGAGGCGGAAAAAGTATATATATTTGAGAAAAAATGTATAAGATATTTATACATTATAAGTTATGTATATGTAAATAAATATTTCAAAATCTAATATATTTTTATTTTTAATCTCCACGAAGAGAAACAAAGTATTTTTGTTTTAATATGTTACTATTGGTTATAAGGATTTAATGTTATTCATAATATTAATTCCTAGCCAAAAATAATACCAACCTCCATCTAAGAGTTATCTAAGCTACCCTTATATATTTAGTATACTATATATTCATATTTTTAATGAGTTTGTCCTGTTTTCTATATTATATATAAAATCAATAAAAAAAATAATTAATTCATATATTGAAAACATTCCTCGATTCGATTTTTAAAGTATTCTCTTCTTGATACAGAAAAAGAACACTATGAAAGTATATTTAATTATTTTTTTTAATAGAAGGCTAAATTTCAGTTCAACATAAGACATATAGAATTTAAGATTTTGATATAATTGTTGGTTCTGAATACAAGTCTGTAATGGCCAATTGGATCCTGTTATGCAGAAATGTACTATTTGACTATTATTTAATTATTTGACGTACTAAGGTTTTTGAATTATTTTCAGTACTTTACCTATGAATCCAGAAAATTAATAAAAAATAAAAAAAACAATCTTTAGATTTGAGCTCAACGCCGCCTAATCGAGGCATTCGCGAAAATGGACAACATAAAACAATGGACATAAACAAAATTTATGCAGCGCAAACCAATTCGAGACCAAGCATTTCCCCACCCATTAAAGTGAAGATTGGTCTTGATTGAACAATGAGCGTACTGTTCTTCCTTTCACAAACCCTCGCTGGTATATCCGTAGTATTTGATGAGTGAAACCACGACGAAGACTCGAATACCACAATCCGACCATAGGCAGACTCCATAAAGGAAACAGAAGAGAACAAACCCTGAGGGAGAGGTATATCTTGGCGGAGGCTTTATGAAGTCGACCGGATCAGACGGATTCCAGCGGGAGCACAGGTAGGCTCCAGGACTATTGGAAATGCCGCGGATTCCAGAGCGGGATCCCTCATAACCTGCCTCTTTGATATAGCGGCAACTCAACCGCTTCTGTCTGTTTGCTCTGTTTGTAGTGGTTATTCGATTCTAGTATTATATTTATAACGCCGTGGAACAATAATGTAATATGTTTTATCCAGGTTAAAAGGAAAAATATGAAGCATTCCCGGATATAAATGGCGGCCTAGAATGTATGCCACATTATCTAGACATGAGGGGATTAAAGCCCGAGTGGTTAGACACCTTCTTACCCTTCTAACTATTCCCCCTTCCCACTCAACAGGGCCTCCGATGGTTACTTAAAATGACCCAAAAAACCGTATAGATAATATTTGCATTGTATCATAGGTGCGGGCATTGGAAGGGGGGAAATTTTGTTTATGCCATCTCAATATATTTTGAAGGTGACCAAGCCTCTCTCTTAGAAATGAGAATAACTTACAATTAATTTTAGTCTATTCATAAAGCAAGTGAACTAGAGATTTTGAATAAAATACTTTTTAAATATTACGAAATATAAAAGAGCTTAAGACTTTTTTTTGAGAAATGGAAGGGGATAACGTCATTGTCCGGAGACGTCAAATGTTTAAAATATTTCATAGATGCCTACGCCTATGTATCACTGAACAAACGGCAATTTAATGTGAAAAGTAAGTAAGTTGCATAAAAAGAGGGAGGAATTTTTTTTTTTTTATTTATTCTTGATGATTACATTCAAAACAATGAATAAAAGCATCTGTACAAAACATAATCGGTTGTATCTTTGTTAAGAAAATTTTAATTCGAATGATTTTTTTTTTTTTTTTGGTTTTACTTTGGAAACCTCTCAAACCATATTGCGACTTAGCACAATATGCGTATATTGTGCCAGGGAGTTTTGGTGATTGTCCTGAAAGACTTTTGAAACTCTGTAGTTTACGTATGTGAGTCTTTTTTGGCTGTCCCGTGTATATGTGTAGCTTAGATCCTAATGGGCTTAAGTAGAAAACTATATGTGTATTCCACAACACACATAACGTATTGAATACTAAATTAATAAAGTCATATCGAAACATTGGCTTAAAGTAATACATTTTTCCATTATTTTAGCAAATTTATGACCGCCACCCCGGACCATCTCCTTCCTCCGATTAGTAGCATATTTTCTGTGTTATACGCAAATAAATCTTCCTTCTCTTCATAACATTTCTTGATTTTTTTTTTTTTTTGTGTGTGTGTGTGTGTGTGTGTGTGTGTGTGTGTGTGTGTGTGTGTGTGTGTGTGTGTTTGTGTGTGTGCTTATTTTTCCCACCTGAAGGAGAAAATAGACTCTAAAATAGCTCATCGATAAAATAAAATTTTTGAGGAATAATATATTATATTATAATAAAGCTAATAATTGTAAGGTAGAATGGGGTCGGTTGTGTCCGAGGGTATTCGTCATATTGAAACTATAAGGATAGGTTTATGAGGAAGAAAGAGACATATTGCTTGTCTTAACGTATTTAACAGCATAACATCAGTCGCTTGTTACTACGATGAGTAGATGAGGATAAGTAGCCCAGAAGATGTTAGAGTTGATTATATCGTCAGTGCTTGTATTTTTTTTTATTTCATATGCACGTTTCAAGTATTTTGTCTAAGCTGAGCTCCAGGTATCGTGCATAGTTTTTTTAACATTCCACACATATCAAGGAAAAAACAAAAACCCTAAACTCTACGACTACTATACTCACTAATTTCAAGAAATTCGAAGTTAAACCCAGACAGAAGTTTAACACATATAGTTTTCTACTTAAGCCCATTAGGATCTAAGCTACACATATACACGGGATAGCCAAAAAAGACTCACATACGTAAACTACAGAGTTTTCAAAAGCCTTTCAGGACAATCACCAAAACTCCCTGGTACATTAGTAATATTACTTTACGTAAAGACCTACAGATGCCAACAGGTAACCACCACATACGAACATACTACATAAGATTTCACAATAACTTACACGGACATACCACCCGTAGGAGACTCAAAAGAAGCTGAATGGGCCATCTCCTCCACTAACTACAACTATTAAAATCAAGGCAGGAAGGACACCGCTGGGAACGCCTATTCTAAAGTTAACGAATCGGAGACAGTGGAGACTTTATAAATAATGGGTTTATTCATAATGTTACAAATGGCATCTAAAATATAATATAAGTAATATAATATGGATATATGAGTTGACTACATCAGTTCACTCCAGGTCTCCTACAGTGAAGAGTCTGACTCAAGAATGTAACTGTATGAGTGATTTGGTCTTAGCAGGAAAGGATTATATGCTCAGAAATAGTAGGGGGAATGAATCAATTCTGGTCGGTCTAGGACGCGTGTGAATGAAGTTAAGAATTGATATCCTTATCTTTTAGAATTGATATGAAGTCTGTGGGAGAAGTCGGAAGAGGACGGGAAAGGAAGTTATCAATAGTTAATATTCTTAAGATGTCTGTGAGAAAGTGCCCTTTTGCTGAAAAGGGTTATTGTTCCTTAAGTATTGATAAGTGTCTTCTGTCCAGTCAGTACATTCTAGATAGCTATTTCTAAGCTATCAGAGATAGCTTGACTTGGCTATCTAGGGCTTTGATAAAGGTCATGAGAAAGGCCAATGAATGATTTAAATTATTAAATTAAATAATAGTTAATATTAATAGTTGTTACGGATTAAGTCCATTCCGTAAATTAATCTTCTACATATCGACATTACATTCGCTGGTTTCCGTGTAAGGTCTGGTAGGTGTAATTGAAAAAATAAAGTTCATTAAAAAAAAATGCACGAAAATCGGATCATCACGTTTCCATTATGCACGATAAGACAAGAAAAAGAAATGCCAAAATTATATAGAAGGGTGGATGGATGCCTCTTTTCATCTTCCACTTTCCTTTATCTTTCGAATCTCCATAAAAGAAAACTGAAGAAAAACTAGAGATATTAATTAGAAGCCTGGAGGTGTTATGATAGCAAACAATTTTCGGTGCTGGACTCCAGCCAATTACTTTTACAGTTGATTTAAGGATGGAAAACAAAAAAAGGAAAAGAAAATTGGCGCCTTCTAAGAACTACCTCGGCTTTATTTCCATAAATCCTAATTTTAAAATTGGATTCAGTGCCCCTTCGATCCCGCCCGAACTCTAAACATTTATAAAGCCCGGAGGGGAAGAGGGGGTCGTTAATGAATTTTTTTCCTTCTTCCCCGTTATAACTGATTTGCTTTTTATTTTTTAAACTTGAACATATATTTATTTTTTAAATATTGAAATATTTTCATATACTATTGATAAGTAGATTATTTTCAAGTTATAATATACAAAAGTATTATTCATTCTTTGTGGTCATTTAATTAAAGACAACAAACCCTAAAGACACCTGAACACAGAACGCGATATTCCTCGGCAATACGATGGCCATTGTCTATATCGCTGTTTGATCGCGCTCTGTTTGATTGCTATAATGCATTAGATTTTTTTTTTCCACCACTAGTCCTAAGGGAGATACTTATTTTCCGAGGCATATAAGCAAGAATTTTTGTTAGCAGTATTTATTCTCCCAAAAAAAATTCTTCTCCATTACCTCATGACGTTTCGGGATCTACTTTTATATTCCATCTTCAGACAGTATCTTCATCCTATATCATCTTATTTTTTTAATATTTTTTTTTATATGACAGTAAAAAATTAAATAAAATAATATGACAAATCTAATAAAAAAAATTAAAAATATATGATGATATAGTAGTAATGGAGAAGAATTATTTTTGGGATAATAAATACTGTAACAAAAATTCTTACTTATATAATGCAATAGATATTAATACAACTATACCGCCATATCACCACTGACAGAAACATTGTATTGACGATTTATGTCGTATTCTGTGTGAAGGGGTCTTCAAGGCACGGATTGCGATATGTCTCGACGATATGAAGATCCAGTTTACATTCCATTCCACTATCACAGTCACACAGACTGCGATAATACGGTACGATACTCACACAAGAATCGCTGAAAGCCGGGACACATCGCTTTCTGTATGCATGGATCTTTATACTTTAATAATGTATTACATTGAATGTCTGAACCGAATTTAGAAGTAACTCGCAAGCTTGTAAACTTTTAGTACTTTTACATTTATAATCTATAAACTTGAAATTAAATTTTATTATCATTATTATAAATTAAGTGATCAGTTTTCAATTGTGTTAATAATTTAAAAACACAAAAAAAAAACACAAAAAACAGCAACTTCATCATTTTAGTGATTTTATTATTTATTTAACATTTTGGTGCCACAATACTAGGCTAAAGGCACAATTCCTTGCTGAAAGATTGTAATTTCTTTTTTAATTTATTATATTGTAATTATTTTATACTTAATTCACTTCTTGTATAAATAATGTATAGATTCGGTAATCAAAATGCAATTATTTTAAAAACAGGATATACCAACAACGTATTTTGAGTACTGTATTTATAGTTATTCTTGGATCAATCAAGATCCTCCGGAGACAAGCCCCACAATCATAAAACTTTGATCCAATTTAAAAAAAACAACACAATTACTACGTACATATTTAAACAACACAGCCCTTATAAACACACTTATCTTGAACATCAGAACTAACCTATGCAGTTGTAACAACAGATTGTTTATAGACATACTATAACAATACAAGTTCACCAGAAACAACACAATCTTTTTACAGATATAATTTTATTGGATATGTAATGAAATTGAATAAGGTGCCTCTAGCATATGTAGTTCCACATGGCACCCAAATATAACTAAATACATAAGTACTATATTTTATAATAGTAATTAAAATACTGTTTGTCCAGGTCTAGTAATAATTACTTAATTAACGTGTTTACAATACACAAGTAATACTTGAACAATTTTTTATTTAAACGCTTTTATTACCTTTTTCTCTGCGAATATTTGAATAATTGGATGTTCTTGTTTGATAAGACATATATATTCATAGATTATGGTACGATGTAATACGGTCATATTATTGACTATAGATTGAAATGATTTAATTATACGCTTATATCCATACTGAACAACTTGATAGTATGCTTATTGGGTCCTAGCTTAAGCCCGGTCCCCTCAACCACTTTTTAAATTATTTACACAAAAGTGGTCAGAATGATTTATTTATTTTTTCATAGATTTTTTTACAGATTTTCTTCATGTAAGAGGTAATCGTTGAATGTAAAAAAAGTGATTGGAAAACTGATTTTTTCGGTCTATTGCAAAAAGCCACTAAATACATTTATGATGGAGCTAAACTTTAAAAAGCGTCTTTATGCTTCAGATCGTATTTATCGATGTAAAACATAGTAAGTATATCAAAATGGCCCTTTTATAAATCAAAAATAGTAATTTTAAGTGATTAACGTCCTGATTTAACAAAAGATTTTTTTTTAAAAGTAGTAAGTTATTTGGTCTTATGAAATGTTACTTAAATTTCTTTTTACCATACCCCACGATATACTTCTTTATAAAGCTTTTTTTATTTTATTTTACTTCCTTTGAGGAAAAGTTCGTGATTATAATCGTTGATACACTGATAAAATTAATGATCTCTTAAATCCGTCAAAAAAAAAATTAAATAAACTTTTTTGATAGGCGAGCCCGATTTGAAAAGAGAACCATTTGAAAACAAATGAATGAAACAAGAAAAAATAAGGGCGAGAATTGGAAAAGTTTTAATGAATTTTTCTTTAGATCAGTATCCTCTGTGCGCCCTCATGGAAATAGTTAAAATTATACCGTTCTGACCGGAACAAAGTTACGGATTCGGTCCGAGTACAAAGAGGTTTCGAACAAACACAAAACGTCTGAAATCTGTGGACGCAAACAGTTAGGCGTAATTAGTGATCCTCGACTAATTCTGAAGTTTAATTGGATTGAAGTTGTATTAATCAAACTCAAATACTTTTTCGTTTCTCCCCTCTCCCTGATTCTCTTTTCATCCTTTGATCTTTATGCACTTTGATAATAAATTTCAATTATATGATACTTGCATTCAAGCACGTGTCATTGATTATGAATGATATAATTTACAGAAACATACATTTATTCCTTTCTGTTTCCATGTATAAAACATTCATTTAACAGATTATCAAGAGACCCCACCCTTTTTATGTCCACCATCTTCTCATATACCAGCCCTCTCCCTTGCTAAAATATCTCGACCTTCAGACGTTTACACCTTTAGTATTCGCTCGACTTTCGGAAATTCCCTCCCTAACTCTAAAATCCGTAAAAACCAAAATTCCTACCTCTTCATACTCATACCCATTCCCACTCCAATCACCAGTTCACAAAGCTGTCAGATGGCGGCTAACCATTTAATTAGTTACAATCCTTTCATCTCTTATTTCTTATAATCATGAGTATATACCATATTCCTGTCGGCGGCGTTATAAATTTCATTTAACTTTTCATACCATGACAGTTCTGTGTATTGTTACGCATATATCAGGAATTCTCAGGTTTTAAAGTCACTTCATTTGTTTATTTTCTTACTACTTGTGTTATATATGATAAAAGATATTAATACAGCTATGTCGCCATATCGCCGCCGGTATATTAATTTGTTTCATTTCTCATTGTTATTTCATATTGTTTCATTTTTTTTATATTGTATATACTGTTAGTTTATGTTTTTTGTATATCAATTTAAACATTAGGCTCGAACATGTGTCGATTGAAAAGAAAACTGCACAATTGGCTGCAGAGATACCATTTTGGAGAGTGGGTAGCCTTATACTGGCATCATGGAAATTATAATTTATAGCAGCATTTCAACGGACGAACCCTCCCTTCAGGTTATCTGTACTGCCTACGCAATAGATGTATGTAAGGAGGCCAAGTAGCAAAAAAAAAAATAATCTGTTGGAAATTACAACGACGCCTTGGTATATATTGTCATTGCCGAGATCTCGTCTTCCTCAGGATCATCCGACCTGTAAAATATAATAAAACCGTGCGACCAAACTAATGAAGGCCTAACCTCGCAAAACTAATAAATGCTCCCGGTGGCGGGAAAAATCCCTTAATTGCCTTATCAGTCATCTCAAGAATCCAGGGCGTCATCCTTCATCCTTATTGCTTCTCCATTTTCTCCTTCCAGCAACCTCATTTCCTTGTAGTCGAGTTCTGTATTCATATCTGAGAGAGTGGAGGATGAGGGTTCAACTTTCATCTTGAAGAAAACTCATCAGAATTTATTTAAGTGACATTCAAGGATTGTCATTGGAACAGCCGATACGTCTTCAATAACATAACTGATAATTCTTGGTTTGTTTAAAATATAGAACGGTAAATTAAATTTTTATTCATCCGTAAGGTTTGGAGTAAGTTTTTTTTTTTAATTATGACAATTTCCTTTCTTTAGTTTCATTTGGTTCAGCACAGAAACCTTCCTTAGTAAGATCATTCGTACGGAAATAGATCAATCTAATATTTTTTTCAATTAGAAAATAATAGGTTTCTGTTTTATTGTGGTATTACATTGAGGAATAATGATAATCAATGAAATCTCTATAATCTATCTGTAATAAGCCTGAAATCTATCTATCGCAAAATTATTCAACGCATATTTGATTTCTTTTGGCTTCAAGATAAAAATCATACATATATACTATTATATTACATATATATATAATATAATAGTAGATAAATTTCAGGTGTATAGATTTCAGAGATTTCAATGATCACCGATATTCCTCAATGTAATATCATGTGTATATAGAGCTACCAACCATGTATTTTGTACAGTTTCTACCTATTGATTCTGAAATTTCATTGATCATCGGCATTCCTCAATGTAGTGTCACAATAAAACAAAAATTATTATTTCCTAATGGAAAAAAATTATTAGATTTATCTATTAGTGCGAATTATCTTAGTAAGAAAGTATTTCTGTGTTAAACAAAATGAAACTAAACGAAGAAAATTGTCATAATTCAAAACAAAACGTACCTCAAACGAATAATAATAATAAATCTAATTTACCGTTCTCTTTTTTTAAACAAACCATGAATCATCAGTTTCGTAATGAAGCCAAAAGCTTCAAAACAAAAATCAGCAAATTTTTTAAACCTATTTCTAATTAATCATTTTATTGTAAGTGTAGCTGGTAAAGGATATATCAAACGTAATAGAAATTATTTATCATATGCCAACATTCGGCACATTGAAGACATTTTTAAAAGTTGTGGAGAATTCAATCGAGAATAAATAGTTTCAAATATTTCTGTTTTTTGCTTGGTAAAATGTAGATTTACTATAGGTAAATTATTAATATATGATAATTTATTACATATCAATTTATTATATTTCTGGTACTAAAAATCTAAATTCCTATTGTCTGATATGACTTTTTTCTTATTAGTACTAAGTATAATTTTTTTATTCTTCCCCATCTATCTGAATATTAAAAACGTATCTCAAACCTTTATGGTTGGAAAATAATTATCTATCTCAATTTTTGTTCAATGTGCATTAAGTTTTTTATTGTGTATTTTACTGTTACAGTTATATAGAAGCAAATGGAAACCACAAATCGTCAAAATATTGTACCACTTTCTGTGAAAGTCTTAAATTAATTAGGCCACTAATTGAGAAAATTACGCGTTGTATAATTTTATGTAAACTCACTGTAGCGATCGTCAAAGGAAGTTTCTTTCAGTTAATTAAGGTGCCGCAATCATTTATTGTGAATGGTTTAGTTACATTTTGATTTTATTTGTAAATACTGGACAAGCACGGAATCGATACCTTAACAAATTTCTTATACTACCAATAGAATTAACTTACGTTATATTTAGTAAGAGAGCAAAGGCGGTGGGGGGAGCTTTGGGCTGAAGCTCTCCCCCCCAAAATGGTAAGATATAACCGTGTTTTATAAAAAAAAATATTAAAAACTATCTCTTAAAGTATTATTGTTCGTGTAATTACATTTAAACACCATTCCAAATAGGTAGTTAGTGTTTTTCCTCTTTTAAAAAAAAGTAAAAATTATCATTATATAAATATGAAAAAAAAAACCTTTCGGGCTGAAGCCCCTCCCCCCAAAAAAAATTAAATCCTGGATCCGCTAGTGTAAGAGAGTGAAGAAATACTCTCGCACTTGTTATAGCGTGAAAATATAACGAACCAATGCAGGACAAAATTACCTTAAAATCAGTATTGATCTAGAAATACTATGATCTTATTTTATAGTAAACGCCATAAGGTCAGCTCGAGAAATATTTAAGCATATATTTGTTTAAGGTAGATAATTTTGTAGAAACTAAAGGCAGTCCCTGTCCATTGGCATGAACGAATCCTGGGATACAGAATGGAACAATGCAAGTACGGAGAAGGTCAGGAGGAAATAAATGAAAACGTTGGAAAAAAATATCTGACCTGGCAGAACCAAATGGTAAGCTAAGCAAACAATAATACCGATCCAGAAGCTGTGGCCTATATTTACCGAAAGTCCGAAAATAAATAACTGGAATAAAATACATAATCCGATCTGATTGAAAAAACGTATCCCCATTGTTTGTTTAGCTACAAATATTTTTTTGGAATAATCATGAAACACAGAAAACAAGTTTATTTAATAATCCAATCCAACATTCGCTAAAATTAAATCAGGACAACGAAATATGAGAGAGAGATTTGAGGGTATAAAAAATGGATTTGACCTTCAACATCGAGTTACTACATTTTCCTCATACGTGACGAATTATCATTGCATAGAAAAAAGTTATTTGTGTAATTTTTAAGAATATCAGTTGATAAAATAATGATTAACCAAACCCGTTATAATAAAAAATTACGTTATTTTAACAAAATGCAATAGCATTTCCATTACAAGATACCATTTCGCTGGCACTTCCCCCAACGACTACCATTCCTTATTGCCAATCGTAAATGCTAGTTTATTCCGCAGAAACTGCTTACCGTAGCAACCAACTCCTCTGGCATTACGTTATTTAAATTTTTTCCGCAGTAAGCATCCTAGTTTAAAATAATTTAAAATAATAATTTCAGGTTAGGTTATACCTGTGCTATAAAATCCATTGTCAACATATTAGTTCCCATCTTCTATAAAGTAATAGTTTCTTGTAATATTTTTAATAGAAAATATCAGCTCCATGATATAAAGAAAATAGCGAAATATTATTTTTAGAATTATTGTGCATCTGATTTTAAATTTTTGGATTTGAATATTTACTTGAGATGGTTTTCCCCATTATTTAGTTTATTTGATGATAATTGGATTTAGGTATACTTTAATCAGCCTATAAAATATTCTTGTTATTTCAATCCTACAAAAAATAGTTTAGCTATAGATTCGCTTACATTTTAAACAATTTCCAGTCAATTTTGACATGATAAAAAAAAAAATTAATAAAACATAGCAACATGACTTTTGTCATCAAAACTCTTCTTCAGTATGATAACATAGAACTGCATCAGAAGCTGTCAGAATAGAGAAAAAAGCAGGATGGATATGACGTCTAATAAGATTTTAGTGGTAAACAATATTATTCAAAGAGTAATTAAGTCTTGGATAAGTTCCAAATAACCTAAATAACTTTTCGATATTGGGACTATTCACACAACACTATTTTCATTACTGATGCGCTTACACTAATGTCACAACCATTATTTACAAAAAAAAAAAGGAAAAAAAGAAATTCTTTATCTGTATCGACCATTTCTGAAAACGATTTATTATTTAGTAATTAAAAATCATTAAAATTTAAATGAGGACGCTTTTGGAACGAAATGAAATTCAAGTTACATTTTAAAATTTAAAATGTTAATTGGGGTTTTGATTTAGATAGATAAAATGGTATATAATTTGGTTGTAAAAATTTATTAAAATTGTATTGTAAAAATTCAACTTTTTTTTACAATGATAGAATAAAATTTTCGTTAAAAAATATGTAAAACAAAAAGAAAAAATAGTTTGACTTATTTCCATTGTCAACTTCCTAAAGGTTTTGAATTATTTTTGATAACTATATACTGCTTCCTACACTGGTTTCTTACATTTTTTTTTTCATGTTTCATTCACACAGATGTCTCATCCACGACGCAGAATAAAGTTAAATGTAATTTTATTTGTAAGGCAATTGCTCTATTGTAGTTAATGGCCATGATGACCCGCTTTTACACTCTCGAATCTTAGCGGCACAGGCTCGAATCTGGCAGGTAGAATTTTATTTCATAACTATGAACGTGACAGGGATTGTAACAATTGTAAGAATGTACGTGAAACTAGCATGATAAAACTTTTTCTTGTATTTTGATGAATGGCTATATCAACATAAATGGTCTTCTTTCTCTTTTATAGCCTACAGGCATCCGTATCTTATAAGATTAGAAGAATCGCCGAGGAAGCCAATAGGAGGAAGGCTATTAAGAGATTAGGAGAGAGAGAGCAAAAGGGCAAGAAATTTATGAGAATCTCATTAGGGAAGAGACGGTAAACAAAGTCATATGTCGTACAAGTTCCCCTTCCAATCAAGGCGTTCCTTAAATCGTCCTTTTATCTCCTCTGAGGGAAGGGGGACGAGTCTTCAATCTTCTTTGTTTCCCATATCCACAGACATTTCAGCCAGTACATGCTTTTTCACCTTCTTGGTATTGAACAAAATTAACTTCGTACTAAAAAAATAAAATAAATAAAGCAATATATTGATGTATATAAACCAGGAGAAACAATATAATCCTAATAACACTTCTTTCATTTTTTTATGTCAGCACGAAGAATAATAACAAGTATGTAAATCAATATGTCTACTTAGTGTTACCATATAACTTTAAATGCATTATTAAAATTCAACAATTTTTATAACATTTTTGTAACAAACATAGATGGCAAACGTTGCCTCATTTTACTATTTTTCACATTATTAATCTATTGTTGATCACGAAATAATAATTTGTATTGAGATAAATTTATTTTTTGATGATGGATAAAAATTTCTATATTGTCAGAAGCCGTTTAATATGAGAAAAACTAGTGCCAAACTAAATAAATCGATTTTTAGTTGTACGTATCAGTCACAACTTATAGTAAGTTGATAATTAACTGTTTAGCAGGAGACTTGCAGCTTTTACAGGAAAACTGCCAAAGAATATTTCTGAAGAAGTTCATTGTGAAAGAACTGAAACCACTTAGACCAAGAGCGAGACATCCATCATCGTCGGGAATAAGCCTCCAGGTCAGCCACCCATCTCCGCGCCTCTTTGATAAAGAACAACCGAGATTAAGGAGTTTTCATGGACAATCTTATCTTCCAAACAAGGTCATCTGTGAACCTTATCTCGAGAATTCTCTTGTTATTATTATTCTAATGGACTAATAGGGGGGGAGGGGATTGTTTAAGAAAACAAACTCATTAAATGAATTTTGGAACTATAGTTTTTATTTTAAAACTAAGATATATAATAAAATATATTTTTTTTTTGCTTTAAATATTTATTTTCATCTACTAACTTGTGCTGACAATAAGCAAATGTGCTGAAACATGATAAATAATGATATGTCAGGATACCAACTATACTACGTCACGCATATACTATTTCATTCTTCAGTCTTCCCTTTCCGACAGGGCTTAGAAATTTCCTCAATTCGACCAAGGTCGGGAGGAGTTCCTCAAGGATCAATATTGGTTCCTTAACTCTACATTATATATACCCATGACATGCTTACCGACTCCGAAACATTAATAGCAACTTACGCTGACGATAAATTTTAACAAAACAGCAAATTACTAGCCAGACTAGCCAAATTTACAAAAGTATTCACTTTGTAGTTAAGAACTTAAAACTTAGAGAGTTTGGTTTGAATCACAGGTAGGTCTACAGGGAGAGAGGGGCTTTCGAGCTGAGGCCTTCTCCCCAAAAATGGTAAGATGTAACCATGTTTTACGGTAAAAAATATTTATATATTATCTCCTAAAGTATTACCGTTCGTGTAATTAGATTAAATAGGACTTCAAGGATCACTTTAACACCATTTCATAAAGGTAGGTAGTATCTTTCTTTCTTTCCAAAGTAATTATCGATATATATATATATATATATATATATATATATATATATGCGTGTGTGTGTGTGTGTGTATAAAGCTTTAGGGCTGAAGCCCACCAGAATTGAATCCTGGATCCGCAAGTGGTATGACTGTCTTAATTACGGAATAAAATTATTGTGTATTGTTTCCAGTTTCTGTAAAAATATCGGACTATACAGGGGTAATTTTTACTTCATTGCTGTAACAACACGAGTAGATTTGAATCTAGGACACTTAAGAAGATGACACCTGAACCTCATAGTGATATCACGATACACTGGGTCTGTGTTTCAGTGAGGTTTCCTTATCACTTTTCTTTAGTGAATAGCTTTGAGATTTTGATTTTCTTGTTAAAAAATGTGAAGAAAATATTTTGTTTTTTTTAATTATATAAAAAACCTGTTGACACCAAAACCTGGGTGTCTATTAACGGTACAAAATACGCTGTCGTCAATTTTCTTGAGTTTTTCACCAATAATAAACTTTTGACTGTACAGAAAAAAAAAATTGGTAAAAGACTAAATTTACTGTAAATTAAACACATTTACAAAGATCCACCTACAGAACTTTTGTGATTCACAATATTGTTGACAATTTCTCTTCAAGTGTCTATTACTGGTACATTTATCTTAAATATCCCATTATATAAATACATAATGTATTAAAAATAAAATGGTATGGGGAGCACGGATAGGTCGAAGTAATCCACCTCTTTATAATTAAAACAATGACGTATCTACCCAACCATGAATGCCAAGCTAGTAAAACAGATGCCACATGGATTACCTGATAGTTGACAGAAAAAAGAAATCCACATAGCTACTAATAAGATATTAGAAAAAAACAACATAAGCAATTCTATTTAATAGAATGCAAACGTATGAGTAACAGTGCCAGAAATCATGCTTAAATGGACAATTGATTTAAAATAGAGTAGCACAAAAATGATAATGGCGCGACAGGCAGAAATTGTTTGATAAATATACAATATTAATTTAAAAAATCAAAACAAACATCTTAAACAGTTATCGTAAAATTACCAATTAACGTAAATTTATAATCTTGTATAATCATTTTATTCTACCAATATTCAATGGCGAAAACTATTATTATTAAAACACTTTATTCAGAAATATTACAATTTGTCACAGTTAAGGACACTTATAATAGAGTTCAGAGATTGCATTCATACCGTATATACAAAAATATAAATAAATAAAGTAATAACAAAAGAATAAGAAGAAAGAACAAAAGAGTAAAGAAAAAGAAAATATATATATACACATAAGTAAATAAAAATAGAAATGAAAGTAAAACAAACACCTTATATAAAACATACATTATTTACAATTTGCCAGGTGATCTCCGAACCAATCCTGTCCCCTCCACATGTGGAGGGAAAAGGGAGGCTTAGGAGATCCCTACGCTTCTCCCTCAGCCACTTCACTGGTATTTTAAACCAGCGGAGGATGAGTAAGAGCGCTACAGCCACAGACACTCATGAATTCTACCAATAAACCTCGAAATAAAATTTGTAAACACGAGTTTAAGCGGTTTATTGAAAGACACGCATAAGGATTTTTAATCGCGAAGAGACGATACTATGCTATGTAATATCACGTCCACATGCCGTTTACCCTTAAGCCAGGCCATATCTCACGGACAGTTTGATAAAGAAGAAAGATATATAGTTGAAGACGTGGATACGTGCGGCAGTTTCTGTGCAACAAGTCAATGCCATAAAAGTGAAATGAAAGTGTGTATGTTCTGGGTGAGTTGAAAAAATGTATAGTGATAGAGTGCGTCTGACATCAAAATTTCTAAAATTAATTTCCAATCCAATTCCATAAAAATTTTAAATTTTTAAATTAGTTGATTATTGTTATTTTCGTTCAATCAGCGTCTCCGATTTGAAACATGCATATATTTTTTTTCTAATGAGAACTGTACAAATTATCTTTTAGGAATCAGAAATATTTTATTAATATAATTATGAAATTTAATGTTAATTTTTTTTTCAAATATGTGTGTAGCATATAGATTTCCAAATTCCTAATATTTCTAATGTGAATCAGTGAAACCGGTGTAAAGTGATCACACTTTTTTTGGTTGCCGAGAGTCTATTTGGCAAAAATTGCGCACAGAAAATTTTAATGTATGGATTGATACAAAAAATCGTATTTAAGGATATTTCGAGGTACGAAAATCGAATATCAACTTTGTTTCTCCCTAAAATATTTACTATAACCAAATATAGATTCCAGACCGATTTTTAATAAACACTAAATAATGAGATGATCATTTGGACCGACCGACGTAGCAATATTTTTTAGGAAGAAACAGACTTGATATTCGTTCATATAATAAATGAAAGAGTAAAGGTCAATTTCATTCCATTTCGTTTTTTTTTTTTTTTTTTTTTTTTTTTTTTTCTAATATATAAAAAAGGTTGAAATCCACAAAAACATATTTGAATGTTAACCTATTACAAAAATGCACTTAGTGAGGTTTTGCAATAAACCAATGATACTTATTTAAACCTATGAGTTGCTGGCTAATTCTGTTCAATATATGATGAAATCTACAATTGAAGACAAAAGTATGATTTATTCTACGACTAATGGTGTCGAGTACTTGTAACTTTGTCAAGCAAAGATTCTTGGTTTCACGTGATTTCTCATTTGCTTGAATAGATCACGTTTCTAAAAAATTATATGATGTCTATTGGGTGACAGAGAATCAAATTACATATTTTTTTTTATACAACTAGAGGTGAATCTCAACCTAATCCGTAACGAAACCCAACTTGATTACAACGGAATTAATGCTCACTAAGCAGGGAAGTTTATCTAAAAGTGTGGTATCTGAAGTATGATTGAACGGTGATCAAAATTGTCAATAATTCATGTTTTTTTTAAGGAAATTTCTCTTAGTTCAGCTGCTTAGAAACCCACTTACAGTGGATATAACAGACAGCTCTAATTTCATTTGGAGTAAATTTTGTATAGTTTACTATGTAATACTAATTACCGAACTCAAATATTTTTTTAGTTGTCATTTTCTATCCAACAAAAGATGTGACACTTAAAAATACACAAAAATTTAATTTCTAACTTTTATGTGCAATTCTAACTCTCGTCGATACAAACCATGGTGCCGCGGCTGGTTGCATAGCCGATCTCTTTGGGTCAATATGGCAAGGACAAGTTCAAGGACTGTGATAAATCTATCTAGATCTATGGATTATGGCTGCTCACTGCCAGCAGGCGAACCTTTAAAAGCTCGTGGGCCTTTATATCTTACTATACAATCTAGGTCGTCCATGGACCATATCTATGGGGGACTTCTGACATCCTGTAAAACCACAGCCCGATTCCCGATTTGAGTTAACTTTTTAAGAGAGAGCAAGTTATTAATGGCATAGACAAAAGTGTCCTCCCCAATTCCTCCTTCCCATATCATCGGTACGCACTTTTAATTATTTTATCATATAAAATTCAATTTATCAGATTGCCGGAAACGCATACTTGCACACGCGTTAAACCGCACAGCTAGCCCGCCCACAAATGCTTATACTATACCGAGGACTCAGTACGCTCGACGTTGCTTAACTTACTGCAAGCGTCTTAACCTTAGCCCGCTCGACTATTTCGTCCCCTCCCTTTTAATATATATATATATATATATATATATATATATATATATATATATATATATATATTAACACACAGTGTGTGTGTGTGTGTGTGTGTGTGTGTGTGTGTGTGTGTGTGTGTGTGTGTGTGTGTGTGTGTGTGTGTGTGTGTGTGTGTGTGTGTGTGTGATTGTAATATTTTACAACCAATTACCAATTCAAAATGTTACATGTATAAAAATAATTTATCTTCTTTTCAGGTTTGTCTGCTATTTGCAATAACTGCGTTATTGGAAGTGGGAGTGGATGACGTGCTTAACAACCTCAAGCTGCTTCAAAGCCTGAATGTGCTAAGCCCAGTGCAACAAACCAACATAAACAAACCTTACACATATAAATACTAAAGTGAAGCAGCGTTTGGTTGTGAAAGAAATCTACATTTGTCAGAAATGTTGCCAATACCACCTAAAATTCTCAGTAAAATTTACGAACATAGTTTACTGAAATTGGTATTCAATTTGGTATTAGTTGCCATCATTTTGAGTTCATTGTTATTATTTTTATAGATGTAAATTTCAAAAGTATTGTAAGAAATGTTGTAAATAAATACTATTAAACTGTTGAAGCATTATTAATCGGAATACCTTTTTGACAACTCTCTAAAATATAAATATACTAAATCAAAATACCGTTGGGAAGTATATTTTTTCAAACAGGTTTATGATTATGTTTACTATTAGTATTTGATTAATTGAACATTGAAATATTTACTATAAAACAATAATCGAAAAGACGAATGATGACTCAATCAACATCTGAACTTGACCTAATTTTTTGTTCAATAAGCAATTGTTCTCGATTTCTACATTTGATAAACATCAATTTCAACAGGATTAAACATGAATTTGTTAATAACTGTAATGCGATCAAAATAGTCTGTTTAATTAATCGCTTTATTATTAAAAAAAAAAAAATTCTGAGCTCTGATTTTATATTAATAGTACTGTAACACAGTTTATTCAAGTTTACTTAAAAAATGTAAACTTTAAAGAAGTAGAAAGAATTATTAATGAGAGCAGTTATTTGTGCCAGCCACAACTCAACGTACGAATATATAAACAACTTTAAAAGTGGTAAGTAGTTTAAACGGTTCATTTATTTTTATTTCTGAAAATAAAATAAAAATAAATAAACGAAAAAAAAAAACAGTTTTAAAAGTGAGCAAAACTTCTAAAAGCTCCATGGCTCCCTACAACGGAGAAAGCATTCAAAAGGTTTCAGTACTAAGAGCTCGCTCAAGTTAGACTCTTTCAAAGCACTAAATCAAGATATGTTTAAAATAAACTTGGCAAAGGTTAATTACTTCGTTTTTTTTTCTTTCTCCTTCAGCTTCAACAGTTATAGATCAGGCAGCCCACTACCATTATATGGACTGCGTCTTATTTCTAATGGCCAATAAATGAAAGCATACGTTTAAATGATTTGCATAATTGCAAAAATTAACGTGTGGAGGGTGTTATAAACTTTAATTTTATAAAGATGTTGCTTTAAAAAGTCATGTTCAGTAAACAATCAAAATTTAGGTACATCCCTTTTCGGCATGTCTACAGGTAACATTTCTTGTTCAATCAATGTTAAATTTCTTCCTAACAGTATTTACCTTAGGCATTTCAGCCATTTAAGCTGTTTATCCTTCTTTTCTCCTCTAACCATTTGGAATGTTATTCTCTTTTCTGGCTGCTTTAATGCAGTACGTTCTTTGGTCAGTTTATCAGCTTCTGTGGAAACCACAATGTCTTGATATCCATAGAAAGATTATCTTCTAGAGAGTTAGTGCTAACTCTCATGAGTTCAGAAGCTGAATATCCTAAAACATGTTCTGCCATACTTGGAAACAGGTATACCCACGAAGAGTAGATTAATGAATGATAGACGATGCAAAACCATCCAAAAGGCAAGTGAACGAGTTCAGGGAATCCAATTATACAGCATAGCGGACAGAGATAAGGAATTAGTGCAACAACAATTAAATGTAAATACTCAGTTATACTGTAATGGAAACAACAGGAAAAACTCTAAAAAATAACGTAGTAATCGACACCCTACTTAAAAGAATGCTATTAATAAGATTTGAGGGGACTCTAAGGGAAATGTTTTCCCCAGCAGATGATAGATTTCGTGAAAAGAATGCGTTATAAACATTCACAAAAACTGACCTTATTAATTAATAAAAATTAAGTTAATAACGATACAAATAAATTGAAGAAAATATGGCTGACGCCTTGTTCTATTCAATCTCAAATAAAGTAGACGGTATTGTAAAAACCACTCATAAAAATGAAAAATATTGGATTAAATATTAATATACCTTTGATAAAAATTTAATGAACAGCTTAGTTTATCGAAAAATTTGTATAAGACTCTCCAGTATCATATAATATGTTAAGAAATTTGTTATGTAATGTGATTGGGTTTGAAAAATGACTAAGTAATGAAAAATGTAAGAAACAACAGACAAGATGATGAACATACTGACGAACGACTTTCAACAACAATTCAATATTGTCAATAAACATTAATACACAGTGGCTCACAGTCGAAATGACAAACCTAGATATTGATAGTAATTATTGAATAAACAAATAGTTCAATTTATATTACATTAAAAAATAATAATTTATTGTAATCAATAAACATTCTAGTAAAGCTATATTTTCTTATGTTTCTTTTCTTGTTCATATCTTATTTTTTATGTTCTTTTCTTATGTTGTGTTTTTTTGGTGTGGGCTTTTATGATGGCTTCCGGTATAGGAAATCTTTACTTTATAGTTGACATATTCACATGGTATAGTGAATAAAAATGTTTACACAGACATTTTGAGAAGAAACTTGAAATTTGCAAAAATTTGGGCTAGTAACAAATTTTGTTTTTATGAAGATAATTGTCCCTAACACTCTTCCATGTTAGTTTCCCTGTTATGTCAGCTAAACTTCTGTTATGTCAGCAAAGAACATATGATTTCTTAATTATCACAAGCAGACTGGAAATAGTCATTTGGTTTCCGAACAGAACAGGGCGACAGAAACATGTTCTTCATTTTATTTTTATCGTTTATTTACTTAATGTTTATTAATTAATTAGGTTAATTTTAGTGAATGCTTGTAACGCATTCTTTTCACGTAATTTATCATCCGATGAGGAAAACATTTCCCTTAGTGTTTCCTTAAATGTTATTAATACTATTCTTTTAAATGGGGAGTCAACTACCAAGTTATTTTTTAGAGTTTTTCCTTATGTTTCAATAACAGTATAGCTGTCTATTTAATTTTAACTGTCGTTGCACTAATTCCTTATATCTGTCCGTTATGCTGTATAATTGTAATTCCATAGTTCGTTCATAGCGGATGCTTTTGCTATATATTTTGTATTTTCAATTACATAAATATCACTGCAACTGCTTATCAGATGGGGAAGACGAAATGAAAATATTTAAGGGAAAAATCCATTAATAGATACTAAGAATCTACTATAAGAAAAGGTTTGACAATCTCGTAGATAGAAAGAAATGGTCTCTCGCATTGTTTGTACAATAAACAACAATTGTATCTTGAACGAATAACAGTCTTCGCTTGATAACTTCAGGAGGACGAAAGTAATCAAATTCATAGTAAATTTGTAAAATTCGCATTAAATTAACGTAAATTAAATATTTCACCATTACACGCTAGAGAAAAGCTGCAAACAAATACGTTTAACTCGGAGCATCCAAATAACTCTATTTTATATTGAATTTGAAATTAGTTGATTAGTCAAGACTGAAGGTGAAAACTGTTTAATCACTAATACGATCCAGTTAAAGTGCTAAAGAAGGCAAGCGAGAAAAAAAAAATGTAGCATTTACTCTAGGACACATTATAGTTTAATAGAAGAGTAATAGAATCAACGGTAATAAAAATTGAACCGTTTCTGCTGAAAACGGAGAAACTCTAGCAAATACATAACTAGATCTATGTATAAATACCTCAATAGGCCGAGAATATAAGAAGTTTTTAAATGCTAGAAAATATAAACAAAATTAGTTGCGTTATAAAATAGATTATTTCTTGTGTATTTCAAGCGGAATGGTTGAATATGATCACAATAATAATAAACAAAGGAAGGAGTAAAAAAAAATGCAAAAAGGTTTTAGGTATGAACAGTAGCGTAACCAAGTTTGAGCACGTCTAGGTATTACATTTGTTGGACGTGTTCATCCCACCGTTAACTGCACAAGTACCAATGATGATTCCATAAAATATCCTTAACAATGAGTTTAGAAAATCTAAACCATAAATCTTTGCAACAATATAATAAGCGTAATGCTATGACACGGAATGCTAAAATAGGAATATTAATGATGAATTCTGATACGCATGATCACCTCTTATCATTCACGCCTCAACCATTCTGATATAGCCTCAAGGCAGCATATGAAAGACACATTAGTGTGCATTTATTTTTACATTCGTGTAGAATATTATAGCTCCAGAATCTAAATGTAATAAAGCCATCTGAATTCATTATATCACGTTTAATTCTGAATAACAAATATCAACAATTTCAAGAACATCTCACATCCAGCAACTAACAGACAATGAATGATAGACTCGAATGAATCCTGAAATATCAACGAATCTTGTTCTGCGATCGTCTTCTTTCGTAAATGCAAGAATTACCGGTGACGCAAATGGCGAATCCGATTCCTCAATAAAATCACCTTCTAGTAATTTTTTAATTAGCGTCTTTATATCCTGTGCATCTAGTACAAAACATTTATAGACCCAGATGGTCTAAATGGTACAAAATATAGAACATTTATTTATTTATATTAGTTATTTAACCAATTTGACGTTATGTATGTAAGGTTACTTGAGCAACCTTTAAACACTTCAACTGTTACTTATCTTTAAATCAGATGTTAATGATTATTTATTAGAAAATACCTTCTTGTATTGTTATATTGAATTAGTGTTATAATTAACTTGTGTTGTAATAACGTGTAATTAAATTCTTTTACTTTAATTGAATAAATCACGTCTTTAAAAGATCTTAGATGTATTAATGAGAAGCTCACAACAATTGAATTTGTATTTTTGTATTTGTATTGTAAATTGTATTTGTAGATAACAAATTCGGTCTTTATAATAAACCTACTTGAGTTGTTTTGAACTTCTAATAAAAAACCGTATCAATGTAAAAGATGAATAAAGATCTCGAATATACCCAATACCTGAGATCAAGAACATTTTAGCATAAATTTAATGTTTCCATTCCCAATCCTCCATCATATTTAATCAAATTTAATATTTCAAGTTTTCCATGGTGTTCTTGAACGCAATAGTGCAGATATTAATGACTTCTAGCAGGATATGGAATTAATCAATCGGGGAGGACTGGAAAGGCTGTATGTTATTCCTATTTGTCCCTTTTGTTAATATTGTTTGATAATATTGTTGTTGTTTAGGGCTTAGAGGCGTAAAACCCTTAGCTCATCAATGCCTATCTGTTCTTTGTTTTTATTACATCATTAATATATTATTTAAAAAAATAATTGACTAATAACAAATCATTGACTTTAAGAAAATTTATCACCGACCTTACTTTAACTTCATCGTTATTTAAAATATCTGATAATTTTGGTATAAGTCCTAATTACGCTATTGGTACATAATAGGGACACTCATGAAAAAGTGGCCGACTGTGAGAATACTGTAGTAGTGTTGGCATTAGTGTTGGCTGCTTACATATCAGGTAAGAATGTGTCTGGTTCGTATGTCCTATGCTTAGTCTCGCCAAGCCAACCTCCTCTCTAAGAATAGGGCGGTTCGAGGTGGATCATGATTTTACTATTTTTTTTATTTATTTCAATTTGCTCGGAGGGTTCTCTTTCCAAATGGATTGCCAGCTAAGAGCTACTATAATATTGTATTATGAACGTTCTCGTTTGAATAATAATGCTCGCTCAAATAACTATTCCGGGAAATACCGGAGAAACTGTGTGGCGACGGAGAGAGGGAACTCCGTGCATGCAATTGTAAACTAATTCAAATCTGAAGATTAGGTATGCATATTGGTGTTGCCGTGATCGTTGACGAATGTGTAGCCACTAGCGAATTTGGTCTTCCTGAAATGGGATGTATATTGTGGAATTTTCTGGACCATGTCAATGAGACGAATTATACAAACAATGTACGTGCTAAATTGAACGTTCTAGCTTGAATAATAATGTTCCTTCCAATGATGAGAGACGTAGTCAGCCAGATGTTTTCGCGATAAGCAATTTTCTTAAATGGAAGGCCAGTTTCGGCAGTATACTTATCGTAAATCCCGAATAGTGATGATTTAGTCTACAAAAGGATCGCATTGAACAGCTACATCTGCCACTCGTAGATCCAGAGCAATTGTAGAAAGCTAGAGTACATTCATTTCTGGACATGAGGAGTTTTGTATATACGTAAATGTATGAACATGGAGGCACTCAATTTATTTTAATGCATTCACGAAATAAATGTGGTGAAAAGTTTAGTTCAAAAATACACGAAAGGTACTGGCTTAGTAATTAAATCCATAATTAAAAAAAGGACCAAATGAACATGGGGTAAAAAAAAAAATACATCATTGAACATGAGTGGGCACAGCTGATCCCGATTAGAGGCCTAGAATTAGTAACAGATTAACAAGGATCTGTCAATGATGGCCGCTAATCCCATCATTAATTCTGATCCACCTCTCATTATCTACCTCATCCAGCACACTGTCAAGAAATCGTATGGAAATGTCATGTTGGCTGTTTGACAAAGCTCCTGGTCTGATTGGATGTATTTTTGAACGTTGAGTAATCATAATTTATCTTGCCTCATGTTATTTCCGTAAATATTTTGTATTAATATGTTTTCTGAAGGAAAGCAATTTAAAAAACTAATAAATAAAAATAAAATAAATTTCTCTATGGAAGGTTTATAAGATACAAAAGTTAAAAGAAGTATTATTGTCTTTGTTACAGTGACTTATAAAATATTTTTTTAAAAAGGAACATTAAATAGTTTTATATTTCACAGATTCCAAGCTCTGCTAGGAAGACTCTGGTAGGCCTACTGAAGAGGAAGTATGTTCAAACTGAATTGAGAACTATATATATTCATTTCTGATAATTTCCCATTTTAAAATATCGAATATCTTCAAAAAGAGAATAACACTCCATAGTACCTGATATAATAATCTAATAGCTATAAAAATACATAAAATTATAATTTTACCACTGCACTGCCTTACCAATCTCAGAGAACTTTATCAAAATAATGGAGATTGAGATATATCTGAAATATTTATTACCATTTCAATGGATTACGGGCTCTAGCGGTAGTACATTGACCATAAAGGTGATGCTACTGTATAACGTAACACACACCACAAGCCTAAAATATCGGTTAAAAGACAAGTATAAATTATTTTAACCGCAAAACGTTAAAGAAAAGAATTGTCCGTAAGTCAAAAGACTGACTTAAATCATATATTCGACAACTGATGGCTTGTAGCTGGATCTTTCGAAGATATTAACTTACACAGGAATGGAGTGATGTCCCGTATTTCTCCTTACACTATCAAGAAGATATAAACATTCCACATCAGTACCAATAGCCATGAAGCTATCATGAGAATATTTTTCGATTTGCCAAGATCACCAAGATAAAGATAATTAAGCTGCAATCACAAGCACGAAGATATTGTCAACGAGATCTGGATTTTCTAAAATAATAAAAAAAAAAGTAACTCCCGATTAATTATTTTACTATTATATAATTAGGTATCAGCTAATCATATATCGATGCGATTGGACCTTTTGATTATCTATAAAAAAAAAGGAGTATTTTTTTTGGAACAAAGAACGTTTATTTCGATTTTACTATACCGATGCATTAATTTTACTAATTGTTACACAGCCTTAATAAATTCACTATAAGCAATTATACTGACTGTACTGACTGATTATACTTATAGACTGAAGTCTTTATGAGGAACCATAATCATCTCGCGCCAATTGAACAAGGATTAGACAATAATTATTAGTGTATTATGTAATTATTAAATTTAATTTAATTCGATGGATCTAAAACATTTATAAATTAATGTATTAATACAAAAATGTTTTGTTGAATCTGGAATTATTTTAACCTAATACTTTATTTTGAATGTAACCTATGAAAAGGTACTCAATAATAATAAAAATTTGTATTGGTAGGCCTTATTTGCTAAGACAAACATCCATTAAGATATCAACGAAAAAGAGAAAAACGTAACCTCTTCCGAGAAAATCGGACTTTCTTCATTCTTCCCAATCCCTGGGTGAAGAGATCTCTTAGTATTTTTACCTCCTAACTATGGTAAAACAAAGTCCCGATGTAAAATGGCGATAAAATTAACAACTTGCTCAAGAAAATAAACACTAACGTTGATTCAAAAGGGGCAGACGTTCCACACAGCTTGTTGCCTGCGACAAAAGAGGATGTCTATACATATAACAGTTTTAGTAAAAAGGAACTCTATTTAATTCTTAATAGGGAAAAATATATCTCTTCAAAATCTGTAATAAGACAACATACAAATAATCACTGACCAGTTAAGAAAAGAAATGTGGTTATAATATTTGTTCAATACAGTTCAAACATCAAATCTTATTTTATCTAGACTATCCCAAAGTCTACATCAGGTATATATGTTAAGCTAACATGTTAAGAACGGAGATATATGAAATTCCAATCGTGAAATTTGGAGATAAAAAAACAATAATCGGAATATCTACACAACCGAATTTCACCGACAAAGACATAAGATTTACATATCTGCTAGTCAACTTTGGACTATGAAATCATCAAAAATGTTATGAGGATCTTCACATAGTGTGAGAAAATACCTATATAAATACCGATATATGTCATACCTATATCGAGACGTCCTTACAGGAAGAATGGCTATTCCTGTGAAATTAAAAAGCACTTAAACGCTAATGTACAAGGTCAGGAATCAAATGACACTATGAAAGGAGAGGAAGAAGAAGCAAATATTAGACAATAAGAATAAATGTGGAACACAAGAATATAATCTAAGAAGATAATCTCTTGCAAATGCAAAATCCAATGAGATTTTGGGTATAAATTAAAATCCGACATCACTAACAAAACTGAAGGCAGCTTAATTCTTAAAAGGAACCATCATTATTTTACTTTCTTACAGAGTTACACGATACCATAGAACGTTTATCACTTACCCATTTTTCAAGGATACAGTAAAATACAATAAAAAAAAAGAAACCAAATAAGCTTCAAGTATCAGAAAAGTGGGTGAGCAACAATCAAATTGAAAACAACTCTAAGTATAGTGACATATTTAGACCTGACATTCGACAGAAACATAAATTCATTTCGACAGTACACACAGATAGAGTAGTTAATGAGACATAAAACCAAGATGAGTGGACAAAATCGGATTAGAATTAATGGTAGAAGGACAGAAAGTTATTTACGAACGTCGATAATACGATAAAACTCTGTATGCCACACCAGTTTGAAAATCATCGGCAACTTATCTGATAAGGATTCAACGAGTTTAGAGATTGACGCTGCCTACGCCTAAGGGCTAATATGAAGATACCGATTCGGCTCAAAATATCCTCATTATCAACAATATACAAAATGATAACAGCAAATGAATAAGAGAGAGATTGGACAAACGATATAGTGCAAGATATATTTGCCAATTACTACACAATTGTTTTCATCCAAACAATATAAACTAATAGAGTAAATAATGCTACAGACAAGGATCCTCCAAATGTAGTGGATCTTTTACATATGGTAACAAAAACGAATAAGACATATACATGTTCTTAAATCACAAGAACTTGTTGAAGATGTTATGACGAATCATACCAACTACCACCAAACTACTTTAATATTCCGGCAGAGAAAATGGCTGTGGTATAGGTCACCTAAAGTTTTTTTTTAAACCAGGCGAAACATCGAACAAATTCATACAGCATTTTCAAGCACAATGGCGTTTTCATCAACTCATTAAAACATACAAAATCACGCGATTCATTGACTGCACAACTTAATGAAAATAATGAAAAGAAATATAAAAATTAGATTAATCCGAATTAAATCAACATTTAAGACAATGGTCGTACCTATTCGTTTTTTAAAAAAGCTGCGCACGATTCATAATTACAAATCGAGAAAAACAGAGTAAATGTGAGGGCGGGTTGGCCGAATGGGCTAACGAGTGCGCACAGCACCGTGAGTTGCCTGGCAACCAGACAACCGAAGTTATGAAAGACTGAAAAGTGCATCCCGGTGCCGAAGAGGATTTTAAATCCCCCGCCCTCACCATTCCCGTGCCAGAAAAAAACATCGAACAAAAAAACAAAAATAATATAAATAGTACATATTTCATCTCAACCTTGCACAAATATATACCAAACAACATTCTGCAGATCAATGGTAAACCTCAAAGCGTATAGTATTACAACTAATACAATTACAATAAGAATAATATAAACATTATCCAGAACGATTCCATGTAAGGACACTTGTGAAAGTCGCGGACAGATGCCAAATATTCAAACACATCTTATTTCGCAGTGATTTACAAACATTAGTTCGAATGAGATTGACTTAATGTAAGGAGACAACTGAACGACTTTTGAATGCGTTTTGTTTGCTGATTATAAGAAGAAGTTACTGAGATTCGACAAATCAACCAACATACAATGGTGAACTGTTGAAGAAAAGAAGAAATAAAGAGTGGGTTATGCATCACGCACCGTTTTTTATGAGAAACTCTAATCGTCTCAAGTTAAAAAATTTATCACTACTTCGAACTTTGAGGAAGTCAGTGATTAACCAATGGCTGCAAAACTACTATAGTGGTCTTTATAAAAACAAATCAGATTATTAACATATTGAAAAGGGAAAAGAAAAAGTGATTCTCGATTTATCAATTTTATCTTTCGCTATTAAATATATAATTGATCATCCAGTCATTTCATAAGCCGACTCAAATTACATATACAATATAGTATATTTTTTTTTTTGTGAAACATGATTGCGGCATAACAAATTATGTAAACTATACAGTTTATGCAATACAATCACACCAAACCTTTTGTATGGGAGTGAAAGCTAGGACCTTTTAGACGAACCTAAGCAGAGTTACAGGTAAAACTAAACAGCTTCAAATGGTAGCCGTCCTATCTAGGAGAGACTGGAATAGAAACGAAAAGATAAGAGAGGAACTAGATTCTGTCTCACTAAAGGATTCCCTAAGAAATAGATAGCATTCGAAATGGTTTGAGCATCTTTGTCCGACGAATAAAGACCATGACCCACAGAAAAGCGTCCATCGAGATCGAGAAGAAATGAGGCATGCTATTAAAGCACATGATGACTCAAAGTATGGGACCGCGAACCTGGGATTCATGGATCGAGACTCCTCCACTCTGAAAGGCACCAAAGATGAAAGAGAAACGAGATGAAGAAGAAATTCTAGTGCTCTTATTAAGTAATAGCACGTAGAAATAATAATGATACTTGAATGGCGGAAGACCCTACCTTCTATCTTCTTACCTTGATAAGCTGTCCTAAGGTTTTACGATTTTACTTTTTAGTTTAAGGGATTATAATAATAATAATTTATATTATAAAGAATGATATATGCGGCTTGATTGCCATATTGAACGTTTAATCACTTTCAAGGTGGATGAATCCAGATGAACAATTTTCACTTTTGATTACAAGCAAATATTGTTTCTCTTCTCTAAGCAATTTCAGACCAGAGATATCCTTAATTGCTAATAGAGCACTCATAGAGTCAGTTACACACATACTATTTGGCACTCCCTATCCTCAATGAATATCAAGCTTTCAACTGTTTCTGGATACTTAGGCTTACAAGTGAACATTCCACTTCATAATCTACTGTGTGGAAACATTAATATGACGGAAAATTTCGAAAGTTAAAGATATATTTTTTTTTAACCTTAAATAAACCAATAGAAGGATATATATTATGTTATTATGTAACGATGACATTTATTTCGAGTATATACTACCTAAAATAATCGTTGACTTGAATTTGCGACGAGGGTGGGGAGGGAATATGAAAGAAATACTAGAAAAAATCCAACTTCCGTCTCTGATGTCTAGTTATGTACGTTACCTATACAATATATTTTAATAATTAAGTTCCTGAAATTTTGAAAAATAATTTATGGGTTTCAAATGAGAATGTAATTTATTTCATATAATTAGTTATCGATGTCATAAATCTGATATGGTAGGAGAATAATTATATCCAGCATTTCTGCTATTCTTATTTTAATTCGAAATTCTCACTTGCTCTAAGAAATATTTATATAAAGTTTTTCTTTCTCCATTTCGTTTTTATAAATTCTACAATTTCATCATTTTATTTAATAGACTTTCTATGATCTCTAAATACAAGTAAAAAAATAAATCAATATCCTATTTCTATCCTATTCTATATATATATATATATATATACAAATTCAAAGTATGTGGCTATGTAAGCAAAATTATTCTTATATGGAGTACTCCTTGACTGAGTACAGACAGTGCAATAAATATTTGGTACGGGACCTCCTTCCACTACGGATGTACGTGATATCTTTCATTTTCCTTATCCTAGTAAATGGAAATATCCTCTTTCCTATGCACAATCTATGTTTCCAATCTGTATAAATAGTTTATCGTTTAGTTCCGCTTGGTCAATTGTGTACCGAAGACGTAGAAGAACGGCAACCATGTTCAAGAGATTAGTGGTGAGTAAATGAAAATTTAACCAGTAAACGTATTTTCTCTAAAAAAAAATTAATGCAAATTTTTATATTAAAAAATATTTCAAGATATACTTTTTTCCGAATGTTTTTTTTTTTTTTAAATTAAATTCTTCGACCCATGAAAAAATTCTTCTCATCACTAGCAGCATTTGTTCTGCGGGACTGTGTTCATTAATTGTTAATCACTGTTCTATGTAAAGCGGATGTCTTAATTCCGAAATTAACGAATGCCGATTCCCTACACGCAGACAATATACATTGAAATATCATGAATAAAGGGCAAACAATGTATGATAGTACATCGAATATAACATTTATTCGATATGCTTATTTATTCCAAATGCTTATTTATTCATTCATCAAACATTTTGCGAATAATTTTGTAACTAGCGTTGTGCATCTATCAGTAAACATTAAATAATTTCGGGGTTATTTTTCTTTGAACTCTTAGATAATCAAACCCCTTCTCCATCAAGCTGAATAGCTTAAGATGTTGCCATTGATGGTAATAGTCATAGGTTGTATTAGTAACTTCTTTTATATTTTTCATAATTAAGAATTTTTTGTGATTAATTTATGATACCTTTACGGGAATGAAATATTCAATTTATTTACTGGGGATGATGACCCACCCTCTCTTCTGCATACTTTAGACTACTTTTTTTCTCATTTTTATACTTTTAAATTTACTTTTTTATTAAATTATTAAAAGTATGTTTTATTAAATTATTAAAATTATTTGTATTTATATCTATTAAATTAAATTTATTTTATTAAAAATTCATTTTTATTTTATTAAAAATTCATTTTTATTTTATTTAAAATAAATAAAAATATTTATTTTTATATTTTTTTTTAAAATCAACAATTTATTACTAAACATATTGTTAATGTTCTATTTAAACGGGGAACATTTTTGAATTTTACAAATTAAAAGAAAATATGTTCTTTCATTCATTTTAATATACCGTTTGCTGTGTTGTTTTAATATACTTAATAATTTTATTCAAAAAGTTTTGCTATTCGGAATTAAAATACCCTTATAATTTATATCCTCAACATACACGGAACTATTTTATGGAAACGAAATATTGAAAAATTATTTTTAGTTCAACGATGCGAGTAAAAACACACCATGCTTATCAAAATAGTCTTTGTAAAATACTAGGAGATTCGCTAGAAGAATGGCTAACCGAGTGGAGCAGGAAATGCCGCCATCGAAGCGTCAGAGAACAGGACTAGCTCCTAATGAGGTCCAGGCTCGAGATAATCTAAGGACCAAATGCCTCACTTGCATAACACACTGGTACTTGCTAACGGAAAGAAGGTTCGTAGTAGAAGAAGGAGACCTTTTCCTTCAGGAACAGGTGATTAGTGCAATGAATAACTGCTTCAAGTTTTGGAGACAGGCCCTTAATAACTCTGGCAACGCAGCAACTCGAGCAACGTATTTGGATACTGAAGTATCAATCAACAATCACACTGCGAAACTCGAGGTTTTTATGACTGACCTTGAGAGATGTTTGGCCTGCTACGAGCTCCCTGCAACTAAGGGCGCAGAATGGATAGGGATTGTGCCCCCCTGTTTAACTCTTTTCTCACTACATAAATACAGGATGGAGGAGTTAAGAATGGGGCATAGCAGAGTGCCTGAGGGGAAAAACATCCAAACTGACATCTCTAGATTCGGACTTACATCAGCTCATGGGGTCTTGCTAGAGGGGATAAGGTGGCCTCCATCAATTAGATCGTCTTGTGCTGGAAGCATAGGCCCTCTAACCCAGATGATTTGCCTTAGGAAGAGTAGATCAGGCAACACAGGATTGAACATTGACTTTACAAAGAAGTGGCAAGCAGCGCTGTCCGATTCTCTAAGGCATCTCCCTCAATGCGATGAAATAATAAAGTTGATCCCAACATGCACTGAACCGGAGTTTGGAACCTTGATGAGGGCAGTGGGGGATGTTCTCCTCTTCACAGGAGGAAGACAGCAACAAAAAGTGGCTCTCCCCATCGAGGCTATTATTAAGAGGACTGAGACTCTGAAGAATCTAATGACTACTCAGTGTACAGCTCAAGGGCCCATTACAGCCATAGACCCACCAGAATTGGGGATTTCTGCAAGAAAGCAACCCTTGCATACAATAATATGAAGAACCTCAAGTACCCTATAATAAAGGATGCTTCCACCACAAAACAGCTACTGTTTCACAGTGTGTTTGGGACATATAAAGAGAATTTGAATCTTGTGAGATGGATAACCAGCACTGATTTTGATTGGACAAACAGAGTCAATATAGGCAAGGATTTCCAGGCCACTGCTTCCCACAAAAAAATAACTTTTGATCCAATCAAGGTCGTACACTATTCAAAGGTATCATCTGCAAACCAGTCCCAATTCTTCCGCAACACTTCGCAGCAATTCTGCTCTATACCCACATTTTCAGGTGCTTATGAGACTGAGTCAAATGCTCTCCTCAAGTACATAGAAGATAGTTCTGAAACCACTATCACAACAGCGGTTGGATTCAACACTGTGGTTCAGACCCTAAAGCTACAATTTAATGAGATGTACAAAAAGATTAAGGAGTCCAAGAAACAAAAGTGGGAAAACACGCAGTGCAAACTTATGTCTGATGGACAAACGCCAGTGAATGCTCCACCCTTGCTCAAGGAGAGATTCTTTTTTGGACCCGACTCAGATATACCAATATAATTAGAATAATCAGGTTTGTAATCAATGATTCATGCTCTCTATTAACCAACTAACAACTTTTCTTGTAATCTATCAATAATTTTTATGTATTATCATGATTTGTATGTTGTTTTTATACTTATTACTTTAGACTTGTAAGCCTTGTACTTCATTCGTAAATAAATCGTTTTTTATGAAAAAAAAAAAAAAATTCCGTAAATTCCTTCCCCCTACATATATTCCCCCTACTATACAGTTTATGCAATACAATCACACCAAACCTTTTGTATGGGAGTGAAAGCTAGGACCTTTTAGACGAACCTAAGCAGAGTTACAGGTAAAACTAAACAGCTTCAAATGGTAGCCGTCCTATCTAGGAGAGACTGGAATAGAAACGAAAAGATAAGAGAGGAACTAGATTCTGTCTCACTAAAGGATTCCCTAAGAAATAGATAGCATTCGAAATGGTTTGAGCATCTTTGTCCGACGAATAAAGACCATGACCCACAGAAAAGCGTCCATCGAGATCGAGAAGAAATGAGGCATGCTATTAAAGCACATGATGACTCAAAGTATGGGACCGCGAACCTGGGATTCATGGATCGAGACTCCTCCACTCTGAAAGGCACCAAAGATGAAAGAGAAACGAGATGAAGAAGAAATTCTAGTGCTCTTATTAAGTAATAGCACGTAGAAATAATAATGATACTTGAATGGCGGAAGACCCTACCTTCTATCTTCTTACCTTGATAAGCTGTCCTAAGGTTTTATGATTTTACTTTTTACTTTAAGGGATTATAATAATAATAATTTATATTATAAAGGATGATATATGCGGCTTGATTGCCATATTGAACGTTTAATCACTTTCAAGGTGGATGAATCCAGATGAACAATTTTCACTTTTGATTACAAATATTGTTTCTCTTCTCTAAGCAATTTCAGACTGGAGGATTAAAATAAATTCTAATAAATCCCATCAAATCACCTTTACCCTTCGACGTAAACCTATGACCTCATGTCCCACAGTATCCTTTAATAATACCCCACTTATCCCTGTTGAACAAATCCGATACCTTGGACTTCACTTGGACAAACGTCTAACTTGGAATCCTCTTACCAGACTGAAACGACAAGAAACCGCTCGACGTTTCCGACTACTCCAACACTTACTAGACACACGCTCTAAGCTTCCAGTTAATTACAAAAGACTTATATACCTGACTACAATAAGACCTATTAGGACTTACGGAGTTGAGCTTTGGGGCTCCACTAAGCCATCGAATTCCTCTCGTATCCAATCCTTACAATCCAAAATCCTTCGGAAAATCCTCAATGCTCCTTACTTTGTCACCAATAAAATAATCCATAATGACCTTAATGTTCCTTATGTTTCCGATTTGGCCCAATCCAGATACCAATCCTTCCATAATAAACTTCAGAACCATCCGAATCCTCTAGTCTCTAACCTTGCTTCCTCTTCTATTCCTGATAACCCTCCGAGGCGTCTGAAAAGAAGATGGCCTCGAGATCTCTTATTGTAAATACATTTTGTTTTTAGAGTGCTACCAGTGGGTAGTTTCTCAACTAGTCATTTCATGTTATTATTTTCTGTTATCAAATTTACTTAATGTATTTAATTTTTTAATACAGTTGTAAATATCATGAATAAATAATAAAAAAAAAAAAAAAAAGTTCAACGATGCATTATTTGTATGAGTTGTAATGACCTGTTATTTATGTCAGCTAAATGGGCGTAAATAACTTCAAAGCATATTTATAATGAAAATGAAGCTGAAATATATACGATATTCGTAATCACGTTTACTAAAACATGAATGATGTATTTTTTTTTATAGGAATTGAAAATAATGATTATTTTTATTTGTAAATATTTTACTTATAGGAATGAAATTTCGATATTAAACTAATGGACTTTTTTGTTTAGTAGATAAAATGTATAAGAATTTCAAAGGCGAGAATATTATTAATGCTAACATCAACTTAGGACCAATTTTTACCTAAACTGTATGTAATATCTACTACTAGAATTAATATGATTATATTAACAGTATATTTTATTCAAGTAATTTTGTATTAATCATTCTCATCATAATTATCACTACTTCCATCCCTTTAAGTATGCATAATTAAACATAATTTGATTAACTTTTATTTATATTTCACAGATCTTCCTTCTTTTCGGAGTAGTTGCCGTAATCTCAGTTGGCCAACAAGGTCGAACGACCAATTATAAACAAGTCCGTTCTACCTACAAACCGACGTACCAACAGTCATATCCTCAACAGGAGAAATCCACTCGCAGCCAACAGTACAACCAGCAGTACACACCGTACCGTTACCCGTATTACCAGCAATACTATTACCAGCCTGTGTACAAACAGAGCTATCAGCAAACGCCATACGTCAGGAGGAAATGAATCTCGTTCCAATTTTTCATTTGTTTTGTTTCCATTAATAATTTATTGTATTCACATCGAAATATTAACTTATTTAATTTATGTAAATTATCTTTATGAAGTGTTAAAACAAAAATATCGGTAAATAAAAAAACTTCAATATTATTAAATGAGTGTTTAAAATTGTATACCCAATTCATCACCTACGCAAATATATAATATAAAAAATAAAAAATTACATTGTTCAGCAGTTTGGCTCAACGGAAAATTTAGCTTTTGTTATGAATCACCATTGAATTAATTGACATAAATTGCCAATGCTATACAATTACATTTGATATGTAAATTATCACTTTTGCTTTTGATACAAATATAAATTAATTTTATATAAATTGCGGATTTATTTACAAACTCCAAATGTGTAGAAGCCCTGATGAAGACCGGGAACTTAAGCCGAAACGTCGGCACAAAATAAAATAAATAGTTTTTATTTGTTTTCCTCGCTGACTACAACTCCCAACTTACCCTATTTTCTAAAGATATAAATGACCGAGTTATATAATATAATATTTTTCTTACATGAGGTTAACAGGTAAACATATAAAATGTACGAAAAAGCAATACTGTAAATAAAACCGAAAGGAAATACACATAATAATTTTTTTTTTTTTTCTGTTGGCATTACAGAGCTTTTAGATCTTTGGCTATTTTTTTTCTAGTAATCCAATTTATATATATATATATATATATATATATATATATATATATATATATATATATATATATATATATATATATATATATATATATATATATATATACAATTTATATATAACTACATATTTAATTTATTGTTGTTTGTTCCTGATTAACGAGATTTATTAATTCAGATGCGTAATTAATATTCTTGCTTTAGTTTAAACTATAAACTAACTTTTGGGAAGCGGTTAATGAATTTCTTTAATAATGGAAATTGCATTAACAATAATGTTTTTAGGGATGAAATGTACACATTTTTATATGACACGTGCTTACATCTGGTAGCTGAAGTACCTACGTTAGTTAATTAAATTAACGTAATTAAAAATTAAGTTATTAAAAATAAACTAATTTTAAAATAGAACATATCGTGGTTCTTTAAGTATTAGGCTCACATCACTTGTACAAACAAATATGGGCAAATGAAATATACAAATTAATATTTCTATTTTTCCTTTCAGGCTCAAGATCTCTCCACAAAAATTTATTTCTTTTCCTCCGTACAAGTAAATTCGAGATATTATCCGATAGAATCAATAGATAAATGACAAAATAAGCTTCTTATCTTTAAGTTAATTAGGGGTGATTAAAATTAAAATTTACCTATCGAAAACCGATACTAGTCTTTAAAAAAAAATAATAGACCAAAAAAAAATATATATAATGTATAGAAAGAAAGTCACCTTTCCTTTTTTGTTTTTTAGTAAAATGTAAATTCTCTTTATAGGTTCCATTCGTTATTAATTAAATTTTATTTTCATGTTTTTTATTTTAAAGAATTTGATACAATAACAAGTGTTGATATTTTATATGTTTTTAGAAATCATTTAATAATTATTTAAAATATATATATTTTTTTAAGTCTATCCAGTTTAATTGATTTTTCCTTGCACATGATTATAGGAATTTTTACTTGAAAAATTGAATAATTTATTAATCATGATGAATTTATATATATATATATATATATATATATATTTTTTTTTTTTTTTTTTTTTTTTTTTGGTATACTAATATATAAATATTTTGAGAAAAATAAGATTTTACAATTGAATGTATAAAATCATTGGGTAAAAAAGACAAACTCAATAAATAAATACTTATTGATTTACTGCTATTAAAGTTATTGCAAATCTAAAGGTGCGTTTAGACATTTTACAAAATATTTGAAACATAAATATTTAAATGGTTTTGTTTCCCAATGCTACTGCTTTTGTTTCTTTTTTTTTTAATGTTTTTCATCGTCTGTCAGTAACAAGAGGAATATAAAAAAAAGGTTGGGCTCAGCGGTAATGTCTTTGTTAGTTAAGTTAGATAATTGCGTTTCCCTATTTCAATGTCTAAACGCACTTTCAGACTTTAATCGTTTGTTATCCGTGTTCCTCTCCCTTTAAAGATTATAAACATCGAGTTCCGAAATACTCCTATTTTAACTGGAATTTTGATTTATTTGTTGACTATTGACACTATGTGTTGCGATAGTATTGTTAGATATTTACCCTAACTATCCCGACTTTTTCAGTCATTTAAAATATCCGTGACCCTATTGAATTACAATTTCGAAATATTAGAAAAAATATTGATAAGAGGTATATCTATATAGTTTTTTCGATATTTATAGAAATGCAATATATACTCTGTACAAATATATATCATAAAGCCTACAGGAAGCGATGGAATGTGTAAAAATCCTGATTGAATTTTCGAATAATCCCCAAAATATGGAGTATTCGTCCAGAAGAAAGAATTAAACAATTACCTCAACTTCTTTATTTTGATGACATTGCAGAAAATGAATCGCCTCGCTGAAGAATTTGTAAATTGAGTACGACGAAATATCTAAATTATTTTATATTTACGTCATGGAATAAGTAATAAATTAAATAATCGTGTACGTAATGGCATAATATAGGAAAAAATTGTCGTCCTTCCCAGAACCCACACAAACCAGAAATTAGTGCCTATTACAAAACCGAAAATGGCATCATATACTGCATTCATGCGAAGGTGCTAATGCAACGCAGTGATTTCCCTAATGCGTTTTAAAGGAACCTTCTCCATTCTGCAAATAGAGCCTAGGTTGAATCAGTTAGTTGTTGGACACTCCGTTCTTATGAAGCCTGATGGCTGAATATTCATACATAATTACCCTAAACGGTAAATGATAAGTTAATAAAGTCATTATACAAAATACATATTAATTGAAATAGGTGGGAATCGAGTTGATTCCAATCTGTACCGTACACTCGCTTACTCGTCCAAACTTGCTAAGCCATCACTCTATCTTATTATGGTTTGTATTAGGCCAGGTAAAAATCTTGCTTACGCATCGAAATCAGGTCAGTGCCCTCCGTGACGCAAAAAGTCTATTGTTCTATTGAAATCTGGCAGTAGAGATAATGCGAAACAGAAAAAACAACAACTATAAAGTAGATAATTAAGATTGTCATCGTATAGTTGAGCTAGAAATGAAAAATTTACAATTAATACCAACTTCAAATATTTTTATAATACATAGTAATTCAATTGAATGAATTATTGAATATAATCGAACTTTATGGACGTGACCTGAAGACACGGACACTATTCTGGCAATCACTAAGTTGTTTAAATTGGACGTAATCCGACATACCTTTTCGTATCACGTCAATGAATGAGTAGCTTTCTTTAAGAAAATAAGTAACATCACAGTTGTGGAAACCAAAATTAAGATTTTGAGAAATTATGTATGAGCGATACCTAGAAAAACGGACATGTTAACTTAGCTTGCCTTGAACATGGGTTGAAGGAAGAAGAAGAACTTATAATAGGACCGAAATAGACAATTCTTTCATTTTGAGGAACATCAATGAAATAACCCAACAAATACTCCAGTAATTTGAATAAGGTCATTAAATTTCGTGTTTACCAGTAATGCTGCTAATTTAAAGGCGCTGGGATCTTCTAGAGTCCTGCCTTTCCTTCCTCGAGTGGGGAGAAAGGCTTGTGTGAATGATTTTTTTTTTAGATATTGTATAGAAGCGTGTGTGTGTGTGTGTGTGTGTTTGTGTGTGTGTGTGTGTGTGTGTGTGTGTGTGTGTGTGTGTGTGTGTGTGTGTGTGTGTGTGTGTGTGTGTGTTTGTGTGTGTGTGTGTGTGTAGTTGTTTTTATTAGTTTAGATTATTTTTGTTTGATTTAGCTTATGTACATTTACTTTTAGTATTATTGTTTTTTCTGTATTATTAATTTTTATTTATTGTTGATAGACCCTGAATGTGCTCTCTGAACACTACTATGAATGTCCTTATTTGTGACAGAATGTAATATCTCTCAATAAATATAGTTTAAAATAAAAAAAAAATCGTGTTAGAGCAAATAGAACTTTTTTATCAAATTAAAGAACAAGGTTGACATTAGCAAGGTCTTTGTCGTAAAGTGTACTATTTATCTGAAACATGAGCGGTAAGCCAATTTAATGAGCTCTCAAAAAACTTTCAGACTTGAAGCAAATATGTCATTAACAACGGAAGAATTAAGTTTCTTCGCTAGTAGGAACTCACAATAATAAACTTTTCACGACAAATTATAAAATTGAATAAAACATCCTTAATAACGAGCCCTATCAAAACGAACTCAGAAATCAGAACTTGGAAAACAGTAAGTATCAAACATATGCATGATAAACGATAAAGCACATTCTGACAACATGCATTCAATTATTCAAATACCAAAACTAAACAGTACAATGACATCTACCATTATAAATTAAAAAATACTGTAGAAATATGAAAATCGCCAATATTTATTAAATACATTAGAATATTTCATTTTTTCAGATGTTGCTCAATTATTGACCAGCCACCGAACGAATAGGAGTAGACGAGGTTTATAATTTTTAAAATACCAAAATTAGATATAATGATTATTATATTTTATAAATTTTAAGGAGCCATCTTCCCAAAATCTCACTCAGGATGGTAGATGATTATTTTTTAAAGGTAGAAGAAGGGTAGTTAAAGAAATTTGCCATATCTCTGAAATACACCATGTAAGGAAATCGTTTCTATGCTAGGAACACTTAATGGACTATCTTTTCACGGAAATTATTCTTCATAAATTATAAATTCTATTAGCACCGAGCCTTACCAAAACGGATTCAGAATATATATATATATATATATAATTAATATGAAATAGTTAGATAATCGACATAAATAATAGATTTATTACATTTATTCCCATAGATGAGGTAATATTTTTCCTAAATTCTGTGGTCATCCTGATATTATTTCTTATCATTTAACTGCATTATATTTGCCACACTATCAATATAATTGCTCTAGTAGGATTGTGGTCACATAAAAATATAATTTTCTTTCTCGGCTCGTTATATTTCACATGAATGGGTTTTTATGAACTGTGCACTAAAATCGAGACAATTAAATATAAAAATGCAATATAACATAAACATTTAATGTCCTATAAAAGGTGGAGGAGGAATCATTTTATAAGTAATAGCATCGAAAATTCTAAGCTTATAGAACTTCGGTGACTTTTTTATTACATTTTTTATGACGATTAAAAAGCATTCGTTTGTGATTTTTTTTAATTTCGTATGATCTTTAAAGTGCCCATAACATTTAAGATACAATGAGGATTAAATAATACATTAGTAATCTTTAATTTTTTTTTTAATATCAGAAAAAAACATGATCCTTTACCTACACCTATCATTTTTAGACATTCTATAGTATTAATCCTAAAATATTTATATTTATTTATTTGATATAATTATTTATTCTCTTAGAACTTTATTTCAATCGGTGCAGATTAATTAATGAATCATTTATGGTCCTCATAAAATGACTAACAATTTATAAACTACTTTGTTTTTCTTTACATATGTATACTTTGTTTTTCTCTCTCTCTCTCTCTCTCTATATATATATATATATATACATATATATATATATATATATATATATATATATATATATATATATACATATATATATATAAAGAAAATGAAAGTGATTTATAAATTGGTTGTCATTTTATAAGGAACATAAATGATTTACTCTCAATATTTATTTTCCAATTTATTTATTTTAAGCCAATTTTACATCAATTTTTTATTTGGTCAATTTAATGACTACAAGATCTTAATTACGACGTTTCGGCTCTTCGAGCCATTTTCAAGTCCATCATGAACCTGTCCTCATAATAAAATGTTTTACTCTTGTCATGCCAACCTTTAACTTATCATGTGTCACCCACATGTTGTCGGTTTCGTTTCTATTCAGTCACTGAATATAAACGGAACTAATGGGTGACACATGATAAGTGAAAGGTGGACATGACAAGAGTGAAACCTTTTATTGTGAGTAGACACATGTAATTCGCATAAGTGAAATGGACAGGTAGGTACATGATGGACTTGAAAATGGCTCGTCGAGCCAAAACGTCGTAATTAAGATCTTGTAGTCATTAAATTGACCAAATTAAAAATTGGCTTAAAATAAATAAATTGGAAAATAAATGATTTATTGATTGAACTGCACTGATTGAAATAAGTACCTCAAATAAATATACAAAAGTATATTTATTTAATCAAATTCTTTTCAATAAAAAACTAAACGAAATATAAAGAACAAATAACAGCAAACAATGTATGCAAAAACATAATAAAATAAAACGATAATGTAGATGAGTCGTTTATTTTCAATGTGAACCCTATCGATTATCATGGAAATTGAGATAAGTATCTACTGCAATGAAAAAACACTCAAAAAATTCATTGCTGGGATTATATTATTTTTTAAAACGAATCTAAATATTTAAAAAAATTAGTGTGAAAATATATTTCCGAAACTGACCTTTTATTCAGGGAATGTAATGAAACGAGTATTTCTTAAGCATTCTTAATAGTCGTATTTAAAGGAAAATTTAAAATAAATTTATTTTATTTCACCCGTATTGTAAACAAAAAGATAATTTTTTGTAGTGCCTTTTTTATAACCATTTTCCTTCCGAATCAAATGTCGTTTTTTTCTCCGAAACAAACCCCTATCAACCTTTTTTTTGGTTTAAAAAAAAAATCCTTGTAATTGGTTTCTTTCCAAAGGCATCCTATCGGGTTTCAATGTTTTTTTTTAATTATTACTGGATTAATCAGTGATTTTCGGAAATATGTTCCGTGAATAAATAATTCTTAATTTATTTTTTAAAAGAATATTGGTTTTGGTATTACAATTGGAAAAGAATATATTGTTTTTTCGTTGTTCCTGAAAAAAATGTTAATTATGATTAGGGTTCAAGTTGGAAATAAATGACTTAGATAATAAAAAAATCTTCGCGAGTATGGTGTTTACTAGCCCCCTAAAATCAAAAAAAAAAAAAAAACTAAAAATAAATTAAATATACGAAATAACCCTTAGTATAACAACCAATTAAATTTTTCAGTATCATTTCTTGCAGATGTTGTCAGGTGACAGTAAAATCGGCAATAACTTTGTAATTTTAATAAATATTTACGCTTGTAGTTTCCAAGTAATAATTTCACAGTTTTTGTGGAGTGAATTAGCTTCTTCAGGTATGAACCTGTTAAAGATCTTAAGAATCTAGGTATAGTCGGGCAGCCAAAGAAAATTCTCTTCGTTATGGAGAAGTAGGACTATGTTCTGCAATAAAGGGACATCAGATGATGTTGATGACGATGAATCTGTTATGGTAACGATTACCATGTGAGTACGCTCACAATTTTGTATTATATATATTTTATTATTTACAATTGATTGTTTTTTTTTTTTTGTTGTTGTTTTATATTAAAACTTTTTTTTCTGGTGTTTTATGTGAGTATTAGGACGTTTTCTAATTTAATTTACAACCTAACAAAAAAGCGAATTCAATAATTTTTAGTACTCTTTTATTAAGTTGTTTGTGTAGTCAATTTTTGTAATTTCAATAGCTAACAACGTTTCTTGAATTGTTATTCTATAATAATTTTTTTTTTTTTATGATATTTGTTTAAGCTGGTGGTTTTAACTAAACATAATTATTTTATTCCTAAAAATAATATTAAGTAAAAATAATTTGTCCTGACATTGTAATAAAGTATCCTTTAACAAGGACAAAAGTATTTTATCACAAAGATACAGAGCTCTTGGCACTCTTATAAGTATTATAGAAATTATGGATATATTTTTTAAATATGATTTGTAAAAAAAAACTAAAAAAACAAAGTAAACCTAAAGGAAAAATGGAATTCAACTTAAAATTTTAATAGTTATTTAAATTGAAACGTAAAAAAAGAAGAAAAGCTTGTGGTAAGAAGAGCCGTCAAGGTTGTAAATATTTACAAACTTATTTCGAGCCAGTAAACTTTCATATAATATTTAAGTGTTTGGACTCACCCTTTTTGACGTTCTCAGCAACATCTCCTAAAAAATAAAAATAAAACAATTAGCCAAATGCAGATAAAATTTAACCAACAAATCATAAAATATGAGCGAATTTAATTATATAATTTTAAAATATTAAACATATTTTCCATAGTGGGTACACTTTTTTTTTGTAAATAAATTAATAAATTAAAATTATAAAAAAAATATCTAACTACAAACGACTGGTTACGTGTCAATCCGTTTGAAATCACGCAGGCCATGTTGCTGGATTTTTCGTATTTTTATAATCTTTTTACCAGTTATTCCAAATTTATTTTAGAGTTCGAAGCTATAGATAAAAAAAATTTGTTTTTTGATCGAAAACATGTTTAGATTGTTTGTTTGTTGGGGTTTCAAGGCGTAAAGCAACCGGGTCATCAACGCCTGCAAATTAATCTTTTTCATCTTTGGATTCAATTTTTAAACAGTTTTAAATTTTATTTAACAAATTGTTTGATTTTAAGAAATCTAACACTGACTTTATAATAATAATAATAATAATAATACTATTATTCATATAGAATTATTTATAAATAAATAAATAATACTATTATTTATATAGAATAATTTATTTATTCTGGGACGAGTCCCTTTAGAATAATACAGAAAGACATAAATATGGGCTAAGGAGCCTCAGAGATACATAAATAAAGATACAGAGTAATTAAACAGTCATAGTAATAAAACTAAAAATTATAAGTTACTTTCTAATTTTAATCAGTTAATAATTAAAATTTAAAAAAAATAAATAAAAAGGATGAAGTAAAAATAATGAAGAACGAGCTAATAATTTATATACATATTTACATTAGTATCTATTTACAATTTCATTGGGACTGGATTGATAAGAAATGATTGAACAGACGGGATTTAAAGGTAGGAAGGGTATTAGATTGTCGAATGTGAGAAGGAATGGAGTTCCAAAGGGATGAGGATCGGATAATGAAAGATCTGTCGAAAGCAGCGGTTCGGTGGGCCCTTATGTATAAATCAGAAGACCGGGAACGATTATTACGGGAACGAACGGAGGATTTGAATTGAAGGAGCTGTTTGAAGAACGGTGGGATTGGATGACTTGAAAGAGGAAGGATGCCAGGAAATATTTACGACGGTAGGAAGGATAAAGCCACTTCAACCCTGCATAAAAATGGGAAACAGAGAATATAGTGTCTTCGTAATCACTTAAAATGTTTGATATTGGAAGTGTGAGTTCCAGACTATTTAGATTTGATATGTAAAAAGAACAAACCTGTAATATGTGGCTGGGAGTCCTATACCTACCTACTCTAACTCAGGCATTTTGTCGAATATCATAACAAAACAAAAATTAAAACTATGCTGATGTTTGGTTCTAAATTGTTTGTCTTCACAATTTATTCTCTAAGTGCTTGAGGAATGTTGAAAAAATTGACAATTATAAAATAAATTAGCCAATATAGCATAAAACAAGACGTTTAGCAATGCAAAAGTGTAACATCAAAAGGAGTCTCAGCTTTCATTCTTTGTCATATGCAGTCCTATCACTCCACTACTTGTACTACTTGGAAACCATGTCATTTTCTAGATATAAATTTACAAAAACGGCCAGAAGTCATTTTCGGTGAGTTTTGGATATGAAAATGACAAAAGGGACTAAGTGAGATTTGAAAAATTTTATACTTTATAATAAGGACATATGGCACAAATTTGGTTACTGTGTTTCAATCGGCTCCAGAGTTATATATAATATGGTATCAAATATTTCTGGAAATTGGGTATATATAAACGATAAATCAGTATACGGCATTTAGGGTACTGAACTGAATTTTAGTTTTTTCTCTTTATCTGACAACAAAGGTATCAATGTTTCTCGTACATTAATATTTCTTGGGAGTAACTACAAGTGTTTATAAAAGTGGCAAATGTTTATAAAATATTTACTACTTTTTTGTTTTCTATTTAGAATCAATAAGACAGGCTCTGAAATAGAAAAACAAGCGTAAAATCCCGTCCAAAGCAGATAAAAGATGTTTAATTAGTGCTTGGTAATTAGCTTATTAATTTATAATAGTGTTATTAATTTTTTTATTGGAAATAATTTACATTATAGTTAAACTGAAACAAGCGAAGTTTAACAATTTGAGTTTAAGAGGCTCGACAGAGTTTATAGAAGCACTGGATTTCTAGTTCAGAAATTGAACTACTATTGGATTATTATGATATAATTCATTTTTAATTAATATTAGTAGATTTTAATGATATTAAATAAATATATTTTTAAGAGCATATTATATGCAGAAAAGTGGCCTTCCTAAATATCCTTATACAGCAGGAAATATACATGTGATGACGACTCCATAAAAAATTAGGAAACGTTAAGGCCGTGCATTGACAGTTGAAACTCCTATTCCTTTGACAGCTGACTGGTACAAAAAGCTTTGCAAGCATTATCCTGCCATCAGCATTGACCTACGGCAATGTCTTCTGCGAAACACTCTCGGGGGTCTTCAAGGACTTCAGACTATGAAGAACCTACTTGTCTTATCAATGACCTCGTCTCCCTCCAAGGGACGGTTGCCTTGGACGGAATAAGTTTCTCTCAATATGGAACTTTTTTGTAAAATCAAAAATCCCCTCTTCCAATAGAGATGTCGAAATTCCTTCCCGTCAATATATAAAGGAGCAGTTTCAGAAAAAGACCAAAGTACCTCAAGCGTTAGTCGTGAAGTGTTCATAGTAACAGCCATCCGAAATGATGAAGACACTCTTTGTAAGTCCTTAAGTTCTATGATTATTACAAATATTGGTAAACTTAAATTATAAAGTTTTAAGAGACAGAGAGAGAGTAGTAGGATTTGATTAATCATTATTTAAAAGTACCAACAATTTATAGTAACCACAAAAAACAAAATAAAACTAGGCTACTGTATGAGATGTCATTTATAAAAAAATCTGTAAATACCATAACTACCTATGTTCTGTGAATTTTCAGTGAAAGTATAGTCTAATTAGGCGATTTAAAGCTAATTAGACAGTTATAGCCATGCTCAGAAATTACTGTATTTATTTTTTTTAAATTTAATTATTTAACGTTGCAGAAAAAATATATACAACAGTCATTAATTCTAAAAATAATGTAATTAATAATTAACTACTTTATTAAACACACGGTAGATTAGTAAAATATTACAAAACAATAATGTACAGAGCCTATACGGGTTTTTCTCAGGCCAGGGTAAAGAGCGATTTTAAAGGAGCGATAGATTTTAATGAATGAGGTGTTAAACCGAAAGAAAATTTTACAAAGGAATGACGAATCCAAATTTCAAAATGTAAAACCTGACAACTACATTAATATGTCAATGAAAAAATTGAGAGGTTTCACAACTCGGATGGTTCCAAAGTCGACGGATTGAGATTGATTAAATTGTGTTTTAAAGATTTTGTAGCGAACATCAAGAACAAATATAGTTTCTTAATCTAGAAAAAAAAAACAGTAATTCTTTCTGAAAACCTCAGAAGTGCTAAGGTTGTAGTAATATGATATTTATCACATGTTTATTTTGCAAAATTAAAATATGATAGTCTTCGACGAAAAAAAATATTGTAAAGGTAAATGGGGGTAATATATCTGTGATGTCTTGAGCACTTCGGATAATATAAAAAGAATTTTTTTGATACAAAATATCAATACATAGCTACAAAGTTCAGAGTACAATGAGTTTCGGAGTTAACTCATTAATTTATAATTGCTCTAGCTTTTGAATAGTTGAAGATAAGATAGTGAAGTAACATATATTCATAATAAAATTTAATATTAAACAACATTTCTCCTCATAACTTTTTCGTAAAATGAAAAGATGAAGAATTTGCGAGTCCAATAATGATTTTTTTCGAAGTTAGTGAATTACAAGGATGGATATCACGGAAACTATAGAATATAGCGAAAAAACTAACATAACTATTTCTATTGAAAATGGTATCAGCTTTAATTTCATACCTGAGATTATTATAGATAGAACGCATAATTTTAATGATATTAGCGATAAACCGAAAAAAAAATAATTTTTTTTAATCATAAATTCAATTTTTCTAATTGTGATCCACGGACATGGGGTAATTAATTAACTTTTATTTCATGTCTTAATACTGTAAATAATATAAATTGAAAGGATTGGTAGCGTTCTATATCTTTAAGCACTATCTATATATAGGTTTACTACCTATATAGGGTCTCTATCTTCACCTGACCGCCATTTTGTATTCCAGCGTCTATCTAACGGCAGACTTGGATTTCTCTCATTAGGCCTGTGGATATGGTGAATTTATGAGGACAAACCTTAGTATGAAATATGACTCCTTTTTTGCAACGGACTTCCGGACTACAACTTTTAAGAAAAAATCAATTTTGTTTGTATATTTTTATATGTGTAGCTTGGTTTGAACACTAATAAGTTTATTTTTCTTCTCCAGTTATTAAGAGGTGTCTTCGAGACAGGATCCTCTAGTCCAGTATAATTCTAAGACATTATTATAGACAAACTAAAAAACTTTAAAAGTAATTGTTTGTATGTTTTTTAACTCAGGTTATCCTCTTGTTGGGACTGATCGCCATTGCTATGGCACACCACGGATACTATGTGGCGAAGTCTTACTACAAACCATACGAGCACCATCATGGATACGAGCATTACCACGGCGGACATCATGGGTACGAGCATGGGCATCATGGTCACCATTATCACTAACATCAATTCATCATAATAATACTTTATAAATGTTTATAACTTGTTTAAAAAATGTTTATACATATATATTTTGTAACTAATATTTATTAACCATATTTATTTGTATTTTTCATTATTAACATATTTTGACTTATATTATAATTTATTTTTAATAAATAAATCGGAGGTTAATCTAGTGTTTTATATTAATTTGTCAACACAGGAAGCAAGTAAGAATCGCTGGATCACAGATTTGGCTTGGTTGAAGCTATCCAATCCATCCTAACCTGTCCATTAGTTTTAAAATAACATCGGAATAGATTTATTAAATTTATTAATAATTACTGGTTCACGGCAAAATAATAAAAATTTGTAGTGTGTAATAGATCAAAATTATACAAAGAGGGTTATTTGGGAGAAACTCCAGGAATGAATTGCGCAAAAAAATAATAAGAATAAAAAACATTATATGTTCTTATCCGATTTTCATTTGTTTAAATATGAAATGGGGGCGGGGTGGCCGAATAGGCTAAAGCGTGTGTAACAGCACCGCTAGTTGCCTGGCAACCGGATAACAGAGATTTGAGATGATATAAAAAGTACGAGTTCGCGTCCCGGTGCCGGAGGGGATTTTAAATTTCCCCGCCCTCACCCCCCGGCCCGGGAAAATCCCGTATAGCCTAAAAGGCGAGGTAGGGAAGAACAAAAAAAAAAAAAAAATGTTTAAATATGAAAAACTAATTACAAATAACAAAATTTCAAAAATTAACAGTATTTCGTGCATATATCAGCATTATGATTTTGTTTGCAACATATTGTAAACAATTTACAATCGGCACAAGTATAGTGTGGTTTGGTATTGTCGACGGCTATTTAATTGGCCCTTTGTTTTTAGAGAAAAGCACTTCCAGTATGACGAAGCTTCTGTTCGTTTCGCTTGTCAGATGAGGCAAAATTTGAATGAAAGATTTCCAGATTGTCAGTTTGTTCTAAGTGCTCAAATTAATTGGTCTTCAAGATCTCCAGACTTCACAGTATTGATTCAAATAAACAAAATTTCACAGTTCAACCGTTCCTCGCCTTTTAGGCTATACGAGGATTTTCCCGGGCTAGAGGAAAGGGCGGATGATTAATGCAAGAGTTAAAGGCCCTTCGTCACCAGTTTGTGAGCTCGTAATTATTTTACATCTTCTAAACTTCCGTTTATAACGTATTTGGTTCTCGTTCGTCCACCTCAGCCCCATTTCATGCATTCATACAAAATTAGCATTATGAGGGAGTGAAGTAGCTCAGTGGTAGGGCACTGAGCTTCCAATGATAAAGGTCCCAGATTCGAACCCCGACACATGGCAGAAAATTTATTTATCTGTTTCATTGGCCGTGGAACGACTCTAAGTAGGGAGAACCCTTCTGGGGCACACCCAGCCTATATAGAGTGGATAAACTTAATTAAATAATTAATTAAGGAGAAAACCTGGTGGTTGAGCGTGATCTCGGTGAAATCATCTCCTTGCACAACCGTTGACCTAGAAACAGTGCTTTCCATAAATAGCGCTGAACCCAAGACCCTTCATGGGTTGTAGTGGTACAGGTTTTTTTTTGTTTTTTTTGTTTTTATCATTATGATTTGTTTTTACATTATAATGCAAATCAGATAAGAACAAATGATTTGTTTTATTGACCGTTCCTACCGACTCGCCCTTTATATTAAAAAACGTAAAGTGCATTTTTCAGACAACTATAGCAGATCCTTCAATGAACTAAAATTTATCTATCATATTTAATACATTCTTTCGGAGAGATATCAAAATTTTTTATTGTTAATAAGAACTTCCAACGTCAGCCAGCTAGATCCGTTTCAATTAAAAAAAAAGAAGAGGAGGGGGCGCTGAGAACTTAAGTGGAGGCTGAAAAATTGCCCCCTGGAGAGCTGAGCCGGAGGATTATAGAGGACTCTTGATTAAGGAGTTATCAAGGGGGAGTTCTCTGATGTGTGCCGGACCAATGGAGTGTCGCCACTCCCGCTCCCGACCAATAGCAACTCTCAGGATTCCACGTCATCCAATCAGATTAGATCTGGCATTTTTAATTTAAAACCAACAGCTAAATTTAATCAAGTACACTTAAAGACGGTTTTTATTTTGATGATGATATTTCTATTAAAAATATATATTTTTTCGAGTAAAATAATAAATAAAATAAAAATTGTGTTGACCACCATTAAAAAAAAAAATTAAATAAAGTTTAGGTTCAATTTGTTTTTAATGATACACCATATAGTGTTCAAATTAATGCAATAAATAATTTCCTGGGTAACCATAATTGATAACTCGAACAGCGATAATTAATTTTGAAGTCTTATTTATTTATTTTTTTGGTGACATTTAATTATTCATTTTATAGTCCATGGTACAGACCCCTTTTTATAAAATTATTAACATCCGTTTGAAACTTCGTAAATAAGTTCATTTCATCGTAACCTACAAATATTATATTTACAAAAATTTTCGGAATTGGTTCGTTTTCAATCTGGAGGGGAGCAAACAATTTATATTTTATCAGGTACTAAAACCTCGTAAAAATCCATATTCTTTCCACCTGAATCATAACGTAATTTCAGCGAGCAAAAGGGAGAAAAAAGTTGGCCCTTCAAAAATATCGAACCGTTTGGCGTGATCTACACCCCCAATTGTCAAAATAACGAGAATATATAAGACAAATGGCCCAATATTTTTTAAGCCCCTTTTTTATAGATTTCGTGATCAAATTATTTTGCAATCCAAGTAGAAAGCAAAGGGATATTTACGAATTTTAGTACCTGATCGGGTCTAGATCACGCTCAACACCCAGGTTTCCACCTTAATTAATTAATCAATTAAGAGTACCTTCTTAAAATAGGTTGGGTGAATGTGCTACAGGAGGATCTTTCGAACCTTGAATCGATTCAGGCTGATGAAAAATTCTAGTTTGTCGTAATTCGGTACATAATGTAATTAATTTAGAATATTTCAGTTTACATAAATTTAATTACCAATCACGTACCTTCTTCAAATTTTGTTTTAAATCATTGTTAAACAAAATCGTATTTATACTCCATTGGCCGTAAGATAATTTCGTTGATATTACTAAAATTATATATAATTTATTACGTCGATTTTTTCTAAAAATTACAGTTATTTTAATCATAATTATATCGTGAATGTCCTCATGACCGATTTTGCTTGATTCTATAGTTAAGATATGATTCTTATCTTTAGGAGTGGTAGTGAAGATGTTAGAAATCAAATGTTTCATATATTTTATTTAAAAAAAAACAACGGATAATTCATATTTTTGACTAAATTTAAATTGTGAGTGAACACTGTTTAAAAAATAATTTTAAAAAGTATAGATCACTTGTTTTAAAAGATACATCACTTAAGTGTTCAAACTAATATAAAAAAATAATTAAATGAATAGCAACAATAGATACCATTAATGCCTCCATAAAAAAAAAATAATCAGACTCCTCGCTATCATCCTATGAACGTTTAAAACGAACCCTTGAAGTTTATCCTTCTGCTTAGAACTGCTTGTACTATTTTATATACTATTTAATGATCTGTTCAAAAATGACAGAAAATGTTTAATTTATGGACTATACTCAAATAGCGTTAATATTTTTAAGGGGAATCAATAACAAGATAAATAATTTTATGATTTCTTTTTATTCACAACTCTAAGATAACGGTCATTTCGCTACTTGTCCTACATTTCGTTTATTCATTTCAATTTAGAAACACGACACTACAATTCACAGTCTCTATAAATGACATTATATAAATTATATAATCGCATATGTATTTACCAGCCTTGTCATTAATTTAATAGGTTTTGCATCTATACCCAACAAAATCGATCAGATATATACTTTTTCTGTCGAATTATCTTTTTAATGAAGTTTTCCAGGAATCGAGGAAGAAAATCGCTGTATTTTTAACCTGAACAGGAATTTCTCAGAATAAAAATTAACGATTCGTTCTCTCCTAAATGTTTCATCATTGTATTTCACGAAAACATTCACAAAGATAAGAATTATACCGGACATTAAAATCTTTCATAAACAAGTATTGTAATTACTTATTTTTTTTATGTAGGATTAATATATTTGTGGGAATATTACAACAAAGCACTCAGAAAATAATAATTTACTAGAAAGTATAAAAAATATATTTTTTCCGCAATGTTCACATTATAAATGTTTATATTAACCTTCGTTTAATATTTATCTTTTCTTTAACGAATATAATGTTGTTGTTTTTTAATATTATTAGTGCTTAATAAAAATTTATAGGTGATAGAATACTAATACACACATTTATCCAATTTATTATTATTATATATCTTTTTATTTATTTAGACATATAATAATCTGCCTCTTGGACAATAATTATAGTGATATATGAACACATTCACACCATATATACAGAAAGTAAAAAAATAACTAAATAATAATAAAAAAATTATGTAAAATGAAAAATAAAATAACCTACAGATAAGTAAATTAAAAACCTAAAATCACAGTCACACCTATTATTATTAGGATATAAAACAATGAAATCGTAAGAATGCAGGAAGGAAATACTACATCTCACTTCAACAGCCAACTAAATAGTTGTAGTATATAAATACAAAGCAAAAAGTGAATTTCGAGCGATTGATTAGCTGTTTCAAGACCACTTTGCATCGACTGCGACGTCATACGTTTGCTCATATTAGGAATGCATGGGGTACAGCGTAAACAGCTAGGTGTCAAAGTCAAGCAAGCCATTTGTTTAATCTGGTGATTGTCAACAGCTCTTACAAAAGAACCGCAAACAAAAGCAGCATACATAAAAAAGACTGCCAAATAACAACGAACAATACTCACAAGCCCCGATTTTTTCCCTTATTTGTAACAGATTGGCAGAAAGATGATAATTGAGTAAGCATTTAAATAATTTGAATTTTTAAGAATAATCAATTAAATTTTTCATTAAATATTTGTTTTCTTCTTCCAGTGTATGTTTTTTTTTTAATTTTTAATGAAAAAATGCAAGTACGAATATTGATTGTTGCAAGTTTTCATTTTGTGCATATATGGTAGAATTTTTTTAATGTCAAAAGTTCTGAATTTTTCATTGATTTAAATACATTAACTATCAAAATATGTACTCATATTAAATTATAATGCACATAAAATTATTTTTAAAAAAGTAATTTTTATACAAACCTTCAAGGACTTCCTTAACATTATCTAATGTTGAGTCTTTATGTTTATTCCAGATTAATTAACGTTCAAAAAAATAAAATGAAAAATCAAGTCGGCTCCCTCCCAAAAAAAATTGAATCCTGAATCCGCCAATGGTGTAAGATAGATAATTTCTAATTTAAAATGTCCATGTCCTGATATTATTATTCACTGTAGTTAAAAGATAATAATAATAAGATAATGTAATAAAGATTAAAAAAAAAAAAGAAAATCAAAAGAAATCCAAAATTCGCCGAGACGTCTCTTAGGCATTTCTTAGATGGTGTGCCCACGTGAGTGCAAAACATACGTTGCCCGGCATCCTGATAAACCGATTACGTAAAGATAAAATAATTACGCATTTAGTTCGCATCCCCTGGTCCGGAAAAACTTCTTATAGCCTAAAACGCGAGGAAAGAGAGAACAAATACAAAATTTAAGGAAGTTAATCGGCTGTTCTACATATCATGGGTGATAAATATTCAGGACGCAATCATTATAAAGTTTTTTTATCAGTGCCGACGTTTCAACCCAAACATGTAGGCCATCATCAGGCTGTGGTTCGAGTTTGTGGTTGTAAGGGTACTTGAATACCTTACGGTACTACACACCCTGATGATGACCCACATGTTTGGGTTGAAACGTCGACACTAATAAAAACTTTATAATGACTGCGTCCTAAATATTTATCACCCATAAAAAAAAAAAAAGTTCTAAGTATTTTTTTTCCTAATAAACTTATAGGTTTATAGTAAAATTTTAATCTAGAAATAATCGGTAATCAGGCATATATTCGACGTGTCCTTGTGAGCTGGAGCGGAATCCTGCTGGAAAACCCAATGACTTCCAGCAAATAGAGTATCATTTAGAGGCTTAACAACAGGCTCCAAAATATTTTCATGATACATTTTAGTGGCTGTTTAACTCCTTTTTCACAAAAATGGAGCTTTGCTGTGCTATCAAAGCAAACTCCCTACCAAACCATGACTAAGAAATGGTGATGGCCTCTTTCCACACTTCCAATGACTTCCTCGACTTATTTAGCTTCATATCATTTTGGCGATTAAATTTTTCTTCAATTGTAAACATTTTCTCATCGCTAAACAAACTATTTCGTAGAAGACCATTGCTGTAACGGTCAAGGAGCACTTTGCATCTATCCACTCTAATTTTTTTTAGGGAAGGCAATGTTACCATTTGTCCGGTCATTCTTCGAAATGCACCAATTCTAAGGACACTTTTTACTATGTGAGACATTGATCTCACAGAGAGTCCCATTTCCCGAGACATAATTGGTTGTTTTCGAATGGGATTTCTTCTGATTCGAGCAGCCACTGCTCTCACTGCATTTGCCGTTCTCAAAGAGCGGGTCGAGGTCTGTCATATACAGATAGGGTCTCATTACATCTCTTTATAGTGCGATACACGAACATACGGTTGATACCCAAAGGTTTCAAATTGCTGAAAAACTCTGACCTACATTTTCCAACTTTGTGTAAGGCGATCACAGCTATTTGGTTTTCTTTATCATCCCACTCCATGTTAACTGAGTGATAGAAAAATGCAAACTAATTGGGGTCACTATCCAGACATTTAAAGAAAATAACCTGATAGAGGTAAAGATTACCTAAATAACACCCCAGGATTTAAACAAAGTTCAACAGTATTTATGGCAGAACTAGGTAACATATATATGTTTTTATTGAAAATCGATTTAGATACAGAAGTAAAAAAGACCCTACCTTGAAAATTTGCGAGAAATAAATTACTGGTTTCGAAATAACAGTGAAAAAAATTGAAAGCAAAGTTTTCAATCTTACAGAAACTGATTAAAAATAAAAGTTAAAATTTCATTTGAAGCCCTGATAAGCGAGGAACAAATGAAAAGTTCTTAAATTAATGTCCCAATTTTCAAACTGAAGAGATGAAGAAAATAACAGAAATACTTTCCATTTTTTTTGTTTTAATTCTTATAGGATTTAAGAAGAGGGAGTGAATTTAAATAGAGTCAACAGTAATCGGAATAACGACATCTCCTCCTCTGTTTTTAGTTGAGGGAATGAAATATAAAGCTTTGCTGAAATTCTCTTAAAGTTAAAAAATACAATTGATTACAGCACTGGCGATGAGGACTATAGCTGATGAAAACAGATTGGCGAGGAGACGAATGAGATATAAAAGGGGGTATGCCGAATCCTCTTTACGGTCGGGATGTCGGGGCAAAGTGTTTATTCTCTCTGGGATTACAAGAGAAGAAACAGCCGGGGAGTAATAAAAGAAACAACTTCCACCCTATACTTAATTCTCCATCTTTAGCGGCGGAGAGGAGGGGGAGGGGCAAAAATACCCACTGACGTAAAAGCAGGAGGGATAAGAAAACTGAGCACTAAAGTAAAGCAATTTCCCGAAGAGGGTCTTATCTCAGAGGGCAGTTTGGCGGGGCCGGGGGTAGCTGTATGGGGCCTTTCACCGCCAGTGGGAACCCGAATAGGAAAAACTTACACCACAAATATAGACAAAAATGTTTCCCGGGAAAACTTCTTGCTCTCATAACGTCCCCTTTATGTAGGCTCCATTCGATTCCCGCCCTCTTGATCTCTTTAGGGCTTAATTTCGAAAGACGCGGCGCGCCCTTAAACTATTCTTCCGTAACTTTTTCGTTACTGCTGCTATGATCTTGTTGTTTTCGTGAACCGCTCCATTAATAATTGTAGAACGACAAAAAGGACATTTTAGGATAATTAAGGATTCGTTCTTGGAAGAATATTTTATTGTGGAAGGAGATGGCCCGGTAAGGCTGTCATATAAAGATTATAAATAGTGAAAAAACTAGTTTTAAACTGACTGCAACTAACAAATGGCACTTTTCTGCATAGAACCTTCTTTAATTTTTCTAATTAAATTACACGAACGAAGGACAGTAGTATGAAAAATTCACAAGTGTCACCTATGGGAGTTTGTTGAAGTTAATCATAAATAAGTTCTTAAATCACGATCGTAAAGTTATTTTGTTCAAGGCCCGTTGCGATGATGGTAGACGCTGAAAGAGGGATTTTACAAGCTACCAAATCGGCCTATTTTCTATACTTACTTATAATGAAGGCTATATTTTATTTATTTGTTGCTGCCCAATAGCGAATAAATAAATAATTTTTATTTTAGCATTATTATTTTAGGTCCCGAGGCCTTCTTCTTTTCTTCTCCTCAGGGTGAAGAAGGAGGAGGGTATCAGGGATCGAAGAAGAAGCAAGGTTAGAAATGAGACAGTTAGAATGATTCTGAAATTTATTATAGAAGGATTGGTATCTGGATTGGATATAATCGGCATTAAGGTCATTAAGGATGGTTTTATTTGTGACAAAGTAAGGGGTATTGAGGATTTTATGGTTCTAAAGATTTAATATGAGATTAATTCGATGTTTTAGAGTAGCCCCAAAGCTCATCTCCGTTAACTCCAAATAAGCCTTATGTTATATGTAATGTATATAAGTCTTTTGTAATTAATTGGAACCTTCGAGCGTTTTTATATCTAGTGTGTTGCGATTTTTTTTTTTTTTAATTACACATAATTCTTATGTAAGTATAGAATTATAATTATATACAGAGTCAACTATTTTTACTAATCTGTGAATGCAAACACAATATTGTAAACAATCATCAAGTGAATGAATATCTATTCAGCTATTTGAGATAAAATATGCATTATAGTAATAGCCCATGGGAGAGTAATGGCGCTAAATCTTAAAGTAGTGCCTAAATCGGATAACCCCGGACTATCTCGGCTATTTTTCTTTGAGGACTTTTTTGTCCGACCGATTTCGTGATTGCGGCCCTGGCCCTATTCTGATAAGTGTACTGTATTCTCGGCAAGAGGTTATTTTCAGTTCGCATGTCTTCTTATTTACCCCGTTCAGGGTTCGATTCTGGTTAGTATTAAATGAGAATGCTGCTTATGCTCAATCTTTTTACAGATTAGAAATTGAAATATTTGATCATCAAAAGGATTTGTAAATGAAAAATAATAATTTAAAAAAAAAACGTCTTTATTTTTTGAACATTTTTATATCTCAACGGTCGTTTATTAGGTTGCCCTTAAAGCAAAAACTTTTATAATAAAAACCTTATTTTAGTTTTTCATTTTCCGTGGAATATTGATTTAATTTTTACATTTTTATCGGTAAAAACTAAATGTTTTACAAAATACCACATTACTCATACAATTTTGTTCGTTAAATAAAAAATCTTTTTAACAGAAAGTTTTTATTTCCTGTATATCATAACGTTTCGCCTTATAAACAATTTTTAAATAAAATACTCAAACAAATCCATTAAAAAAATTTATATATTACACTACTTCATGGTAGTAATTGTTTTCTCTATTACCCCAATTTCTTAGTTTTTTTTTTTTTTAATTTGTAGAAAACAGTTTTCCTTATTCAACTTTTCAGTCACAGTTCCATTAACCTTCCTAAAAACAGACTTATATCATTTTAAATACTGTTGTTTACACTTTATTTAGAAATCGGAACGTTATAATATTAATACTACTTCTTAAATAGATTTTTTATTGATTAAATATAATACAACTTTTAATCTTTTATTCATATTTTTTTAAACAATTTATCATTCCAAGTCTGTGATTGAAATTATTTAAATAATACTAAATTATTTTTTTAATTTTTTAGGAATGCTTTGTAAAATATTGTTGATTATTAGATTTCATAATTTTTTGCCAAGTTTTTTGGTTAATAATTTCGCTAAAATTTTAATCGAAATACATGAAACATTTGTTGAATTAAAAAAAAAAACATTTATCTATGGATAAGTAAATAAACTGAAGAACAAAATAGTGGCAACCATAATAATAACAAGCTATTTTATTGTTTAATACTACATTGTGTTACAACAAATAGCAAAGGTAATAATGAACTAAAAGTTCATTCACACCGTGCTCTCAGAAAACATAAATTAATTGAAATTAAAACAATAACTAATTGTAAGTATAGTGTATATAGGAATATGTTTTATTTGTATTTATCTTTAAGTTATTTTATTCTTATTTATTGTGCATATGTATGTATATTATTTTTCTGTTAAATTTGTTGCGCATAGAGTGTGAATGTGATCTCTGAAAACTATTATAAATGTCCCTAAAAATAAATAAATAAAAAGAACATATACATGCCTATCTAAAAACTCGCTTTGGGGGTACATATACTAAAATTGGAACCATACACAGAAAAACATATGAAAATAAAATAGAGAAAAATCAAAAAGTATCAATAGATTTAGTTTTTTTCCGAATTTAACGAGGAACTGTTAACTAATATTTTTGTCCTGAACATTTTATCTACAATACAACAATTTATGTTATATCATATAAGTGGAATAAATGCATTCCAAAATATTTTATGAGTCTTTAACAAAAATTAAATCATGAAACCGACCCGTCGGTATATCATAGAGAAATATGAATATTACATTCCGACGAAAACAAAGCCATTTTGAATTTTGAACTTACAGAACTTAGTTATTCAAGACTAAAGAGCAATACTGAGTGAAGGAATTATATCTGCCATGACGTTTCGAATTAATGGCACCGCCTTCAAATGTTACAAATGGGACTTAATTACTTAATTTGGGGTTTGGGCTCGGTGCGGAAGTTGGGGGGGGGAAGTAAAAGTTAAGCGCCTCTTTTCGTTCTGGTTCCGTCAAGTCAACTTTTGAAAGCAAAATAAGTTGCCTGTGCCAAAGAAGAGAACCCTCTTAAGTAAAAAGTCTAACAAGATCTCTGCTGAGTATTAATTAAATTTAGACAATTTGTCGAATGGCGGTTAGTTAAACTTGAATAGAATAAACGAATCTAAAAAAAAATTAATCACTACGGGAGCTTGTTCGTCCTGTTTGTAATATGTCAACAACCATTTCTGTAATCTCCGGTTAAAACTCTAGTCTTGTGTTGGCTATTACACTCATTATCGGTTTATTTTTCGGTATTATTTTTAAAAAGTAAGTGTGCCTTAACCGAACGAACGTGTCAAAACTGGTTAGCCAAATTTCGTTCAGGAAATTTAGACATCAATGACGCTCCATGGTCTGATCGCCAACAAAAAATTGAAACGAGCAATGTTAAGACCATTGTTGATCAAAATTACGCTCAATCAGTGCGAGAGATTGCTATGGTCCTGGATGTGTCATACACAAGCATAGAAAACCTTTGCAAAAGCTCGGTTATGTTTCCAAACTTTATGTTTAGGTCTCCCCACTGAAGCCAACTTTGCAACATGAATTTCATGAGAATCTTTGACAAACCTTACCTATTCACTGAACCTAGCTCCAAGCGACTACTATTTATTCCAGTCTCTTCAGAACTCCGTGAATTGAAAGCTATTCCCAAACTAGATACTACTTAGATTAATATTTTACAACGTTACACATTTTTAAATTTTTTTTATACAATTGTAAACTTTGTATTTCTGAAAATTTGAAATAATAATAATATAATATAATGCAAAGTAATAATAATAGCATATAATAATTTGCCTTGAGGCAGTACAAGGATAATGCGAAATAAATAAAGAAATAAAAGACTACTAAGTTGAGTTTTAACAATAAACCCTAGTATGAATGTGGCGTCATGCAGTTAAAAGAAACTAGGAACAAGCCATACTAAATAATAGTCAATACATTGCAGATTACAATAAATTTGATGTCTACAATAAGCCGATTTTATTCCATCCTAAAGAACCAAAAGCACTTATTTGCTACCCCAACACAATAAAAAATTAAATTATTTCAGAAGAAAAACACTAAACAAATACTGTGAACCAACGAATATTACAACAAACCAACAATGAAAAATTTAATTGCTAATACAGAAATGAGGCTAAATATTATAAAAACAAATTACAAAATGAAACAATTTCACGTTAACTATATTTGACCCTCATAGGAAAAGATCACCATGTCTATTTTTTTATTAAATAATTTAGTAACTAAGAAATAAATTTTAATAGCTCGTAGTTATGGATAATTGGCACCCTTAAAAAAATACAAAAATTGACATGGTGTTGTTTACCTCCAGAGTAAAGATATGAAACAAAGCCCATTATTTCGCGCAATTCATTGTAGCTTAAGTCTTAATTTGTTACAGTTTATAATTTGCAAGTTATGTAATTTTTATTAATATATTTCACATTTAAAATGAATGGAACTAGTTACAATAGAATTTACATGGTGTTTCACTTGATGTGTGCAATATTTATCTAATCGGCAGACTTCTTTTAAAACTAAAACATTGATATTTATCGTCGGTTTATTTAAAAAATGACTCAAAATAATACAAAACCTTTTATTCATAAAAAATAGTTTCACTAAGTGCACGATGTTCTGTCTTTACAGAGCAAAAAGTCACTATCAGGTACTTAATGACTTCTTTCACTGGATTAATCGATCAGAGGGTTAATAAAACTAATTGATTGTAAGTGAGATAAGTGTAACTCAGATTCTATGTACTTGTAAGGTTATAAAGCTAGCGAATTAGTCCGTGGTAGAGACCCGTTTTTATCGAATTATTAACATCTCCCTGAAACTTTGTAAATAGTTTCATCTCATCGTAACCTACAACTAGTTTATTTACAAAAACTTTTGGAATTGGGGCATTTACAATCTGGAATGGGGACAAACTTTGTCTATTTAATTAGGAACTAAAAACTCGTAAATACCCATTTGCTTTCTATTTGGTTCATAAGAAAATGTGATCACAAAATCGAGAAAAAAGATGTCCTTCAAAAATATTGAGCCGTTTGGCGTAATCTGCACCTCCAAATTTTCAAAATAACGATGTTATATTGGTCCAATATTTTTGAAGACCATCTTTCTTATTGATTTTGTTATCAAATTATCTTACGAGCCAAGTAGAAAGCTAATGGCTATTTACGAATTTTTAGTACCTAATTAAATAGACAAAGTTTGCCCTCCTCCAGATTGAAAACACCTCAATTATAAGAGTTTTCGTACATAAAATAGTTGTAGGTAACGATGAGATGAAACTTTTTACGAAGTTTCAGGCGGATGTTAATAATTCCATAAAATCATCTGTACCACATGAGAGTGTGCAAAAAGTCACTAAGTGTGTGAGTGCGTCATGGTTTCTGTTTCGTTACATATTTAAATACATATTTAAAATTGCAAATAACGAAAATATCTGATAAAATTGATATTTTAGTATTTTTTTAAAACGAATCAGAAGCTTCATATTCGATTATCTCAAATTCACTAAAATATTACATAATGACTTTTTGAAATAAACTGACGATATACTCTGTTAAGTGTAAATCAAATCTCGAATATTTTACGCTTTTTGATACAGTAATAAATGTAAAAAAAAATATATAAATATATGAACTTTTTATTTTTTTTTATTTTATAAAATTGTGACAAACCTTGTTCTGAATACAACCCTTCCGTACCTTCGATATGAAGGAAGTACAAATATAATATTAATATGTCGAAAAAATTAGAGTTAAAGTTCTGTTTATTTTTCAAAAAAATAGAATACGATAATAGTGCAACAATATACCCAACAATATAAACAATAACGTTTGACGTAATACAGGTCAGATTATTTCCCTAAAACCATGGGGAAACCAAGAATGTAAATACTTGGATTAATTATTTTCATTACTAAGACCTCATAAATAGACTTAAAGCTCCCGAAAGAGCAGTAAGGCGTTAAGAGCGTCTAATTACTATGGAATTAACGACCTATTCAATATTTCAAAATTAATTAAAGCCACAGTACACCACAGCAGCGGAGAAGCAAAATGACTAAAAAGATTTTTCTTTTCACTAAAAATGTTCGACCAACGAATCCATACAAAATCTTCTTATATATTATTTCTCAAATATATATCCCTTTTCCGGCTCTCAGGGGTGATGGATTTTGACGAATGAGGTATCAATAGAAAAGGAATATCACGTAGAATGCGCGTATCGTAATAGTTGATTTCCAATTTTATACCTGAACTTAAATAAAAGTCTCAAAGAATGGAAACGATACAAATGAATTCATAATTTGCTAATAACTCTAAAAGTACACCATTTTCGGTATATGATACATGAGTATTTGAAAGCTTAATGAACGTGAAAAAAAAAAAAACGATTTGGTGCAAAGTTACATCGTTCAGAACATTTAGTATTTGTTATACTGCAACGATTCTGTAGCAAATTAGAATTTAAGGTTTTGCGAATTGTCCTTTTATTCCGGGATACAGTATGTAATGCGTCAATTACTAATTATTTTTTAATTTCAAAACATTTTATTTTTAAAATTAATTTATGATAATCTAAAGAAGAAAACGCTAACATTTAAATTATAATTTTAAGGAAACGTTATGGTTATATCATAACAGATTGTAAATCACATTTATAACTGATGTCTTACTAAATATATGTATTAAACCTTTGAGTATCAAATATAATGGAATTCAAGTTGTGCTGAGCCCTGAATGTATTAAAATCAGATACAGATATTAGGTTTGTGCAAAATACGGGTCAGTTAGTAAAAAATATAAAGACGCAATTTTCGTAATAAAAATAGCATCGTAGACTAAAAGTATTTTTTAATAAGTTGTTTGTTATTTATTCAAAGCCAACTTTTTTATAATAAAAAAATTGTCCGTTAATATTTAATGTATAACATATATCTGAGTTTTCTCATACTATTTCCCTTAGGGCTATGGATACAAAGTCAAATTGAAAAATTGTTGGGTTCGGTAATATTATTCCAATATTCGGTAGAATTATTCGAAAACTAAAAACAAAAAACAGAGTTCTATGGAAACATGCGAATAATACTTTTTAAAAACATGGTACAAAGCCAAAATCTTTGCTAATATTGGGTTCTATTCCTTTTTTTTATTTAATCACCAATCGACTTTTGCATATATAATTTACTATAAAATGTATACTGTTAGAGTTATGAAAAAATAATATTTAATTTTTATCAGAGATATACTACATATGAGAAGATATAGAGGATAGTGCTTTAATGAGAGTACTTCAGACAAGTTTCATCGAAGTCCATAAGAGACGTTTTGAGGCTACTATTTCAGTAGAAAAACGCGTTTTCAGTCGCTGCTTAGCCGCTATTGTAAACATATGTATTATATTTTTAGTTATTTTAATTCTAATTATAAACGGTTAGAAATATGATATCGAATAATTTTCAATATCTTCCTTACCTATAGGATAAGGCAGGGGTACCCAGAAGGGGGTTTCATGGAGCAAGTTGCACCATCAAAACTTTTGAGCGGAGGAGATATTTGAGGGTTTATGAATTTTCAGGATGAAAAGTTTCAAAAAAAGCAGACATAGATAAAACGTGGAACAGACCGCACCAAGAATTTGCATATGATCCACGAATTTTTCAATTCCACTTCCACAGGCACTGTTTTTATGAATAGAAGAGCAATAAAATCTCTTGGGAGACGGGGTTAGGTTTACGTACCATCGACCTCGTGGGGGATGGACACCCTTGAAATAAGGAAAGTAAAAACTATCATCATAATTTGATAAACAGCAGAATTGTACATGAATATTTATACCTTATTTATAATAATAGTCCAATATGAAAAAATAAATATAAATTGCCAGATAAATAAGCTAGCACAGTTTTATATATATATATATATATATATATATATATATATATATATATATATATATATATTAAAAATGAGCCATAGTTTTTTTTTTTTTTGTTTGCTTCCTCACTACCGAAAGATTACAACGTGGTGTTAATAAAAAGAACGCAAATATTCATTGGTCTTAAATTGTCATTGTCTATGTGACGGGTTTATCATGCACTACTATTAATTCTATTTCATGAAATTTTCAGAGATTGTGAGAGACGGAATATTTTCTTAGTGACTATAATTCAAAAACGGCTCGTTCTATTTGCCTCAAAGTTGTAAGAAATTTAAAGTATTGTCCAAATGGTATATTACCATTATCATCAAACTCCATTTAATAATTAATTAATATTCCTAAATCTGATGAGTATGAAATATCGATGGCATTGAACATATAAAAAAGGAGTTTATATTTGTACTAATGTTATAAGCCATGAGATAATAAACTGTATTAAAAAATTAAATATTAACTGTATTCTCTAGTTCAATGAATTCATTTGACAGGTATTCCACCTGCTACCGTTAATTTAATTTTATGACATTTTCACGGACTGTGAGTGTAGATATATTTTATCGAATTCCGTCCTCTTGTTTCGCTTAGGCGTGCGTTTTTGTTTTTTCTAACGACGAATCGTAGACCTTGAAATGAGGTCAGAAAATAATTAAAATGGCGAGGAAGATATACTTGGTAAACGTTATTTTTTGAGCGGAGGAAGAAATGTTCTTTTGTTTTAAAATTTTAGAGGTAATAGTTTTGGTTTATTATTTTCAATAAGGAACCATTGTAATTAACCAAAAAAAATCCAATGCTTAGCCTGCTCTCAAAATTTGAGGTTTTACATTTCAAAATACGTAGAACTCGAAAATCGAATAAAATAAATTGTCCGTCCGCCATCCGAGCATATTCTCCGAAACTACAGGACCGATTTTTTCCAAAATTTTAATCAAAGTCAGAGGCCACCCGAGGATGAACCTCCTACCTTGACATTACTATCTGTCCTTTTTTTCAAGATGACGTTCGAAAAACCTGTCTTGGTAGACTGTATCGTCTAAACGAATGTACCGATTTCAATGAAGGTTGACTAAAATCTTCTCCCCGATGTCCTTTACATATATTTATAGAACATACTTTACAGAAAAAAATCTCGAAAAAAATGTTATCGAGAATGTAGAACATAAATGGCAAATAACTTGAGAAGCAAACCATTTTCGTCGGCATTTGTAATAACGTATTTCAAAGATATTTAAATTTCAAGGGGGAAAAAAGATAGATCAAAATCCGTGCACTATTAGTAAAGAAATCGCGGTATTTAAATATTTTTGGTTTATTATTTTCAATAATGAACAATTGTAATCGACCAAAAAATTAAAAAATTTAACCCTACCTCAAATTTTCTTTTTAATGCTTGAAAAATACCCTAACACAAATGTATTGTGTTGTTATGTTAGCTACGGATCGATGCTAGGATAAGGTAATAGTAAAAGAGTTAAATTGATAATCAAAGCTCTGCATTTTAAACGAAGATTTCTCGTAAAGCTTTACCCACCGCAGCAACGCTAAAAAGATCCTCTCCCTCAGTGTAAAAAGTCTCCCCCCCCCCCCCCCCCGTCACGGTACCGAGTCAAAGTGGCCCATACGCGAGACCGCAACCTACACCAATTAGCTGAGGATTGTGTTTGCCTTCCTTGGTAAACCGGGAGTGGGGGGGGTTTAGCTTTGAAGTCACCGGCTGCCTTTAATTAAACTTAACTTTTTTTAGTGGTTCTTGAAAGCCGTCTTTTTAGAATTTAATGCCGTAAAAACGGTTTGAGCTTTGACACGCTATCTCGGTTAATGTCCCAGTGGTACCCTGAAAGCTGGAATAATTCCCTCTGACTATTTCTTCAAGGCGTCGCCTGAAACGCACTTTCCACGTTAAAAAAAGAACCAAACAGTTGTCCTCACTTAATTAAATAATTAGCTTTCAAGACGACAATTTAAAGCTCGTATGAACGCAAGCAGTTTTAAAACTTTATATCAAATAACTGAATAGCAATTTAAATGAAGTAGTATAGCTGCTAAAAGTGCATTTTAGAGGTTCCATGGGTTATATAACTTGTGAAAGGAACAGACACGTTAATAATATTAGCAAGACTAATTATAATATACCTCTGCAAGATAAAACGTATACTAGCACAAATTTTGAATGGTAAATAACCTGTCTATGCTAATCTGCTAAAATATTATTAGTTATAGTAAGGTTATGCCTGTACTGTTAACACAGTTTGTGATTCCTTAATTGATCTACTACAGTTTCGATTTATTTTTAAAATGGCAAAGTGAAGTGAAAAAACTGAGTTGCTGGATTATTTGGTTAAAAATACATATTATAAAGCATTAATAAAAATTCAGCTGATTCTCAAGGCAAAGAAGAAGCACATGCATCGTATATCCAGAACGCATGCATCTTGCGTCTTGCATCTTTAGTGCCAAAGGGGCCTAAGGGAAAGTAGTGGACAGAATTCAATAAAATCGACAGCATATCATTTTTTTACTAATACCTACATTTCTTCAAGCATCGAGACTACTCAAACGAGCCGTTTCTGAAATATTGGGAGATCTGAAAATATATGTTTGTGCGTGCGTAAGCGGACGTACTGGGTAGAATTTAATAAAATTGATATGAGACCGACCCGAACAGTCCTGAAAATTTCATGAAAATTGGATAAACTGTGGTGATATGCCCGTCACATCGCTTTGACTACAGACAGACACCGAACCAAATTTAACCCTTGATGCCTAAAACGTAAAATGCGAGTGGAAATTTCTAAGTTATTTTAATCACTCGCAGGAATCGCAGCTTCCTACCTTTGGTAGTGAGGAAGCAAAATGTTAATTCTCAGAATAGGAAATTCCGTCAAATTGTGTGGGTTGGAACTGAACGGTTCAAAATCAATTTTATAAAATTATACCCACTACTTTCTTCTATGCACGAGTTAATGTATTTTCTTAGATCCGGTTATATTTCAATTACTGCTCGTATCGTACGATTTCGCTCAAAGCAATTGGAAACTTGGATATTAGGAAAGAGAATCCATCCACTATTTTCTCTTACATATGCGGTAAGGAATTTTCCAAAGCACTCCTGTATTCCAAAAACACCTTGTACAATTTAGCCTAAAGTTAGAGAAAATTGGAGAAATGCTCTAAAATGGGCTGGTATAAATTTCATCTGATTGCACTTAACAATTAAAACAGCACCTCATCATTAAGAATATAATGGTTTTAAAATGTGACATGAATATATGGAAATGTAATTAAAATGTAAATTTAAATAACACAAGGTAAAAAAAAAATGTTCAGTGTAGAAAAAAATACAAAACATTTTTAAATTGCGTGAAGATTGAAAAAGTTCTCAAACAATATTTATTTAAGGATACATAGATATATTTTCTTTTTTTTTTTTTATACATCACCTCGACCAAATTTAATTTCTCACTTCGCTGATTTCACACAAATGAAACTGATGAATTTCCGCTTCAAAATTTCATTAGAGCCCTTGAATCTTTTAACAAGAGGGAAATTAAAAGGTTGGTTTCGTTGACTTTTTATATTTTGGAATTTGATTTTTTATTTTCTTAATAAAAACTTTCAGTTAAAAAATCAACATAGTAAATGTATGTATTTGAATTTTACGTTTTTTAACAACGATAATGAAATTTGTGATTCGAACGGGGTAGATTTTAATAAAAAAAATACGAGAAGTAAAACTGTTCATATTTATTTCGTGTCGGTACAGCTGAATAAATCTTGTCACTCATTTCTATTTCCTTCAACTACTCTCCTCCCTCCCACTAGCGGATCCAGGATTTATTTTTGGGGGGGGAGCTTAAGCCCGAAAGTTTTTGTTTTTTTTCATAAAAATAACGATAATTACTTTGGAAAAAGAAAGAAACTAATTACCTATATGAAATGGTGTTTAAGTGATCCCCAAAGCCCTTTTAAATGTAATTACACAAACAATAATACTTTAAGAGATACTTTTTTAATATTTTTTTTTCGATAAAACATGGTTATATTTTACCATTTTGGGGGGGGCTTCAGCCCGAAAGCCCCCCTCCCGTAGATCCGCCCGTGCTTCCTCCAACTCCCAATTTGCCATTTTTTTCATATGGAGAGTTTCGTTCTATAGGTACAACACCAAACCTATTCTAACCAAAATCGGAAGTTCGAAATTCCTTCCAAGGGTCCGTCACGAAATAAAGTTCAACCCACCTAGACTCAAAATGTCATAAAAATAAATTGATTACATTTAAATGGTTTACACTTTTTCTTTAAATAATATTTTATAAAAATAATTTATTAATAAGAATAAACAAACAAATAATTTTAGAAAAATCAACTCTTTTTGAAGTGAAAACTTCCTTAGGAGCGTTTGCACTTGTTTGTAGAGAGTGAATTAGATCGATCCGTGTTAACGCTCGGCTAAAGTCGGCCAAAGTCGTCTAATTGAAATGTTTTTACATATGGATTAAAATATCTCAGAAACTAAAAATCTGGACTGCATACTGTTAGCGAGGGGATTGTTCAGCATTTCACCCTTTCTGTAACGACCTATTATTCAAATTTTTTTCTTAACGTGACGCCGTGTTAGAGAGGTGAAATGAAAAAATAGAGTCGAAAATCAAATGATAACGAGTTTTATGGAAGATATGGATTAAAATATCTCAGAAACTAAAAATCTCAGGCCTCTAAAAATTAATAGAATTAAGTTGAATATATGTAGATGGCTGTTATTTATTAACATTGCCAAACCTTACAGTAGGGTCAAAGGAGAGAAAAAATGAAGGGTTACCCGGCAAAAGGTATAAAAATTGTACTACAAAAAGCTAAATTTTTGTTCTCGATAGTGGTACAATAAAATTAATCAATTTTTAATTTACATTAGAATTGATGTTTTTTTTTTTAAATTGACATGGTTTCATTTTATTTCTTGAAAAAATAAATCGGGAATATACTCATTTTCATAACAATTATTTTTTTTATATTTAGGTTCGGTTTTGAAAAAAATATATAATGCTTCGTCGGATTCATTGAATGTTTTTACATGGGAATTGATAACTCGATTTCCATAAAAATGAGGATTCATTTTGGAAATAAGCTACTCAAATTATGTACGTAAAGACGTTAGGATCAAAACTAACGAAAATGAAATATAAATAAAAAACAGATGTAAACAGTATTGGAGCAAACAGACAAATAAAGATGAATTTGTATACCTTGATAATCCGTCGGAAGAAAACGGTAATTGTAATCATTGAAATTAATTTGATATTTCAAGAACGAAAAATGGTCAGGATATGCAGTCAGTAATCATTAAGTTTGCCGACAGTTCTACCCGAATTTGTGAGTTATAATCAGAGATAAAAATACAAAAGTACGTAAAATGATAAATATTGAACTATGTAAATAAGAGAAGAAAAAAATATGAAACGTACACATGAGATATTTTTTTCTCATTATTTAGATGTAATTTTGTATTTTTTTAATTTTTATCCCTGATGATGGCCCACATACTTGGGTCAAAACGTTGGCAAACACGATTGACTGCATATCCTATTTTTCAATTTTTAAAAAAAAATTCCAAATGTCAGTTATACATGGGTGATTCTCAATTTAAGTTTTAGTCCATCACAACTTTTACGTGATTAATTAAGTCTAACTAGATTTTTTTCCCCACTGCTATAAAGTGAAAAATTATTTCTTCATAATGAAATATTAAAGAATACTGTGATTTTATAATTACTTAAGCTTCTAAAATGTCATTACCACGTATTGTCAGACGCTCAGTTTTATAGTAAACAATTTTTTTTTTCTTTCGAAACCTATATAAAATGGCAGTGGAATTTATTTCCACTCATAAAGAATAATTATGGCATTTTGATTTTTTTTTTTTTAATTTTGTTAACAGTGAAGTATGTTTATGTATTTTCAAACATTGTCCCATCCTTTTGATGTGAAAATGACATTATCAAGTTGAAAACTCGTTTCAGTCCCACAACTAAATTATTAGCTTTACTTACTTTAATTACTGAGCAAAAAGTATTTTTAATCTTGGCAATTTGCTCAGAGAAAGCTGAGTGGCAATGGAAGGTGTAGATATTTAGAAAATTGTATGTAAATGCCGTCAAAATTATTATTTTCATGAAAATTGCCCATAATCTGAGAATCGCCCCATATTCATGTTTAATTTAATATCATCATAACAAAAATGTATTAAGCCTTGAATTACAAAAGCTTGAATAGATAAACAATAATATAACCCTTGAGAAATGTTAAACAGAGCATGCAGACAGTGATAACAGATTCAGCCTATTTTTAGATAAACTAAATCCATATAGCAGTTTACTGAGAGACATGAAGGCAAACAGCTGTTGACATCCGTTAAATTGTAACTATCAGCTAAGGAGCGGTTGAGACAACTGATAAGCCGACGAACCCAACATGTGTAAACACAATTTACCAACTGATAAGGGCCGGGGTTAATTAGCAGTCTTTGTCTCGGTATTGCTCCTCAACTGAGCCCGAGCTGGCTTTACACTCTGCCCTCCGATAGCGATTAACAGTTACCGTCTCCTGTAATTATTGTATCCCTTCTCCTCCTATCTAGCCATCTTCTATTCCCATTAGATCTTAATCCAACATCTAAACTGATTAACGGATATAATATGAGGTTAAAAATTATACCTAATCAAGGACGATAAAGACAAACGCTATATTAGAACCGAATACGAAAACCATTACGAAAATTAATTACATTAGAGAAAAACGTCTGCCAACCAGTTCATTGTAACTTCCTCTTCATTACTACTGAACAAATAAGGAAATACAAATATATGGTTTTGTCTATTTCGACATGAATCACAACATTCATGTATATCTTTATAATCCTCACCGTAAGCGTTTACTATGTAATACCAAATAAAATTAGTACAAAAGACAGGCGAATGAGAGGGAGCATTCAGGCTGAAACCCTTCTCCCAAAATGGTAAAATATTACCATTCCTCATGAAAAAATATATTAAAAAATTAACTCTAAAAGCATTATTGTTTATGTAATTACATTTAATAGAACTTCAAGAATAACTTAAACACCATTTCATATAGGTAGTTAGGATTTTTCTTCTTCTTTCAAAGTCATAATCGTTAAATATATAATAAAAAAAGCTTTCGGGTTTAAGACTCCCCACAAAGTAAATCTTGAATCCGCTAGAGATACGACGATCAAGCTCAGACAACAAGAAGCAATGTTACTATGAAAATTTAAAAACCTTCTTTCACTAAAAAATGTATTTTTTATATTGCAAATAATTTTGATTAAATATAATGGATAACATTGACCAGGTATTACTGTAATATATATTAGCCTTTTATTGACTTAGAAATATTCTTAATTATGTCTTTCTGCTCAGCCTCTGTTGGTCCTTAATACCAGTAATGCGGGTGAGTGAGAGGCGCTGGGATCTTATAGAGTCCTGCCTTTCCTTCCACGAATGGGAAGAAAGGCTTGGCCCGAAGATCTTGGGTGAATGCATTTTTTTTTTTAGATATTGTATGTGTGTATTTGGGTAGTTATTTTCATTAGTTTAGTTTCTTTTTGTTTAGTTTATTTTATATACATTTACTTTTAGTATTATTATTTGTCTGTATTATTTATTGTAAATGAAATGTGAATGAGCTCTTAGAACACTATTATAAATTATATCCTTAATTGTGACAGATTGTAATATCTCTCAATAAATATGCTTCATTTAACAAAAAAAAAATTATATTAAGCTAATTGTATTGTTGCCTAAAACGAAATAAAATTGTCCTTGAAGATGGATCAGAGGCTCGAAAAATCGACAAAAAAAATTAACAGAAGTGATACCTACATGAAAAAAATTAATAAATTAAAAAAAAATAATGTTAAACTGTTTTATTAAGGAGTATAATATTCTGTCACAATACAAGACAATGGTTATAATAAGAAAAACATTCACACCATTTTTATAGAAAATAAAATAAAAGCAAAACAACAACTAAATAATAATATTGAAAACAAAAATACGAACAATAAATAAAAATAAAATAAACATAAGTAAAATAAAACCTTAAACACAGATACCTAAAATATTTATAATTTTATTTGAAAACTGAATAGACTATTGGCATTAAGTTTGAAAACATAACCATTCCATATGTTCCCTGCCTAATAAATTAAATAATCACTATATTGGAGCTAGGTATGAAAACCTATTCAGATTAAAAAAGTGTAAACCTATACAGATTGATTATCTGTATGTATTAACATCATTCTAAAATCCTTATTTATTCAGGTATTAAAGACTTACACCGAGAAATTTTCAAATCTCTCATTGTATATAGAGCTCCTCCGAAACATGAATTATACATTTCATGAAATTGAAACAACATTTCAAACTATACGTCAAAACTCTGTGTCATAAGCGTTTCAAGCAAACTACATTTCCGCAAGTATAAGTGAAAATGGGATCTATTTTGGTAAAACTGGTATTGGATCATATTTTTTTTTCTAATCCATAACTTTCCTCCTACTTTGAGGCATATCCAACATCAAGTGTTTGAAATATACATTACACATACATCATAGTACATCATAGTTTATAGGTGCCCATCCCACCAAGGCCGATGGCGCAAGAACCAAAATATAATAAAATAATGCTCACATTTTCTTAAAAACGGAGCAAACGAAGGTATAATTAGTAAATTCGTTAGTATATCTGCAATTACACTTGCTGCGATTTGTTCCATTTTCCCTTGTCCCTAAGTATGAAACTTTTCATTCAGAAAAATTCATAAACCCGTCGAAATATGCCACCTCAAAAATTCTAAGAACCGTTTAAAATATGCCCCATTCAAAAATTTTGATGGCGTAACTTGTGCCATGAAATCCCCTTTTGGACACCCCTGGGTACATCAATAAAAATGGATTTGCGCATACGCAAACCAAAGTAACGGATAGTATTTTGGAACATCTACGCACGAACCCGAACAACTCCAGAAAATCAGACTGAAATTTGATTAACATTAGCAGAAATGTTTCTCGTCACATTAAGATTTTTTTCAATTTATAGAAACAATAATACATTTTATTTATAAAAGATTAATTAGATCTTAAATACGAAGAAAAATTTCAACAAAAAGTCTACTGTGTAAGGTATAGAATGAGATTGGAAATATTCCAACTGTATTATTATATCATCATTTAAATCAGTTAATAATTAAAATCTATGATTAATTTCGCAATTAAACTTAACAATCTACCTAGGGAGTGTGCTTGGGTTTCAACCGGTGCTTAACCCTTGTAAGGGGGAACTACCCAAACTGAAGAGATGCCATAATAACCCTTATCCCTAACCCGCAGCCTGGAAGATGAACCAGCTAATTCTAGAGCTGACCAATCAACGTCTGGAACATCTGCCGACCCAAGAGGGGAGCGGGGAAGAGGCCGTCTTTGAGAGCCGTTTTGGGTCTATTCCAGGAGTTGGGCAGGTGCCTAGGGACTTAGCAACTTACCGTTTCAACTCCTTCCGCCTGACCCTCGTCAAACAATCACTTAGCTTCAGTTCATGGCCTACTGGAGTCGCTTAATTAAAGTGTAATAACACTACAACTCTCCTCAGATCACGTAAGGAAAATTATTATGAAGAATGACAAAAAGTCTTTCTACACACAAGAACTTCGATATATGTTACTATAGTTTTACATTCATATTAATGTTAAAGAAGTTGTCAGCTAAATATTGCAATAACTATCCATAATTGCCCTATAAATTATAAATAAGTTGTCAGGAGATACTGACTGGATCAGAAATTACATTTTAGTTGGCAACAATCATATCAAATTTCTTAAAAAATCTTCATGTAGGATTGAGAGTCCTGGAATTCGAAAGGATTAGTTCTTTGAGTTATTATTAGTATATAATATCCCGTTCAAATAAACTCTTCAGCCAAAGTCACCTGCGTCATTTTAGTTGCTTGATCAACCAGGGGTGCATATTCCCTCTTCCCCAAGATCGATGGCGCATGCGTCCTGTCAGGATATTTTAATACTCTTCCCTTCTTAAAAGCAATCCAAGCAGAAGCCAAAAATTAGTTCTTATACTTACTATTCCCACATTAGTTTTCTGTTCTAAAAATTCGTCTCAAATTGAAACCCCCAAAAATATGATTTCCTCTATTCCTTAAAAAATCAGAAATTCGTAAAAACGTGTCCCTACCAAATATTTTGATGGCGCAACAAGCAAAAAGCCGATTAAAAAAAAAAACTGAAGTCATTCACAAGATACTCATTAACCAATTATTCTAGTAATTGATATCAATTATTCATAACGTGGATTCCTCTATAACACTTCCTCACAGTTAGTCTCTTACCAACAACATTATCATTCATGCCAAAAAATAACATTTTTCTTAAATTTTATATATAATTGTGTTCTCACAATATATTTATTTTGAGATGTAGACGAAAAATTAAAAAAGGGTTAAATTTTTATATGAAAAAAAGGTTCCTGGAAAATTATCTTTTAGCTAAACCTCGTAACCAAAGATTCATGTTCAGCTATTTATTATATACATATCTGACATACGTCAGAGATGCGAGATCTGCACATTAAATAACTAAAGCACTCTAGAAAGAAATATTGATAGATTTGAGAGGAAAATCCTCTGCACGATAACCGGAGCGATTTGGGAACAGAATACTATCGCATGGAGGCTGGTCGGATCTACGGGGAAGAGGGGACTTTCTGACTGAAGCCCCCAAAATGATAAAATATAACCATGTTTTATGAAAAAATAAATATCTCTAAAAGTATTATTGATCGTCTAATTACAGTTAATAGGACTTAAAGACCATTTCATATAGGTATTTAGTTTCTTTCTTTCTTTCTTAAGTTATTATCCTAATGTATTTATACAAAAAAAAAAAAAATCTTTCGGGCTGAAGCCCTCCCCAAAATTAAATCCGTTAGAGCATGAAGCTGAAGGATCAATAAAGAACTGCTTATAGAAACTTATCAATTCTCATGATGCAAAGACAAGGAGGTTAAGATGGGCTAGACATGTGGTCCGTAGTAAATCTCTACACAATAATGAACGCCTCTGTTGTTACCAAGAGACCAGGTGGAAGGCCAAAAATAGGAAGAGATGGAGAATACCGGTTTAAGCGACAGAGCATCTACAAGGTATGTAATATACAAGAAAAAATATATATTACAATACATAAAAATATCTAAATGATTATTTCACTGTGATGTATTATAACGTTTTTTACATTAAATTTTCGTTGAATTCATATTGACTAAAAGAAAAGAATAGAGCCTAGTTACATTTCGCAAGGAATGTAAATAATACCTTGACTCAGCTCAGAGTTACGCAACGGAACCGGTTATTTTGCGAAGTCATCCACCTTTTGCTTTAGTTCGCTATATTTCAGTGCTTCTTTATTCGATAATCTCAGAGTATTGATGGAATTAAAAATTAATTTAGAAAAAGGCAAATTCCTTTCTTCCATAAAATATTTTATCACGATTAAATCAAAACAATATCAATTAAAAAACTAAAAATACTCTTTAAATTGTATAACTAATAATACTGCTACCTTACTTCAAAGATGTACTGAGTGGATAATTTAACTAAAACATAATGTGAACAGTATACGCCAAAACAGAATATATATTTATTTAATTTTATTATAATATTAATTTTTTAATACATGTTTCTTTAATTATCGTTACTATCTTTATTTTATTTTATTGATTATTTTTAAATTTTATTTTATTTTATCATTTTTTAATTTTCTCTTTAAATATTTATATTTTATTCATTATCTTTTGCTTGTAAATATGGTATGAATCGATTTTATTGAGAATATTAATATGGCACAATTACCTATATGTTTATCATTAGTGGGACTTGAAAAAAATCGAAAAATAAATTCTTGTTATAAACCATAATAAATATATAATATAAATATATATTATTATTTTAAAATAAAATAACCAAACGAAATAACAAATATCTTAAATATGAATCATGTCAAAACAATTGAACGTTAAAGTTTAAGTTTTCAATCCTTAATTTTCAAAATTCTTTTATCGAAAACTGGAGATAGAAGGTTAATAAATATATTTATAACAGTATATAATGGCGTGTTATTTTTCAACTCTCACCTTCATCCAATGCTTTTACGGCAAATGTTTAAATACAATAATTGTAATTACTCGTAATCAATGGAAAAAATAATGTGAAACCGAATTTCCATTTTAAAAAAAACTATGAAAAATGATATTCATCATTAATTCTTGTTTATACTTGAATCCTAAAACATAGCAATTTCACGTATTAATTGATAAAAATAGTGTGTTGTTGAAACGTTATACGTTTAACCCCATTTTAAGAGAATTTTATTTTTTCATTTTAATTTCAACTGAAATTTATGTAAGTTTAAATATTTCTTATTTTATTATTAAAATCATGAAAACCTTTCAATATTCTTTCTGAAGCGAAAACTTTTGATTAAAGGCACATCCCTGCTTTAATTAAGGACTTAAAGATAATAATTTTAGAAACTTTGTTTTGAATATTTATCCAAAGTCCATTTCCACAGGACGCAGGCTTCGTTAACTTCAGAGTTCGCTTTCAGGATGAAAGGGACTTAAAATAATCAAGGATTGATGTTAATTAAGAAATGGTGGGGTTTTCTGTAATTTGTCTGAATAGTGGAGGGGTAGTATAAGGTCGTACTTCGCTGAAAGTGGACCTTTTTCCTAAATAAATAAATATAAAAATACCTTTGAATAAAATCTTTTAGTATTGCATCATCCTTTACAACAAAAACTAATGATTATTTTTTTAGTTATAAGACCTTAAAGGCACTTGAAGTTGTAGATTATGTTTAGGAAGGATAAGCACCAAAACCTAGTACCTGTTTGATAAAATTATTTCATTTTTAATTAATAAAAATAGTAAATAGATAAATAATCTTTATTTTTATCGTTTCGTTTTCGTTTGTTTCGATGTCTAGGCGCAAAATATAGAGGTCATCAGCGGCCGATCAACTAAATAACACTACTTTTATACTGTTTGGATGGTTGGTACAAAAAATAAAAATAAAAAAAGGATAAAAATAAATAAATAAAAGGATTGATAGAATAAAATAAATAAATAAAGATAATAATAGATACTTATTGATAATAAGATAGAATAGATAAATAAATAAACTTTTTAAAAAATATCAGTAAAATCAATAAACGAATTGAAATTAATAAACAAATGAACTTTTAAAAAAAAAAAAGAAAAAAAAGGAAATTAAAAAAATTTAATAATAATAATAAATCTGCAAAGGATCATTAGTTGTAAGCTTGTCATATCAGTTGTTTAAGTCTTTAACTATCCATGAACTTGATAACTTTGGTAACGATTTCTTCTTTATTTCTCAGGGATGCTGATATATTGGTATTCCGAGATCTTTTAACCTTGCGGCGTAAAAAGGGGACTCTTCCAAAACATGTTTTATGGTTAATGACTTACCTTATCGTTTTGGCGACCCGATAAAAAAAATTATATATATATTAACCAATTTAGGGGGGTATGATATATAATATAGGAGTAGTATAATATAAAATTCATATACATTAGTGGTCATAGAAATTGCATCACCCATGATTTTCACCAATGACACAAAATTATTTGAAATCCCGAACACCTATAACTGTTTGATTGCAATTTACTAGGCATTTGAAACCACGGATGAAATATTAATTATGTTTTTATGCACCAGTAAAAATTTGAATGAATGATAAGAAATGATTGACGGTTTGAATTCGTTTAATCTAAAGCTTACAATTTATTTCAAGTTAATTGAAATTAACTTGGAATCAACTGGGAACAGTTAAATTTAGAAATAACTTTTATTCGAATGAAGTTATTTCGAATATTTTTAATTCTTTTTTCTTTTTTTCCTGGGAAGTTGTCAATTTAATTTAGTTGTTTGGCAATAATAACTTCCAGTTGTTAACAATTGAGTATATTTTTTACTATCAACGTTACATGTTAACAGGTTAGTTGACGTTTCGGGACCTTTATTCCCATCTTCAGAACTGCAATTCCAATACTCTTGTGGATGCAAGGCTTAATTTTAATAATAATAATAATGTGCTCCATCGTCAATTTTCTAATTTATGTTCTAAAATTTATCATCTAGAGCAACATCCTCCTTTTGACCAATAATTCGGTTTCTGACATAGTTAAAAATTATTTTTAAAAGACCGAAGCAACAGAACACTTTTTTTATATTCGGTGTGTCTCACCCCACTCCGTTACTCCCCATTCTTTGTTGTCCCTCTCTCTATCATCAGTATACAACCAACGGTTAAACTGTAAGGAACTAATCCTTAATAAAAACCGAGAATATTTAGAACTTTCGGATTTGAACAGGCTTTGATTATTGATATTTACTTGAATTACTGATTTACTATTTCCATATAATTTATTAAAATATTATTTGGTTGGGTGATTATCACAAACTTTGAATTCGATTCGGCTTCGTATATTGAATTATTTGGGTAACAATTTGGTACCAGCATCCTTGGGTTTTGTTTTTATTTTTTCTCTTCAGTTTACTTGGAATTTGACCAGGCTTCGTATTTTGGTAAAATGAATTATTGGAATAACATTTGGTACGAATTTATTTGAGTTTTATAACTTTTTTTTGTCTACAGTTACTTGGTACTTGGTTCTGTCTTTTGATATTGAACTATTTCAATAAAAAGCGGCTGTTTTATTGAACCATATTTTGTGGGTTTTAAAATATTTTCTGCAGACTAAATTCTGTTGTTGTTTTTTTCTGCAAACAAATTGTGTTGGATTTTTTAAATTTGGTTTTAAAATATTTTCTACGGATAAAAATGCTTTAAAAAAGTCAATTTAAGCTCGATTACCAAAGCAGCCAAACTTAAATGGAAAGTTAGGTGGAAAGACCATTCAAGAATACAGCTGTTCCGGTTCAGGTTGAATAAAAAAAAAAAACCCACTCCCCACACAATTTTATTAAATCAAATTTTGATCCTCCCCTCATAATACAAAATCCATCTCAAAAAAAGATTCTCAAATTTTAACTATACACCCGCCAACGACGGGTACATCAGCTACTATAAAAATATTTCATGGATATGTTTATAACCTTAAATACATTAACTGTAGTTTAATAACTCTAGATATGATATTATATTTAAATAATTAGGTATCTATTGACCGTTTATTACAAAAAATCATCAAGTAACCTTTTAGAAAATTAAATTAGTGAATTTATTGGGTGCTGCAATTTGCTAGGTTTAATGGGTGATGCGATTTCTATGACCGTGACTATATATGGGTGTATGTGTATATTTACTTATTAATAAAAATAGCAACAGAAAAATAAAAATCATTTTGCTGCCTCCATTGTCACTTCCCGATCTTAATACCCATAACCTCTAATGTTAACGAGGTTCCACCTCCCCGTCTGTGGTATATATCTTTATCGATTTATTATCATAAAATAAATTGTCTTACATATCTTTCCGTGATCAAATAAATCCCGATAAACAAACAACTGGACCAATGATTTAGAGTGACCGCTTTACGGACAGACAGTTCTGCCGCTGATGTATACATATTTTAGTCCCGCTTGACAATCTCGTGTGCCCCGGCAGGCGGGAAATGGGTTTGTTTTTCAATTCCCTTCTGCCTCATCTCCTGGAATAGGGCGAGGCAAAAACATATGTTATTTTTTCTTTCTTTTTTTTTTCCCCTGTCTTCAAAACGCGTCGGCTTTTATAACATTTATTCAAAAAGAGAGACCTCTTGTGAACAACGGGCCTTTAATGATTTTAAATTAAAATTATAAAATAGATCGTGAGTATGTTTTCTAAATTTTTAAATACATATGTAAAGAAGCTTTAGCCTGAAGCCTTCAGGTTCTAACCGATCCTCCACATTTAAGTTAATCTGTTAATTTATACACTGAACACATGATATAAAAAAATAACCTTATGACACAGTTTTCAATTAGATCAAATTATTAACTGTTTATGGTTGTGGTTCATTGTACTAAAGTCTATAAAAACAGATTTTGTTTTGTAGGTAGGAACAGTTTTAAGATTTAATGTAATATTTAATCTGAAATTGTTATTAATAAAAATTTTGTTTTGTAAAAGCAAATGAAGTTTATAGTCTATCAACAGCTAACACTAAAACAAGATTATGTATATATATGCGTGTGTGTGTGAGTTAAGAAAAACAATTTATACTTAACCATACATATGTTAATAAGACAACATAAGAGTAATAATCTTTAATGTTAGAGTAATAATGTATAATGTTTCATGTCGGATACTCTCTTGAAGGACTATCCAGACAAGTTCCCCTCAATCCCTCTAAAAACTTTTATCTCCCAAATAATATTATTCGGTCATCTTGAACGAAAAATCAAGCAAAATTGTAAGAAATTACATTAGTTCCATTTAGAGGCCATTATTGAAAGAACTGTTTTCTTACTGAATTATATTAAAATTATAATAAAAACCTATATCTACTTTGATTCATGAGAGTTTAATCATGGGGGAAAAACATAATAAAGGGAGAAACGTGTTCCCAGGTAGAAAACTCTCTAGAAATAAGTGCAGAAATATATATGTATAATATATCGCTAGAAAAGTAAAGATTTAAAATATTAATATCTATATGAAGTCCTCGAAGGTAAACAAAGAAATTATGAATGATAAATTGTGAAAACTAATATTATTTAACGGTAATACAAATGTTTCCAGGGTGATTAAATGAAGCTTCCAAACTAAGTGCAAACTTTCAAAATTATTCATTGTATAAAAATATTTTTCTATTTAAATCGTATATACATATGTATATCTAATATTATTATTTTGTTGTTAGTCCATTTAATTTATTATTATTTATTGTAAATATAATGTGAATAAATTCTATTATCACTGTTACTAATCTCAGTTGTCACAAAATGTAATATACATAATTCAATAAAGAAATAAAATTATATATATATTCATATTTATAATCATAGATTAATACTGGTTTTCGTGTTTAATTAATTTTAGGAATATGCATTTAAAATTTCTCATGGTTAATTTTATGCATAAAAAAAAAAACCCATTGCTTTTCCACTTCTAGCGGCCTAATTAAGGCATTACTTGAGCATGGACTGTCAATGGTGACCAAAACACTCCACGACACCCTTACAACGAACCAGCGGATTTTTGGAAACTGCTATCAAGTATGCAGCAACAGCATTCATAATAGCTGTTGACGGAACAGCAATATTATCATGATCATTATGAATAAATAGTCAATGTATAGTCTTATAAACTCTATATTCAATAATACTAAAATGTTTCATTTTTATATAAAATTATTTAAAATTTTCGTTAATTTTACAAGTATACAAAATTTCTATTTATGTAAATTTTTTTTTTTTTTTCTCTTCAGCCCAAGACAACCAAGACAAGACCCAAGCCATTGAAGTCTTATAATACCCCTTATGTAAAGTTGATATCAATCAGTAATACAAATTAAGCAGGATGTCCCGTAAGTAGAAGGAAATATCTAAAGGGGGGGGAGGGATAGCAGATCTCAAGAGCTAAAAAAAAAAGTTTAAAAATCAATGGTCCGATTTTTCGCAGAATAGCAGAAAAGTTATGTTTTTTAAGTAAGTTACATTGGATAGAGTTTGATTAAAATTACTCAAAACTAAAAAAATATTTCATTTAAGTAATTAACAAATGTTTCATAGTAAACTAGATAAAATATCCTTCAGACGAAAGTAGAATTTGTCATTGTTAAAACCACTTAAGAAGATTTTTGTGCAGTTGAAGTAATTCAAGTTTTGTGTTTTTTAAGTGTCAATTTTTTTGTTGAGTATGGAGTGATAACTAAAAAAAACGTCTGCCAAGTAAGGTCAGTATAGCTTCCTCACCGTTTTCATTAGCTTCAAAAGATTTTTATTATTTCAATAAACTAGACAAAAATCACTTACAATTAAAGTAGAGTTTGTCATTGTTAAAACTATTTAAACAGGACTTTTGAGTGGATAAACTAAGCAAGGTTCTGTTTTTAAAAAAGTCCGGCAATTATTTATTTACTTCGTTCCTCCCATGCCTATATCGGTAAAAAGGATTTTGGTAGAAGTATCGCGATACTTCTAATACCAATTGTTCTTAGATTCTTTTTTCTTCTAATTCATTAGAAAAGTTTGAAATGATCAATGTCACGAATTATTTAAATCTATACACGAAAGCTCCGCGGTATAAGTAAGTATCCTTGCTTATTACCTATGAGAAATAGTCCTCCATGATGACCTGGAGTCCGATTTCCCTCAGTTGTTTGGCTCTTAATGTCTCAAACATCATGAATTACTGCGGCTTTTTTTTTTTTTTTTTTTTTTTTTTTTTTTTTATCTCTCTCCGGCTATACTACAGATACACCACTTAGAAAAACCTCCAAGTTTAATAAGCTTTAAGTCCGTTTTAGTTAAATTGAGATTTATTAAAAAATAAGTAGAGATTCCCCTCAAATTTCGAAAAAAAAAAAAAAAAAAAGGTGATGATTTGATATTCTGCCATCTAAAAGTTTTCAGCAAAAAATCGATTAGAATTAATTATTGCAAAGCTTTAATTTCTTTTTTTTTACATGACTTGGAATATATTATAGAAAACAAAAATTCTTAAATGCGCTTTTTTATTTATAAACAAACTTTTCTAATTAATGATTTTTCGAATATTTTATAAATGTATTCGTATATATAAATGACCAACTGAATATTTCCAATCCTAATATTTACGTCTTCATTAAAATAATTCAAGCAATCACCAGGTTTCTTTATTTTAAACGTAAATATTTAAACGGAAAATCAGCTCATTGTTTACATAAACCTTTTTGTAGCTGATGAGATCTGCTATAGCCTTTAAATATTTCTCTCTACTTACGAAAAACCTTCTAGATAATTGAAAGCCATTTTTAATAGATTTTAAAGTGTATTTAATTACATTTACTTATGGCTCTTTTCAAAATGCTCTATTTATTACTGATCTGAAAGGATTCACAATGTAATAGAGAAAGTATAAAAATTTCAATTATAATATAAGAACTCAAAAGAAGGATATGGTTGTTTTAGATTATCAAGACTTATATCTAAACTAAACCCTTAGCTATAAATTAAAAGAACATAGACTAGTGGGTTCACTAAACCTGAAGCACGAAAGCATTTTTCCTCGTTATTGTCCTCAGGTCTGATTAACAATAAAAATTACTCGGCAAGAGTTCATGACGAATAAAAAACCTATCAAGTGATCATGAAATCTGAGGCACATGACGAAGATTACATATAATTATCTATTAAAGCTAAGCAAGCATCAAACAAATAATTAAATGTCATTAGTTCTTGTCACTCATTACAATGGGCAAGTTCCTAAACTCAACGCTAATTCTGTCGAAGGAATCTATTAATCGATTGAATCCAGCACCAATGGACAGCCATTTAATTTGAGTTCAGTAACGACCTGCGGGATTCCAGCGGAATGTTAACACTCCTAGACCAAATCAATAAATAATGTACTAATTATTTTTGCTTCCTTTTTCAAAACATTTTCATTTCTGTACTGCTAAATATATTGCTCAAAACAGTTTAGTTTATATAAGTGGATTAAAAATAGTAACATTGGCCGTGCAAATAATTCGCATAAAACTTTGTTTAGTAAAGGAATAGCAAAACAATATGGAAATAAGTAGATTCTATGTATAATGTGAAGGAAGAATTAATTGTTTTTCCTTGTTCGATTACAATGGGCATCGGCACAAATTGCTTTACCTAAGGTCTATTTTTAAACCCTGACTGGAAAGGTAATATTCAAAATAAAGCCTCGATCATGGGATTTTCGAAATTATTAAAACATATAAAATGTAAGAACAAAACAATGCCTTTAATAAATATCAGTATAATTACTGTACACGAGACAGAATATTATATATCTCAATAAATAAATTAATAAAATAATAAATAATAAAGTATATATCAGCCAGGAAAAAAAGAATATTAGAATAGTAAATGCAGTATCTTTAAAGAGTAAGACATTATTAAGTATACCAAATCTAATTTGGACGGTATCATTGTTAATAATTGTCTGATTTTTTTTTATTTTGATTTTTATTAAGGAGAAGAATATCTTCAAAATGAGTCTTCAACCATTGGATTTATGAAGAACTGACGAAGTTATTGCGTACCGACAAAAATATAGCTTTTTGAAATAATGTGTAAGATTTGTTATAAGTGGAAAAAATGGATGAGAGTATTATGATATCAGAAGAACCTATTCTATACATTAAAATATTACAATGTTTTAAAAGTATAAGAAAAAATAATATTTTCGGTCTTTTAAGTTAATGTAAAAAACTAAACGAGTTTAAATTTTACAAAGGCTTTTTTCTAGAAATTGACTATTCTAATCGTTAAGCTTAATGTTTCTGGTTTACGATATACTGCAGAAAGTGGTTTGAACGAATTGGCAATAGTTGGAATTCTATTAAATATTTATTATAAGAAACAGCCCAAGACAGGCAGAGATAGAACAGGCTTGTTAAGCGGCAATGCGGTAAAAGATCTACAGGGCCTGTAATCCCCCCAAAAAAAAATTCAAATGAATG